>OY856411.1:174604438-175869438 GCA_963693085.1 Alisma plantago-aquatica | reverse complement strand
TAACACCTGGGTCAAAAGGATATTGGTGGATACCAATGATGGTGAGGAGGCGATGGAGAACCAACAACACCATTTAGATCCATCATTGGTGAGGATTGCAGGAACAAGGCGTTGATGGATGGGTCTAATATCATGTGCTAATATTACAGACCTATGGATGTCTGCTTGAAAGGTAGCATGGTCTCAACATACTATCCATAATTGTTTGGTTGCTTTAGGGTTCATGTGGAGGATGTGGGGAAGAGGGAGATTAAATTGGTTTTTGGGTTTATATGTTGTCGTCGAGGGATGGTAAGGGGTATCTTGCATTCATTGCATCTTCTTTAGGGTTTGGTATGCATGTCTTATACAAACGGAGAGTCAGGGAGGTTGGAAACCATAGACTACTGGAGTCCAGTGAGAGCAGACTCCTACGGGAAGTAGGAGATGAGGGTTGACCCTCAGATCCTGATCTAGTGGTTCAAAAAGAGCCTGTGTCCAGACATACAGAAAAGGATCCGAATGATGGTAGGTGACTAATAAGAAACGATGTAAAACCATAGTCCATATTATGACGATTATGATAGTTAATTGCATTTTATTTCTCAATCAAATTGGAACATCTAACATTGTCCAACTATAAAGAAAATTGGTGCATTAGCTAAATTGAATATCAACATAGCTTTCTATTTTGAGGGTTACAACCACTGATGCTTTCCAATATAGGATAAACACATCTTTAATTTAGTCTTATCTAAAGAAAATTAGTGGCCCATACTTTAAAGGGAGTTACTTATTATAAAAATAAACTTAAATAAATTTAATTAGGTCTGATTGTGAATATTTATTTAGTTCAATTGCACTTTGAACTCTCAAGTGTCACATATTGACTAATTAATTTTATTGGTGAAATAATATACAATTGAGTTTCTAAAGTACAACTATCTACTATTTTTTTTAAAACATGATTTTACTAACACCTTGATACTTATAATCACATTTAGGTTAAATCAAAGCTTCAAATGTCAATTTGAAAAAATCAGGGATCTAAATAGGGATCCATTCACAAGTTTAAAATTTTGAGGATGTTACATGTTGATACCTAGTGTTGTTGGCATAATGCTCTAATCATGTTTAATTAATGATATTCTAATCCCAACATGCTCCATGAAAATGGGAAATGACATAATTAAGGTTTGGTGAGTGATTTATGATATAGAACCCTATTCGGCTATACATGTAACCCTAACCCTAATGTTGGGAAATATGATGTGCTTCTTTATCTCATTTGGAGTGGTTACCATATTCTGATGTTTTCTATCTCACGATTATGAACCCTTAACCTTGCAAGTGAAATGAATGTCATGGATTGTGTATGCTATGGTGATGATTATATGATATAGGATGATGGCTATAAGTCTTGATGATACATGATGAGATCATATTGATGTGATGGGTCCTATGACGTAGTGAAGGCTTAATGCCTATTGTGAGGTGATATCCTCTATTAATATGATGGAGGGATGACATACCACAGTGATGTAATATTGATGATAGCCTGGTGTGGCAGTGTGACATTTGGTGATGGCCTTGTGAATGGCATTGCTGCAAGTATCATATAGTGATGATGTGACAAGTTCACACCTTATACATTTTATATCTTCTGGAGTTGTACCATTCCCATATCTTTGTAGAGTTTGTTTTGGATTTTTATGTTGTAACTTAATTTATGCTAAAAGATAACCAATTAGACTAATTAATCAAGTGAAAACCTAATCATGTAAGTGCCTTGTGCCATAGATCCATCTTCAGTGTCGGTACTTGTTGGATTTGAAATGAGTTCTCCCTTAGTGGAAGCTTGGAGTCGTATATTGTTGAGTATATGCATTTTACATGATTGGTTGCGGTCTTATCCTGATAGGAGAACAGTCGAGGTTGTGTCTCAATGATGTGATATAGTGTATATATGTATATGGTACCTTTGAGGATGGATGCGGTCATACCTCGACAAGAGTGCAACTGCGGTCGTAACTCAGTTTCACTAGTGTTGTGCCTATATACCAAGGCAGGCTAGGCTGTTTTGTAGTTGGACTCTATATGTCACTGTGGTGGACTCAGACTGACGAAGGTGTGTGGAGAGATAATTGGATTCTGACTCTTCCAATGATCTTGTATGGCACTGATTTTGATTTGGTAGTTATCAGTTGGAGCATGAGTGGTATACCTCATCTCCTCAGGGCATTACAAAAGATGTAACATAGCTGTGTAGTATATTTTGCTTACGGTCAAATGCAAATAACACTGGTTGAACCCCTTTACCTTATCTTTGTACTAATTTCTTGAATTATAATGTGGTAAGAGAAGTCAAGTATTATACATGTTCTTCATATTCCTTCTTAAAGTATTAATTGTTCTACTTCTCAGTGGTAACTACCTACTTTATTTAATTTACTTGATCTGTTGAATATATATCATTTAATTGAATCTTCTCAACTTGCTAACTACTTTATCTACTGGCTTAGTTATTTGTGCTTTAATAGACATTGACAGAGAGTTATATCTCTCACTAGGACATTTGGTCTCACCCGTGTGGGTTCCACAACTTTTAGGTGGACGTGAATTTTGCGATAGAGTGTGTGCTATTGAAGCTGACAGTATGTGGAGTTGTATACATTGGATCATGAACATGCAACTAGTGTCTAGTAATAGAGTCTTATGTGTCATCCATATACACTCAGGTCCTTGGGGGTGTTTTATAGACGTTGTACATCGGTTTGAGTTTTTGGGTATATACGATGGTGGTACATACATTAGTTGTATATGTGAACAGATTACCTTATTGATGTGCACAAATCATATCATCTTTTGAATCATGTTTGGTTGCATATCCATGTTGTTTTGAATCAATTATTACTCTCATTCATGCTAGATTCTATATTTTTAGCTATTCTTACTTGTCTCATGGTTTGGATTGTAGGTACTATATTTTACAATGAAATAATGAGTAATATATCATATTATCTCTTATTGAATCACTACTAAAGTATCTACATGTTTTGGGGTTTGAAATTGTGTACCACTTTTTACGGCATGTAAATCTGACCTACACGTCGAAAGTTATGAGCATAATACACAACAACCCAGAACAGCCATTGACACGCCGTGTCTTAAAAACACACATCGTGTCTCAGTCTAGAAATTGAATGTAGAACTCTAGATTTGCATCCACATGTCGTGTCTTATTAAAGACACACCATGTTTTATTAAATACACACCGTGTAACTTTCCATAACTCAACCGAAGCTTCAGTTATTGCATAATACACGTTGTGTCTTATAAAGACACGTCGTGCACTTGTCAGTTTCAACAATTTTCAAATATGACTTCTTTTGTTTTAAAAGACAAAACCACTCTATGGAGCGGTTATCACTTGTCATAATTTGAAGGTTTTTCATCCCAGAGCAGGTCTAGAGCAAGGGAGGGCGATTTTGGATGGAAGAAGGTGGTTTCCTGCCAAAGAACCCCCATTCTTCTTCTCTTCTTCTCCAAGGTGCAGCAGAGCTTCTTCACTCCACCGAGCTTCTTGGGAGAGAAGTTTTTCCAGTTTGGAGCAACTGTAGAAGTGGGATTTCGTCCTCAAGTCAAAATTCTACCTTTATTTGGTTACACCTTTGGATTACATACTTTTCCTTCTCTAAACCATGTTGAATTCTAAAAATTCTGCACATTTTCTACTGTACACTATCATGTGTTGGGTTTTAGGGGAGACAGAGAAGGTAGCGGAAACAAAAATTTTCTTCTCCCAAAACTAGAATGATGGAATCACGTCAATGTATATACAATAGGAAGGATGGTTTGTAGAGGCATACCTTGTCCTGAGGCTTGCTCGGTGACGTTACCTCACGGCTTGCGCGGTCTTCACCTCCGGTCTTGGACAGTGTCTGTGCAGCTCTTGGTCTCACCGAGACTGTCAAGATTGACATCTGTCCTCTGAGCGGTAGAAGTCTCCCGCCTCTGAATTAGTCCACACGGACCACCTGGAACTCTGATCTCCTTGTCTCATAAGGAATCAGAAGGAGTCACACCCTCCTGTCAGCGTACTAGTCACCGACACACTCTCCTACAACCAGTTGCTTTTCTGTAGTTGTCTTTCCCTTGTTGTGCCTCCCTTATCGGGTAGCACTTGCTCAGGCTCTCTCGGTTACCAAAACCAGAGAAAACGAAAACTTTGCAGAGCAACTGGTCTCTGAGTTGTTGTCCTGAGAAGCCCCCACTACCCCTATATATATAGGAGGGTCATGGGACATGGTTCTCTACCCCGGGAAATGTAGAAATAAAGCAGGAGTAGAAGGATTTGAGATTTTCCACAAAACAACCAACTGTGCCACCTGAACCGATCGTTTCATACATGAAATGGTCGGTTGGAGAGTTGAGCCGATCGGTTCACACCTCAACCGATCGGTTGGGGCACCTGAGCCGATCGGTTCACTTTTGAGCCGATCGGTTTGTGATCCTAGTCCAACTCAAATTGACTTTCATATTTGTTTCTAATTAATCAAATATTAATCCTTGTTCAAATCAAATTTGTATAAGTGAAACAAATTGTATTTACAAAATAGTCTTCTGACTTTCCAAATGATCTCGATTGGTCCACGAATTGATTGGTTCAACAATTGAGCTGATCGTTTCATGACACATGAGCTGATAGGCTCACAACTTGAGTTGACCGGTTCAACAACCTGATCTGATCGGTTCATCCCATGAGTCTATTGGTTGGGGCAGCAGACTATACAAAATCAGTCAATTATTGTTTCAATCAATCTGATACTCTAATCAATTGGTCCAACACCTTGAACACTATGATAATGAGCTATCAATTGATTGAGTATTTAATTGAACTACTAAACTCATTTAGTAATCAATCTAAACATCATTTGTGGATAAAGTCCTCTTCCAGGTTAAATCCTATGTGTGTGACCCTGCTGGTCCATTTCATGTTGGCAGTGAAAGTCCATAACACTTATGACTTCACAAGCAAAGAGCGGTGCCTAGTCGCACATCAGTGCTACCCAAGTGAAATAGAAAGTTGGAGAACGACTTTCAATCCTACAATCTGTGAATGGTGTTACATCGAATGTATAATTCCTTTTTCACTGATATCCCAAATGAACTCAAGGCATGGAACACTCATATTGTCAACGTTCATTCACTTTCTTGATCTCATAGTAGATTGGAGGAGATATGTATGACATCAATATCACATATTGATTCACACATGCGTGCGCACGCCTATCTCAATCCTACTCATCAAGTGGCCATGGATATCAAACTCCCTCAGGAGGGACAAATCCCATATATATCACTCACCCCTCAAAAGCCCCATGTGTCAAAGCCACCCAATCATCACCTTTATAACAACCCATGTTTCAGGATTGTGTTTGATGATGTCAAAGTGTACCCAACGACATGTGTTGAGTGTAGTGATTTCAGGTCAAAGAATCACACTCACCATCATCACTCTGAGAACTGACTGTGACTACCATGTCATGGTTCCATGTGTCAAACTCACGGTGGGTCTGTCCAGTAAACTTGTTCTCTAACAAGTACCTATGTGTTTGGTTTGATATCTCCATATCATGACTAATGATATTCTGTCATCAACCAACACCACAATCGAGTCTTGTGTGTCATTGTTGTCTATTTACCTTCCACAATGACATCTGACCAGGGACATAACAAGAATGTACAAACTCTTAGCATCTGTATGATCTCATCGTTCAGGTCCTAAACCTGAAAACATACGTCATTGAGCACTATCATTCTCTAGACATTCAATCTGTTCTATCATTATCTCATATGATTGAACCAGAAAGAATTGGAAGCTTTCCTTTGATTCTTATTAAATCAATCTTAATGTATTCCACCAATCATCCCATGATTGGCTCTCAGGGCAAACATACCAACAGACTCCCACTTGCACTACGAGCCAATCACCCTTGAATCATATTCATAGTGATCTTCAAACATGTCCCACATGTTACTGTGCTCTAGTGCTAACATAGTGAGTTATGGCAACACCTTGCCAAAGTCGGTATTAACTGCATGTCTCTCATCTCTTCGATGTACGTCACACGTATGAGATGGAGTTGTCGTAATATGCAATCTAGTATCCCTTTGTTAACCTTTAGCCACATTGCATGACCAAGCACTCCTAACTTGTCATCAATGACTAGAATAACTATAAGTTCATCTCTATGAACTCCTAGATCCATATAGTATCCACACACGGATACTCACCATTTCCTTTAAATGACTTTATTGGAACGTTTCCATCAACAAACATTCACCTTTTATATATCTCATATATATTTTGCGATTAATTTTCTATCCTTTTCAGAAGTTCGCATCAATGTAACTCTTTACAGTGAACCCTTCCTTATTTCCATAGAGCTAGTACTTCTCAAGTACTTATCAAGTTCTTATGGTATTCCAATAACCTTTACTAGAACTAGACAAACATCCACTCATCATGTCCCACATATGAGTTATTAGGATGAGCACAACATATTGTCATGTCCTACATACAAGATGATGAATGCACTTTATTCTTGCTATGTCCATACATGCAAGATGATGGGAAGTTTTCATACATGATAGATCCTTATCCATTCTTAGTGTTTCCATTCTTCACAAGAATTGGACACTTGGCCTTGGGATACCAACTCCATGTAACATGGACACATCTTATCCCATTGAATCTATGCACACTGAACCCTTCAGTATAGATTGCCAATGTATGCTCTCTCTTTTTAGGTCAAGAGGTTTTCGAGAACTATCTCTATAGATCTCTATTCCTATCACATAGGAAATGTGTCTATCTTCCTTAAAGATAATTTCCACTTTGGATTTCCATTCTAGAACATTTCCATTTCACATCAACATGTGGAATGTGAATACGCTCCCACTAAATCAGAGATCCGTTATTTATCTTTGACATATCAGTCAAACCCTTTGACTATATTATCAAAGTAAAGATCACAGTTCTGAGTTGCTTGTACTCAATCAATCACATTGATTAGTCCATTGTAACTTATAGACTTCATTTGCATTAATGGATTCATAAACCTTATAGGTTATGTCACGTACACATCCTTGTTTTATTCCTTATAGGAATGTGTTTTTAGTATCCCTATTCCAAATCTCTTAGTAATTAAGTTGCAATCAACAAACATCATCCTTCTCAAAATGTCATCCATGTGTCTTAACACTTAAGACTCACTCGAACTTATGGATTTCATCCAATGGGTGCTACCATCAAGGTCATATCTTATGGTTCACATGGAAGTCATTTAGGATGTAATGGTCATAAACCATAACTCAAAATCCGGTTCCTCATATTCATCTAGATAGTTGACTCATCATATGACCAACTCATCATATAAATATTTGAGGTGTATCTGTTAAGGAATTTAAGAACTCACAACACTTTGTGATTCTTAATATCCTTTATTAGTGTGGGGTATTCTTTATTTAAGAAGAATTTAGTTATTTGATAATCATCCTCTAACTCCTTAGAGTATGACTCCTTGTTGATTTAGACATCACCATGCCTTAATCATGAGTTCACTATGATACACTATCATAATCACTCATAAGGTTCTCAAACATTTGGCTTAAGTAACCTTATGTCTTGATCACATCAAGAACTAATACTTTTACCAAATTTTTACTTCATTTATGATATTCTTGAACACTTCAAGATATTCATATTGGTATTTCTCTAAACACCGCTTGAAGTATTAGCATTAACTCCAATAGGTATGTAAATACATCACATGTATTATACCTAATAGGATAATCATTCTCCCACTACCACTAGTGAAGATTGATTAATCATGTCTAAGAGATTCATGTCTCTTACTGATTCTCTAACCAAAAGAGTCTAGATTTATCCATCATATGGAAACTAGAAATGAACAGGCGAACCAGCAATCTAGCTGGCAAACACAAAGAAGAAGGGGAAGCCAAAGGAGGAGGGGAGGAGCAGAGAATAGACAAGCAAATAGAGTTTTTGTGGGTGCTACAACATGTACCATTAACAATAGATATGAAACCCTACTAGATGAACTGAATGATGAAGATGATAGACTGTAGTAAACACGAGAAGAAAAAAGTTGGCAGAAACATACAGAGAATGCTGGGAAATGAACCGCGAAGGTCTGGAAGAAGAAGAGCAGTGAGATTAGCACTCAGAAGGAAAAAGAGGCGTCGAAGGATATTACAAACCAGGTCGGACAATAGTTGCAGGTTAACAGGAACTCTGATGTGAGGAACTTGGATGAAATGGAGATGCACAGAGTTGTGAATCCGAGGGTTAATGAAGTGATCACGAGTGAGAATCTAGCAAAGGAATTTTAAAGGAGGATGAACATCATGGATGAAGCTACTGTGAATAGGATTGACAAAGCGAACGTCATCGATGTGATTGAAGAATCAGATAGCCTACGAGCTTCAATTGCGAACACCATAGGAAGAAGAAACAAGAAAGCTGGGACCAAAATGAAAAGGATGGGGACAGAAAAAGCACCATCTATTCTAGTCACTAGGAGGAACAGTCTGAGGACAACTACTGAAATGGTGGCTAAAGAAGTTCTAAGCTCTATTCCACAAGCGACAGCTGAAGCAGATCTAAGGCAAGTTGTTGTCATCAATGGAGATGAAGAGGTGATGGAAGAAGAGGTGGAACCATAGGGAGAAGAAGAACAGTCCTAATCCTCCTCTATCCTTTTTATAATGGTGGACATTCTATGTTGGAATACAAGAGGAATTGGTAATGTAGAAACGTGTAACACTGTGAAAGAGTTTATGCAAATTAGGAAACCTAAAGTTGTTGCAATCCTTGAACCACACATCAGTGGTAAACAAGCAGTCAGAACTATTAAGAAGATAGGTTTTACCAGATCTTACAGAGTGGAGGCATGCGGATTTGCAGGAGGCATATGGATTGGATGGAACCCAGTGTACTGCAAAGTTGAAGTTATCTGCAACCATAGATAATTTGTTCATTGCCGAATCAATGACTACCTGCTGGTTACCTTCGTTTATGCCATCCCTCATGTGTTTGTGTGGACATTTCTATGGAAGCACCTTAGTGACCTGGGTAGAGACATCAATAAGCCCTGGATCGCTCTGGGGGACTTTAACAAACGCTATACCCCAATGAAAAGTTTGGAAGCAACCATTTCTATCACACGGAGGCCAGGGAGTTTAGTAGCGCGTTAATGGAGGTCGGGCTGACTGACATTGGGTTTACAGGCATGAGGTATACCTACAAGCACGGTGCACTTCAGGAACGTCTCAATCAGGCAGTAGCAAAGGGGAATTTATCCAAATGTATCTGGACTGGATTGTTGAGCATCTACTGTGCATTAATTCCGATCATTGTCCGCTTCTTCTTAGATCTAGAAATACGGATAGAGGCACCAAAACATTCTTCACAAGGGTGTCCTGGCATAAGGAGCAGCAATTCAAGTCAATCATTAACAATGCTTGGGACATAGAGTTATACTTTGAGGAAGCCCTGAAGAAGGCACAAAAGCAAGTTACTGATTGGAATACACGATTTCTGAAGGAGAGAAGAAAAGACAAAGATAGATTGATGAGGAACATAAATTCACTCTAGATGAACCTCACAAAGCACTATGATACAATCACTGATAATCTGTGTAACCAGATGCCGCTCGAGCTAGATGAAATCTTGAGGAAGGAGGAAGAGGACTGGAAACAAAAAGCCCACATGGAGTGGATTTGTAATGGAGATAATAACTCAAAATTTTATCATGCCTGGGTGAACCAAAGAAGGAGAAGCAATTTTATAGCTACTCTAAAAAACAACCAGGGGAATTGGATTTCAAACGAGCAAGAACTAATGATTATGGTAGTAGATTACTTTCGACACATCCTTAAGGAGAACGGTGGTGACTAGAAGACCTTATATCAGGAACATTCTAGGCCAGTTCAAAAGATTAGATGTATCTCAGAAGCAAATGCTAGCAACTATCCCATCTAAGGCTGAGATTCACAATATTCTGAAAGGGCTCAACCCCTATAAAGCAGCTGGACCGGATGGGGTCAACACTTTGTTTCTCCAAGAAGAATGGAAATGCGTACGGGATTCAATGTTCACTACTATAAAGAAAGCATTAGAAGGAAACGAAATTAGCAAGGATCTGTGCAGCACGAAGGTGGTTCTCATCCCAAAGGTGGGGAAACCTGAACGGTGCGAGCAACTAATACCTATCTTGCTAAACAAAGCTATCTTAAAGCTTACTTCTAAGGTCGTGGTGGAGAGACTCAAAAGGTTTATGCCATATTGGATTTTAGAAGAACAAAGCAGCTTTGTGCCAGGCCGGAACATCACGGATAATATAGCTCTAGTCCAAGAAATCATACAAAACATGAAGAAGAAGAAAGGAGCTAAAATCATGGCAATTAAGATGGATTTAACCAAAGCATACGATATGATGTCCTGGAAATTCGTAGAGGACACCTTAAACAAAATAGATATACCTAAGAATATACGCAACTATATCAGGAATTCCATCACCAGGGGGTCCATATCTATCATCTGGAATGGTAAACATTCACAAGAGTTTAAGGCGACTAGAGGTTTAAGGCAAGGCAATCCGCTTTCGCCATATCTCTTTGTTCTGTGTTTGGAGAGGCTGACTCAACTAATAAAGAAGTATGTCACCCTGAAGAGCTGGAAACCAATCAAGCTTGGGGCTAGCGACATTGTTATCTCACATGTTTGCTTTGCGGATGACCTGATCCTTTTCGCAGAGGCCAGTGTGGTACAGATGAAACATATACTAAAATGTTTCTCACAATTTGGGAAGGCATCTGGGCAGTCAATCTCGACCTCTAAAACTAGAATCTTCTTTGCACGCAGTGTGGATCAAGCTTTGAGGAGGAAAATAGGGAGAATAAGTGTGTTTCAAGTCACTAAAGATCTAGGGCGGTATTTGGGGATTCCTATTATTCATTCAAGGGTGAATAAGAACACATACGCAGACATCCTTACGAAGCTGGAGAATCGAGTGAATGCATGGTTAGCTAGATCTTTGACGTTGGCAGGAAGGATCTGTTTGGCAAAAAGTACCCTTGCATCTATCCCTACATATATCATGCAGACTGCAATAGTCCTGACCTCAATATGTGACAGAATAGACAGAGTCATAAGGAGGTTCATTTGGGGAGGGGGACACAAAGCTCATCCCATGTCGTTGCTTGCTTGGAATAAGGTGACTTGTTCATAGAAGGATGGAGGCTTGGGAATCAAATCAATGAGAGAATGGAACACTGCGATGCTACTGAAAAATGCTTGGACCATTATCAGTGGCTCAAAATCAACATGGTATAGAAGCATGTATGAAAGCTTCATGCAGTATAATGGGAGTAAAAAGGTACAAGGATCCCACCTTAAATAAGCTGTGCTCAAAGGAAAGGATTTTATCATGGATCACGCTAGAATCCTTCCCATCAGTGGAAATGATATCTGGTTCTGGACGGACTGTTGGGTGAAGCCAGGGATAAAGCTGGAAGACCTGGAAGTAGCTCCCGTAGCAGTGGAGATTAAGGATTTGCGAGTATCCAGTGTTGTAAAGGATAACGGTGAATGGGACTAGGCATTCTTGGAAGAGTGGCTACCTACGGAAGCTATACTACTAATTAGAGATATTGAACCCCTAGTGCAGGCCAACAAGAAGAATGTAAGGTTTTGGAATCTGACAATCAGCGGCCGCTATTCAACCAGCACTGCTTACAAGATTCTCCGTGATCATAAGAACATTGAGGTGAATGGAGAGTGGGAGAAAATATGGAAGCTGAAAATTTTGAATAGAATCTGAACTTTCATGTGGCTGCTGGTTCACGAAGCTCTGCTCACCAACTCTAAAAGAAAAGCTAGGAAGTTGACCGAGAACGACGGCTGTAGGAGATGCGAGGGATATGCGGAGACATTGCTTCATGCACTTAGAGATTGCAAGAAGGCTAATGAGATTTGGAAGAGAATAATGAACCAAGCTGAGCTGACTGAACTTAAGAGCCAGCCAGATGTCAACGGTTGGGTAAAAATTTACCTTGGAGCTCAATCATAGAAACAAACTCGGTTCTTGGTTACCTATTGGGAAATTTGGAAGCAGAGAAACCGAGTAGTACTCGAAGGAGAAGAGTGGCATGTGGATAGAGTGGTCAATAACATCAACAAGGAAATACAAATTAACCTGAAAGTGTGGGAGACTAACAAATCTATGAAAGGAGGTGCAACATGAAGGCTTTGGATTAAACCCAATGCAGGTGTTGTCAAGTTTAACTCGGATGTGGCTATCAGTAGACATTGGGCAGAAGCAGCTTTCATAGCCAGAGACAGCAAAGGGAAGTGGTTGTGTGGGGGAGGAAGTCAGTTGAAGACGAGCAATGTCGTGGAAGCTGAACTTGCAGGCATGTACGAGGCTATGAAATATGCGCATGAACACAACATAGTCCAAGCTTGCTTTGAAACTAACAGTACCACATCGGTAAACTGCATAACAGAAGATACCAACATGTACCCCAAGTTTGCTGTGTGGTCCTCAAAGATCAAAGCTATCCGAATGAATAGTTGGACTGTCCAACATGGACAGAGGGAGGTCAATGGGGCTGCCGATGCCCTTGCTAAGTACCACCTTCAGAACAAAACTCAAAATGTCAGATATGCCTCGCCCCCATCCTGTATGGATGAAATCATTCTAAATGAGGTTGGTAATGGTAGTAGTACTACCAGTTTTAATTCCGCGTTCAATAGTAGGAACTGTAATAGATGTTTAACTCGGCTTGCAAGAGGAGGGCAAGATGAATAAAATAGCTTCCTGACTTACACACAAAAAAAGAAATGAATTTCTCATGATTTATGCTAATTTGATTGTTTGAGTTATCAATAACTTTTAGGTATCATTTTATCTTATGCATACCAAGTATCACAAGATAAGCAAGGCATTGCCACAATGATTGAAACATCAACTTTATTAATTTTCATTATTGTCATACAATATGCAAAAATTAAAGTGTTTCTATCTTATTGGTAAGTATGAAATAGCAGTTCAAAACTATATTACATGCCTTTAAGGCTGAAAATAAACTAAAGTACTCTTATCTATGGCGGCAACACTTGCCCCATTTATTGAGTGCTTTACATTTTATATCTTGGAATCATATACCTCAAAAATGTTACAAGTTTATTTCATGACACCTTCAGGTGGAGACATTTGTCACCTACTTCTTCTTTAGTTCTTCTAGATAGAGTGGGCAATTCCTTTTCCAATGTCCTGGCTTTTGACAATGGTGGCAATTGCCTCTCTTGGTCACACCTCCCTTGGCCTTGAGAGTTGAAGATGACTTGGGCTGCTGGCTAGCATCAGAACCTTTCTTAACCTTGCCCTTGCCCTTGCGCTTGGACTTGCCTTTCTTGTCGCTGATCATCATCACAGACTTAGGCTTGTCCTTCTTCATCTATGTCTTGACTGTCCTCAACATGCCCAACAACTCTGTCAACGGCTTGTCAAAGTTGTTCATGTTGTAGTTCATCACAAACTGACTGTAGGATTCTGGAAACGATTACAATATCACGTCAGTAGCCAACTCTTGGCTCAGAGGAAATCCCAGTCTTGTCAGGTTCTCCACATACCCAATCATCTTGAGCGTGTGAGGACCAACTGGATCTCTTTCTATCATGACACACTTGAACAGTGCCCTGGAGACATCATATCTCTCTTGTCATGCTTGATCTTCATACATGTTCTTGAGATGCTGAATCATCTCAATGACACCCATGTTCTCATGTTGTCTCTGCAACTCGTGGTTCATGGAGCACAACATCAAGAACTTTGCATCAATGGTATCATCAAAATGCTTCTTATAAGCATCCCTTTTTGCCTTTGGTGTGGTAGGAGCAGGTTCCTCTGGAATTGGAGTATCTAGGACATAGAGCTTTTGCTCTTGAGTGAGAACAATTCTCAATGTCCTAAACTAGTCATGGAAGTTTGTCCCATTCAGCTTATCCTTTTCAAGGACCGATCGCAATGAAAAGTGATTGTTGTTTTTGGTCATTTGTTCTACAAAAGGAAATATATGCAATTTAGTCCACAACTCAATTTCGACTTATTTAATTGATTTGAAAAGTTTGACGATATAATTAGGAATTTAATTCATTATCGCTCCCACTATTTTGTTCAAATTGATGTCCCTCACCATCAATTCGAAAGATTACAACATACAATCTTCTAGTGGGTCAAGATCCGTTTTTCATCAAGTCATGAGTCAGCTTTGGCTGATCGCCCATAATCTTGACTATTTAGGTAGGCCATCATGCCAATTACATCATATGCAACTCTTACTGAATGAACATGCACACCACCTTGCCATGAACATTCCGTGCCTCTGGGCTTAGATGCTCTAAGAATCACCAGTTAAGTCTAACCCAAAAGTCGACACGGTAAACATGCACCCTGCTTTGGCAAAACCTACATGTTTACCCTTCAAACTTCCACGAGATAGACGGCGCACCACGCTTTGGCATAACTTACACTTGGTCGATCAAGTATTTCATGTATGCCACTAATGGAAGGCATAAAAGACTTAATATTTAAAAGAGGGATTTGGTTTTATAGGTACATATACATATCTAGTCACCACAATATATAGTACATATCATATACATGGTATATCCCACAGAAAACATGTGAAACGATAAAAGCGATGATTATGGCCATCCTAATGTGATTCCTCAGGCCAAGAGGAATCACTGTCATCTAGCTCTACATCACATGCAACCTGTACAAGATTAACTTTGTAATTTGCCTTTACTGGGTTTGATCAACTCATCTCCATGATTGATCGGCTCGCCATCAGGCCGGTCAGTTGGGTGCCACCAGCCGATCGATTGGCTCCTCCAACCGATCGATTTGTCTGGTCATCTTGCATCTTCCCATGGTCGCCACCCGCTCGTCTCGCTCCTCAAACCATTCGTCTGGATCACCAACCGATCGGTTCACGCCTTGAAACGACCGTCTCAGTTGCGTCAGGTTGTCCGCTGTTCTTTGACATAACAGGAAATAAAAGATCTATCCTATTTTACATTTAAATTGGGAAACCCCGAGTTACATTCAGGGGGAGCAAAGGTAGGAAAGAAATCTCGAGTTATCTCGAGTTACATCAGGAATAAGGAGGTAGGGAATCGGTGCACAGATCGAGATGCAAGCAACCACATACAACCAAGCACACATACATAGGGTTTATTGGGCATAACCACGCTATATATCTACCACAAAACTCGTTTAAGGGTGACGCGTATCGAGTGCATTCATATTACATATTATATATGTATATTGGGATTTGTAGATTTAGAATTGGACATGCATAAAGCCAATATTATTCGCATTGTATGCAATAAATTAATAAAGGGGACAAACCAAAATCGATCATATCAATAATCCTAAAGTATAGAGCAGTTGATGTGGCTCTGATACCACTGTTGGGTTTTAGGGGAGACAGAGAAGGCAGCGGAAACAAAAAATTTCTTCTCCCAAACCCAGAATGAAGGAATCGCGTCAACATCTATACAATAGGAAGGATGGTTTGTAGAGGCATACCTTATCTCGAGGCTTGCTCAGCGATGTTACCTCGCGGCTTGCGTGGTATTCACCTCTGGTCTTGGATGGTGTCTATGCAGCTCCTGGTCTCACCGGGACTGTCAGGATTGACATCTATCCTCTGAGCGGTAGAAGTCTCCCGCCTCTGAAGTAGTCCACACGGACCACCTAGAACTCCGGTCTCCTTATCTCACAAGGAATGAGAAGGAGTCACACCCTCCTGTCAGCATACTAGTCACCGAAACACTCTCCTACAACCAGCTTCTTTTCTGTAGTTGTCTTTCCCTTACTGTGCCTCCCTTATCGGGTAGCACTTGCTCGGGCTCTCTCGGTTACCAAAGCTAGAGAGAACGATAACTTTGCAGAGCAACTGGTCTCTGAGTTGTTGTCCTGAGAAGCCCCCACTGCCCCTATATATATAGGAGGGTCATGGGACAGGGTTCTCTATCCCGGGAAATGCGGGATTAAAGTAGGAGTAGAAGGATTCAAGATTTTCCACAAAACAACCAACTGTGCCACCTGAACTGATCGTTTCCTACATTAAACGGTCAGTTGGGGAGTTGATCTGATCGGTGCACACCTCAACTGATCGGTTGGGGTACCTGAGCCGATCGGTTCACTTTTGAGTCGATCATTTTGTGATCCTGGTCCAACTCAAATTGACTTTCATATTTGTTTCTAATTAATCAAATATTAATCCTTGTTCAAATCGAATTTGTACAAGTGAAACAAATTGTATTTGCAAAATAGTCTTCTGACTTTCCAAACAATCTTGGTTGGTCCACGAATTGATCAGTTCAAAAATTGAGCCGATCGTTTCATGACACATGAGCCGATCGGCTCACAACTTGAGCCGACCGGTTCAGCAACCTGAGCCAATCGGTTCATCCCATGAGCCGATCGGTTGGGACAGCAGAATTTGCAAAATCAGTCAATTGCAGTTTCAATCAATCTGATACTCTAATCAATTGGTCCAACACCTTGAACACTATGATACTGAGCTATAAATTGATTGAGTGTTTAATTGAACTACTAAACTCCTTTAGTAATCAATCTAAACATCGTTTGTGGATAAACTCCTCTTCCAGGTTAAATCCTATGTGTGTGACCCTACAGGTCCATTTCATGTTGGCAGTGAAAGTCCATAACACTTATGACTTCACAAGCAAAGAGTGGTGCCTAGTCGCACATCAGTGCTGCCCAAGTGAAATAGAAAGTTGGAGAACAACTTTCAATCCTACAATCCGTGAATGGTGTTATAGAGAATGTGTAATTCATTTGTCGCTGATATCCCGAATGAACTCAAGGCATGGAACAGTCATCCTGTCAACGTTCATTCACTTTCTTGATCTCAGAGTAGATTGGAGGAGACATGCATGACATCAATATCACATACTGATTCATAGATGTGTGCGCACGCCTATCTCAATCCTACTCATCAAGTGTCCATGGATATCAAACTCCCTCAGGAGGGACAAATCCCATATCTATCACTCACCCCTCAAAAGCCCCATGTGTCAAAGCCACCCAATCATCACCTTTATAACAAACCATGTTTCAGGACTGTGTTTGATGATGTCAAAGTGTACCCAACGACATGTGTTGAGTGTAGTGATTTTAGATCAAAGACTCACACTCACCACCATCACTGTGAGAACTGACTATGACTACCATGTCATGGTTCCATGTGTCAAACTCACGGTGGGTCTGTCCGGTAAACTTGTTCTCTAACAAGTACATATGTGTTTGGTTTGATATCTCCATATCATGACTAACGAGATTCTATCATCAACCAACACCACAATCAAGTATTGTGTGTCATTGTTGTCTATTTACCTTCTACAATGACATCCGACCAGGGACATAACAAGAATGTACAAACCCTTAGTATCCGTATGATCTCATCGTTCAGGTCCTGAACCTGAAAGCATACGTCATTGCGTACTGTCATTCTCTAGACATTCAATATGTTCTATCATTATCTCATATGATTGAACCAGAAAGAATTGGAAGCTTGCCTTTGATGCTTATCAAATCAATCTTAATGTATCCCACCAATCATCCCATGATTGGCTCTCAGGGCATACATACCAACATCATGGACGAGTAGTTTCCTTTTCGTGGACATGGGAGAATAACTCCCATGGCATAGCTTGTATGAATATATGTATTTCATACTAAATGTTAGTTTCTTGCATGTTCTAAGAGTTTTTTTAGATCTGAAATGCTTATTTGTGTGATTGGCCATCATACTTGCATGTTTTATGCTTTCTTTCATAATATGAGAAGATGTGTTTGAGAGTATGGAGTTACTCTTTTGACAACTTGTCCTTGACCGTGAGAGTGGCAGAGATTAAGTTGAGGAGCAAGGTTTGTGATTCAAAAATGAAATACATACACGAGAGTGATGTATGGAGTTAGAATCATCATCACTTCACCGGGAGGTGAGTGATGACTACAAACCTCCTTTGCAAGTTAATTAACATATTTAAATTCGTATTTTAATATAATCTATGATGTGATAGTGAAATCCTAAGTCTGGGATCCTCCTTAATCTAAATCTTAACCTTTCTTAAGTGATAATTATTATTTTGTTTTAAATCTATAATTTAGTTGTTCTAATCCAATCATCTTATGTACAAAGATCTATATTATTGAAAATCATAACTCTTGTGCCTAGCTAACCAACACTCCTTGTATTCGACCTCGATTACAACTAATCTCGTATACTTGTGGGAAGTAGCTAGTTGAGTAAAAGATCATTCTTAATGATTGAAACTCGTTAGTGTAATACACCAACAAGTTTTTGGCATCGTTTCTGAGGAGCATTGATATTCCTATTAGAGTAAGAGTTGTTGATAAGTAAATGAGACTAGATCACAACCTTCATAGCCACCATAATATCCATAAATCATGATTCATCATGATCATCATACTTTGTTGTATCTTCCATGTTTGTTTTTGTATCTCACTCACCTTGTTTATTTGCAGGAGCATATGGGGTGTTCATAAAAATATCCTTGAACCGTGCATATCTATAGATTCAAAAAATGAACACATTGTTTGCAACCCTCATGGAGCAAGGAGTGAAACCCAAACATGTATGGAGGAATCACAACCCACACAACCATCATCCATGTCACCATCTGTAACATCCCTGACCTGGGTTATAACCTAACCCTGGAAGTTTTGCCTAAATTATGTAATTAAACACCTGTGAGTATTCTCTGGCATGTAACTAAGTTCCTAAAGGAACATATACTTTCAATTTTGCTCCTTTATAAACAAAGTTGTAGCATTGTTTTGTAATGCAGGGACCCATGTGCAAGTTACCCAATTTAAGGGTTTAACTTGCAATTTCACAGGTTAAGATGTTCTTTTTATGTTGAGACATCATATGAGTGAATATGATGAGGCATGATATATTTTCCAAGCTTGGGCATTCAAATGCAGCTTGTGGAGTGATCCTAATGCTTAAAAACCCTAATTTGGAGTAAAGTGTAATTTACCCAAATTGTGGGTGAAATTTGTAAAGTAAACCTTCTAGAGCATCTTATATGACTCTTGGCATCATTTAGAGTAGAAATGATGAAAGAGATACATCAATTAATAATCAGATAAGAAAAGTGATCTTTGTGCATGAAATTCACCATATATGGGTATGGAGATCTTTCATGTATGAACCCTAGTCGAACGTTGACCTTCTTCACCTTTGGACCTTGGGTTTAAGATGAGCTTTGCTTAAGTATGAAAGGGAGAAACTTGGCTTATAATAAGGAGAAGGGACGTGCCTATAAGAAAGGAGGGACCTAATTAAGAAAAGGAGAAACTAGTTGTCCTTATGTTGGAAATGACCCCAAGATATATATACACCCTTCCTTTGTTTGTAAAGGAACGTTTCCTTCACTTCCTTTCTTATTTCCTTGCTTAGACCGAATTAGGACAGAAATCTGGAGAAGAGGAGGGCGACCAACCTGTTCTAGGTAAGAGAACACCACCTTCTAGCTTGAATTCATGGAGAAAATTCTTGTATAAGGTTGGTTTCATGGCTAATTCACTTAGCTTTCTCGTTCTAGCCATCTTTTCCCAACCTTTCCTTGGAGAAGCACCCTTGGCCGACCTGGGGATCTCAAGACACCATTAGAGGCTTGAAGCTTGGAAGCTTGGAGCTCAAGGAACGACCTTAAGGCGGGTTTTATAACTTTAAACTCTTTGCTTTATATGCATATTTGTTCTTGCAATTTTAGCATTTAGTTCTCCTTCTACCTCCCTTCTTCCTTGCACTTTTGCAAGTAAAACGGTGGTATAACCGTCCTTGATAGAGGTTGAAGAAGATGGGCATGATTACCAAAGTTACTTTATCAAACGGTCCCGGTTCCCCCCCCTTCTGACCAAACCGTTTGAAGGGCAAACGGGTTCACAAGGTCGGTTGGAGAAAATGGGTTCAACCCATTTGAGGGCGTTGACCAAGCATTGACCGTTTGGGATTCCTGTTCATAATCATGTAGGCTAATGACCCACCAAATTTTAGGGGTTAATTCCAAAGGAATCGTAGGTTGAAGGCCAATCAATTAGGCAATCGAATTGAATTAAGTGCTGATTTTTCCAAACTGATTAACTTGAACTTTTTGGGCAAACGGGTTCAACCCATTTGAATGAGTTGACCAAGCGTTGACCATTTGAGATTCCTGTTCATAATATGTTGAATTTCATTCCTGCAAAGAATCAAAGTTAAATTCTTAACCAATTGAGAGTTGAAGGCACTTCAACATCCTAACCCTAATTGGGCTGAAATTGCTGTTTTCATATATAGATTTTGTTGAGTTTTGGGTTGAAGGACC
Organism: Alisma plantago-aquatica; assembly: GCA_963693085.1. Classification (NCBI taxonomy): domain Eukaryota; kingdom Viridiplantae; phylum Streptophyta; class Magnoliopsida; order Alismatales; family Alismataceae; genus Alisma; species Alisma plantago-aquatica. The sequence goes on along the minus strand of OY856411.1, from coordinate 175,848,932 downwards.
CAAACGGTCTCAAGATCATTTGGGGGTTCCTCCAAACGGTCTCAAGACCGTTTGGGCACAACCCAAGACCGTTTTAAGGTCTAAAGTTGAGGTAATTTGATGGGTTGAGGGTCCAATCGTAATAAGTTGATGAATTGATAAAAATGCTGATTTTAGACCTAATTCAAGTTCAACCCTAATCCAACCAACTTGGTTTTTGGTCAAACTTTGGGCAAAAGGTCTCAAGACCGTTTGGGCCAAGTTTGGGCCCAATTGGAGTTCAATTGATAGGTTCAACCTTAATTTGATTCACATTGTTGGAAATTGATGATTAGCCGATTGGAAACCTTAATTGAGTTAGACTTAACTCTAATTGGCTTTCAATTGAAGGTCAAATTGGTGTCCAATTGTTTGAGGCTCATCCTAATTGACTCCATTTGTAAATGGGGTCACACACGTTTAAGCTCAAACGGGTTCACACTCGTTTAGGCTCAAACGGGTCCACACTCGTTTAGGCTCAAATGGGTTGACACTCGTTTAAGCTCAAACGGGTCCACACTCGTTTAGACTCAAATGGGTTGACACTCGTTTAGGCTCAAACAGGTCCACACTCGTTTAGGATCAAATGGGGTCACTCACGTTTAAGCTCAAATGGGTTCACACTCGTTTAGGCTCAAACGGGTCCACACTCGTTTAGGCTCAAATGGGTTGACACTCGTTCAAGCTCAAACGGGTCCACACTCGTTTAGGCTCAAACGGGTCCACACTCGTTTAGGCTCAAACGGGTCCACACTCATTTAAGCCTAAATGGGTCCATACTCGTTTAAGGCTCAAATGGGTTCAGGGTCGTTTGAGATTAAACGAGTTCAAGGTCGTTTAAAATTTAAATGGGTTGGAGGTTGAAGGTTGAAACCAATTGGAGACCTTCAAGGTTGTTTATACTTAATCACTTGAAGGTGTAAATGGTTCAATGATGATCTAATCTAAACCCTAATGGTAACTTAAGATATTAAGGGACTAAGTGACTAATGAATTGACCCATAATGATGATCAATGGGTAAATTACCAAAATGCCCTTGAAAGGTTCAATTGAGTGATACCTTGTTTTAATCAAACCCTAATCACATGATGGTGATGTGTTGACTTGTGTTATTCAATGAGGACTTAACCCAACCTAATCTAGAGTGGTGTAATCACCATCTACTAGTTAGAGGAGAGAGAAAGTACCCTCTTATGGTGGAAACTCAAGTAAAGTACCTTCAATACACATGAATGTGCATGATTAGGGTATGATCCACCTATGTGAGATCATGGAAACCCTAATTATGATAAATGATGAATCTTAACCTAAATCTGAGAGCATCAATGATGATGTTCCTCATACATGATGATGTTATGAGTTCAATTCACCATAATGTGAATAGTAAACCCTAATTCTAGGGTGATGACATGTAATGTGTATAGTAAACCCTAATTGATGAGAATCAGGGAACTTAGCTCTTATGGCAAGAGTGAAGGTATAATTCTTGAATTGAATTGCTTTCATCAGTTGAATGAACCATGCAAGTTCTTATATGAGGATGATCATATCCAGGTATGGATGATGATGCTACATTCATTGAAAGCATGTTGTTAGCTTTATGAATAGTAAAATATCTTGATGTCTTGTCAGTGGCATCTTATGAGATTAATGGGCTATGAGAGCCATAAATACCATCAAGGTCATGCTTTCGAGATGACTTGTGATGAGAGTATTGAGAAATGATAATTGATGTGAGTTAGGCTTGTTACATTTAGTATTTTCCCTTCATAGCTGCTATGCTAATGTTATTGTTTGAGAACAATGTATGATGTTAAAAGAATACTGAATGTACCTAACTAATCAAGTGTAATCATACCATGGAGAGCCCTGATCATAGATCCATCATTGTCAGAGATCAAATGATGGTGAAATAGGTTTTCCTAAGGGAACTCCTGGATCACATACTTTTGAGTATGTGGGGTATATGGATGTGTAGAACCTTACATCCTAGTGTAGGTATTGATGTAGATGTGTAATCCGTCAATCCTTCACTACAAATCCATACCACATCAGTAGAAGGTAAACACGAAATCTCCTGATGATGAAGAAAGCACATATACCGTATCAGTGGAAGGTAAACACGAAATCTCCTAATGACGAAGAGAGTACAGAACGCCACCGTAACTCTAAAATAGCGAAGGACCAGATTACCCTGGTAAGCTATAATAGCAGAGACACAAGATGTCCTGCAAGTAATCCTCTTACCGACTGAGGAAGGTAAAGGTCATGAGAATCCGGCTCTTTAAATGACCTAGTATGATACCGAGGCACGTAACAGTGATCGGTTGGAGTATGAGTGGTATACCTCATCTCCGTAGGGCATAATAATAATAATAATAACAATAATGCTTGAAAAACATAATCTACAGTGTAGTATACTTGTTAGAGATAACTACGAGTTAATTGATTGATGTTACACTGTATGGTGCATATGTTCTTCATGTTTCATAAATGTTGAACTCTTGCTTACTACCAAAACTGCTGTGGAATACTTTGAAAGCTTTTACTGCTTATGTTATTCTTTGTTTTGCTTTATAAAGCTTCTAGTGGAGAGTTATAACTCCCGCTGGGACAATTATTTAAAATTGTCTCACCCCGTAGACTTCAACTTTTTAGGTGGTCATCGAAGACGGAGGAACCGGTCTACAGGTGACAAGTCCCAGTAGCAGCAGCACCAGGAGCAGCAGTAAATCTCAGGTGGAGATTTAGCCTGCTGTGGTGTAGATAGAGTCAGTCCTATGTGTCCTCTGTACTCTCAGGTCTTGGAGTTGTTGGTCTGAGTTTTGTTGCGATTCTTGAGATTTTGAATCATGATGTGTATAATTACTCAAGAAGTAATTTGACAGAGATGTAAACAGTTTATCTCCTTTTAAGAATGAAGTTTTATGGTTTCAATGCTTTATCTCAAAAAGTTTTTAATTTTCACTGATTTTTGGTATTCCGCTGCTAATCGAATCGCTTCCGCTAAGTTTAAACTCGAAGTCATGTGTTTATCTTGGGTTTTGGAGATCAGAGCCCACAATTAAGTGGTATCAGAGCTCCAGGTTCGCTGAGTCTACAGAGGCATAGGACTTAGGATGTCGAGTCTATCCTTAGTGTTCCTTCCTTATCTAATAGAATCTTCTGCTCCCCAGGAGAAGAAAATACATAAGGATGGCAGAGCCACATGATGAGTATGTGGCAGAGAGTAGTGCTAGTGCACCTCAAGGCGGTGCAAGGGTTCCAGAAATAGAACAGCCTGCACCTGAGCCACCCCGGGAGCCACCCCAATTTGACCCGGCCAATATGGGTAACCCAGCAGTTCAGACGATGTTTGGGTAGTTTATGACTGCCATGAAACACATAACCGACAGGATGCCCATGCCTGCACCTAGGGCACCGGTCCAGCCTGAAGGACAAGGTATCGGGAAAATGTTCGAGCGACTATGTCATGTCGGAGCTACCGAGTACTTTGGGACTGCCGACCCCGCAGATGCTGATCTGTGGTTGACAGAGTTGGAGAAGGCTTTCAGGATTCTTAATATCCCAGAAACTGAGAAGGTTAGACATGTTGTCTATCTTCTCAAGGGAAGCACTGGTCACTGGTGGAACATGGAAGAGCAGAAGAGACCTGGAATAGAGATCTCGTGGGAAGAGTTTCGTCGGGAATTTGTTCATAGATATTTCCCAAAGACCTTCCTAGATGAGAAGACCTCTCAGTTTTAGAGATTGAGGTAGGGCACGATGAACATTAGCGAGTGTGAATCTAAGTTCATGGAGTTGCTGCGGTTCTGTCCGCACATGGCTGCCACAGAAGAGGAAAGAATCAGGAGATTTGAGAAGGGTTTGAATGTTGATATGTCAACCCCTGTGTCTGCCTTAGAAAACCGAGAGAGATTCTCTACCTTCGTTGAGTCAGTCCGAAGGATAGAGAGATCTGTGGTTGAGAAGAGGCAAACCCAGAAAAGATATCCACAGTTCCAGGGTTCTTCATCTAGGGATTCCAAGAAACCTAGATTCTCTGCACCTAACCCTCCACCACCCAGATCGAGTTCTCAAACTCAATGGTCACCAAGTAGAGGTAGAGGACGGAGTCAACCGCCTCAAGGGACTCACAGTTCTACATCGATGTCAGTCACTGGACCACCAAGACCACCACAACTGGAGAGAAGTTGCTACAACTGTGGTAAGGTGGGACATTTGATGAAGGACTGCCGCTCTAAGCCTATCAGTGTGACACAGCCTCCGAGACAAGGTCAACAGGGATCACAGAGAAGGCAATCTCAAGGAGCAGCTCGAGGACGCGGGCAAGCGTCTCAAGCTGGATCATCAGCACCACCTCAACACCAGGCTACAGCGAGGTATTATGCTATGAACCCACCAGAGGCAGTGGTCAATCCACAAGTAGTGGCAGGTCAGATGGAACTTTTATATCCTGATATGTCTAAATCTTGTGTAGTATCTGTTCTGATTGACCCGGGTGCTACTCACTCTTTCATCACTCGAAGAGTGATTCGCAACTGCAATATGACTGTCAGTCATAGGGCAGATAGTTTGTTGTTGGAGACTCCGTTTAGAGGGTCTGCCGTTTTGTAGGAGGTATGTTCTCCCTGCATCCTCTTCTTTTCTAATCATCGCATTCAAGTGGATCTAATATCACTTGATATGCAAGGATTTGATATAATCCTAGGAATGGATACCTTAGAGAGGTATAGAGTTGTCTTGGATTGTGAGTCCAAGTTGGATGTGTTTGCTGAAGAAAGCAACACATGGATCTTTCAAGGAGAAAGAAAGATCCTGCCCACCTGTCTTGTATCAGCTATGGTTGCTGATAAGCTGATGAGGCAAGGATGTTATGCATTCTTGGCCCATGTGGTAGATGTTACCAAGGAGAGTCCCAATCCTGCTGAAGTTCCTATAGTCAGGGAATTCAAGGATGTGTTTCCTGCAGAACTTCCTGGTATACCACCACCTCGGGAGATTGATTTTGAGATCAATTTGGTCCCAGATACGAAACCCATAGCCCAGACTCCATATAAGATGGCGCCTGCCGAGATGGCAGAACTCAAGAAACAACTTCAAGAGTTACTTGAGAAAGGTTTCATCCGACCGAGTACCTCACCTTGGGGTGCTCCGGTTTTGTTTGTTAAAAAAAAAGATGTGTCAATGCGGTTGTGCATTGACTACAGACAACTCAATAAAGTAACAATAAAGAACAAGTACCCTTTGCCGAGGATTGATGATCTTTTTGACCATTTGTGTGGTGCAACAGTCTTCTCAAAGATAGATTTGAGATCTGGATATCATCAACTCCGCATTAAGGACAGTGACATATCCAAGTCTGCCTTTAGGACAAGATATGGTCACTATGAGTTCACGGTTATGTCATTTGGACTAACTAATGCACCAGCTACATTTGTGGAACTCATGAATAGAATCTTCTGACCTTTCCTTGATCAGTATGTTGTCGTCTTCATAGATGACATTCTGATTTATAGTAAAGATGCTCAACAGCATGAGCAGCATCTTCGCCAAACTTTGACCTTGCTAAGAGAACATAAGCTATACGCTAAGTTTAGCAAGTGCGAGTTCTGGTTACCTGAAGTGTCTTTTCTTGGACATGTGGTATCTGCCTCGGGTATTCGTGTTGACCCTAAAAAGGTAGAATCTGTTCTACAATGGGAACAACCGAAAACACCGACGGAGATTAGAAGTTTCTTGGGGTTAGCTGGTTACTATCGAAGGTTTATTAAGAATTTCAGTTCTATAGCCTTACCTTTGACCAAGTTAACCTGGAAAGATGTTCCTTTTTCTTGGAGTGATAAGTGTCGACAATCTTTCCAACTATTGAAGGAGAGGTTGACAAGTGCACCTGTGCTTGTGCTACCTGAGCAAGGAAAAGGATATGTAGTCTTCTGTGATGCCTCCAAGAATGGACTTGGATGTGTGTTGATGCAGGATAAACAAGTGATTTCTTTTGCTTCCCGACAGCTTAAGAAGTACGAGGAGAATTATCCGACACACAATCTGGAGTTAGCTGTTGTGGTTCATGCCTTGAAAATCTGGAGGCATTATCTCTACGGAGAAACATTCTAGATATTCACATACCACAAGAATCTTCAGTATATCTTCTCTCAGCATGAGCTTAACATGAGACAACGTCGCTGGATGGAGTTAATCAAGGACTATGACTGTACGATTAATTACCATCTGGGCAAGGCTAATGTGGTTGCAGATGCCTTGAGTAGGAAATCAACAACATCAACCATGGATGGAGCACAACTAAGTTCTTTAGTATGCTCTAGGAGAGATATGCTTATCTCTTTAAGGCAAAACAATGTACAGTTGAAGGTGTCATTGTTAGCCAGTTTGTTAGCTGAGATGCATATTAAACCTACTCTAAGAGAGTAGATAAAGGAGGCACAGTTAGAAGATGCTGCAGTTCAACAGATCAGGTCTGAGTATGGTGATGAAAAACGAGATGGTTTCCATGACTCAGATGACCATGTGGCATGCTATCATGGGAGGATGATAGTGCCAGATGTGGATAACCTGAGGAAGCTAGTCCTGGAAGAAGCTCATTCTTCAATGTATGCTATGCATCCAGGGAGCACCAAGATGTATCGAAATTTGAAAGATATGTATTGGTGGCCCAGGATGAAGAAGGATGTTGCAGAGTTTGTGATGAGGTGTCCAGTGTGTCAGCAGGTTAAGGCTGAGCACCAGAAGCCTGCAAGAACAATGCAACCTTTACCCATACCACAGTGGAAGTGGGACCATGCGACCATGGACTTTGTTGTTGGCCTACCCAGGACAAGCAAAGGACATGATTCCATTTGGGTAATTGTTGATAGGTTGACAAAGACAGCGCATTTCTTGCCTGTCAAAACAACCTATTCTGCTGAGAGGTTATCCCAGTTGTATGTGCAAGAGATAGTGCGGTTGCACGGAGTTCCTGTCTCTATAGTTTCTGACAGAGGTCCCCAGTTCACAAGTCGTTTTTGGGAGCAGTTACACAGAGCCTTAGGAACCAAGTTAAGGTTTAGTACAACCTTTCACCCACAGACTGATGGACAGTCTGAAAGGACTATACAGACCTTGGAAGACCTGTTGAGAGCATGTGTTCTCCAGTTTACCGGGAGTTGGGATCTACACCTGAGCTTGATAGAGTTTGCCTATAACAATATCTATCAACATAGTATTGATATGGCACCATATGAAGCCTTGTATGGTAGACGTTGTAGATCACCTTTGTGTTGGTATGAGACTGGTGAGCACCAGTTGTTAGGTCCTGATCTTGTGCAGCAAACTACAGAGAAGATTAAAGTTATACAGCAACAGCTTAAGACTGCACAAGATAGGCAGAAGTCGTATGCTGATAAACGTCGTAGACCCCTAGAGTTCCAGGTTGGAGACAGAGTGTATCTCAAGGTCTCATCGTGGAAAGGAGTCCTTTGTTTTGGAAGAAAAGGGAAGTTAGCTCCTAGATTTATGGGACCTTATCCAATCGTTGAGTGAATTGGAAAGGTAGCCTATAGACTAGAGTTACCTCAGGAGTTGTAGAAGTTACATCCTGTTTTTCACATTTCCATGCTGAGGAAATGTCACCCCGACACCGAGTCATTTCTACAACCTATGGAAGTAGAAGTGAATGAAGATATAACATATGAGGAGGGACCAGTGTCCATTCTTGATAACAGAATTAAAAAGTTAAAGAAGAAAGATATAAGTCTTGTGAAAGTCCTCTGGAACCACCGTGGTGTTGAAGAAGCCACTTGGGAACTAGAGGATGAGATGAGAAGGAAATACCCTACTCTTTTCTCTTAATGCGTTTTATCGATTTTGGGGACGAAATCCTTGTAAGGGGTGGATAATTTGTAACATCCCTGACCTGGGTTATAACCTAACCCTGGAAGTTTTGCCTAAATTATGTAATTAAACACCTGTGAGTATTCTCTGGCATGTAACTAAGTTCCTAAAGGAACATATACTTTCAATTTTGCTCCTTTATAAACAAAGTTGTAGCATTGTTTTGTAATGCAGGGACTCATGTGCAAGTTACCCAATTTAAGGGTTTAACTTGCAATTTCACAGGTTAAGATGTTCTTTTGATGTTGAGACATCATATGAGTGAATATGATTAGGCATGATGGATTTTCCAAGCTTGGGCATTCAAATGCAGCTTGCGGAGTGATCCTAATGCTTATAAACCCTAATTTGGAGTAAAGTGTAATTTACCCAAATTGTGGGTGAAATTTGTAAAGTACACCTTCTAGAGCATCTTATATGACTCTTGGCATCATTTAGAGTAGAAATGATGAAAGAGATACATCAATTAATAATCAGATAAGAAAAGTGATCTTTGTGCATGAAATTCACCATATATGGGTATGGAGATCTTTCATGTATGAACCCTAGTCGAACGTTGACCTTCTTCACCTTTGGACCTTGGGTTTAAGATGAGTTTTGCTTAAGTATGAAAGGGAGAAACGTGGCTTATAATAAGGAGAAGGGACGTGCCTATAAGAAAGGAGGGACCTAATTAAGAAAAGGAGAAACTAGTTGTCCTTATGTTGGAAATGACCCCAAGATATATATATATACACCCTTCCTTTGTTTGTAAAGGAACGTTTCCTTCACTTCCTTTCTTATTTCCTTGCTTAGACCGAATTAGGACAGAGCTCTGGAGAAGAGGAGGGTGACCAACCTGTTCTAGGTAAGAGAACACCACCTTCTAGCTTGAATTCATGGAGAAAATTCTTGTATAAGGTTGGTTTCATGGCTAATTCACTTAGCTTTCTCGTTCTAGCCATCTTTTCCCAACCTTTCCTTGGAGAAGCACCCTTGGCCGACCTGTGGAGCTCAAGACACCATTATAGTCTTGAAGCTTGGAAGCTTGGAGCTCAAGGAACGACCTTAAGGTGGGTTTTATAACTTTAAACTCTTTCCTTTATATGCATATTTGTTCTTGCAATTTTAGCATTTAGTTCTCCTTCTACCTCCCTTCTTCCTTGCACTTTTGCAAGTAAAATGGTGGTATAACCGTCCTTGATAGAGGTTGAAGAATATGGGCGTGATTACCAAAGTTACTTTATCAAACGGTCCTGGTTCCCCCCCCCTTCTGACCAAACCGTTTGAAGGGCAAGCGGGTTCACAAGGTCGGTTGGAGAAAATAGGTTCAACCCATTTGAGGGCGTTGACCAAGCATTGACCGTTTGGGATTCCTGTTCATAATCCTGTAGGCTAATGTCCCACAAAATTTGAGGGGTTAACTCCAAAGTAATCGTAGGTTGAAGGCCAATCAATTAGGCAATCGAATTGAATTAAGTGCTGATTTTTCCAAACTGATTAACTTGAACTTTTTGGGAAAACGGGTTCAACCCATTTGAATGAGTTGACCAAGCATTGAACATTTGAGATTCCTGTTCATAATATGTTGAATTTCATTCCTGCAAATAATCAAAGTTAAATTCTTAACCAATTGAGAGTTGAAGGCACTTCAACATCCTAACCCTAATTGGGCTGAAATTGCTGTTTTCATATATAGATTTTGTTGAGTTTTGGGTTGAAGGACCCAAACGGTCTCAAGATCGTTTGGGGGTTCCTCCAAACGGTCTCAAGACCGTTTGGGCACAACCCAAGACCGTTTGAAGGTCTAAAGTTGAGGTAATTTGATGGGTTGAGGGTCCAATTGTAATAAGTTGATGAATTGATAAAAATGCTGATTTTAGACCTAATTCAAGTTCAACCCTAATCCAACCAACTTGGTTTTTGGTCAAACTTTGGGCAAACGGTCTCAAGACCGTTTGGATGATGTACAAACGATCTCAAGACCGTTTGGGCCAAGTTTGGGCCCAATTGGAGTTCAATTGATAGGTTCAACCTTAATTTGATTCACATTGTTGGAAATTGATGATTAGCCGATTGGAAACCTTAATTGAGTTAGACTTAACTCTAATTAGCTTTCAATTGAAGGTCAAATTGGTGTCCAATTGCTTGAGGCTCATCCTAATTGACTCAATTTGTAAATGGGGTCACACACGTTTAAGCTCAAACGGGTTCACACTCGTTTAGGCTCAAACGGATCCACACTCGTTTAGGCTCAAATGGGTTGACACTCGTTTAGGCTCAAATGGGTCCACACTCGTTTAGGCTCAAATGGGTTGACACTCGTTTAGGCTCAAACGGGTCCACACTCGTTTAGGCTCAAATGGGGTCACACACGTTTAATCTCAAATAGGTTCACACTCGTTTAGGCTCAAACGGGTCCACACTCATTTAGGCTCAAATGGGTTGACACTCGTTCAGGCTCAAACGGGTCCACACTCGTTTAGGCTCAAACGGCTCCACACTTGTTTAAGCCTAAATGGGTCCATACTCGTTTAAGGCTCAAATGGGTTCAGGGTCGTTTGATATTAAACAAGTTCAAGGTCGTTTAAAATTTAAATGGGTTGGAGGTTGAAGGTTGAAACCAATTGGAGACCTTCAAGGTTGTTTATACTTAATCACTTGAAGGTGTAAATGGTTCAATGATGATCTAATCTAAACCCTAATGGTAACTTAAGATATTAAGGGACTAAGTGACTAATTAATTGACCCATAATGATGATCAATGGGTAAATTACCAAAATGCCCTTGAAAGGTTCAATTGAGTGATACCTTGTTTTAATCAAACCCTAATCACATGATGGTGATGTGTTGACTTGTGTTAGTCAATGAGAACTTAACCCAACCTAATCTAGAGTGGTGTAATCACCATCTACTAGTTAGAGGAGAGAGAAAGCACCCTCTTATGGTGGAAACTCAAGTAAAGTACCTTCAATACACATGAATGTGCATGATTAGGGTATGATCCACCTATGTGAGATCATGGAAACCCTAATTATGATAAATGATGAATCTTAACCTAAATCTGAGAGCATCAATGATGATGTTCCTCATACATGATGATGTTATGAGTTCAATTCACCATAATGTGAATAGTAAACCCTAATTCTAGGGTGATGACATGTAATGTGTATAGTAAACCCTAATTGATGAGAATCAGGGAACTTAGCTCTTATGGAAAGAGTGAAGGTATAATTCTTGAATTGAATTTCTTTCATCAGTTGAATTAACCATGCAAGTTCTTATATGAGGATGATCATATCCAGGTATGGATGATGATGCTACATTCATTGAAAGCATGTTTTTAGCTTTATGAATAGTAAAATATCTTGATGTCTTATCAGTGGCATCTTATGAGATTAATGGGCTATGAGAGCCATAAATACCATCAAGGTCATGCTTTAGAGATGACTTGTGATGAGAGTATTGAGAAATGATAATTGATGTGAGTTAGGCTTGTTACATTTAGTATTTTCCTTTCATAGCTGCTATGCTAATGTTATTGTTTGAGAACAATGTATGATGTTAAAAGAATACTGAATGTACCTAACTAATCAAGTGTAATCATACCATGGAGAGCCCTGATCATAGATCCATCATTGTCAGAGATCAAATGATGGTGAAACAGGTTTTCCTAAGGGAACTCCTGGATCACATACTTTTGAGTATGTGGGGTATATGGATGTGTAGAACCTTACATCCTAGTGTAGGTATTGATGTAGATGTGTAATCCGTCAATCCTTCACTACAAATCCATACCGCATCAGTGGAAGGTAAACACGAAATCTCCTGATGACGAAGAAAGCACAGATACCGTATCAGTGGAAGGTAAACACGAAATCTCCTGATGACGAAGAGAGTACAGAACACCACTGTAACTCTAAAATAGCGAAGGACCAGATTACCCTGGTAAGCTATAATAGCAGAGACACAAGATGTCCTGCAAGTAATCCTCTTACTGACTGAGGAAGGTAAAGGTCATGAGAATCCGGCTCTTTCAATGACCTAGTATGATACCGAGGCACGTAACAGTGATCGGTTGGAGTATGAGTGGTATACCTCATCTCCGCAGGGCATAATAATAATAATAATAATAATAATAATAATGCTTGAAAAACATAATCTACACCGTAGTATACTTGTTAGAGATAACTACGAGTTAATTGATTGATGTTACACTGTATGGTGCATATGTTCTTCATGTTTCATAAATGTTGAACTCTTGCTTACTACCAAAACTGATGTGGAATACTTTGAAAGCTTTTACTGCTTATGTTATTCTTTGTTTTGCTTTATAAAGCTTCTAGTGGAGAGTTATAACTCCCGCTGGGACAATTATTTAAAATTGTCTCACCCCGTAGACTTCAACTTTTTAGGTGGTCGTCGAAGACGGAGGAACCGGTCTACAGGTGACCAGTCCCAGCAGCAGCAGCACCAGGAGCAACAGTAAATCTCAGGTGGAGATTTAGCCTGCTATGTGGTGTAGATAGAGTCAGTCCTATGTGTCCTCTGTACTCTCAGGTCTTGGAGTTGTTGGTCTGAGTTTTGTTGTGATTCTTGAGATTTTGAATCATGATGTGTATAATTACTCAAGAAGTAATTTGACAGAGATGTAAATAGTTTATCTCCTTTTATGAATGAAGTTTTATGGTTTCAATGCTTTATCTCAAAAAGTTTTTAATTTCCGCTGATTTTTGGTATTCCGCTGCTAATCGAATCGCTTCCGCTAAGTTTAAACTCGAAGTCATGTGTTTATCTCAGGTTTTGGAGATCAGAGCCCACACCATCATCCAAACGACATTCACCCATGCCACCTTCATCCACATTGCCTTCATATGCACCACCCTCATCTATACCACATACACCACTACCATCTACGCCACATCCACCTAATCCTCCAGATCCACATGAAGAACTAGTCAAGGAGGATGACCTTCCTCTTAAGGACTACTTTGGTACAACTACAATGTACATGAGTGGGCCTATTAATATTTTAGAATTTGAGGCAGAGGAGTTTTCTATCAGCCCAGTCATCATACAATTGCTACAGCTGAATGCATTTGGAGGGACACCAATGGAGGATCCAAACCTCCACATTGTTGAATTTCTATAGTTGCTAAGCACCATAAAGATATATGGTGTTCCTACTGATGGGATACACCTAATCCTTTTTTCCATTCTCTCTTAGAGATAGAGCCAAGGTAGAGCCAAGGCATGGCTCTATACTTTGCCAAAGAAGTCCGTCGACACTTGGGAGGAGCTTCTAAAGGTCTTTTTGGCAAGATATTTTCCACCTAGAAAAACTTTATAACTGAGGATTCAACTCATCAATTATTCTCAAAGGGATGGAGAGACCTTGTATGATACATGGGAGAGGTTTAAAGATCTTCAACATCTTTGTCCACATCATGGTCTAAGAAATTGGCTTCTATTGCAATCTTTCTATAATGGTTTGTGTAGTAATACAAGGATGTCTATTGATGTAGCTGTAAATGGAGCTCTAATGAACAAATCTTATGGACATGCCTATGCTATTATTGAAGATATGGCAAAAAATCATTGTCAATGGAGTCTGGCTACAAGCTACCACCCATCCTTTTCACATACTACTTCCGAAATGGAAGTGGAAGATCACACAGTTGGTGCTATAGACTTGATTGTAGCAAGGCTAGACACTTTGTCACCAAGGTTTGAGAATCTAAGCACACAACTAATTCAAACAGCCAACAATATTTGTGATGCATGTAGGTTTCTTGGACACTCATCTTCTACATGTTATGCTTCTTCTATTTATTCCCCAATGGGCTACACTCCACCTGACTTCTATAGTAATGTCAACCTGAATTTCATTCAGCCACAACAACCACAAGTATGTTCCAACTTAGAGTCTATGATTGCAACATTTATTATAAATCAAATGCAGCAAAATGAGGAGTTCCATCAACAAAGACAATATATGATGGATGCTATTGGCCAACTCTCTTCTAAGGTGGAGGCTATATCTGCACACATATTGGAGAAATAAATTGCCCAGCAAGCTATTTTTTGTGAAGAAGCATTTCCACCTTTCTTACCTAGTCCATCGGAGATGAATCCTACATATTTCAGGCCGGTGACATTGAAGAATGGAGTTGTTATAGATGTATATCCTTCAAAGTATGATGATGTTGATATACATGACGATTATGAAGCTGCAAATCATAAGGAGAGAGCTACAACACATGATCTAATTTTATATTCTTTAAGCAAGCCACATGTCCTTCCTCCTCACACTCTACATGACACATTTCTTTATAATGAGAGCACTCTTCCCAGCTCATATTTTGATAATGATTCAAAGGAGAATGAAAAGACAAATAGTATTGGCGTACAAAAGACTATTCTTACTGCATCTCATAGGTGCTTTCGCTTGCCCCAAATCAAGGACATATTTGCAAGGAGGCATCAATCTTTAGCACAACAATTTCCAGCCTCAAATCAAAGCAATGGACCTCCATCTTCATCATTCAACATGACAGGTAATTGGTTGCAATCCTCTTGAGTTTGTTATATGCAATGAGGACAATGCAAATTTCAAGCTTAGGGGGAGAGCAACCGGATGGTAGTGTAGTTTTATTTCCCTTTTATCATCTTTTTCTTAGTTATTGTTTTCAATTCTGCTCTTCTGGTGGAAAATCTAGTATGATATGAGGCTTATCTTTTATATGTGGATAGAACTCCTATGCTTAACTGATTGTCCTCTTTTTATGAGAAATATCATTTGGAGAAATTGTAAAAGGCATACATTAATCAAATGAAACCTTTTGGCCATCAACATGTGCTTAACTCTAGTTTATGCTTCTAGCCTGAACATTCATCTTTCACATCATTGATTCCTTAAAACATATAATGGTTTCAATTTTTCTGAGTAAATCAACTTTACAACATCATTTAGAATATGGGATGCCCTTGCCAAGCTCTTAGTGCATTTTTAACCACTCTTTCAATGAAATTTTTTCAAAACAAATGAATGAAATATAGCTAATGTTGCAATTTAGTTGACTCTCCTATGTTTTGGAAAAATTTTAAAATTTCTTTTGGCTTATTTCACCCTCATACCCCATAAAAGATGGCTAAACCGCCCACATATCATGCTAGCCTAGTGTAAGTCTGATCTAGCCACGATGGTTAGGTGGTATGTCTTAAAAGAGGGTAAAATACCCCAACTGGCACTCCATGTGAGCATAAGCCTACATTAGCAGCCGAGTGTCGGAACCCATAATCCATTATCATATCACTTTTGGGAAAGAAGTAGAGTACATATAAAATTGTCAATTTTAACTAAGATTTCACCTTTTGTATCCTTAATAGTTGAGAGTTTGAGTTGTACATCCACTAATTGCTTGGTTTGATAATCTAAATTCTACTTAATATTATTTAATTGATTGATTCATTTAATTGTGACCATCCCTACTGAACTAAAAATATCTTTCTTGGGTGTTTAAGTTTAATTGATGTCTATGAGTGTAAACATGTTGATCATGGTTGGTTTAGTCTTATACACATCTTTCATTTCATTTGATCTATGAATGAACTTGACAATTCCTTCATTTGTACTCTATGCTCTTTTTGCTTGAGGAAAAGCAATAGTTTAAGCTTAGGGGGATTTGATGTGCAAAAATCATATCATATTTTGAATCATGTTTGGTTACATATCCATGTTGTTTTGACTCAATAATCACTCTCATTCATGCTAGATTTTATATTTTTAGCTATTCTTACTTGTCTCATGGTTTGTGTTGTAGGTACTATATTTTACAATGAAATGATGATAAATATATCATATTATCTCTTATTGGATCACTCCTAAAGTATCTACATGTTTTGGGGTTCAAAATTTCACAAATACCACTTTTTACGGCATGTACATCAGACATACACGTCGAAAGTTATGAGCAGAATACACAACAGCCCAGAACAGCCATTGACACGCTGTGTCTTAAAAAGACACGCTGTGTCTCGGTCCAGAAATTGAATACATAACTCCAGATTTTGCAGCCACACACCATGTCTTGTTAAAGACATGTCGTGTCTTATTAAAGACATACTGTGTAACTTTCCAGAACTCCACCAAAGCTTCAGTTATTGCATAAGACATGTTGTGTCTTATAAAGACACACCGTGCACCTGCCAATTTTAGCAATTTTTAAATATGACTTCTTTCATTTTAAAAGATGAAACCACTCTATGGAGTGGTTATCACTTGTCATAATTCGAAGGTTTTTTGTCCCAGAGCAGGTCTAGAGCAAGGGAGGGAGATTTTGGGTGGAAGAAGGTGGTTTCTTGCCAAAGAACCCCCATTCTTCTTCTCTTCTTCTCCAAGGTGCAGCAGAGATTCTTCACTCCACCAAGCTTCTTGGGAGAGAGGTTTGTCTAGTTTATAGCAGCTTTAGAAGTGGGATTTTGTCCTCAAGTTGGAATTCTACCTTTTTTTTGTTACACCTTGGGATTACTTAGCTTTTCCTTCTCTAAACCATGTTGAATTCGGAGAATTCTGCACATTTTCTATTGTACACTATCATGGACGAATAGTTTCCTTTTCTTGGACATGTGATAGTAACTCCCATGTCATAGCTTGTATGAACATATGAATTTTGTACTAAATGTTAGTTTCTTACATGTTTCAAGAGTTGTTTCAGATCTGAAATGCTTGTTTGTGTGATTGGCCATCATACTTGCATGTTTTATGCTTTCTTTCATAATCTGAGAAGATGTGTTTGAGAGTATGGAGTTACTCTTTTGGCAACTTGTCCTTGACCGCATGAGTGGCAGGGATTAAATTGAGGAGCAAGGTTTGCGATTCAAAAATGAAATACATACACGAGAGTGATGGATGGAGTTAGAATCGTCATCACTTCTCTGGGAGGTGAGTGATGACTACAAACCTCCTTTGCAAGTTAATTATGATGTTTAAATTCGTATTTTAATATAAGCTATGATGTGATAGTGAAATCCTAAGTCTATGATCCTCCTTAATCTGAATCTTAACCTTTATTAAGTGATAATTTACTATTTTTTAAATCTATAATTTGGTCTAATCCAATCATCTTGTGTACGATGATCTAGATTATTGAAAATCATAACACTTGCGCCTAACTAACCAATGCTCCTTGTGTTCGACCTTGACTACAACTACTCTCGTATACTTGTGGGAAATAGCTACTGGAGTAAAAGATCATTCTTAATGATTGAAACTCATTAGTGTAATACACCAACACATAAGTAATAGGTTGTGGCTTGTTATCCAGTGAACAATGATACATAACATCTTTTTACGTAAATGAAATATAAGTGACACAAGTTTTATGGCTTTAATTATGATGCATTCAACCTGAGATGCCTTTATGTGATTGGTTTTAATTTACCTTATTTTGTGCTAATGTAGTTGTTAATGATAACTCTGTGCTTATTTTGAGTAATCTCACTTTGTGTGGAAATGGGTGTCACAAACACATATCCAAATCAACTGAGATGTTCATCACATGTAATTAAGTATTGGCACCCACCTCTAGCATTTGTGCTAAAAGGTCCACATACATTAGTATGTATGAGTCCTAATAAGTCACTTTCCCTTTCATTATTTCCAATAAATGGAACTTTTTTCATATTACCTAACAAACACAATTTGCATGTCACAGTTGATTCAAAATTAAATAATTCTACCCATCTTTATGTAGTCAAGAAATGCACCTTCATTTATGTGGCATGGACGATAATGCCATAGATAAGTTTCTTTTTAGTCATCATGTTTTGACCTTTTAGTATTTATGTTGTGTCTCAAGATTTAACATATAAAGACCATAATACATAAGGGAACTACGATATATTATCTAATCTTCAGAAATAGAACGTTGGCTATTTTTCAATATGAAATTCAAAATCATTTTGTCCAAACATGAAATAGAAATTATGTTCTATTTATGATGGGTACATAATATTTGTTATATAACTCTATTACAAGTCCATTGGGCATAAATAAGTAGTAGGTGCCTATAGCAGTGGCAAAAAAATCTTGCTCATTTACTACACATTACTTCACCTCCCATTTCTTTAAGAGTCTACTTCTGTTCAGATCTTGCATATTGTATGATATGTCAGATCCACATCCAGTATCTAATACCTATGCTAAAGAAGTAGATAAATTTAATTATATAACATATATACCTGAAGTAAATATCTTTATCCCCTACATCTTGTTCTTCAGTTACTCAAGGTAAATATGGAAACTTCTCTTTCAATGTCCAGTCTGGTCATAATGGTGACAATCACCTCCTTTCTCTACACCTCACTTTTCTTTAAGTGTAGAAGACTTTTTTCCTACCTTAGAATCTTTCTTAACTTTGCCTTTGCCATTGGACTTTTATTTTCCTTCATTGACCATAAACACAAAGTCATTGACCATAAACACAAAGTTGGGCTTGTCTTTCATGTTATAGTTCATGATAAAATATTTACATAATCTAGAAATGATTGGAAAATCACACATGTGGCCAACTCTTGACCCAAAGGAAATCATAGTCTTGCATGACTTTCCACATACCCAATCATTACGAGTAAATGGGGTCCAACTAGATCACATTTTGCAATTTTGCACTTAAATAGCACCTTGGAGACTTCATACCTCTCCTACATTGCTTGTTCTTGATAGATGTTCTTGATATTTATCATGTGTTATCATCTCAATAACATTCACATTCTCATATTGATTCTGAAGATCATCATTCATGGAGCAAAGCATAAGTTATTTGATATCCATAGCATCATCAAAATACTTCTTGTGATCTTACCTTTTTTCCCTCAGTGCATTTGAAGTTTGTTCATTAGGTACTGGTGTGTCCAGGGAATAGAGATTGCACTCATGTTTGAAACAATTTGCACTGTCCTAAACTAGCTGTTTAAGTTATTACCATTTAATTTTTATTCTTCAAGGATGGATTTTAGTTAGAAATGGTTGCTTGTGTTTTCCATTGTTCTACATAGAAAATATTTGCACACATCAATAAATTGATCTGAAAATTATTATTTTTCCAAAAAATCTGATTTTAATGAAATTAATTTTGACTTTTATGAATGACTCTCCCATGATTTTATTTCAAATTAATATCCCTCACTATTAATACAGAATAGTATAGCAAGAAATTCTCTAGCGAGCCAAAATTCAAAATATATTAAGTCATGACGTAACCAATGTTAACATTCACATCTTAATTTTTAAGTTAGGTAAGAATGACCAATTGCATCATATGCAATTCTTTAATAGATGGTTGTACAACTTCATATCCATAATTCACCATATGAATTGTATTCCATGTGTATCCTCTAGGTGCTTAATCCTATTAAGGTCACCTAGTTAAGTAAGACACAAAAGCTAATGCAATAGAGTATGCACCCATCTTTGGAAGATCCACATATCTATTCTCACACTTCCACAAGGTAGAGATTACATCATGCTTTGGGTTCCTACATGGGTTTCCACACTTTATGGATCAATCTTTTCATGTGTATTGTTTATTAGAAAGCATCTAAAACTTAATATTGGTTTTAGGGGTTTTTAAATAGTTTTGTATATACATGTCCACACACCACATACTTATAATATGTATCATATTAATTATATACTAACAATACACAATTATAATCATGTAACATATAACATCGGTTGTGACCATGCTAATGTAATTGTTTGGAGCCATAAAGGATTATCATCCAGCTGTGGTCTATTGTATCATGTGCATCTTCAACATGGATTTGTGTAGCACAATGACTACATGGATGCTCCATGAATCTTTAGCCCCTGTTTGGTTTGGAATCAAGATTATGAAATCTAGACTGAGTTAATCGATAGATCTAGAATAGTTTATCTGGGGTTAGTCTCTTTTTTGTTTGTAACTCAATCCTATCGCAAGCACTCATTAGACTGGACTGGCCTTGTAACTTGTGTTTTTGAGTGTTACAAGTAAAACAAAATAACACAAAAGAGAAATTCAAATCCAGACTGGGATCCTAAAATCCTGCTAAGAGTAGGACTGACTTGGTCTGAGTTAGAGGATTATAGAATCCAAACGGACCCGTCGGTCCGGTTTCTGCCAAACAAAACAAGACTATAACAAGATTGGGTTAGTTGGGATTAGTGCCTACGTGGCACAAAAAGATAGAACCTAGTCTGGATTAGATCCCAAACCAAAAAACACCTAAGGGTTGCCTTACCATGCCAAGTCCTACAAATCCTATTATGTTCCTATCTTTCTTAGATACTATGTAAAAAATCTAGAGTTACATATGAGGGGAGTAAGAACGAATAGAAACCAATACTTGTGGAATAAAATAAGAAGGCCCGACATGCAAGTTGAATACTTATCAATCAGGAAAGACCCCATCCAAATCAAGCTTATAAAGGGTATTTATCCATAACCATGCACACTTTCACCCAAAAAAATATTTTTTGATTGTAACATGTATGATATATAGATATAGCATATATATATATTATCATTTCATACACGAGAATCCCCATGAAAATATGTGGAGTTATATAAACGTGTATGTTAATAGTTAATCCTTCACATTGTATGCCATGACACAAGTGGCATAAAAGGAAATCTGATCAAATTGAAATCTCATTATATCATATATTGATGTAGCTTTGATACCACTATAGGAATTCATAGATAGATTAGAGTGACAAGCATAGAAGATACAATAAACTCAAAAAAAGTCTCTCCACATTTATATCCATGGATCTCATTAATAAAAATATTGTAGGAAGGAAGGTTTGTCCATTTATATAATTTTTTATGGATTAGATTCTAGAAACGATGCTCACAAGAACTGAGAATGAAGGTGCTGATGAATTCAATCTCTTAATGTGTCCACCGAATCATCCATGTCTCTATGTTGTTCTTGTGGATGATAGGAAACTCCACTTTGCACTCCAAGAGTTGGTATTCAAGGAGTTGTCTTTCTATTGGCAACATGCTAGCATTGCACAAACTCTCATCTCCCCTTCTTTCCTTAATGGTAATGATGAATTATGAAAGGCTTCTCAAAGGTGCCTCCTTTTTCTCATAAGAGTTGTTGATGCACAAAAACAACACGTTAAACACATACTCAAGAGGTCCAGATGCCAAACTAAGGTAAACATTCTCTAGAGACTACTACTAACTACAATGTAATCAACTAGGTTGATGAACACTTTGAGTGAAGTTTTGATTATGTAAGATGCAAAAAATAAATCTAAGACTATTGGTTGTTGATCTCAAGTGAAATGAATTCCTTAGGATTATAGTTTCACCATGGCTTACATTGAAATTAACATCATATCATTAACAATTATTTCTCCTAACTCTGGATAAAGAGACATGTAGCAAGAATTACCCACTCTCACAATGTAATTCACTGCTTAATCTAATACCAATCCCACACTCATAGTAATTGTGTTATTAGTTAGGTGTTTTACTATAAACTCTGGATAATCTCTTCACATTTGTAAGCCTCCTTTCTCAAGGTTCAATATAAAACATGTAATTCTATGAATTTACAACCCCAACCCCTCTTTCAAAGAAATTAACGGTATAATTAACTACCTATGGTGATCAAGTATGGATAGTTCATTATACTATCATAGAATTATGTCCAAAAATTCAGAGAAACATGTATATTAATGTATAACAGTCAATTACAATGTATAATCAGACTACTCCAAGGTCCTAAGGAACAAGGGGTTTAGCTCCACATGATTTCCATTGTCAAATACATAAGAGAGAAGAATAAAAATGTAAGGAACATTAAGGAACTAAAAGAACCCCTAAAGAAGACGGTCTGGATGACTCCCTCACATGAACGTGCTGATTCTCTAACCTCGAGCTACAAATCCATCCACTGGAGGTTCCTGAACTCCTAAAATGTGGCTTTCTTCTCTGGTTTCTCCCCTCCTTGCTCTCAATTGATGTAAAATGGAATAGAATGAGATACCTAGGTTTGGTTGAAATCCTCCTAAGTCATAAAAGTGACTTAGGGCATCGTTAATTTCCAACTGTCGAATTAAATGGGATTTCTATATCTTCATGATCCCACTATGTCAATACTACTGACTATGTGTCGATACTATTGAAGTCTTCGATAGTTGTGGTTGCCTGTACAGTCATCATTACTACTGAGTTGATGTCTGCAGTGTCGAGATTTCTCAAAATTTTCTAAATCATTGTTGTGATGTTGTCGGTAGTATCGACTTCCTCTGGTCGGTACTATCAAACCTTCTCAGTCTCATCATGTTTCTTTTTGAGAAAATGTCGGTACCACCGACAATCAAGTTAGTAGTAGCGAGCTATGTAGTCTCATGTAGATTTACTTAAAATCCACAAAAACTGGGTATAGGCTCTCAAATAATGATGATTCTAACATGAACATTAAAAATACATTTATTTGATGCAATCATGTATCACAAGATAATGATAGTAAATAATGCATAAATTAAGATGAAAATGAATAATAAGTGCACAGAAATAAATAATAAATAGTCTGTGAAAATGACCATTATCCGGTGCATCGAACTCCCTTAAGTTTAAATGTAGCTTATCCTCGAGCAACACACCATTAGATATGTTTGAGACAAGTCAGCAAAAGCACATAAAATGTTAATTTCCTTTCTCAACTATCCTCATTTGGCAGTCCCAAATTGGCCTTCATTGACCACTAAACAATCACTACTCTCAAGCGACCAAAAACATCCATAAAAGATGTCCACCCAAGATCAATGAAACACTATCAGTAGAGCAGTCAATATCATAGTCAATCAGACATTGACTTGGTGCATCATGTGATTCCCTATCTAAATTTCTCTTTCCTAACTACCAACTACTTGGAAGCAGTGCTCCTTATAAGAATGAATGAGGAGAATAATTATTAAAGTGGCCTACAAATAAAAGCAATGGATGTAATGAAATAGGTGGCTTATGAAGAATTACAAGTAGCATCTAAATTATTTTTGCAAAAATTAAACATGTCGAACCTATATGGTGAAGATAATGAGAAATGCATGAATTCTAATGCATAATATTATGGGTGTCATGTCCGGCCATAGTAGCCCGGGTGGTAAGATCTCGGTAAGTCCCAATGAAGGACTTGGGTTTGAACCTCACTGAAGTCACTTTGTGAACGACAATCCATGCTGATTAGGCGTGGGAGGGGGGTGACCGGACCACACCCTCTCATGCCTTGAGAGTTTACCATGTCGGGCTCACCCGGGGTGGGTTCTCTCGGTCACCAAAAAATATATATTATGGGTGTCATGATGCATGTATTGAAAATCTCATCAAATGGAAGAGAAAAAGTAAAGAAGAGAATACATCATGTGAATGTTTCCATCTCTTTGTGAAGAGTTTAGGGCATCCTTTCTCCCTTATTTTTTATATCATTTTTTTTATTTTTTGCATTGTCCCACTATTTAGCATGATGGAAAGTTATGCTTGGGCTTCACTAACATGTCACATTCATTTCATTTTTTTCTTCTATTTTTCTGAGGGTATGGGTGTGCATCCTTGCACTCTATAGAGGAAAACAATATAACCACATGATGTGAAAATGAATGTTGACAAATGCATGTTATCTACATGTAATGTAATTGTTATGGAACTAGATGTTATGCACACAAATTGTTTATGCATATAGTATTTTTTTTCTCATTTTGTAACTACTGCAATAAAAGATAAACTAGCTATCATGTCACCTATTATGCCTTGCAATGCAATCAAAAGGAAATAATTCAAATTACTTGATCACCTTAAGGTGGTGGATCAAAATGAGTAGAAAATGGATGGAATCACATAATTAAGAGACAATGCCTTTCTTGAAATATGACATGTCCCTCTCTAATGGCATTTGTACATCCTAACCATAGGATTTCTTTCTTAAATTTCAATTTAAGATCTCATTAATTGTTTGATCAATTCAGGCTCAAATCACATCTTCATACACATTAGAAGAATAATTAAGATGTACATTCATATCAAATGTCCTTAAGCTGACTAACCCGTAAACTTCCTCTAAGTGGTGTAACTCAAGATTTGCAACTAAGCCATTATAATTTTTTTCATTTTAATTTCCATTGTAAACACATGAAAGCACATGACAATGATAAGAATCATGAATTAACCTCCACTATTACACTAGATAGATTGTGGATCCTACAACTTGGAAAATAAAAGATAAAAAGCAAATATAGACTTAAAGAAAAATAAAAACTAAAGGATAGAGTTGTTCCAGCACCCCCTAAGCTTGAACTTGACTATGTCCGCATAGTCAAAATCCAACTTAAGAGGTGGAACATTGGTATCGATTAAAAGGGTGGTGGTGGAAGTTGTGGCATGGTAGGATCATAGGGATAGAAGGTCCCTTGGAAAGTTTGGGGGTGGTGGTGGAATCTCTGGAGGTTGTGAATAAGCACCAAAGTAACCTTGACTCCAATAGTTGTCAAAGAATGGTTGTTGATAGTTCTCCAACTGTTACAGGCATGTGTGCATGTTCTCTTGGTTGGCCAAGAGAAGTCTCTCATTTTCAAAGATTTCTTATTGGTATTGATAGAGGCATCCTAGGACATCATGGATGCCCGCCAATGTAGCAGTCTGTTGGTGTTGTCCCTATTGAATCTCTTGAACCATGCCATACATACATGGCATTGAATAGGGATGATCATCCTGGGTAGGTAGTAGAGTAGAAGAACTAGAGGCTCAATGTACTCTAGGTCACTTGTGGGGGTCCTTTCTCCTCCTGATGTGGTTGGTGGCCTCCTTCTCCTCATCTTCTTTCTCCTACTTTTATTATTGCTCGACATCATCTTCTTCTTCATCATCCTCTGAGTCATCTTCTATTGGATGCCTCATGTTGTAAAGTCCTTGCAAGTTGAAGACCAGATCAGGGAGCCCCCTCTCTAGGTATTGGCCGCCCACTGTACAACATGCGTACACTGTCCCTTGATGCACATTGAGGAGGTTTTCTCTCTTAAAATGTTTTTGGTCCAACTTGGGAGCAACCTTTAGGGATTTAGAGGTGGAGAGATCAAGGTTTAGATGCATCACTATTGGAGTGATATGTCCTCCAAAATGGATGGGAGGAGTCCATTGCACCAGTCTCTTCACCGACATCATGTGTTAGAGGAATAATGAACCAAAGCCCACATTATTTCCTCCTAATTCTAGCAATTTGTAGAGGAAATAGAGATCCAACCATGGAGTCTTCCCCTATTGTTGAATTGACTTGGAAAAGATGGTGTTGGTGAGGAAGTGATGCAGGATGCGAGCAAAAGGGTGCTTGATGTCGGTGATGGAGTTAGTATGCCAGCTGATATGGCATCCCTCTAGCACCTCTACTAAAATTTGTTGGGGATGAAATGTTCTTCACCCATCGGCCCACCCATAGATGGCATTGAGTTGTCTCACCGTTAGTTGATATTCAGTGTTGAAGAGACAAAACTTTATGTGTCCTTCCCTCCATTCATTCCTATGCTTGGGGATTCATCATATATCCAGTGAGGCCAAGAACTTGCAGACGAGCTCTGGGAAGGTGGGCCAATCACTGAAGAATGGCTGATCACCCACTAGCTCTTGACTTTCATAGACACGATGGAAATTTTCGGTGAATCACAAAGCTGTGATGAATGCACAGTCTCCATACCATATCGTAGTGATACCCTCTTCATAAGGTCCTCATATATATTCTTCATATCTGCATTAGGATGGGCGATGCAGGCTGGTTTTAGAACCAACTCGATATGCCTTGTCAATGAAGAAGCACCTCTCCTTGATGCCATCTCATAGGTACAAGAAAGGGATGGAGAAAAAGAAACTCAGAGAAGACTTTGAATGCCCAGAGTTGCTTGCACTATCCTACTTGAGAGAGGTGTGTTGAAGGTGTGAATAAAACATTACACACACGCCCCCTTATATACCAACTGGATTCACCCCTGCTGATGCGTTAGTAATACCGACATGCCTGTTGGTACTACCAACTTTTTCTTCACAATTCGTGTGACTCGGTACCAGCCTTTGATACTGATGCTCCTCATTTTCCGATGTTGGTAGATGTATTTCCATGTGTTAGTAGTATTGATGGATGTTGGTAGTAATGAATTTAAAAAAGTCACACCTCAGAACAGAAGTACCAATGGTCAGATGTGATGAATCTTGATTGTTGATGGCACTCTTGTGGATTCTGTTCGTTAGATGTCGGTACTATCGACGTGTCGGTGATAATGAGTCATTCAAAATTCTTGATGCTTCCAAGTGTGATCTCAGTGTTTTAAACTTGGAGTTGATGTTTTCTTCATGTTGGTAGTACTAAGTCTTTATCAGTTAATTCGGCTCCTTTTCGATAAAATTGTGGTGCTACCGAGTCTATGGCCAGTAGTATCGAGTTCCTTTGAATTTTTATTTCCCCCCCCTTGTGATGTCATCGATACTACTAAATCTGTGGTTGATAGTACCGAGTTTATTGGAACTATGTTCCTTTGCCTCTATGATGCCACCAATACTACTGACTCAGCGGTCGGTAGTACTGACTTATTGTCAACCTGCACACCACACAAAAATGATTAAGGAACCCTTTTTATATGAAAACAATAAAATAAAAATAAATATATGAAACTACAAATTGAGTGTATAGAACAAAATTATGGTTGTGTTTCCTCCCAACAAGTACCCTTGTTTTATGTCATAGGCTTGACTATCAGAGCACAAAAGATAATTGAATCTCAAAGAGCTTCAACTCCTCTTTTATACAAACCACATATCCCTAAAGTAATGTTTAAATCACTGGACATTAACAAATAATGGCTCAGCCCCATTGCTTATCTTCACTACCTCATGGGGAAAAACCTTAACTACCTTAGAAGGACCACTCCATCTAGACTTCAATTTACTAGGGTGTAATTTCAACCTAGAATTGAATAGAAAAACCTTCTGTCCTGGAGTGAAGACTCTAAGATGTGGTGGTCATGGATCTTTTTTATTCTCTCCTTGTAGATCTTGGAGCTTTCATAGGCATCAAACCTAAGCTCATGTAATTCATTCAATTCCAACATCCTCTTTCTCCCTACATCATCCAAATTGTAATTCAATTTCCTCAGGGCCCATTTAGCTTTATGCTTTAACTCTACAGGTAAGTGACACACTCTCCCATAAATCAACATTAAAGGAGTGGTTCGTATATGTGTCTTATAGGCTGTCCCCCAAAGAGCATCATTAAGCAAAATGCTCCAATTAGTCCTATTTTTTGAGACTATCTTTTCTAATATTTTCTTAATCTCCATATTAGACACCTCAACCTATCCTTGGGATTGGGGGTGATATAGAGTACCAACCCTGTCTCTCACTCCATATTTTCTCAATAGTGCTCCAAATGTCCTACTGGTGAATTCAGATCCACCGTCACTGATTATCAATCTGGGTATCCCAAACCTACAAAAGATGTGATCTTTTACAAACCTACATATGAATTGGGCATCATTGGTGGGGGTTGGAATTGCTTCCACCCACTTAGATACATAGTCAATGACAAGTAATATATATAAATTAGAATTATATGACATCAAAGGGATCATGAAATCAATTTCCCATAGATCAAAAACCTCAATTTCTTGAAAAACATTTCAGGGCATTTCATGTCTTTTTGAAATATTACCTAAACATTGACATGTATCACAATGAAATACAAAATTATATGTATCCTTGAAAAGTGTTGTCCATTAAAACCCACTTTCTAAGACCTTAGTCATTGTCCTAGAACTAGCACGGTGACCCCTCAATAGGTAAGGAGTGACAATGTGCCAATATACTCTCAAAATCTCAATCGGGCACATATTTCCTTAAAATCTCATCCCTACACTGCTTGAGCAAGATAGGATCATCCCAAGTGTCAAACCTAAAATAATGGAAGAATTTATTTTCTCCTGATATCCCCAATCTTTTGGCAACTCTCCACACACCAAGTAGTTCACAATGTCTGCAAACCACAGATCTTTGTTTTTCATGGCAAAGAGCTGCTCATCTGGGAATTCTTCCATAATTGGTACACCTATATCCTTTTCATCCACTCTTTCAAGCCAAGATAAAAGATCTACCGCTACATTTTCAGTGCATGCTTTATCCTTTATTTCAATATCAAATTCCTACAGCAGAAAAATCCACCTAATCAATGTAGGGTTGGCATCCTTTTTCTACAGCAAATATTTGATTACCGTGTGGTCTATCCACACAATGACCCTAGCCCCCATAAAATATTGATGAAATTTCTCAAAAGAAAAAACTACCACCAATAACTCTTTTTTTGTGATTTTTTAATTTAATTGGGCATCATTTAGAGTCTTTGATGCATAATAAATAATGGAAGAAATCTTGCCTCGATGTTGGCCTAAAACAACCCCTAACACATATTTCGATGTGTCACACATCAACTCAAAGGGTTGGCTTCAATTTGGAGCCTAGACAATAGGTGTAGAGACCAGTTTCTCCTTCAACACCTCAAATGCATTCAAACACTGCTCGTCAAAATTAAATTCAACATCCTTTTCAACAACTTAGAGAGTAGTTCAGTGATTTTTGAAAAATATTTTATAAAACATTGATAAAATTTGGCATGTCCTAAAAAGCTTCTCACTCCCTTCATTGATGATGGTGGAGATAGCTTGGAGATGAATTCTATTTGTACTAGCTCAATCTCCATTCCCTTATTAGACACCTTGTGTCCCAAAACTATCCCCTCTCACCATCATGTGACATTTTTCACAGTTCAAAACCAGGTGAGTATCCTCACATCTTTACAAAATCTTATTAAGATTGTCAAGGCAATCATCAAACGATTCCCCATACACCAAAAAATAATCCATGAACACCTCCAGGCATTGCCTCCACCATATCAAAAAAATGGCGATCATGCATCTCTGGTAGATGGTGCATTGCAAAGATTGAAAGGAATATGATGATATGCGAAGTTCCATAAGGAAAAATAAAGGTGGACTTCTCTTGGTCTGGTTGTATCCAGAATAACCATTGAGAAAACAAAAGTGAGAGGGGGCGACAAGTCGCTCAACAATCTGATCGATGAAGGGGAGAAGAAAATGTTCTTTCAAAGTGACAACATTCAAATGTCATTAATCAATACATATTCACCACCTGGTCACCAACACAGTAGAAATCAATTCACTAGCTGAATTAGTTATAACTGTTATCCCCCTTTTCTTAGGAACCACCTGTGTTAGACTAACACAATTAGAGTAAGAGATAGCATAAAATATACCTACATATAATAGTTTTACTACCTCTTTCTTTACTAACTCAATCATGATAGGATTGATTCATCGCTAAGGTTGAACTATGGGCTTGGCTCCTTCTTCCAATTTGATCTTGTGCCATCAAAACTAGGGGATATCCCCTTTATATCTACAACAGACCATCAAATGTTATCTGGCAGTTTTTTAAAACCACTAGTAGTTGCTCCTCTTCCCGAATGCTCGTGAAGACGAGATGTTGAGCGAAAGCTTCTCTTCTGCTGCCAAGAAAATGTACTTCAAGTGCAGTGGCAATGGATACAACTCTAGATCTGGATTGACTCAGTAAAGATGGGATCAATGGTGGAGGAGGTGGTCCTAGATCCTCATAGT
The DNA here is from genome assembly GCA_963693085.1 of Alisma plantago-aquatica. Lineage (NCBI taxonomy): Eukaryota > Viridiplantae > Streptophyta > Magnoliopsida > Alismatales > Alismataceae > Alisma > Alisma plantago-aquatica. The sequence goes on along the minus strand of OY856411.1, from coordinate 175,819,317 downwards.
GCATGGTATAGTAACACGGTAGTGCCTTGAAAAATAAGACACACTCCTCCAAAGAATAACATCGAGTATAGTCATCCACCAATTTCATGAGACATGCCTCCAATGAAAACTGTGGATATGCTTGAACAAGAGTGGAAGAAGCTGCCTCATCAATTGTTGCTGGACATATTCCTCCTCTTCATCATTCAGATATTAAACTGCCTTGGTCAACGAAACATGCTTTGTGTGGCGACCGTCTCGCGAAAACATGATTAACTAATGCGGAAGCGAATTATTTGCAGTGGATTACTGAAAATCACTGAAAATTAAAACTTTTTCAAAGAGATCCATTCATAGGAAAACTCTTTAACCAAGAACCAAAGTATTTCAAATTCATCTTGGTTCACAAGTACACAACCTGTACCATTCCTTCTCAAAGATTACAACATCAACTGTCTTATAAACATTATATACAGACAATATATGAATCTCGAGTCATGAAGCCAAAACCTCATATTGATTCATAAGACACTGACTAAAAACTCCGAGGACCTGAGAGTACAGAGACGACACATAGGACTACTATCTGTATGACTAGACAGACAATATCTCCACCTGAGATCTTATTGTTGTCCCTGCTGTTGCTCTTTCCTTGTATTAGGATTTCTTCTTTGCCTCCCATGCATACCTAAAAATGTTTCCCACGGGGGTGAGACAATTGAAAATTGCCCCATCGAGAGATATAACTCTCTGCCAAAAACATTGTTATTGCAGTTTATTAAATTAAAACTGAGCAGGGGTTACTTTTACATTATCAGGCAGAATTATTCATCATAGAACAGAATAAGATAATCTCCATTCTCAAGGAGGTCATTGCATCTACCCATGGTAGATAAGTGATTCATATGTCTACCTTGCAGAGAATATAAAGAAACATAATTAACATTTATCCACTAAGGAATGCACAAAGAAATGCAACATCAGCCAATGAATCTCCGTATTCAATCCTTAAGCAAACATGTTATACGGCTGATTACATTTTACAATCACACTTATGCTCTGAGGAGATGAGGTATCCCGCTCATACTCCAACCGACCACTTCTAGGAGTCAAAATCGGTACCATACATAGGTCAATGGAAGAGTCGGACTCCAAGACCTCATCCGTCTCGGTCAGTACAAGACCACATGCAGGACCTCTCGTGTCTCTGCTAACTAGTTAGCCAGGGTATACTAACACCTTTGCTATAGAGTTACAGCGTCAACTGCACTCTCATCGCCAATCGAGAGAGTTCTTGTTTATCTCCTCGATTCGACATTAAGTATCATTGGGAGATGTGTACACCATCTAACCCAATCATCAGGAGATTCATGATACATCCATCCCGATATATTCATGAAGGATTGAGAGGCTTCTTGTATACCTTCCAACAATCTCTTCAAGAGGACGTAAGGATATTTTCACCCATTTACCCCCACATATTCAAAATATGCGCTCTGGGTTTTGCCGCGGGCACCCGTTTCACCATCACCTATTCCTGACGATAATGGATCTATGGTCAGAGCACTACATGAATAGATTTCACTTGATTTATTAAGTACATTCTCATATTCTTTTAGCATCATCCAAGTTCTCAAACAAGACTTATTACAACAATGCTCTAAAGAGACATGTATTACTTTCACCAGATATTTATCAGTCTTTCAAAGACCCTGGGAACTCAGTCCCTCATTTCAATACTAGGAATTCTCATCCCTTCCCATTCTCATCACCATAATCATATGGCTCTGGGTATTTAAACCCTTCACTCATCATTGAGCATCATTACCATTTATTAGGTAACTATCACCTTCAGGTCATCTGACCAAGGTACACATGATACTTATTACCCAAGCATCACACATGGCTCATCAGGCCACTGCACATCTTGTCGCCTTTCACTAGGCAACAACTTATTCACATGGCTCACAAGGCCATTCACATCTTGTCACCTATCACTAGGCAACAACTTATTCACATGGCTCACAAGGCCATTCACATCTTGTCATCTCTCACTAGGCAAAAAATTATTCACATGGCTCACAAGGCCATTCACATCTTGTCGCCTCTCACTAGGCAACAACTTATTCAAAGATATCATAAATATTTATTCAAGATCATTAGTCTCATCATATAGCATTAATGATCATTAGTTCAAGGTATGAGTTCATTTCTCATCCTCATCATGGTATGACTACATCATACTCATCATTTGGGCTTAACCCCATTTTCAAGGTGCATTAATTAACACTCATCAAGTGCAACAACTCATTACATTTCATTGTAATAGTTGCATATCACACTTCATATATTTCTTACCCAATTATTTTGGATTTGGAGTATATCAAGGTATATAAACCCTGAAGTTCTGAATGTGATAACCATCATATCTTGATGTATCATTTTCTCATCATTTCAGACCCTCTTGAGTTAACCAACTTTATCCTATATTAAGGTATTTCCCCTCTTAATACATTCCATCACCAAATACTCACCCCTAGCATATAATTCATAGGCCACACATTAGAATTGTCCAACTATCTCACATGATATGGACTTATCTTAGTTTAAGGCATTGTTTTATTATGAAATTGCCTATAAACAGCCACATTAGATACTTCCCTTTTTAGGGTATCAGCTACTATTCCATTATTAGGATTAGGCTTCACATATATACACATTCAACTAGGGTTTCACAAGGATACACCCTCAATTAGGGTTTCATTTAGATTTGCCCTCAATTAGGGTTAGAACACAATAACCCTGTCGATTAGGGTTTATGTTCATGATTAGGGTTTCATGATCTCTCTACTTTAAGGATCATACCCTTAATCACCACATGAATCATATTCATATATGAATTCATGCTATCATCATCTCAACTTGATTAGGTCATATCAACCCTTCCATCAAGTACATACTACTATAATTAACATAGTGTACCAAGTCATTGATCCTATAAGCAATTAGGGTTCATCCCTTAATTGGCACTAATCACTTAGGTACTATTAGGGTTTCAACCTTTGTACCTTCATTTATTATCATTACTAATCATCATTGGATCAATGAATCATTCATCATCTCTATTCTCAAGAGATTCAATCACCTCAGACCTCCATTACATAAGGTATCCAATTGAATTGATCAATTGAGTCCTCAATTACAAAAAGTGTCTAAGTGGATTAACCAATTGAGTCCTCAATCAAATTTGACTACTTGAGCCCCAAACGGTCTTGGTCCTTCAAGTTTCAAATGGTTTGAGACCGTTTGGTAAAGGTGGTGCTTGAGACCGTTTGCCCAAGTAGGTGAAGACCGTTTGCCCAAGTTTGACTTTTGAAACCGCATGGGCACAAACGGTTTGGGATCATTTGGTCCCAAATGGTCTTGAGACCGTTTGGTCCCAAATGGTCTTGAGACCGTTTGGACTCACACGGTCTGGAGACCGTTTGGTCCAAACCTCCTCAAAACTGCATGGACCAAAGATGGTCTCGACTACACCAATCGGTTTAGGGTTCTCAATATTGATTCCTTCAATCATTGAATTCATGGAACCAATCATCAATTGGACCTATCCTCATACTTCAATTGAGTTAAATAGGTCAACCTTCAACTTATTTGACCCTCAATTGACCCTCAATTAGTCCTCAATTAGGGTTTGAATCAAATGAATTAGGGTTTGGAATCGATGATCCTTCAACACTAATCAATGCAAGATTAGTTACTTTGAAACCATTGAACCATCATCCAAATTGAACATGACCTGACCCCAAATGGTCTTGAGGTCATTTGTATGACCACAAAACGGTCTTGGGACCGTTTTCCCATCACATCATCAAAATACAAGTCAACCAATTAGGGTTTGGATAGTTGGATTGATCACCAAGTCAGCAATTGATTACACTTTAACTTAGTATCATTGGATCATCAATTGCTTAACCATACTCGCCCCTAGACCTCCAAATGGTCTTGGGTGACCTCCAAACGGTCTTGATACCATTTGGATGAGCTCCAAATGTTCTTGAGACCGTTTGGCTCATCCAACCCTTGGATTCTAGTGAAAAATCATTATAGTTTGAGCTATTGAGTTGATCATCAAATCAACACTTAATTGCAAAGTGATTTGGTACATTTAGACCTTCAATTGGTCAAATATACTTCACCCCAGACCTCCAAACAGTATTGGGTGATCTCCAAACGGTCTTGAAACCGTTTGGGTGATTCCCAAATGGTTTTGAAACCGTTTGGGTCAATCAACCCAAAACATCAACTCATTCCAATGCAAAATCAGCACTTAGCCGATTAGGGTTAACACCATATCTTTTGTCCTTCAATCACTTAACCATATCCAACCCTAGACCTCCAAACGGTATTGTGTGACCCACAAAAGTTTTTGAGACCGTTTGGGTAATTCCCAAATGGTTTTGAAACTGTTTGGGCTAATTAACCCAAAAAGTCAAATCAGTCAAGTTGAAAATCAGCACTTAATCCAATTAGGGTTTACCTAATTGATTAGCCTTCAAATCATGATTCCTTTGGAATTAATCCATCAAATTTGGTGGGTCATCAACCAAAATAATCAGAAACATGATTCTCAAACGGGCAACCCTTGGTCAACTCTTTCAAATGGTTTTGAAACTATTTTCCCAAAAAGTTAAATTAATCAAGCTGAAAAATCAGCACTTAAACCAATTAGGTTTGCCTAATTGATTAGCCTTCAACTCACGATTCCTTGGGACTTAACCCATAAAATTTGGTGAGTAATTAACCAACATAATTAGGAACAGGAATATCAAACGGTAAACCCTTGTTCAACTCAATCAAACGGTTTTGAAACCGTTTTCTCTAAACGTTAAATTAATCAAGCTGAAAAATCAGCACTTAATCCAATTAGGTTTGCCTGATTGATTAGCCTTCAACTCACGATTCATTGGGCTTTAACCCATAAAATTTGTAGAGTCATTAACCTACATAATTAGGAACAGGAATATCAAACGTTCAACCCTTGGTCGACTCACTCAAATGGTTTTGAAACCGTTTTCCCAAAAAATTAAATTAATCAAGCTGAAAAATCAGCACTTAATCCAATTAGGTTTGCCTAATTGATTAGCCTTCAACTCACGATTCCTTGGGAGTTAACCCATAAAATTTGGTGAGTCATTAACCAACATAATTAGGAACAGGAATCGCAAATGGTCAACCCTTTTTCAACCCTCTCAAATGGTTTTGAAACCGTTTTCTCTCAAACGGTTTCAAATCGTTTGCTCTCAAACGGTTTGGTGAAACCGCATGAGCAATTAACTCAAAACCGTATGAACCATGATTTCTTTGGAAAAAGTATCCAAGATGATGTCATCATAATCTACCTTCGTCCCTGAAGTTCTAACAACTTTTTATTTCATGAAATAACCATTTTCAACCAGCAATTAAACAAGATAATGAAGGAATCATTGAAATTGCAAGATTAATGGTTGAATAACAATGAAAAAGGGTTCAAGTTATAAAGCCCGCCTCCAATTGAGCTCCAAAGCTCCGTGTTCACGGAAACAATGGTGTATGCAACTCCTTTCACCATTCCAAGGCTTGTTCTCAAGGTTTGAGTGAAAAGGAATGGTTAGAATTGAAGAGGAGATCGAAATAGGAAGAAATCCATAATTTATTTTCAATTTCCACCATGGAATCAAGGTGAAATGGATCAAGAACCTTAACAACAGGTTGGGGGTCGTCCTCTTGATCCTCCCAAGCTCCCTTGGTCGTTTCCCAAGCAAGGAGAAGAAGTGGGGTCGAAAAAGCCTTCCATTTGGCTTGTAAAGGGTCTTTTTATAAGAAAATCAAGGAGAGAGAAAGTGCCTTATAAAAATTCATTTAATCCCAAAAAAAATGTGGCCGCCTCTTCCACCTTATCTTCCTTAGGGAAGAGGCTATCTTGTTTGCCTTTTATCCCTCTCAATTATCCATGATTTAAAGAAAAGCAAATCAAGCACCTTAAATCATATTATATTAATATCCATATGTGAGTGGATATTTCTTTTTCTTATAAAATTGTGTGTGAGTTATCCAATCCCTTGGATATTTTTGTGGTCCTTGAAAAGCTCAAGGACGTCACACATACATATGAATCCAACCATTTTAATTTTGGTTGAAGGCCCAACCCTAAATCGAATTAGGGTTTCAATTAGGATTTAATCTTGATTATTTTAATATCAAGATTCTCTCTCCTCCAACTTAATTCAAATGAGGCGCCCCTCTCATTTTCTTTGCTCTACATGATGCCAAGAAACATTCGGGACCTTATTGAAGTGCTAATTTATATATTGCACCCTAGGTTTTGGGTAAATTGCACATTACACCAAAATTGGGTTTTCATGCACATACATTGCTTTATCAGGCTTTCTTAGTATTTAGGCTTCCATAAGCCACACCTCATCATCATATTCACTCTCATGATGCTTCAACACATGAGGAACATATTATCATGCACAATTTTCACTTAAACCCCTCAACTTGGGTAATTTGCACTTTAGTCCAATACAATCAAAACATTGATTTCAACAATGTTCAAAAAGGACTAGAATTACAACATAAGTTCCTCTTGAGGCCTAATTACTTTTCATAAGATGAGATTAAGCATTTAATCACATTTCTTAATCAAAACACCTAGGGTTAAAGTATAACCCAGGTCAGGGTTGTTACAAATTATAAACCCCTAACAAGGATTTCGTCCTCGAAATCCAGATAAAGGAAGACAGATGTATTTTATTCTTCATACTATCTAGTCTTCACATAACATCTCCTTATTATGGAGACACCATAAAACTTTGATCAGCACAAAGTGTTTCCATACAAGATTCTCATAGAATCAACACACAAGGCACATGCTCCATTGTTCTTCATCATTGACTATAAAGTCAACTTTGTGTCAAATAACACTTTTCTTGTTCAGAGAAACATCGTGTATTCTTTATTAATATCATGTTTATGTAGAGCATAAACCCCTAACATATGATGTTCATATTGTTTTATATATTCAGACTAATTTAACAGTTGACCACTCCAGGTAGCCAACCTAACCCATCTGATAACTCTCAGCTACCAGAATCTTTCACCTTGGTATCTATCACATGTGTTGGAAACACATCATATATATCTCTTCCTTTCATCTTGGAACATTAATTGTTTCATATGTCCTCATCTTGGGACCAAAGTCCAAGATAACTGATACTTTTCTAAGTGTCCATTAAATGAACTCCTTTATCTTATGCACATCAAGTGTCCTAAGACCCACTTGATTGCCATGTCCCTGAAAGGAAAGAAAACAAGGATTCATATTCCTCTTATTAATTCATGTATTTTCAACTATTCTTGAACCATTTACTCTTTATCTTATCCTAGGTTCCTTGCATTTAGCATTGGAATTTGTTAGGATGATTGCATGTCATTATCCCTTTCTTTATTATTATCTAGCATGTTTATGATAATCTCATGATCTCATCACATTTCCCATTTCCTCATTATGGGAAAGATCTTTATTATGCGGGCAGCATTATTGAACAGGGTTCATCTCCCTCATTCTTATTCTTATCTTATGAGGAGTACATTTTTAGTTCCTCATACAATATTCTCATCTGAGATTATCTCATACTTCTCTTTCTTATGCATGGGATATGACACATTTATTCATTCCAGATTTCTGATTTCATGATACTCATTAGATTGTCTCAGAATGACTACTTGATCAGGGCAATAAAAAAAGACAACAATCTAAGAGTTTCCATACCCACTTTATCATCAATAGTTGTATACCTGGCCAGGGTACATAAATAATGAGATTAAGTGGTATGCACTTTGTATGGTATCATATTCCTTCTTTGCATATTATCACAAGCATAAGGCTTAACATCCTTGGATTCTATCCATGCATCTCTTCTATACCTCATCTTTTCTTATAGAGGTAAGAACAACATAAAACATTTGTAATGTTTTACTATGCAAAACATAAGTCCTCATAGGACTAATCAAGGAAAGTTCAATCATTTCCTTTCGCTTCAACCTGCTGATACTAATCACAAATCCTGTTGATATCTATAACATCATCATTGGGACTGGTAATCTAGGTTACACTGCCAATGCTTGATCCACTATATACATTAATGTTGTCCTAAATTCTTCAACGGTAATACTTAAAGAAGGATTTTCTTATTATAGTTGGATCAGCTAGGGGATTCTTAGGCAATTGTCTCTCTCTTGCTTGTTCCCATGCACCTCTTGTTGGTGCAACATTGCTGCTCTCAGCAACAATCTCCTCATGTGACACAGTCATCTTTAAGTTCTTCTTCTCGTATACGAGCAGACGACACTATCAGATACACTGGATGGCACCAGAACAGACTCTACTACCTTAGTCCTATGTCTCTGTAGACTCAATGAACCTTGAGCTCTGATACCACTAATTGTGGCGACCGTCTCGCAAAAACATGATTAACTAATGCGGAAGCGAATTATTTGCAGCGGATTACTGAAAATCACTGAAAATTAAAACTTTTTCAAAGAGATCCATTCACAGGAAAACTCTTTAACCAAGAACCAAAGTATTTCAAATTCATCCTAGTTCACAAGTACACAACCTGTACCATTCCTTCTCAAAGATTACAACATCAACTATCTTATAAACATTATATACAGATAGTATATGAATCTCGAGGCATCAAGCCAAAACCTCATATTGATTCATAAGACACTGACTAAAAACTCCGAGGACCTGAGAGTACATAGACGACACATAGGACTACTATCTGTATGACTAGACAGACAATATCTCCACCTGAGATCTTATTGTTGTTGTTGTTGTTGTTGTTGCTCTTTCCTTGTTCTAGGATTTCTACTTTGCCTCCCATGCATACCTAAAAATGTTTCCCACAGGGGTGAGACAATTGAAAATTGCCCCAGTGAGAGATATAACTCTCCGCCAAAAACATTGTTATTGCAGTTTATTAAATTAAAACTGAGAAGGGGTTACTTTTACATTATCAGGCAGAATTATTCATCATAGAACAGAATAAGATAATCTCCATTCTCAAGGAGGTCATTGCATCTACCCATGGTAGATAATTAATTCATCTGTCTACCTTGCAGAGAATATAAAGAAACATAATTCACATTTATCCACTAAGGAATGCACAAAGAAATGCAACATCAGCCAATGAATCTCCGTATTCAATCCTTAAGCAAACATGCTATATGGCTAATTACATTTTACAATCACACTTATGCTCTGAGGAGATGAGGTATACCACTCATACTCCAACCGACCACTGCTAGGAGTCGAAATCGGTACCATACATAGGTCAATGGAAGAGCCAGACTCCAAGACCTCATCCGTCTCGGTCAGTATGAGACCACATGCAGGACATCTCGTGTCTCTGCTAACTAGCTAGCCAAGGTATACTGGCACCTTCGCTACAGAGTTACAGCGTCAACTGCACTCTCATCGCCAATCGAGAGATTTCTTATTTATCTCCTCGATTCGACATTAAGTATCATTGGGAGATGTGTACACCATCTAACCCAATCATCGGGAGATTCATGATACATCCATCCCGACATATTCATGAAGGATTGACAGGTTTCTTGTTTACCTTCCAACAATATCTTCAAGAGGACGTAAGGATATTTTCACCCATTTACCCCCACATATTTAAAATATGCGCTCCGGGTTTTTCCGCGGGCACCCGTTTCACCATCACCTATTCCTGACGATGATGGATCTATGGTCAGAGCACTACATGAATAGATTTCACTTGATTTATTAAGTACATTCTCATATTCTTTTAGCATCAGCCAAGTTCTCAAACAAGACTTATTACAAAAATGTTGTAAAGAGACATGTATTACTTTCATCAGATATTTATCAGTCTTTCAAAGACCCTGGGAACTCAGTCCCTCAGTTCAATACTGGGAATTCTCATCCCTTCCCATTCTTATCACCATAATCATATGGCTCTGGGTATTTAAACCCTTCACTCATCATTGAGCATCATTACCATTTATTAGGTAACTATCACCTTCAGGTCATCTGACCAAGGTATACATGATACTTGTTACCCAAGCATCACACATGGCTCATCAGGCCACTGCACATCATGTAGCCTATCACTAGGCAACAACTTATTCACATGGCTCACAAGGCCATTCACATCTTGTCACCTCTCACTAGGCAACAACTTATTCACATGGCTCACAAGGCCATTCACATCTTGTCACCTCTCACTAGGCAAAAACTTATTCACATGGCTCACAAGGCCATTCACATCTTATCACCTCTCACTAGGCAACAACTTATTCAAAGATATCATAAATATTTATTCAAGATCATTAGTCTCATCATATAGCATTAATGATCATTAGTTCAAGGTATGAGTTCATTTCTCATCCTCATCATGGTATGACTACATCATACTCATCATTTGGGCTTAACCCCATTTTCAAGGTGCATTAATTAACACTCATCAAGTGCAACAACTCATTACATTTCATTGTAATAGTTGCATATCACACTTCATATATTTCTTACCCAATTATTTTGGATTTGGAGTATATCAAGGTATATAAACCCTGAAGTTCTGAATGTGATAACCATCATATCTTGATGTATCATTTTCTCATCATTTCAGACCCTCTTGAGTTAACCAACTTTATCCTATATTAAGGTATTTCCCCTCTTAATACATTCCATCACCAAATACTCACCCCTAGCATATAATGCATAGGCCACACATTAGAATTGTCCAACTATCTCACATGATATGGACTTATTTTAGTTTAAGGCATTGTTTTATTATAAAATTGCCTATAAACAGCCACATTAGATACTTCCCTTTTCAGGGCATCATCTACTATTCCATTATTAGGAGTAGGCTTCACATAGATACACCTTCAACTAGGGTTTCACAAGGATACACCCTCAATTAGGGTTTCATTTAGAATTGCCCTCAATTAGGGTTAGAACACAATAACCCTGTCAATTAGGGTTTATGTTCATGATTAGGGTTTCATGATCTCTCTACTTTAAGGATCATACCCTTAATCACAACATGAATCATATTCATATATGAATTCATTCTATCATCATCTCAACTTGATTAGGTCATATCAACCCTTCCATCAAGTACATACTACTATAATTAACATAGTGTACCAAGTCATTGATCCTATAAGCAATTAGGGTTCATCCATTAATTGGCACTAATCACTTAGGTACTATTAGGGTTTCAACCTTTGTACCTTCATTGATTATCATTACTAATCATCATTGGGTCAATGAATCATTCATCATCTCTATTCTCAAGAGATTCAATCACCTTGGACCTCCATTACATAAGGTATCCAATTGAATTGATCAATTGAGTCCTCAATTACAACAAGTGTCTAAGTGGATTAACCAATTGAGTCCTCAATCAAATTTGACTACTTGAGCCCCAAACGGTCTTGGTCCTTCAAGGTTCAAATGGTTTGAGACCGTTTGGTAAAGGTGGTGCTTGAGACCGTTTGCCCAAGCAAGTAGGTGAAGACCGTTTGCCCAAGTTTGACTTTTGAAACCGCATGGGCACAAATGGTTTGGGATCATTTGGTCCCAAACGGTCTTGAGACCGTTTGGTCCAAACCTCCTCAAAACCACATGGACCAAAGATGGTCTCGACTACACCAATCGGTTTAGGGTTCTCAATATTGATTCCTTAAATCATTGAATTCATGGAACCAATCATCAATTGGACCTATCCTCATACTTCAATTGAGTTAAATAGGTCAACCTTCAACTGATTTGACCCTCAATTGACCCTCAATTAGTCCTCAATTAGGGTTTGAATCAATTGAATTAGGGTTTGGAATCGATGATTCTTCAACACTAATCAATGCTAGATTAGTTACTTTGAAACCATTGAACCATCATCCAAATTGAACATGACCTGACCCCAAACAGTCTTGAGGTCGTTTGGATGACCACGAAACGGTCTTGGGACCGTTTTCCCATCACATCTTAAAAATCCAAGTCAACCAATTAGGGTTTGGATCGTTGGATTGATCACCAAGTCAGCAATTGATTACACTTTAACTTAGTATCATTGGATCATCAATTGCTTAACCATACTCACCCCTAGACCTCCAAACGGTCTTGGATGACCTCCAAACGGTCGTGAGACCATTTGGATGAGCTCCAAACGGTCTTGAGACCATTTGGCTCATCCAACCCTTGGATTCTAGTGAAAAATCATTAGGGTTTGAGCTATTGAGTTGATCATCAAATCAGCACTTAATTGCAAAGTGATTTGGTACCTTTAGACCTTCAATTGGTCAACTATACTTAACCCCATACCTACAAACGGTCTTGAAACCATTTTGGTGATTCCCAAACAGTTTTGAAACCGTTTGGGTCAATCAACCCAAAACATCAACTCATTCCAATGCAAAATCAGCACTTAGCCGATTAGGGTTAACACCATATCTTTTGTCCTTAAATCACTTAACCATATCCAACCCTAGACCTCCAAACGGTCTTGGGTGACCCCAAACGGTTTTGAGACCGTTTGGGTAATCCCCAAACGGTTTTGAAACCGTTTCGGCTAATTAACCCAAAACGTCAAATCAGTCAAGTTGAAAATCAGCACTTAATCCAATTAGGGTTTACCTAATTGATTAGCCTTCAACTCATGATTCCTTTGGAATTAATCCATAAATTTTGGTGGGTCATCAACCAACATAATCAGGAATAGGATTCTCAAACGGTCAAGCCTTGGTCAACTCTTTCAAACGGTTTTGAACCCGTTTTCCAAAAAAGTTAAATTAATCACGCTGCAAATTCAGCACTTGAACCAATTAGGTTTGCCTAATTGATTAGCCTTCAACTCACGATTCATTGGGATTTAACCCATAAAATTTGGTGAGTCATTAACCAACATAATTAGGAACAGGAATCTCAAACGTTCAACCCTTGTTCAACTCACTCAAATGGTTTTGAAACCGTTTTCCCAAAAAGTTAAATTAATCAAGCTGAAAAATCAGCACTTAATCCAATTAGGTTTGCCTAATTGATTAGCCTTCAACTCATGATTCCTTGGGAGTTAACTCATAAAATTTGGCGAGTCATTAACCAACATAATTAGGAACAGGAATCGCAAACGGTAAACCCTTGGTCAACTCACTCAAATGGTTTTGAAACTGGTTGCCCAAAAAGTTAAATTAATCAAGCTGAAAAATCAGCACTTAATCCAATTAGGTTTGCCTAATTGATTAGCCTTCAACTCACGATTACTTGGGAGTTAACCCGTCAAATTTGGTGAGTCATTAACCAACATAATTAGGAAAAGGAATATCAAACGGTCAACCCTCTCAAACGGTTTCAAACCGTTTGCTCTCAAACGGTTTGGTGAAACCGCATGAGCAATTAACACAAAACCGTATGAAACATGATTTCTTTGGAAAAAGTATCCAAGATGATGTCATCATCATCTACCTTCTTCCCTGAAGTTCTAACAACTTATGATTTCATGAAATAACCATTTTCAACCAGCAATTAAACAAGATAATGAAGGAATCATTGAAATTGCAAGATTAATGGTTGAATAACAATGAAAAAGGGTTCAAGTTATAAAACCTGCCTCCAATTGAGCTCCAAAGCTCCATGTTCACAGAAACAATGGTGTATGAAACTCCTTTCACCATTCCAAGGCTTGTCCTTAATGTTTGAGTGAAAAGGAATGGTTAGAATTGAAGAGGAGATCGAAATAGGAAGATATCCATAATTTATTTTCGATTTCCACCATGGAATCAAGGTGAAATGGATCAAGAACGTTACCAACATGTTGGGGGTCGTTCTCCTGATCCTCCCAAGCTCCCGTGGTCGTTTCCCAAGCAAGGAGAAGATGTGGGGTCGAAAAATCCTTCCATTTGGCTTGTAAAGGGTCTTTTATAAGAAAATCAAGGAGAGAGAAAGTGCCTTATAAAAATTCATTTAATCCCAAAAACAATGTGGCCGCCTCTTCCCCCTTATCTTCCTTAGGGACAAGGCTATCTTGTTTGCCTTTTATCCCTCTCAATTATCCATGATTTAAAGAAAAGAAAATCAAGCACCTTAAATCATATTATATTAATATCCATATGTGAGTGGATATTTCTTTTTCTTATAAAATTGTGTGTGAGTTATCCACTCCCTTGGATATTTTTGTGGTCCTTGCAAAGCTCAAGGACGTCACACATACATATTAATCCAACAATTTTAATTTTGGTTGAAGGCCCTTTAATTAATACATTTATTTTTGCCCTAAATCGAATTAGGGTTTCAATTAGGATTAAATCTTGATTATTTTAATACCAAGATTCTCTCTCCTCCAACTTAATTCAAATGAGGTGCCACTCTCATTTTATTTTCTCTACATGATTCCAAGAAACATTAGGGACCTTATTGAAGTGTTAATTTATATAGTGCACCCTAGGTTTTGGGTAAATTGCACATTACACCAAAACTGGGTTTTCATGCACATACATTGCTTTATCAGCTCTTTCTTGGTATTCATGCTTCCATAAGCCACACATCATCATCATATTCACTCTCATGATACTTAAACACATGATGAAAATATTATCATGCGCAATTTGCACTTAAACCCCTCAACTTGGGTAATTTGCACTTTAGTCCAATACAAACAAAACATTGATTTCAACAATGTTAAAAAAGGACTAGAATTACAACATAAGTTCCTCTTGAGGCCTAATTACTTTTCATAAGATGAGATTAAGCATTAAATCATATTTCTTCATCAAAACACCTAGGGTTAAAGTATAACCCAGGTCAGGGTTGTTACACTTTGTATTCTCTAAAATGTCCACTACCATTGTGACTTTGTGAACATGTGTCATCACATGAGCCATGTCTATGAATGGTCTCCCAAGAAATAAAGACATATTCCATAGGACTACTGCAACATGTGACATTGTGTCTTATCCTCACTTGTTTGTGCAGACTCGAGCATCATGATTTCAAAGTGTTCTTCTTTGATCCCCAGTGTCAGTATTTCTTTGCCCATCTCGTGTAGCATGACTATTGTGTCTTGAAATGGCCTCCCATGTAGTAATTCATTGTCGTGATTAGCCTGCATCTCCATTACCACAAAATTTATTGGAAAAACAAATCTCTCCACCTTAACAAGAACATCCTCATTCATACCATATGGCATGAACACTGAGTTGTCTACTAGATGTATGGCCATATTGCTCCTTTTGGATTCTCCAAGACCTAGCTTCTTAAAGGTAGTCAAGGGCATAAGATTGATACTTGCCCCTAAATCGCATAAAGCTTCTCCAAACCTTGTCTTCCCGATGTAACATGATATGTTGAAGCAACCTGAATCTTGCCTTTTTGGTGGAAATGTTCCCAGAAATAAAGCACTAACCTTCTCCTTCAATACCAATACATTTGAACCAACTATTCACCTCTTCTTATTGATTATGTCCATCAGAAATCTGCCATAGAAAGTTGTTGGGCGTTATCTTTCTTCTCCCTAGGACTAGTTTTTTCTTCAGGATCTCATGATACCTATATGGCTTGTTGTTGAGGAAGAATCTTGTTCCTACAGTATCAAGTGCGGTCCTCTCCCCTTGATGTAGCCCATAATAAAAATTCTTTGTCTGGCCATACAAATCGATCCCATGATGAGGAACCTTCCTCAGTATGTTCTGGAACATCTCCATGCTACATAATATGATTCTTCTGCCTACTGCTTGAAGTTGTATATCTTTCTAACCAACTTCTTTGTCTTTTGAGGTGGGAAGTAATGCTCAAAGAAAGTGTCTATCATCCCCTCTCATGTTTCTATTGACTATGACCGAAGATTATAGAACCAAGACTTAGCATTTTCTTCCAGTGATGATGGGAAAAGCTTCAGATAAATCACTATCGCTGACACTTTATCAATTTTTACCATATCACAACTTTCTACAAATTTGGTGTCATCCATCATCGGATCCTTAGTGTTGTGTCCATGGAAATCCTATGACTTGACCAATGCCACCAACCCAGGATCTATCTTGTAGATGCCCACATTTATGGCTTGTCTTTTGATTGGCCCTAGCTGAGCTGTCAAGGAAGACGCCTTGATCTTTTCCCAAATAGTCTGTTCTTCTACTACATCACCAATCTCTACCAGTTCTGGTTGTTCTTTTGGGGGAGTCAAAGTCTCAGGTGATGGCATCTTAGGTGGTGGAGTCTAAATCAGTCTTGGTGCAAAACCAATGTACTCTCATGCTCTGTGTAAGAAATTCTCCTAAAAAGCACTCTATAGCAGTGAGGCTTGTAATCGGTGCTTCTTGTTTGCAGCAAAAACTAGTACCTAAAATATTTGAAACCAATGTGAGAAATACTAATGATTAAATACATGATATTTGAAATTAAAATAAGAAATAATAAAAATAAAATAAAGGTTGTGGCCTAGAGTGGCCGCTCACAACACTCGTAGTGCTGGAGTTTTTGTTTCTCTGACAACGGTGCCAAAAACTTGATACATGCAAACTACACATTAAATGCAAGTATACACATCAATATAATATAGGCCTCAAGAGGCCCAATAGTCAAACTCAAGGAATCATTCTCCAGAGACTACTACTAACTGCAATGCGATCAGCTAGGCTGATGAAAACTTTCAATGAAGGTTTAATTATCTACGATGCAAAAAATAAATCTAAGATTACTAGTTGTTGATCTCAAGTAGAGGGAATTCCTTAGGATTATAGTTTTACCACATTTGAAATTGCAATTAACATCCTACCATTAATAATTATCTCTAACTCTGGACAAAGAGACTTGTAGCAAGAATTACCTGCTCTCACGGCATAATTCACTACCTAATCTAATACTAATCCCACTATCGTAGTAATTGTGTTATTAGTTAGGTGCTTTACTGAAAACTTTGGCTAATATCTTCACATTCATAAGTCTCCTTTCTCAAGGTGTGATATAAAACATGTAATTCTATGAATTTCCATCCCCCAATCCCTCTTTTGAAGCAATTAACAGTCTAATTAACTACCTATGGTGATCAAGATGGATTGCTTGTTATACTTTCATAGAATTATTTCCATAAATTAAGAGAACATGTATATTAATGCATAAAAGTCAATTACAATGCATAATCAGGCTATTCCCAAGTGCTAAGGAACAAGGGGTTTAGCCTCGCATGATTCCCATTGTCAAATACGTAAGAGAGAAGAAGAAAAACTTAGAGAACATTAGAGAACTAAAATAACCCCTTAAGAAGATGATCTGGATGACTCCCTCACATGAATGTGTCGATTCACTAACCTTAGGATACAAATCAGTCCACTGGAGGTGTGTGAATCTCCCAAAATGTGGCTTTCTTATCTGCTTTCTCCCCTCCTTGCTTTTGGCTTCCATACAATAGAATAGAATGAGATACCTAGGTTTTTTTCCGAAATGCCCCTAAGTCATAAAAGTGACTTAGGGAATCATTAATTCCCAACTATCAGATTAAATATGATTTTCAGATCTACATGATCTCTCTGTGTCGGTACTACCGACACCTTTGATATTTGTGGTTGTCTGTGCAATTTTTGGTACTACTGAGTTGATGCCGGTAGTACCGACATTTCTCGAAATTTTCAGAATGATTGTTGTGATGTTGTTGATAGTAAGAAGGATGATTAGAGATTAAGAAGATGTAACCTAATCCATTCTTTTAATCTAAAGTGAGTAGTATTATAAGGGATAAAATGATATTTGTTATTTACAAGAATTCCATTGGAAGTCAATGACATGGTACACTCAACTATTATAAGAAAAGATATATATAAGAATAATTGAATGGTGATGACAAGTTATAAATGAAATTAATGAAATGTGTATGATGAAGTATATACTCTACATATATTTATTACATGTGTGTTGACCTAAATTGCATGAAATATATTAAAATTTGATTATGAAGGATTTCAATGAGAAAGAAACTTTATATATTAAGTAAATTTAGAATGATTGATTGTAATAATAGTGGTAAGCATCATATGAAAGAAGTTAAAAACTAATGAATATGAAATGAAAGGAAAATGATGAAAAATATTGGACGGGTCTAAGAACCTAAATCTAACCCTAAAATGATGAGCTATGTGATGATAGAAAATAATAATATCAAATTATGGATTAATGAATGCATATGAGTATGGTTTAATTAAATTACAAGATAAGGTACAAGGATATGAATTGGTTTATAAGAATTTTCTCTTGTATTGTAATTGTATGTTAGGATACTTCTATCTAAGGATGTCCTTTTATAATAGATTTCAAATGAGATCACTTATGTGTTGGATAGTGGTTGTAACTGAAGAGTGGTAAATAGTAAGAGGGGAGAATTAAATGTGTTATGAATATTTACACTTGGGACTCTTTCATATTTATAGAAATAGGATACAATAAGCATTTGTTGCATGTTAAGCCTATTCTAAGCATGTTGAATGATATGAGATGTTTATATGCTTGTATTGTTGTTAGTTCTAATATCTCTATTAATACTCAATGAGAATTATGATATGAAATGAATGGATAAGAAATATGTTGAGGAAGAATTTACATTCTTTGATTGCTTTTCAAAAACCCTAATGAGGTTAAATTTTAGACAATGAGAGTATATCTTAGGATGGAAGTCAAGTGATGATGATAAAGCCCTGATGGGGGTAAATGTTGGACAATGAGATTATATCTTGGGCTGAAAGCTCACTAATGACTACTAGCATGAGATGATGTGGAAATGTGAAGAATTATATGTGTTGCAAATTATAGATTGTTGTGCTTCTTTCTTTGGTCATTGTCTTTCTTGAAAGTTTTATCTGTTTCATGTTATTATAGTTAAGTGAAAATACACACATATGATGCATGATGTTTTGAATTCTTTTAATATGAGTAAAAGAGATTAATAATAAGTAAAATGATGACACATCTAGTTAGGTACCATGAACACCATGAGTCTCCCCTGAGGTCCACACTGGGGAAACAAAATAGATCTCCTTGTAGTAATCGATGAATTATGAGAAGGATTTCCAGAGTGTTGATCGATACCTTCAAGGTTAAACTGCCAGGATTTAGGAGTGAGCCATTTAGAGTGTCTTTGGCCCTAAATCCTTATTGTGAAAGTCTATGTCCTTGAGGAGTAGACTCTAATGAAATGGAATATGTGAAATATGAAAAATATTAGAAACATTGTGATATGTGATATATATTTTTGTTGGTTCCTATCTCGTGTACTAGAGATGAGAATGTGAGCCTCTTTAGGCAACCCAAAGGTGGCCAGGGTTTTTTGTTGATATCTTAGGGTGGTCAGCTAAATCCAAAGATAGTGGCAGTGATTCGTTGATAGGAGAATCATGTGTGGCATCTTCTACTTGGTGAGGTACAAGACAAGTAGTTTTAAGACAAATGAATAAAAGATGAAAAGTCATGTAGAATATGATTGGAATTTTTGTTACATTTCTTTTGCTTCTAGCTAATGACTTTCCATTTTTGATATGTTTGTTGTTGTGGAAAATAATCATCCTATTACAAAGATCATTTGTTTCATACTTTGATCTGTCTTGTTGACTAGTAGTAAATGTTGGGATTTATATCCACCCTAATTATGATTTGGATTGCTTGTCATTTATAGTATAGTTTAAAAGATATGTCTTATGTGCCCTTTAGCTTTAGGACTACAGATGTGTTCTTAGTCTGGTTGGTGGAGTGCCACAAAGATGATGTTATTGTTATATATTGATTTTGAATGTTTGGATCTTGACTTGTTAATCATACTAAAATATTGTCATTTTGAACAAAGTAGCTTATACTTATGTGTTCGTAGACATGCTCTAAAATATGCTTTATTGTCAATTTGGTTTAAGTGATTACCTTATCTGTTTGATTAGATTATCATTGTATATTGGATTGATCAGATGCTAGAACTATCAGATATACCTTTCATTATCTGCAAAAGTCTTTTAAGTTCATTATACTTAATCCGATGTTGATGCATATACTCATCTTGAGTTAGAGGTATCCATTTACTGGGGCTATATATGAGTCTCATGAGGTTGTTTCAAATGTTTTAGGTATAATTCTATCTAGTGGAGAGGTCATGACAAAGAGGATGTAAATAGATTATTCTAGATAGATTAGAATGTACTTGTACTCTCTCTTTCCTGGGATGGGTAGTGTACCAAATTGTTCATTAATGTAATTGTATTTGACGTAAACTAAACTGCATGCAAGCAATAAGACTTCATTCTAGTTTTAATGGAGTTGAATTAAAATTATAATATCTTAATGTGATGACCTTGATGTGAAACTGGTTTCTGAAAATTATTAAGAAAGAAAAAAAATATCAATGATTTTTGTATATTGTTTTAATCGTCTTTGTTAAGAATTTGTTGTTGTGTTCATAAATTGGGTTTAGGTTTAGGAATTCTCTCTAATGATTGGCAGTTATGAAAGTAAAAATAGAGGTCATGATGACTTATGTGAGTAATATCCTAGTTGTCATACCCTTACATATAGGAAATTCACAAAATAGGGTTTCTGATAAACCCTTGGAGACAAAATGACAACACAATTTTTCACCACTGGACAATCTTGACGCAGCCCAAACCCACTAACTAGGGTTTTTGGGGCTGACTAGGAGGGATTCAAACTAGCTGTTCACTTTTAATTACTAACTAAAAATTGGCCTTAAGTTTTTCTTATTTCTCATTATATTGGAACATAATCTTACTAATAGATAACATCCTATTTAAGCATAATATAAATATTACAATAGAGTTTGACTATTACAACAAAGAAAGAGCTCTCTCTTAATATACATCCAGTACAATAAACTACTATATTTTCTCACAATTCCATTCCCAGGATATAGAGGAAGGATAAGAGACAATCTAACTACTTTAACTAATTCTCTTGAGACCTCAATTGGTCTACTCCTAATGGAAGTAAGACTTCAACTCCTCTTGTATAGTTGGTACCTTTCCTATAAAACATTTCAATAGATTGTATGACCTATTGGCTCAGTGTGTAGAAAATCAACAAGAAACCATGATGTTTCAGATGTATGATGTTACTAATATTTGATTGTGTACGTAAATAACTAAGTTCATTTATGATTTTTTAAAAGTTCTTTAATTATATGCCTTGGACCCACATGAGGTGTATCACAGCATGTGGAAGAATCATAACAAACTACATCTCATTGTACAAGACTTAGAGTATACCTAGGGACTCTAAGCTACTAACTAGATACCCGATTTGCATCAGGCCTCTCCACATCTGGACTGGATGGCTAATGGAAGAAATGGATTATCTGGACTTCTCTAAACTTGGGCACTTAGGTGGAAAGTCGAAGCATTATTCTTAACTGTTTGCATTAGTGATTCCACAAGTGCTGACAAATTGAACAATATTACAATTCTCTTTACTGAACGGAGTACCACTAAAATCTCTTGTAAATGTATGCTACTTTACTATTTTAAGGATTCCTTCCTCACTGGTCTTAGACTCATATACCCCTCTGGTACACTTCAGCTACCTCATCCTGAGCTCTTCCAGTTGGTGTGCATGCTTAATAATTCATGATACATACTTATGTGATGGATTTTATAGTATTCATGGCATCTAAAGTCGTCAGTATGTGTAATCATCGGTCTGCATGGCCATAGATCTGTGCGGTCGTCACTCTACTTGGCCATTGGTTTGGGTGTCCGTTGGTCTACGTGGTCATAGGGATGACAAAAATACAGACTAAAGTCAATTATGCACATATTTACTAAAACTATCATAACTCTCTCATTTTAATACAATTTGATTCATTTTTTTGTTTTGGGTTCATAATTGAATCTTTACAATCCTACAATATTAGTTTGATAAAATTCTAATATGATCATTTTCTTTATTAATTGTTTTCTTCAGTAGCTTTCGTTCTCTTCCCACATACAAGTTGAGATACTACTATCTCAACTAGAACTCATGTGGCGACACATCCCTCTATCACACAGACAACGAGATGCCACACGAAAACGTGCGAAAAACACCATAAACCACCTATTACCAAAAATATGGGTTAATTAAAACCGATTTCGGAAAGCAGATAAACTAAGAAGCTATTACATCCAGATCCTCATCATGCAAGAAGATAGGTTATATAAACATTTACAAACCTTAATACGTGTCCACAACTTATAAGATCAGCTGTCCTATCAACAAATGAGTTCATCACCTGTTTATACATACACAACGGGCCACATCCGGCCAGCAGCAGGATATACAAAGCTTCATCAGCTACACATCGTAAAACAATGTCAAAACACCTCCGAGGACCTGAGAGTATAGGGATGACTCTAGGACTCTACTACAAAACAACCAAAACAACAATGTATCCATCTCTCACCTTCTACTGCTCTTCTTGCTGCTCGACCGCAACCTCGCGACCACCACCACATCTAGTGTGATCACCTAAAAAGGTTGTAAACCAACGGGGTGAGACACACAGTCCCAGCAAGAAACATAACTCCCCACCGAAACTATAAAACCCCAAGGAAGGCTTAAGCAGGTTTGAAGAAAGATAACTAGCATAAGCAGATTATATGAGCAGCATACTGAGCAGGTCATACTGTAATATCAAACTTACCAACAGATACGGGAGGCATATGACCTGATTTCCTTTATGGAACATGATTGACAAGATAAGATTTATAAGAACATATGAGTAACTACACGGTATAACAAGATCAACTACACAGACAAGGCCTCAACCAATGTTCCGTGTTTTGCCTTAAGCAATAAATACTACTCGACTGAATTACGTATCATTATGCCCTGAGGAAGTGAGCTGTACCGCTCAAATCCAACCTTCGGTTGCGAAACCCAAGCTGGTGCCATAAAAGGTTGATGGAAGAGCCGGACTTCATGACCTCCCCACCTTGTGGTCAGTGCACGAGTGCAAAACAAGTAGGACTGCAATCTCATGCTTAAGTGACCTCAGCCACAGGGTCAGGCTACCCTCTGCCTAGCCCACCTTGGTATAAGTATCAACTCTAGTGAAACTGAGCCATGGGCATGTTCACCGTGCTCTGAGCCATGAACACATTCATGCTCTCTCATCACACATCCTGAGTCATGGGCCTGTTCACCATGTTCCAACATATTGAGCTATGGGTCTGAAACTGCGCTCTGGAGTCTACAACTGAAGTTGCACTCTAACCTCCTCATTTTCGGCTAGGAGAAACCACACATATTCAATAATATGTGCTTCCAAGTTAACCTACAAGAGAACCTGTTTCACCATCACCAACTACTGACGATGATGGATCTATGGT
This sequence comes from Alisma plantago-aquatica, assembly GCA_963693085.1. Lineage (NCBI taxonomy): Eukaryota > Viridiplantae > Streptophyta > Magnoliopsida > Alismatales > Alismataceae > Alisma > Alisma plantago-aquatica. Next base: position 175,795,914 of record OY856411.1, on the reverse strand, counting down.
CAGGGAAAACTACATAATATGTTCCACTATAATTAGTTAGTATATTTTAAGTGGATTGTTGAGGCAGCCAGGTTGTAACACATACATAACATTAAGTTACATTATTACTACCACCATCACATTATCCCGGGATCTCAATCCCTTATCACAGGAAACCACTGCCTCTTAAGGCATTCTCATCATATTACATCATCACTTGGGATAACAATCCCTGATCTCATCATCAAAGGATAACACCTCAACTAGGTGCTTAGCCTTTATCAGATCCTCAGACCTATCACATCATACTGGTGATGCATGTTATATCATCAACAAGAGTGATCATCACAATGTAGTGTTATTCAAACACATATACCTCATAGCTCTTACCTGGCTATGAATTCATCTGATACACATGCATGGTTAGTATGCACATCAAAAGAGATAACTTAAAATCACCAGACATATCTCTTATGTTAATCATGTTATTTGGGTTTGCAGATGCACATGTCATGATCATAATCGTATGAAGCATATACTATTTCAGTTATACCATTGCTATCAAATCATGGGCATCCATCTATGATTTTTACCTTATAAACAGGAGCAATCATCTTGGCATCATCTTTAAACATCCAACATAGCATAGGTTTGCAAACTAACTTCCATTGTTTATTATCAACAAAGATGCGATCTCACGATGAAGGACTACTTGGTAGGATGCCTGCTACCCTCATTAGAAGTGTGACGGGTAGGGAAACCCTCACTACAGGTGGTATCGGTAAGGGTAACGCCCCTCACTAGAGGCCTATCGGACAAACACTTGTCCACACATAACAGTCAACGATGGGGTGCATCCATGCACAAGGGATATCGTGCAAGCAGATCTAATGAAGTGTGTCGTGCAACTGATCTAGGAGTTGTGTATCGTGCAGCTCATACCGTGCAACCAAGGAGCAAAGGTGTGTCGGGAAACACAACTAGCTCTTCGGCCAAGACCCTATCATACAACTAGGGTTAGGGTTTGTGATGGGAAATAACTACCTAATCATCTAAGTAGCAACACACGTCGTTGTGTCAGGCGACACCACAGCAACGCGCAACGCCCCAAGACGAGCAACATAGGGCTAGGAAACGCCCACATCAACACATCAGTAGAGAACACTCCTATCGGCTAAGTACATAACGCCCAACCGACACCATATCGGGCAAAGGATAACACCAACTAGCGTAAAGGGGTCATCTCGGTCAAGGCATATTGCCCAAGCTCAACAAAAAGATCAAGAGGACCATAACGACACAAAGCCAACCGAACACAACAGAACTGTATCGGCCAGGCCAAGACCCAAGACAAAGAGGTGTCGGGCAACATCTCATAAAGGGTGTATCGTGTAAGGCACCAAGCCCATCTCGACAAGGTCATCCTCAAGCTCAAGCTCACCAACATCAGAACCCTAAAAGATTAAGAGAATCGGCTCACCTCTCAACAACCAAGAGAGAGGGGTTTTTACACAACCTCCATCACCAAACGAGAAACATGATAGATCACCTCCAACTTAGGTCAAGCTCCCAGTCTCTACAAGGTCCACATCCAACCATGGCTCACCTCTCAAATCCATGGTGAGAGAAGAGTGTTGCCCAAGCGACTAGGGTATAGGCTCACCTCTCAACAACCAAGAGAGAGGAGTGTTGCCTATATCACTAGATTCGAACTCACTTCTCAAAACCAAAGGAGAGAAAGGGGTATTTCCCCAAAGGAAACCCTAATCTATGGGCTCCGCCAACTAGGTACAAAGGTACAAAACATCAACCACAACTACAAGATCACTATATCCACAAGACTAAAGGTGCAAACTAAGCAAGAAACATATCTAGCAACATACATGGCCGATCATGATCATATGAAAACATGCAACATAAAAGAAGGTAGTATGGTTAGGGTTAGGAGTTATTTAACCCGCCTTAAGCAAGCTCCAAGCTCCTAGCACCAAGCTTCCAAGCTCAAGCACCACCACAAGAAGAAGAACAAGGCACTCTAGGGTTCGGCCACCACTAGAGGAAGAAGAAGACTCCATGGAGGAGGACGAGGATCGACCACTAAGCTTGCAAAGGAGAGGTTTCGTGCACCAAGGAAGGGAGGGAACTAAGGAACTAAAGGGATCCTTAGCAAGACAAATGGGATACATATATAGAAGAGGATGGAGGAGAAACCAAGGTAAAACAAGGCAATGTGTCGCCCACCTAGGGACACTTGTCCATGGGCAACACCACCCTCTCATCTCGCCCCATACACATGTCCAAGGCAATTGCCACATGCAAGCATCATGCACCAAGTGTCCACTAGAGTGGTGACACAAATGAAGCTAGGAGTCAAAGGTGGTCCATGGCCGATACACCCACTCCTTTCCCGGTACAGCCTCATGGGAGACACACCCATGGCCGACATAAGGTTCAAAAAGGCAAAGCAAGGCTCAAGAAAGGCATAATAAGGCCCCAACAAGGCTCACCCAAGCCCAAATCAACCCAAGCAATGAGTCCAACCCTTCCTCTCAACACTAGAGGAAGCAAGGAGAGAGAGAAACACCTCTCAAGGTGACAAACTTGCTCATCAACCCTAGACTTGGGATATTTGCAAGTAGCACCTCGAACACTCAACAAAGCACAAACAAACACTAATCACCACTAAAGGTGATTAGAAAGCAACTAAACACCAGGGTTAGGCAAAGCAAACAGGATAAGGCCAAGACGGGGGTCAGGGTCCTTACAAGTCATAAACCTCTACAAATGGATTTTGTCCCCAAAATCTGAAGAGAAAAGTGAGGGATACTTCCTCCTCATCTCTTCCTCAAGCTCCCACGTGGCTTCCTCAATGCCACGATGATGCCAAAGAACCTTCACCAGAACCAGGTCCTTCCTCTTCAGCTTCTTCACTCTTTTGTCAAGGATCATCACTGGACCTTCCTCGTAGGTCACATCTTCATCAAGCTCAACCTCAACTGGATATACCACTGTCCCTATATCTGGATGACTTTTCTTCAGCATGTTGACATGGAACACCAGATGTAACATGTGCAACTCTAGTGGTAGCTATAACTTGTAAGCTACCTTGCAATTACGTGCTATGACCGGGTATGGCCCCATAAACCTGGGTGCTAGCTTACCTTTCCGGCCAAACCTTAGCACACCTTTCCATGGCGAGACTTTAAGATACACCTTGTCTCCCACCTGGAACTCTATTGATCGTTGACGATTGTATGCATAAGATTTATGTATGTCCTGTGCCGCTTTCATCTATTGATGTATCACTTTGATCTTTTCTGTTGTCTTCTATACTAACTCAGGACCCAAAAGCTAGTACTCACCAAACTCATACCAACATAAAGGAGATCTACACTTCCTGCCATATAAGGCCTTATAAAGAGCCATGTCAATGCTCCGCTGGTAACTATTGTTATAGGCGAACTCTATCAAACTGAGATGTATGTCCCAACTTCCTAGGAACTACAAAACACAAGCCCAGAGAAGATCCTCCAAAGTCTGAATAGTCCTTTCAGACTGTCCATCTGTCTGGGGGTGGAAAGCGGTGTTGAACCTCAACTGCATTCCCAACGCTTTGTGTAACTATTCCTAGAAATGACTCATGAACTGAGGACCTCTATCAGAAACTATCATTGCTGGTATGTCGTGCAAGCGTACTATCTCATCTACATATACCTGAGCGAGCTTCTCGGCTGTATACGTTGTCTTTACAGGTATGAAATGGGCAGACTTCGTCAATCTGTCCACTATCACCCAAATGGAATCATGATTCTTAGCTGTCCTTGGCAGACCAACCACAAAATCCATGGTTATATTATCCCATTTCCACTGCGGTATTGGCAGGGGTTGCAACGTACCTGCCGTCTTCTGATGCTCAGCCTTATGTTGCTGGCATACTGCACACCTAACCACAAACTCAGTTACATCTCTCTTCAAGCCAGGCCACCAATACAGGTCCTTCAGATTGTGATACATCTTGGTGACTCCTGGAAGCATAACACACATCGATTAGTGTGCTTCCTCGAGAACTAGCTTCCTTAGATTATCAACATCGGGGACCACCATCCTACCATGATAGCAAACTAGTCCATCCTCAGACTCATGGAACCCATCGCGCTTTTCACTGTCGAGCTATAACATGATCAACTACACTGTATCATCTGTTCATTGTGCGTCTTTGATTTGCTATCTCAGTTTGGGCTATACTTGCATCTGTGCCAAAAATCCTGCTAATAAGGAAGCTTCCATCTGCACATTTATCTGCCACAAGGAGACAAACATATCTCGTCTACGGCATACCAAGGAACTCAACTGTGCCTTCTTCATAGGAAGAGAAAAAGACTTTTGGCTAAGCGCGTCAACTACCACGTTCGCCTTACCAGGGTAATACTCAATGGTACAGTCACAATCATTGATTAGCTCCATCCAATGACATTGTCGCATGTTCAGCTCATTCTGCGAGAATATGTACTTTATATTCTTAAGATCTGTAAAGATTTGACACACTTCCCCATAAAGATAGTGTCTCCAAATCTTTAACGCATGAACCACCGCTGCCAACTCCAAATCATGAGTCAGATAGTTCTTCTCATGTTTCTTAAGTTGTCGTGAAGCAAAAGAAAGCACATGCTCTTCCTGCATCATCACGCATCCTAAGCCCTTCTTGGAAGCATTGCAAAAAACAACATAGCCCTTCCCAGGCTCTAGCAGTACTAACACTGGAGCACTAGTCATCTTCTCCTTCAAACTTTGGAAAGCTTGCTGGAAACAATCATCCCAGATAAAAGGTACATCCTTCCTCGTCAACTTTATCATCGACAACGCGATCACACTGAAGTCCTTTATAAAACTCCAGTAGTATCCTGCTAATCCTAGGAAACTACGAACTTTGGTCAGTGCCTTCGGCTGCTCCCATTTTGCAACTGACTCCGCCTTCTTAAGGTCTACTTTGACTCCTTCTGCAGATATCACATGACCCAAGAAAGTTACTTCTTTCAACCAGAACTCACACTTACTAAACTTGGCATACAAATGGTGCGGGCGAAGGAGAGTCAACACTTGTCGAAGATGTTATTCATGCTTTTGACTGTCCTGACTGTAGATCAAGATGTCATCTATAAAGACTACAACAATCTGATCTAGAAACGAACAGAACAACATGTTCATCAGATCCATGAAAGTAGCAGGCGCATTGGTTAGCCCAAACGGCATAACCACAAACTCAAAGTGACCATACCTCATCCTAAAAGTTGACTTTGGTATGTCATTCGCCTTAATCCTCAACTGATGATATCCAGATCATAGATCGATCTTTGAAAACACTGTAGCACCACGCAACTGATCAAACAGATCGTCTATCCTTGGCAACGAGTACTTGTTCTTGATTGTGACTTTGTTCAACTGTCGGTAGTCTATGCATAGCCGCATTGATCCGTCCTTCCTCTTAACAAATAGTACTGGAGAACCCCAAGGCGATGTGATCGGTCAGATGAAACCTTTCTCCAACAACTCCTGTAACTGCTTATTGAGCTCTGCCAACTCTGCTGGAGCCATCCTATATGGTGTCTGTGCAACTGGTTGTGTTCCTGGAACCAGATTGATCTCAAAATCAATCTCTTGAGGTGGGGGAACACCAGGGAACTCATCAGGAAACACATCTGCAAACTCTCAGACAACCGTCACCTCCTCAAGGCTAGGACTCTTTGCCTTGGTATCCACAACGTGATCTAAGAACGCCTTACATCCTTTCTGCAACAACTTCTCTGCCACCATCGCTGATACTAGACACGTCAGGAGAATCTTCCTATCTCCTTGGAAGATCCACTTTTTCCTACCGTCATCAAACACTGCTTGCTTGGAACCATATTCCAACACAACCTTATACTTCTCTAAGGTATCCATCCCAAGGATCACATCGAATCCATGCATATAAAGTGGTATAAGATCCACTTATATCTTGTGTCCCGAAAAAGATAGAATACAGGATGGACACACTTCTTGAAGCATCGACGAACCATCAAGAGGGGTTTCTAACAACAAGCTATCTTTCTTACAACTAACAGGTAAAAGATAGTTTTCAACCATACAATGGGTGATAAAAGAGTGTGTAGCACCCGGGTCAACCAGGACAGATATAAAGCAAGAAGAAGATGAATCATAATGAAATAACTCCATCTAACCTGCCACCACTCGCGGGTTGACCATTGCCTCTGGCTGACTCATAGCATAGAATCGAGCCATTGCCTGCTATCCACGTCCTCTGCTTCCTTGAGCAGATGATCCCACTTGTGATGCTTGATCGCGTCCTCACCCTCTGCTACTACTGGGTTGTTGTCTGTCTGACCCTTGCTGATTCTGCCTCAAATGTTGTGTCACTTCAACATCTTTCCTTGGGCAGTTTGACCTCTAATGCTCGATTTGACCACAAAGATGGCATGACTAGTCTCTTTGTTGTGGCCTAGACGGCCCTATCACTGCTACTGAATCTGTACTATGTGCCTTTGATGGCGAAGAACCATATCCTCTTCCCTTACTCGGGGACCACTGCGACGGTGCACTGGAACCTCTTAACCCAGAAGGTACTGAAAACCTTGGCTTCTTGAAGCCATAGAACCTCTATCTTTGGAACTGAGCAGGCCTCTTCTTAGACATTGGCTCTCTCTTCTCCCTGACTGACCGTTCAATCCTTCGGATAGACTCCACAAACATGGAAAACCACTCTCGGTTCTCCAACGCAGCAGCAGGTGTTGTCAACTCAGCACTTAGGCCTTTCTCAAAATGTCTGATCCACTCGTTATCTGTCGCTTCCATGTGAGGACAAAACCTTAATAGGTCCATGAACTTGGCTTCATACTCGGTGATGCTCATCGTTCCTTGGCGCAAGCGCTCAAACTGGTTGATCTTCTCATCCAGATACGTCTTCAGAAATTATATGCTGACGAACTCTTACCGGAAAACCTCCCAACCGATCACCTCACAGGGTCACTTCTCCTCCTCGATGGCCCACCAGTGGCCAGCACTACCCTTCAGAAGGTAGACATCGTCTTGACTTTGTCTGCTTCGGGGATGTCGAGGATCCAGAAGGCCTTCTCAAGACATGTCAGCCACAAATCTGCATCCGCTGGATCAACCGTCCCAGCATAATCCGAAGCTCCGACTCAGCGAAGCCGCTCAAAGGTCTTCCCAATACCCGATGTTTCACCATGGGGAGCCTGTGCTCTCGGTGGAGGCACTGGAAATCTCTCTACCATGAGATTCATCATAGCCATCATCTGCCCCCATAAGCTGTTGGTAGGCAGGGTTTTCAAGAATGGCGGGGTCAAGTTGGGGGACCTCAGGCACCCGATCTTTATGTGCCTATCCTCTAGCTCCATCAACTGATGCAGCCTCGCTGCTCTCAGCAGCATGTTCTTCATGGTTTCCAGACATCTTGGCTTTTTCTTCCACTAAGGGCAGAAGATTTTTGTAAGAAAATCTGGAAAACTCACAAGAACATGCAATCTAGTCCTAGATCCATATAGACTCATCAAACCTAGGGCTCTGATACCAAGCTTGTGGCGACACATCCCGCTATCACACAGACAACGAGATGCCACGTGAAAACGTGCGGAAAACACCATAAACCACCTATTACCAAAAACATGGGTTAATTAAAACCGATTTCGGAAAGTAGATAAACCAAGAAACTATTACATCCAGATCCTCATCATGAAAGAAGATAGGTTATATAAACAATTATAAGCCTTGATATGTGTCCACAGCTTATAAGATCAGCGGTCCTGTCAACACATGAGTTCATCACCTGTTTATACATACACAACGGACCACATCTGGCCAACAACAGGATATACAAAGCTTCATCCGCTACACATCGTAAAACAACGTCAAAACACCTCCGAGAACCTGAGAGTATAGGGATGACTCTAGGACTCTACTATAAAACAACCAAAACAACAATGTATCCATCACTTGCCTTCTACTGATCTTCTTGCTGCTCGGCCACAACCTCACGACCACGACCACTTCTAGCGTGATCACCTAAAAAGGTTGTAAACCAACGGGGTGAGACACACAGTCCCAGTGAGAAACATAACTCCCCGTCAAAACTATAAAACCCCAAGGAAGGCTTAAGCAGGTAAGAAGAAAGATAACTAGCATAAGCAGATTATATGAGCAGCATACTGAGTAGGTCTTACTATAATATCAAACTTACCAAGAGATCCGGGAGGCATATGACCTAATTTCCTTTATGGAACATGATTGACAAGATAAGATTTATAAAAACATATGAGTAACTGCAAGGTATAACAAGATCAACTACATAGAGAAGGCCTCAACTAATTATCTGTGTTTTGCCTTAAGCAATAAATACTATTCGGCTGAATTACGTATCATTATGCCCTGAGGAAGTGAGTTGTACCGCTCAAATCCAACCTTCAGTTGCGAAACCCAAGTCGATGCCATAAAAGGTCGATGGAAGAGTTGTACTTCACGACCTCCCCACCTCGTGGTCAGTGCACGAGTGCAAAACAAGCAGGACTGCAGTCTCATGCTTAAGTGGCCTCAGCCACAGGGTCAGGCTAGCCTCTGCCTAGCCCACCTTGGTATAGGTATCGGTGCTAGTGAAACTGAGCCAAGGGCATGTTCACTGTGCTCTGAGCCATGAACACATTCATGCTCTCTCATCACACATCCTGAGTCATGGGCCTGTTCACCATGTTCCAACATATTGAGCTACGAGCCTGAAACCGCGCTCTGGAGTCTACAACCGAAATTGCACTCTAACCTCCTCATTTTCGGCTAGGAGAAATCACACATATTCAATAATATGTGCTTCCAGGTTAACCCACAAAAGAACATGTTTCACCATCACCAACTACTGACAATGATGGATCTATGGCCAGGGCAAACTACATAATATGTTCCACTGTAATTAGTTAGTATATTTTAAGTGGATTGTTGAGGCAGCCAGGTTGTAACACATACATAACATTAAGTTACATTATTACTACCACCATCAAATTATCCCGGGATCTCAATCCCTTATCACAGGAAACCACTGCCTCTTAAGGCATTCTCATCATCTTACATCATCACTTGGGATAACAATCCCTGATCTCATCATCAGAGGATAACACCTCAACTAGGCGCTTAGCCTTTATCAGGTCCTCAGACCTATCACATCATATTGGTGACGCATGTTATCTCATCAACAAGAGTGATCATCAGAATGTAGTGTTATTCAAACACATATACCTCATAGCTCTTACCTAGATATGAATTCATCCGATACACCTGCATGGTTAGTATGCACATAAAAAGAGATAACTTAAAATAACTAGACATAGCTCTTATGTTTATCATGTTATTAGGGTTTACAGATGCACATGTCATGATCATAATCATATGAAGCATATACTGTTTCAGTTATACTATTGCTATCAAATCATGGGCATCCATCTATGCTTTTTACCTTATAAACAGGAGCAAGCATCTTGGCATCATCTTTAAACATCCAACATAGCATAGGTTTGCAAACTAACTTCCATTATTTATTATCAACAAAGATGCGATCTCACGATGAAGGACTACTAGGTAGGATGTCTGCTACCCTCACTAGAAGTATGACAGGTAGGGAAACCCTCACTACAGGTGGTATCGGGTAGGGTAACGCCCCTCACTAGAGGCCTATCGGCAAAGCACTTGTCCACACATAACGGTCAACGATGGGGTGCATCCATGCACAAGGGATATCGTGCAAGCAGATCTGATGGAGTGTGTCGTGCAACTGATATAGGAGATGTGTATCGTGCAGCTCATACCGTGCAACCAAGGTGCAAAGGTGCGTTGGGAAACACAACTAGCTCTTCGGCCAAGACCCTATCGTCCAACTAGGGTTAGGGGTTGTGATGGGCAACAACTACCTAATCATCCAAGCAGCAACGCACGACGCTGTGTCAGGTGACACCACAGCAACGTGCAACGCCCCGAGACGAGCAACATAGGGTTGGGCAACACCCACATCAATGCGTCAGTAGAGAACACTCCTATCGGCTAAGGACATAACGCCCAACCGACACCATATCGGGAAAAGGATAACACCAACTAGGGTAAAGGGGTCATCTCGGTCAAGGAATCTCACCCAAGCTCACCAATAAGATCAAGAGGACCATAATGACACAAAGCCAACCGAACACAACAGAACCGTATTGTCCAGGCCAAGACCCAAGACAAAGAGGTGTCGGGCAACATCTCATCAAGGGTGTATCATGTAAGGAACCAAGGCCATCCCGACAAGGTCATTCTCAAGCTCAAGCTCACCAACATCAGAACCCTAAAAGATTAAGAGAATTAGCTCACCTCTCAACAACCAAGAGAGAGGGGTTTTGCACGACCTCCATCACCAAACGAGCAACATGATAGATCACCTCCAACTTAGGTCAAGCTCCCAGTCTCTACAAGGTCCACATCCAACCATGGCTCACCTCTCAAATCCATGGTGAGAGAAGAGTGTTGCCCAAGCGACTAGGGTATAGGCTCACCTCTCAACAACTAGGAGAGAGGGGTGTTTCCTATATCACTAGATCCAAACTCACTTCTCAAGACTAAAGGAGAGAAAGGGGTATTGCCCCAAAGGAAACCCTAATCTATGGGTTCGGCCAACTAGGTACAAAGGTACAAAACATCAACCACAACAACAAGATCACTATATCCACAAGACTAAAGGTGCAAACTAAGCAAGAAACATATCTAGCAACATACATGGCCGATCATGATCATATGAAAACATGCAACATAAAAGAAGGTAGTATGGTTAGGGTTAGGAGTTATGTAACTCGCCTTAAGCAAGCTCCAAGCTCCTAGCATCAAGCTTCCAAGCTCAAGCACCACCATAAGAAGAAGAACAAGGCACTCTAGGGTTCGGCCACCACTAGAGGAAGAAGAAGACTCCAAGGCGAAGGAGGAGGATTGGCCACTAAGATTGCAAATGAGAGGTATCGTGCACCAAGGAAGGGGGGGGGAGGAAACTAAGGAACTGAAGGGATCCTTAGCAAGAGAAAGGGGATACATATATAGAAGAGGATGGAGGAGAAACCAAGGTAAAACAAGGCAATGTGTTAGCCCACCTAGGGACACTTGTCCATGGGTAACACCACCCTCTCATCTCGCCCCATACACATGTCCAAGGTAATTGCCACATGCAAGCATCATGCACCAAGTGTCCACTAGAGTGTGACACAAACGAAGCTAGGAGTCAAAGGTGATCCATGGCCGATACACCCACTCCTTGCCCAGTACAGCCTCATGGGCAACACACCCATGGCCAACACAACCATGCCGGCACACCTATGGCCGACACAAGGTCCAACAAGGCAAAGCAAGGCTCAAGAACGGCATAACAAGGCCCCAACAAAGCTCACCCAATCCCAAAGCAACCCAAGCAACGAGCCCAACCCTTCCTCTCAACACTAGAGGAAGCAAGGAGAGAGAGAAACACCTCTCAAGGTGACAAACGTGCTCATCAACCCTAGACTTGGGATATTTGCAAGTAGCACCTCCAACACTCAACAAAGCACAAAAAAACCCTAATCACCACTAAAGGTGATTAGCAAGCAACTAAACACCAGGGTTTGGAAAAGCAAATAGAATAAGCCCAAAATGGGGGTCAGGGTCCTTACAACTCAGATCCCCTAATATGCTCTTTTATGATTTTTGACTTTTCAAAAGAAAGACTCAAAATTACTAAGGATAAGGTAAAACACAATGTAAATTATAGTATTGATAAAAGCATTTCATTAATGTTATCTTTAACACTAAAAATACCATCAGGAGAGTTATGGGTGTCACAAGTTTGGTTGGGCAATCAGACTCAATCTAATCAGTCGACCAGACTCAATCCATCTGATCGATCGTGATGTTTTGACGATCAATTGGAATCAGCTCGGTCAGTCAACTAGACTCAATATGGTCGACAGATCAACCTTGTCTAGTTGGGTTATTGGATGTAGTTTGGTCATTCGATCATCCTAGTCTAGTTGGCCCAGCATTGACTTAACTAATTGTCTAAAACTGTTAGCACCCAATTAATCATATGCCCATGATTTTACTCCTCTTTCTTATGCATATTTTTATGTGTATCCCCACAACCTCCTAATTATGTTGGTGCATATATCAATAATCGTATTATGATTTCATAGACAATGATTGGTAACTAGTAAAACCTCATTGTCACCCAAGTGATTGAAGAAGTTGGAGAATAAATTCAACCTATTATTATGATTAGTGTTACAGTGACCATATAATCCCTTTATCACAGATATCTAGATTGAAAATGAGGCATGGAAAGTCATCCTCTTATCATTCAATCCATATTTCTTAAACTACATCAGATTATTTGAGGTATTGTGAGTTCAATATCATATATTGACTCACTTGATCATGGCCATACATTTCATAGTCTCAATTATCAAGTGGTTGGGATAATACTCCAATTAGAGGAACAAATTCCATCTACATCACTCAGGATAATCCACAAGTTCTACAGTGTACCCAATCACCACCTTTCTGGAAACTCGTATGTCAGAGTCATGTTGGGCTAGTGTCAAAGTACACAGATAAAATTGTGCTAACTTCAAGTCTAAAGATTACAGTCACCACTATCACTTTGATATATAACTGTAACATGTCATTATATGACTTCCATGTGTCAATCTCAAGGTGGCTCGATCCAGTATAACTTGTTCTCTAACAAGTACCCATCACATCCAATATCATGACTAAAGAGACATTGTGATCACTCACAATGTATGTTATTTTTGTGTATTATTGTTATCCTATACTGTCTATTATTAAAATTGACTAGGGACATGACAATGGTGAGTACTCTTATTATACATATTATCTCATGTTTAGGTCTCAATACAAACCATACATCGTTGAGTTAAAACATTCTTAAGAAATTATTAGGTCCATTCATTATCTGAAGACTGAAATAAACATAATGAATGGAATTGCCTTTTAAATAATAATCAAATCTAATATCAAATATCCCTTTTACAGTCATCACATATGGCTCTTGGACACGTAACAAAAGTGCGTATGAAAATGATATTTGTCATGGATGAGCTGCGTCATAGCATGCAAAAGAGCTTCAACACCCCCATGAATACCAACACCAAATTGATGATGATAACGGAGATATGAGAAGACATCTACCATATGACTCCCTTTGTTGCAATCGAAAGAATGGTACGCCACCATATGGTACAAACTCCAATGGGTTGGATGCCACTGTGGTGTTTGAGAAGGGGGGCATCAATGGAGCACGGAAATATAAGGAGTGAAAGATATAGGACGTGACGAGCCAACCAAATATTGAAAGAAAGAGACATAGCATTATAAACTCATGCTTTAATGTAGTAGCCACAATCCGCATATTGTCTAGGAGGTGTGCACGAGGAGGCAATCAACATGTTGTTCCTTGATGAAAGGACAAAATTGCATATGCAGCGGGTGGAGCTAATTATAGTTTTGAAGTTGCTTGTTGCAGTGGAGGTGGAAGTTTAGTATGGCTCAACACCGGGTCCGATTGAATTGGACTATAGTATGACGCAAACCTATTGGAAGAGAGAATATGAAGAGTTTTAGGAATTGTTTTCCTTAACGTTATATTTAGCACAATAGATTTGGAATCCAATGTGTGTTGATGATTCGTCAGTTGTTGGTGCTATAATATTCAAATAAGAATATGTTGAATGCCATTAGGGATTGAAATCAAAGTTTCTAAAGCTCCAAGGATCGTGAGTTGTTGAAATGAAACACGCTTGCGAGAACAGTGTTCATTAGCTAACAATGGAGTGAAATGATAAAAGGCGTATAGAGGAAACAAAAGTACTCGTATCCAAGCTCGCAAGAGACTAGGGGAATGAAGTAGCTTGATTAAGGGATGCAGCCATGTACGTAAAGCATCACGAAATTGAAGACGACAAAGTAGTAGAATACACTTAACCGTAACTCAGAACACTTTGCCAAGAAGAACTGGACAGAGCTCAAGATGGATGGCCGGATGTTGTGACGGTTTAATGCGTGATAGGTTGTTGAGTTGCACCGAATAGGGGTGAACATTCGGTTAATTCGGTTCGGTTAAGGAGTTAATTTGTGATCTGAGATTTTAGCCATTAACCTAATCAAATTAGTGTCAGTGGATTCGATTATGGTTAATGGGTTAACAGTCAATTCTGTCGGTTAATTTTGGTTAACCAAATAACACTCTTATAATGGCATTGTATGAAATCACTCATAAAATTTTGAACAACTGTTATATTATAGTAGTATTGTATATGAATTTAGAGGTGCATAGTTATTGAAAGCATGATAAGTATGTAAAGTAAATAAATATATTTTGGCTGTCTGGTTAACTCGGTTAACTAAATAAAAAATATTTTTAACCGTCAGGTTAACCGTTTAACTAATTAACTAAATAAACTAATTTGTCCAAAATAAATAAACCATTCGATTTTAACCTTTTCGACTAATCGGTTACTAACCATATTCTGCTCACCCTTAGCACCGAATTAAAAACTAGAGACACCATCTTGGTAGAAAAAGGAAAACCTTTAATCACATTTGGCAGGTCTAAATCAGGACCACATGGGAGGATGACCGTAGTGTTCAAAGCTGTCAGTTTCATTATGAGAACGGCTGTTGGACCAAGGCCGTGTTTGGAGACAAAAAAAAAAAAAAAAAAAAACATCCACTCTTTAGAGGCATATACCAAATCTGTTAAAATTGGTTACGCTTCTAAGAGTTTGATATTCAGAATATAGATGAATCTTCTTTTTTTTACATCCGTGCATATAAGAGTTTCTAAATGAGATGAATCTTCTTTTTTTTACATTACGTTTTTGTTGCAAAAGCATCACAAAAGAAAAATGAGAAGCACCATAACTCTCTCTCTCTCTCTGTGGTGTGTGGTGTGCGTCCATCACATGTTCCGCCCACAGCAGCAGTGAGAGAATAGGCAAGCTTCCTATTGAACGACAGCGAGGCCTACATGTGAAGGACATTGAGGCCCACAAGCTTCTTGTGACTCTGACCCGACGAGAAGTCCATAACCTCTTAAATTCCACGCGGCTCACACCACACCCGCTTCCTCTGAACACAAAACCCCAAAGCTTTTCTCTCACGTTGTCGTCCCCACCACACACCCGTGATCCAATCCAGACCGGGAATATCATCTCTTCTTCATCATCGTCTTCCTCGCATCATCACGAGGCCAAAAAAAAAAAACCTCATTTAAAAAAATCCCCACCACACAAGGGCCAAAACACACAGCTGCACATGTCTGATAACAACGTGTCGTCCGACTTCAATACGCCTTTTCACCACCACCAAATTTGGCAATTTGGGCTTAAATGGTCTCATCCATACCTGCATGTGGCACCACAGCCAATGGGAAAGACACAAGTTGTGAGGGCAGATAACGATTAAATCTGATTATATATATTATCAACTTGCACATGCATAAAAACTATGTAATATCCAACCCCTCAGATTTAAGATCGACATGTGGCTGTCCCTGGACCATTTTTCTATTCCTGTTCTTCCTCGCATGCGGCCACTGGTGGGACGAAAACGATATCCTCCAACACCCATGTGAAAGCCTCGTGTGAAAACATCATGTGGAAGTAGTGACTGTTTCTGATTGGGTGTAGACGAGAATGCGTGTCGGCATTAGACCTTTTTAGAGATTTTTATATATGTAGATTAATAAGAAATTATTTAATTCTGGAAGAGAGAGAGAGAGAGACATGTGTAAGAGGAATCCATTTTCCTCTTTTAGCAAAAACTTCCAACCCAGACCGAAAACAGATGGTTTGGCATCCCGTCGTCATCGTCGGTGCTCAAGCCCCACACCTCCATCCATGTCACATGATGGAATTTCTTTACTACCTAAATATAGATAAATCAAAATTCGTAGCACTCTGCGTTGCTAAACAACTCGTTGATGTGCGGCAGATTCCGTATCTTATTGATTGTTATGTTATTCTATTTATAAAACAGCTGTCAACAGGTCGACGTCGTCCAACAATGAATCCTCCCACGAACTTTATTTGTATATGCATATCAAACTACGAAACTAACAATCAAGGTGGTTTTTGTAATCCTTATCCGGATCATCCCAAACAATGTTGACATATTTGATGTATACATATCAATTCTCTTCTAAGTTTTTATGTCTAGAAAAGAGTGATTTTTTTTTTAATCGGTGGCAATCAACCTTATCACCGGTTATCATCCTTTATTTTGGTTTGGGATCAGTTATATTTGCACAAGATATACAATAGATATAGCTTAACAGGCGCATCACGAGGATTTTTAGCGACTGACACATCTTAGTATTTCTATGTAACATGCACGCTTAGTTGTGGAACTTCGATGCCAGCATATATGATGGATCATAAATGAGAAAGGAAAACAAGAAGCAAAATTCGTGTGTAGAAAAATCAATCAAGAATGAACATGGTTAGATGCTAGTGTGATAACTATGTTCCTAGTTAATAGGTAGTCAAGGACTATAAAATCCTAATATCAATTTATGTTTCATGTTTAATTTTTATGTTCATGCACGCTTAGTTGTGGAACTCTGATGCTAGCATATATAATGGATCATAAATGAGAAAGGAAAAGAAGAAGCAAAATTTGTGTCTAGAAAAATCAATCAAACATGAAGATGGTTAGACACTAGTGTGATAACTATGTTCCTAGTAAATAGGTAGTCAAGGGCTATGAAACCCTAAGATCGATTTTCCTATGTTTAATATGGTTTTCATATTTCGTTTTGATGTTCATGCTCATTAACTATATATATATATATATATATATATATACTATGATATAGATATTATGGTTTGTGAATAAATCTTTATATGAGGTTTCTAGCTTGGTGGAACTCAATCACAAATGTGTATGAATTAGAGTACTAATAAAAATACAATGAGGACTTATGTGATATATATTGCAGCTAAGTAAAATAATTATTAGTATTCTATTAGATTTTATATTGCCTTTCACATTTAGAGAGTATCGAAAAACTCCAATATGATTTATTACTAAAATTTTCAGAATCTTTTGCTTCTTTGTGAAGCCAATTGTCTAACACTTTCAAGACATTATAATCTAACATATGTCCTAAACTAGGATTTAGGGTTGTCTCAAATTTGGGTTAGGAATAAGGGTACAAACCCTAATTCCACTACATCATGATTTATTAGGATTTCAAACTCTCACATTAGACATCAGGTGAAACCCTAATTATTAGATCTATCACATCATTATTTTACGAACACTTAGATTCAATTATGTGCATTAATAACATAGTAAGTTACGATATTTGGCTTCAAGACTTTAATTCATCATATGTATGATTATTGGTCTAGAAACCATAAATATTCATCATCATCTAAGATTCCCATTATGTTCAACAATATCATTATATTATCATAAGATAAAGGGAGTTAATATATTCAACATATTAATTATTGCCTCTAGTGTTTCAATGTATTAATCACCACTTAATCATGTATTAGCCCTACCTTTGGAACATTAAGCATAATTAAGTTCTAAAGATATTTTATTTAGATTCTATTTGTCCAATTATATATATTTTTCCACAATCGAGTCTACAAATAATTAACTACAACAATTGCAAATTAAACAATAAATGGACCAACAAAAAGGTGTCGCTTCTGCAATTAATATATTATCCATATGTGCCACGTGGATGGCTCTAGTCAATATGCTTACTCTAAATTGGCTTATAATGCCATGCGGGTTGGGCTTATGAGCAGGGCTAAAAGACACTACTTCCCTTTTCAAGTGATCAGGGTTGATCATGTGGACTACGACACAACAACAAATCTCGCAAGGGGATTCGTCCTCCCTCAAACCACCATGGTTGGCTTGGTCATAAGCTCCATGAGTCAACTATGGAGTTGACTTTGGGATACATGAATTGGTCATAGGTGGTCTGCAACAATGAGTAGGATGTTCTTTGCTAGTGCTCATGGTGGACCTCATTTGTGTAGTTTGGAGGCTACCGAGGAGAATTGAGGGAAGAGGAGATTTCTAGAAGTTGAGTTTGAACTCCCCATCATCTTATACATGCATGGATGTCTTGGTACAAGGGTCGTGATGTTGCCCTAGAATCTAGGTCAATCTAGGATTTGGGTAGTTTCCAAATCTAGCAAAATAGCAGATGTGATAAGACTCGTTGTGTATGCCATTTTCTCCCAAATTTGTAGGACTTGTCTCGTGGGGAATGATGGAAGAAGCAGAGAGGGAGAGGTTAAGGAAGTTTGCAAAACTATTTTTTTGGTCGGTAAGTTTGCAAAACTATTGAATCTTATTTCCTATTCAAACATGAGGTAGGACATAATAATGGAATCGTTGATCTCGTATCACACGGTCACATTGTGCATGATACATAAAAGTGATGTAGGTTGCTCAGTGCTAAAGTCAGATCTTTTATTTGATTTTCCAATTATAGCAACATGTAATTATTGCAAGTAGGTCCCCCTCTCTTTATGTATTTCTATAAGCTACTAGGAGCATCATTTTACTATGAAACTTGGAGGAATCTCATCAATAACTTTCTCAACTTATATATAGTTTTTGGGGGTTTTTTGGGATAAATTTCATAGACAAAACTTTCTCTTTAAGTATATTCTTAATTCAATTACTCACAACTCATGGAAATTCATTTTTGTCTCAAATATCACCAATTACTCACAACTTGTTATTATCTTCAAGTATTCAAAAGGTCAGATCCATAGATCCTAATTAGATGCCACAACACTTGGATTATAAGTCAAGGTTAGATAATTACTCCATTAATTATCTAAATGACAACATATCTTAGAGTATTTTGGCAACTTGTCTATTATTCCATATTTTAGTTATCTAATTACTCGTAAGCCATTATCATCCATTTGTACATGAAATTCTTTATTTCTTAAACTTGTACCATAAGGACTTATTTGCAAAGCAAGTTTCATGGGTCTCACTTGGTCCATGGATTGAACCCATGCCACAAAGTGGATTCAAGATATTATTATTCTAATTTTCTTATCATCTCAAGCCTCATGTAAATAGATTTCAAATTTATCAAAATTGAGGATCTTAATTTGCCCCTCATTAAAAAGGAATTTTGTCCCAAAAATTCTGGCCAAATTAAGTTAAGTTGAATAACAACTTAAATTAACCTCAAGCATTCTAGAAACCTTTTTTTTGGTGCTCAAACCCCCTTTCTCTTTTTTGTATTTTTTGATAAAGTTATACAAGACGTATGAAAAAAAGAAAGGTGAAAAAAGATAGGCATGCAGTCCCAATAGATATCCCTAACAAGAAAAGGGACAAAACCATAAAGGAAGACCATAATAGGGATAAAAAATGATATACAAGTAAACAAAATGTGTAAGTATAGTGGGCAAGAAAAATCTGCAGAATCATCATCTCTGTTGAATGCACAAAAAGCAGGCCTTTGTCCAAGAATATGCAGAAACCACTCTTCAGTAGTGAGAAGAGAAGTCATTGTAAAAGAAAAGTATTGGAAGTAACGTGTCCTCAAACAAAAAGGATGTAACTTGAAAAGATTCTCAAAAAAATATATCCCTAAGAAGACCATCATCACTGTTGAACCCCATGAATCAGTGAAAGCTAAAAGCTTATCAAACTTCAACCAAAAAGCAAAAACTCAGAACCAGCAAAAATAGAAAGTTAGTATGGCCAGAGATAGAAAAACTCTTGAATAATCTTCTTACTAACATATTCAGGCAAAGAATATCTATTGTCATGCACTCTAACATTTCTCTCCCACCAAATGTGGTAAAAAGAGCTCAGAAATAGAAATTTTTTCTTCTTGTTTTGAATACTCACGAGATCATCCCAAGAACTGAACTTGAAAGGAACATATAGGGCTTCATTTAAGCCATCCCATACATCTTTGACATAGGAAAAGTTAGTTAAGAAGTGATGGGAGCTTTCACAGTCAGATTCACAAAGAAAGCATCTAGATGGTCCCATAAAACTAATTCTTTTCATGTATTCAGATGTAGGAATTCTATCATTAATGAATTTCCACCCATTCAATTGGTAATGTCTGGGAATAGAGCCCTTCCAAAGCCAAGTGAATAAAGGAGAAATCCTGCCAGGAATACGAATAGAGTCCCAGACAAATTTAAGACTTAAGGTTCTCTTATCATTGAACAACAGAGAGTCTGAACCTCCACCTGGAATAGGAACACGAGAAAGTGTCTCAAACAATTTCTTATTATTCCCATTCATAGGTACTGACCACAGACTATTTTCTAAGATAGAAGAGATTTTACTATTAATAGGAAAACCAAGTTTAAGATAGGCATCCTTGCCAATTAGGTCCCATAAGAAAATGTTATTTGGAGGAAACTAGGGATCCAACCAAAGATAAGTATCATTCCCATTACCAATCATGAAATTAATGTAAGTCAGCAGCTCCACCTACAATTCAAGATCTTAGAAAACATCTAGGACATAGAAGAAGTGAATTTTATGGACCAGGATGAAGAATTAGCTATGTATCTTTCATTTATCCACTTGACCCACAGGGAGTCTTTTTTGCTAGTCACATCCCAGGCATTCAAGAATAAATAAGCTTTAGACACCTCTTCCACTTTCCTTGTCCCTAATACACCATCCTTTTTTGGCGTAGTGACAATATTCCACTTAATAAGATGGAGACCTATTTTGCCATCAATTTTACCCCATAGAAAATCGCGACATAATTTTTCAATGGATTCCATAGTAAACTTGGGGATAGAAAAGGCATAGAACCAATGCAAGTAGAGCACACTCAGTGTCAATTGAATAAGTTCTAGCCTTCCAGCCATAGCTAGCATTTTGGATTTCCATCCTTACAATCTTGATTTCACTTTATCAATAAGAATAGAACAAGAAGATCTAGGGATTTTCCCTGTAACAAGAGGAACACCCAAATACGAGGAAGGTAGTTTTCTTTCTTTATAACTTAGAATGGAAATGATCTCAGTCTTAGAAATAACATTCTTACTGAAGATAACTTCACTCTTTAGCTTGTTGATCCTCAGACCCAAAAGATTCCCAAAATTATCAAGAATTTTTAGAACAGAACTAGCATTTTTAGTTGTAGCTTCCAAAAAAATCATGAGGTCATCCGCAAACACAAGATGAGATAAAGAAAAACCTTTTGAAGCTTTTAAAGGAACCAACCTACAATTATGAGTTGCCTCATTCATGAGATCAGTAAAAGCTTGCATGAAAATAACAAAGAAATAAGGAGCCAAAGGGTCTCCTTGATGAATTCCATTTGAGGGAAAGAATCTGTCAGTAGGCTCACCATTATAGAGAACTTGATAAGAAGTGGAGTGAAAAATACTCAAAATCTAATTAATCCAAATTGATGGAAAGCCCATCCTATGAAGGACAGTAAAAACAAACTTCCAATTGACATTATCACAAGCTTTAGAGATGTCAACCTTCAAACACATTTTGCTACCCGTAGAAGACCAATTAAAATCATGCAAAATTTCAATAGACAGAAGGATAGAGTCCTTGATATTGCTACCTTTAATGAAGGCAGCTTGATTGCTGCTAATAATGAGGGGCATGATAATTTGCATTCTATTCGCCAAGATCTTTGAGATAATTTTGAAAACCACATTGCAAAGTGAAATAGGATGCCAATTTTTAATTTCAGAAGAATCAAGGTAATAAAGGTGTTATTTGATTCTTTGATAAGATTTCCATTATAAAAGAAATACTTATTTGCCATAGAAATATCACCTCCCACGATAGAATTTTACTTTGAGTCACATTCCTGATAAGATTAATTTTTTGAGTGTCATTGAGAGTAGGACCTGACCAAGTAAAGCTTCTAAGACCTTCACACTTGTGTCCACTATTAAAGAGATCAGAATAGAAGTTCAGAATAAAACTTTTGTTCTCGGCATAGTCATAATTGGTCTGGCCATTACTATTAAGGCATATAATGTAGTTTCTTTGATGTCTAGTCTTAAGAGATGAATAAAAGAACTTTGAATTTCTGTCACCTTCAGCAAGCCATTGAACTCTCGACTTCTATCTTAAAAAACTCTCTTTTGCATTTTTAGCTTCGTGAAAAATATAATTGAGCTCCTTTGCTTCTTTTTGTAAAGCCACATTCAAGGGATCAAGGTCAGCTTTAACTTGAGCTTGAAGAGCATTGTGTTTTGCCACTCTAACATTATCAAAAAGATTCCCAACACAATCTTGGTTCCACCTTTTTAAATTAGATCTCAACTTTTAGAATTTTCTGTAAACCTTGAACATTGACGAACCCTCCACTTCAATGGCCCAAGCATTTTTAACAACTTCCAGGAAGCCATCTTTTTTTTCCATGAATTAATAAAATAGAAAGGGGATTTAACCAGTCTCTGGTGACAAATAGAAATAAGGATAGACTTGTGATCACTAGTTGTATTAGATATGAGTTCGCCAGAGAAATCTTCAACACTGTTCATAAATAAATCATTGTAAAAGTCTCTATCAATTTTTGAAGTAATGAAGTCATCATCATCCTGTCTGTTATCCTAGGATAAAAAAGGACCTTTCAAGTCCAGTTCATAAAGACCATTGTGCGAAAATCACTCATTAAACTCAGACATAGACTTATTTGAAGGAGGGTTCTTGCTAATTTTTTCATTATCTTTTCTAACAACATTGTAGTCACCCAAAAAAAATCCATGGGAGATTGTAGCTTTGGCAAGAAGAATCAAGAGATTCCCATAAGCGTGATCGGTCACCATCAACATTATGGCCATAAACACCAGAGATAAGAAAAGCGAAGTCTTCAACCTGGACTTTGCAGATAATGTGTCGGTCTGTCTCAAGAATCTTGTCTATAGAATAGATACCCGGATCCCAAATAATGATTATATGACCTAGGGCTTGAGAGTCAATATTAGAAATAAATTGTTTACCAGGAAAATATTTAATAACAAACTTGACTAGATTCCTTCTTCTAAGCTTAGTTTCCTGAATAATAAAGATATTTCTACCTAACAGGTTTAATTCCTCCTGGACATTCTTTACTTTATTGCTTATACCATGAACATTCTAGGAGGACATTTTAATAGGTGGAATCATTTGGAAACTTGGGTCGTTGTGTTGTCGGCCTCAACATTTTCTTATATAGTTTCTAGACTACTGATAAGAGAAAAAATCGAGTTAATAACTCTTGGAAAGATACCATCAGGAACTTTGGGTAGCACAGACGGAGGAGAATTTGGAATTAGAACACTCCTTGAGTTATCAATTTGGACATCTGCAAAAGAATAAGCAAGATCCTCAAAAACTTGAAGGGGTGTAGTTGGCACAGAGCCCAACCCAGTGCTTGAACCAGAACCAGCTCCCGTGAAAACATTTGATAGAGGATCATTAAGATCTGGAATTGTGTTCACATCAGAACTCTGACCACACTCAGGAGATGAAGTAACTGCCTCTGAGCAAGAAGATAACGGGCAACCAAAATCTTCATGACCAAACATATTGCATTTGACACAAGTAGAAGGGATCCATTCATATTCAATGAGAACTTCATATACACGTCCATCATCACTTTGAAGAGTAATAGATTTTGGAAGCTTTTCATATGGACTGATAAGAATATGCACTCTAGCATACTTTAATAAGATGCATTCCTTAGTAGCTTTATTAGTACTAATGGGAAACCCCAGGAATGAACCAATTCTTTCGAACATACGTGTGTCCCATAATTCCAGAGGTAGGTTGAACAGTCTAATCTAAATCGAGATAATCTAAGTCCATCTTTCTATAGAGGTAAACCAGGGCTCCACTTTGTCAAAACCATCAGAAAGCACTTAACATACCAAGGACCCTTGTCTAGAACCAGTTGGACATCATGAGAATTAGAGAATCTGAACAGAAACATACCATTCTATCTAGGAATGACTTCGACATTATCTTCCAAGTTCCAGATATTAAGGAGATGAGAATGTAGGATACTAGGATCAGGATTGAAGTCAACAATGTAACTTTAGAGGCAAAATCTCCATCTATATGAGTTTTCTACAACTTCAGCACTAGGGAACATAATGTGGCCTTCTTGTACATTGATTTCCGTTGGGTGCAAGGGAGCGACATGCTTTCTTTTTCCTTGAATGAATTCAAACCAATCCTTTGGAGAGTTAATATCAGTATTGTGATGATTTTTTCTTCCAAATCTAAAGAGGAACTCCCAAAAGAAGTCGGTGACACTCATCCTCTCTCCCTGTCGCCCTAGCAGTCACCCGCGAGGCACTCTAGTCCCCGTCGCCCTTCTCTAGAAACCTTTCTAGATAGTTTTATCTAGATTATCATTCATAACATTAACTAATATGGAAATTCTTCATATTACTACAATTGGAACCCAAATTCAATTCGAGAGTATTTCTACAGCCTTAGTCATTGCATGATATTATCACCTAGTGGTTACTTTGTGATTCAAATCCACTTGGTAATCACATTTTCATTTGTTATTTCAACTACCTTTTCACCTAGGTTTCCAAGCTATTATTGATTTATTTTCACATAAGGGTGAGGTAACACCTCAAACCCTATATTATGTCATCAAATTTCAATTTAGGTATTCATTCTCATATGTAAACTTTTTAGCACAACATGTGTCCACCACATCTCTCTCACTCATAATAAGATGAAATGAATATTTGGATGCAGTCCAAATACAAAGCACATTCCATTCCAAGAGCAGAGTTGGTGTCTTCACACATTATATCTAATTTTGGATTTTAGGTTGAGTTACTGTCAATAATGATTCCAAACTGTGAATACTTTTTAATTCCACATTTTTATGAACTTCATGCCCTTGCATGGAAAGTGATTATCTCATTGTTTGTGAGTTTATGCATTACTCCCTTTAAGATTTTAATCAAATGACATTACATGACTCCTTGTATTCTTTACATTTACATCTCATGCATAGTTATACTTAGACATTCCCTTAAGGTCTCTTGGGGTACATGTACCTTTGGAGCGATCTCCTCTTACCCCAAGGGTCTCATGCACTTATGGGGTGCCTCTCATATTGACCCCTTGAGCCTCATTAACTCATGTTGGTGGCCAAACTCATGAACCTATGGGCCTTGGGTACACTTGGATGGAAATATCTTGATCCTGTGGTCTTATGCACTTAGGGAATAATCACCTCCTGACCTCATATGTAATGACCACATTTGTGTTTAATTGGTAAACTAGGGTTTGCCTGAATGATTACATGATTGATTAGATTGAACATCGTTTAGACTTGATTAATGATAGTAGATCAATGGTGATGTTTCAAACCTATGAAGAAACTCTAACTATGATTTTAGTTTGAATAATTAGGGTTTGAGAAATGTAAACTCTAATCGCCGAAAATTAAGGTTTTGATAGTACATGAATATGGAATTTGATCAGGATAGTAGTGTGGTAAATGATTTTTTATATTTTCTACAAATTTTATTTAATTGAATTTTGGATATGATATGGAAAACTCAATCATGCATATTACAGAAAATTTTCAGAATATTTGAGTATTCTTTGATTGTGGTACTCAGCCGAACTATACTTTGACCAAAATGCTGACATAGTGCTTTTTAGTAGTGTAGTGTTTTATTGTTATTTATTTATTGGTAACTCCAAATGATCTCAAATTTTAACTGGAGATCTAAAACTCAATCATAAACAACATGGAAAATTTTCATAATTTTTGGATGCGTTTAGACCTTATCAGTAGATGAATTACAATATTATTTTTATGACAGAAAATGTAGCTGAAATAAGAGAAAGTATAGTGAGGGGTCAATGTGCAATTGACCCAAGCAGCTCAATTGCTCTATATGGTCAACCTAACACACAAGGATATCTCATAATTCATGATTCAATCCAGATAAATGAAATCCTAGAGAGAGAGGGAGAGTTAGGGTTTGAGAGGAGAAAGTGATGGAGATGCTGACCTAGGGTTTTGCAGTCTGAGGAATGATGAAATCATGTAAGTTTAGCTTCTTTGGATATAGTTTCATGGTGAATCTTCTCTCAGATGTCAAAATTCCACCCCTCCCCTGATTGGATTCGAAATCATATCAAATCAAGTCCTTTTCTCACTCTTTCTCTCCTAATCTTCAATTCTAGGATTTCCGAGTTGAAAGGAAGAAGAATCAGGTGAATTGCTAGGGATTTGATATGAGATCGAGATTTTCAGGGATGAATTGTGTTTTTAAGGTGTTTTCACACCTTAGGGTGAGTGGGAACTTCCTTTAAATAGTATATTGCACGAAAATTTGTTAAATCATCCATAATCTTTAATTGCTTAGTATGCAACAACAAACCCTGAATTGTGTGTTTGATTTAAGTTGTTGCAAAATGATATGAAACATATTCTTCCTCTGTTTGGATGAATTTCAGATGATAAAATCATATTAGAAATGTATACAATACATCCTAATGAGAATTCCCTAAGTATTCGCAGAGGTTATAAGAGTAAACTGAAATATAGGGAATTTGTCTATGACTGAAATTGTTGTATAATTAAATAGAGAAATTTTTTTATCTGGTTTCCCTTGGTTATGAATGATTGTTTATCTAAATTCATAGTACATATATGTTAGATACTATCTTGGATTTCATTTAAGGTGAATAGTGTTTGTTTGATATCTCAATAATGAGGGTGAAACCCTAGATGCGAGGAAAGTTGGATATTTGCGAATAGATATCGTGAAATCCATTTGAACGGATTTTCTTAACATGATAGACTTTATTTATTTAATTTTATTATTGATGCATGTTATCTTAGTGAATGGCATGGAAACCCAAATTCATCTTAGTTCTAAGGTTTCATACATATATTGATTTTATATGATTTGTTGTTAGTAGTCTTTATTCAATGAATGTTTATGTCGCATGAAATCCTTATGAGAGCCATGTGATAAGCGAATGAGGTAAATAAAACCCTAAGGATAGGGTGTTCAATGAATTAAGAATTTTGATTACCATATTCTCAGTATGAGATGCACAACCCAGGATTTGGGTCGATGTGCACATTTTCTAAGAAAGTGCAAATAATTTATGGGTGCAAATGACTATTACTCGTATGCCAAGTAATTAGCTCTCATCAGTATATTAAGATGTTTAATTGCATGATTCTAGTGTATAAGTGCCAAATGGACATGTATTATTTTTATTTAAGTATTTCAGTTTGCCTGCATGTATAGTATGTTGATTTCTCAGTATATTACAGTGTTTGAATATACTACTTTGCCAAGTTAAGGATGATATACATGTTGTGTTATAAACTTCAAATAAATAGACACGGTACCATAGAGATACCAGAGTCAAGTATAAGTAAGGGAAAAGATACAATATAGTAAGTCCTTTCCAAGAATAATAAAATAATAGACATAGGTGCCCTGAACACCGTATATTCCTTACGGATGTCTAGATTGTAGGGAGGAAACGATCCACCCTGGCAGTGACTAGTATACGGGGATCAGATCGCACCCACAGAGCGTGCAGAGAGACGAAGCCCTTGAGGAAGTCTCCTAAGAGAAGATAGGTTACCCAACATGAACCGGAGATCCTGGTGGTAACCCATAGGTATCCACAGAGCGTACCAAGATGAGGCCCACAGAGCGCCTCAGACCCTCAGCCTGTGTACTCAGCCTAGAAGGAGAGGTCCAGTTAAAGGCCAGCTATTTAGCCACCTTAGTCAGATGTGATGGTTCGAGTCAAGCAGACCCGGATTCAGTTCTAGGCTTAGCTTCCCGAGTTTTAAGCTAAGTCTTGTACGGTGAGATCGTAGTTTGTTATGAGTATTCATATGTAGAGTACACTTCATATGATCAGGGCATAAGCTAAAATATGTTCATATAGGTTTAAAGAGTTTCTTATAAGTAAGAAAGGCTAAGAAAGATTTGAGTACAGTTTCCCAGCAATTATTCTTTGTATGTTTTTGAATTATTAGTTCTCTTTGAAATTAATCAAGCATGCTCATATATTGATTTTCTCTTGTTGATATATAGAGTATCCTGTCATATTTAGGATTGTTAATGATCAATCTCTTTAAAGCTTACTGCTGTTATAATTGATATCAGTTGCTCAAAAATATATCTATAATTATATTAGTGCTTTAGACTGTTTCTTTGAAGTACTCATTCACTGAGCGAGTAGGCTCACCCCTCTACTCAAAATTTTTAGGGAAACCATGGGGATTGAAGATATCATTGCATAAGAGTAGATTTGCCACAAGAGTTAAGTTTGAGTATAGTTAAGTTCAGTTGGTCCCTGTCACTCTAGGTCCTTGTAAAGAAATAAGAGAGAGTTGTAAATGATGATGTATAACATTATTCCTTTTTTAGCAATATATGTGAATCAACAAGTCTTATGTGCTTAAAAGTATGAGAAACATAATGCATGTTCATACATGTATTTTTATTGTTGAAATCAGATTAAAGAAATAAATGTTTGGATTCCCTTTTAAAGTTAGTTTATGTGGTTCACTGCGAGAAAACAAAGAGTTTGAAAAAGAAGAAAAAGTTAAGGATGATCTTTGTATTATGATAATTCCTCAATTTTATGCCCTAATCTCATGATTAATGGTAATTGTGAGATCGGGGTGTAACATCATAGGTCTTATGTACCTTTAATCATCCTTACTTAACCCTAGGGTATACTTAGCATTATACCCTTGCTAAGGTTTCATTGAGACATCATACCTTTATTTCATCACACTTTTTTGGTTTACTAACAATATTCAAGTACATTATTTTCTATATAATTCTTTAACCTGAATGTCCTAAATCTCTTAAGGTGCACATTGTTTCCTTTATGTCACTGCATTAATCTCAAGGCAACCTTCCCTCCTGGGCTTGGTTTTCTTGGTAACCTTCCCTCCTAGGCAAGATCTTCCTACTGACCTTTCCTCCTGGGCTTGGTCTTTATGGTGACCTTCCCCCCTTGGGTTTGGACTTAATATTGACCTTCCCTCCTTGGGCTTGATCTTCACAATGACCTTCCCTCCTTGAGCTTGGTCTTCATAATGTCATCCACTTCCTTATTGACACTTTCTTAGGTTTCTGGGAGTATTCCCTCCTTTCATCAAACCATCAGATATGGAATAATTGGGTTTTAAGAATTATACTTCATTTTATGTGCTTTCATGCTTTGTATACCTAATCCTTCAAATATTAAGTGGCATTAAAGGTTATCTCAATTTTTAACTGGATTGGTTAGCTCACCCTTCAAGGGAAGGTCCTAACCTAGACACGACCTGACCCCACGGGATTAGGGTTTTGCCTCCCCCATTGATTTCTACCCACTCTTGGGTTGACCCATCCTAGATTGGGTCACTGGCTCTAAAAGTTGAATTCAAAGTTTCATATTTTCATTTTTATGTAACCATTGATTGCATTATTTTATATGTATATTCAAGACCCTTTATATGCATCATTTATGTATTACTCCACATACTTGTGTGAATGGGAAAATAAGGGTATCCAATTGTGGTATCCAGACTGGGTTACCCAACCCAGTTGTACCTCTCTCTTTCCTTTTCCCTTAACTTATGGTTTATATGAGTTGGGTTACTAGTTTACCCACACTACTCCTATTACCCATGATTAGGGTTTAGGTTTAGGGTTAGGGACTATAACCTACATCTTAGGGTTTTTATATCCCATGACCCACTTAGGGTTTTCCTAAACCATCCCTAGTTCCATCTAGGGTTACCTTTACAAGGAAAAACCCATAAAACTTTTTTCTTTACTTTATCATTATTTCCACATGATATGTACATTAATTGGCAAAGGATGTCTTAATCCTACTTCTTCTCAAAAATCATAACTTGAGATGAGGAGGGAAGTCCATTTTAATAAGATGAGAAGTGGATGAACTTTTTTTTGGAAAATTGGGTAAGTGTATTCCAAAAACCCCCAAAAGGGGGACAAAGTTACAAGTCACACCCTAACATATGACTACAAGCTCCTAGGAATTGGTTACAACAGATCCCAATTCCTAGCAATTAAAGGTGACAAATCAAAACTTGATTTAAAAGCAAAATACATTCTTTTGATTTCTAAAGCAAGGTGATTGAAGATGACAACGAAGTCTGAAACGCCACCATTATGTAGCCTGTTGTTGCGTTCAGCCCAAACAAGGTGAACAGCTCCAGTGATAGCCCAAAGTTCAATGATTTTAACATGTTTGGATCTCTTGCCGATATCAGAAAGGCATTCATAAAGAGAATAAGAAGATCTGATGTTAAGTTTAAGTTGTGCTCGACCCCAAATATATCTCCAAAATTTGCAGCCATCAAACAAATGTGAGACCGAGTCATTGTGTAAACCACACAATAAGCAAGCAGGGACAGGAGCGCCCGACCATGAGCTGATTTTTTCCAAAGTGGGAAGGACATTGGTAAGAGCTATAAAGCAAGTAAGGCTCCACCTTGGATAGTGCTTGGAGGACCATAGATTCTCAAAAACCTTGTCTGATGGTCTACGTTGTCTGCAAGAGTCCCAGAGATCCCTGTCCGCCCACAAAGAAAAGGAAGGCCAAAGTGCAACCATGTGTTTGTGACAAGTAGAGCCACAACTAGATGTCGCAACCAGAGAATCGCCATATCTACTAGACATCCATGTGCCCCATATGCACTGTTTTTTAGTGAACCTTTTAATGCGTCGCATAGTGTAGAAATTGGCTAGTTCGTCCAGTCTTTTGAAACCAAGACCACCTTCAGATAAAGGGTAGGCCAGACGAGCCCAACATGAGGGATGTGTGGAACTACCCCATAAGAAGTCAGAGAGAAGCAACTCCATCCTACGTAGCACAACAGGAGGAATATCACCCATACAAAGCCAATAGCTAATCAAACCCATAGCACAATGTTTGGTCTAGTGGTAGAATAGAAGTGGACAAACTTAGAGATGAAAATGTTAGAGGAAATTTTTTTTCAAGAAAACTCCAGATTCTAGCCAGGATGGTATCACACTAGCCAAGGGAGTCCTCGTATACCAACTTAATGGTGTGGAGGAAAAATATTACTATCCCCCAAATTTGAGATCCTTTCTAGACACCATTACCCTCAGGCTATGACCTAATAATTTTCCTTATATTTCTAAAGATTACTTCAAGTTATCAACTATTAAATATAACTTGAAAATTTTGGGTCTTTGATACCAAATGTATCGACCTCACTTTTCTGTGTCCCCCAATTAATAAAGGACCTTAAATTTGATAGCCACTACCTAAAACTTCCAGGATCCAAATTTAACAAATAACAAACAATAGCAAACAATTTCCACTATTTCACAAATATTATTTATAAGATGGATAATGATGCTCCTCTAATAAGCTACATGAACTTCTAAAATGGGAACTAATATATATGAAAAGAAGTATCTAAAAAATATTCCTTGACTTAACTTTAATGTCTTCAATCCGATTCACCATGTCTTGAGATCTTCATATATTGCAATTACCTAAAAATTGACAATCTAAAACGCGGTCAACATAGTTCTATACTGTGTATGTGGTGAAACCAAAATGTGTGCAACTAAGTTAACAACATATAATGCATCAAATACTTGATGAAAATAATTGGTATTTTCTTTACATACCCCAACCCATACTTGGTCTACCCTCCAACCCATAATTGGTCTACCATCTTAGGTGTAATCATTGTCCCACCTTGGGCTCATTCATATTACCCCTTGATCAGTGTAACCTAGGGTTTAGAATATTCTAATTCATTATGTGATATTCATATTGGCATTATAGTTGAACAAGAAGTATACAAACATCCAACAATTTATTTCATCAATCCTCGATAAATCCTCAGCAAACATCGGTATTCTATAATGTAAGTATTCATAATCATATCCATGTACCTCATTTTCATGCATAAATCATGAAACATGTACTTTAAGAATATATCCAAACATCCAAGAATTCAACATAACCAACCAACATTATCTGCATGTATGTATACCCTAAAGTGTCACCAAACATATTCAAGACATTCTAACCTAAAATATGTCCTAAACTAGAATTTAGGGCTGTCTCGGGTTTGGATTAGAAATAAGAGTACAAACCCTAATTCCACTTCATCATGATTTATTAGGATTATAAATGATCATTGGACATTAGGTGAAACCCAAATTAACGGGTCTAAAACATCATTATTTTGTGAACACCTAGATTTAATTATGTGCATTAATAACATAGCAAGTTATGATTTTTGGTTTCAAAACCCTAATTCATCATTAGTATGATTATTGGTCTAGAAACCCTATATGTTCATCATCATCTTGGATTACCATTACACTCAACAATATCATTATATTATCACAAGATAAATGGATTTAATATATTCAAACATATCAATTATAATCTCTACGGTTTCCATGTATTAATCACCACTTAATCATGTATTATCCCTACTTTTGGAACATGAAGTATAATAAAGTTCTAAACCTATTTTATTTAGATTATATTACTGATCAATTTGATATATATTTTTGTTATAATTGGATCTAAGAATATTCAACTACAATTATTGCATATTAAACATTAATTGACCAATAAGAAGTGCCACACCAGAAGTATTATATTATTCATATGTGCCACATGGGACAGCTCTTGCCAATAGGCTTTTTTTTCAATTTGGCTCCTAATGCCACGTAGGTTGGGCTTCTAAGTAGGGATAAAGGACACTACTTCCCTTTTGAAGTGATCATGATTGATCACGTGGACCAGGGTACAACAATAAATCTCTCAAGGGGATTCTTCCTGCTCCAACCTACCATGGTTGGCTTGGCCATAAGCTGCATGAGTCGATCATATAGTTGACTCTAGACTACATGCATCGAGATCCATGACGTAGGGTTGTGCTACCTTTCAACAGGCTTCACGAATCTAGAGAGATTCCTGACTCATGTCTGGGTGGTTGGAGATAGGGATTTTGAGGTCATCTTATATACAGGTGTGATTGGAGATTGGGAGGAGGGGCTTACTTATAATTCCATTGAAATGAGGCGTCGACTATGTTGATGGAGTTCCTACGACCAATTTTCACCACCCATGAACTTCCATGATGGCCCAAGACCATGAATGCTCCATCTAGTAGGTTCTTGGAGGTCTTAGCTTCGCGTGGGAATCCTCATTGAAGGAGATGACCGTCCAATGCCTTAGTTTCCTCTGTGAAGTCCTTAGGAAGATTCAGGCCAAGTTAATATTTCAGAGGTGGTTTGCAACAACAAGTAGGGTGTTTTTATTGGTGTTCATGGTGGACCTTGTCAATGCAGTTTAGATGTTATCATGGAGAATTGAGGGAAGAGGAGATGTCTAGGGTTGAGGTTGAACTCCTCATTGCCTTACATATGCATGGGTGGCTTGGTACAAGGGTCTCGGAGTTGCCCCAGAATCAAGGTTGATCGATGAGCTCAGTACTTTCCAAATCTAGCAAAATAGCATGTGTGATATGGCTCATTGGGTCCGCCCTTTTCTCTCGAAATCATAGGACTAGTCTCGTGGGAAACAATGGAGGAAGCATAGAGGGAGAGGTGAGGGAAGGTCACCACACTGTTGGATCTTATTTCCTATTCATACTTGGGGTAGGAGATAACAACAAAACTACTGATCTCAGATCACACAACCAGGCTCTGAGTGATTAAAGTGATTCGGGTTGCTCAACGATAAAGTTGGATCTTTTATTTGATGTTCCAATTATAGCAACATGAAATTATTACAAGTAGGTCCCTCTATGTTTATGGATTTAGATAGCCTATTAAGTGCATCGTTTTACTATGAAACTTGGAGGGAATTTCATCAATAACTTTCCCAACTTATATCTAGTTTTTGGTATTTATTGGGATAACTTTTGTAGCTAAAACTTTCTCTTTAAGTATATACTTAATTCAATTACTTACAACTCATGAAAAGTCCTTCTTATCTCAAATTATAGAATTATCTTAGTTTTATTATTATCTTCAAGTACCCCATAGGTCAGATTGAGATATCATTATTTGATGCCTCAACACTTGCATTGCAAGTCAAGGTTAGATAACTACTTCATTCATTATCTAATTTGTAACATAACTTATAGTAGTTTGAAAACTTGTCTATTATTTCATATTTTAGTTATCTAATTACTCATAAAGACCTTATCATTCATTTGTACACGAAATCCTTTATTTGTTAAATTTGTGTTGTAAGGACCTGTTTGCAAATCAACTAGTCTCATGGGTCTCACTTGGGCCATGTATTGAACCCATTTCAAAAATTGGATTCCAGATAACATTATTATTCTAATTTTCTTATCAACTCAAGCCTCGTATTAGTAGAATTCAAATTTACTAGATTTGAGGATCGTATAGTTGTTGTCTGTTGGATCTAGGGCTCTAGAGGGGGATGAATAGAGCTTCAAAATTCTCACAAGATAAGTTAGACCTTCAAATTATATCAATCAAAATCAATAGCTTAAGAACAATTTGAATTCCTATCTAAGAAAGCATAGCAAGGATGAGAGAAATTGAAACATGCACTTGGACAAGGTGGTTTAGAGTGGTTCCAATCTCCAAACTAGGAGATAGTCAATCCACTAGCTAAAGAGGTCGACCTCTAGGACTTTTTAATCCGTGTATACTTATATTCATTCATAAGCGATACAAGGATACCACCATATATCCAAGGACTTTCCTACTCAAGACAAGAGTCTTCCACCTACACAAGGACTTACCCACTTGATCAAGATGTCTTCAATCTTCAACAAGGACTTACCCACACTTGCATCAAGTATTTGGCCTTGAAGGATTTACCCACTCTTCTTGAATCTTGGGCTTGCCCTTATCCTTCACCTGGAGAAGATCTTCAACTCTTTTTTAACCTTGAATAAGACTAGCAACAACTTCACCTTCACTCAGAGTAGCTTGATTCAACCTTTCCACTTTGAGAAAGAGGGTAGGGAAGATGGAAGGAATGAGATCCTTACAAGCACATGAATCTAACTCTCTTACAACTTGCCTAACTCACTCATAATCACAAGATGTTTTGTAAATGAGAGAGAGTAAGGGGATCAATGGGTTGCAACACACTCAACTATAGAAAGAACTTAGAATAGCATGAATGAGCAAACTTGGAATGAACTCCAAGGGGTCCTATTATAGCTAGGGGTGTTCCTTTAAGTGTAGAAACACTTAAGGATGAAATATAGTCATTTTATAAGTTACAACGGATCTATTTTCACTCATAACAACTCTCCAATGGTTATAATCACTTTTTATGTGTTTTCCTTACAGTACACTTTGTCGAGTTTTGATAAAGGTAACTCGACCGATCCACTAAGCGATAAAGCCAATTTTCAAACTATCAGTCGAGTTTGTTCTGGAAAATTTGACCATCGAGTTTGTTTTGGGAAACTCGACCGATGATTCAAAATTAGTTTTTCTTAGTTGATCGATCAGTCGAGTTCTATGAGTGTACAACTCGACCGATTAGTCTCTTCAGAAAATCCATCACTGGATCGGTCGAGTTTCCTACTCGACTGATAAACAGCCTGTGAAAAATTTTCTAATTTGACTTTTAAGTGACCAAACGTTGGAATTAAGTGTCCCTAATTTTTTCTAATCTTAGTTACAAGTCATATCATCAATACAAGTGATTATAAAATTAATCTAAGGTCATTTGGAGTGATTTCCCAAAATGCACACTTGCATTGCTTTTGACTTGAACTTGGACAAGCTAGGGCTTGTGTAATTTGATCCTTTTCATGTACCTAAAGCATGAAATCAATCTTGAACAAGTGTATTAGATATATAGGAATTGAATGGTTAAGTCATTATAAAAATATGGGCAATGTATAACTCTCAAGTCAACATTCTCCTCCTTTTTAACAATGAAAAACCATTCCTCAATCATATTGAAAAGGATATGTAAAGTTATACCTTTGCCTTTTGAATTGCAAGAGGATTCATGATTTTAGCAATATCAATTGCTCCCCCTCAATCTCTGCTTACTCTTACCTACATAGTTAGTCTTTCTACACAAAACAATATAACATATATGCTATATGGTCCTTTAGCAAGTCACATGATAAAGCAAAATAGTGAACAAGAAAAGAATCACATAGGAAATAAAAGTGTTATGGTTGAGCTTGAAAACATTAAACTTCTCTCCCCCTTTTGACATTATCAAAAAAGAAGGGGGGTAGAAGAGCACAAAAATAGGTTTTCTCCAAGCACAACCAAAACATATATCCACAACATAAAACATGCAATCTCAAAGCATACACCAAACAAAAATGAGAGAGAAACAAGCAATCTAAGTCATAATCAAATTATGGTAATCATGGCACCAACTCATGAGATATATCAATAAAAGTGTAAGTGTACATATGATTAAGTTTACAACACAGAGACCATGTCCTCAACTACAAACTAAAATGATGAAACCAACATGATGATAAGTAGTATAGCTCAGATAATGTGCCCAGATGTTTTAAGTACAAAATAGTCTATATATATAAAGATAAAAACATCCAAACATCTAGGTCATCTATGTCCACAACATCATCATTATCAGCATCATTAGCAGAGGCTTCTAACTCATAGTTGTCATCTCCTCATGAAGGTGAAATAGAGACAACAACATCACCTTCATCACCAGAACCACCAACAGAGCCATTAGAACCATCATCACCATCATCATCAGAAGCCTCATCATCATCAGTAGTAGCTTTCTCATTAGCCTGATCTGGCATCTCCTCATCGGCATAGGAACTAAAACCACGACCGGGCCACGTGGCATTCTTCTCAACCCAAGACATACCAAGGTCATGTAGTTCTTGATCTTGTGGAAAGGAAGTAGAAGAGGTTCCAAGTCCTATAAGCAAGGTAGCTATATGACCAGCAGGGAGAGGTAGCACAGTAAGGGTAGATCCACCATCAGCAGAGGGTGTAGCAGCAGAAGCAGTAGGTGGATGGGCAAGGTAAAAGTGACCATATGCATAGGATGTATAGTCACCTCTTGGGTAGGGCTGGTAGGAAGGATAAGGATGTGGACATGAGAGGTTCATGGTAGACATGATGGCACAGAGATCTTGATGCATATGCTCCTGAACCTGATGGTTATATGCCTACTGATGTTTCATGTAACCCATGAGGGTTTCATTTGATACATGGAAAGAGGCACGAGTAGTTCGGGATGACTGACGTGGTGGAGGTAGAGGCTCCGGGTGTGGTAGAGGAAAGGATAGGTACAAACTTCTAAAGTGTGGTCTCATTGATTCAAACTCCTTTCCAGGAAGGTTTGTAATAAAGATCATGGAAAATAGATTTTCCAGTGGCAGTCTGAAAAAGACCACAAATCAGGGCTAGGTAGGGTGGGTGGGTGCCACGAGTGTTCTTACCATAGTCAAAATAGGTCATGGGGTGAAGGACACATCTGGCCCATTTGACTCTGATGTTCTTCAAGATACATAACACAATCACTGTAGTGTTTTCTACAATTTCAGGCTGGTTTTTCATTGGATGAATGTTATAGTCAACAACTAAGGTGAGTATGCAGTTCTTGAGGTCTGAGGCCGAGGAGGGAAGGGTACACTTCTTCCTATAGGGAAATTGAGGATTCTTCAAGAATTTTTGAATATCAAGAAGAGTGAGATCATATTGCTTGTAGAAGGCCTCGGAGTCAATAAGGTCAAAATTCTTAGGGTAATCCTTCCTCCAAGTGTCAGTCACCTTAGTACCCGAGAAAAGGATATTCAGGATATCCTTAGAGATTTGGATTTTCTTCCTGGCTATCATGGAAGTAAGGACTACTTGAGCATTTGGCGGGGGTATGAGAGTGTCATAATTCCATTGTAAATTAGCATAGAAATCATGAATGACTTTGGTGATTGTGATGGAATTGTGGTAGAACGGACACTCAAAACTCACACCGGAGAGGTGGTGGTCGTATAGAAACTTGGCTACTTGATCGATAACCCTTTGTCGATGTGGGGTTGACTCAAAAAGGGCATGGAAAGGAAAGGGGTTCCTAGGAAGGAGCTCCTTGTACCTATTTAGAGCATCATTTGAGACAAAGAAGGTATCATCAAAGGGTATAAGGCGTGAGTTGGAGGAGGAGGATGGTGCTCCAGCTGGGGCAGCTCTCTTTCTACTATTTGATGCCATGGAGACAAAATGAGAAGGATTGATAGAAAAAAAAAGGATGGAAATGCCACCACAAATCATCCACACACCTAGGGTTTATGGGAAAGAGATCAAGGAAGGTCAATCTAGGTTGAACTAGTGCTAGGGAGAGGAGGGTCGAGTCTAGGGTTGAGAGCTAGAGGGAGTTGGAGGTTGGACTGGTCGATTTTTCTCTAGTTGAGAGGGAGAAAAGTCAGTCGAACCTAACTTATGTTTGCTCCATCCCATCCATCGGTCGAGTTCTATGAGTAGGAAACTCGACCGAGTGTCTCTTAAAAAAGCTCTCGTCCACTGATCGGTAAAGTTGGCAACTCGACTGATGGTCAACCTGAACCAACTTTAGAAATTTTAATTTCTAGCAATTAGAGTGCTAATTAAATTTATTTTTCAAGTCCATTTTGTATTTTAAATATACTTAGGCACATATCACTCGTCAATGGATACTATTTTGCGATAAAACAAGCGTTTGCGAAAAATATCAAAAAATAAGAGAAAAATAAGGTTAAAAAACGATTTTAGCATATTACCAAGCAAGGGTGATCAAAACACAAGCAAAGCATATAGGATGGATGACAACTAGATAGAAGGCATATACGATTCATTCAAAGTAGTTATGAGCAATTTAGATCTAATAAATTAAATTGCTCTCTAGTTACAAGTTTAGTGAAAATGTTCACCAACTGATTTTTCTTGTCCACATGTGTGATATAGATATCTTATTTGGAGGTGTGATCATGAAGAAAATGATGACAAATCTCTATATGCTTAACTATACTATGCAATATACGATTGTAAGACAAATTAATTGCACTACTATTATCACAATAAATAAGAGAAGCGTCAAAATGAATGTTAAAGTCTTGGAGCATTTGCTTCATCCATAGGACATGGGCACAACAACTCCCAACTGCAATGTATTCAGCCTCGGTAGTTGATGATGCCACTGTGTTGTATTTCTTAGAGAACAAAGACACCAAGCATGGTCCTAGTAGAAAGCAAGTGCCACTTGTGCAATTTCTATCAATCAAGCATCTTACGTAATCTGCATCACTATAAGCTGTAAGAGTGAAGTTCCTTGACTTGGGATACCTTAGTCCAAAATTTGGAGTTTTGGCTAAGTACCTTAAAATCCTCTTAACATCTATAGGATGTGATTCTTGGGATTTGATTGGAAGTGAGCACACAAGCCAACACTAAACATTGTATCAGGTCTAGAGGCAGTTAAGTAAAGTAAACTTCCAAAATACCTCTATAGAGGTTCTCATCTACCTTCTCACCTTCTTCATCATTATCAAGTTTGGTGGTGTTTGACATGGGTGTGTCCATCAGCTTGGTGTTCTCCATCCCAAAGTGCTTAAGTAGTTTACTTGGGTACTTGCCTTGGTTTATGAAGTTTCCATCTTTAGTTTGCTTGATTTGAAAGCCAAGTAAGAATGCAAGCTCATCTATCATGCTCAACTCAAACTCACTATGCATAAGATCACTAAACTCCTTTCAAAGATCAAGATTAGTTCCGCCAAAAATGATATCATCAACATATATTTGAATGATAAGAAAATTATTAGAAGTGTATTTGAGAAACAAGGTAGAATCTGCTTTTCCCATGATAGACCCATGATCTAAAAAAAGTTCTTTAATTTCTCATACCAAATCTGAGGTGCTTGTTTGAGTCCATAGAGAGATTTTTGCAACAAATAAACATGGTTAGGTAAACTATCATATTCTAAACCTAGGGGTTGTGCAACATACACTTCCTCCTCAATTGTACCATTCAAAAATGCACTTTTAACATCCACTTGAAAAAGAAGAAAATTTTTATAACTAGTAAAATCAAGAAACATATGAATGGAATCAAGTCTAGCTATAGGTTCATATGTGTCATCAAAATATATACCTTCCTACTGATTGTAGCCTTGAGCCACTAACCTTGCTTTGTTCCTTACCACTTTGTCACCTTCATCTAGCTTGTTGCGGTAGACCCACTTGGTGCCACTGATCTTTCTATCACTTGGTCTTGGCGCTTGGGTTCATACTTTGTTATTTTCAAATTACTCCAACTCTTCTTGCATGGCTAGGATCCATTCATCATCCTCAAGAGCTTGTTTGACGTTCTTTGGCTCAAGTTGTGAGATGAAGGTGTTGTTGGCATGTTCTTTGTTGAAGGCAGCCCACGTCTTCACTCTTTCAAATGGGTCACCAAAGATCAGCTCTTTTGGAAGATTCTTTGAAAAGCGGGGGGTTTGATCCTTCTTCTCTTCATCTTGAGTGATGGCCAAAATTGTGCGTCTGAAAGGAGGCGGAGTCAAAAGAATCAAACTTTGAATTTGTAACCCAAAACCTTCAAGGACCCACACAACTTTAATATGATGTCGAAGTAGATATGTGGGGTCGAACACAGGAACGTGGAGACATTTAGGACACTTAATATCTTTCTCTTAAGTCAGTTAAGCCAATCTGATAGTCGATAAAAGTATGGAACTAGAACTAGGTTCACAGATTGTCATGAAATAAAATAAAGCAAAGTAAAGAAAAAAAAATAGAGTATGTCAGATTCTACTAATCAAAGAGAAGGAGTTCATGGCTATGTAATCACAAGTTGGGCAGTGTATGCACCAATTCTCAGGCGTAGACAACCCTCAAACACCCCAGAAAGCAACATACATCCAAACATAGTACGTATTGTGGTATCTGTTCCCGTGGGGTCATCCCACTCACTTTCTTGCAGTGTGACTAAAACCCATCAATGACATGAAACCTCTCTCGGAGATGACAAATCAACACCCTAGAATATTCTAGATACCCTCTTAGGTCTAGAATATTCTAAGATGCTAGGAACATGTCTGATCTGGGCAGAACCAGGTAGTGGGCATGACTGTGCCAGGCTGGGCCCGACCGTGCCCAGGTCTACAGTTCTATACAGATCACCTTCAATAATCCTCCTTTCAGATTCCAATCCAAACTACCTTCTCTTATATATTTATACAACGAATCTCTCAATATAGGTAGAAATAGAAGTTCAAGCACGAAAGACATCAACCAAACTAGCAATCATAACCAGAAAGAGAAGATAGAAGAAAACGTACTAGATTTGAAATGAAACTACTTGCTTAAGGTAAAAGTACGTAAACATGCCCAAAAAAGGCTACATAGCCAAGAAGGATCTCAACCAGCCATGTACAAGCATAGTTGGCACTGAACAAAGATGGAAGAACATTATTATACAAAAACAAAGGAGAATAATAGAAGAAAGGAGAAGAAGAAGAGACTTAGCCCATAGAGGAGAGGTGGCTCTCACTCCTTAGCCTCTGTTTAGGTTGAATCTCATCTTTGGGTCATCCTCCTAGGTCTTCTGGACTCCTTGGCCTCCTTTCTCTTTGTCTCTACCCCAAATAACATCTTGGTGGGTGTATGAAGGTGGAAGATGATTGGGAATGCTAGGATATGGGTGAATAGTGGTGGAAAATGATGGTGGATGGAAGCAAACTGAAGAGACAGATGTAGGATGAGAACTTTAGCTTTTTCAGACCTTGTAACTCTCCTACAGGACTCTGGGAGCCAAGAATGTACAGAACCATAATGTGGAACTAGAAAAATCTCCAAACACGGGCCTCTGAATCTCGGAACTCCCCTCCAAGTAGTGAGGGGTGGGTATTTATAGGTGAAGGTGGAGTGTATGTAATGAGTGGTCACGACACCTATCTCAGTTGCTACACTTGTCTCATCATGGTCGTGTCGGGCTCAGCACGGCTATGACAGGGGTCATAGATGAACGGATGTTGTAGTCGTGGAAGACGTTGCAGTTGAGGTAGACGTCGTAGTCGAGGCAGGCGCTACAGTCGAGGTAGGTGTCATGGGTGAGGTAGGTGCAGCTGACCCTTTTCCTCAACACGGCCGTGTCGGGCGTACCGATCGTGATAGATGTCGTGGTAGAGACAGGTGTCGCAGTCTCGACAGGTACCACGGTCGTGACAGGTGTCACGATTGAGGCAGATGTCGTGGGCGAGACAGGTGTGTGGAGGTTGAGGAAGGTGCATCTGACCCTTGTCATCAGTACGACCACACTGAGCATTTCGGTCATGATAGGTTTTGCAGTCGAGGCAGACGTCACGGTCGCAATTGGTACCGTGGTTGCGACAGGTGCCACAGTCGGGACAAGTGCCATGGGCAAGACATGTGCCACGGTCAAGGTAGGTGCAGCTGACCCTTGTCCTCAGCGTAGCCGTGCCGAGAATCTCGGTCACGTCAGGT
This sequence comes from Alisma plantago-aquatica, assembly GCA_963693085.1. Lineage (NCBI taxonomy): Eukaryota > Viridiplantae > Streptophyta > Magnoliopsida > Alismatales > Alismataceae > Alisma > Alisma plantago-aquatica. The sequence continues at coordinate 175,753,360 of OY856411.1, read as the reverse complement.
GTCGCGGTCATGAAGAATGGAAGCCTAGCTGTTGCAAAAACCATGTTTTGGGCAGAAATCTTGCAGAATAGATGTCTTTTCAGGTTCGATGCCTACAAGTCCTAAAATTGTCTAGTTGGGCAACTTTATCTATGAAAAGTTATAAATTACTAAAAGATAAGAGTCTAGGGTTATTTTGGACATATTATGGCTATGATGACACCAAAAATCAAATAAATGCTTAGAATAAATGCTTGAATTTGGGTGTTATCAGTGACCACCTATTTTCCCTTTTTGGTGATGTTGAGTTCTTTTAGAATAGGAATTACCTCACCTGCAACATCATCATTTGGAAAATATCTTTGGGAATAGAGGGTTTAGTCTCAATAAACTTAACATTTATATATTCTTCTACTTTAGCAAGATCAACATTAAATACTCTATAAGCTTGCTAGTAGTGCTATATATAAGGAAGAAAGCCTTGTAAGATTTTAGATCAAACTTGTCGAGAGAATCTTTTGTATTCAACACAAAACAAGGACATCTATAAATAAGAAAATACTCGATAGAAGGCTTCCTACCATGCCATTTCTCATAGGGGGTTTTCTTAGAAGAAGGATGTGTAAAACCCAAAACATGAGGTACCAACAACTTCAGCCCAAAACTTCTTTGGAGTGTCATACTCTAAAAGGACAGTCCTAGACATATCTTGTAGTGACATATTCTTCCTCTCTACAACCCCATTTTATTGAGGTGTTCGTGGTGAAAAGAAGTTATGTGCATACCCAGATTCTTCATAAAAATGTTCAAAAGGATCATTTTCAAATTCTCCCCCATGATCACTACAAATGAAAACAATCTGGCAAGAAACTTTATTCTCAACTTGTTTACAAAAACTAGAGAAAACATCAAGTGTATCACTCTTGGAAACGAGAAAGAAGGTCCAAGTATATCTAGAAAAATCATCCACAATAACAATGCAATACTTGGGATCACAAAGCAATTGAGTTCTTATTGGTCCAAATAGATCAATATGAAGAAGTTCAAGAGCTCTCTTGGTACTAAGGACTCCTTTGGATTTGAAGGAGGACTTGGTTTGCTTTCCTTGGGTACATAGTTGGCATTCCTCATCCTTTTCAAAATCCAATTTGGGAAGTCCCTTGACCAAGTCCTTTTTGCTCAACTTCTTCAATTGATGCATATTTACATGAACAAATCGGCGATGCCAAATAGATATATCATTCAAGTTGACTACTAGGCATCTAACAACAACAAGATTAATAGATTCAAGTAGAATTACATAAATATTACCACTTCTAGTTCCCTTATATATGACTTGATAGGTGAGGGAATCTAGAATCAAGCATTTAAAAGAAGTAAATACCACAAGGTAACCATTATCACATAATTGAATTACACTTATTAAATTGTGATGTAGGCCATCCACAAAGAGAACATTCTTTATACACAAGGATTCACCTACATCACCCTCACCTTTAACCTTACCTTTATTTTTGTTGCCAAAGGTAACTGAACCTCCTTTCTTCTTAGTGAAGTTGTTGAAATGGCTTATATCACTTGTCATGTGCTTAGTGCAGCCACTATTAACAATCCATCTATCTTTTTCCTATAATAAAGGAGAGTGGTAGTTCCCAACACAAACTTTGGGATCCGGAGTTAACTTGGGGACCCATTTAATCTTTGGGTTGGTTCCCTTAGGCTTGTAAGGACAATAAGTAGAGTAATGATCATCACATTTGCAATGAGAAAAAATCACAGGGTTCTTAGTACCAAAAGACTCTCCAATGAAAAGGAGGTTTCCTCACTCATTTTATTACCTTTGGCTTTGTACTTGACCTTAGGTGCTCCCCCTACAAATCCCATAACACTAGTACCATTTTGTTTTCTAGAATGGTCAAGGATTTCATTTAGGGAGTTTTTCCCTTTGAGGAATTTCTATAGAGAGGCTTTAAGTCTATGATTATCATCATTAAGAGATATAATAGTAGAAGACAAACTAGCAAGATCATCTCTAGCATGAACAAGGTTGACCTCTAAATAGAGGGCTTTAGTCAAATAAGAATATTTCTCAAGAAAAATAGAAGGAACATCATTACTAGGCAAGATAGGTCTATAAGATAAAACATTAACTTGACCAAGAAACCTAGCATTTTCAGATTTAAGCACATTAATTTCCTTAAAATAAACATCTCTCTCATCCCTACGAGCATCAATAATGAGATTAAATTCAGCATTTTTAGTTTTAAGGATTTCAAGCTCATTTAGGCACTTTTGGTTATCTTCCTTAAGAGTTTCAATGTTCTTAAGGTAAAAACCATTCTCTACCTCAAATCCACTGTATTGGACCTCAAGATCAAGAAATTGGCCTTGTAATTTGTCAATTCTCTCAAGATGAGTTTTTTCATTTTTCTCAAGAATCTCAAGTTTAGCATACAAATCATCAATAATGTTTTCTAACATTTTTCTTTTAGATTTACATTTAGCAAAAGAATAATGGGTAAAAACAAGCATATCAATAAGAGTTTCTTTAGATAACCCATGCAATCTTACCTCACTTAACTCACTTACCTCACCAATTTCATTACTTGTAGAGGCCATGAGTGCAAGGTGGCACTTTCCATCTTCTTTGGAGCTAGAGCCACTTGAGGATGATTCTTCCCAAGCTGCATGAGATGCATTCTTGTGTCTTTTATCCTTCTTTTCCTTCCTCTTGTACTTTCTCTCCTTATTATACTCTTCCTCCTTCTTGGAGCTACCCTTGTGGTGTGACTTTCATGATTTAGGACATTCACTCTTGTAGTGTCCCTTTTGGTCACACTTGTAGCATCTAGGAGTAGAGGAGGAGGATTGCTTTCCCTTGAAGTACTTGCCCTTAGTGTAGTTGGCTTCATGCTCAATAGTGCCATCATATTCACTAGAGGAGGAGGGAGAGGTCCAGAAAGCAAGTTTTTGTTGAAGGATGACAGCCTCCACTTTATCTTTGAAGGTACTATCTTTGATCTTCTTAGCTTCCTTCTCTTCTTACTTGGCTTCTTGTTCTTACTTGTCAAGCCTTAGATCATGAGCTTGTAGATTGTCAATGAGCTCTTCAGTTGGGATGTCACCAAGGCTTCTCACTTATTCAATGGAGGTCACCTTAGACACCCATCTCTTTGGAAGAGTCCTCAAGATCTTAGAGTTGATTACACCTCTATCCAAAGTGTTTCCCAAAGCAGCTAGGCCATTGATGATGGTATTGAGCCTAGAGTACATCTCAATGATCCCTTCTTTCTTGCCCATCTTGAAGTTTTCTAGAAGGTTGTTCAACTCGTAGATCTTAGCCTCCTTGACTTGCTTTGTGCCCTCATAGGTAATGCACAACTTATCCCAAATCTCATAGGCTGCATCCCATGAGAGATGTGGTTGAACTCCATTGGGGTAAGTGTTGCATAGAGGATGCTTATGGATTTGGCATTGAGTTGGGCTTCTTTTAGTGCAGATTCATTCCATGTTGACACAGCTCTGGTTGGCTCCTTGTATGGTGTGACCATCACCTTCCACATATCAAAGTTCATTCATTGAATGTAGAACTGCATACGCCTCTTCCAATAGAGGAAGTTGGCATCGTCGAAGATTGGATCACGCATGAAGAAGTCTCCCTCTAGGTTGAGTGAACCAAGTAGATTGTCTCCCATCTTCTTGTCTCGTGAGAGATTGTTGGAGAAGATCTTTGGCTCTGATGCCACTTGTTGGATCTAGGACTCTAGAGGGGGGTGAGTAGAGCTTCAAAATTCTCACAAGATAAGTTAGAGCTTTAAATTATATCAATCAAAACCAATATCTTAAGAACTATTTGAAGTCCTATCTAAGAAAGCATAGCAAGGATGAGAGAATTTATAATTTGCACTTGGACAAGGTGGTTTAGAGTGGTTCCAATCTCCAAACTAGGATATAGTCAATACACTACCTAGAGAGGTCAACCTCTAGCACTTTGCAATTCGTGTATACTTATATTCATTCATAAGAGATACAAGGAGACCACCATACATCCAAGGACTTACCTACTAAAGACAAGAATTTTCCACCTATAAAAGGACTTACCCACTTGATCAAGATGGCTTTAGCCTTCAACAAGGACATACCCACACTTGAATCAAGTATTTGGCCTTGAAGGATTTACCCACCCTTCTTGAATATTGGCCTTGCCCTTCTCCTTCACCTGGAGAAGATCTTCACCTCTTCTTCAACCTTGAAGAAGACCAACAACAACTTCACCATCATTTAGAGTCGCTTGGCTCACCTTTGCTCTTTGAGAAATGGGTAGGGAAGATGGAAGGAATGAGAGCTTTATAGGAACATGAAGGTAGCTCTTTTACAACTTGCCTAACTCACTCATAATCACAAAATTCTTTGTAAATGAGAGAGAGAAATAGGCTCAAAGGATTGCAACACACTCAACTATAGCAAGGACTTAGAATATCATGAATGAGAAAACTTCAAATGAAATCCAAGGGTTCCTATTTATAGTTGGGGGTGTTCCTTTGAGTGTGGGAACACTTAAGGACAAAATATAGCCATTTTACAAGTTACAACAGATCTATTTTCATTCACAAAAACTCTCCAATAATTATAATCACTTTTTCTATGTTTTCCATACAGTACATTTGGTCAAGTTTCAATAAAGGTAACTCGACCGATCCACTAAGTGACAAAGCCAATTCTAAAACTATCGGTCAAGTTTGTTCTGGGAAACTTGATCAATGAGTCAAAATTATTTTTGCTTAGTTGATCGATCGATCAAGTTCTGTGAGTGTACAAAATGACCGATTTGTTTCTTCAAAAAATCCATCACTGGATCGGTCGAGTTTGCAACTCGACTGATAAACAGCCTGTGAGAAATTTTCTAATTTGACTTTTGTGTGACCAAACGTTGGAATTAAGTGTCCTTGATTTTTTTTCAGCTTAGTTACAAGTCATATCATCAGTACAAGTGATTAAAAAATTAATCTAAGATCATTTGGAGTGATTTCCCAAAATGCACACTTGTGCTTTTGACTTGAACTTGGACAAGATAGGGCTTGTGTAATTTGATCCTTTTCATGTACCTAAAGTCTGAAATCAATCTTGAACAAACATATTAGATACATAGGAATGGAATGGTTAAGTCATTATCAAAATATGGGCAATGTATAACTCTCAAGTCAATATTGTCTAGATAATTACAACATTTACATTATACATTGCTCATGGCATACAATAAAAATATTGAGTCGATATACATGACATACATAACCCCTCACCTAGACTTGAGAATACAGGGATGACTCTAGGACTCTATGCAACCTAACCAACCTTCTTTGACTCTACAGATCTTCAAACTACGCCTCCACATTGCTCAACATCTGAAAGCATTGTTGATCACTTTGTGACCCACAAGGTGAGACTCATGTCCCAGCGAGAGATATAACTCAAAAAACATATATTGGTTAGAAGGGATATGTATTTTTTAGCAATTAAAGAAAATAGTATTATAGAGTTGAAATATTGTATAATTTGCATAAAGATATGACATAGTTAGAGTCATAGCACAGTTGATTTCTCTTACTGTATTATAAGCCAATCACAAATCAAAAGAAACATAGAAAGGATTATCATCCAATGTGATTTGCCAAGCAACCCTATTAGTTATACTAAACAACTGAATTACATATTTTATTAAACCCTAGGTAGTTTGAGGCATACCATTCAAACTATTGGTTGACCACTACAAAGTCAAAATCAGCCACGTATAAGATCTACGATGACCAGAATCCTAAAATCTCTTCCCCTCAATCAGATTGAGTCATTGGTAGTGGAACTTCGGTTCAACTACTAACATAGGCCAGTTCACCCTAGGTACATAGGCCACAACACTAGAAACCAAGGTATACAACCCTTAGATCTGAGTTACGAATGTAGTAGCTCTCAATCACTTCCACGTCTGAGACACGACATCGATCACTCTCCAAAACCTTAGAATCAAGATGACAGGGATATACCCTCCCTACACCTGACATATACTTAATAGTATATGACTCCAGGTCCCTTTTAGATTACTCATTTCACTATGCAACATGTTCTGACATTAGAACAACTCTATGGACTCAGGGAACTACTTGTAGGGTTACACTTGATTATTTAAGTCAATTAGTTACATTTGACTACATCAATCAAGTTACGTATAAACCCCAAGAATATTCTTACAAAAGTCATCGTGGTTTGCAACCTTAAAAGATATAAAATGTATTTAAAAAGTTCCACAAAACTCCTTCATAGAGAATGTAATCATCATTGGTCACAAAAGGATTGACCACCAACTTTAGTGTATCAAGTCATAAATATCACTATGATTGAAACAATATTACATCATGTAATGGCATGATCAACATTCAACATTTATCATGAATAAGTTACCTTCTATATTAGGGTTCAGTCCAACTACTTTTATTTAACCATAATAGTAATTATAGTACTAATGTTTCAAAGTTCAGGTCTTCCATACTTAAAGATTAGTTCAATGTTCAACAAATAATGATGAGAAGATATAAAACGTAGTCGACGTGCTTGTATCAACACTTTACAATACCAAACAACATTTATAACAATTGTCATTTAGCATTTTAAGAGTTCTAAAATAATATCAATTACGTGCACATAAAAATAGGCAAGAAATGCATTCTAAGTTAAATAACTCACCTGGTAGAGAGAAGAAATCTGAAACCCAAGGTGGAAACACTCAAAATCAGCACCCAAACATCAAGCTCAACCCACCAAAGTTCTACGAGTGTCTCCTCTTTCTACGAATGGATGGAACTAGAGTAAGGAAGAAGAAGAAAAAGAGTTCTCAACCCACATGTGTAGGGTTTCCAAGAAGAAGACACCAATAAAACTCATTGAAATTGGTCGCAAGAGGAAGGAGGGTGAAGAATAGTAAAGCAATGAGTAGAACAACAAGAATCTTACACATAGGAAGAAAGAATCTCAATCAAAACCCTTCAGATCATTCACAAGCAACTTGAAATAGCACATGCATACATGAAAAGCCTGTTATCGTTGACCTCAGTGGACCTTTGTTGACTATCCTCTCTAGGAAAATCTCTTCATGCTCCTATGGTTGCAATTGGAGCTCTGCCAAAAGAGTCAAACAAAAGAGAGAAGGGGTGTATTTATAGGTTTGTAACTATTCTCTTGTCGACAGGACATCCATCAGTCAAAACACAAAGAACCCATTGTGTGACAACTCAGAAGGTTCATAGGGTGCCAAGAAAGTACCAACAAAATTTTTTTTGATCTATATCTCTTCAATCACAAAGACTCTATTGATAAAAAAACCCATCAATCACAGATTATTTCATTTGATGTACACCCCAAATAGACAGTAGAAGACCCATCGAGCACCGAAGAACCATCGACCACCAAGAAATTCATCGATCATCGAGAAACTGGAGGTCACAAAGAAGCCATTGGTTGATGAAAACACTACACTGCCTTCTCACTTAGCTTATGTAGACTCTAGAAAATCAAGGTTCAAAAGCATCCAAAGGAGAAGTAAAATTATAAATTTCTTATGTACATCAAGAAGCAACTCAACCAAGTGTCACAATAATGTTCTTACTACCATAATGAATAATTTTCATAAAAGGTCCATGATTTACATGAATTTGTACATATTTGAGCAAGCAAGGTCTATTTTGATTCAAATTATAATCATCGTTATATAATCCAATGTGACATCACAATTTAGAGATAACTTTTAAAACTAAGAATCAAATTAGTCCAATTAGGCCAAGCAAATGATTTTTATGAATTAAGCAGGGTTAGGAGACTTACAAGATTGGCTTAAATTTGCTTTTTGTCAAACCAACAACCACATAGATTGATAGCCATGTAGCCTAAAGAACCACACAGACTGACGATGACACATGTAGACAAGCTATGCAAAATGATAGGCCATGTAGATTGACAACCTGATGGTTCGAAAGGGCACACATACCGATGAGCCTACATTGATGGGCCACATCGACATATGGGTCACATAGACTAATAGCCACATAGACCAGTGATCACGTAGGCGGAAGACCACACGATCAGAAAATGAACTGTCCAGCTGCCTAGGACATCCAATTAGTAAAATGGTCATACCTTTTATAATACATATTCAAATCCAGAAAAAAATTGTCTCATTGGATTTGTATTTCAATTTTCCACACAAAAAGAACCCTAAAGTACTCAAGAGGTCAACGGAGAGGTGATTTCTATGCTGACCTATGGAAAGAACACAAAGAATAGGAGGAAACTGATGGTCTAACTACAAATCGATCATCCTAAGATAGTTATAACCATAGCTCTCTTCTCTTTTTCTTTCTCCCTTTCTTGAGATATTTTGTGAGGATCGTAAAAGGAGATCTTTTCCCTTCCCTCTTCATCCTCTTCCTCTAACAAACCATTTTTGAAGTAGAAGGTCAATTAATATACTGATAGAAGGTAGATTTGGATGTTTGAGTCACAAATCTAAGATTTATAGAGCAAAATTAGGACATACAAATCTTACATCTGAGACTAGTGACATAGGATCGGATCTAAGTGAGTGGAAAATGACCTCTAAACCTTGATTTGTCAGAAAGAATGTCAAATAGCATAAAGCTATATATTGTATTGTTCATTCTAGTGTTTCATATTATGAATTTTATTGGCATTGAATGTTATATCTCAGACATAATATTACTTGGTACAATCTTTTTGAGATTCTTATAAGTATGTTATCCCTATAATGATTCAACATTATACTTGGTAAAAATTCTAAGAGTAGAATTTGAGGCATCGGTGACCTAAGATTGCCCTAATCTCTACCACTTACGAATTATATTATGAATTTAAAACTTGATTGGTAATTGATGCTAATCAAGAGTATATAAAGTATAGTGATCAAGATATCTCAATGATTAATTTTGGATGCTTACTTATGATTTTAAGCTTATTTTTTATCAGTGCTAGTAATTTATTTGATTCTAGAATTTAGTGTATCTTGAGTATAGGGTTAGGGTAAGAATTAGAAAACAAATGGTTTATTGCTTTTGAAACTAAAGAATCACTAGACTTTAGATTCCTTGAACACTATAGAATTTATCATAAAGGTTTGCACTATGAAGGAGGACATGTGTATCGATTGGTAGAGTCTAGGATGAGGTAGTCAAAGAAACCTAGATGGGTATGTGAGTCTAAGCCTAGTGAGAAAGGACTCCTTAAAATAGTAAAGTACCCAACATTTACCATAGATTCTAGTGGTACTAGGTTTAGTTTAGAGAATTGCAATACTGATTAGTTGGTCAGTCCTTGTGGAATCACAAACTTAGAAAGTTAAGCTAGAGTATGTTCACTCTCCGCCTGAGCATCCAATCTTTTTTTTTATAATGAGGAACCCCTCCCGGGATCAGCCACTATTGGGCCCCACCCAATCTTAGAAGGGGATTCCAAATAATCCTGCTGCTACCATTAGCCAATGAGGTCAAATGTGGTGAGGCTTGTTGCAGAGCGTGTAGATAGTTAGTAGATTTAGAGTCCCCATGTCTCTCTAAATATTGTTGTAATGACCCAAACTTTTCATTGTTCTTCAATTAAGAAAGGACCTTAAAGTTGAGATCCATTACCTAAACTTCTAGGATCCTTAGAAAATAATAAAAATAGCAAATAATTTCCATTAATTTCACTAATATTACTTATAAGATATATAATGAGACTCCTCTAAGGATTTACATGTATTTCTTAAAAGAAACTAATTTATACATGAGAAACTAATACATATGAGAAGAAGTGTCTAATGAATCCCCCTTGATTTAGACTTAATGTATTCAATTGATTACATCTAATTCACCATGTCTAAATCTTCATAAATGGTAGTTGCCTAAAATGTTGACAAACAAGTATGCAATCAGTGTATTTCTATATTGTGTACGTGGTGCAACCAAAAAGTATGCAAGATAATAACATATAATTCATCAATCAAATACCTCAAAATTAGAAGTGGGATTTTCATTAAGATATTCTAACCCATGATTGATATGATATTCGGGGCATAACCAGTGTCCCTCCCAGGGCTCGTGTGCATCACCCCTTGATGCATGTCATCCCAATGTTGAGAATGTGATAAATTACTTTATGTGATTCTCATAGTGGCATTATAGTTGAATAGAATGCAAATAACCATCCAAAATTTTTGTTCATTGATCTTTGAGAAATCCTCAGCAAACATTGGTAGTTGATAATGTGAGTATTCCTAAGATCACCATGTAGCTCATTATTCATGTAGAATCCATGGAATCATACTTCAAGTACTTGAGGCATATATCATCCAAGATATCAAACATAGATCCAAGCAACATTCAATCTATGTGTACGTATATCCTAAAGTGTCATTGTCATATTTTTTAGATTAAATTCTACTTAGATCATAATCTAGGTTTTAGGGTTTGGTTGAGGAATAAGGGTACAAAACCCTAGAGTCCTACAACAGTTATAATCACTTTTTCTATGTTTTCTATATAGTACATTCGGTCGAGTTTCAATAAAGGTAACTCAGTCGATCCACCAAGAGACAAAGCCAATTTTAAAACTATCAATCTAGTTTATTCTGGGAAACTTGATCGATGAGTCAAAATAAGTTTTTCTTAGTTGATCGGTCGGTCGAGTTTTGTGAGTGTGCAACTTGACCGATTGGTTTCTTTAGAAAATCCATCACTGGATCGGTCGAGTTTGCAACTCGACTGATAAACAGCCTGTGAGAAATTTTCTAATTTGACTTTTGAGTGACCAAACGTTGGAATTAAATGTCCCTAATTTTTTCCAGCTTATTTACAAGTCATATCATCAGTATAAGTGATTAAAAAATTAATCTAAGGTCATTTGCAGTGATTTCCCAAAACACACACTTGTGTTTTTGACTTGAACTTATACAAGATAGGGCTTGTGTAATTTGATCCTTTTCATGTACCTAAAGTTTGAAATCAATCTTGAACAAACATATTAGATACATAGGAATGGAATGGTTAAGTCATTATCAAAATATGGGCAATGTATAACTCTCAAGTCAACATTGTCTAGATAATTACAACATTTACATTATACATTTCTCATGGCATACAATAAAAATATTGAGTTGATATACATGATATACATAACCCCCACCTAGACTTGAGAATACAGGGATGACTCTAGGACTCTATACAACCTAACCAACCTTCTTTGACTCTACAAATTTTCAAACTATGCCTCCTCATTGCTCTACATCTAACAACATTGTTGATCACTTTATGACCCACAAGGTGAGACTCATGTCCCAGCGAGACATATAGCTCCAAAAACATATATTGGCTAGAAGGGATATGTATTTTTTAGCAATTAAAGCAGATAATATTATAGAATTGAAATATTATATAATTTGCATAAAGATATGACATAGTTAGAGTCATAGCGCAGTTGATTTCTCTTACTGTATTATAAGCCAATTACAAATCAAAAGAAACATAGAAAGGATTATCATCCAATGTGATTTGCCAAGCAACCCTAATAGTTATACTGCATGACTGAATTACATATTCTATCAAACCATAAGTAGTTTGAGGCGTACCGTTCAAACTACAGGTTTACCACTACAAAAGTCAAAATCAGCCCTGTATAAGATCTACGATGACTAGAATCCTAAAATATCTTCCCCTCAATCAGATTGAGTCATCGGTAGTGGAACTTCGGTTCAACTACTAACATAGACCAGTTCACCCTAAGTACATAGGCCACAACACTAGAAACCAAGGTATACAACCCTTAAATCTGAGTTACGAATGTAGTAGCTCTCAATCACTTCCACGTCTGAGACACGACATCGATCACTCTCCAAAACATTAGGATCAAAATGATAGGGATATACCCTCCCTACACCTGATATATACTTAATAGTATATGACTCTAGGCTCCTTTCAGATTACTCATTTCACTATGCAACATGTTCTGACACTAGAACAACTCTATGGACTCAGGGAACTACTTGTAGGGTTACACTTGATTATTTAAGTCAATTAGTTATATTTGAATACATCAATCAAGTTACGTATAAACACCAAGAATATTCTTACAAAAGTCATTGCGGTTTACAACCTCAAAATATATAAAATGCAATTAAACAGTTCCACAAAACTCCTTCATAGAGAATGTAATCATCATTGGTCACAAAAGGATTGACCACCAACTTTACTGTATCAAGTCATAAATATCACTATGATTGAAACAATACTACATCATGTAATGGCATGATCAACATTCAACATTTATCATGAATAAGTTACCTTCTATATTAGGGTTCAGTCCTGAAAAACACTAGAAGGGGGGGTGAATAGAGTTTTTACAATTATTTAACTCAAACAACCAAAATTATAAATGGAAGAAGGAGACAGGTGTTTAGAGTGGTTCCAACTTTAGCAAATACTAAAGTTGTCAGTCCACTACCCGGTTGCTTACCCAACCGGGATTTTGAAAGTATTTATTTTATTACCTTCACAAGGATTTATACAAAATACAATACTTTCTTTACACCCCTTGAACAACCTTCACTTGAAGTAGATGCACCAACTTGAGGTAGCCTTCTTGAAGTAACTTCAAGCTCCCCCTTGAAGTAGCCTTCCTCTCTAGAAGTAACCTCCCGTTGCACCAGCCTTCTTGAAGTAGCTCAAGGTCCCCTTCTTCACCAAGAAGATCTCCACCCTCTCCAATCCGCAACCTCCAACCTAGGAGTAGCAAGGAGAGTACAAACAATAATAGAGAACAAGAAAGGAAAAGGAAATTACAACTTATCCTTTTGTAGCACAAGGCATGATTTGCCTAGATCAAGCGTATAGATCTCCTAGCCAAAGTGTATGTAATTGTAATTGCAGTGGATAGGAGATGCTAGCCTATGGGACACAAATTTTGAGCTAAGGAAAGAAGTAGCCAATTGTCACAATGCTCAATTTCTCACAACAGATTGCACAAAGTCAATGTATGCTCAAAGATTGCTCAAGTGTAACAAGTAAGTGTATTTAGGTGTCCTAAGGCATGTTCTATTTATAGGAATGTCCTACAAGTGCTTAAGGACGTTCTAGACACCTTCTAGGGGTTTCTAAGTGCTTAACTAGCCGTTAGGTACAAGTTTGTTGCTTTAGTAACAGCTAATTAATTAATTCTGCAGTTGCTGTCAGAGACCATCTCGGTCGAGAAATAGTCGACCGAGACTCCTACTCGGTCGACGTTTTATCGACCGACAGGCTCTCTGGATCAAGTGTATGCAACGTTCATCTCCAACTGCCAACCACCTTGTCAGCTGTGTCTAACGGATACTTGGGTCTTTCTCGGTCGATAAGATTGTCGACCGAGAGTGTCTCGGTCGAGGAGTTAGTCGACCGAGGTTGACCCTGTTTCAATTTTTCAATTAAAGCACTAAGTATGTGTATGAGTGTGCATGTGTGACACTATTGAAGGGGATGACCTATCTAAATGTGGTGTTTAGCTAGGGAGAATCTAACGCTTGATTTACATGAAATCTAAGTACTTGTACATTATATATTTGTACAAGTTTTTTACAAAGCGATTACATTTCATGAAAATATAAACATGTAAGCATATGGATTTCCCTAGTACTTTGTCATCCACCTTAATCCTGCAACACTCAAGTAGCTCGTTAGATCAACAAGAATGAAATGTTTGTCATTATCAAAACAAAGGGATTTATAGATGTCCATTTAGCCAACAAGTCCAACTACTTTTATGTCACCATAATAGTAATTCTAGTACTAATGTTTCAAAGTTCAGGTCTTTCATACTTAAAGATTAGTTCAATGTTCAGCAAATAATGATGATAAGGTATAAAACGTATTCGACGTGCTTGTATAAATACATTACAATACCAAACAACATTTATAACAATCGTCATTTAGCAATTTAAGAGTTCTAAAATAAGATCAATTACATGCACATAAAAATAGGCAAGAAATGCATTCAAAGTTAAATAACTCACCTGGTAGAGAGAAGAAATCTGAAATCCAAGGTGGAAACACTCAAAGTCAAACAAAAGAGAGAAGGGGTGTATTTATAGGTTTGGAATTGTTCTCTTGTCGACAGGACATCCATCAGTCAAAACACAAAGAATCCATTGGGTGATGACTCAAAAGGTTCATTGGGTGCCGAGAAAGTACCGACAAAAAATTTGTCAATCTATATCTCTTCAATCACAAAGACTCTATTGATCAAAAACTCATCAATCATGGATCATTTCATTTGATGTACATCCCAAATAGCCATTAGCAGACCCATCGAGCACTGAAGAACCATCGGCCACCAAGAAATTCATCGATCATCGAGAAACTGGAGGTCACAAAGAAGCCATTGGTCAATGAAAACACTACACTGCCTTCTCACTTACTTATGTAGACTCTAGAAAATCAAGGTTCAAAAGCATCCAAAGGAGAAGTAAAATTATAAATTTCTTATGTACATCATGAAGCAACTCAACCAAGTGTCACAATAATGTTCTTACTACTAGAATTAATATTTTGCATAAAAGGTCCATAATTTACATGAATTTGTACATATTTGATCAAACAAGGTCTATTTTGATTCAAATTATAATCATAGTTATATAATCCAATGTGAAATCACAATTTAGAGATAACTTTTAAAACTAAGAATCAAATTAGTCTAATTAGGCCAAGCAGATTATTTTTATGAATTAAGCAGGGTTAGGAGACTTACAAGATTGGTTTTAGTTTGCTTTTTGTCAAATCAACAACCACATAGATTGATAGCCATGTAGCCTAAAGAACCACACAGACCGACGATGACACATGTAGACAAGCTATGCAAAATGACAGGCCATGTAGATCGACAACCCCATGGTTCGAAAGGGCACACATACCGATGAGCCTACATTGACGGGCCACATCGACATATGGGTCACATAGACTAATAGCCACATAGACCAATGATCACATAGGCGGAAGGCCACATTATCAGAAAATGAATTGTCCATCAGCCTAGGACATCCAATTAGTAAAATGGCCATACCTTTTATAATACACATTCAAATCCAGACAAAATTTGTCTCATTGGATTTGTATTTCAATTTTCCACACAAAATGACTCAAGAGATCAACAGAGAGGTGATTTCTAGGCTGACCTATGGAAAGAACACAAAGAACAGGAGGAAACTGATGGTATAACTACAAATCGATTGTCCTAAGATAGTTATAACCATAGATCTCTTCTCTTTTGCTTTCTCCCTTTCTTATCATATTTTGTGAGGCTCGTGAAAGGAGATCTTTTCCCTTCCCTCTTCATCCTCTTCCTCTAACAAGCCATTTTTGAAGCAGAAGGTCAATTAATATACTGAAAGAAGGTAGATTTGGAGGTTTGAGTCTCAAATCTAAGATTTATAGAAAAAAAATAGGACATACAAATCTTAGATCTGAGACTAGTGACCTAGGATCGGATCTAAGTGAGTGGAAAATGACCTCTAAACTTTGATTTGTCAGAAATAATGTCAAATAGCATTAAGCTATATATTGTATTATTCATCCTGGTATTTCATATTACGAATTTTATTGGCATTGAATGTTATATCTCAGACATAATATTACTTGGTACAATCTTTTTGAGATTCTTATAAGTATGTTATCCCTATAATGATTCAACATTAGACTTGGTAAAAATTCTAAGAGTAGAATTAGAGGCATCGGTGACCTAAGATTTCCCTCACTAGTACAGAACTGACCTTTAGTGTTGGTTATTTAAGGCCTTTGGCATTAGTTTCAAAGTGACACCCAAGTGGGCACTGCTAAAAGTTGAAACCTTCATCGTTAGTTTTAACACAGATGCCATAACCTTTCCCACCACCAAAAACGCGCCAGCAAGGGCACCATAGGCGCCGGTTATTAAAATAAACTGACACTATATCCAGGGCAAAGACGTTGGTGTTTCACAAAAATCGACACTATATAACCCTTCCCGCCACCAATAAAATGCGGTACCAAGGGCACCATAGGCGTCGGTTTGTATATATAACCGACACTACCTAGCCACATAGACGTCGGTTGTTTGCTAATAACCAACGATGTATGTCTTTGTTGTCGGTTTTATACTAATAATTGATGCCTATTTTCTACTTTTTTTTCTTATCAGTTTGCAGGCCTACTGTATGGCTGGTCAGCAAGATGCAGAATTTGCAGTACAATTTTGAACTACAGGTTTATAACATCCATTGGTATCAGCCAACAACAGGCCACAAACCTGCAAAATTAAATAGATGGACAACAATTTATGATCACACACATGTATAAGCACATTTAATTCATATTATTTTTCATCAGACACATATAGAAACCAGTAGTTCCATTTCAAATTTCCTCCATTTTCACACACATTTAACAACCTGCAGTTCCATTCATTTCATCTCTATTCACATTCAGACACATGTAGAAACATTCATGTATTGATCATCTTCACATTCACACATATGACAATTTAGAAAAATTCATTCACATTCACACAAAAATAATTATGAGAAAAAAGTTTAGAAATATCATTCTTTATTCATCATTGTCATTATCGCCATTAGTATCCCAATTATATTTAAAAATTCCCACTACTTGTAGGGCTTTTGCCCATTCTTCTCTTACATCATCTAATTCTTCCCTCGTATAGGGAGTATGTATATCTAATAACTTTCCACCTATAGTCAAGTCAGTTTTAAACACCTGCAAAGAGAATGACGTATATATAATTAATAATATATAATAAGATTGATATATTTCATATTATCTAACGAGACTATATATAATACCTTATGTATGGTATTGATTTCCATTGCGGTATTTTTCATGATTAGGTCCAAAAATTGCATCACATAGTATGTGCATGCCCAGCTGTTGTCTTGTATAGCACACTATAAATTAAAACATACAAAATATTCAAAAATACAAATAAGCATTGTTCACATAAATAATATATACATTGGAGTCGGGAAATTACTTTCACATTCTCCCCAATTAGTGGTTGATTCTTTTTCTTGGGGACCTTTCCTCTAGCTCTTTTAAACTCATGTAAATCCCTACATGTTAATGTAACACATTAAATGGCATAATTAAATAGTAAAGTAATAATAAATGTTAACAGATATAAAAATATGAAATATTTCTCACGGGAATAATGGCTTTTTCATTGTGTGTCCATATAATGTATTTAATTCATTCCCCGTAGGACTTAGATAATAGACAGTGAACGTCTTGGGGACAATAACTAGTAACTCTCAATACCTACCACTACAGGTAAGAAAGTTAAAAATTAATAACTCAAAATCCACAATAAAATGTAATTTTCTTAAGTCCAAATTATAAGAAAAGTAAACTTACTCGACATTAAATGGAGCTATTATCATCGTTTTCTTTTTTTGCCAAAATATTTAAAAGCATCACAGTAGTATGAAGTAGCTGAAGAAGGGTCTTTATCTACAAGACAAATCAAAGATGGAACCAAAAATCCCACATGGGAAAATGAAAAATCTATACATATCATGTGTAAGTGGCTGCAAAACATGTATTACGTATGCATTAGTATATAAGAAACCAGATCACTGTATATAAAACAAGGTATATGGATGTATAAACAAGATCTCACCATATCCATAGCTCTATCATAGATGTATTCAGCCAATCATAACGAAACAACTCCAAAATATCTTGTATAAATAGCTTGTTATCGTATGATTGACCTGCAACATCCTCCAGAATAGAAATATTTATAGGGCAATTTTTATCATGTTCACCTATCCATACTGTCATACCCCTACAATTAGGACCTAACGAGGCATGTAGGTCCCTTGGAAGCCAACTTGGTACTTCAGGAGGTGGAGGTGGAGGCTGAGATGTAGCGGGTGTCTTCCTTTTGACCAGTATATATAATTTCATATCAACTGACTCATATATACACACTAATAAATTAACGTAATATAAATTTACCATATAATATTAGTATAGATGACATCCACTTTGGGCCACATTATCACTCTGCCTTTTGACTCACTAAGTGTTTCAGAATCTGGGTGGGCATATGACAATGGAAGATCCCTCCAATTGGGGAGTACATGTATCGAGCTCACACTAACCGCACCAACTGGTACTGGAGTCCCATGAAACATGTTCCTTGGAAGGGTTGGGTAAGCCTGTGCCTCTGCAACGATATATTTTTGACTTTTTTAGATGGTATGGCTTCAACCCCTACAAATTTACATAAAGAATGTTATATACATATATACATAAATATATCATCTTGAAAAGACTAGATACTATGTCATAAAAATACTTACAGCAGACGATCTAGGTGGGTCTATAGGATTACTCCCAACCTATGTAGTAGGAGAGGAGCAGGTACTGTCTGAGTGGTAGCCTGAGATGCCTTCCACTTCACCATTACTTCTTGGATTTTCTTATTAATGAACTCATCTACCTATACATCGAAAAAAGAAACACTAGCTTTTGATTATTGAATTCCCTTTCGCAATAGAATTCTAAAAAAAGAATATGTTACCTCAACATTTGATAGTCCCACTTTTGGGATATATTTGCATTTTGATGGCCCAAAGAACGCTTTTATGCCCACACCAACGTCTGCACCCTAACACGTCCAGGATGCTCTGGGTTACCAAGAGCAACTATCAATTCATCCCTTCTTCCCTCAAGGATGAACTTGCCTTCCTTCCTCTGCTCGTGAAGCTCCTGCTAATCGCCATCAATAGAAATTGGTAAGTAAACATAACAATAATCAATATCAATTGCTCTAAGAGTTGAATTTTACAATTTTTACATCTGCCTGAGCAGTTGCAGGCTTTGTTATATATCCCTTCTTGTTTTGCCTCCCAGCTATCCACATAGCATGGCGAGGCAGAGGTGCAGGACCAATAGTAGAGGACTCTGCAGTCTCCTGAGTAGCAGCAGACTGAGCAGTAGACTCAACCTGTAGTCTTTGGCGAATGTCTGCATAGCCTCTTGGACCCATTGTGTGGTCATGCACATTCAGTGCACACCTTTCTCTTTGAGCATCGCTGATAGCCTTGTTAGTAAGCACATTGATTTGGTTAGTAACACTAAAGGTTAATCTTGAATAGGTGAATACATAAGAATGTATATTAATTAAATTGGGTGTGGCGCTTAATACCTTGAATTCATCCATTTTTCTTTGGATAACAAACTCCTCCCAATCTTTTGGGTCTAGGTAGTTCCATTGCTTAGTGGTTTGCTTCTTCCTAAATTTATTTTTTAAAGATAATACAAATAAAAATCACAAATGTAGAGTTAGTCAAAAAGTGATCAATGTCTAGAATTGGAAATAAATCAAGAACCTCTTCTCAGCATCGCGTATGTAATCTTGGGTGATATTTGTCCTATAGTTCCTTAAGACCCTCCCACAGTGTTGCATCATGCATTTACGATGCAGCTTTTCATCCAGATCAAATATACTCTGCAAAATAGAATTGCTATTAACTAGTATCCTAAAAATTAGTAATCTACAAAAATAGAATTGCAAATAATAATAACTCACGCATAGTTCCTTCCATACTGTCTTTCTTCCCCTTAGGAACTTTATGACAAGATTCAAAATTAGGACTACAATGGCTACGAGTAAGAACCCCAAGATATGAAATAAATGAGTTGTGGTTCACTCCAACTAGATTTCCTATATGATCAAAATCCATAGCTAGTTTGGGTCCATTGCCCCTTTGCTGTAGTAACTTGTTCATCATTGTGATGCCCCTCACTTTCTCAAATTTTTTTTGCTGCTCATCAAGTGCCCCAAGTTCTTCAGGGGGTACATCATAAACCTAAAATTTGACAAAATAAACACACTTACAGGATATAACTATAAATGGACATATAGATAGAAATATAGGATATATTTTTCAAACTTATATTGTGAGGCAGCGCATTGATATCCTCACCCTCACGGTAATCATGCTCATGCTCAGCCATCTAAAAGTGTCATTCAAAAATCAAACATTTAGCATTTGACATGACTAGAAGATAATAAAACATTGTAAAGTTCACATTCAGTAAAATAAAACACTTAAAAAACATAAACATGCATGCCTCTAATATTGCGATCTTTTATCAATTAATAATCCTTCATTGTGATCTCCGCACACATACAAGTCATCATTAGCTTCAATATTTGGTGGTGTTGGCAATCCAACTGAGAATGGACTGGAGTCATCATACTTATCATAGTACTCTTCTTCATCTATAGGATCTTCAATGAACTATTTTTTTACCATAAAGAACAACCAACCATTTATCATTTGCAGGATCATCGATATAGAATACTTGTTTCGACTATGATGCCAATATGAATGGTTCACCCTTCTCACCAATCTTTTCAAAGTTCACTAATGTGAAACCCAATTCATCCACTATAACTCCTTTGGTGTTATCAACCCAATTACATTTAAAGAGCAGAATTCTAAAATCTACATAGTCAAACTCCCATATGTCTTCAATGACACCGTAATATGACATTTTAGCTTCACATGGACTCTTATCCTTTGCACTTGCAAAAAACAATGAAGACGCTTGAAGGGTGACCCCACTGTTTTGGACGACACTCTTATCATCTTGACAATTTGTGTAATATGAGAATCCATTTATGTCAAACCCTTCATAAGACATAACATTCAATTTTGGTTTAAAGGTGAGGTGTTTGATAGTTTCAGTAAAGATTATTTGGTATTTGAGATAGTTGATGTAAGACTTTATCTTCAAACCACTTAATAAATATCTTGTTATGCTCTCTAGCAAGCCACATTGAATTAGCTCGAGGATATTGTCTCTTGATGAAATTAATATGTTCCTCGATATAAACACTCACTTCGTCAATGTTGTGTAAAATATACAAGTGACCTTGTTCTACTACTACAAAAAAAGGCCTTTGGCGTCAGTTATTTAGAGTCTTTAGCGTCGGTTTCCAAGCAACACCCAAGTGGGCGTCGCTAAAAGTCGACACCTTCAGCGTTGGTTTCTAACCGACGCCATACCCCTTCCCGCCACTAAAAATGCACCAGTAAGGGAACTATAGGCATCTGTTATTAAAGAAAAATTGACGCCATAACACTTTCTGCCACCGAAAATGCGCCAGCAAGGGAACTATAGGCGTCAGTTATTAAAGAAAACTGACACTATATCATGGTTAAAGACGCTACTAATTAAACAAAAACTGACGTCATTACCATTCCCTCCACCAAGCCACTGAGGGCACAAAGACGTTGATTTTTTGCTAATAACTGACGGCGTATGTCTTTGGTGTCGGTTTTATACAAATAACTGACGCCTATGTTCTATTTTTTTTTCTTATCAGTTTGCAGGCATGTTGTATGGCTAGTCAGCAGGATGTAGAACCTGCAGTTCAGTTCTGAATTGCATATTTACAACATTCATTGATATCATCCAATAACAACCCACGGACCCACAAAGCCATTCACATTTAGACACATGTATTGATTAGATACATGTAGAAACCTACAAAGTCATTTACATTCACATTCAGTTCCATTCATTTAATCTCTTTTCACATTCAGACACATGTAGAAACATTCATGTATTGATAAAAAAAAGTCATTCACATTCACACAAAAATAATAATGAGAACAAAGTTTAGAAATATCATTCTTTATTCATCATCATCATCATTGTCATCAGAACCCCAATTATATTTAAAAATTCCCACTACTTATAGGGATTTTGCCCATTCTTCTCTTAGAACATCTAATTCCTCCCTCGTATAGGGAGTATGTACATCTAATAACTTTCCATCTGTAGTGAAGTTAGTTTTAAACACCTGCAAAGAGAATATCATATATATAAAATTAATAATATATAATAAGATTGATATATTTTAATATTATCTAATGAGACTATATATAATACCTTATGTATAGTATCGATTTCCATTGTGGCATGTTTGATGTTTAGGTCCATAAATCACATCACATAGTAGGCACACACTTAGCCGTTGTCTTGTGTAGCACACTATAAATTGAAACATACAAAATATTCAAAAATACAAATAAGCACAGTTCACATAAATAATATATACAATGGAGTCAGGAAATTACTTTCACATTCTCACAAATTAGTGGCTGATTCTTTTTCCTGAGGACCTTTCCTCCAGCTTTTTTGAACTCTTGTAAAGCCCTACATGTTAATGTAACACATTAAATTGCATAATTAAATAGTAATGTAATAACATATGTTAACGGATATAAAAATATGAAATATTTCTCACTGGAATAATGGCCTTTTCATTGTGTGTCCATATAATGTATTCAATTCCTTCCCCACAGGATCTAGATAATAGACAGTGAACGTCTTGGGGATAATAACTAGTAACTCCCAATGCCTACCACTACAGGTAAGAAAGTTAAAAATTAATAACTCAAAATCCACAATAAAAATGTAATTTTCTTAAGTCTAAATTATAAGCAAAGTAAACTTACTCGACATTGAATGTAGCTATTATCACCGTCTTCTTGTTTTTACCAAAATATTCAAAAGCAGCACAGCAGTATGAAGTAACTGAATAAGTGTCTGTATCTACAAGACTAATCAAAGATGGAACCAAAAATCCCACATGGAAAAATGCAAAATCTGTACATATCGTGTATAACTGGCTGTAAAAATGTATTATGTATGCATTAATATATAAGAAACCAGATCACCGTATATAAAACTAGGTATATGGATGTATAACTAAGATCCCACCATATCCACAACTCTATCATAGATGTGTTCATCCAATCATAACGAAACAACTCCAAAATATCTTGTATAAATAGCTTGTTATCGTATGATTGACCTGCATTAATACGTATGCATTAATGTGTATGCAAAACTTGTATTACGTATGCATTAATACATATGCAAAACTTGTATAAATAGATTATTATCGTATGATTGACCTGCAGCATCCTCCAGAATGGTAACATTTATAGGGAAATTTGAATCATGTTCGCCTATCTATACTACCATACCCCTACAATTAGGACCTAACGAGGCATGTAGGTACCTTGGAAGCCAACTTGGTACTTTAGGAGGTGGAGGTGGAGGCCGAGATGTAGTGGGTGGTCTTCTTTTTGACATGTATATATAATTTCAGATCAATTGACTCATATATACACACTAACAAATTAACGTAATATAAATTTGCCATACAATATTAGTATAGACGACATCCGCTTTGGGCCACATTATCACTCCATCTTCTGCCTCACCAAGCATTTTAGAATCTGGGTGGGCATATGACAGTGGAAGATCCCTCCAATCGGGGAGTATATGTATCAGGATCACACGAACCACACCAGATGGTACTGGAGTCCCATGAAACATCTCCCCTAGAAGGGAGGGGTAACCTTGTGCCTCTGCAACGATATATTCTTGACTTTTTAGACGGCTTGGCTTCAACCCCTACAAATTTACGTAAATAATGTTATATACATATATACATAAACATATCATCTTGAGAAGACTAGCTACTATATATGTCATAAAAATACTTACAGCAGACGTGCTAGGTGGTGGGTCTATAGGATTACTCACAACCTCTGTAGTAGGAGAAGAGCGGCCCGCCACAGGTACTGTCTGAGTGGAAGTCTGAGATGCTTGCCACTTGCTAATTGCTTCATTGAGTCTCTTATCAAGTATTTCCTCAACTCTCCTATCAAGTGCTTCCTCGACTCTCCTATCAATTAACTGATCTACCTATACATGGAAAAAAGAAATGCTAGCTTTTGATTATTGAATTCTCTTTCGCAATAACATTCTAAAAAAAGAATAAGTTACCTCAGCTTGTGAAAGTCCTGCTGTTGGGACTGGTTTGTGCTGTGATGGCCCAAAGAACGCTTTGATGCCCACACCAGCACCTGCACCCCTAACTCATCCAGGATGCTCTGGGTTACCCAGAGCAACTGTCAATTCATCTCTTATGCCCTCAGGGATGAACTTTCCTTCCTTCCTCTGCTCGTGCAGCTCCCCCTAATCGCCATTAATAGAAATTGGTAAGTAAACATAACAATAATCAATATCGATTGATTGCTCTAAGAGTTGAATTTTACCATTTTTGCAGCCACATCAGCAGTTGCGGGATTCGTTATATCTCCCTTCTTATTTTGCCTCCCAGCTATCCACATAGCATGGCGAGGCAGAGGTGTGGGACCAATAGTAGAGGACTTTGTAGTCTCCTAAGTAGTAGCAGACTGAGTAGTAGACTCAGTCTGTAGTCTTTGGTGAATTCATGTATAGCCTCTTGGACCCATTGTGTGGTCATGAACATTCAGTGCACGCCTTTCTCTTTGAGCATCGTTGATAGCCTTATTAGTAAGCACATTGATTTAGTTAGTAACACTAAAGGTTAATCTTGAATAGGTGAATACATAAGAATGTATATTAATTAAATTGGGAGTGGTGCTTAATACCTTGAATTCATCCGTTTTTCTTTGGGTTACAAACTCCTCCCAATCTTTGGGCTCCAGGTAGTTCCATTACTCAGGGTCTGCCTTCTTCCTAAATTTATTTTTTAAAGAGAATACAAACAAAATTTATTAGTGTAGAGTTAGTCAAAAAGTGATCAATGTCTAGAATTGGAAACCAATCAAGAACCTCTTCTCAGCATCGCGTATGTAATCTCAGGTGAGATTTGTCCTATAGTTCCTTAGGACCCTCCCACAGCGTTGCATCACGCATTTACGATGTAGCTTTTCATCCAGATCAAATATACGCTGCAAAATAGAATTACTATTAACTAATATCCTAAAAATTTGTAATCTAAAAAAATAGAATTGCAAATAATAATAACTCACACATAGTTCCTTCCATACTATGTCTTTCTTCCCCTTAGGAACTTTATGCCAGGATTCTACGTTAGGACTACAATGGTTGCGAGTAAGAACCCTAAGATATGAAATAAATGAGTTGCGGTTCACTCCAACTAGATTTCCTGCATGATAGAAATCCACATCCAGTTTGGGACCATTGCCCCTTTGTTGTAGTAACTTGTTCATCATTCTGATGCCTCTCACTTTCTCAATTTTTTTTCCTGCTCATTAAGTGCCCCAATTTCTTCAGGGGGTACATCACCAACCTAAAATTTGACAAAAAAACACACTTACAGGATATAACTATAAATGAACATATAGATAGAAACCTCAGGGATATATTTTTAAGACTTACATTGTGAGGTGGCGCATTTTCATCCTCACCTTCGCAGTAATCATCAGCATGGTCATCAAGAGAATGCTCAGCCATCTGAAAGTTCACATTCACATTGTAAAGCTCACATTGTAAAGTAATTCACATTGTAAAGTTCACATTCACATTGTAAAGTTCACATTGTAAAGTTCACATTCAAAAAAATAAAACATATAAAAAATATAAACATGCATGCCTCTAATATTGTGATCTTTTATCAATTAACAATCCTTCATTGTGATCTTCGCGCACATACAAGTCATCATTAGCTTCAATATT
Organism: Alisma plantago-aquatica; assembly: GCA_963693085.1. NCBI lineage: Eukaryota > Viridiplantae > Streptophyta > Magnoliopsida > Alismatales > Alismataceae > Alisma > Alisma plantago-aquatica. The sequence goes on along the minus strand of OY856411.1, from coordinate 175,727,762 downwards.
TGGTGGTGTTGGCAACACAACTGAGAATGGACTGGAGTCATCATACTTATCATAGTATTGCCCTTCATCTATAGGCTCTTCAATGAACTGTCTTTTACCATAAAGAACAACCGACCATTTATCATTTGCAGGATCATCAATATAAAATACATGTTTGGCCTATGATGCCAATATGAATGGTTCACCCTTCTCGCCAATCTTTTCTAAGTTCACTAATGTGAAACCCAATTCATCCACTATAAATCCTTTGGTGTTATCAACCCAATTACATTTTAAGAGCGGAATTCTAAAATCTATGTAGTCAAACTCCCATATGTCTTCAATGACATCGTAATATGACATTTTAGCTTCATGTGGACTCTTATCCTTTACACTTGCAAAAAAAAACACTTGAAGGGTGACCCCACTGTTTTGGATGACACTCTTATCATCTTGACGCTTTGTGTAATATGAGAATCCATTTATGTTAAACCCTTCATAAGACATAATATTCAATTTTGGTTTAAAGGCGAGGCATTTGATAGTTTCAGTAAGATTATCTGGTGTTTGAGATAGTTGATGTAAGACTTTATCTTCAAACCACTTAATAAATGTCTTATTATGCCATCTAGAAAGTCACATTGAATTGGCTCGAGGATATTGTCTCTTGATGAAATTGGTATGTTCCTCGATATAAATACTCACTTCGTCGATGTTGTGTAAAATATACAAGTGACCTTGTTCCAACTGCTCACGGCTGATTACTTTCATTCGTGATCCTAAGATTCCTTTGCCAAAATGCTCCTCAATATTCTTGTCATTAACAGGAGCGTCATTACCACTCAAAAAGTCATTGCAAAAATTCATAACCTCTCTCGCCACATAACCCTCAATAATACTCCCTTCAGGCCAATAACGGTTTCGAACATCACCTTTAAAAACGCTCATGTATCATTCAAACGGTTACATCCAATGCAAGAAAACTAGTCAAGTGGACAACAAGATGTACCATGATATCAAAGAACAAAGGAGGAAAATACCTCTCAAGCTCACATAGGGTAACAACCACTTCTCTTTGCAATTTATCGAGAGTATCAGGGTCAATAACTTTGCTGCACAGACTGTTGAAAAAGAAACAAAGTTTGTTGATTGCAAACCTTACATGCTTCTGCAATATAGGTTGAATTGCCACAGGCAATATTTGTTGCATTAGAGTGTGACAATCATGAGATTTAAGACCTATCAACTTCAGATCTTTCATTGATACCAATGTACGGGTGTTGGATGAGTAACCATGTGGTACCTTAACATTTACCAAGCATTCACAAAAATCTTTCTTCTCCTTTCTCGACAACGTGTAACAAGCGGGAGGTAAGTATGTTCTCCGATTACTACTAACTACTTATGTTAATTCTGTCCTTATTCCCATTTCACATTTGTCCATTCTAGATTTTATCCCATCTTTAATCTTATATGGTATATTCAAAAGAGTATTGATGACGCTATCACAGATATTTTTCTCAACGTGCATGACATCGATACAATGCCTGACTGCCAAAGAACTCCAATAAGGAAGATCCCAAAATATTAACTTCTTCTTGAATAAAGATTTGTCACTCTGTGTGGCCATCGTACGTTATGATCTCTTACCAAATTCATTGGCAAAGTCTTTTACTCTTTCATAAACATCCTCCCCTGGTATAGATTTAGGTGCACTCTGTTCCTCATTCTGTCCATTGAATGCTTTGCGCAACCTACGATACAAATGGAATTTTGGAAGAAACCTTCGATGACCAAGATATACAGTCTTGCCGCCATATTTTAGTCGTATTGAATCAGTGTTCTCTTCACATATAGGACACACTTTAGGTCCTTTGACACTATATCTAGACAAATTCCCATATGTTGGAAAGTCATTCATAGTGCAAAACAACATAGCATGCAAACGAATTGTCTCTCTTCATGAAGCATCATAGGTCATCACACCTTCACCCCAGAGTTTCTTCTAGTCATCAATCAGAGGTTCAAGATAAACGCCAATATCATTTCCAGGTTGTTTAGTGCCCGATATCAACAACGACAGCATAACGTACTTATTTTTCATACACAACCAGGGAGGAAGATTGTATATAACAAGCATAACTGGCCAAGTGCTATATTGGCTGCTTAATGTCCCGTACGGATTCATCCCATCTGTACAAAGCCCAAGTCTTAGATTCTTGATTTCTTCACTGAATTTAGGGTACAATAAATCAATCTTCTTCCACTATGGGGAATCAGACGCATGTCATAGGATCCCATCATTATTTTTCTTAACATCTGCATGCTACTTTAAATTCTTCACATCTATCGGATTGGTAAACAAGCATTGAAACTGTGGTATTATAGGTAGATACCACATCACCTTAGCAGGAGAACTAGTTTTTTATATACCTTGACGCACCACATTTGGGACAATCTTTCAAATCTACATAGTCCTTTTGAAATAATACACAATCATTCGGGCATGTGTGTATCTTCTTGGCCTCCATTCCCATTGGGCACAACAATTTCTTTCATCGATATGTTGAGATTAGCAGCTTGTTTCCTTCAGGAAGAATTTCTTTCAACAAAGACAACAATGACGTGAAGCTTTTGTAGCTCCATCTATTATTAGCTTTCAGCTTATACAATCTCAACATAGTGCTAAGCTTCATAAACTTACAACCTATGTATGACGATATCTCTACATCATGCACAATGTTTCTAAACATGGGAGGTGGATCAGTGTGCTCTACCCCACAACTATCTGGCATTGCATCAACGATGTCTACTGGAACTGGTTCATTCACATCTACATCATCGGAGGCAATTTCTTCTTCCACACAAGCACTGCTATCGACATCCACTGATTTTAGGTTTGAAATCTCTCCATGCCAGTGTCATTCTGTATAGCCTTGTACAATCCCGTTGCACATGACATGACTTTTGATTTCGTCACCAGTGCTGACTTTCAAGTTGTTACCACAATGCCTACATGGACAGTAGAACCTATCTCCAGGTTGTTTCCTATGTTTCTCGACAAATCTAATAAACTGATCAAGACCAGAAATAAACTCTGGGGTGCAGTGATTTGGAATGAACAACCATGACCTATCCATTCTATGATCAAAGAGAAAACAAGTATATATTAGAACAAGATTAGGGTCTAGGGTTAAAAGATTAGGGTTTATGGTTAAAACTTTAGGGTTTAAGGTCTTATATATAATAAATGTGTACCACCTATCCCATTCTTGAACACCTAATCCCACTAGTAAGTGTATAATGTGTATTGGGTTTACAAGAAAATTTTGGCAGCATTTCCATGTTGTTCTCCAAGTACATATGTACTTAGAGAACAAACAGGGAAATGCTATCGAAATTTTCTTGAAAACCAAATACACATTATACACTTACATCCTAAGTGAGATTAGGTATTCAAGAACAGTCCCAAACTGGAGACTATCCAAGATTTACTCCTAATGAGTAAATCTTGGATGGGTTTATAGGTCAACAAATACATGTATGTTGTCATTCTTATACCTACAATCCTAGTTTCATCATTCATATCCTAGTTCTTCAAGTTAGGGTGATTATTGATGTCTTTAGAAGCATGATTGACAATCTAGGGCAAAGTTCATCATTTACATTCCAAGCATGTCACGTGAGTGCATTAGAGTTCATCATTAAGCAAGAAGGGTGATTAGGATTCTCAATATACTCAACAAGGAAACAAGTTTCCAATTTCATAGTTAGGATAGTAGAGATACCCTAAGATCTAGATCTAATGGTTCATAATAAGCCTGTGATAAAGTTACATCACTAGATGATAATATAATTTCAAAATCACTACACAAATAAATTCAAATGAGTAGATAACTAAATAAAAATAGTAGACAAAAAAATACAAATAAGTAGATGAATAAATACAAATCTGTTGATAAACTAATATAAATTAGTAGATGATCAATTAATTCTTGAATCAGTACATAAATAAATACAAACAGTAGATGAATAAATACAGATCAATTGATAAATAAAGTTAAATCAGTTGATAAATAAAGTTAAATAAGTAGATGATTAAATAATAACAAAATCAGTACATAAATAAAAAAAATCAATAAATAACTTAATTAAAAATAAAAAATGCCCAGTAGCAGCCTAGGCGTGCCTTGGCGCCGCCCAAGCATCCCCCCAAGCCGCCCAAAGGCCTGACTAGGCTGGGCTCCTAGGTTTGGGACCCTAGGTGAATGTCTGGGCCGCCTAGGTGCGCCTAGGAATCACTTGGGTGAGGGCGAGCGCCCGTACCACTCAGGTCGGTGGTGGAGGAGGGGTATACAAGTGAATAAGGAGGGGATAAGATTAGAAAAGGAGGGGTATAGCTTACTTTCTTAGCACAGTTGAAATGGGGAATGAAAAAGAGAAGGGAAAGAGTCTGGCTCGTGTGGGTGCTATTAAGTTAACAATATGCATCAGTTATTCAAAACAACCGACACTTACAACTTTAGGCATCGGTTATCACACAAAAACTGACACCTATGTTCAATGATAGTCGTCGGTTCCAACTAGAAAAACTGACATCTATCTACATATGTCGACAAAAAAAATGTTCTCGAATGATGACCATAGTCATCGGTTACCGTAGAAAAACCGACGCCACAGGGGGGTGAAAATTTTCGCGGGGACAGCGCATGAAAACACATCAGCGTCGGTTATTGTAAGATAACTTACGATAAAAGTGGGCCAAATTTCTATCTCGCAAAAAACCTTTATTCGTCGGTTGATTTGTTAACAACCGACGTCGTATGTTAAATTTTGGAGGAATTTTTTTCACTGGAAAATTCAGATTTGGCGGTCGATTTTAACCGTTGGTTTCTTATTGAGGAACCGATGCTAAATAAAAACTAATACCCATGTCTGACCGCTCTTCACAGATAGATGTCGGTTTGTGTATTTAACTGATGTTGTAGGGTTTAGGCGTCGGTTTCTTGGATACAACCGACGCTTGTAAATATGATGTTATAAGCCATTTCTGTACTAGTGTTCCAACTTCTCACGACATATTACTTTTATCTGTGATCCCAAAATTCCTTTGCCAAAATGCTCATCAATATTCTTGTCTTTAACATGAGCATCATTAGCACTCAGAAAGTCATTACAAAAATCCATAACCTCTCTCACCACATAACTCTCAATAATACTCCCTTCAGGCCAATAATGGTTTCGAACATCACCTTTAAAAATGCTCATTTATCGTTCAAAGGGATACATCCAATGCAAGAAAACTGGTCCCAAAATTTTCACTTCCCTAGTCAAGTGGACAACAAGATGTACCATGATATCAAAGAACAAAGGAGGAAAATATATCTCAAGCTGACATAGAGTAACAACTACTTCTCTTTAAAATTTATCGTGAGTGTCAGGGTCAATAACTTTACTGCATAGACTGTTGAAAAAGAAACAAAGTCTGGTGATTGCAAACCTTACATGCTTAGACAATATAGATCAAATTACCACGGGCAATATTTGTTGCATTAGAGTGTGACAATCATGAGATTTAAGACCTATCAACTTCAGATCTTTCAATGATACCAATCTATGGATGTTGGATGAGTAACCATGTGGCACCTTAACATTTACCAAGCATTCCCAAAAAGCTTTCTTCTCCGTTCTAGACAATGTGTAACAAGCAGGAGGTAAGTATGTTCTCTGATCACTACTAACTACTTATGTTAAATCTGTCCTTATTTCCATTTCATGTAGGTCCATTCTGGATTTTATCCCATCTTTAGTCTTACCTGGTATATTCAACAGAGTGCCAATGATGCTATCACAGACATTTTTCTCAACGTGCATTACATCGATACAATGCCTGACTGCCAAAGAATTCTAATAAGGAAGATCCCAAAATATTGACTTCTTCTTGAATAAAGATTTGTCACTCAGTGTAACCATGGTACATTGTGATCTCTTACCAAATTCATTGGCAAAGTCTTTTACTCTTTCATAAACAACCTCCCCTAGTATAGGTTTAGGTGCACTCTGTTCCTCATTATGTCCATTGAATGCTTTGTGCAACCTATGATACAGATGGAATTTTAGAAGAAACCTTCGATGACCAAGATATACAGTCTTGCCACCATGTTTTAGTCGTATTGAATCAATGTTCTGTTCACATATAGGACACACTTTAAATCCTTTGACACTATATCCAGATAAATTCCCATATGCTCGAAAGTCATTAACAGTGCAAAACAACATAGCATGCAAACGAAATGTCTCTCTTTGTGAAGCATCATAGGTCATCACACCTTCACCCTACAATTTCTTTAAGTCATCAATCAGAGGTTCAAGATAAACATCGATATCATTTCCATGTTGTTTAGGGCCCGATATCAACAACGACAGCATAACGTACTTATTTTTCATACACAACCAGGGAGGAAGATTGTACATAACAAGCATAATTGGCCAAGTGCTATGTTGGCTGCTCAATGTCCCGTACGGATTCATCCCATCTGTAGAAAGCCCAAGTCTTATAATCCTCACTTCTTCACCAAATTTAGGGTACAGTAAATCAATCTTCTTCCACTGTGGGGAATCAGACGCATGTCGTAGGATCCCATCATTATTTTTCTTAACATATGCATGCCACCTCAAATTCTTTGCATCTATCGGATTGGCAAACAAGCATTGAAACTGTGATATTATAGGTAGATACCACATCACCTTGGCAAGAGAACTAGTTTTGGACTCCCCTGAAGTCGTCAATTTATACCTTGACGCACCATATTTTGGACAATATTTCAAATCGACATAGTCCTTTTGAAATAATACACAATCATTCGGGCATGCATGTATCTCCTTGGCCTCCATTTCCATTGGGCACAACAATTTCTTTAACTGGTATGTTGAGATTTGCAGCTCATTTTCTTCAGGGAGAATTTCTTTCAACAAAGACAACAATGACGTGAAGCTTTTGTTGCTTCATCTATTGTTAGATTTCAGCTTATACAATCTCAACACAGTGCTAAGCTTCATAAACTTAGTACAACCTGTGTATAACGGTATCTCAGCATCATGCACAATGTTTCTAAACATGGGAGGTGGATCGGTGTGCTCTACCCCACAACTATCCAACATTGCATCAACGATGTCTATTGGAATTGGTTCGTTTACATCTACGTCATCGGAGGCAATTTCTTCTTCCACACAAGCACTGCTATTGACATCCACTAATTTCAGGCTTGAAATCTCTCCATGCCAGTGCCATTCTGTATAGCCTTGTACAATCCCGTTGTGCATGACATGACTTTTGATTTCGTCACCAGTGCTGACTTTCAAGTTGTTACTGCAATGCCTACATGGACAGTAGAACCTATCTCCAGGTTGTTTCCTATGTTCCTCGGCAAATCTAATAAATTGATCAAGACCAGAAATAAACTCGGGGGTGCAGCGATTTGGAATGGACATCCATGATCTATTCATTCTATGATCAAAGAGAAAACAAGTATATATTAGGGTTTAGGGTTAAAAGATTAGGGTCTAGGGTTAAGAGATTATGCTACTAAAATTTTCTTGAAAATCCAATACACATTATACACTTACATCCTAAGTGAGATTAAGTGTTCAAGAATAGTCCCAAGTTGGGGACTATCCAAGATTTACTCCTAATGAGAAAATATTGGACGGGTTTCTAGGCCAACAAATACATGTGTTGTCATTTTATACCTACAATCTTTGTACCACCTATCCCATTCTTGAACACCTAATCTCACTAGTAAGTGTATAATGTGTATTGGGTTTTCAAGAAAATTTTGGCAACATTTTCCCGTTGTTCTCCAAGTACATATGTACTTAGAGAACAAATGGGGAAATGCTACCAAAATTTTCTTGAAACCCAATACACATTATATGCTTACATCCTAAGTGAGATTAATTGTTCAAGAACGGTCCCAAACTGGGGACTATCCAAGATTTACTCCTAATGAGTAAATCTTGGACGGGTTTCTAGGCCAACAAATACATGTGTTGTCATTATTATACCTACAATCCTAGTTTCATCATTGATATCCTAGTTCTTCAAGTTAGGATGATTATTGATGTCTTTAGAAGCATGATTGGCAATCTAGAACAAAGTTCTTCATTTACATTCCAAGCATATCACATGAGTGCATTAGAGTTCATCATTAATCAAGAAGGGTGATTAGTATTCTCAATATACTCAACAAGGAAACAAGTTACCAATTTCATAGTTAGGAGGGTAGAGATACCCTCAGATCTAGATCTAATGGTTCATAATGAGACTGTGATAAAATATTGAGCTTGACACACTACCTAAGGATGGAACTTAGTCCAATATGATTTAGATCTACTACATCATCATCTAATTAGGTTTATTTGTCTATGCTTATTCACTCTTTTCCCTGCTATTATTACATATAGCTAGGGTTAATTACCTGATTTACTTCAAATTTGGTAGTTTTGCTAATTGGACTATGAAGAACCTAAAATTATAATTAGATTCTAGGTTGTGTGATTCATAATATTAGATACCTAGGGTGATTAATGAATTAATAATTATTCAAGAGGAGTTAGATTACCAAATTGTATAGGAGGCTATAATATATCACCACATATTCATATACCAAGTAATGGAGAATAGATGAACACATATGGAGTAAATTGATATAAAGTAACATAAAATATATAAGTATAACAAGTAATTAAGTACTAATAAAGTAGTTACTAACTTAGTGTGACAATACACATACAGTAAATATTGAAATTCATAACTATAGCACGTCAATAGCTAGTAATAATTAGCAACTGTTATACTATTTATCAGTAAAAGTTGTAATTAATTAGCATAACAACTAATAACTAACTAGATTATAACTGTATGTATGAATCAAAGAGTTACTCTAACTTCTAAAAAGAATAAAGAGGTATGTAGAAGTATTGTACATGAATACAATAATATGATTAATGCAGTAAGTATAAAATTAGATACATATGGTTAGTTTTTATATGTTTTGTAGAGAAGCACATTACACCTGCCATAGCCAAAACCCCCATCACCCCCGCCCACCTGCACTGCCAACTGCCAAAATTCCCTCCACCCTAGCTGACAAGTCGCCACTTGCTACTGCAGGCAACCCCAAGAACAAGAACTGGAAATGAGGGAAAACTTACTGATAATATCCGACGGCATTGAGCAGGCGATGGCGGTAGCGGCGTTGAGCACAGGGGCAGGCGGAAGAGTTGAGAAGGTGGTGGTGGCAGCGTTCAGCACATGGGCAGGCGGCAGCGGTGTTGAGCACATGAGCAGGCGGCAGCGGCAGATGAGCGGTAGGTCGAGTAGAATCGCTAGAGACCGAGCCGTGTTTCATGATGAAATAGAGAATGGGGAAGAGTCTGTTTCGCGGGGGCTATTAAGTTAACAATCATTGTCAGTTGTTTCAAAAACCAACACCTAAGATATAAAAGCGTCGGTCACCACATAAAAACCGACACCTATGTTTAATCATAGTTGTCAGTTTCAACTAAAAAACCGATGTCTATCTACATATGCCGAAAAAAAATGTTCTTGAATTACGACCATAGTCGTCAGTTGCCATACAAAACTGATGCCAATTGGGCAACCTAAACCCTAAAAATTTTCATGGGGACAACGTGCGAAAACACATCAGCGTCGGTTATTGCAAGAAAACCAATGACAAAAGTGGGCCCGATTTCTATCCCATAAAAAATCTTTAGTCGTCGATTATTTGGTAAACAACCGACGCCATATGTGAAATTTTGGAGGTAATTTTTTTGCACTGGAAAAATTGGATTTGGTAGGCGATTTTAGGCGTCAGTTTCTTATTGTGCAATCGACGATAAATAGAAAGTGATACTCGTGTCTGGCCAGTCTTCACATATAGATGTCAGTTTGTATCTTCAGCCGACATTGTAGGATTTAGACATCAATTTTTTTGGATACAACTGACGCCTCTAAATGTTACATTATAAGCTATTTTTGTAGTAGTGCCTAATCTCTACCACTTATTAATTATATTATGAATTTAAAACTTGATTGGTAATTGATGCTAATCAAGAGTATATAAAGTATAGTGATCAAGATATCTCAATGATTAAGTTTGAATGCTTACTTATGATTTTAAGCTTATTTTTTATCAGTGCTAGTAATTTATTTGATGCTAGAATTTAGTGTATCTTGAGTATAGGGTTAGGGTAATAATTAGAAAACAAATGGTTTATTGCTTTTGAAACTAAATAATCACTAGACTTTAGATGCCTTGAACACTATAGAATTTATCACAAAGGTTTGCACTATGAAGGTGGACTTGTGTATCGATTGGTAGAGTCTAGGATGAGGTAGTTGAAGCATACTAGAGGGGTATGTGAGTCTAAGCCTAGTGATAAAGGACTCCTTAAAATAGTAGAGTGCCCAACATTTACCATAGATTCTAGTGGTACTAGGTCTAGTTTAGAGAACTGTAATACTTATTATTTGGTCAGTCCTTGTGGAATCACTGACTTAGAAAGTTAAGCTAGCGTATGTTGACTCTCCACCTGAGTACCCAATCGTTTTTTTTATAACGAAGAACCCCTCCCGGGATCGGCCACTATTGGACCCCACCCAATCTTAGAAGGGTATTCCAAATAATCCTACTGCTACCATTAGCCAATGAGGTCAAATGTGGAGAGGCTTGTCGTAGAGCGTGTAGATAGTTAGTAGATTTAGAGTCCCCATGTCTCTCTAAATATTGTTGTAATGACCCACACTTTTCATTGTCCCTCAATTAAGAAAGGACCTTAAAGTTGAGATCCATTACCTAAATTTCCAAGATCCTTAGAAAATAATAAAAATAGCAAATAATTTCCATTAATTTCACTAATATTACTTATAGGATATATAATGAGACTCCTCTAAGGATTTACATGTATTTCTTAAAAGAAACTAATTTATACATGAGAAACTAATACATATGAGAAGAAGTGTCTAACTAATCCACCTGGATTTAGCTTTAATGTATTCAATTGATTACATCTAATTCACCATGTCTAAATCTTCATAAATGGTAGTTACCTAATATGTTGACAAACAAGTATGAAATCAGTATATTTCTATATTGTGTATGTGGTGCAACCAAAAAATGTGCAAGTAAGATAATACCATATAATTCATCAATCAAATACCTCAAAATTAGAAGTGGTATTTTCATTAAGATATTCTAACCCATTATTGATATGCTATCTGGGGCATAACCAGTGTCCCTCTCAGGGCTCGTGTGCATCACCCCTTGATGCATGTCATCCCAAGGTTGAGAATGTGATAAATTACTTTGTGTGATTCTCATAGTGGCATTATAGTTGAATAGAATGCAAATAACCATCCAAAATTTTCGTTCATTGATCTTTGAGAAATCCTTAGCAAACATTGGTAGTTGATAATGTGAGTATTCCTAAGATCACCATGTATCTCATTATTCATGCAGAATCCATGCAATCCTAAGATAATTGAATTTACTCATTTGAGCAATATTGATCAAATCTAGGGTTTGCATTAATCACATTATATACATGTATCGACTATAATTTTGGAAAAAGAGGAATAGTTAGACCTTGAATTCATGTAACTCATGATTTACTTGTTTTCCTAATCAATTTCATATATATGTTCATTATTACCAAGTCTACTAATTAATTACTAGAATATCTGCAAGATAGCCCTATTTGGACCAATAGGGAAAAGCCATCAGCAAAAATCTTATTATCCAAAACATATGTGGACCCGATCCCAGTCTATTGATGTGCATCGTTTAACACACCAATCACTAGAAAAATTATCCTAAAGTTAATCCTTTTCTACTTTTCAATAAAGGCTAGTATAGAAGGGTCGATCCACAGAGACATCGATGAAGATGGTTGAGTTTCAAATCCGATTGCAAGAACAAGAATGTAAAATCCATTGTAAGAGTTTGTTACAACTAAAACAAAATAAAATAAAGATGTTGAGTTAAAGATCAACTAATCAAAAGAAAGAAATACCAAAGCTAAGGGATTTCACCATCACAGCCGATGTGAAACGAGACCAGAGAAATTACACGATAAGAAAGATAAAGAACGGTATGTGAAACATTCATAAATGATTCACAAAAGATGAACTCCTCGTGAACCCATTGTTCTGGCGTTCACGTATCCTAGTTAAATCATCCTAATGGGGACTTTTCTGAGGTCTCATCTGAATTCCCATGTGATCAATTTGTTTGTTCTAAATCTTGGGTTCCATGGTCGCATCTTCCAAGATTAACAAGCGATGAAAATAAGAGATCACTTCATTAAAATCATCGATATCCAAACCAAAAACAATTTATCTAAAAAATCATGTAAAACTTCAATCTAATCATCATGTGGCTAAGGGGTTGTTTCCCTCACCTAAGTAAGAAGAATACTCACTAGACATAAGAGGGGAAGCAAAAGGAAAAAGGAAAGAAGCCATAGACCACATGAAGAAGAATATCTAAGGAGATCTAGGTGCTGCCAGTTAAATAGCTTGATCTCTTAATCCTCAGTTCCAAGAGAAAAGAACGAGAAGTAAAGAATGAGAATAACCAAGACCCATAGATGAAGAACTGATTTTGTATTGCAAAAATGAAAGACTACAACTATGGAAGAAAATACGAGTATAAAATTGATGACTACAAACTAAGATTCTATAACTACTAAGACTCAATTTACAACTAAGACTCGATGATTTTTTTTGTGGAGTCCCCCCTCCTTTTATAGGGGAAGGAGGGGTGGAACCCCTAAAAGGGGAGGAGAAGGAATGGAAGAGCCGTCTATTATTTGTCTAGATCAAGAGAAATCTCTTTCTCAATAGGCAATAAAGAAAATCATTGATTGCCTTCTTTTGAACCTTCAAATTCTGACTCTCTCTCTCTACAGATTCCTATTCCTAAAGTTTCATGTGAATTTCGGCTACTAATAAGTTTAAAAGTGTACTCTAAAATATATTTTTCCTGTAGGTCTTTGAATTTACATTTCAACACATATCTAAACATTAAATTCTGCCTTTGGATGTGATATTTATTCCTATTTTGGTGCAAGGTATATATTTAAATCAGGCACTGCAAAAAAACGAACAGACACGTTCACTGGTTGGTTGGATAGTCAAATGACTACCAAAATTATCGAGAAATATAATTTTATTATATCAATTGAAATTATATTTTAAAAATATATGTAAACTCCAAATTTGGATTTTTTATGTGGGAGTTATGACTATTTTGGTGTTGTCTATACATGAATTTCAAGAACTACGAGAATTGTGCAAAACATCTTCCACGAGAGAATAATGATTGCAGTAATTAGGCTATTTTCCTATAAAAATTCACAAAATACAATTAAAACTCTAAATAAAGAGAGAAAATCTAAACTAATAAATTTAATTATGAAACTAAGAAAATAAATAACAAAACAATATTAAAAAGATGTATAAAAGATTAAATTAAAAAGGATAAATACACATTTATCATCTATCTACAATGGTCAACTCAATTAACCACTTCTAGTGTGGCCCACCTTTGATTCTTACAAAAGGACACTAATGTTGTTACGATGTTATAAGGATTTTCATGCAATTGGGATGGAATATGGGTAAAACCTTATGGATGAATCTTCCTCCTTAGTTCACGCATTCAAGCTAGGCTCCATGGGATCAAACCACTAGTTTACTCCATGCTTGATCCTTTAGCTGCCACAACTGAAGGTTGAGTTGATTCTGTAAGGCTCCCTGATGTTAGCGAGCCTTTTGGCTCAAGCATAGGTGGTTGGAGTCAAGTTCCCCATGTCTAGGTCCCTACAGTTATTATCGAGGATTTGAAATCTAGGGTTTACCTCAGTTTATGGCACATTAATGAATCTATGATGTCACCTGGAATTTGACAATTCTTTTTTGCCAATTGGGGGCTTCTACAATGGTTGGGGTCTGGACTTCAGGTAGAAACTCCATGACATAAGTTGTTGGAGTTTGGAGCTTCATCGGCATGGCTCCTCACTATAAGGTTGACCTCCCAAGGCCTTATATGCCTTCGGGGAGTCCGGAGGGTGCTCTAGGCTGATCTAATTGCTATGCAATGCCTTGACTTAGAGATACAAACTCATCATCATCAGTGAATATGATCATGATGTGGCAGGGAATTAGGGAGAGTCGAGCAAAATTGGAGGAGGAGGAGAGATCTAGTGATTGAATGTGGACTCCCCATTTTCTTATATAGGCATGGGTGGTAGGGTACAAGGGTTTTTGATATTGCCCTAGAGTCCAGCTTAATAGGAATCTAGGTATTTTCCAAATTTGATAAGACACCAATTATGATATAGTTCATTATGTTTGTCTCAACTTCCTAATTGTTTAGGGATAGAAATTATGGAATTTGATGATGGGAAGAGAGATTATGAGGTGATGGGAAGCTGCGGGTATTGCTGCCCATTTTCCCTTTTCAAACTCGGGGTAGAAGACGACAGGGGTGCCAATGATCTCTGGTCTGAAATTCATGATACACATGACACGTCAAAGTGATGGGAGATGTATCCTGCTGAAGTTGGGTCATTTAATCAGTTTCTAAAAGTATATAAATATGCATTTGTTACAATTAAGTCCCTCTTTCTTCTCAATTTTCTATAAGCCACTAGGAGTGTCCTATTGCTATGAAATTTTGGTGTAACTCAATAAAGCCTTTCGAAACTTTTATTTGATTTTTGGGATTTATTGGAAAAAATCTCAAAAAAGAAACTCTCTCTTTAAGTATTTCCTTAATTCAAGTACCCACATTACATGGAAATCCATTTTTATCTCAAATTCTAGAATATCTTAGTTTCCTCATTATATTCAAGTGATCCAAAAATCATATCAAGTTCTCCTTATTTGATACCCAAAACTTGACTTGCAAGTCTGGTTAGATAATTATCCCATTGATTATTCAAATCACAAAATATATTAGACTATTTTGAAAACTTGCCTATTATACCATATTTAAAATATTTAAGAACTCATAATGTCATCATCATTTATTATAAAATGCTTCTTTTATTTCTCAAACTTGTGCCATAGGGACCTATTTGCAAAGCAAATAGTAAAGTGGACCCAAGATAAACTTATTATTCTAACAATTATGAAATTTGGGAATTTGTTTATCAACTCAAGCCATTTTTTAGATTGTCGAGGGAATCCAATCTCCCCAAGTGGAGGCTTGATAACAGGGGATGTTAAACCTAACTGACCCACCACCCACACATTGTGGACCCTTAAAGACACATCAAAGCTGGTTGAAGCCATGGAAGAAACATTTTCGAAGACCACCACTGGGAGGATTTGAACCCGAGACCCATATTTAGGATCCTTGTGCTGCGACCACCTGAGCTATTGCTCGCTAGCTCAGAAACTCAAGTCTTATATTCATACAATTCAAATTTACCAAATTTGATGATCTTACACTTGTACAACGAGATTGTAGATTTCTATGATGCTACCACAATCGTGGTACAACTCACATGGGTCCAGAGCATATAATAAAAGGGTTATTAAAAGAAATCATCTCTAGATTTAGTTTTTTACATATGTAGTCAATAATTATAATTTTTTATCTTTTCATATGATTCAAGACTTCACCTGCCATGTGAGTAGTGTAACGACCTCACTTTTTAGTGTCTCCCAATCATGTAAGGACCTTAAAGTCAAGATCCATTACCTAAATTCCCAAGATACAAATTAAGGAAATAAAAAATAATAGCAAATCATTTTCATTGTTTCACAAATACTATTTACAACATGTATAATGAGATTCTTCTAAGGAGTTATATGAATTTTCAACCTGAATCTATTACATGTGAGAAGAAGTGTAACATATAACTAATCCTCCTAACTTATATTTAGTATCTTCTTTTGATTTGATCTGGTTCACCATGTCTTGTGCTATCTTCATATTTGGCAGTTACCCTAAAATGTCAACAATCAAAATGCGGTTATCATATCTCTATAATGTGCACATGGTACAACAAAAATATATGCATTCATGTGTAACAAAATAACAATAATATCATCAACTATTATTAAATAATTGAACATGCATTTTCTATTATAACTTCTCAACCCTTATTTGTTCGATCTCTAGGGTCTACCCTCTCACAGGGTTATGTCCTTTCAATGGACTTGGGCCACCTTCCCTATCTGGGACTTGGTTCCATGTTGGCCTTCCTTATCTAGGGCTTGGCCTCTTGTGACCTCCCCTATCTAGGGCTTGGTCATAGTCATCTACAAAATGACTTTCTTTTTGTTTTTCTCCTAGGGTCACTGTCCCACATTCAACCCTACATAGATATCATGTGGGGTTCAAGCAAGTTATGTTGATATAAAGTGATACTCATAGGGGCTTATAGTTTGTAGGAAATAAACAAACAACCAAGTAGTTTAATGGAAACACATTCAGGAAACTTCTGAAAACCCTCAGAATTTGGTAAGAATAGTAATCCATAATTAACCACATACATAGTATAGAAATATGTTGACTGCTCTTTGATTGTCGGTGTTTTAGGTAACTACCAAATATGAACATAGAAGAAGACATGATGAACCATATGAAATAAAAAAGTTGATACTAAAGATAAGTCATGTGGGTTAGTTAGATGTCACACGTATTCTTATGTGTAATAGTTTCAGGTTGAAAATTCATGTAACTCTTTGGATGAATCTCATTATACATTTTGTAAACAAAATTTGTGAAACAATGGAAATTATTTTCTATTGTTTGTTATTTTCTAAATCAAGATCTTGGGAATTTAGGTAATGGCTCTGGACTTTAAGGTCATTCCTTATTTGGGGGATACTAAAAGGTGAGCTTGTTACTTTGGTGTCAGAGCCCCAGATTTTCCAAATAATATTTAATAGTTGATAATTTCAAGTAATTTGTAGAAATATAGGGAGAATTATAAGGGCATAAAATAAGGGTAATTGTGTCTAGAAAGGATCATGTCTTTGGGGGCTGACAATATTTTTCTTCACGCCATTAAGTCGGTATACAAGGACTCCCTTACCCAATGTGATACTTACATGGACAAAACCTAGGGTTTTCCTAAAGTAATGTTTCCTTTAAGTTTCTCATCTCTAATTTATCCACGTCTCATACACTTTCTTAATTAACCTTAAAAGGTACTTACCTCCTCATCTCAAGTTAGGGTTTTGAGAAGAAGTAGGATTAAGTCATCCTCCACCAATTAATGTGCATAAAAGTTTAAACTAATGAAATGAAAAAAATGATTTATGGGTATTTTCCTTGTAAGGGTACACCCTATATGGAACTAGGAATGGTTTAAGAAAACCCTAGTCGGTCAAGGGAATCATAAAACCCTAAGGTAAAGGGTATAGCCCCTAATCGAAACCCTAAATCCTAATAATGGGAAATGGATGTAGTGTGGGTAAAATAGTAACCCTACCCATTTGAACCCTAATTGGGGTAAGATGAAAGAGGAAACACAAATGAGTTTAGGTGACCTAGTCTCCCATGCATGCATGTGGAGTAAGGAATTCATGACTCTTGGTAAGAGTTTTAAATATACATGTGAATCATAAGAAATCATTGTCACAAAAAATGGAAGTATGAAATCCTCAATCCAACTTTTAGGGTTAGTGTCCTAACTTGGGGTGGGTCAACCCCAGAATGGGGAAAAGACATATGAGGTAGGTAATACACTAAACAAGTGAGGTCTGGTTGTGACTATAAAGCATAACCTCCTCCTGGTAGGCACTCTAACAGGAAAAATGTATCCCCATACATGTACAAGTAGGAGGTAGTCATACACCTAAGTGAAAGTTAGTGAAATTAGTTTAGAAGAGGGACTAGTTCAGGATTAAATGTCTAAATCCTTATTGGAATATGTGGTGGATGGGATAAATGTAATAAGATCATATGATATGATCTATGTTTTATATTATGAGATAACGTGATTTATGATGATCTCAGTCGGATTTGAGAATTTGATTTTAGTTTTGAGGATTTGACATAAGATTTGATGAAGATAAGATGTTAATCAGCAAGAGCTTCAGTCCTTTCTACAAAGGAGGACTAGTTATAGGCTTAACTTCAAAGAGAGAGAGTGAGACCTAGATGGAGAATGTAAGGAGAGTGAAATCACCCCTTTATTATAAATTTGAAGAATTGACATCCATTCCAAACACACTCAGAGGTATGTGATGGAATGGGCATAAATTTTCCAAATTTATTATAATGGTATACAAAAGACCATTAGAAAGTAGAGGAATTAAACAAATGACTGACTATATTCAATTTCATAAAAGGTTTACAAAAATACATCAAATTCTCCCATTAGGGTTTACATCAAGATACACAATCATGATCTAGATAGAGGGAAGTATAGACTACTACAATCTTATCTCCAAGAAACATCTCCATCAACTGAGTCCAAGCCAAAAGATATATACTCCTTGTCTTGTTCATCACCTTGCTCATCACCTGGGTGGTTGGGAAGGCACCCAGCAAAAGGGAGAGGAAAACAAGGTATGTGTCAAATAATGAATAAGTATAAGAGAAAAGGAAATCATATGAAACATAAATATATTGAATCATCATAAGATGAGAGGGCCAAGATAATGAGGCACATAACAAAATATATTCTTACCATTATAAAACATATAAGAAGTAGCATGCATGATATTAATTGGACTACGTTAACTAAGTAGGGTTGAGGCACCTACCTCACCTCAACCTATAGGTGAGGGGAGAATTCATACATTCCCAGTCACCTTTCAAGTTTTATAGGGGAGGAATAACACATTCCCCATGGGGAGAATAAGACGTTCCCCAGGGTTATTATTTACATGCCCTCTGTGGGTGGTTGTACATAAGTACCACTACTATAGTTAAATAGCCAAATAAACCATCATGCTCAAGAAATTGTAAAGTGGCAAGATAAATCATCATATAATTACAACTTGGTGGTGGGGTTCCAAGACCTAAGAATAATGTTCTGAAACTGATTTATGAGGAAAGTATAACAAAATATTCAAGATTATATGAAATAGGGTTTAATAAAGCCTCATTATAGAAAAATAGGTTCAGGCACAATTATTCCCAACTTAAGGTGTAAATGCACATACATAACACATACATAAATAGGGATTGCACATGCATAGCACATACATAAATAGGGATTTCACATACATAGCTCATACCTCTCTTACTAATATCAATTAATAACTTTCACCACTTTAATTGAGTCCAAGTTCCACTTTGCCTATTTTCAATATATTAACATGTTTTAGAGTACATAGTGCACATTAATATATAGAAACCTTAATTTTAGAACTTTTTATAAAAATTCAGATTTAGATTTTGAAAATATCACCAATGAACTTATTAGGTTCTCCTGATCAAGAAAACATATATTTATGTTAATTTTGGAGTTATGATGATTAAGATGTAATTTTTATGGATTTTATGCATTAAATTCGTTTTAAAAAAAATCACCCTTCGTCAAACCATGAAATAAGACCTTGAAAATATTTTTATTATATAGAGATTAATTTTTCAATTCCAAAACATATTTATTTGTTAACTTTGGATAAGCGGTTTAGAAGATATGAATTTTGCAATACTGACCAATAGGAAATTGCCACATCATCAAACCGATGGAGATAATTAAAGAGAGAGAGAGGGAGGGAAAAAACCATTCGACCTAATATCATGGTTTTAGATTAATATTTATCCAAACTAGATCTTCTAGAGAAGGTAAACCGGTAAGAAACCAAAACCCTAGATGAACATGGTAAATAGAGATGGAAATCATCGATTTTAAACATAGATGCATGAATTTTAAGCATGTAGCAAGAAATATATGAGAAGTGGGTTATGAAACTCACCTCTAGGGAAGATAAGAAGGTCCAAACAGAAAGGATCCGAGCTTAGAAGGTCTGGTTGCTCCAAGCCTAGCTCCTTTCTTGGACAAAGATCACCTTCTCAACTTAGAGGTGATAAACCCTAGCAAAAGTGCATGGAGATGAGATGTTTTAGGGTTTTAGGTGGAGTTTTACCATGTATGATCATGGTTCTGACCTATAATAAGGTGCAAGGAAGACTAAAAGTATGAAAATAGGGAAGGAATGGAGGAAACTTACTAGTTTTTGTCGAAATTACCAAGGAGGAGCTTTAGAAACCCTAATAGAGCAATTTGGAAGCCCTAGGAGCCTTCGTCACCAAGGTAGGCTCCCTCTATTTCCTTGGGGCAGCAACTTCATGGCCAAATACAGAAGGAACTATTATCTAAGCTAGAGGAAAGAAAAGGAGAGCAAGAGTTTTCGAATTATGAGTTGGGAAGGGGTATACATGGCTATATATAGAAAGAGGTGAAGCATGAGGAGCCTTAAGGGACTTTCCATGTGTCTTTAGCCTAGGGATTGATGGCCATGCAAGAGGATAGCTCATAGAGGCTTCATGCATATAAAAAGTCAGTTCTAAGAGCCCATAGATTATTCTAGGCCATCCCCACCGTTTTTCAAGAAAGAAATAACCCCATTGGTTGATAGCTTTTAAGGATAAGCATCTTTATAAAGAGGGTAATCCCTATAATGAATGCCCTTGGAAAGAAATACCATCAAACCAAGGTGAAACTAGGTTTTCCAATGGTTTAAAATTTCTTTAATGGTAAGGGAATATCTAAGGATTAAAATTCAGTTGATAATTTGCAAAGAAAACCTCCCAATTGGGTAAATTGCATAAAAGTCCAGAATGTACCAAAAATTGCATAACTTGCACAAACAACATCCAAATCGAACCAAACTTCATCCACAGGTTATCTTTGATGTGTAGAATATGAATTTTCCATTATTTACATATTTTGAATTTATAAAATCACTTTATTAATTACTTATGCTTTTATTGATTTTCTCTCTCCTAAACTTATCCTATTATTTCAAGGTAGTCCAAATTAGATGAAATTTGACATGTATGCTAATTTTGATATGTACATTTCGAATTTGAAGTTTGTTTCCTCTTTTGAGACTTCTTTTTATCAGATATTTCATATGGCCCATTAACAGCCCATTATCTAAATTGTTCATCCAATTAAGTTTCTTATCTTCATATTACCACTAAAATGAGTTATGTGGCACATTTTATGTTTTCAAATCACATAAAAAAGTTAGATTAAGTTTTAGAGCACTTAATTATGGTAATTAAGCTTTCACTGAGGTATTTGTGCATAAACCCTTCCATTGGTATAATTAGTGAATAAATGTTCACTAAACCACTATAAATTCCATTAATTAAATAGAAAGGCCAATAAGGATAGAAATGAAAGGAAAAGATGGGAAAGAGGGTCAAAAGACAAAATTTCAGAATTCGGTATGTTACAGAGAAGGTCAAAAACCTAAACTTGAAGATATGAAAAATATTTGATGTGATATGTCCTAAAATAGACTACTCCCAAGTGAATGAGTTGAGTGATTCCTATAGTCTTCTTGTACCCTAGATGTATTTGGGAGGACCAAACCCTAGAGAAAAGAAAGATGATGCCTACATATTTGTGAATATGATATGGATACCTACCATCTAGGTGAGGGAGAGAGAGTCCCCAGATCCAAAGTAGGTAAGGAATGTTAGTAAGTTATGAAGCCTCATGCTCAGGTTGGTGGTTCCCTACATAGGACTCTAGTGGTTTCTTAGAGAAGAGAGAGAGTTTGTTAAGAATACTTTATGGTTAGAGATCTATGAAGAGAATTCCATGTCATGTTTTGGTTCAACTTGTGCTTGTGTGGCTAGATCTTAAAGTTGATGATATGTGTTAATGAGGTAGACCTGGGAACCCCAGAACAAAGAGGGAAGATAGAGGGTCTATATAATACTCATAGAGTTGAGTGAGCGCATAGAGATTGACTGTGACCCTCAGGTAACAGGTTAGGAGAATTTCAATTGGCCTTTTTGATAATGTTTGACAAGCCACTCGTATAATTTTGTTAGCACAACCACAATATAACGCATGTATGAAGATGACCTAACACTGGGATGTGATATATGATATGACATGATGGAAGTCTTAGAAATTGTTTAATAGTTCTTTATCTATAATTGGCTAGCCATATGCATGAATTATAATAATGTGAAATATCTGGCTAATCTCAGGATGAACCTTCAATAAAGTTTATAACAAAATATGAGAAAGTAAAATGAGATAAACATTGAATGTGGTTTACATAAAGAATGTGTAATAATTAAATTTGTCATCTTCAAGGTATGATTTACCTCTTACTTGGCTTTCTATATTGTATGGTTATATTATGTGTGTACAATATACTTGGCGTATGATATTAGATGAAATAATTGTTCTTATATTCTATCTTGCTTGAATTTTTGTATATATAGTTTTGAACACATGAATCATAATATATTTGTGCCTTATATCTAATAACTTCAACTCTTTGGTAGTAAAGTGTTGGAAGGTAAAGTACTTCAACTCTCAGCTGGTAAATGCATGGATGATATAATGGAAAATGTGCCAAAAAGGCATGTTCTCTGGTGGTAATACAAATCTTGGTTCAAGTATGCTCACGTATCTTTTGTTACTGCCAAGTATTAGTTTTGTCTTGTCCTAGGTTATGACCTTCCCTAAAAGGGTGAGATCACAAATCAGTTTAAGAAATGAGGTAATCTTAAAAGATTTAAGTATAGGAAGCATAAAAGCAAATATACGAGTATAGTTCTTTGGACCCAAGGATTCCATCTCTGAAGAACATGAGGAAAAGGTATTTTGGAAGTGGCTGACAGTATGGTACCAAGCCCAAAAGGGAAGGTCACCATGAGCTCAATGTAGGGACATAAAGTGAATTATGTGCACCATAAGAGATGGAAGAAATCTAGATTAAAAAAAGTATACATAAAGATATGTGATCGAATATTGTTAGAGAAACCTCAAGAAAATGTGCAATGAAATAAAGTTACAATAAAACCCTTGATAACGATAGAGCCCCAAGTCAGCCCTAAGATCAAGTAGGGATGATTAAAGTTACATAAGACTTATGAGCTCAGGAGGTGATCATGCCCTAAGTTCATAAGACTGTGAGACCAGGAGATAGCCATCCATGTGAACCCAAGGCCCATGGGGTCATAAGATTGGTCACCATCATGAGTTCACGAGTTCCAAGGGGTCAATGTGAGAGGCACTGCATAAGTGCATGTGACCCTTGGGGTTAAAAAGAGATCACTTCAAAAGTACATATACCCCTAGAGATTCTAAGAAAATAACAAAGGCTAATGATACATGAGATGTAGATGTAAAGAATACAAGAAGTCATGTAATGATGTTGAATACAATCTTAAAGGGATTTGTGCATAAGCTCAAGAATAATTAGATAATCACTTTCCCTGTGAGGGCATAAAACCTAAAAAAAATCTTGGAACTAAAAGTAATTATAGTTTGAAGTCATTGTATAGAGTGATTCAACCCAAAATTCGAAATTAGAAGATAATATGTGAGTACACCATCTCTACTCTTGGAATGGGGTGGGTTTTGTATTTGGGATGCAGCCAAATGCTTATTTCATCTTTTTATGAGTGAGAGAGATTAGATGGACACATGTTATGCTTTAAAAAAAAAGCATATGAGAATGAATACCTAAAGTTGAGTTTATTGGTGTAAATAGGGTTTTGAGGTGTTACCTCACCCTCACAAAGAAATAAATTGAATAATAGTTAAACAATCTAGGTGAAAGGGTAATCACCAAGTGAAATTCAAATCACAAGTGAAAATGTAATCACCAAGTGATTATGGCATGTAATGGATGAGGTTATAGATATACCTAGAATTGAGTATGAGTAACAATGTTGGTAATGTGAGAAATTTGCATATCAGTAAAAGTTGTTAAAGATGATCTAGATAAAGATATACAAGAAAGGTTACTAACTCTAACATTTAGAGATAAGTTGAGTTATCATTCACCTTAACCTTACTAGGTTTGAATTTTGGGGACAAATTCTTTTAAGGAGGGGTGAATGTAAGATCCTCAAATTTGGTAATTTGAATTCTATGGATATAAGAAGTGATTTGATAAGCAAATTCCCTAATTGTGATTGATAGAATATCAATGATGTGGATTCAAACCATGGCCCAAGTAAGTCCCATGAGACTATTTGCTTTGCAAATAGGTGCTTGTGGTACAAGTTTAGGAAATAAGATATTTCGTGCATAAATAAAGGATAATGGCTTAATGATTTTTTAGATAAATGAAATATGGAATAATAAGCAAGTTTCTAAAGTATTCTAAGATAATTTGCAATCTAGATAATTAATGGAGTAATTGTCTAATCATGTATTTCTTTTGGAACACTTAAAGATAATAAAAAAACTAAGAAAAATATAGAATTTGAGACAAAAAGGACTTTCCATATGATGTGGGTAATTGTTTTAAGGAAATACCAAAAGGGCAAGTTTTGCCTACGAAATTTATCCCAATAAATCCCAAAAAATAGATATAAGTTTAGAAGTATATTAATGAGTTTCTCTCCAAGTTTTGTAGAAAAAGGATGCTCCTAATAGCCTATGGAAAAAAGAAAAGGAAGAGGGACCTGGTTATAATAATTTCTTGTTTGAAGAAAGAGAGAACGATATCTAGAAACATTCCTTTGTTACCAAACTTGTCTCAATATGATATTCTAGGATAATAAATAAAGTATCTAATTTTGGAACCAATTGGAGTAAAGATGAGAGAGAGATATGCATTACTTAATTTCCACAACCAAGATTTACAACGGGATCCCTGGGAAACCAAATAGTGAAATAAGCATTTTTATTCTCATGAAAAATAGTCAAGATAATTTATGAGATAGATAACCTAAATATAGAATTAGTGAAGAAAATTCAAGAAGTTCTATGATACTTTGTTGCCAATATAATTTGGTTGGTAACTACGTAGATTTGCCTTTGAAACCAAGTTTTGGTTAAATAAGGGAATAATGAAGGAGTTTTCCATTTTCCAATGGAAGGTAATAGTATGAATAGAGTTTTTCTAACATTATGGTATGAGGGGTGGTTTCCTTTGCATGAATTTTGTGTCTATAGAGTAAAATATATGAGATTGTTATTATAAGGAAAGGAAGGAGGAATATATTGTAATTTTTTTAGCATCATGCCTTGCCTTTATCCTAATTTTGGTTGGTGGTAAATGGTTGAATAAGAAAGATATCTTTTAACACTTATGGAAAGGATATAATGGTGTGTTTATATAGAATGTCTTATGTCAAATTATGCATCTTTCCACTTAAGGATCTTTCTTGAATGCAAAGAAAAAGAGAAAAAGGGAAATAAAAGAGGAATATAAGAGAGGGTGTATATATAGGGGTTACTATGTGTTGGACCCATACACAACTGGACAACCTTTCTCTCCTCTCCTCTCCTAGAAAACCCTCTATGTGAATTATCTTCTCCCCCCTCACCTTCATTTTCATGCTAGTATTAGTTTGAATGAAACCTAGCGGCTTCCAAGTGAAGCATGTTTTCTCCAGCAAGAAGATGTTTGATGTTGCTAGACCTAAAGCATAGGCGATCTCTGTCCTTCCATGCTGCACATCCTCCAGAGATCTTGACATTTATGAGGTATGCTTAAAAGGAGGATTATTGATGTTTGCTAGAAGTTTCAGAACCAACACCAAAGAATCACTTGTAGCAGCATCCTCAAGAAGAGCGGAAAACTCACATGGATGCACAACATGAGTCGGCATCTAGCGTTGGGAGCCAACATGGTATGAAATTTATTGATGAAATCCTTGGTGTACATGTACATGAAGAAATGGAGTTTGATTGGTCAACTCAATGAAGATCCCAAGCATATATCAGTTTGTAAAGGGTAGAGGATAAAAGTTGTTTTGTAGGTGAGGAGCGGCATGACTAGTCGTCAATAAGAGGAGGAAGGGATTCTAGGGGCGTGGAGTTGGAATTGGTAGTTGCGTCACCATGGTGGCGGAGATGGGGGGCAAACTCAGCATCCTCGGCGACCAGGAAGCTGGGCATCGAAGATGGTGATGTTTACAGTGTCAAAGATGGCACACTACATCTGTGCAGAAGCGGCGCCCTTGTGCAAAGATGAGGGCAAGGGGTAGAGCCCAGAGCCGGTTAGGCCTGGACCAGCCGGTTCAGGTTTAGCCCCAGGCTGGGGCCACTACCCACTCATCCAACTAGATTGTAGGTCCTGGGTGGCATGGCCTAATAAGAGGTTTCCATGTCACCCATGCCCAAGTTCTTTCCCTTTTAATAATATTTATTTTCTAAAAATCATAGAGGCTTCTAGGATTATTCAAACATAGCAACATTTATATCAAATTGATCAAGAAAAGATGTAGAATCCAAATAAAATATGTTTGGAACCTAACTCTAATAATAATTCTAAAAGTAGGTTTAATACATGATTAATTAATGGTTTATAAATCCAAACCCTAGAATTTGTGATTAACTAGTTGAATCTATTGAATCATTTCTTTTGAGTTATAATCTAATATTGTTAATAGGCATCCATGAGATAAGCTTATTAAGAGAGATTTTGAATCTCTACATCTCAACCAGAATATGGCCCATGATAGAGTTGAATGGAAAAGAAGGATCCATGTAGCCGACTCCAACATAGTTGGGATTGAGGCTTAGATGATGATGATGATGATGATGATGATGATGATGATGATTGTTAATAGGAATCCAGTCTGATGAGGATAATGATGATTAATACTTAGGGTTTCTAGATCAATAATCATATAATGAATTAGGGTTTTGAAACCAAAGATCATAACTTTCTATCATATTAGTGCACATAATCCAATGTAGGTGTTTGTGATGCAAGTATATAATAGATTTGTTAATTAGGGTTTCGCTAAATGTTTAATATACATTTATAATCCTAAATTGTAATGTGATGAAATTATCTTTTCTACCTTTATACCTTATCCAGACCAAAGACAACTCTAAACCCTACTTTAGAACATATGTTAGGTTAGAATGCTTTAAATATGATGGTGACAATTTAGAGTATATCTACATGCTAATAATGTTGATTGATTATGTTGAATGCTTGGATATTTGGATGTATGCTTTGAAGTACATGTTGCATGGTTTCTACATGGAAATAAGGTATGTGGTTAATTATGGATAACTATCCTTCTCAAATTCTAAGGTTTTACAGAAGTTTCTAAAATGTGTTCCCATTAACCTACTTGTTTGTTTAGTTATTTCCTTCAAACTATGAGGCCTTACATATACCACATTATATGAACATAACTTGCTCGAACCCCACAGGCTATATCTGGAGGGTTGAATGTGGGGTAGTGGTCTAGGATAAAAATAGAAAGAAAGTCATTGTGGAGATGACTAAGACCAAGCCCCAGATAGGGAAGGTCATAAGAGGTCAATCCCAGCAAAGGGAAGGCCAACATGACACCAAGCCCCAGATAGGGAAGGTGGCCCAAGTCCAGTGCAGGAACAAAACCCCATGAGATGGTATCCCCCACAGACTGAGCAAACAAGGATTGAGAAGTTATAACAAAATGATCATGTTTGATTATTTAATAACAATTGTTGATGTGGTTGTTATGTTGTTATGCCTACAAGAATATATTTCAGTTGCACCACATAGACAATATAGAAATATGTTGACCATGTTTTGATTGTCGACATTTTAGGTAACTTCCCAATATGAGGATAGCACAAGACATGGTGAACCAGAAGAAATCAAAGAACATACTAAAGCTAAGTCAGGAGGATTAGTTAGGTGTTACACTTCTTCTCATGTGTAATAGTTTTAGGTTTAAAATTCATATAACTCCTTAGAAGAATCTCATTATACATTGTGTAAACAATATTTTTGAAAAAATAAAAATTAATTTCTTTTAATTGTTATTTGCTAAATATGGATCTTGGGAATTCAGGTAATGGCTCTCGACTTTAAGGTCCTTCCTTAATTGACAAGGATATTGTAACATCTCAAGATTTGATGTCTAAGATAAGATGATCTTAAAAGGAAAGGTGCACCTTATTTTTAGGGAGCCCGTCACTAAAGAACTCTATAGTTAAGTTTTCTCAAGCCATATTAGTACTAGGATGGGTGACCAGTCAGGAAGGTTATCATGGCTTGTGCGTGAGTGAGGACAAAGCATGTAGTTAAGGCTAGTGATTGTCTATGGGGCTATTTGCCATTCCTGAAACTCTATTAGAGCACGGTAGTGGTTCCGGGTGTTACAAACGGTGTTAGAGACATAACCCCACCAGTAGGTGGGGCCCACATTAAACATGTGGCATGCCAATCTTGAGCCATGTGGTCCAGGCATGTTGGAAAGGGTTGTCGATGGTGATGTAGCCACCCTTGCATTGGTATTCTGTGATCGGGAGTTGGGTGTCTATGGGTCATTATGGATCTGTATTAAAATGAGACAATATTGTGATTCCATTAGTTGAGCCTTGACGAGGACATCAAGAGTGTAAGTACAGGAGATTATAACATCTCAAGATTTGATGCCTTGAAGGAGACGATCTTAAAAAGAATGATTGGACTACCCATATCACCAGGGTGCACCTCATTTTTAGGGAGCCCATCACTAAAGAAATTTGTGGTCAAACATGCTTAGCCCATAGTAGTACTAGGATGGTGACCAGTCGTGAAGTTTATCATGGCTTGCGCATGAGTGAGAACAAAGCACAAAGTTAAGGCTTGTGGTCGTCTATGGGGTAGTCGTCATTCCTGAAACTCGACTGGAGCCTAGGATAATGGGGTTGGGTGTTACAAGTAGTCTTCCGAGTTATAAACTTTATTAACATCACATAACTTAGTTATCTCTGTTGCTTGTTGATATTCAATGTATAGAGCCAGTAGCTCATACAATCTACTGAAACATTTTTTAGGCAAGGGTCAAACTCTGTAGGAGGATTCAGAAACTTGCTTTCATCAGAAGTACATCAACTGAGGTGTCAAACAAAATAGTTAGAATAGGTATATGGTCTCTTATCCTTCCTATGGGTCTTGAGAATGAGAGAGTGAGAAAAGAGAGCAGTTTGTAATATGTTGTACTTGATGGATATGAAGCGAGAACTCTTTCTTTGTTGTATTCTATTCTGTTATACTTAAATAAGATGTGATATGTTAGTAAATTGATGTTTAAATATTGAGAAATATAAAATAAGGCTAGTTTTTCAGTTATTAATTAAAAGTGAATGGTTAGTTGTTATTCCTCTTTGGCGGGCCCTAACCCTCGTAACGGTTTTGGGTTTTGCCAATAGGTCGAGTTAAAAAGATGGCAGCCAACCTATCACTAGATCATCCATTTGTCGGTTGAATTTTCTTAGTAAATATTCAATTGATCATATTGTATTGAGTTTAACTAATATACAACATTAATTTTACTAGTTTTTATTATTCAGATAGATGGCCATGTGTAATATTATGGTGATCATTATATCATAGAAAGATGGTTGAAATGGAGGAGTGTAAATGGACTAGTACGTGAACAAAGATCCCTCTTAGATTAAAAAGTAATTTTTTATAACACCTATGACCAAGGAGGTGATATGGGAGTGGATGTTGAATGGTGGATAAACAAGGTCTTAACAGATAAATATGACTCCCACATGAATATTGAGATGGATGCATAGGAAGATAAGGTTTGATTTCTTGAGAAATTACGGAATAAGGGACAAAGTACCAGTGGTGAGTATTGAGGACAAGTTAGATGACTGTTTCCAGAGATGCTATAGAAAAGTGCAACCCCAATTGGAAAATTTGCATATCCAAAACAATGATATTCAGTGGAGCTTAATTAAAAGAAGAAGAGTTGGACCTAGACAAACTTAGGAAACGCTTATAAGGAAATTATTTGATATTGTATGTCTTGATCAAAATATCACCCATAATAAATCTAATTGAAAAAATAATGATCCATGAGGATGTATTCAAAATGATGAGGATCAAGACTTGGATGATGATGATGATGATGATGATGATGATGATGATGATGATGATGATGATGATGATGATGATGATGATGATGATGATGATGATGATGATGATGATGATGATGATGATGATGATGATGATGATGATGATGATGATGATGATGATGATGATGATGATGATGATGATGATGATGATGATGATGATGATGATGATGATGATGATGATGATGATGATGATGATGATGATGATGATGATGATTGTAACACCCCTGACCTGGGTTATGACCTAACCCTGGAAGTTTTGCCTAAATATGTAATTAATATACTTGTGAACACTCCCCGGCATGTAATTAAGTTCCTCAGGAACATTTACTTTCAATATTGCTCCTTTTTGTATAAAATTGTAGCATTGTGTTGTATGCAGGGACCTATGTGCAAATTACCCAGTTTAAGGGTTGAACTTGCAAAATTCACAAGATAAGATGTTCCTTTGATGTTGAGACATCATGAGAATGGTTATGGTAAAGTTTGAGGGATTTCCCAAGCTTGAGCACCAAGGTGCAGCTGTGGAAGCAATTCCCATGCTTAGAAACCCTAATTTGGGGTAAAGTGCAAATTACCCTAATTGAGGGGTCCAAGTTGTAATTATTAATATCTAGAACATCTTTTATGACTCTTGTCATCATTTAGATTAGAAATGATGAAAGGGATACATCATTTAATAATCAGATGAGAAAAATGACCTTTGTGATAGAAATCACCTAAAATGGGTATGAAACCCTTTCATGTATGTACCCTAGTTGAAGGTTGGATTCCTTTACCCCTAGATCTTGAGATTTCATGAGATTTGCATAAGGATAGATAGGTTTGGTCGTGCCTTTGAGCAAGGAGGGACCTAGATGTGATTTCCAATCTTGTGAGGTCCTTAGGGTGTAAAAGAGGCTAAAGTATATAAGCCCTTTTCCCTTGCAATTAAGTGAACGGACTTTCTTTCCTTCACTTCTCTTCCTTTCTTGCTCAAACGACCAAGGGTAGCTCTGGAGCTCAGGGGGGGCGACCAACCTGTTCAAGGTAAGAAAACCCCACCTTCTAGCTCGAATTCATGGAGGAATTCACTTTCTAAGGTTGGTTTTATGGTTAGCTTACTTAGTCTTCTTGTTCTAGCCGACCAAAGCAACGTTTCCTTGGAGAATTCACCTATGACCAAGTTGTGGAAGCTCAAGGACGCCATTAAATCTTGGAGCTTGAAGGCTTGGAGCTCTAAGATCAACCTTTAGGCGGGTTTTATAACTCTAAACTTATGCTTTATATGTATGCTCAATTCTTGCAATTTACTTGGTAAATTCTCCTTCTACCACCTTTCTTCCTTGCACGTTTGCAAGAAAATCAGTGGAGAAACCGACCTTGCAAGAGGTTGAAGATGAGGGGCGTGATTCCCTATGTTACTTTTTCAAACGACCTTGGACCCTTTCGGTCCAAACGGTTGCAAACTGTTTGGGTTCAAACGGTTTCAAACCGTTTGCTCTCAAACGGTCTTGCAAGACCGTTTGGATTGAAACGGTCTCAAGACCGTTTGAAAGAGTTGACCAAGGGACGACCGTTTGAGGGTCTGTTCCTAACATGTTGAGTTTCATCTCTGCAAAGAATCAAAGTCTAATTCTTAACCAATTGAGAGTTGAAGGCACTTCAACATGAAACCCTAATCGGGTGAAAAAGTGTTGATTTGACATATAGATCTCGTTGAGTTTTGGGTTGAGGGACCCAAACGGTCTCAAGACCGTTTGGGGATTTCTCCAAACGGTCCTAAGACCGTTTGGGCACAACCCAAGACCATTTGAAGGTCTAGGGTTAAGTTAATCTAATGGTTTGAGGGTCCAATTGTAGGAAATTGATGAATTGATGAAAATTGCTGATTTTGACCTAATTGGACTTCAACCTTAGTCAAAATGACTTGGATTTTGGTCAAACTTTGGGCAAACGGTCTCAAGACCGTTTGGATGATGTCCAAACGACCTCAAGACCGTTTGGTCCAAGTTTGAGCCCAATTGGAGGTCAATTGATAGGTTCAACCTCGAATTGATTCACATTGTTGAACATTGATGACCAATCGAATTAAAACCCTAATTGAGGAGGATTGAACCCTAATTGGCTTGCAATTGAGGGTCAATTGGATGTCTAAGTGGTTAAGGCTAACCCTAACTGACTCAAATTATAAGTGGTTAGCATAGCTTTGACCATTTGAGGACTTCAACACACATATCCATGAACATTGGTAACCTTTGAACCACTTTGGAGGTCCAAACGGTTTGAGCCCTTTTTGGACCAAACGGTCTCAAGACCGTTTGGATCCAAACGGTCTCAAGACCGTTTGAGGCCAAACGGTCTCAAGACCGTTTGGGGCCAAACGGTCTCAAGACCGTTTGGGCTCAAACGACCTCAGGATCGTTTGGTCCAATCGATCTCAAGTAAGTTTGATCAAACGGTCTCAAACCGATTGAAGCTCCAAACGGTTGGGAAGTCAACCCTTCCATACGGTCTTCACCTCCAAACGGTCTCAAGACCGTTTGGGTGGTTGAAACCGTTTGAAGGTTGAAACCGTTTGGAGATTGGTGATGGTTTGTACTTAACCATTTGATGATGTAATTAGTTCAATGATGATTCAATCTAAACCCTAATGGTAACCTAGGTCATTAAGGGACTATGTGATTAGTGAGTTAACCCATGATGGTAATCATGTGGCAAATTACCAAAATACCCTTGAGGGGTCTAAAGGGGTAAAACCTTGTTCTAATCAAACCCTAATCACATGATGTTGATGTTTTGGATCATGTTAGTCAATGGAGACTTATCTCAACCTGATCTAGAGTGGTATTGTCACCATCTACCAGTGAGAGGAGAGAGAAAGTATTTCTAGAGAGAGAAAGTATCTTAGAGAGAGAAAGTACCCTTTTTAGGAGGAAACTCTAGTGAGATACTTCATTTACACATGAATGTGCATGATTAGGGAATGACCCACCTATGTGAGGTCATGGAAACCCTATTTATAATATCTAATGGATCTTAATTCTAATTAAGAGCCTTAATGATGATGTTTCTCTTACATAATGATGTAATGAGTACAATTCACCATGGAGTGAATAGTAAACCCTAATTTTATGGTGATGACATGAAAGATGAACAGTAAACCCTAATTGACAGGGTTATTGAATTAAACCCTAGTTGAGGGTGATTCCATGTGAAACCCTAGTTGAGGGTGATTCCATGTGAAACCCTAGTTGAGGGTGATTCCAAGTGAAACCCTAATTGGGAATGCATCCCTAATTATTGAATTAAACCCTAGTTGAGGGTGATTCCATGTGAAACCCTAGTTGAGGGTGATTCCATGTGAAACCCTAGTTGAGGGTGATTCCAAGTGAAACCCTAATTGGGAATGCATCCCTAATTATTGAATTGTTTATGATTATCTGTTGAACTAACCGTGCAGGTTATTATGAGATAATGGTCATACCCAGGTATGAAATACCATGTTATATTCATTGAAAGCATGTCTTAAGCTTTATGAATAGTGAATCATCTTGATGCACTGCTAAGTGACATCTTTTGTGATTTATGGGTTGTAAGAGCCATAAACACCATCAAGGTCATGCTTGACAGATGACTTGTGATGAGATAATTGAGAACTGGTAATTGAAATGAGTTAGGCCTGCTACATTTTAGTATTCTCATATATAGCTGTGTTGTTGTATGATGATAAGAATACTGAATGTACCTAACTAATCAAGTGAAATGTAGAGCCCTGATCATAGATCCATCATTGTTAGAGTCTAAATGATGGTGAAACAGGTTTTCCTCAGGGAACTCCTGGATCACATACTTTTGAGTATGTGGGGTACATGGATGTGTAGAACCTTACATCCTAGTGTAGGTATTTGATGTAGATTCTTGTAGTCCGTCATACCTTCACTATAAAAGAAAAGGTGAGAGGATGATGTAGATTCTAGTAGTCCATCAGACCCCACCATAAAGTCCTAAAGGTGAGATGTATATCTACACTCCCTTAAAGACACAAACACCGCATCGATAAAAGATAAACAAGAAATCTTCCGATGACAAAGAGAGTACAGAACGCCACTGTAACTCTAAAATAGCGAAGGTCCAGTTTACCCTGGAGAGCTATAACAAAAGATATCCCGCCAGATATCTAACATTCGATCCTCTAACTGACTGAGGAAGATGAGGTCATAAGAATCCGGCTCTTTTAATGACCTCTGTATGATACTGATGTGACTTCTTAGCGATCAGTTGGAGTATGAGTGGTAAGCCTCATCTCCACAAGGCATAACAATAATGTTTGAAAAACATAATCAACAGCGTAGTATATCTGTTAGAGTTATCTACGAGATATTTGATTGATGTTATCTTGAATAGCATAGATGTTCTCATATTTTAATATTGATTGAACTCTTGCTCATCATCAGAACTGCTAGTGAATATCTTGAAGGCTCTTATTGCTTTAGTTATTCCTTGCTTTGCTTATAAAGCCTAGTGGAGAGTTATAACTCTCGCTGGGGCAATTATGTATAATTGTCTCACCCCGTAGACTTCTACTTTTTAGGTGGTCGTCAAAGACGGAGGAACAAGAACACAGGTGACCAATCCCAGCAACAGCAGCATCAGGAGCAGTAAATATCTCAGGTGGAGATCTAGCCTGCTTCATGGTGTAGTTAGAGTCAAGTCCTATGTGTCCTCTGTACTCTCAGGTCCTGGAGTGTTTTGGAGTATGAATTCTTGAGAATTTTGGTATCATGTTGTATATAATTACTCAAGAAGTAATTGTCAGTGATGTAAACAGTTAAATCCTTTTTCTATGGAAAAGGTTTGTGGTTTCAGGCTCTTGTCTCGAAAAGTTTTAATTTCCCGTGATTTTTGTCTTCCGCTGTTTACTGATTGCTTCCGCACATGATTAAATCGGGATTAATTCGTGGTTTGGAGATCGGAGCCCACAATTAAGTGGTATCAGAGCTCCAGGTTCAGTCGAGTCTACAGAGGCATAGGACTTAGGATGTCGAGTCTACTTTTAGTACTCCTTCCTCATCTAATAGAATCTTCTGCTCCTCAGGAGAAGAAGATACTTAAGAATGTCAGAGCCACATGATGAGTATGTGGAAGAAAGTAGTGCCAGTGCACCTCAAGGCGGTGCAGGAGTACCAGAGGTGGAACAGCCTGTACCAGAACAACCTAGAGAGCCACCCCAGCTTGACCCAGCTGACATGGGTAACCCAGCAGTCCAGACAATGTTTGGGCAGTTCATGACTGCCATGACACATATAACCGACAAGTTGCCTATGCCTGCACCTAGGGCACCTGTCCAGCTTGAGGGGCAAGGTATCGGGAAGACGTTCGAGCGACTACGTCGTGTCGGAGCTACCGAGTACCATGGGACTGCTGACCCCGCAGATGCTGATCTGTGGTTGACAGAGCTGGAGAAGGCTTTTAGGATCCTCAACATCCCTGAAGCTGAGAAGGTTAGACATGTTGTCTATCTTCTCAAAGGAAGTGCTGGTCACTGGTGGACCATGGAAGAGCAGAAGAGACCTGGAATAGAGATCTCGTGGGAAGATTTTCGGCGGGAGTTTGTCCAAAGATATTTCCCAAAGACCTTCCTAGACGAGAAGATCTCTCAGTTTGAGAGACTGAGACAGGGTATGATGAACATTAGCGAGTATGAAGCTAAGTTTATGGAGTTATTGTGGTTCTGTCCGCACATGGCTGCTACGGATGAAGAGAGAATCAGGAGATTTGAGAAGGGGTTGAATGCTGACATGTCTACCCCAGTGTCTGCCTTAGAGAACCGAGAGAGATTCTCTACCTTCGTTGAGTCAGTCCGAAGGATAGAGAGATCTGTGGTTGAGAAGAGGCAAACACAGAAGAGGTATCCACAGTTCCAGGGTTCTTCATCTATGGACTTTAAGAAATCTAGATCCTCTGCTCCTAACCCCCCACCATCTAGATCTAGTCCTCAGACTCAGTGGTCTCCTAGTAGAGGTAGAGGAAGAGGACAACCACCTCGGGGGACACAGAGTTATGCATCAATGTCTGCTACCGGACCACAAAGACCGCAAGAAGGAAGATGCTACAACTGTGGTAAGGTGGGACATTTGATGAAGGACTGCCGATCTAGGCCTGTCAGTGTGACACAGCCTCCGAGACAAGGACAACAGGGATCACAGGGAGGACAATCTCAAGGAACAGGTCGAGGACGCGGGCAAGCGTCTCAAGCTGGATCATCAGCACCACCTCAACAACAGGCTACGGCGAGGTTCTATGCTATGAACCCACCAGAGGTAGTGGTCAATCCACAAGTAGTGACAGGTCAGATGGAACTTTTATATTCTGATATGTCTAAATCTTGTGTAGTATCTGTTTTGATTGACCCGGGTGCTACGCACTCTTTCATCACTCGAAGAGTGATTCGTAACTGCAATATGATAACTAGTCATCGGGCAGATAAGTTGTTGTTGGAGACTCCGTTGAGTGGGACTGCTGTTCTGCAAGAAGTATGCTCTCCTTGTGTACTTTCCTTTTCTAAGCATCGCATTCAAGTGGATCTTATACCGCTTGATATGCAAGGATTTGATATAATCCTAGGGATGGATACCTTGGAAAGGTATCGAGTTGTCTTGGATTGTGAGTCCAAGCTGGCTGTGTTTGCTGATGAAAGCAACACATGGATCTTTCAAGGTGAAAGAAAGATTCTGCCCACCTGTCTTGTATCAGCTATGGTTGCTGATAAGTTGATGAGGCAAGGATGCTATGCATTCTTAGCCCATGTGGTAGATGTTACCAAGGAGAGTTCCAACCCTGCTGAAATTTCGATAGTCAGGGAATTCGAGGATGTGTTTCCCGAAGAACTTCCTGGTATACCACCACCCCGGGAAATTGAATTTTGAGATCAATTTGGTCCCAGATACGAAACCCATAGCCCAGACTCCATATAGGATGGCGCCTGCTGAGATGGCAGAACTCAAGAAACAGCTTCAAGAGTTACTTGAGAAGGGTTTCATCCGACCGAGTACCTCACCTTGGGGTGCTCCGGTTTTGTTTGTTAAAAAGAAAGATGGATCGATGCGGTTATGCATTGATTATAGACAACTCAATAAAGTAACAATAAAGAATAAGTATCCTTTGCCGAGGATTGATGATCTTTTCGACCAGTTGCGTGGTGCAACAGTCTTTTCCAAGATAGACTTAAGGTCTGGATATCATCAAATCCCCATTAAGGATAGTGACATATCCAAGTCTGCCTTTAGGACAAGATATGGTCACTATGAGTTCACAGTTATGTCGTTTGGACTAACCAATGCACCGGCTGCATTTATGGAACTCATGAATAGAGTCTTTCGACCTTTTCTTGATTGGTGTGTTGTCGTCTTCATAGATGACATACTGATTTATAGTAAGGATGCTCAGCAGCATGAGCAGCACCTTCGCCAGACTTTGACCTTGCTAAGGGAACATAAGCTATACGCTAAGTTTAGCAAGTGTGAGTTTTGGTTATCTGAAGTATCCTTCCTTGGACATGTGGTATCTGCCTCGGGAATTCGTGTTGACCCTGCAAAGATAGAGTCTGTTCTGCAGTGGGAACAACCGAAGACACCGACGGAGATTAGAAGTTTCTTGGGGTTAGCTGGTTATTATCGAAGGTTTATTAAAAATTTCAGTTCTATAGCCTTACCTTTGACCAAGTTAACCCGAAAGGATGTTCCTTTTTCTTGGAGTGATAAGTGTCAACAGTCTTTTCAGCTGTTGAAGGAGAGGTTAACAAGTGCACCTGTGCTTGTGTTACCTGAGCAAGGAAAGGAATATATAATCTTTTGTGATGCCTCCAAGAATGGACTTGGATGTGTGTTGATGCAGGATAAACAAGTGATTTCTTTTGCTTCCTGACAGCTTAAGAAACACGAGGAGAATTATCCGACACACGATCTAGAGTTAGCTGCTGTGGTCCATGCTTTGAAAATCTGGAGACATTATCTCTACGGAGAAACTTTTCAGATTTTCACAGACCACAAGAACCTTAAGTACATCTTCACTCAGCATGAGCTTAATATGAGGCAACGTCACTGGATGGAGTTAATCAAGGACTACGATTGTACAATTGATTACCATCCGGGCAAAGCCAATGTGGTTGCCGATGCCTTGAGTAGGAAATCAGCAACATCAACCATGGATAGGGCACAACTAAGTTCCTTAGTATGCTCTAGAAGAGATATGCTTATCTCTTTAAGGCAAGACAATGTGCAGTTGAAGGCATCATTGTTAGCTGGTCTGTTAGCTGAGATGCAGATTAAACCTACCTTAAGAGAGCATATAAAGGAGGCACAACAAGTAGATGTTTTTGTACAGCAGATTAGATCTGAGTTTGGAGATGAGAAGCGAGAAGGTTTTCATGAGTCAGATGACCAGATGGCATGCTATCATGGAAGGATGATAGTGCCAGATGTGGACAACCTGAGGAAGTTAGTCCTGGAAGAAGCTCATTCTTCGATGTATGCTATGCATCCAGGGAGCACCAAGATGTATCGAAACTTGAAGGATATGTATTGGTGGCCTGGGATGAAGAAGGATGTAGCTGAGTTTGTTCTGAGGTGTCCTGTGTGTCAGCAGGTCAAGGCTGAACACCAGAGACCTGCAGGAACAATGCAACCCTTACCCATACCACAGTGGAAGTGGGACCATGTAACCATGGACTTTGTTGTTGGCCTACCCAGGACAAACAAAGGACATGATTCCATTTGGGTAGTTGTTGATAGGTTGACAAAGACAGCGCATTTCTTACCTGTCAAAACAACCTATACTGCTGAAAGGTTATCCCAGATATATGTCCAAGAGATAGTGCGTTTGCACGGAGTTCCTGTCACTATAGTTTCTGACAGAGGTCCCCAGTTTACAAGTCGCTTTTGGGAACAGTTACACAGAGCCCTAGGCACCAAGCTAAGGTTTAGTACAGCCTTTCATCCCCAGACTGATGGACAGTCAGAAAGAACTATACAGACCTTAGAAGATCTGTTGAGAGCATGTGTTCTCCAGTTTACCGGGAGTTGGGATCTACATCTAAGCTTGATAGAGTTTGCCTATAACAATAGCTATCAACATAGAATTGATATGGCACCATATGAAGCCTTATATGGTAGACGTTGTAGATCACCCTTGCGTTGGTATGAAACTGGTGAGCACCAGTTGTTAGGCCCTGATCTTGTGCAGCAAACTACAGAAAGGATTAAAGTTATACAACAACAACTTAAGACTGCACAAGATAGGCAGAAGTCGTATGCCGATAAACGTCATAGACCCCTAGAATTCCAGGTTGGAGACAGAGTGTATCTCAAGGTCTCACCTTGGAAAGGAGTCCTTCGTTTTGGGAAGAAAGGAAAGTTAGCTCCTAGATTTATGGGACCTTATCCAATTGTTGAAAAAGTTGGAAAGGTGGCCTATAGACTAGAGTTACCTCAGGAGTTGCAGAAGCTGCACCCTGTGTTTCACATTTCCATGCTGAGGAAATGTCATCCAGATACCGAGTCAGTTCTACAACCTATGGAAGTAGAATTGAATGAAGATATAACGTATGAGGAGGGACCAGTGTCAATCCTCGATAACAGAACTAAAAAGTTAAAGAAGAAGGATATAAGCCTTGTAAAAGTCCTCTGGAACCATCGTGGTGTTGAAGAAGCCACTTGGGAACTAGAAGATGAAATGAGAAGAAAATATCCTGCTCTTTTCTTATAATATGCTTTATCGATTTCGGGGACGAAATCCTTTTGAAGGGGTAAAGAATTTGTAACACCCCTGACCTGGGTTATGACCTAACCCTGGAAGTTTTGCCTAAATATGTAATTAATATACTTGTGAACACTCCCTGGCATGTAATTAAGTTCCTCAGGAACATTTACTTTCAATATTGCTCCTTTTTGTATAAAATTGTAGCATTGTGTTGTATGCAGGGACCTATGTGCAAATTACCCA
Source organism: Alisma plantago-aquatica (assembly GCA_963693085.1). Taxonomy (NCBI): domain Eukaryota; kingdom Viridiplantae; phylum Streptophyta; class Magnoliopsida; order Alismatales; family Alismataceae; genus Alisma; species Alisma plantago-aquatica. The sequence goes on along the minus strand of OY856411.1, from coordinate 175,687,748 downwards.
GTTTAAGGGTTGAACTTGCAAAATTCACAAGATAAGATGTTCCTTTGATGTTGAGACATCATGAGAATGGTTATGGTAAATTTTGAGGGATTTCCCAAGCTTGAGCACCAAGGTGCAGCTGTGGAAGCAATTCCCATGCTTAGAAACCCTAATTTGGGGTAAAGTGCAAATTACCCTAATTGAGGGGTCCAAGTTGTAATTATTAATATCTAGAACATCTTTTATGACTCTTGTCATCATTTAGAGTAGAAATGATGAAAGGGATACATCATTTAATAATCAGATGAGAAAAATGACCTTTGTGATAGAAATCACCTAAAATGGGTATGAAACCCTTTCATGTATGTACCCTAGTTGAAGGTTGGATTCCTTTACCCCTAGATCTTGAGATTTCATGAGATTTGCATAAGGATAGATAGGTTTGGTCGTGCATTTGAGCAAGGAGTGACCTAGATGTGATTTCCAATCTTGTGAGGTCCTTAGGGTGTAAAAGAGGCTAAAGTATATAAGCCCTTTTCCCTTGCAATTAAGTGAACGGACTTTCTTTCCTTCACTTCTCTTCCTTTCTTGCTCAAACGACCAAGGGTAGCTCTGGAGCTCGGGGGGGGCGACCAACATGTTCAAGGTAAGAAAACCCCACCTTCTAGCTCGAATTCATGGAGGAATTCACTTTCTAAGGTTGGTTTTATGGTTAGCTTACTTAGTCTTCTTGTTCTAGCCGACCAAAGCAACGTTTCCTTGGAGAATTCACCTCTGACCAAGTTGTGGAAGATCAAGGACGCCGTTAAATCTTGGAGCTTGAAGGCTTGGAGCTCTAAGATCAACCTTTAGGCGGGTTTTATAACTCTAAACTTATGCTTTATATGTATGCTCAATTCTTGCAATTTACTTGGTAAATTCTCCTTCTACCACCTTTCTTCCTTGCACGTTTGCAAGAAAATCAGTGGAGAAACCGACCTTGCAAGAGGTTGAAGATGAGGGGAGTGATTCCCTATGTTACTTTTTCAAACGACCTTGGACCCTTTCGGTCCAAACGGTTGCAAACCGTTTGGGTTCAAACGGTTTCAAACTGTTTGCTCTCAAACGGTCTTGCAAGACCGTTTGGATTGAAACGGTCTCAAGACCATTTGAAAGAGTTGACCAAGGGACGACCGTTTGAGGGTCTGTTCCTAACATGTTGAATTTCATCTCTGCAAAGAATCAAAGTCTAATTCTTAACCAATTGAGAGTTGAAGGCACTTCAACATGAAACCCTAATCGGGTGAAAAAGTGCTGATTTGACATATAGATCTCGTTGAGTTTTGGGTTGAGGGACCCAAACGGTCTCAAGACCGTTTGTGGATTTCTCCAAACGGTCCTAAGACCGTTTGGGCACAACCCAAGACCGTTTGAAGGTCTAGGGTTAAGTTAATCTAATGGGTTGAGGGTCCAATTGTAGGAAATTGATGAATTGATGAAAATTGCTGATTTTGACCTAATTGGACTTCAACCTTAGTCAAAACGACTTGGATTTTGGTCAAACTTTGGGCAAACGGTCTCAAGACCGTTTGGATGATGTCCAAACGACCTCAAGACCGTTTGGTCCAAGTTTGAGCCCAATTGGAGGTCAAATGATACGTTCAACCTCGAATTGATTCACATTGTTGAACATTGATGACCAATCAAATTAAAACCCTAATTGAGGAGGATTGAACCCTAATTGGCTTGCAATTGAGGGTCAATTGGATGTCTAAGTGGTTAAGGCTAACCCTAACTAACTCAAATTATAAGTGGTTAGCATAGCTTTGACCATTTGAGGACTTCAACACACATATCCATGAACATTGGTAACCTTTGAACCACTTTGGAGGTCCAAACGGTTTGAGCCCTTTTTGGACCAAACGGTCTCAAGACCGTTTGGATCCAAACGGTCTCAAGACCGTTTGAGACCAAATGGTCTCAAGACCGTTTGGGGCCAAACGGTCTCAAGACCGTTTGGGGCCAAACGGTCTCAAGACCGTTTGGGCTCAAACGACCTCAGGATCGTTTGGTCCAATCGATCTCAAGTAAGTTTGATCAAACGGTCTCAAACCGATTGAAGCTCCAAACGGTTGGGAAGTCAACCCTTCCATACGGTCTTCACCTCCAAACGGTCTCAAGACCGTTTGGGTGGTTGAAACCGTTTGAAGGTTGAAACCGTTTGGAGATTGGTGATGGTTTGTACTTAACCATTTGATGATGTAATTAGTTCAATGATGATTCAATCTAAACCCTAATGGTAACCTAGGTCATTAAGGGACTATGTGATTAGTGAGTTAACCCATGATGGTAATCATGTGGCAAATTACCAAAATACCCTTGAGGGGTCTAAAGGGGTAAAACCTTGTTCTAATCAAACCCTAATCACATGATGTTGATGTTTTGGATCATGTTAGTCAATGGAGACTTATCTCAACCTGATCTAGAGTGGTATTGTCACCATCTACCAGTGAGAGGAGAGAGAAAGTATTTCTAGAGAGAGAAAGTATCTTAGAGAGAGAAAGTACCCTTTTTAGGAGGAAACTCTAGTGAGATACTTCATTTACACATGAATGTGCATGATTAGGGAATGACCCACCTATGTGAGGTCATGGAAACCCTATTTATAATATCTAATGGATCTTAATTCTAATTAAGAGCCTTAATGATGATGTTTCTCTTACATAATGATGTAATGAGTACAATTCACCATGGAGTGAATAGTAAACCCTAATTTTATGGTGATGACATGAAAGATGAACAGTAAACCCTAATTGACAGGGTTATTGAATTAAACCCTAGTTGAGGGTGATTCCATGTGAAACCCTAGTTGAGGGTGATTCCATGTGAAACCCTAGTTGAGGGTGATTCCAAGTGAAACCCTAATTGGGAATGCATCCCTAATTATTGAATTAAACCCTAGTTGAGGGTGATTCCATGTGAAACCCTAGTTGAGGGTGATTCCATGTGAAACCCTAGTTGAGGGTGATTCCAAGTGAAACCCTAATTGGGAATGCATCCCTAATTATTGAAATGTTTATGATTATCTGTTGAACTAACCGTGCAGGTTATTATGAGATAATGGTCATACCCAGGTATGAAATACCATGTTATATTCATTGAAAGCATGTCTTAAGCTTTATGAATAGTGAATCATCTTGATGCACTGCTAAGTGACATCTTTTGTGATTTATGGGTTGTAAGAGCCATAAACACCATCAAGGTCATGCTTGACAGATGACTTGTGATGAGATAATTGAGAACTGGTAATTGAAATGAGTTAGGCCTGCTACATTTTAGTATTCTCATATATAGCTGTGTTGTTGTATGATGATAAGAATATTGAATGTACCTAACTAATCAAGTGAAATGTAGAGCCCTGATCATAGATCCATCATTGTTAGAGTCTAAATGATGGTGAAACAGGTTTTCCTCAGGGAACTCCTGGATCACAACTTTTGAGTATGTGGGGTACATGGATGTGTAGAACCTTACATCCTAGTGTAGGTATTTGATGTAGATTCTTGTAGTCCGTCATACCTTCACTATAAAAGAAAAGGTGAGAGGATGATGTAGATTCTAGTAGTCCATCAGACCCCACCATAAAGTCCTAAAGGTGAGATGTATATCTACACTCCCTTAAAGACACAAACACCGCATCGATAAAAGATAAACAAGAAATCTTCCGATGACGAAGAGAGTACAGAACGCCACTGTAACTCTAAAATAGCGAAGGTCCAGTTTACCCTGGAGAGCTATAACAAAAGATATCCCGCCAGATATCTAACATTCGATCCTCTAACTGACTGAGGAAGATGAGGTCATAAGAATCCGGCTCTTTTAATGACCTATGTATGATACTGATGTGACTTCTTAGCGATCAGTTGGAGTATGAGTGGTAAGCCTCATCTCCACAGGGCATAACAATAATGTTTGAAAAACATAATCAACAGCGTAGTATATCTGTTAGAGTTATCTACGAGATATTTGATTGATGTTATCTTGAATAGCATAGATGTTCTCATATTTTAATATTGATTGAACTCTTGCTCATCATCAGAACTGCTAGTGAATATCTTGAAGGCTCTTATTGCTTTAGTTATTCCTTGCTTTGCTTATAAAGCCTAGTGGAGAGTTATAACTCTCGCTGGGGCAATTATGTATAATTGTCTCACCCCGTAGACTTCTACTTTTTAGGTGGTCGTCGAAGACGGAGGAACAAGAACACAGGTGACCAATCCCAGCAACAGCAGCATCAGGAGCAGTAAATATCTCAGGTGGAGATCTAGCCTGCTTCATGGTGTAGTTAGAGTCAAGTCCTATGTGTCCTCTGTACTCTCAGGTCCTGGAGTGTTTTGGAGTATGAATTCTTGAGAATTTTGGTATCATGTTGTATATAATTACTCAAGAAGTAATTGTCAGTGATGTAAACAGTTAAATCCTTTTTCTATGGAAAAGGTTTGTGGTTTCAGGCTCTTGTCTCGAAAAGTTTTAATTTCCCGTGATTTTTGTCTTCCGCTGTTTACCGATTGCTTCCGCACATGATTAAATCGGGATTAATTCGTGGTTTGGAGATCGGAGCCCACAATGATGATGATGATGATGATGATGATGATGATGATGATGATGATGATGATGATGATGATGATGATGATGATGATGATGATGATGATGATGATGATGATGATGATGATGATGATGATGATGATGATGATGATGATGATGATGATGATGATGATGATGATGATGATGATGATGATGATGATGATTGTGATGATGATATATATCAGTAACTTGATGTTTTTATGATGGTAGAATTCTACCATGTAGAAGAAATTATTTTGGATATGATTTATGTCCAATATGAGGATGATGCAGAAATCCATGTGCATGAATGATGACACATGTTAGGGAATAAATAAATTATTATCTATTTATCATGCTTATATCGGATGGAATTGTCACCCTTCATTGTTTTGAACTTATGCACGATATAGTCTCCATGGGAATAGTTGAAACTCAATGAAGTGAAATTAACTAACTTTATCATAGGATCATAAAAAATCATGTCCTCCTTATGTCTATACGAGAGGAGCAGAACAAGTATGCATGTTGGTGAGTTGATGGGACCACTAAGACCTATGATGATTGCAATCCGCAATTTAAGTGAGTCAGTGGTTTCATGGTACTTGTGATGAGTTCACCTGAGTGACTATTCACATTATCTTCCTTAAATATTATGATTGTGTCTCAATGCTGACTGACTCTAGTGGATGTATTACAAATTATATAATGTTCTAGGTAAGTTATATTGTATAATATATGTTTATGGGCTGGAGATATGATAATGTGACGTTCATATCCATGTCTTGAGTAAGTGAGATGGACATACTATATGTTAACCGCATGATACACTTGTGTTGTTGGGTACTCCTCTTGTAATGCTAAAGACATAGTATCATTTTAGAGAAGCCAAAGCGGTCTGATGTGACGTCAAGCAAACTATGAAATCAAGCTATGTTGCTGGACATTTTAGGGTAATCAATTAACCCTATGACTATGAAGATAGGTGGCAGAAACACGAATCATGTGGCAACTTCCACTTGACAGTACATGTCAAGACGGTCTAGGGCATATCTAAAAGACAACTCTTTGCTTGAATGCATACTCTCTTATTGTTGTGAATTAACTTTGGATTTATTTTTTTACGAGATATACTTCCAAAACAGGTCATTAATAGATTCATCCAGGCAAGGTAATTTCCATAACCATCCGTCTCAAATGGCCAACACCACAGCACACCCAATACAATGAAATTAAAATACCAAGCGGCACTCTTAGCAGGAGTCAAGCATTGTCGAGTACCACGACCTGAGTTACCTCTTGTCAACTGATTTTGTATTCGTTGCCTCTTGATATATTCAAAATACAAGACAGCTTTAGTTTAAGAATAACCTGGATCTATTGATTGTATTATCAAAATTTATCCAGTACCATGAGGCGAAACGGACACGGGATGCAATACATCTAAGACATTAATGAAAGACCTTCTATAAAACGAGAGAGCCCTGCAGCAAACGGTATGGCAAGTGGCGACCACAGATTGGGCAAAAACCGCCATGGACACATGGATCCATATCACAACACCGGAATATGGAGACCACCTATCATCTTATTATATCTGAGCAATTTCCAAATGAAACACCTGCTATCGTTAACAGCTAGGCTCGGTGTGTTTACCATTATTCTGGTACAATAACAAATAATAACGGCGCATACAACAGAAGGAAATGCAAAGTGCCAGTGATGAAGAGGACAAATGAGCCTCACAAAACAACGTGCAACCACTTTATTTATATTAAAGAAAGCTATTGTCAGCAGCTAAAACAACCCCACCACCTTCAGAAATAGTAAATCCCTAAACCCTACATCAAAATGCTTACAGCACCCAGACCCCTATACTGGTTACAGGCAAAAAATCGATTCCGAGATCCCATAATTACAAAAATAAGGGGCGTTGCGTTTTCATGAGGGTACACCACCACCTCATATCTCCAGCTCCGTGTTTACGAAATTGGCATCCATGGCATTGCTGGTTCTGGAGGGATGCCACGGCTGCCCCTTAGCTCCAGAGACGAATTTAATGGGCTTGGTCGAATGGTTGTCAATGAAACTGCCCATAGCTTTGATCCCTATGCCGCTGCCGTCGGATGGCTTTTGAACCGAGGGGTAAGGTGCCAAGTGTAATATCCTGTACAATCAAGGTGCCCACCAATACAAGGATTAGGTAACGTTTCATATAATCTAGAAGCAGAAAACGCAACATATGGAACCATACACACCTCTCTTTGCGTTTCTCTAAGAATCTGGCCAATGATGCCTTCCGTGCCATGGGTACAGCTGCAGAAACAAGATATCGCGTCACCAAACCAGAAGCTAAAACGAAATTAAACGAAGATAACAATGGGGGAACTACAATTAGCAACACAATCAGAACTTTGGCATATCTATGGGCTGCGACAGTTCCTAAAGACACAGTAAATCACACACCTTTTGACATAGGCGTTGTTTTGGTCCCAGATTCATCCTCGGCAGATACTTTATTCTCCGTTGGAGTGGGACTCTTTGAACCACTCTTTGAACTATTGGGTTCATCTGGGGTGTTTGAACTGCCGGCAGAATAATCTACTGATGGCGAAGCTGCAGAAGTTGGGCTACATAAACCGGAGAAATGTGACACTGTATTGGTTTGAGGAGGAGGATGTCGGATCATCACAGGTTCAGAAGGTTTCACTCTAGCTGGAGGATCGGCAGGTCTCACTCTAGAAGTATGAACCATAGGTGCTAGCCTAGCTGCATTTGAATTCTCCGGTGAGGTGTCAGACCCACTAGATGCCATTGACATGATTGCTTGAACCTAACCACAAGGAGCAAACAGTTAATCATCTTATTAAATTCAAACTCTGGAACATAGCACATGGACAATTATAATTTTTGAATGAGAATAGTAATAATAATAATAATCACCTTCTCTAGGGAAACATTTTCGTAGACATTCACCATCCCCCCGAAAAATATGGTCAATTGGCCAGTTGTTGGCAACGGTTGTGAAGTATTTCTGGAGAGATATAAACCACAAACTCAGGCTTAGAAACCCCAAATTGTTTTGCTAGAATCAATATCTTTTGGGTGGCACTAGTGAGAAGAAGAAGAATAAATAAAAGAACTACCTTGGATTATAGCCGACATTAGCTGCACAAGTAAGTGATGCTTCGAGTCCAGGTGCTCCAACAACAACTCTATGCTGCTGTGGTAGAGTGGGAGGAGGATACTGGGCAGGGAACGGACTCTGAGGAGATCCAACAAAGCCGTTGCCATTAACCCCTGGCAAACCATATGGATAGTGATGCACATGTGAATTGTTGTTAAGCTGAGGCGAGCTAGAGTTGGGAGCAGCACGAGACGGATGGGAAGGCAGTGGGAATGAATGCTTGTTGGTGAGGTTGAGAAACGAGGTGAAGGAGTTGCTCTGCATACCGCTCCTGCTGAAGTTTTTCTATTGAGGTGGAAGCCACATAAAGAGTCAGAAACATGTAATAATACGATCAGATCTAAAATTTGTGAGCAAGAACAGAACCTGGTTGAGAAAAGCAGATTGTCAAACCTGGGACATCGGTGCTGAGACACGATGGATGTTATTCGCATCAGAGACTCCCATGGACATCACGGAGTGGAATCCTGACATGCGGACGTCGCCATGAGTCCTCTTGTTGTGACCATCCTCTTGAACCGGCCTGAAGGACATGAATTGCTGCTGTTGGTGCTGGTGCTGATGCTGGGTGGGCAACTTGGATGGAACTGGCCTGTGGATTCCCGAGGTCGGCATGTAGATAGCTGATGATGGATACAGAGAAGCAGTTCGTCAGCTAGAGGATTTGAGGAGATGGGTAGTGAGAGTAAGAACCACAAAGTCAGTAAGAAAAACAGAAAACGGTCAGTCTCAAGCATCACCTAAAAGTCCAGCCAGATCTCAACACATATAAAGGGACGCGCACAAGCTATCATACTCCTCTCACTCAACCCACCCATCGGAATAAAAGAATTTATTGAAAAACACATGAGAGAAGATGAAAACCTTAAACTAGTTGTAAGTCGCTCACCAGACAACGCCCTGCGCAAGTAGTAGATTACTGTTTATAGTTTCCCTATGTCTGTACCCTCTCTTGCGCGTGAACGCTTACCCATTTGTTGTTCTTCAAAAAGCTCAACAGAATATATCATATGCTCAGTAAGACCGTATGTACCATGTATACTACTACCCTCCCTCCACGTGTTTTTTTATTCCAAAGATAACATATTATATAGATTAACCGCTTTATATATAACATAAACTATACAAGGGTGTCACCATCAGCATATGGGCAGGTCGAAGTTGAAGCCATGTTTAGGGATGTGATTGGGCAACAACCCAAGAAACTTTTGAAATACTTTCTTTTTAGATATAAAATAGGCATATATTGCTTTGGGAGGCCAACATGTTGATTCCTCCCACACACATGTTGTGTAAGCCACATCGGTACTAGTGGGAGGCCAACATGACATAGTTTTTAAATGAGTCAGGCAGATGCAAGATGGGTGTGTTTGGAGAGTAAATGGAAGTCAAAATGATATATATTATAAGATGCGTTTGAGTAAACAACATGGATCGAATATGGGGGTAACAGAATAAACCTAATTAAATAATTGTAATTAAAATGTAATTGCTCCAGCTTGGTCAGAGTTCTTGACCCCATGTGATTGATTACGTCAGTGTATAGGGGTTGAGAAATGCCAGCCATCGTGTCGAGCAGGGAGATGGATTCCTTACCATGTCATATAAAGTTTTGGGAGTAAATATGGCCACCCTGATAGGAGTCCCTCCCTCCCTCTCTCTCTCTCTCTCTCTCTCTGTAGCTCGCACGCAAGTAGGAAGCGCAAGTTGCAGCTGGTGCAGGTACGGCATAGGGATGGATTCATTCAGTGAACCAAGAAGAAAAAATCAACATTCACGTGGTCTTTTTAAGAAGAATATTAAAATAGAAGAGAGGAGACAAGTGGTTGAAGAGCATATGGTTGAGCAAGCCACGAAACCTAAGAAGCATTGTTCAAGTCGGGAGGAGAGAGACGTAAATGGTTTTGTTGAGAATTGTTTTCTGAAGAAACAAAACGAACGACCAGAGGCTGCGTAGCAGCTTGCTACTTTCAGGAAACCTGACGTGACAAGGAGAGGGGCGTGATTCGTACATGTGAGGAGGAAGTAAGAGGAGAGGGGGGGAAAAAACATAACCTTCCGAAATCAGATTCATAAGAAAAAGCTGCAACTCGTACCCAAGAGGGGGCCAATGAAAAAAAAAAAAACAAGGCGCGTGACTGAGGCAAAAGGAAAGCAGGGGTACATGAGTTGCGAACAAAACATTCGACGAGAATGGAAACCCAAACCCAAAAAGTGCCAACTTTCCGAATTCGGAAATACTGGGAGAATGGTTCGGTTTTGGGTGTTGATACAGACGAGGGTGAGTGGGTTGTCAATAAATTTGGGAAGTGCAGCGCTGTAGATTTTGTTCGTTGCTGTTATGGGAAAACAAAGGAAGCCGGTGGAAGGAACAGAGGCTGAGAAGCAAAACCTGCATCTGCGGTGCAGCTCGCCCTGTGCTCTACGAGTATCGGCCGCAGGTCCTTGGGCGGTCCTAATCCCAGGAAGTTCGTTGTCGACGACGTAGTCCTCTCCATCTTGGTTTGAATCAAAGGAAGAAGAAGCGTTCGTTGATGTTCTGCTATGTGTGGTACCACCTCCGGGAAGGAAAACACGCTGCCGAATAGCCGCCGACTGTGTAGGCTGTCGTTGGCATCCAACGATCCGACACGCCTATAGGGCTCTCGTCTGCCAGAAAAGATCGGGGACCGGGAAGGCGATGGTCGAATTTAGCGGGGGTAAGAGAAAGAGAGATAGACGAAGAGCGAGAGAGGAAAGAGAAAGAGAAGAATTGGGGCGGGAGTGTCTAAATACACCTCGCCTTGCCAACAGTAGCGATTTTATTTTTTCAAAGCAGCAGGGGGCAAAAGGTTAAGAGGAGGAGGCTCGCGCGCGCACACATGGGCTACTAATTGTGACGGGCGGGATCAATGGCGTCGCGTCGCGTGCTCGTTTTGCGCCAGCTACTACTTGCCGCGTACTTTGCCCGTCCCACACCAGCTGCTTCAGGTTCGCGGGTACCGGCTCGGCCCGGTGATCCGCCCACGTGCTGTGTTGATGGTAGGTTAAATGGAGAGTTTTTTTTCCCAAAACCACCTCAAGTTTCCTGAAAATCCCTTCCCTTTTGTCAAATCAGAAACATCCTCCTCTCTTTCATACTAAATTCCAACAAGCCCCTTTGCTAACTTTTTCCGTCACATTTCCTTCCTGTCGTTAATGTATAACGAATATATTTTTTTTCTTTCATCATTAGTTCTTTTCCCCTCCATTCAATAGTTGATCTTGTATATTTATTCATATATTGTATTAACCACTAGTTAAGTATCATATTTTAGTATATCGATATTGACCATCCCATCTTGACCTGGTCAATTTAAACATTTCGGTCATTACCGGTCTGTCTGGGTTTCGGGTCAAGTCACATTTAATTCAGGTCAATTCAGAACAGTGACAGATCTTGACCTAAATTTTTTTAGTACAAGTATCACGTGTACAATTAAAGTGTAAGTTTAAAAGTGATGCAATTTTCTGTATTGTCTTTATCATAAAGGACTGACGAGACAATTTAGTACGTGTCTTCCTTCCATTTGATGTTTTTTTTATTTCATTATTACCTTATACATATTACAGAACTATAAATAATACAATTATAACATAAAACTATCATATAGATCTAAAGTTAACATATATATTTTCAATCAGTATAAGGTTTTATATTACTTAAATTTCTCACTGATTAAAATTCCCTTGTTTGAATGGCTCGGGGCGGAAGAGGCGGTAGGGGAGGAAGAGGGCGAGGGAGGGGGGGGGACCCTAGAGGGAGTGAAGGTTCGTCGGCGGCAAGGGCTCTTCCAATTGAATCGGCTACGATTCCTCATGGAAGCTCAAGTGTGGCTACTGGAGAGCAAAGGACTCCTCCCCCCCAATAGTAGCCCCTCACAGGCGAAATCACCCCCGAAAAATCCCTCGTCAGCTTCTTCCTCGATCCCGCAGACCCCGAATGGTGGACATGTTTCATCTACATCGGATGTTGTGGTCGATTGGCTGGCGGCTAGTAGATTGGGCAGACTTTGTGTAGATGTCTCTGTTGTCGAGTTTATTGAGCCTGAGATCCGCAACGGTACCAAGTGCTTCTCGATCTCGAGCGAGGAGGAGACGCTCCCGTCATGGCGTGAGTATGTCTCAGCTAGATTCACGGGGAGGAAGCCATTCTGCAGCCAGCTTCTCGATTGGATGTGGCGTCAATGGCGACCCAGCGGTGAATTTGAAATCATAGCAGAGGAAGCAGAGGGCTTCGTCGTCAAGCTACCTACCCCCACGGAAAGGGAAATGATAATGGAGGAGGCACCTTGGATGATGGATGGCTCCCTCATTGTCGCCCAAGCTTAGGAACCTGGATCCCCTCTTCCCCCTCTATCCTTCTCCAAGTTGTCGGTCTGGATTATCTTGGAGAATCCTGGACTCCATTGGACGTCTAGAAGATTGGGTGGTGTTGCTAGCTTGGTCGGGAAGCCCCTGGATCTAGATGATGCTAGTTTGTCAGTCAATTGCCTGAAGAATGCTCTGGTTTGCATGGAGATTGAGTCCAGCACAACGTTTCCGAAGGAGGTTACTATCGTGGTCGACGGAACCCCAAAGGCTTTGAAGATTAGTTATGTGGCGAAACCTAAGGTCTGCTCTGGTTGCAATCTCTTTGGGCACCGGTTGCCATCGTGTCCAAGAAATGCCAGCAACAAGTCCTTGCCCAGCCAGATGCAACTCAGAGCCGGGAAATGCAGCTGCAGGCAAGGTGTTAGACATTTTGCTGAAGTACACCAAGGGCAATCCGCGGTAGATCTGTCTGCAGGTAACCTTACTGGAGTAGCATGGCCTGAAGGAGAAGGCAATCCCTATGGATTACCTGAACTAGACATGCGTTGCTGCTCTCCAGTAGGAGGAAATGAGGCGCTCAATTTAGAGTGGGAGCTTCTTCTGTCCAAGTTGAGTCCAATGCCAAACCGCGTGAAGCAGTTGATGATTGACACGGGTTTAGCCCAGGAATATCAATAGAAGCTCACATGGAACTCAGAAGAGGTTTCTTCTACAAGCTCATGTGACTTGGACCCAGAGGTATTTGATGACTTCCGGGTGAATAAAGAAGCAAGGTCGAGGTTTCTTCTACAAGCTCATGCGACTTGGACCCAGAGGTATTCGATGACTTCAGGGTGAATAAAGAAGCAAGGTCGAAGAAGAAGAAGAAGAAGAAGAAGAAGAAAAAGCACAGGCCTATTGATGGCAAAGAAATTCCTATGATGGATTTCTCTGGGTCCATCTAATTTGACTTGCTTTTCAAAGACATGCTATGGTGTGGTTCTGAATAGGATTCTCTCTTATTTGGGGCTTCCTTTAGTTAGATGTCACTAGAGGTATGTAGCTGATGGCCATTGATCATGTCCATTTATTTGTGGGTGCTCAAAATGTCATGGATCCATCGTTAAATGCTCTCAGTCGCAGAAGCCTAGTGTTGTGATTGTGGTAGTCCTCCAATTCCTTATTTGGATGACATTCTGATTTAGGTGCAGCTGTTTCAGTATGCCAGGAGAGGAGGCAGTGAGTGGCAGTCCTATTTCCTCTACTCTTGGTTTTTTATGTGATCCATCTGTTACTTGTTCTGCAGTGGGGCTGGAGATGACTTATCAGTGGAATCTGACAGTCGGTTTTGTAGTTTCATATGGACTATCTTTGTGGGTGCATTTAATGTTTCTGTATGTAGCTCCATTTCCCCTCCTAGGTTCTTGCTTGTCATGTCTTTGCCCTGGTTCTTTCTCTGTACCTGTTTCAGTTGGAGTTTTTTTGTTTGGTTGGATCCTCTTATTATCCCCATACGTGGGGATGAGGGATCTAGTAGTCTCCTTATGGGGCGCTATTTTGTACCCAAAGTTTTGGTTTTATAGTAACAGATTTTTTGCGCGACCAAAAAAAAAATTCTCACTTATTTTTTGGATTTTTTATTTATTCGATTGTCATTTTCAGATACTTAGACAAAGTCTCTTTTAAAGTGAAAAATCGTAATATCAAAATGAAAATCACTGCCCATTTTGTTGTGAAGTTTCATCTTGGTAAATGTTTTTATGACTTTCAAACATAGGAGTGGTGGTAAAAATCAAAAAATATTTGTTCATTATTACATAAACAAGACGTTGCATTTGAAAAAGAAGAAAATTGATGGCATAAATGAAAGACAGAATAACATGTTATCTCAACGACTTGCAAGTTGATCTTGTATATTTATTTATGTCTTGTATTAACCACTAGTGAAGTATCATATTTTAGTTATATTGATATTGACCAATCCAACATGACTTGGTCAATTTAAACATTCCGGTCATTACCGGTCTGTCTGGGTTTCGGGTCGGGTCACATTCAATTCAGAGAGATGTTAGATCTAGTTTGTTTTTGGATCAGGTTTTAGGTTTGTCATATTATAGTATCATTTTATTATACTTATAATTCATAATTAAATATTTTTATTAAGTTCATACCATGATGAGACGTGTGAGGTCTGTGCGGTTTAGGGTCAATTCGGCTCAAACTTTTTACAATTTTTATTTGGGTCGGGTTACACATTACTTGCTCGGGTAACTTTCTCTTTGACCATGTTTCTTGGCTGGGTTGGGTTAACAAAATCTCAACCCATTTCCATGTTAATATTATTTGTATAATATTTTAATAAAATACAAATATATTTGTTGAATTCATATAATGTTACACAATATCAGTTCCAAAATTGCAGACTAAATAGAATGGTGTTTGACGTGAAATAAATTTTTCAAGTTGGATCTGGTCAAATTCGTCATATTTTTATATTATCTTTTATTAAATTTAAATAACAAAATATTTTTATAATGTTTGGGTCAAGTTAGACGGGGACTATTAATTTTAATAATTAAGTATTTTAGCGATGTTTTAGTCTATTCGAGTCGGAACCAATAATATTAATAACAACATATGTTTATTATTTTCGAATCAATGGTATAAAATAAAATTAAATAAAAAATGTTACAAACCTTACCTGACTTAATTTGGGACACAACTTGAAAAAATTAATTAGATATCGAATATTAGCGTATTTCTGCAAATTGTGTTGCATATCAATGTGTGAACTAAGCAATGTACATATATTTTATTAAAGTAATATATACATATAATATAAGTATTTATATAAACTAAGTATTATATTTTATTTTTGTAGGTTGAGTTTTGTTGAGCTGGACCTAACTCAGATCGTTCGAACCGAAATCAACCTACCTAAACTTGTTCAAACCAAGCATGATCAGACTTGAATAAGATATGTTCAACCTGAACACAAACTGAGCATGATCTGACCCCATCTGGCCAAATCCATAATTTGACCTGATTTGTCATGACTTAACATCATAGAAGTAATTTTACCAATTACTTCTAGTGAAAGAAAATGTAAAAACCTACGAAATGCACACTTGATGAGAACTAATATGTGACACAACAAAGAACGAACTGAACTAAATTTGGACCTACCTAAAATCTAGACTAATATCTCATACCTAGAATATACAAGTTGGTTGGATCGTTTGGATTAGTTAGGAATGAAATTATAAATAGCGTATGTAATTAAGATAATAATTAACAATAATTTATTAATTTAATAATTAATTAGCATCATATATATTGGCAGTATAATACGATACATATAAGACTACAATGTATTTGATACTTTCTGGAGTTTTCAACACCAAAGCTTGTAGAATTTCTGATAAAGGTACAAAAAGTGATGAATAGTAGTGTTATGACTCCCAAATCTATAGACATAGTATTTCAAAGAATTGATTTTACAATCCAACAAGTGTCAGCGACACATCTTGTTATCCGCTTGTCTTCTACTTCTATGTGAATTTTTTTCTGTTATATATTATTCATGAGAAGTCATTAAGATGATATAAGACTAAAGTGAATTGATGGGAAAAGAACGAACAAAGAAAGGAAAAAGCATTCGTAGCGGTGGGTAACGGTATGGATGGAAAAGTTAACGGAGGGTGATATTCGGAATTCTGCATAAAAGTGAGGGGGTATATATGATTTGCTGAAAGAGAGGGTTTCCAGGCGGGATTTCAAGGAATGTCGGGTAGTTTTGGAAAAACTCTAAAATGGATTAAGAGAGAGAGAGAGAGAGAGAGAGAGAGAGAGAGAGATGGATGTGAAGCCGAGACCCACAACCGCCACTTGGCTTGCTGGCTGCCATGCCTAGTGGCTTATGCAAGTTGACGCTAACGGGTGCTGCAGATGTCCTGCTGCAGGATTCCTTCTCATATCTCTCTCTCCTCTTTCTCTCCCCCCACCCCTCTCTCTCTCTATCTCCTCACCCACAACCCCCCCCCCCAACCCCCCTCTCTCTCTATCTCCTCACCCGCACCTTCTCTCTCTAATCGTGTGGAGAGTGGCGACGGGAACATTTGAACGTTGGCTCGCGGATTCGACACAGATGACAAGCTCGTGTCCTCCATCAGGCCACATTTAATGACCGAAACGAAGCCTGAATCACAGCCACACCCCTTTTTCATTCTCATCCACTCGGCGAGCAACCAAGCTAGAAGGGAAAGAGCGAAGAGTGGCAGCTGTTGCGGTCAAGCGCCGGTTTTCGCGAGCCCCCGTTTTCCACGCGGGTGTTTCGGTTGCGTGCCCTGCCTGCCCATCTGTTTTGTATCGCTCTACTACTAACCCCTGCCCCTTATGATGTTTTGTATCGCTCTACTACTAACCCCTGCCCCTTATGACGGTACTACCCTACCCCTGTCTCGTCGGGTGGGGAAGAGGGATGGCCAGAATGGGGGATACGGTGGTCAGTAGTACTTCATCATGTGAAACGAAAGATTTGTGAATAACTAAATCATTAAGAAAGGAAAAGGAAAAGAAAATCCAAACGGCTTCCGTTATCTCCGTCAATAATTTTTGGATTGGTACCACATGTGATTCGCTGTGATGAATGGTCCATGCTTTTTAGTTAATGATGTTATTCATCTCATCTGCCTGTCTTGGCTCAAGGTTATTTGATATACACATACAAACATGTCTATACATACACTCTATCTTAAACATGTGGACCTTGTGGTCCTTTGACGCTCTTGGGACCTTGTGAACAAGCCAATCCATTTGGCCTCGTGTTTGCAATCATAAATTGGAAAGTGCATCTATCACGATTATGAGATTACAACTTTACATCTACAACAATAATACACTCAGACACGGACTTGGGTACCTAAAGGCGTTTAGAATCAAAACAAAGTGTGAGGCGATTGCTTGGTTACTCAGCGCAAAGACCACAAATTACATGGAGTAGAGAACCTTCGATGGGCTTATCTGCACAAGTTAGGGCAAATGTGGAGCTAAGGTCAATATATGTTTAACATGTCGAACTCAGACGGTTTAAAGTTCATCATTCACTAATACACTCTACGTTGATTGATGTTACCAAAATAATAGCCATGTTTCTCGACATACATGTTTATATATTTCTGAGGGACATTGGTACCGGGGCCATGTGTAAATGATTTTGAGATTACTATGTGCACTTAGTTTGTCCTGGCCAGCACACGACATATGTCACGTGTATGATATGTATTACAATCATTGTTAACATCGGCTAGGATGAGATTAGGTTTGGAAAACCCAACCTCATCCTAGGTGTTAGAATTCATCTGTTCATCTTGGGATCGGGTATTATTCAGACGACACACCCACATCTTATACATCTTAATCATGTAATAAACTCTAATCTAGGATTTCCATGCTATAATTTTGACATCCTATTTTTTGTCATATAATTAGTGATCGCGGTCAGATCTGCTCTTTGGGTAATGAAATTTTTTTTCCCTCTCACATTCTTTTATCTATTTAATTCACCCACATTCACCCATTTGCTACTTACCAGGGTCAAAAATAGTAAATTCTTTCTCTGAAGTTAAGTACACTTTGCCCTTTTATTGATAATTTCTAAGCCCTTTTTCATCAATTTCTAGGCTGGATTATCCTAAATCAAGTATTCAATTCCCACTCCAATTGGAAATCAAATTATCATTTCTTATGTAAATCAATTTCATATCCCTTTTTACCAAGAAAAAGAAAAAGAAAAAGAAAAAGAAAAAGAAAAAGAGAAGAGTTGGCCTTCTAGTTGTTATATGTCCTTTTCCCCTCTTTTTTAATCAGCTTTTATTCCCCTAAAACAATATCCCTTATCAAAATGGATTTCTTATCTGAGATATCTCTAAAATATTCTTGAAAGTCCTAAAACTCAAATATGAACAAGAATATTTTCTTCTTGCCTGGGGACACCTTGTGGAATCTGACTTGTTGTAGTGGTGCCACATGGCAGAATCATGTGGTATGCTAGTGGAAATTCATGCGGAACAAATCATTCCGCCAGATTTTTTCCCGTGGCACTAAATCCTGATTTTTTTAATTTCTTTTTTCTCTTATCCAATGGGGATTTGTCCTCAAAGATTCTTTTCAAGATGTCAAAGCACTAAACCCTAATACACGACTATAAATACACCCTCCCCCTCAATATCTACCATCTTAAAGCCTCATTAGAGACTCTCCTAAAGATGGAGAGGACTACCTCCTTTTTTTAAGACTTTATTTCAGTGCCTAGAAGATCCTTCTTCTAGAACCTCGACTCCACTACGCCAGAAGGCTGCATAGACGTTAAGGTGAAAATAGATTTATGTATTTTAACGATTAGTCATTTATCTTCATCTTAACTTGTTCATAACCACCTTAACTACTCTTAAACATGTTTAATCATCAAAAAAAATATTTAACTGCTACAAATCGATTAATCTTACTCTTGTTCAATAATTTTTCATCTCTAGCAACTAGATAGCGCCTTACTAATCCAGTTTGCTTAACATGCTCGTTACCATGTAAATCTAGTCACCTTTCATGTTCTTTTGCTCAATCACATGCATAATAGTAGATGTCGCTCATATTGAATCCCTCTCTATTTGTCTCTCTCTTTATCTTTCCACATCTCGTCCAATCACCTAGGATAGATTTCACTTGTGGGATATCATATATAAAGAAAGGAAAAGAAAAAGAAAATTCAAACGGCTTCCTCATTCTCTGTCAATAATTTACCGGTGTTCGGTTCTCCTTTAATAAGGAAAAGATTTTTTTTCCTTTATAGGAAGTCTTGTTCGTTTCATTGTCACCGGGATTGGATTGGTACCACGTGATTCGCTGTGGTGATGCTCGATGATATTTTGGTAAAAGACGTTATTCATCTCATCTGCTTGTCTGGCTCAAGGCTGTTTAAAAATTTATATACCCACATAAACATGTATATGCATACACACTCTCTCTTTGAAGCACGTCGACCTTGTGGTCCTTCTGACGTTTTGGGACATTTTGAACAAAACCAATCAATTCGACCCCGCGTTTGCAATCATAAATTTGAATGTTCATCTATTACGATTCTGAGATTACAACTTTACATCAACAACATTACAACTATACACCAACCAAAGTACGACGTGTTGAATCTAAGGAGTACGTCCTGTCTACGATCCGTTGCATCACTTTTATCTCATATCATAACTTGACGCGCACTTGGGTACCTAAAAGCTTTTAGAATCAAAACAAACTGAGAGGCAATTGCTTTGGTACTCGGGATAAAGACCACAACTAAATGAAGTAGAGAATTTCGGACCTCGGTGGGTTTATCTTCGGAGGTACATCGGTACCGGGGCCATGTGTAACTGATTTTTTAGATTACCAGATGCACCTAAGGCTCCAAGTCTGCCTGGTTAACACACGACATATCTCACGTGTATAATATGTATTGCAATCGTTGTTAACATCGGCTAGGATTATATTAGGTTTAGCAAACGCAACCTCATCCTAGGTGCTAGAAGTCATCACGTTCAACTTGGGATCGGTTATAATTCATACGGCACACTCACATTGTATATCTCTTAATCATGTATCAAACTCTAATATAGGATTCCATACTATACGTTTGACATCCTAATTTTTTGTCATCCAATCAATGATTATGATCAGATCTGCTTTCTGGCTAATGATGAATTTTTTTTCACATTACTTTACCTATTTAATTCACCCACATTCACCCTTTGTTACTTATGAAGGTCCAACGAATAGTAAATTCTTCATGTGAACTTATGTACAATTTATCCTTTTATTGAACATTTATAAACTTTTTCATCAATACTGAATTGAGTTATTCTAAATCAAGTATTCAATTCCCACTCCAACTAGAAATTCAATTGTCTTTTTTTATGTAAATCAATTCCATATCCCTTTTCACCAAGATAAGAAAAGGAGAAGATTTGGCCATAAAGTTTTTATCTCTCCTCTTCCCCTCCTTTTATCAAATTTTATTCCCTGAATAATACTATCCCGCAATCAAAATAGATTTCTTAAAAATCTCAAAACTCAAATATGAACAAGAAATTTTTTATTTTTTGCCTTGGAACACGCAGTGGAATTTGATGTGTTGCAGTGATACTGCATGGCAGAATCATGCATTCTACTAGTGGGAATCCACGCGGAATGAAACGTTCTGCAGATTTTTTCCCTTTGAACAAAATCATAATTTTTTCTTTTTTTTTTCTTCTCTTAAGTCCAATGAGAATTTGTTCTCAAAAAATATTTTCAAGATGTTGAAGCTCCCAACCCTAATACACAACTATAAATGCCCCTCCCCCTCAATATCCACCATCTCAAAGCCTCATTAGAGACTCTCCTAAAGATATGGAGCGACTATCTCCTTTTCTGAAAACTATGTTGCCCAATGCCTAGAAGATCCGTCTTCTAGGACCAAGACTCCATTATACTAGAAGGATGCATAGCAGTAAGGATGCAATAGGCTCATTTGATTAATTATTAGTTCTATATCTTGATCTCAACTTATTCATAACTGCTTTAACTACTCTTAAACATGTTTATCATAAAACAAATCTTTCACTGCTTCCAATTGATTAATCATACTCTTGTTTAATAATATGTCAACTAATGACAATTAGAAAGTGCCTTGCTAATCTAGTCATTATTCAATTACAAAATTCTTATCTAGCCCTTTACCATGTAAATCTAGTCACCTTTCATCTTCTTTTGCTCGATTACATGCATAAAAGTAGATGTTGCTCATATTGAATCCCTCTCTATTTGTCCCTCTCTTTATGTTTCCACATCTTATCCAATCATGTAGGATAAATTTCTATCATGGGATATTCTGAGGTGATTGAGATGTCATAATAGAATTTGGAATTTTAGGGGATGATGATAGAATGTCACTGTCACATTGAGTCCCCACATACACAAACCCTAAAAATATTTTTCTCTTTGTATTTTAATTTTTTATTTAACAAAATCCAAACCGAACCATTTTCACAAACACATGATCAGGTAGTGCAATACCAATGTTCAAGAAACACGAGTGTGGTAACAACTTCCTCAATCATAATTAGATTGTCGATCCCGATCTCCTAGATATGATTTCCTTGATTTATCCACTCTCAAATGAAGTCGATTTTTGTCCTTTGCATCTTTCTACTGATCTAAATGCCTAACAATTTTACTTATTTCTCTCTAAAAATAAGATAATCAATCTGGAATTCCTTATCTTTTTAATGAGTTTGGCAACAAATGTTGAAACTAGATTTTCACATATTTTTCTCATGGGTATACCATTTTGGCAACACTAGTAGGGACACTATACCATTTGAGTTGCTTTTTTGATATCTCGACTTTCCTATTTTGGTTTGGTTTTACTTTAAGCTTCTTTTTTAGGGTTGCCTTAATGCTTCCCTTTTAGGGTTTCCCTTTTGCTTCCCTTTTGTTTCTTAGTTTGTTTTCTAAGAAGAAGAGAGAGAAATGAAAAGACAAGTCTTCCTTCATGACCAAGATTCTTTCTTTATGCATTCTTGATTACTTGCTTATATGAATGATTGATTTTTGGGAAAAGTGGGGTTGTACTTGCATGTCCACGTCAAAGCTCCCCACGTTCTCTTTCCTCACTTTATCTTTCTACTACGAGATAAAAATTAAACATCTAAATGCTTTACACTTATGTTTTACACTCCTACAAATCCATGTGTATGTGGAACAAGTGCCAATACTAATGTTAGAATCCCTACATGAGGGACAAGGGTGTTAGTGAAGATACCAACACAATATAATGATATATGTCCAAAGGGCTTGAGGATGCCCCATCTCCTAGCACTAACGAGTGATTACATCCCCTGTAGTCAGGAGGTGATAATGATAAAGGTAATTCCATCTATTATGTCTGTCGCAATCATGAGATGGAGACACAAACATAAGTAGATGTCTAAGGAATGATGTTACTCGATGACATATGTCTTCATGTTGAGGACCTGAACAATGAGATCATATGTATGATAAGAATGCATACATTATTGTTATGTCCCTAGTTGGATATTATTGTGGAAGCAAAATAGACGACAATAATACATAAGACTAGAGTGTGTGTTGACTGATGATAGAGTCTCATTAGGCATGATATGTGAAATCAAGTCAAGCACATATGTACATGTTAGAGAACAATGTATCAGATACACCCACCTTGATAGTGATACATGGAAACCATGGAATGGTAGTAATAATCAACCCTCATAGTGATAGTGGTGATTATGGTTCTTAGACGTGAAGCCACTACACTCATCACATGTTGTTCATTGTACTTTAACATCATCCAACTTTACCTTGAATAAGGGTTTCTATAAAGGTGATGCTCAAGTACTTTATGACACATGGGGATTGACTGTGAGTGATGTAGATGGCCATACTCATGTGATTCAATATGTGATATGTTAACTCATGTGCATATCAAACATTCTTCTATAGTTCAAGAAACATGGATTGGAAGTTGAGAGGATGACGATTCCATGCCTCAAGTTCAATATGAATATCATAGGCAAATGAACTATACGATCATGGTAATCGTTATCACTAATTATATGTTGAAGTTGTTGTCCAACTTTATAAATTACTTGGGTAGCAATGATGTGTTTCTAGATACCGCTCATTGCTTGTGATGTCAAAAATTAGTTATGGACATTCACGACCAGTATAATTTGGGACCTATAGGGTCACACTCATAGGATGCACTTAGAATAGGAGTTTATTCATGAATGATGTTTAACTTGATTACTAAAAGTATTTAGGCATTCAATTAAACAACTAAGGAAAAAAATTGACTGACTGGACTCTGAACCGACCAGTTCAAATGTTGAACCAATTGGTTGGAGTGTCAGGTCAATTGGAAACAACATTGACTGAATAATGCCTATACTAGGGCATGAACCAACCGGTTCACTAAGTGAACCGACCAGTTCATGGTCCCAAATGATTGGTTCATGTGATCAACTGCCCGGTTCAATGGTCAATTCAATTGGATCAAGGTTTAGTGTTGACATGATGGTGTGCATTAATCATACATTGAATACCAATGTGATTCAAAACAAGAAACATGCATGAATAGATCAATTCATGGCATGAACCGACCTGTTCATGCACAAACCGACTGGTTGGACATGCAAACTGACTAGTTTTCCATTCGTAGTGTGACACCCCGATGTGCCAGAAATGAGATTACTCAAAATTAAACGTGCAATTATAACTAAGCAAGCGGATTACCAGAAAACACAAGAAATTATAACCAATTTAACAAAAGCACCATAAGAAAAAAGCTTAGCACATATATGCCGACAAACCTATCACATGCATTATATATCATATCACAAAGTTCTCACATCATTGTGCATCATCATTCCTATCATCAACTTGTTACATGAGATATATGTTCCACATATATACATATACACATGCCATATATGTACAGTCATGAATCACATGCCAAAACCTCGTATCGATAATATATCAACAAAACACATCGAGAGCACCCCAAAAGACTTGAGTGCATAGGTACGACATCTAGGACTCTAACACCAAAAGGCTAGCATCACATCAAACCTTATCAACTACTACTCTTGTTGCTTCTCTTCCTCAACTACACGACCTCCACCTCTTCGTACACAACCACCTAAAAGATGTGGAAATCCACAGGGTGATACCAAACATCCTAGCGAGAGATATAACTCTCCAACAACGTCTATTAAAGCATAGATATAAGGTAAAGGAGAGCATGAAGTAAAGCTATAAAATGATAAGCAAATAATACTATTGAATTAGTTAAGAGAAATTGCAACTGAATTGTAGAACATTTTATAATCTAAGAAGGAATATGAAGAACATGTATATCTTCTATCAACTAAACTGTACAAAAGCAAGACAAAGGCTCATCCAATGTTATTCACATTTGTCCCTATATAAATATACTACACGACTATATTACATCTTTTATTAATGCCCTGACAAGATGAGGTATGCTACTCATGCTCCAACTGCCACTACTAAGTCAAAATTAGTGGCATACAAGGTCAATGGAAGAGATGGAATCCATGACCTCCCTAACACACCTTTTGGTCAACACAAGAGAAAACACCGTAGAGACATATCAAGTCTAACTGCAAAATAGCCTAGCCTACCTTGGTATATAGGCATAACGCTAGTGAAACTGAGCTATGACCCATAGTCACACTCCTGCCAGGGTATGACCGATAGCCAATATTGCTAAATATCATAAGTATATATTGAATCACATCACTGATCTACATCCCGTGACCACACTCATGTCAGGGTATGTGTTATGACCGTATCTGAGCTTAATTGGTAAGTTAGGGCTTATGTTCTTGATTACATGCTTGATTAGGTTGATCATTTCTTAAACATGATTAATGATGATATCTCAAGTATGACATGTTAAACCCAATAAGAACTCCAAGTATGCTATCGCTTTGTATAATTAGGGTTTGAGAAAATATAAACCCTAGTTGGTTGAAATTAGGGTTTTCACCGAATAGGCTCATGTTGAGGAGGAGTGAGAGAGGTAGGTAAAGGACAATGAAAATAGTAGCTGGATGCTTAGATACCATGGTCGTGGTGGGTAACTCAGTTGTGTTAGGTCAGTGGTGAGCGGCAACATAGAATCACGAGACCTAGCTTGAGTAGTGTCGTGCCATATCCTGCTATCACACATACAACGAGATGCCACACTAAAACGCACAGAAACACCATAGTCCACATGTTACCCAAAACACAGATTAATTAAAACCGATTGCGGAAAGCAGATAAAAGAGAACTATTACATTCACATCCTCATCCTGCACGGAAACATGTTATATAAACATACGCAAGCCTTGATATAAGTTCACAGCTTACAGAAAACCAGCTGTCTTGCCAGCACATGAGTTCATCACCTATATATACATACATCACGACCACATTAGGCCAGTAGCAGGATATAACAAAGGTACAATAGCTATACATCGTGAAACATCGTCAAAACACCTCCGAGGACCTGAGAGTACATGGATGACTCTAGGACTCTACTACAAAACCACCAAAACAGCAGCATGTCCATATCTTGCCTTCTACTTCTCTTCCTCTTACTGCTCAGTTGCAACCTTGCGACCACCACCACATCTAGCGCGACCACCTAAAAAGGTTGTAAACCAGTGGGGTGAGACACACAGTCCCAGCGAGAAACATAACTCCCCACCGAAACTATAAAACCTCAGAACGTTTAAAGTAGATAAAGCATATAGTTGGTAAGGGCATATAATAAGAGAAGCATACTGAGAAAAACCTATTATCATCATCAATCTTACCAAGATATTCATGAGACCTACATCCAAATATTTCTTTGTGGAACATTATTGACAAGATAAGCTTTATAAGAACTTATCACAAGATATCAAGATTGTACACATAACTGCAAGGTATAACTAGATCATCTAAATAAGCAAGGCCTCAACCAATGTTCTGTGTTTTGCTCTAAGCAGTATATACTATTTGGCTGGATTACATTTTATTATGCCCTAAGGAAGTGAGTTGTCCCTTCTCAAATCCAACCTTTGGCTGCGAAACCAAAAAACTGGTGCCATACAAGGTCAATGGGAGAGTCGGACTCCATGACCTCATCTCCCCGTGGTCAGTGCATGAAAACTAAAGCAGGACCACAATCTCATGCTTATATGGCCTCAGCCCCAGGGTCATCTCCGCAAGCTACCCATATCTCTAGCTCACCTTGACACATGTGCTAGTATACTTTTGAGCCACGTGCCTGATCACCGTGCTCTTGAGCCATGAACACATTCATGCTCTAACTCATTGAGTCATGGGCATGTTTACCATGCTCTTTACCATACGGAGTCTACAACTGCAGTTGTACTCTAATCCTCCTATTTTCGGCTAGGAGAAACCACACATATTCAACGATATGCGTCCCAGGTAATCCCACAGGATAAACCTGTTTCACCATCATCAAAATCTGACGATGATGGATCTATGGCCAGGGCAAACTACATTATATGTTTAATTGTAATTTAATTAGTATATTTTAAGTGAGTTGTTGAGGCAACCAAGTTGTAAAACATAAACAACATTGAGCTACATTAATACTATTATTATCACATCATCATGGGATCTCAATCCCTCCTCATAGATTGCTACTGCCTCTCAAGGCATCAATATCCTACATCAACATTCTGGGATAGCAATCTCTTATCTCATCATCAGAGGATAACACGTCAACTAGGCACTCAGCCTTTAATAGGTCCTCATACCTATCTCATCATACTGGTGATGCATGTTATCTCATCAACAAGGATCATTATCATTTAGTGTTATTCAAAGCACATATACCTCATAGCTCTTACCTAGCTATGAATCCATTTAATATACCTGCATGGTTAGTATGCACATCAAGAGAAATAACTTAAAATCACCAGACATAGCTCTTACAGATTATCATGTCATTAGGATTTGCAGATGCACATGTCATGATTATAAATATGTGTGTCATACTGTATCAATTACATCACTACTATGAAATCATGGGCATCCATTTATGCTCTTGACCTTATAAACATGGAAAGTATCTTATCATCTTAAACGACATCATCTTTAGACATCCATCATAGCATAGGTTTGTAACTATCATCCATATATCAAAAGATGTGGTTACATGATAAAGAACTACTACCTAGGGTTTTTCGGGTTGGACATAACCCTCACCAAAGGTGCTCGCTACCCTCAGTAGAAGTGTGACGGGTAGTGCAACCTTTACTATAAGTGATATCGAGTAGGGTAACAACCCTTACTACAACTTGTCGGACAAGACACTTAGACTCGCCTATCGGCCAACACAACTCAAGGTGAAACGGGTAACCAACTTTATGGTGTATCATGCAACCATAGAAGCATGAGGGTATCGGGAAGTAGGGCCAAGAAGATGTTTTGTGCACCCAAGATAGATATTTGTGTTGGGCACCCTGATGTATCAGCTAGAACCCTATCGTTCAACAATGCTTAAGTTTTGTAACGGGTAACAACTACCCTAACGTTCAAAGCTTGTATTGGCCAGCAACATGGCACCCAAGATCAGCCCTGTAACGCCTATCATACTCACTGCAACAACTGATACTAAGGCGCCACAAGAAGGCCTATCGCCCAACTAAAACCAACACACCATATAGGTCACCACAAGGTACTCACAAGGGCCACCACTCAACCCATGTTGGGCAAGAACCCAAACCAACATGTATCGCCCAAGACTCCAAACAAAGATATCAATTAGGCATTCTATCAGCCAAGGGGGCAACAACTACTAGGTCAAAGGATCATCTAGATCAAGGCATATCACCCAAGCTCATCATCAAGGTTAAGAGAGCCATATTGGGCACAAAGCCAACCAAACACATCATATCGGCCAAGATCAAAACCCTAGACCAAGGGAGGTGTGTTGGGCAACACTACTATAAGGTGTATCGTGCAAGGCACCAAGCTCATCCCGACTAGGTCATCATCAACCTCAAGATCACCATCATTAAAACCCTAAAAGATCAAGAGGATTGGCTCACCTTTCAACAACCAAGAGAGAGGAGTTTTGCACAACCTCCATCACTAATCGGGCAACATGATGGATCATTTCCATATCGGCCAAAGGCTCAACCAAGGCTCACCTCTCAAATCCATGGTGAGAGAAGAGTGTTGCACAAGCAACTAGAGTATAGACTCACCTCTCAACAACCAAGAGAGAGGGGTGTTGCCTATATCACTAGAGCCAAACTCACTTCTCAAGACCAAAGGAGATAAAGGGGTATTGCCTAAAAGGAAACCCCAATCTATGGGTTTGGCCAACTAGGTCCAAAGGTACACAAGAAACAAAAACATCATCAACAACATGATCACTATATCCACAAGATTAAAGGTACATGCTAGAGCAAGAAACATATATATCTAAAAACATGCATGGCCGATCATGATCATATGTGAACATGCAACATAAAAGAAGGTAGTATAGTTTAGGGTTAGAAGTTATGTAACCCGCCTTAAGAAAGCTCCAAGCTCCTAGCACCAAGCAACACCTTCGGCCACCACAAGAGGAAGAAGAAGACTCCAAAGAGAAGGATCAACCACCAAGCTTAGCTCCTCCAAGGGTATCAACCACCAATGTTGTAAAGGATAGGTGTCGTTCACCAAGGAAGAGGGGAAACTAAGGAACTAAAGAGATCCTTAGCAAGAGAAAGGAGATAAATATATAGAAGAGGGTGGAGGAGAAAACAAGGCAATGTGTCGCCCACCTAGGGACACTTGTCCATGGGCAATGTCACCTTCTCATCTCACCTCATCCACATGTCCAAGGCAATTGCCACATGCAAGCATCATGCACCAAGTGTCCACTAGAGTGGTGACACAAACGAAGATAAGAGTCAAAGATGGTCCATGGCCGACACACCTCACTTACCTTGCCCGACACATCCCCAAGGGCGACACAACTATGGCCGACACAAAGCTCTCTTTCCTGATAGATCCAACAAGGCAGAGCAAGGCCCAAATAAGGTGAAACAAAGCCCAACAAAGCTCAACCAAGCCCAAGGCAACTCAAGCAATGAGCCCAACCCTTCCTCTCAACTCTATAGGAAGCAAGGAGAGAGAGAAACATCTCTCAAGGTGACAAACTTTCTCACCAACCCTAAACTTAGGTTATTTGCAAGTAGCACCTCCAACTCTCAACAAAGCTCAAGCAAACTCTAATCACCACTAGAGGTGATTAGCAAGCAACTAAGCACAAGGTTTAGGCAAAGCAAATAGGATAAGCCCAAAACAGAGGTCAGGGTCCTTATAAGCCATAAACCTCTACAAAGGGATTTCGTCCCCAAAATCCAAAGAGAAAAGTGAGGGATACTTCTTCCTCATCTCTTCCTCAAGCTCCCACGTGGCTTCCTCAACACCACGATGATGTCAAAGAACTTTCACAAGAACCATGCATTTCCTTTTTAACTTCTTTACTCTTCTGTCAAGGATCATCACTAGACCTTCCTTGTAGGTCACATCTTAATCGAGCTCAACCTCAATTGGTTGTATTACTGTCCCTATGTCTGGATGACTTTTCTTCAGCATACTGACATGGAACACCGGATGTAACCTGTGCAACTTTGGAGGAATCTCTAACTTATAAGCTACCTTGCCAACACATGCTATTACCGGGTATGGCCCCATATACCTGGGTGCCAGTTTGCCTTTCCGGCCAAACTTCAGCACGCCTTTCCAAGGTGAGACCTTGAGATACACTTTGTCTCCCACCTAGAACTCTAAAGGTCGTCAGCGATTGTCAGCATACGACTTCTATCTGTCCTGTACTGCTTTCAACTTTTTTTGTATCACTCTGATCTTCTCTGTTGTCTACTACACTAACGCAGGACCCAAAAGCTGATACTCACCAGACTCATACCAACATAAAGGAGATCTACACTTCCTTCCATATAGAGCCTCATAAGGAGCCATGGCAATGCTCCGTTGGTAACTATTGTTGTAGGAGAACTCTATCAAACTGAGATGCATGTCCCAACTGCTTAGGAACTACAAAACACAAGCTCGAAGAAGATCCTCCAAAGTCTGAATAGTCCTTTCAGACTGCCCATCTGTCTGTGGGTGGAAAGCAGTACTGAACCTCAACTACGTTCCCAAAGCTTTGTGTAACTGTTCCCAGAAATGACTCATGAACTGAGGACCTCTGTCAGAAACTATCGTTGTTGGTACACCATGCAAACACACTATCTCGTCTACATACACATGAGCAAGCTTCTCTGCTGTATATGTTGTCTTTACCGGTATGAAGTGCGCAGACTTTGTCAATTTGTCCACTATCACGCAAATCGAATCATAATTACTAGCTGTCCTTGGCAGACCAACTACAAAATCCATAGTTATATGATCCCATTTCTACTACGGTATCAGCATGGGTTGCAATGTACCTACTGGCTTCTGATGCTCAGCCTTAACTTGCTAACATACTGCACACCTAACAACAAACTTGGCTACATCTCTCTTCAATCTAGGCCACCAATACAGGTCCTTCATATTGTAATACATCTTGGTGACTCCTGGATGCATGTCATACATCAATGTGTGTGCTTCCTCGAGCACTAGCTTTCTCTGATCATCAACATCGGGGACTACCATCCTATTATGATAACAAATTAGTCCATCTTCAGACTCATGGAACCCATCATGCTTTTCTTTTCCGAACTCTGACCTGATCAACTACACTGTATCATCTGCCTACTGTGCGTCTTTGATCTGCTATCTCAGTGTAGGCTTTACTTGCATCTATGCCAACAGTCCTGCCAACAAGGAAACTTTCAACTGCACAATCATCTGCCGAAAAGAGACAAGCATATCCCACCTATGGCATACCAAAGAGCTCAACTATTCTTTCTTTGTGGGAAGAGAAGAAGACTTCCTGTTAAGCGCATCAGCTACCACGTTTGCCTTACCAGGATGATACTCAATGGTGCAATCATAATCATTGATCAACTCCATCCAACGACATTGTCGCATGTTCAGCTCACTCTGCAAGAAGATATACTTTAGGTTCTTATGATTTGTAAAGATCTGACACACTTCCCCATAAAGATATTGTCTCCAAATCTTTAACACATGCACCACTACTGCCAACTCTAAATCATGTGTCAGGTAATTCTCCTCATGCTTCTTAAGCTTTCGCGAAGCAAAAGAAACCACATGATCCTCCTGCATCAACACACATCCTAGGCCCTTCTTGGAAGCATCACAGAAAACAACATAGCCTTTTCCAGGCTCTGGCAGTACTAGCACTGGAGTACTAGTCAACTTCTCCTTCAATCTTTAGAAAGCTTGCTGACAATGATCATCCCAGACAAAAGGTACATCCTTCCTAGTCAATTTTGTCATCGGCAACGCGATCATACTGAAGTCCTTTATAAACCTCTGGTAGTATCCTGCTAGACCCAGAAAACTACAAACTTCTATTGGTGTCTTTAGTTGCTCCCAATCAACAACTGACTCCACCTTATTTGGGTCTACTCTGACTCCTTCTACAGATATCACATGACCCAAGAAAGTCACTTCTTTTAACCAGAACTCGCACTTACTGAACTTGGCATACAACTGATGTTGGCGGAGAAGAGTCAACGCTTGTCGAAGATGTTGTTCATGCTCTTGAATGTCTCGACTGTAGATCAAGATGTCATCTATGAAAACCACAACAAACTGATCTAGAAACGAATGAAACACCCTGTTCATCAGATCCATGAAAGCAGAAGGCGCATTGGTTAGCCCAAATGGTATAACTACAAACTCGAAGTGACCATACCTCTTCCTAAATGCTGACTTTGGTATGTTATCATCCTTAATTCGCAATTGATGATATCCAGACCATAGATCGATCTTTGAGAACATTGTGGCACCACACAACTGATCGAATAGACCATCTATCCTCAACAACATGTATTTATTCTTGATCATAACTTTGTTCAGCTACCAGTAATCTATGCAAAACCACATCGACTCATCCTTCTTCTTAATGAACAAGACTGGAGCACCCCACAGAGATGTGATCGCTCTGATGAAACCTTTATCCAACAACTCCTGTAACTGCTTCTTCAGTTCTACCATCTCAGCTGGAGCCATTCTGTATGGTGTCTGTGCAACTGGTTGTGTTCCTGGTACCAGATTGATCTCAAAATCAATCTCTCGAGGTGGGGGAATACTAGAAAACTCCTCGGGAAACACATCCACAAACTCTCAGACAACATGCACCTCCTCAAGGCTAGGACCCTTTACCTTGGTATCCACAATGTGAGCTAAGAACGCCTTACAACCTTGCCGCAACAACTTCTCTTCCACCATCGTTGACACTAAACACGTTATAAGAATCTTCCTATCACCTTGGAAGATCCATCTTTCACCATCGTCATCAAACACTGCTTGCTTGGAACCACAGTCCAACACAACCTTATACTTCTCTAAGGTATCCATCCCAAGGATCACATCGAATCCATGCACCTCAAGTGGTATAAGATCCACTTGTATACTGTGTCCCGAAAAAGATAAGATACAAGATGGACACTCTTCTCAAAGCATCGAGGAACCATCAAGAGGGGTTTCTAACAACATGCTATCTTTGTTACAACTAATAGGTAAAAGACAGTTTTCAAGCATAGTTCGTGCGATAAAAGAGTGTGTAGCACCTGGATCAACCAGAACAAATATAAAGCAAAAAGAAGACAAATCAGATTTAAATAACTCCATCTTACCTACCACCACTCGCGGGTTAACTATCGCCTTCGAATGACTCATAGCATAGAATCAAGACATTGCTTACTGTCCACGTCCTCTACTTCCTTGAGTAGACGATCCCACTTGTGATGCTTGACCACGTCCTCACCCTCTGCTACTACTGGGTTGATGTCTATCTGACCCTTGTTGATCTTGCCTCGACTGTTGTGTCACTTCAACATCTCTCCTGGGCAATTTGACCTCAAATGCCCGGTCTGTCCACAGAGATAGCATGACCTGCCTTATATCTACGGCCTAGATGACCCTGTCACTATTACCGAAGCTATACTATGAGCTTTGGATGTGAAAATCCACACCCTCTTCCCTTACTTGGAGACCACTGAGATGGTACATGAGAACTCTGCATTGCGGAAGGTGCCGAAAACCTTGGCTTCTTGAAGCCATCAGAACTCTATCTCTGGAACTAAGCAAGCCTTTTCCTGGTCATGGACTCCCTCTTCTCCTTGACTGACCGTTCAATCCTTCAGACAGACTCCACAAAAATGGCAAACCGCTCCCAGTTCTCCAAAGCAACAGTAGTTGTCGACATCTCAACACTCAAACCTTTCTCAAACTGCCTGATCCGCTCATCATTTGTCGCCACCATGTGAGGACAAAACCTTAGCAGGTCCACAAACTTGGCTTCATACTCGATGATGCTCATCGATCCTTGGCGCAGACGCTTGAACTGGTTGATCTTCTCATCCAGATACATCTTCGGAAAGTATCTGCTGATGAACTCCCGTCAGAAAACCTCCCAACCAATCACCTCACCGGGTCGCTTTTCCTCCTTGATGGCCCACCAGTGACCAGCACTACCTTTCAGAAGGTAGACAACATGCTTTACTTTGTCTGCTTCAGGGATGTCAAGGATCCGTAAGGCCTTCTCAAGACCTGTCAGCCACATATCTGCATCTGCTGGATCAGCCGTTCCAACATAATCCGAAGCTCCGACTCGGAGAAGCCGCTCAAAGGTCTTCCCAATGCCCGATGTTTCACCATTGGGAGCCTGTTCTCTTAGCTAAGGCATTGGCACTCTTTCCACCATGTGATTCATCATAGCCATCAAGTGCCCCATAAGTTGTTGGTAGGTAGGGTTTTCGAAAATGGTTGGGTCAAGTTGGGGGACCTCAGGCACCCGATCTTCATGTGCCTACACTCTTGCTCCATCAATTGATGCAGCATCCCTGGTCTCGACAACATGTTGTTCATGGTTTCCAGACATCTTTAAGCTTTATCTTCCGCTGAGGGTAGAAGGTTATTGTAAGAAAATCTAGAAAACTCACAAGAATAGACACAACCCTAGTCCTAGATCCCTGTAGACTCAGCGAACCTAGAGCTCTGATACCAAACTTGTCGTGCCACATCTCTCTATCACACAGACAACGAGATGCCACGCTAAAATGCATAGAAACACCATAATCCACATGTTGCCAAAAACACGGGTTAATTAAAACTAATTGCGGAATGCAGATAAAAGAGAACTATTACATTCAAATCCTCATCCTGCAAGGAAACATGCTATATAAACATACACAAGCCTTGATATAAGTTCACATCTTACAGAAAACCAACTGTTTTGCCAACACATGAGTTCATCACTTGTTTATACATATATAACAGCCACATCAGGCCAACAACAGGATATAACAAAGGTACAATAGCTATACATCATGAAACATCATCAAAACACCTACGAGGACTTGAGAATACAGGGATGACTCTAGGACTCTACTACAAAACCACCAAAACAACAACATGTCCATCTCTTACCTTCTACTTCTCTTCCTCTTGCTACTCAGCCGCAACCTCGCGACCACCACCACATCTAGCATGACCACCTAAAAAGGTTGTAAACCAGCGGGGTGAGACACACAGTCCCAACGAGAAACATAACTCCCTGCTGAAACTATAAAACCTCAAAAGGTTTAAAGCAGATAAAGCAGATAGCTGGTAAGGAAATATAATAAGAGTAGCATACTGAGCAAGACCTATTATCATCATCATCTTACCAAGATATTCATGAGACCTACATCCAGATATTTCTTTATGGAACATGATTGATAAGATAAGCTTTATAAGAACTTATCACAAGATATCAAGATCGTACACATAACTGCAAGGTATAACTAGATCATCTACATAAGCAAGGCCTCAACCAATGTTTCATGTTTTTCTCTAAGCAGTATATACTATTCAGCTAGATTACGTTTTATTATGCCCTGAGGAAGTGAGTTGTCCCTGCTCAAATCCAACCTTTGGCTATGAAGCCCAAAAACCGATGCCATACAAGGTCAATGAGAGAGATGGACTCTATGACCTCACCTCCTCATGGTCAGTGCACGAAAACCAAAGCAGGACCGCAGTCTCATGCTTATATGGTCTCAACCTCAGGGTCAGCTCCGCAAGCTACCCATATCTCTAGCTCACCTTGACACAGGCGCTAGTATACTTTTGAGCCACGAGCCTGATCACCGTGCTCTTGAGCCATGAACACATTCATGCTCTAACTCCTTGAATCATGGGCCTATTCATCATGCTCTTTACCATATGGAGTCTACAACCGCAATTGTACTCTAATCCTCTATTTTTGGCTAGGAGAAACCCTGCATATTCAACAATATGCGCTCCAGGTAATCCTGGAGGATAAACCTGTTTCACCATCATCAAAATCTGACGATGATGGATCTATGGCCAGGGCAAACTACATGATATGTTTCATTGTAATTTAATTAGTATATTTTAAGTGATTTGTTGAGGCAACCAAGTTGTAAAACATAAACAACATTGAGCTACATTAATACTGTTATTATCACATCATCATGGGATCTCAATCCCTCCTCACAGATTGCTACTGCCTCTCAAGGCATCAACATCCTGGGATAGCAATCCCTTATCTCATCATCAGAGGATAACGCCTCAACTAGGCACTCAGCCTTTAACAGGTCCTCAGACCTATCTCATCATACTGGTGATGCATGTTATCTCATCAACAAGGATCATTATCATTTAGTGTTATTCAAAGCACATATATCTCATAGCTCTTACCTAGCTATGAATCCATTTAATATACCTACATGGTTAGTATGCACATCAAGAGAGATAACTTAAAATCACCAGACATAGCTCTTACGGATTATCATGTCATTAGGATTTGCAGATGTACATGTCATGATTACAAATATGTATGTCATACTGTATCAATTACATCACTGTTATCAAATCATGGGCATCCATTTATGCTCTTTACCATATAAACATGGCAAGTATCTTATCATCTTAAATGACATCATCTTTAGACATCCATCATAGCATAGGTTTGCAACTATCATCCATATATCAAAAGATGCAGTTAAATGATAAAGAACTACTACCTAGGGTTTTCCGAGTTGGACATAACCCTCACCAAATGTGCTCTCTACCCTCACTAGAAGTGTGTAAGGTAGTGAAACCTTTACTATAGGTGATATCGGGCAGGGTAACAACCCTTACTACAACTTGTCGGCCAAGGCACTTAGCCTCGCCTATCAGGCAACACAACTCAAGGTGAAACGAGTAACCAGCTTTATGGTGTATCGTGCAACCATAGAAGCATGAGGGTATCGGGCAGTAGGGCCAAGAAGATGTTTCGTGCACCCAAGCTAGATATGTGTGTCGGGCACCCTCATGTATCAGCTAGAACCCTATCGTTCAAAGAGGTTTAGGGTTCGTAAATGGCAACAACTACCCTAACGTTCAAAGCTTGTATTGTCCAGCAGCATGGCGCCCAAGCTCAGTCCTATAATGCTTATCATACTCACTGCAACAACCGATACTAAGGCTCCGCAAGAAGGCCTATCACCCAACTAAAACCAACACACCATATCGGTCACCACAAGGTACTCACAAGGGCCACCACTCAACCCATGTTGGGCAAGAACCCGACCCAACATGTATCGCCCAAGACTCCAACCAAAGATATCAACTAGGCATTCTATCGGCCAAGGGGGGAAACAACTACTAGGTCAAAGGATCATCTAGATCAAGGCACATCGCCCAAGCTCATCATCAAGGTCAAGAGAGCCATATCGGGCACAAAGCCAACCAAACACATAATGTCGGCTAAGATCAAAACCCTAGACTAAGGGAGGTGTGTCAGGTAGCACTACTACAAGGTGTATTGTGCAAGGCACCAAGCTCATCCTGACAAGGTCATCATCAATCTCAAGATCACAATCATCAAAACCCTAAAAGATCAAAAGGATTGGCTCACCTCTCAACAACCAAGAGAGAGGGGTTTTGCACAACCTCCATCACTAATCAGGCAACATGATGGATCATTTCCATATCGGCCAAAGGCTCAAACAAGGCTCACCTCTCAAATCCATGGTGAGAGAAGAGTGTTGCTCAAGCAACTAGAGTATAGACTCACCTCTCAACAACTAAGAGAGAGGGGTGTTGCCTATATCACTAGATCCAAACTCACTTCTAAAGACCAAAGGAGAGAATGGGGTATTGCCCAAAAGGAAACCCTAATCTATGGGTTCGACCAACTAGGTCCAAAGGTACACAAGAAACAACAACATCATCAACAACATGATCACTGTATCCACAAGATTAAAGGTACATGCTAGAGCAAGAAACATATCTAACAACATGCATGGCCGATCATGATCATATGTGAACATGCAACATAAAAGAAGGTAGTATAGTTTAGGGTTAGAAGCTATGTAACCCACCTTAAGCAAGCTCCTAGCTCCTAGAACCAAGCAACACCTTCGGCCACAACAAGAGGAAGAAGAAGAAGACTCCAAAGAGAAGGATCGACCACCAAGCTTAGCTCCTCCAAGGATATCGGCCACCAAGGTTGCAATGGAGATGTTTCGTTCACCAAGTAAGAGGGGAAACTAAGGAACTAAAGTGACGTGTATTTTATTACGTGCTAAAAATGCAAGTATACACGTCGAGTAGTACAGGCCTTGTGAGGCCTGAGTCGAACACAGGGATACTCGGAAATGTTGGAGACTCCTACTAACTATTTGCGATCAGCTAAGCCGAATAACAAATTGGGGTTGTTGAATAAAATTAAAAGAAAATATAAACAAAACAAAGCAAACAATCGATTAAAGGTTAATTTAATCAATTCAAAAGGATATCTTTAAGATTGCAGTTTCACCGCGGGTTTTCATTGTATTAGATTTCATATAATGCCTCAATCTTCTCTCTCTATCCGGGTAGTGGCTTGAAAACAAAAGTGCCCACTGTCATGGTGCAATTCACTACTTAGGTTTAGGTCGGTTCCACCGTCGTAGTAACCTATCCCCTAAACTAAGTGCATTACGAATGATCTCTCAGTATCCACCATTAATTTTACATCACCTTGTTCAAGGGATTTATCGATTAATGTAGGTTTCGTCTCTTTTCAGCCGTTAATCCTTCTGTCGAAGTGATTGAGGGCGTTAGGTTATTATTATGGTGATCAAGCATAACAATATATGGAGAAAACGAAGCTATACCACGGATTTAAGAGAGAAAATATGAATTACTATTATAAACTTGTCATACAATGAATTCCCGGGCTACTCCCGGTCCGAAAGATGGAGGGGATTAGCCCCGCATGTTCATCTCAATGAAAGACAGAGGAGTAGAGAAGAAAAACATGGGAAACATGGAGAAAACTCATGTAACCCCTGATACAAAGGTGTTCCTGGAGATCCTCCTCGAGAAACGTGCGTTTTGCAGTCTTCCGGCAGCAAAATCGCCCGTCGGAGGTGCCCGGATTGCTCGGTTGACGGCCTTCGTCTCTCATCTCCTATCTCTCTCTCCCCTTCTTGGATGTTGTGCAACACAATCTCCTCTCCCCCTCGGGCCGTCCGTGCTCTTCTTAGGTCATAGGACCACTTTACGGCTCCGAAAAAGCTCAACCGTCGGATTAAAACACTCCGTTTTAGTGCTGAAAATCGCCAGATCCTGACGCTGTCGATGGTATCGACCCCAAGGTCGATGGTATCGACCATGGCACAGGTTATTCCTTCCAAGATCGCGTTTTGGGGTTGCTTTTTGATGAAATGTCGATACTATCGACCTGGGGGTCGATAGTATCGACTCCGGACAATGCAAAAGTGCCTGAAAAAGTGCCGAAACATGTGTATAAGTCCGGAGATTATATAAAATCATATAAATATGATAAAAGAAGTATAATTTGATGCAAAAAGAGTTTAAGGGCCAACTATAGTGAATTATGCAAATATAATCAAGAAAATGACAAATACATGCATAAAACAGATATAAAATAAGCCTATAAAAGTGACTCAAAACCCATGCATCAAACTCCCCTAAGCTTAAACCTTGCTCGTCCTCGAGCAACAAAACTTTGGATCTGGTTGAGATAAGTCAGCAACAGGACATAAATACATGAAATGAATCTACATCATCCCCACTTTCTTTCCACAAACCGGCCCTCATTGACCACTGAACACTAACTGCCATCCAGGCGACCAAAGACCTATGTAAAAGATGTCCGTCCCCCAATCAATAAAACACTATCAATTAAAGCAGTTAATATGATAAACTCATTTGGTCCATACTTGATGCATCTTGTGATCTCCTATCTACGTTGCTCATTTCCTAACTACCATCTAAATGGAAGCAGATCTCCTGATATTAATGAATGAGGAGAATATCATGGGTGGCCTACCGATTAGAGCAACGGGTGGATGGGATAGGTGGTTGTGGAAGAGATGGAAGCACATAATAGTCAATCATGCAATACAAAAATTAATGACCTATCATGATGCAAAATGCAAGTGAAAATGTCCTAATGTTACATTTTTGGTGGAATGATGCATGCACTATCATTCTGTCTCAAGGTGAGATGGAATATCTAAGAAAACTACACCATGTGCTTATTCTTCTTAGTATGTAAGTGAGAACATGTTCCTTTCTCCCTCTCATTCCTACTTACTTCTCAATTCTTTTTTTTTCTTCTCTTTTTTTTTCAATTTTTTTTCAATTTTTTTAAAGCCCTTATTTTCATAGATGACAATGAATTATATGCCGGGCTCACTTCTTGTTACATACTTGTGCATCTGAAGCATTCTATTTGGAGGGTATGGAACAAGTTCATCACCTTTAATGTTTTCAGAGTAACATAAGATACATGGTGTAAAATATGCTCAAAAGATGTAAATGCAACTACATAATGACAGTTTTGCAACTATTATGACATGCACCTAAGGATAATGTGCATGTATAACTACTCTATCTTTTTTTTTCATTCTCATGCAAAAAATATGAAAATAGTTGTAATGCAAGACCTATCTACATGGTATGCAATCAAAGAGTGAAAGACAGTAATGTGCTCCCATTTCTTATGGTGGAGTGTGAATGAAATTGCGGTGGATCAGATCACAAGACTCATTGACAGAACCTTTCGAAAATATCATATGTCCCTCTCTAAAGACCTGTGTACAGGGTAACTGAAGGATTTCTCTCTTAAACTTTAGTCTAAGGTCACATTAGCGTTTGGTCGGTTTGGGCTCAAACATCCTTGTCAATCACTTTTCCTTGGACAATAAAGATGGTCATTCATGTCCCCGTGTCCTGAAGCTGACTCACCCAAGCACTTCCTCAGTTATGCCACTCAATTACTCACAAGAATAAGCTCAAAAAGTTTTCAATATGCTCATATTTTCATGTGCCCACAACCCAAGAGTAAAACTCCCAATTGAAACCATGCATTTATTGCTCCACAGATTACACTAGATAGATGTGGATCCTACAAAAGCGGTAAACCTAGAAATAAAAACAACTAATATCTCAAAAGTAAAATCAACATGAATAAGTAAGTAAAAACTAAGATAGAGGGTTGTTCCAAAACCCCCCATAAGCTTGAATATGACTATGGCCTCATAGTCAACATTCTCACTTAAGAGGTGGAACAACGGTACCATTCGCTTTGAAGTGTGGTGAAGAAGGATGGTTAGATGCTCAAGTAGACCAAGTGATGCTTTCTATCTCCCTCCTTTTTGTGGCCCATTTTGTGTCTTAGTGGTTGTAAGACGTTACTTGCTTCATCCATCTTTCCTCTGCAAAAAACGGTTCGAAAAAATCTCGTTTCGATACCTTTTACAGCATGTTTTATGTAGTTGTCCTGCAGGTGTCGATACTATCGACCAAGGTCGATGGTATCGACCCAGACTTAGCGATTTTGTTGAATCGACGCATCTAAAAGCCTGGGAACTCAAAAGTGTCGATACTATCGACCCTAGGGTCGATGGTATCGACTTTACTGGCACCAATTTTTCTGTAAATCTTCAGGAATCTCGATACTATCGACCCTAGGGTCGATGGTATCGACTTTTCTTCAGAGTTTACTGATCCAAACTCGATACTATCGACATGGGTGTCGATAGTATCGACCTTAACATTATGCACACTTCAAAACACGAGTTAGGATACCATTTTTACAAAAATTATCAAAACCTAAGCAAAAACTAAGTACATAAACATAAAAGAACATAACCAAATATAAAATTGAACCTAAAGTTGGGTTGCCTCCCAACAAGCACCCTTGTTTAATGTCCTAGGCTTGACATAAAGATACCTTTAACCTGGGTTGTCAAGAGATGTCTCCAATGAGTCATGTGGCAATTTGAATTGAACTCGATCATGTCCAATCCCCAAGGTCAATGTACCTCTCCCAATGGCAACGATGACATCAGCCGTAGCTTGGAACGGCCTTCCCAATAACATCTCGCAACTTTGGAGCTGTGGCATGTCCATGACAACAAAATCTACTGGGAAGATGAACCTGTCTACCTTGATGAGTACATCCTCGCACACTCCATATGGCCTTACAATGGACCCATCCGCCAACTCAATCGTTGCCGCCGATTTCTTTATCTACTTCAACCCAAGCTTTTGAAATGTGGACAGAGGCATAATATTAATGCTGGCGCCCGAATCACACTGTGCTTGTGGAAAATGTTGGTCACCTATTGAACATGGGATATAAAAACTCCCCGGGTCTTTCTTCTTCTCTGGTAAGCTCCCAAAAATGATTGAGCTCACCATTTCATTCATCCTGCATACATCAGTATCTTTAATCCGCCTCTTTTTGCTGATTATATCTTTAATGAACCTCCCATAGGCGGGAACCTTCCCAATCATTTCTACCAACGGAATGTTGATATGCAGCTTGCGGAATATTTCCAAGAATTTCCTATAGTGTCGGTGCTCCTTCTTCGGCTTCGGATTGTCCCAACTTGACACATCTGCCGCATTGACATGCTTGTGAGGAGGCACATATG
This sequence comes from Alisma plantago-aquatica, assembly GCA_963693085.1. Lineage (NCBI taxonomy): Eukaryota > Viridiplantae > Streptophyta > Magnoliopsida > Alismatales > Alismataceae > Alisma > Alisma plantago-aquatica. The sequence continues at coordinate 175,645,952 of OY856411.1, read as the reverse complement.
AGCTTTTCGGGGCCAGCTCCCCTAAGCTTGCTTCAATTACTCCCTCTGGCATGGGCTTTATCAGAACATCATCAACTTTAATCATGTGTTGTGACTCCTCCCCTGCAATAGATGCATCAGCACCTTGACGGACAGTCTTACTTTGCTCTTCTCGCCTAAGCGTAGGCGCAACTATCATGTGCTCGTGGTGAGATTTTCTGAAGAGAGTGTTTCCACCCGACAGTCCATAATAAGTACGAGGATACGGTATCGCCGGTGTTGCTTCCGTATAAAACTTCATTTTGCTTTGATCTTCTGCTTCTGACACCTGAGATTCCTCCTCATTTCTTACCAGAGACATGTACTTCACTTGATGGTGTGCTTGGGCCACATTTGCACTCTCGGCCGGTTTCTGCTGGTTGGCGTGCTTGATGGCCGCCACTTCACTTGAAATATGAGCCACGGTGGTTTCTAATGCCCGCATCTGTGCTCCATGGCTTTGTAGCGTCTGCCCAAATTTGATTAGAATATCACCTTGAGATTGCAATTGTTTACCAAACATAGCCATCATCTCCTGATTCTGCTGCACCATTTGACTCAGTAATTCGGTGTTCTTATCTTCAGCTCTAGGCTGTGGCTTCGCCTCCGGATCCTGTAGAAAATTGTTAGGATCCATCCAGGAGAACTTTTTGTCCTTCCTCCACTCATAGTCATTGTTTCTGTAGCCCTGTTGTTGCATGTACTTTACTTGGGCTTCCTCATCCTCAGATGAATCTTCCTTAGCTAGCAGCTTCTTGGCTAGCAGATCTAACTTGTCGTTCATCTCCTTAATTACTTTGGATTCACCTGCAACTCTGACCTTCTCCACAACGCCTCTTTCACCCAATGACTGTTTCCTAGCCATGTTCTTTAATATCTCCCAACATCTGGTGTCCGTATTATTCAGAAAGAATCCTGACCCAGCTGAATCAAGGTTGATCCTATCGTGCTCAGAGAGAGCAAAATAGAAGATCTTTACCTGTGTCTCCTTATCCAGCCCATGATGTGGGCACCTCCTCAGCATGACCTGAAATCTCTCCCAGGTCTCAGAATATGTCTCACCAGCCTGTTGGGTAAAGTTGTGAATCTTCCAGATCATGTCATTAGTCTTCTCAGGAGGGAAGAACCTCTCAAAGAAAACCTCCACCATATGCTTCCAGGACTCCACAAACTCATCATCCAAATTATGTAACCATTCTCGCGCGGCTCCCGCCAATGAACTCGGAAAAAGCTTGAGATACAGTGCCTCCTGTGGAAACCTATCAATTTTGACCATGTCACAGTTCTCAACAAACTGGCTGATGTGCGCGACGGGATCTTCATTCTTCAACCCATGAAAAGCATTCGATTTCACCAGATTTATCAGCGCTGGATCAATCTTATATGTCGGTATGTTAATTGCCTGCTTCTTTATAGGCCCCTTGGAAGTTGATGCGGAAGAAGCCTTGATCTTCTCCCATATGGTCTGTGCGTCGGCCATCTCTTCCTGTTCAAATTCAGAATCTATCTCTTCTTGGTGCTCTTGCTCGTAATACTCCTCGTCCTCAGGTCCCGGAAGTGGAATCTCGGGTGTGCGATTGTCGTAGTCAGTACTATGTGTCTGCACCATGCAACGTACCTGAAATGAGAAAATTTAATTCAGTACAGTGCTTTGACGAGTATAAAAATGAACGAACAATAGAAAGAAAATATTTGAAGTTGAATGAAAATTATAAAAAAAATGTGGCCTAGAGTGGCCGCTCGTAGCACTCGAAGTGCCAACAATTCGCCGTATCCCCGGCAACGGCGTCAAAAACTTGACGTGTATTTTATTACGCGCTAAAAACGCAAGTATACGCGTCGAGTAGTACAGGCCTTGTGAGGCCCGAGTCGAACACAGGGATACTCGGAAATGTTGGAGACTCCTACTAACTATTTGCGATCAGCTAAGCCGAATAACAAATTGGGGTTGTTGAATAAAATTAAAAGAAAATATAAATAAAACAAAGCAAACAATCGATTAAAGGTTAATTTAATCAATTCAAAAGGATATCTTTAGGATTGCGGTTTCACTGCGGGTTTTCATTGTATTAGATTTCATATAATGCATCAATCTTCTCTCTCTATCCGGGTAGTGGCCTGAAAACAGAAGTGCCCACTGTCGTGGTGCAATTCACTACTTAGGTTTAGGTCGGTTCCACCGTCATAGTAACCTATCCCCTAAACTAAGTGCATTACGAACGATCTCTCAGTATCCACCATTAATTTTACATCACCTTGTTCAAGGGATTTATCGATTAATGTAGGTTTCGTCTCTTTTCAGCCGTTAATCCTTCTGTCGAAGTGATTGAGGGCGTTAGGTTATTATTATGGTGATCAAGCATAAAAAATATATGGAGAAAACGAAGCTATACCACGGATTTAAGAGAGAAAATATGAATTACTATTATAAACTTGTCATACAATGAATTCCCGGGCTACTCCCGGTCCTAAAGATGGAGGGGATTAGCCCCGCATGTTCATCTCAATGAAAGACAGAGGAGTAGAGAAGAAAAACATGGGAAACATGGAGAAAACTCATGTAACCCCTGATACAAAGGTGTTCCTGGAGATCCTCCTCGAGAAACGTGCGTTTTGCAGTCTTCCGGCAGCAAAATCGCCCGTCGGAGGTGCCCGGATTGCTCGGTTGACGGCCTTCGTCTATCATCTCCTATCTATCTCTCTCCTTCTTGGATGTTTTGCAACACAATCTCCTCTCCCCCTCGGGCCGTCCGTGCTCTTCTTAGGTCATAGGACCACTTTACGGCTCCGAAAAAGCTCAACCGTCGGATTAAAACACTCCGTTTTAGTGCTGAAAATCGCCAGATCCCGACGTTGTCGATGGTATCGACCCCAAGGTCGATGGTATCGACCATGGCACAGGTTATTCTTTCCAAGATCGCATTTTGGGGTTGCTTTTTGATGAAATGTCGATACTATCGACCTGGGGGTCGATAGTATCGACTCCGGACAATGCAAAAGTGCCGAAACATGTGTATAAGTCCGGAGATTATATAAAATCATATAAATATGATAAAAGAAGTATAATTTGATGCAAAAAGAGTTTAAGGGCCAACTATAGTGAATTATGCAAATATAATCAAGAAAATGACAAATACATGCATAAAACAGATATAAAATAAGCCTATAAAAGTGACTCAAAACCCATGCATCAAACTCCCCTAAGCTTAAACCTTGATCGTCCTCGAGTAACAAAACTTTGGATCTGGTTGAGATAAGTCAGCAACAGGACATAAATACATGAAATGAATCTACATCATCCCCACTTTCTTTCCACAAACCGGCCCTCATTGACCACTGAACACTAACTGCCATCCAGGCGACCAAAGACCTATGTAAAAGATGTCCGTCCCCCAATCAATAAAACACTATCAATTAAAGCAGTTAATATGATAAACTCATTTGGTCCATACTTGATGCATCTTGTGATCTCCTATCTACGTTGCTCATTTCCTAACTACCATCTAAATGGAAGCAGATCTCCTGATATTAATGAATGAGGAGAATATCATGGGTGGCCTACCGATTAGAGCAACGGGTGGATGGGATAGGTGGTTGTGGAAGAGATGGAAGCACATAATAGTCAATCATGCAATACAAAAATTAATGACCTATCATGATGCAAAATGCAAGTGAAAATGTCCTAATGTTACATTTTTGGTGGAATGATGCATGCACTATCATTCCGTCTCAAGGTGAGATGGAATATCTAATAAAACTACACCATGTGCTTATTCTTCTTAGTATGTAAGTGAGAACATGTTCCTTTCTCCCTCTCGTTCCTACTTACTTCTCAATTCTTTTTTTTTCTTCTCTTTTTTTTTCAATTTTTTTTCAATTTTTTTTAAAGCCCTTATTTTCATAGATGACAATGAATTATATGCCGGGCTCACTTCTTGTTACATACTTGTGCATCTGAAGCATTCTATTTGGAGGGTATGGAACAAGTTCATTACCTTTAATGTTTTCAGAGTAACATAAGATACATGGTATAAAATATGCTCAAAAGATGTAAATGCAACTACATAATGACAGTTTTGCAACTACTATGACATGCACCTAAGGATAATGTGCATGTATAACTACTCTATCTTTTTTTTTTTCATTCTCATGCAAAAAATGTGAAAATAGTTGTAATGCAAGACCTATCTACATGGTATGCAATCAAAGAGTGAAAGACAGTAATGTGCTCCCATTTCTTATGGTGGAGTGTGAATGAAATTGCGGTGGATCAGATCACAAGACTAATTGACAGAACCTTTCGAAAATATCATATGTCCCTCTCTAAAGACCTGTGTACAGGGTAACTGAAGGATTTCTCTCTTAAACTTTAGTCTAAGGTCACATTAGCGTTTGGTCGGTTTGGGCTCAAACATCCTTGTCAATCACTTTTCCTTGGACAATAAAGATGGTCATTCATGTCCCCGTGTCCTGAAGCTGACTCACCCAAGCACTTCCTCAGTTATGCCACTCAATTACTCACAAGAATAAGCTCAAAAAGTTTTCAATATGCTCATATTTTCATGTGCCCACAACCCAAGAGTAAAACTCCCAATTGAAACCATGCATTTATTGCTCCACAGATTACACTAGATAGATGTGGATCCTACAAAAGCGGTAAACCTAGAAATAAAAACAACTAATATCTCAAAAGTAAAATCAACATGAATAAGTAAGTAAAAACTAAGATAGAGGGTTGTTCCAACACCCCCCATAAGCTTGAATATGACTATGGCCTCATAGTCAACATTCTCACTTAAGAGGTGGAACAACGGTACCATTCTCTTTGAAGTGTGGTGAAGAAGGATGGTTAGATGCTCAAGTAGACCAAGTGATGCTTGCTATCTCCCTCCTTTTTGTGGCCCATTTTTGTGTCTTAGTGGTTCTAAGACGTTACTTGCTTCATCCATCTTTCCTATGCAAAAAACGGTTCGAAAAAATCTCGTTTCGATACCTTTTACGGCATGTTTTATGTAGCTGTCCTGCAGGTGTCGATACTATCGACCAAGGTCGATGGTATCGACCCAGACTCAGCGATTTTGTTGAATCGACGCATCTAAAAGCCTGGGAACTCAAAAGTGTCGATACTATCGACCCTAGGGTCGATGGTATCGACTTTACTGGCACCAATGTTTCTGTAAATCTTCAGGAATCTCGATACTATCGACCCTAGGGTCGATGGTATCGACTTTTCTTCAGAGTTTACTGATCCAAACTCGATACTATCGACATGGGTGTCGATAGTATCGACCTTAACATTATGCACACTTCAAAACACGAGTTAGGGTACCATTTTTACAAAAATTATCAAAACCTAAGCAAAAACTAAGTACATAAACATAAAAGAACATAACCAAATATAAAATTGAACCTAAAGTTGGGTTGCCTCCCAACAAGCACCCTTGTTTAATGTCCTAGGCTTGACATAAAGATACCTTTAACTTGGGTTGTCAAGAGATGTCTCCAATGAGTCATGTGGCAATTTGAATTGAACTCGATCATGTCCAATCCCCAAGGTCAATGTACCTCTCCCAATGGCAACGATGACATCAGCCGTAGCTTGGAACGGCCTTCCCAATAACATCTCACAACTTTGGAGCTGTGGCATGTCAATGACAACAAAATCTACTGGGAAGATGAACCTGTCTACCTTGATGATTACATCCTCGCACATTCCATATGGCCTTACAATGGACCCATCCGCCAACTCAATCGTTGCCGCCGATTTCTTTATCTACTTCAACCCAAGCTTTTGAAATGTGGACAGAGGCATAATATTAATGCTGGTGCCCGAATCACACTGTGCTTGTGGAAAATGTTGGTCACCTATTGAACATGGGATATAAAAACTCCCCGGGTCTTTCTTCTTCTCTGGTAAGCTCCCAAGAATGATTGAGCTCACCATTTCATTCATCCTGCATACATCAATATCTTTGATCCGCCTCTTTTTGCTGATTATATCTTTAATGAACCTCCCATAGGCGGGAACCTTCTCAATCATTTCTACCAACGGAATGTTGATATGCAGCTTGCGGAATATTTCCAAGAATTTCCTATAGTGCCGGTGCTCCTTCTTCGGCTTCGGATTGTCCCAACTTGACACATCTGCCGCATTGACACGCTTGTGAGGAGGCACATATGAGCTTTTCGGGGCCAGCTCCCCTAAGCTTGCTTCAATTACTCCCTCTGGCATGGGCTTTATCAGAACATCATCAACTTTAATCATGTGTTGTGACTCCTCCCCTGCAATAGATGCATCAGCACCTTGACGGACAGTCTTACTTTGCTCTTCTCGCCTAAGCGTAGGCCCAACTATCATGTGCTCGTGGCGGGATTTTCTGAAGAGAGTGTTACTACCCGACAGTCCATAATAAGTACGAGGATACGGTATCGCCGGTGTTGCTTCCGTATCAAACTTCATTTTGCTTTGATCTTCTGCTTCTGACACCTGAGATTCCTCCTCATTTCTTACCACAGACATGTACTTCACTTGATGGTGTGCTTGGGCCACATTTGCACTCTCGGCCGGTTTCTGCTGGTTGGCGTGCTTGATGGCCGCCACTTCACTTGAAATCTGAGCCACGGTGGTTTCTAATGCCCGCATCTGTGCTCCATGGCTTTGTAGCATCTGCCCAAATTTGGTTAGAATATCACCTTGAGATTGCAATTGTTTACCAAACATAGCCATCATCTCCTGAGTCTGCTGCACCATTTGACTCAGTAATTCGGTGTTCTTATCTTCAGCTCTAGGCTGTGGCTTCACCTCCGGATCCTGTAGAAAATTGTTAGGATCCTTCCAGGAGAACTTTTTGTCCTTCCTCCACGCATAGTCATTGTTTCTGTAGCCCTGTTGTTGCATGTACTTTACTTGGGCTTCCTCATCCTCATATGAATCTTCCTTAGCTAGCAGCTTCTTGGCTAGCAGATCTAACTTGTCGTTCAGCTCCTTAATTACTTTGGATTCACCTGCAACTCTGACCTTCTCCACAACGCCTCTTTCACCCAATGACTGTTTCCTAGCCATGTTCTTTAATATCTCCCAACATCTGGTGTCCGTATTATTCAGAAAGAATCCTGACCCAGCTGAATCAAGGTTGCTCCTATCGTGCTCAGAGAGAGCAAAATAGAAGATCTTTACCTGTGTCTCCTTATCCAGCCCATGATGTGGGCACCTCCTCAGCATGACCTGAAATCTCTCCCAGGTCTCAGAATATGTCTCACCAGCCTGTTGGGTAAAGTTGTGAATCTTCCAGATCATGTCATTAGTCTTCTCAGGAGGGAAGAACCTCTCAAAGAAAACCTCCACCATATGCTTCCAGGACTCCACAAGCTCATCATCCAAATTATGTAACTATTCTCGCGCGGCTCCCGCCAATGAACTCGGAAAAATCTTGAGATACAGTGCCTCCTGTGGAAACCTATCAATTTTGACCATGTCACAGTTCTCAACAAACTGGCTGATGTGCGCGACGGGATCCTCATTCTTCAACCCATGAAAAGCATTCGATTTCACCAGATTTATCAGCGCTGGATCAATCTTATATGTCGGTATGTTAATTGCCTGCTTCTTTATAGGCCCCTTGGAAGTTGATGCGGAAGAAGCCTTGATCTTCTCCCATATGGTCTGTGCGTCGGCCATCTCTTCCTGTTCAAATTCAGAATCTATCTCTTCTTGGTGCTCTTGCTCGTAATACTCCTCGTCCTCAGGTCCCGGAAGTGGAATCTCGGGTGTGCGATTGTCGTAGTCAGTACTATGTGTCTGCACCATGCAACGTACCTAAAATGAGAAAATTTAATTCAGTACAGTGCTTTGACGAGTATAAAAATGAACGAACAATAGAAAGAAAATATTTGAAGTTGAATGAAAATTATAAAAAAAAATGTGGCCTAGAGTGGCCGCTCATAGCACTCGAAGTGCCAACAATTCGCCGTATCCCCGGCAACGGCGCCAAAAACTTGACGTGTATTTTATTACGCGCTAAAAACGCAAGTATACGCGTCGAGTAGTACATGCCTTGTGAGGCCCGAGTCGAACACAGGGATACTCGGAAATGTTGGAGACTCCTACTAACTATTTGCGATCAGCTAAGCCGAATAACAAATTGGGGTTGTTGAATAAAATTAAAAGAAAATATAAATAAAACAAAGCAAACAATCGATTAAAGGTTAATTTAATCAATTCAAAAGGATATCTTTAGGATTGCGGTTTCACCGCGGGTTTTCATTGTATTAGATTTCATATAATGCCTCAATCTTCTCTCTCTATCTGGGTAGTGGCCTGAAAACAGAAGTGCCCACTGTCGTGGTGAAATTCACTACTTAGGTTTAGGTCGGTTCCACCGTCGTAGTAACCTATCCCCTAAACTAAGTGCATTACGAACGATCTCTCAGTATCCACCATTAATTTTACATCACCTTGTTCAAGGGATTTATCGATTAATGTAGGTTTCGTCTCTTTTCAGCCGTTAATCCTTCTGTCGAAGTGATTGAGGGCGTTAGGTTATTATTATGGTGATCAAGCATAAAAAATATATGGAGAAAACGAAGCTATACCATGGATTTAAGAGAGAAAATATGAATTACTATTATAAACTTGTCATACAATGAATTCCCGGGCTACTCCCGGTCCTAAAGATGGAGGGGATTAGCCCCGCATGTTCATCTCAATGAAAATAGAGGAGTAGAGAAGAAAAACATGGGAAACATGGAGAAAACTCATGTAACCCCTGATACAAAGGTGTTCCTGGAGATCCTCCTCGAGAAACGTGCGTTTTGCAGTCTTCCGGCAGCAAAATCGCCCGTCGGAGGTGCCCGGATTGCTCGGTTGACGGCCTTCGTCTCTCATCTCCTATCTATCTCTCTCCTTCTTGGATGTTGTGCAACACAATCTCCTCTCTCCCTCGGTCCGTCCGTGCTCTTCTTAGGTCATAGGACCACTTTACGGCTCCGAAAAAGCTCAACCGTCGGATTAACACACTCCGTTTTAGTGTTGAAAATCGCCAGATCCCGACGTTGTCGATGGTATCGACCATGGCACAGGTTATTCCTTCCAAGATCGCATTTTGGGTTTGCTTTAGTATCGACTCCGGACAATGCAAAAGTGCCTGAAAAAGTGCCGAAACATGTGTATAAGTCCGGAGATTATATAAAATCATATAAATATGATAAAAGAAGTATAATTTGATGCAAAAAGAGTTTAAGGGCCAACTATAGTGAATTATGCAAATATAATCAAGAAAATGACAAATACATGCATAAAACAGATATAAAATAAGCCTATAAAAGTGACTCAAAACCCATGCATCAAACTCCCCTAAGCTTAAACCTTGCTCGTCCTCGAGCAACAAAACTTTGGATCTGGTTGAGATAAGTCAGCAACAGGACATAAATACATGAAATGAATCTACATCATCCCCACTTTCTTTCCACAAACCGGCCCTCATTGACAACTGAACACTAACTGCCATCCAGGCGACCAAAGACCTATGTAAAAGATGTCCGTCCCGCAATCAATAAAACACTATCAATTAAAGTAGTTAATATGATAAACTCATTTGGTCCATACTTGATGCATCTTGTGATCTCCTATCTACGTTGCTCATTTCCTAACTACCATCTAAATGGAAGCAGATCTCCTGATATTAATGAATGAGGAGAATATCATGGGTGGCCTACCGATTAGAGCAACGGGTGGATGGGATAGGTGGTTGTGGAAGAGATGGAAGCACATAATAGTCAATCATGCAATACAAAAATTAATGACCTATCATGATGCAAAATGCAAGTGAAAATGTCCTAATGTTACATTTTTGGTGGAATGATGCATGCACTATCATTCCGTCTCAAGGTGAGATGGAATATCTAATAAAACTACACCATGTGCTTATTCTTCTTAGTATGTAAGTGAGAACATGTTCCTTTCTCCCTCTCATTCCTACTTACTTCTCAATTCTTTTTTTTTCTTCTCTTTTTTTCAATTTTTTTCAATTTTTTTTAAAGCCCTTATTTTCATAGATGACAATGAATTATATGCCGGGCTCACTTCTTGTTACATACTTGTGCATCTGAAGCATTCTATTTGGAGGGTATGGAACAAGTTCATTACCTTTAATGTTTTCAGAGTAACATAAGATACATGGTATAAAATATGCTCAAAAGATGTAAATGCAACTACATAATGACAATTTTGCAACTACTATGACATGCACCTAAGGATAATGTGCATGTATAACTACTCTATCTTTTTTTTTTCATTCTCATGCAAAAAATGTGAAAATAGTTGTAATGCAAGACCTATCTACATGGTATGCAATCAAAGAGTGAAAGACAGTAATGTGCTCCCATTTCTTATGGTGGAGTGTGAATGAAATTGCGGTGGATCAGATCACAAGACTAATTGACATAACCTTTCGAAAATATCATATGTCCCTCTTTAAAGACCTGTGTACAGGGTAACTGAAGGATTTCTCTCTTAAACTTTAGTCTAAGGTCACATTAGCGTTTGGTCAGTTTGGGCTCAAACATCCTTGTCAATCACTTTTCCTTGGACAATAAAGATGGTCATTCATGTCCCCGTGTCCTGAAGCTGACTCACCCAAGCACTTCCTCAGTTATGCCACTCAATTACTCACAAGAATAAGCTCAAAAAGTTTTCAATATGCTCATATTTTCATGTGCCCACAACCCAAGAGTAAAACTCCCAATTGAAACCATGCATTTATTGCTCCACAGATTACACTAGATAGATGTGGATCCTACAAAAGCGGTAAACCTAGAAATAAAAACAACTAATATCTCAAAAGTAAAATCAACATGAATAAGTAAGTAAAAACTAAGATAGAGGGTTGTTCCAACACCCCCCATAAGCTTGAATATGACTATGGCCTCATAGTCAACATTCTCACTTAAGAGGTGGAACAACGGTACCATTCGCTTTGAAGTGTGGTGAAGAAGAATGGTTAGATGCTCAAGTATACCAAGTGATGCTTGCTATCTCCCTCCTTTTTGTGGCCATTTTTGTGTCTTAGTGGTTCTAAGACGTTACTTGCTTCATCCATCTTTCCTCTGCAAAAAACGGTTCGAAAAAATCTCGTTTCGATACCTTTTACGGCATGTTTTATGTAGCTGTCCTGCAGGTGTCGATACTATCGACCAAGGTCGATGGTATCGACCCAGACTCAACGATTTTGTTGAATCGACGCATCTAAAAGCATGGGAACTCAAAAGTGTCGATACTATCGACCCTAGGGTCGATGGTATCGACTTTACTGGCACCAATTTTTCTGTAAATCTTCAGGAATCTCGATACTATCGACCCTAGGGTCGATGGTATCGACTTTTCTTCAGAGTTTACTGATCCAAACTCGATACTATCGACATGGGTGTCGATAGTATCGACCTTAACATTATGCACACTTCAAAACACGAGTTAGGGTACCATTTTTACAAAAGTTATCAAAACCTAAGCAAAAACTAAGTACATAAACATAAAAGAACATAACCAAATATAAAATTGAACCTAAAGTTGGGTTGCCACCCAACAAGCACCCTTGTTTAATGTCCTAGGCTTGACATAAAGATACCTTTAACCTGGGTTGTCAAGAGATGTCTCCAATGAGTCATGTGGCAATTTGAATTGAACTCGATCATGTCCAATCCCCAAGATCAATGTACCTCTCCCAATGGCAACGATGACATCAGCCGTAGCTTGGAACGACCTTCCCAATAACATCTCGCAACTTTGGAGCTGTGGCATGTCCATGACAACAAAATCTACTGGGAAGATGAACCTGTATACCTTGATGAGTACATCCTCGCACACTCCATATGGCCTTACAATGGACCCATCCGCCAACTCAATCGTTGCCGCCGATTTCTTTATCTACTTCAACCCAAGCTTTTGAAATGTGGACAGAGGCATAATATTAATGCTGGCGCCTGAATCACACTGTGCTTGTGGAAAATGTTGGTCACCTATTGAACATGGGATATAAAAACTCCCCGGGTCTTTCTTCTTCTCTGGTAAGCTCCCAAGAATGATTGAGCTCACCATTTCATTCATCCTGCATACATCAGTATCTTTGATCCGCCTCTTTTTGCTGATTATATCTTTAATGAACCTCCCATAGGCGGGAACCTTCTCAATCATTTCTACCAACGGAATGTTTATATGCAGCTTGCGGAATATTTCCAAGAATTTCCTATAGTGCCGGTGCTCCTTCTTCGGCTTCGGATTGTCCCAACTTGACACATCTGCCGCATTGACACGCTTGTGAGGAGGCACATATGAGATTTTCGGGGCCAGCTCCCCTAAGCTTGCTTCAATTACTCCCTCTGGCATGGGCTTTATCAGAACATCATCAACTTTAATCATGTGTTGTGACTCCTCCCCTGCAATAGATGCATCAGCACCTTGACGGACAGTCTTACTTTACTCTTCTCGCCTAAGCGTAGGCGCAACTATCATGTGCTCGTGGCGGGATTTTCTGAAGACAGTGTTTCCACCCGACAGTCCATAATAAGTACAAGGATACAGTATCTCCGGTGTTGCTTCCGTATCAAACTTCATTTTGCTTTGATCTTCTGCTTCTGACACCTGAGATTCCTCCTCATTTCTTACCACAGACATGTACTTCACTTGATGGTGTGCTTGGGCCACATTTGCACTCTCGGCCGGTTTCTGCTGGTTGGCGTGCTTGATGGCCGCCACTTCACTTGAAATCTGAGCCACTATGGTTTCTAATGCCCGCATCTGTGCTCCATGGCTTTGTAGCGTCTGCCCAAATTTGGTTAGAATATCACCTTGAGATTGCAATTGTTTACCAAACATAGCCATCATCTCCTGATTCTGCTGCACCATTTGACTCAGTAATTCGGTGTTCTTATCTTCAGCTCTAGGCTGTGGCTTTGCCTCCGGATCCTGTAGAAAATTGTTAGGATCCTTCCAGGAGAACTTTTTGTCCTTCCTCCACGCATAGTCATTGTTTCTGTAGCCCTGTTGTTGCATGTACTTTACTTGGGCTTCCTCATCCTCAGATGAATCTTCCTTAGCTAGCAGCTTCTTGGCTAGCAGATCTAACTTGTCGTTCAGCTCCTTAATTCCTTTGGATTCACCTACAACTCTGACCTGCTCCACAACGCCTCTTTCACCCCATGACTGTTTCCTAGCCATGTTCTTTAATATCTCCCAACATATGGTGTCCTTATTATTCAGAAAGAATCCTGACCCAGCTGAATCAAGGTTGCTCCTATCGTGCTCAGAGAGAGCAAAATAGAAGATCTTTACCTGTGTCTCCTTATCCAGCCCATGATGTGGGCACCTCCTCAGCATGACCTGAAATCTCTCCCAGGTCTCAGAATATGTCTCACCAGCCTGTTGGGTAAAGTTGTGAATCTTCCGGATCATGTCGTTAGTCTTCTCAGGAGGAAAGAACTTCTCAAAGAAAACCTCCACCATATGGTTCCAGGACTCCACAAACTCATCATCCAAATTATGTAACCATTATCGCGCGGCTCCCGCCAATGAACTCGGGAAAAGCTTGAGATACAGTGCCTCCTGTTGAAACCTATCAATTTTGACCATGTCACAGTTCTCAACAAACTGGCTGATGTGCGCGACGGGATCCTCATTCTTCAGCCCATGAAAAGCATTCGATTTCACCCGATTTATCAGCGCTGGATCAATCTTATATGTCGGTATGTTAATTGCCTGCTTCTTTATAGGCCCCTTAGAAGCTGATGCGGAAGAAGCCTTGATCTTCTCCCATATGGTCTGTGCGTCGGCCATCTCTTCCTGTTCAAATTCAGAATCTATCTCTTCTTGGTGCTCTTGCTCGTAATACTCCTCGTCCTCAGGTCCCGGAAGTGGAATCTCGGGTGTGCGATTGTCGTAGTCAGTACTACGTGTCTGCACCATGCAACATACCTGAAATGAGAAAATTTAGTTCAGTACAGTGCTTTGATGAGTATAAAAATGAACGAACAATAGAAAGAAAATATTTGAAGTTGAATGAAAATTATAAAAAAAAATGTGGCCTAGAGTGGCCGCTCGTAGCACTCGAAGTGCCAACAATTTGCCGTATTCCCGGCAACGGCGCCAAAAACTTGACGTGTATTTAATTACGCGCTAAAAACGCAAGTATACGCGTCGAGTAGTACAGGCCTTGTGAGGCCCGAGTCGAACATAGGGATACTCGAAAATGTTGGAGACTCCTACTAACTATTTGCGATCAGCTAAGCCGAATAACAAATTGGGGTTGTTGAATAAAATTAAAAGAAAATATAAATAAAACAAAGCAAACAATCGATTAAAGGTTAATTTAATCAATTCAAAAGGATATCTTTAGGATTGCGGTTTCACCGTGGGTTTTCATTGTATTAGATTTCATATAATGCCTCAATCTTCTCTCTCTATCCGGGTAGTGGCCTGAAAACAGAAGTGCCCACTGTCGTGGTGCAATTCACTACTTAGGTTTAGGTCGGTTCCACCGTCGTAGTAACCTATCCCCTAAACTAAGTGCATTACGAACGATCTCTCAGTATCCACCATTAATTTTACATCACCTTGTTCAAGGGATTTATCGATTAATGTAGGTTTCGTCTCTTTTCAGCCATTAATCCTTCTGTCGAAGTGATTGAGGGCATTAGGTTATTATTATGGTGATCAAGCATAACAATATATGGAGAAAATGAAGCTATACCACGGATTTAAGAGAGAAAATATGAATTACTATTATAAACTTGTCATACAATGAATTCCCGGGCTACTCCCGGTCCTAAAGATGGAGGGGATTAGCCCCACATGTTCATCTCAATGAAAGACAGAGGAGTAGAGAAGAAAAACATGGGAAACATGGAGAAAACTCGTGTAACCCCTGATACAAAGGTGTTCCTGGATATCCTCCTCGAGAAACGTGCGTTTTGCAGTCTTCCGGTAGCAAAATCGCCCGTCGGAGGTGCCCGGATTGCTCGGTTGACGGCCTTCGTCTCTCGTCTCCTATCTATCTCTCTCCTTCTTGGATGTTGTGCAACACAATCTCCTCTCCCCCTTGGGCCATCCGTGCTCTTCTTAGGTCATAGGACCACTTTACGGCTCCGAAAAAGCTCAACCGTCGGATTAAAACACTCCGTTTTAGTGCTGAAAATCGCCAGATCCCGACGCTGTCGATGGTATCGACCCCAAGGTCGATGGTATCGACCATGGCACATGTTATTCCTTCCAAGATCGCATTTTGGGGTTTCTTTTTGATGAAATGTCGATACTATCGACCTAGGGGTCGATAGTATCGACTCCGGACAATGCAAAAGTGCCTGAAAAAGTGCCGAAACATGTGTATAAGTCCGAAGATTATATAAAATCATATAAATATGATAAAAGAAGTATAATTTGATGCAAAAAGAGTTTAAGGGCCAACTATAGTGAATTATGCAAATATAATCAAGAAAATGACAAATACATGCATAAAACAGATATAAAATAAGCCTATAAAAGTGACTCAAAACCCATGCATCATAAAGGGATCCTTAGCAAGAGAAAGGAGATACATATATATAAGAGGGTGGAGGAGAAAACAAGGCAATGTGGGCAATGCCACCTTCTCATCCCACCTCGTACACATGTCCAAGGAAATTGCCACATGCAAGCATCATGCACGAAGTGTCCACTAGAGTGGTGACACAAACGAAGATAAGAGTCAAAGATGGTCCATGGCCGATACACCTCACTCCCTTGCCCAACACAACCCCAAGGGCGACACAACTATGGCCGACACAAAACTCTCTTTCCTGATATAGGGTCCAGCAAGGTAGAGCAAGGCTCAAACAAGGTGAAACAAATCCCAATAAAGCTCAACCAAGCCCAAGGCAACTCAAGCAATGAGCCCAACCCTTCCTCTCAACTCTAGAGGAAGCTAGGAGAGAGAGGAACATCTCTCAAGGTGACAAACTTGCTCATCAACCCTAAACTTAGGTTATTTGCAAGTATCACCTCCAACTCTCAACAAAGCTCAAGCAAACCCTAATCACCACTAGAGGTGATTAGCAAGCAACTAAGCACAAGGTTTAGGCAAAGCAAACAGGATAAGCCCAAAACGGAGGTCTGGGTCCTTACAAGCCACAACAGAGAATTGGGAATGAAACAGAGAAGGAGAAGAGTCTGGCTTGCACATGTTCTATTCAGTTAATTATCGATGTCGTTTATTGTGTAAAATCGAAACTTAACACCATCTACAACTTCAAACAAAAAAATTTGTACCGGGACACGGGGTGTTCATAATCAATTTCAATGTATAAAAACTGATGTCTATCCACATACACCGATAAAAAAAAATTGTTCTTGAGTTACAATCATAGTTGTCAGTTTCTCCCCTAACACCGATGCCAATTAGGCGAATTGGGGGAAACATTTTTCACGGGGACAATGCACGAACACACATCCTCGTTGGTTTTTGTGCAACAACTGACGCCAAATAAGGAATGAAGTTTTGCCTCACAAAGGATATTTAGGCGTTAGTTTTTTTAAACAACCGATGGCATATGGGGGGATAAAAATTTCACAGGGCTTGGCGTGGAGCATGAGTCATCGATGTTTCTCCAACCGATGTTGAATTGAAAATTTTGGAGGCAATTTTTCCCTGGAAAATTGTATTTCGTGGGTGATTTTGGATGTCAGTTTTTATTTCGGCCAGCCGGTATTAAAGAAAAAGAGATACCCATGTCTTTTGTAAAGTGTCCGACCTGCACATATATGTGTCGGTTGTCGTGTTAAACCGACATCGTAGTTTATTAGCGTCAGTATTTTAGTTTTAACTGACGCCAGTAAATGTGACGTTATACGTCATTTTTGTACTAGTGCTTGGAGTTTGGTGGAGCAAGGAGAGATGATCCTTGGAGTTTGGGTGTTCAGATCCCTTGCATGTGGTTACCCTTGCTCATCTTCAACCTTAGTAAGTGTTTGCCTTTATTTTGTGATGTTTTCCTTGGATCTTCTACCCCGTGTTCTTCTCTTTTCTCGAACTTACACCATGGACCATCCATGGTGGTCATTTTGGGGAGAAACTCCTCATCACAAGGGTCATAGACCATGTTTTGACAAGTTGGTACCCAAGTGAGAGGAAGTTTCTTCTCTCTTCCTCCCTTCTTCTTTTAGTTCGGCCTAGGGCTTCTTCCCCTCTTTTCTTGATCTCTATTTGACCTTGGTTTCTTCTTCTTATTGAGGTGATCTTGTGGGAAAGAGTGGAGCTTTTAGTGGAGCTTCACTGCCCTTGGTGATCGTGTGCTTAGAGCTTGTGATCTTTGGAGTTGATCTTCCTTAAGGCGTGTTATATATCTCTCTACCCTCTCTATTATTGAACTTTTCTTTGCTTTCATGTCACTAATTATCTCTGTAAATCATTAAGGTAACATGCTCTTAAATAATACCATGCTTTAGAACTTGGATGATGGTGGTTATCATGCTTGGTTTGCTTAGAATCTGAAACCTTAATTTGTGGTACCCGATTTTAGAGATGGTGGTGTGATGGTGGTTTTCTTCCCATCTTTTGACCTTGGTTTTGGTCACATGCATGATGACCGTGTACCTTGATGTATCATGAAATTTAGGTTTTGTTTTGGGTGTGTTGAATGTGGTTTTCTCTCTCTTAAATGCAGCTCTTTCATGGTGGTTTTATGAACCATATTTTAGGGTTTTCGGTGACTATTTTTATGTAAAGCTTTCCTCCTAGTAGATGGTGGTTTTGTTGGTGATAATCTCCTATTTTTTCCATGATTTACTTCTACTTTTATTGAAGTTCATCTCTAGTTAATGATGGTTAAGTGTTGCTAAGATAGCTTGACCTTGGTGGTCGTAACCCCTTTGCTTGGTTTTGGGTCGCTACCCTTGGTTTGGTCTTTGGGTCAAGACACATGGGTTTGTCTTGGTTAACACCCTTATTCTAGTTTGATGGTTAAGAAGTTACCTATAGTTTTGGTCAAGATGTTTCTTTGTTTGGACGAGGCAAGTGCTTTAGTTTCATTCAAGACAACATGCCTTGTGTTGGTCATGACTCTTGCTTCTGTCTTGGTTGAGATGCATCCTTTGAAGTGGTCGTAACGCTTGGGTTGAGACAACTCTTTTCTATTTCATTTGTGACGCCATGTTGCTAAGGGGTCGCAATGCCTTATCTTGGTGTTTTGGTCAAGATGCCTAGTCCCGGTTCTAGTCGCAACGCCTGACCTTGTTTCAGTCATGACGCCCTATTATAGAGTGGTCGTGACGCCTAGTTGTGGGTGGTCAAGACACTTAGCTGTGATGTGTCTCATTTGTGACTAGGTGTTGGTGTGTTGCGGTCGTGACCCTTGTTGTGGGTGAGGTTGAGACATACAGTGTTATAATGATTGAGACACATGTTGTGGTAGTCGCGACCTGGTTGGAGTGTCTCGATCGTGACCCTTGTGTTGATGGGAGGTCGATATACACGTGTGTGTGAGTGTTCAAGACCTCTATGTGTGATGGTAGGTCATGACACATGTAGATTTGGTATGATAATCTCATATGTAAATACACATGCTGGTTGATACCTAATGTAGGATGGCTAGTCACTTAATCAATATGATAATGATGTGCTAACCCTAATATGATCCAAGAAAGTAGGAGATAGTATATTTAGGGTTTGGTGATTGAATGAATCTATGAAATCCTAACCCTGACATTGGGTCATATGAGGTGCCTTACTTATCATGCTTGGAATTAGTATAATGTTATGATGTTTTCTCTCTCCTATTTATGAACCCCTAACCTTGAAAGTGATAAGAATTCGAATATCATAGCCAGTGTATGCAATGGTGAATAGGATGTGACATAGGATGATGACGATGAGCCTTTATGAGGCATGTTGAGACACATGTGATACATGAATGATGTTATTGGGTCTCATGTCCTGGCATAGGCTTAGTGCCTAGTTGAGGTGTTATGCTCACGTGATGTGATTGAGGGATCGATATCCCGTTGTGAGATTGTTTATCCATTGTGATGAGATAACAATGATGGCCTTACGAATGGCAGTGCTAAAAGTACCATGAGATGATGTGATTAGTTCACACCTTATATGTTTTATATCTCTTGAAGTTGTTTTACAGTTATGCTTGCTAGATTGAATTAAGGTCTTATATGTCCACTTGTATGATGAAACTTTAATTTACTCAACTAGCATAACCAGGAAAGTGAAACCTTTATCATGTAGGTTCCTTGTGCCATAGATCCACTCTATTGTCAGTCTTAGTGTTGGATGGTGAAATGGGTTTTCCTTAGTGGAAGCTCAAACTCATATACTGTTGAGTATACACATTCACAACATTGGCTGCAGGCCATACCCTGGCTTGAGTGTGGTTGCAGTCTGTAGCTCTGTGATGTCATTCAGTATATACTTATGATATTTCATAGGATTGGCTACATGCCATACCCTGGTAGGAATGCGACTACGGGTTGTAGCTTAGTTTCACTAGCATTGTGCCTATATACTAAGGCAGGCTAGGCTGTTTTATAATTAGACTTGATATGTCTCTTTAGTGTTTTCTCTTGTGCTGACAAAGAGGTGTTGGGGTGGTCATGGATTTCGACTCTTCCATTGACCTTGTATGGAACTAATTTCTACTTAGTAGTGGTCAGTTGGAGCATGAGTGGTATACCTCATCTCCTCAGGGCATTAATAAAATATATAATATAATCATGTTATATATTTGCATAGGGACAAATGTGAATAACATTGGATGATCCTTTGCCTTGTTTTGTATAGTTTATTTGATAGAAGATATGCATTTTCTTCATATTCATTCTTAGATTATAAAATGTTCTACAATGAAATTGCAATTTCTCTTAACTTCTTCAATAGTATTATTTGCTTATCATGTTATAGCTTTACTTCCTGCTCTCCTTTACCTTATAATTATGCTTTAATAGATGTTGGTGGAGAGTTATATCTCTCACTGGGACGTTTGGTCTCACCTCGTGGGTTTCCACATCTTTTAGGTGGTTGTTCATGAATAGGTGGAGATTGTGCAGCTGAGGAAGAGTAGCAGCTGATAAGGTTGGATGTGCTGCTTGTCTTCTAGTGTTAGAGTCCTAGATGTTTTCCCTATACACTCAGGTATTTGGGGGTGTTCTTGATGTGTTTTATTTATATGTTATCGGTATGAGGTTTTGGCATGTGAGTCATGACTGTACAGATATGACATGTGTATATGTATATATGCAAAATAAATATCTCATGTAACAGGTTGATGATAGGAACAACAATGTACAGTGATTTGAGCACCTTGTGACTCGATATATAATGCATGTGTCAGACTTGCATGCTTATGTGGGCTAAGTTTTTGCTTATGGTGCTTTTGCTAAATTTATTTTAATTTCTTGTGTTTTCTGGTAATCCTCTTGCTTAGTTATAATTCAATGTTTAGTTTTGAGTAATCCACTACTACAGAAATTGCTTATAACATCACATTTAGATGCGTCGGCTGTATACACGAAACTGACGCCTAAACCCTACAACGTCGGTTGAATACAAAAATGACATCTATATGTGAAGAGCGGCCAGACATGGGTATCACTTGTTATTTAGCGTCGGTTCCTCAATAAGAAATCGATGCCTAAAATTGCCCACAAAATCTGAATTTTCCAGTGAAAAAATTACCTCCAAAATTTAACATATGACGTCGGTTGTTGACAAATTAACCGAAGACTAAAGGTTTGTCGCGAGACAGAAATTGGGCCCATTTTTATCGTCGAGTTTCTTGAAATAACTGATGCCGATGTGTTTTTGCACGCTGTCCCCATGAATTTTTTGACCCCCCTTTGGTGTCGGTTTGCTACGGAAACCGACGACTATGGTCATAATTCGAGAACATATTTTTTGTCAGCATATGTAGATAGACGTCGGTTTTTCTAGTTGAAACTAATGACTATCATTGAACATAGGTGTCAGGTTTTTTGTGGTAACCAGTGCCTATTGTTGTAAGCGTTGGTTGTTTTAAATAACTGACGTCTATTGTTAACTTAATATCACCCGCATGAGCCAGACTCTTCCCCTTTCTCTATTTCATTCTCGATTATTGAGGTTAGGTCTTTGGCAATTTCTCTCTGCCGCCGATCTCTCTACCACCGTTGCACCTGCGTTGCCACTGCTTCTGGAGCTCACTGGATGCCACTATTGGACTGTTGCTTTTGGAGCTCACTGGCTGCCACTACTGGAGCTCTCATTGCCACTGCTAGAGGTCCTCCGCCACTACTGGAGGTCCGCCACCGATCTCTCTGCCACCGCTGTGCCTGCCCTACCGCCGCTGCACCTGCCACTTCTTCTGGAGCTCATCGGCCGCCACTACTGGACCGTCACTTCTGGAGCTCACCGACTTCCTCTACGGGAGCTCTCACTACCACTGCTGGAGGTCCGCTGCCACTGCTGGAGGTCTACTACTGTTGCTCGCCTACTTCTTTGCCGCCGCTGCTGAAAGGTGTGCTTCCTCCACTGCTATTTACCGCAGCTATATGAATGTCTAGTTGTGTATACCTGGGAGTTATCAGGAACACCTAAATGAATGTGTAGTTGTGTATCTAATTTGGATGTATATGATGAACCTAGATTTAGAAAGGACATGCTATAGTATTTTCTTAGTATGGTGAAAGATTCTCAACCTTGTGTGTCACATGGGATTCTTATCCTCAACACAAGGGGCTCCAATGCATCTAATGCCTTAAATGGAAGACTCGAATGATATAAAATCCCATCAAAGTAGGTATAAACCACTTATATTCAGATCTTAATAATTCCATGAAGTGCACATTATCTTACTCTAGAAAAGTATGTGTATAATGTGGGATTAGTTCCATATAATGGTTCTATTTTAGTAAGTCTATTCCCAATGTCTGTGTGTGATAAAAAATCTCTTTACTCTATGTCAAATTCAAAATTTACTCATGATTATTAATGTATAGTCACTCTCCTAAACTAGAATTTCCTTTTGATCTAACTTTCTTGATGAGACTTATTCCAACTGAACTCCTATATCATGCACAATGACATTTCCTAATTGAACCCTAGGTTTCTCAAGCTGAATGTGATTTTGAGGTTTTTTACCCATACAGTATAATTATCATTATAACAATATGGAAAAATGTTGCTTTTGTTATATATTGGGCATGCTACTTAATTTTCTATGGTATAGCTACCACGAGTTTTGTTACAAATATCTGAATATTAGGTTGATGACATGTTTTTGTTGTGACATGTTGAGTTTTTTGCTATGTTATACCCACTACAATTTGTGTTATAAAATAATACATTGATTAATTTAGGAAGCATTGATATGTTGTTATGGTTGTCCACAAGTGTTTTTATAAGAAAATTGTGTGTTGAATGGGGTTGTGAACAAGGGACTGGTGTTATATTTTGTTGGCCTAGAAACCCATCCAAGATTTACTCATTAGGAGTAAATCTTGGGTAGTCCCTGGTTTGGGACTGTTCTTGAACACCTAATCTCACTTAGGATGTAAGTGTATAATGTGTATTTTGTTTTCAAGAAAATTTTAGTAGCATTTCCCCGCTTGTTCTCTAAGTACATATGTACTTGGAGAATAGTGGGGAAATGCTGCCGAAATTTTCTTGAAAACCCAATACACATTATACACTTACTAATGAGATTAGGTGTTCAAGAATGGGATAAGTGGTACACATTTATTATATATAAGACCTTAAACCCTAAAGTTTTAACCATAAACCATAATCTTTTAACCCTAGACCCTAATCTTATTCTAATATATACTTGTTTTCTCTTTGATCATAGAATGGATAGATCATGGATGTCCATTCCAAATCGCTGCACCCTAGAGTTTATTTCTAGTCTTGATCAGTTTATTAGATTTGCCGAGGAACATAGGAAACAACCTAGAGATAGGTTCTACTATCCATGTAGGCATTGCGGTAACAACTTGAAAGTCACCACTGGTGACAAAATCAAAAGTCATGTCATGTGCAATGAGATTGTAAAAGGCTATACAGAATGGCACTGGCATGGAGAGATTTCAAACCTGAAATCAGTAGATGTCGATAGCAGTGCTTGTGTGGAAGAAGAAATTGCCTCCGATGACATAGATGTGAACGAACCAGTTCCAGTAGACATCATTGATGCGATGTTGGATAGTTGTGGGTTAGAGCACACCGATCCACCTCCCATGTTTAGAAACATTGTGCATGATGCTGAGATACCATTATACACAGGTTGTATTTACGAAGATTAGCACTGTGTTGAGATTGTATAAGCTGAAAGCTAACAATAGATGGAGCGACAAACGCTTCATGTCATTGTTGTCTTTGTTGAAAGAAATTCTTCCCAAAGGAAACGAGCTGCCAATCTCACCACTTTCTTGAGTGATGACCTTTGTAGCCTTTAGAGATACGTATTTCTTTCTTCCTTGTTGAAGTTCACGCTCACGTCTTTCTTCCTCCTCCAATGTTGCTTCATGTTCTTATAAGTTACCAATGAGTTGCTCCATCCTTAGTCGGGTGAGGTCATTGGCTTCTTCAATTGCAGTCACCTTAGGCTTGTACTTAAGATGAAGAGACCTAAGAATTTTAGACAGTTGATCTTCTTCACTAATGGCTTTAACTAATGCATTCAAACCATTAAAAATAGAAGAAAACTTTGCATACATTTCACTAATAGACTCATTAGGTTCCATACAAAACTGTTTAAACTTTTGTTTAAGCATACCAATTTTAGAGTTCTTTACTTGAACAGTTCCTTCATAAGTGATAGAAAGTCTATGACATATTTCATATGCAGTTTCACAATTTGATATTCTATTGAACTCACCTACGGAAATTGAACAATAAAGGATACTTACAACTTTTGCATTTAATTGGGCTAATTTTACCGTGTTAGCATCCCATGTAGCATACTCCATTTGAGGAAGAGTATAGGTATTTGAAACCATCCTCCAGAGATCCCAACTGATCCCTTGAAAGTAGAATTGCATCCTCCTCTTCCAATAGTTGTAGTTGGTGCCATCAAATGGTGGAGGTCGAGCTACAAGTGTTCCTTCCAGGTTGAGGTTGTTTAGTACCCCATCATCCATTTTCTTCAAGAATCGATTAGAGCTCCTTGAAGCCTGCTTTGATACCAATTGAAAAACATTAGAGGGGGATGAATAGGGTTTTATGATAATTTTAAAAATTATTGAAGCAAACAACTACAAAATGATTGGAGAAGGAGACAAGGCGTTTAGAGTGGTTCCACCGTTAGCAAATACTAAGGGAGTCAGCCCACTACCCGGTTGTTCCCAATTAGGATTTTGAAAGCAATTGTATTTTGTTACCTCACAAGGATGTTACATAAGATACAATTACCTTCACAAACCCTTTGGACAGAATTCACCCCGAAGTCATCTCACCAACCTTGAAGCAGCTTTCACTTGAAGTAACTTCAAGCTCCCCCTTGAAGTATCCTTCCTCCTTGAAGTAGCTTCCCATTGAGACCTTCTAGAAGTAGTCCAAAGTCCGCCGAGCTACCTTCTCCACCTGAAGAAGCTCCAACAACCTCCTTTCTGCAGCCTCCAACCTAGGAGTAACAAAGGAGAAAAAAATACAATAGAAGGAACAAGATTGGAAGAAAGGAACAAAGTTATCAATTAAGTACATCGCTTTGATCCTATATCAAGCATATTGATCTCCTATCCACTGTGGATAAACGTGGTAGTGTGGTGGCTAGGAGATACTAAACTATAAGACACTAATGTAGAATAAATTGCAAGTGAAGCTCAACTTGTTGCTCACAAAGATTGGATCTCAAGTGTAATTATATGCATAAGTGATACCTTGGGTGTCTTATAGCTTGTCCTATTTATAGGAGTGGTTTGATAATGCTTGGGGACGTTATAGACACCTTCTAGGGTGTTCTTAGTGCTCAACTAGCCGTTAGGTATCCACTAATTATGTTTGTAACAGATAGTTAATTAATTTTGAAAAGTACAAATAGAATCTTTCTCGGTCGAGAAGTTTGTCGATCGAGTGTCTCTCGATCGAGAACTTCACCGACTGAGGGAAAGTCTGAGGAAATTGTTTTGCAACGTTCAACTAAACTCCCAACCACTTTTCCCACCAAGTCTAACGGCTATAGAACCTTCTTGAGACTTAGTCTCAATCGAAATTAAGTTCGACCGAATATGTGCTTGTGTAGGGTTATGTGCAGGCTATTCATCAGTGTATGTGCATTAGACTTAGGAGTTTCTTGGTCGAGAAAATATTCAACCGAGAGTATCTCGATCAAGAAGTGTTTTGACCGAGATAGACTCTGTTTCAATACTTTAAATCGTATGCTAAGTGTAAGAGTGAATGTGCAATTCTGATGCTATCTTGAGAAATGACCTATTTGAGTGTTGTGAGTGGATAGGAAGATCTAAATGCTTGATTTACATGATATCTAAGTACTTGTACATTATAAACTTGTTCAAGTTTTTATATTGATTACAATCTTGAAAATAAAGAAAATTTGAGCACAAGGATCTTCCAAATCTTTGCTATCCACCACCTTTTATGCTTATTCCTGAAACACTCAAATAGCACGTTAAAACCACAGGAATGAAATGTTTGTCATCATCAAAACAAAGGGATTATAATAATGTCCAATTTAGCTAACAGTTGCAACCTTCCACCTATAGGAGTCTACATCACAACATCAATATCTGTGGCGGGGCCATCTAGGACACATTACAACACTAGAACTTGTCATAAGTGTGTGCAAGTAGGACATCTGAGGTGGGAGTGCCCAGTGAAAGATGATGAGGTGATCCAACACTGAGGTAGAGTCCTTAGGGCTCACAGAGGCTATGGGTTAGCAGTAGTGGAGGTCAAGGACGTGGATAGAAATTGCAGGTTGGTTCCTCTGGATAGGCCAGTGGGGAACGAGGACAAAAACATGCAACGACTCAATTTTATGCCTTGAGAGTCAACCAGAAGGAGAGCTCAACCCACGAGTAGAGATAGATCAGATGTAGTTATTTCATTTTGATATGTCTGCATCTGCTTTATATCTATTTTGGTTGACCTGGGTGCTATGCACTCTTTTAATCACCCAATAAGTGATTGGTAGTTTTTCTTTGCATATTAGTCATTGACATGGGAGCTTGAGGGAGATATGCGTAGGATGTACCCATCTCTTTTCATTTTGGATTTCAGAGGTGAAATCCTTGTTATGGGTTTATGGATTGTAAGAACCCTAACTTGTGTTTTGGGCTAACCTTATTTTCTTTGGCTTGATTAATTTCTTAGAACCTTTCTCTAATCTTTTGAGATGCTTTTAGATCTTGTGGAGAGCTTAAGTCTCCAGTTTGAGATTGTTTGGATGATGTTTGTGCTTTATGTGCTAGTTTTGGGTCAAATTGCAATTTACCCACTTGATAGGGTTATCTTGCAATTTGTCATTCCTAGTGTGTACCTTCTCTTTCTTGGCTTCATGAGAGAGAATTTTATGCTTTGGGATGCCTTGGTTGAGCCTTCGATGAGTGGTGGCATCACTAGAGGTGATGAGGGTTTCTAGGGTTTTGGTTGGTTTTGACCTTGATGTGTTTGTTGAGTACTCGACCCTTGTCTCAACCTTGTGGGGGTGTCTTGTTAGTCTCAAATAAGACACCTACCTTGGGTGTGTTTTATCTCGACCATGATGACCATGGAGTGGTTTAGGTCAAGACAGTTGCCCCTTTGTGTTGTGTTTTGATCTTGGTGTCTTGGTGACTTTTTTGTGTGGAACATGATGTATGTGTTGCTTTTGTTTTGACCACCTTGAGGTGTTGTGATCAAAGCCAATAGGTTGGGACCTAGTTCTTTTATACCCAACATTAGTTGTATCACCATCTCGTGCATGCATGGTTTAAGTGATTGCATGTTTGTTTCTTGGGTGGACAAGTGTCCCTTTGGTGCCTTTAGGTGTTGACACATAATCTCCACCCTACTTCCCTCCTCCTTATCTATAAGAACCCTCTTCTCTCCATGAAAGTGAATCTTTCAGCCTTCCTTCTTCATCCCCCTCTTTTACTCATCCTTAGATCTTAGAAGAGCAAGGAGAGCTAATCCTTGGAGTTTGGGTGATCGAATCCCTTGCATGTGGTGACTCTTGGTCATCTTCAACCTTGGTAAGTGTTCGCCTTTCTTTTGTGACATTTTCCTTGGATCTTCTACCCCATGTTCTTCTCTTTTCTCTACCTTAGACCATGGACCATCCATGGTGGTCGTTTTGGAGAGAAACTCCTCATTACAAGGGTCATAGACCATGTTTTTGACAAGGTGGTACCCAAGTGAGAGGAAGTTTCTTCTCTCTTTCTCCCTTCTTCTTTTGGTTGGGCCTATGGTTTCTTCCCCTTTTTTCTTGAGCTATCTTTGACCTTAGTTTCTTCTTCTTCGTGAAGTGATCTTATAGTTGAGAGTGGAGCTTTTGGTGGAGCTTCACCACCCTTGGTGATTGTGTGCTTGGAGCTTGTGATCTTTGGAGTTGATCTTCCTTAAGGTGGGTTATATAACTCTCTACCCTCTCTATTATTGAACTTTTCTTTGGTTTCATGTTGTTGTTTCTCTCTTTAAATCATGATCATAACATGCTAGTAGATAATACCATGCTTTAGAACTTGTATGATGGTGGTTATTATGCTTGGTCTGCTTAGAATCTGAAACACTAATTTGTGGTACCCGATTTTAGAAATGGTGGTGTGATGGTGGTTTTCTTCCCATATTTTGACCTTTAATTTGGTCACATGCATGATGCTCATGTATCTTGATCGATCATGAAGTTTAGGTTCTATTTTGGGTGTACTAATCATGGTTTTATCTCTCTTTCATTAAGTTCTTTCATGGTATTTATGACCCATGTTTTAGGGTTTTTGGTGACCCTTTTTAGGTAAAGCTTTCCTCTTAGTAGATGGTGGTTTTCTTGGTGATCATCATTTACTTTGACCGTGATTTACTTCTGTTTTGATTGAAGGTCATATCTATTTGATGATGGTTAAGTGTTTCTAAGGTAGATTGACCTTGGTGGTTGTAACCCCGTTGCTTGGTTTTGGGTCACTACCCTTGGTTTTGTCTTTGGGTCGAGACACATGGGTTTGTCTTGGTCGACACCCTTGTTTTGGTTATATGGTCAAGATGTTACCTTTAGTTTTAATCAAGATGTTGCTTTGTTTGGTCGAGACAAGTGCTTTAGTTTTGGTCAAGACAACATGCCTTGTGTTGGTCATGACTCTTTCTTCTATCTCGGTCAAGATGCCTCCTTTGAAGCGGTTGTAATGCTTGGGTCGAGATGACTCTTTTCTATTTTGGTCGCAATGCTATGTTGCCGAGGAGTGATTCCTTGTCATGGGGTTTTGGTCGAGACACCTAGTCATGGTTCTGGTTGTAATGCCTTGCCTTATTTCAGTCATGACGCCTTGTTGTAGAGTGGTCGCGGTGCCCAATTGTGGGTGGTTGAGATTGCTAGTTGTGATGCATCTTGGTCTTGACCAAGTGTTGGTCTGTTGCGGTCATGACCCTTGTCGTGGGTGAGGTCTTGACATATGGTGTTTTCACAGTCGAGAAACATATGTTGTGATGGTCGCAACCTGGTTGGAGTGTCTCAGTCATGACCGTTGTGTTGATGGGAGGTCGAGACACACATGTGTGTGAGTGTTTGAGACTTCTATGTGTGATGGTAGGTCATGACACATGGAGATTTGGTATGGTAATCTCAAATGTAAATACACATGTTGGTTGATACCTAATGTAGGATGACTAATCACTTAATCAAGATGATAATGATGTGCTAACCCTAATATGCTCCAAGAAAGTACTAGATCGTGTATCTAGGGTTTGGTGATTGAGTGAATATTTGAAACCCTAACCCTAACTTTGGGTCATATGAGGTTCCTTGCTTATCATTCTTGGAATGAGTATTATGTTATGATGTTTTCCTTCTCCTATTTATGAACCTATGACCTTGCAAGTGATATGAATTCGATTATCATATCTAGTGTATGCTATGGAGAATATGATGTGACACAAGATGATGACTATGAGCCTTTATGAGGCCTGCTGAGACAGATGTTATATAGGAATGATGTGATTGGGTCTCAAGACCTGGTAGAGGCTTAGTGCCTATTTGAGGTGTTATGCTCCAATGATGTGATTGAGGGATTGATATCCCATTATGAGATTGTTGATCCATTGTGATGAGATAATGGTGATGGCCTTGTGAATGGCAGTTCTAAAAGTACCATCAGATGATGTGATCAGTTCACACCTTATACATTTTATATCTTCTGAATTTGTTTTACAGTTATGCGTGCTAGATTGAATTTGGGTCTTGTATGCCCACTTGTATGATGAAGCCTTAATTCACTCAATTTGCATAAATAATGAAGTGAAACCTAAATCATGTAGGTTCCCTATGCCATATATCCATTCCAGTGTCAGTCTTAGTACCATATGGTGAAATGGGTTTTCCTTGGTGGAAGCTCAGAGTATTATATTATTGAGTATATGCATTTATAGGATTGGCTGTGGCTTATATTGTTACACCCACATCCCACGATTACCACTAATCATGAGATTAGGGCATGAGTTTGAGTATTATACTTAATACTAAGTTCACCCCTAACTTTTTTTCCTTTATTGCAAACTCTTTGTTTTCATGCATTCAATCACATAACCAAACCTTACAAGAGAATTAAACATTGATTAATCTAATATGATCTCAACATTAATGATACACATCTAGACATTCATTATGTTTCTTAGACTTCCATGTATGTACAACATGATAACCAAATATATACTCTATTATTAAAGAAACAAAGTTACACATTATCATTTACAACTCTCTCTCAACTCTATACAAGGACCTAGAGTGACAGGGACTGACTGAACTTAACTAAACTAATACATAACTCATGTGGCAGATCTACTCTGATGCAATGACATCTTTAGTCCGCGAGTTATCCCAAACAAATTGTGTGTAGAGGGGTGAGTCTACTCACTCAGTGAATGAGTACTTCATAGAAATAGTTTAAAGCACTTATATAATTACATATATACTACTTAGCAACTGATATCAATTATAAAAGCAGTAATCTTTAAAGAGACTAATCATTCACAAACATAAATATGGCACAATACTCTAGACACCTACAAGAGTGAATCAATATATGAACATGCTTGATTAATCACAAATAAAACTAATAATCCAGAAACATACAAAGAGTAATTGAATAACTTCACACACTTGGTTAACCTATCATTCATATCATTATGCCCTAAACCCACATGAGGTGTACCACAATATGTGAAAGAATCACAACAAGCTATGATCTCACTGTACACGACTTAGAAGCATGCCCAAGTTCCTAAGCATATCTCTCAAGTAAGATCCCGTTTGCAGCTGGCCTCGACATGTCTGCCTCTCGGCGGCTAATGGGAGTGGTCAGATAACTCAGACTCCACCTCTCAACCTAAGTACTCAGGCGGTGAGTTAAAGCCCTCAGGCTTACTGTGCATCGGTGAATCTACTGACCACTGATTGATACAACATGTAACTTAGGTACCACTGGAATCCCTGGTTGGTGTTGGGTACCACATAATTGTAAGGATTCTACCCTACTGGTCAAGACCCCCGCACCCTATTGGTGCACTCCAGCTTACCTCGATCTGGACTACCTCTATTCGGGAAACCGTATCCTCCCCACATCGCAGGGCTCATCCTGTGAGGATTATACAGTGTTCAGGGCATCTAAATATCTAATTCACTCTTTAAATTCACAATCAACCATCACATCAACATATTTTAGTTTAGCTTTGTAAACCGTTCATTTCATAAACCATATGATAACATTTACCACAACTGAACTGTTAAGCACGACCACATTTCATACTAAGAAACATTGATATCACAATACTTGATTCACTGAACACCCTATTCGTAGGGTTTCATTTACCTCATTCACTTATCACATGACTCACATAAGGATTTAATGTGTCATAATCATTCACTAAATAAATATTTCTTTCAACAAGAGACATACAATCAACATATGTATGAAATCTTGGAATTGAGCTAAATTAGGGTTTCCATGCCATTCATTGAGATATCATGAATCAAGAATAACATTGAATAAATAAAGTTTATGATGTCAAGAAAAGCTTAAATGGATTTCACAATATTTATTCGTAAATTTCCAACTTTCCACTCATCTAGGGCTTTGCCCTCTTTACTGAGATATCAAGAAAACACTATTCACATCACATGATATCCAAGATAGTATCTAACATATATGTACTACACATTCAAATAAACAATCATTCGTAATCAATGAGATTCAGATAGACAAATTTCTCTATCTAATTATACAACAATCTTAGTTATAGCCGAAAACCCTAAAATTTAGTTTACTCTTATAACCTATGCAATTACTTAAGAAATTCTCATTAAGATGGATTGTATCCATTTATAATATGATTTTATCATATGAAATTCATCAAAATAGAGAAAATCCATTTCATATCATTTTGCAAAAGCTAGATCAAAATTTTGGTATGTATGCCCTAAGAGCCAATCATGGGATGATTGGTGGGATACATTAAGATTGATTTGATAAACATCAAAGGCAAGCTTCCAATTCTTTCTGGTTTAGTCATATGAGATAGTGATAGAATAGATTGAATGTCTAGAGAATGACAGTACTCAATGATGTATGCTTTCAGGTTGAGGACCTGAACGATGAGATCATACGGATGCTAAGAGTTTGTACATTCTTGTTACGTCCCTAGTCGAATGTCATTGTGGAAGGTAGATAGACAACAATGACACACAAGACTAGATTATGGTGTTGGTTGATGACATAATCTCATTAGTCATGATATAGATATATCAAACCAAACACATAGGTACTTGTTAGAGAACAAGTGTACCAGACAGACCCACCGTGAGTTTGACACATGGAACCATGACATGGTAGTTACAGTCAATACTCACAGTGATGGTGGTGAGTGTGATTCTTTGACCTAAAATCACTACACTCAACACATGTTGTTGGGCACACTTTGACATCATCAAACGCAATCCTGAAACATGGGTTGTTATAAGGGTGATGATTGGGTGGCTTTGACACATGGGGCTTTTGAGGGGTGAGTGATAGATATGGGATTTGTCCCTCCTGAGGGAGTTTGATATCCATGGCCGCTTGATGAGTAGGATTGAGAAAGGCATGCACGCATGTGTGAATCAGTATGTGATATTGATGTCATACATATCTCTTCCAATCTACTCTGAGATAAAAAAAGTGAATGAATGTAGACAGGATGACTGTTCCATGCCTCAAGTTCATTTGGGATATCAGTGATAAAGGAATTATACATTCACTGTAACACCATTCACAGATTGTAGGATTGAAAGTTGTTCTCCAACTTTCTATTTCACTTGGGTAGCACTGATGTGTGACTAGGCACCGCTCTTTGCTTGTGAAGTCATAAGTGTTATGGACTTTCACTTCCAATGTGAAAAGGACCTGCAGGGTCACACACATAGGATTTAACCTGGAAGAGGAGTTTTGTCCACAAACAATGTTTAGATTGATTACTAAAGGAGTTTAGTAGTTCAATTAAACACTCAATCAATTGATAGCTCAATATCATAGTGTTTAAGGTGTTGGACCGATTGATTAGAGTATCAGATTGATTGAAACTGTAATTGACTATTTCTGCACAATCTGCACTCCCAACCGATAGGCTCATGTGATGAACTGATCGGCTGAGGTTGGTGAACCGATCGGCTCAGGTGGTGAGTCGATCGGCTCATGGATAGGGTTAAATGACCAGTTCAAGTGTTGAAATGATCGGTTCAACTGAGCAAGTTGGGAAAGTAAGATTGGTGAGAAATTTCTTTTCATTTCACTTGCCCAATTTGATTGGAACAAGGATTGGTATTTGGTACCAATTAGAAACAAAAGAGGAAAAGTCAATCGGGAACTGACCAGGACCACGAACCGACCAGTTCAGAAGTGAATTGACTATTTCATGGGTCCCAACCGATCGGTTGAGGTGTCAACTGACCGGCTCAGGTCCCCAACTGACCATTTTAGAAATGAAACGATCGGTTCAGGTCACACAGTTGGTTGTTTTTGTGAAAAATCTCAAACCCTTCTACTCCTGCTTTAGTCACGCATTTCCCGGGATATAGAACCCTGTCCCATGACCCTCCTATATATAGGGGTATTGGGGGCTTCTCAAAGTACAACTCAGTGCAACCAGTTGCTCTGTAAAGTTGTCGTTCTCTCTGGTTTTGGTAATCGAGAGAGCCCGAGCAAGTGCTACCCGATAAGGGAGGCACAACAAAGGAAAGACAATTGTAGAAAGTGGCTGGTGGCAGGAGAGTGTGTCAGTGACTAGTACGCTGACAGGAGGGTGCGACTCCTTCCAATTCCTTATGAGACAAGGAGATTGGAGTTCCAGGTAGTCCGTGTGGACTACTTCAGAGGCGGGAGATTTCTGTCGCTCGGAGGACAACTGACAATCCCGACAGTTCCAGTGAGACCAGGAGTCGTCAGTCCCAGTGCGAGCAGGAGCTGCAAAGACACCGTCCAAGACTGGAGGTGAAGACCGCGCAAGGCGCGAGATATTGTCGCCGAGCAAGCCTCGAGACAAGGTATAATTCCACAAACCATCCCTTCCTATTGTATATACGTTGACACATTTCCTTGTTCTGGGTTTGGGGAGGAGAAAATTTTTGTTTCCGCTGCCTTCTCTGCCTCCCCTTAAACCCAACAGTGGTATCAGAGCCACATCAACTTCTCTATACTTTAGGATTATCGATATGATCGATTTTGGTTTGTCGCCTTTATTTATTGCATACGATGTGAATAAAATTGGCTTTATGCATGTCCAATCCTAAATCCAAAAATCCCAATATACATATATGATATGTAATATGAATGCACTCGATACGCGTCGCCCTTAAACAAGTTTTTTGGTTGATGTATAGCATGGTTATGGCCAATAAACCCTATATGTGTATGGTTGTATGTGGTTGCTTACATCTCGGTCTACGCACCGATTCCCTTTCTCCTATCCCTGATGTAACTCAAAATAATTTGAGATTTCTTTCCTATCTTTGCTCCCCTCGAAAGCAACTCAAGGTTTCTCTTTTTACAATGTAAAATAGGATAGAATTTTATTTCATGTTATGTCAAAGAACGACGGACATCCTGACGACAGCTGAGACGATCGGTTCAAGGAGTGAACCGATCGGTTGACGTTCCAGACGATCAGTTCAAGGAGTGAGCCGATTGGTTGATGACCGGTTCCAGGAGCGAGACAAGCGGGTGGCGACCATGATGAGATGCACGATGACCAGGCGAACCGATCGGTTGGAGGAGCCAACCGATCGGCTGGTGGCACCCAACCGACCGGCCTGATGGCGAACCGATCATTCATGTGATGAGTTGATCAAACCCAGAAAGGCAAAGCACAGAGTTCATATTGTACAGGTTGCATGTGATGTAGACCTAGATGACTGTGATTCCTCTTGGCTTGAGGAATCACATTAGGATGGCCATAATCATCGCTTTTATCATTTTGCATGTTTTCTGTGGGATATAGCATGTATATGATACATACTATGTATTGTGGTGATTGGATATGTATATGTATATAAAACCAAATCCCTCATTAAAATATTAAGTCTTATATGCCTTCTATTAGTGGAACACATGAAAAATTCGATCGACCAAGCATAGGTTACGCCAAAGCGTGGTGCGCCGTCTATCTTGTGGAAGTGTGAAGGGTAGACATGTAGGTTCTGCCAAAGCAGGGTGCATGTCTACCATGTCGGCTTTTGGGTTAGACTTAACTGGTGATTCTTAGAGCGTATAATCCCAGAGGCAAGGAATGTTCATGGCAAGGTGTTGCGCATGTTCATTCATCAAGAGTTGCATATGATGCAATTGGCATGATGGCCTACCTAAATAGTCAAGATTGTGGGCGATCAGCCAAAGCTGACTCATGACTTGATGAAATATGGATCTTGCCCACTAGAAGGTTGTACGCTGCAATCTTCCGAATTGATGGTGAGGGCTATCAATTTGAAGTAAAATAGTGGGATCGATAATTAATTAAAGGCCTAATTATATCATCAACTTTTCAAATCAATCAAATAAGTCAAAAAAAGAGTTTTTGGACTAAAATTGCATATTTCCTTTTGTAGTAAAAATGACAACAAACAACAATCACTTTTCTTTGCGATCGGTCCTTGAAAAGGACAAATTAAATGGGAATTTTTCCACGACTGGTTAAGACATTGAGAAGTGTTCTCAATCGTAGAGTGAAAGCTTCAAGTCATAGTTATACCAGAACCAGATGAACTCGATCCCACCATATCAATGGCTGAAAGTATGATTATGGAAGCATACCGAGGAAGACATTGATGAGGAGTGCTTGATGTTGTGTTCTCTGAACTATGAGTTGCAGAGACAACATGAGACATATGATGTCTCCAAGACACTGTCCTAGTATGTCATGACAGAAGGAGATCCAGTAAGGTATTCACATAATCAATGTGATTGGGTATGTGGAAAACCTAACTAAGAAGGATTCCCTCTGAGCCAAGAGTTGGCTATTGGTATGATACTGCAAATGTTGCGAGAATCATACAATTCATGTTGAACAACTTTGACAAGCATTGACAGAGTTGTTGGACATGTTGAGGATAATAGAGGAAAAGATGAAGAAAGACAAACCATAATCTTTGATATGATCAAAGAAAAGGTAATTCTTAAGGGCAAGGACAAGGGCAAAGCAAAGAAGTGTTCTGATGCTAGCCAGCAATCCATGTCGTCTTCAGCCTCAAGGCACATGGGGAAAGGGTGTATGAGGGATTGCCCTCTATATCTGGAAGAACAAAAGAAGAAGGAGGCGACAGACGTCTCTACTTAAAGGTGTCATGAAAGTAAACTTGTAACACTTTTGAGGTATATGATACCAAGATGTAAAGTGTAAAGCACTCAATAAATGGGGCAAGTGTTGCCGCCATAGTAAGGAGTACTTCAGTTTATTTCAGCCTAAAAGGCATGTAATACAGTTATGAACTGCTATTTCATATTTGCCAATAGATAAAAACACTTTATTTTTGCATATTGTATGACAATGATGGCAATCAATAAAGAGATGTTTCAATTTCTAAAGATATGATCTTTGTGGCAATGCCTTGTTTATCTTGTGGTATTTGATATGCATAAGATAAAATGATACCTAAAAGTTATATATAACTCAAACAATCAAATTAGCATCAATCATGAGAAGTTCATTTCTAGTTTCCATGTGATGGATAAATCTAGACTCTTTTGGTTTGAGAACTAGTAAGAGACATGAATATCTTGGACATGATTAATCAATCTTCACTAAAGGTAGTGGGAGAATGATTATCCTATTAGGTATGACATCCATGTGAACCATAAGGTATGACCTTGATGGTAGCACCCATTAGACAAAATCCATAAGTGCAAATGAATCTTAAGTGTTAAGACACATGGATAACATTTTAAGAAGGATGATGATTTTTGATTGCAACTTAATGACTAAGACATTTGGCATATGGATACTAAAACCGCATTCCTATGAGGAATAAAACAAGGATGTGTACGTGACACAACCTATAAGGTTTATGAATTGACTAATGCAAATGAAGTCTATA
The DNA here is from genome assembly GCA_963693085.1 of Alisma plantago-aquatica. Classification (NCBI taxonomy): domain Eukaryota; kingdom Viridiplantae; phylum Streptophyta; class Magnoliopsida; order Alismatales; family Alismataceae; genus Alisma; species Alisma plantago-aquatica. Next base: position 175,609,175 of record OY856411.1, on the reverse strand, counting down.
AGTTACAATGGACTAATCAATGTGATTGATTGAGTACAAGCAACTCAGAATTGGATCTTTACTTTGATGATATAGTCAAAGGGTTTGACTGATATGTCAAAGATAAAGAAGGGATCTGTGATTTAGTGGGAGCCTGTTCACATTCCACATGTTGATGTGAAATGGAAATGTTCTAGAATGGAAATGCAAAAGTGGAAATTATCTTTAAGGAAGATAGAGATGTTTCCTATGTGATAGGAATAGAGATCTATAGAGATAGTTCTCAAAAATCTCTTGACCTAAAAAGAGAAAGCATACATTGGCAATCTGTACTGAAGGGTTCAGTGTGCACAGATTCAGTGGGAGAAAACTTGTCCATGTTACATGGAGTTAGTATCCCAAGGCCAAGTGTCCAATTCTTATGAAGAATGGGAACACTAAGAATAGATATGGATATATCATGTATGTAATCATCCCATTATCTTGCATATATTGACATGGCAAGAACAAAATGCATTCATCATCTTGTATGTAGGACATGGCAATATGATGTGCTCATCCTGATAACTCGCATGTAAGACATGATGAGTGGATGTTTGTCTACTTCCAGTAAGGGTTACTGGAATACCATGAGAACTTGATAAGTTCTTATGAAGTACTAGATCTATGGAGATAAGGAAGAGTTCAATGTAAAGAGTTACACTGATGCGAACTTTCGAAAAGGGCAGAAAATTAATCGCAATATATATATAGGATATATATAAAAGTGAAAGTTTGTTGATAATTGGAAGTGTTCCAATAAAACCATTTAAAAAGGAAAATGCCGAGTATCCGTGTGTTAGAGAACAACAGTGGATACTATATGGATCTAGAAGTTCATGAGATGAACTTATAGATATTCCGCTCATTGATGACAAGTATGGAATCCTTGATCATGCAATGTGGCTAAAGGTTAGCAAAGGAATACTAGATCGCATATTACGGCAACTCCATCTCATACGTGTGACGTACAACGAAGAGATGAGAGACATGTAGTTAAAAACTGACTTTGGCAAGGTGTTGTCATAACTCACTATGTTCGCACTAGAGCACAGTAACATGTGGGACATGTTTGAAGATCACTATGAATATGATTCAAGGGTGATTGGCTCACAGTGCAAGTGGGAGTCTGTTGGTATGTATGCCCTGAGACCCAATCATGGGATGATTGGTGGGATACATTAAGATTGATTTGATAAACATCAAAGGCAAGCTTCCAATTCTTTTTGGTTCAGTCATATGAGATAGTGATAGAACAGATTGAATGTCTAGAGAATGACAATACTCAATGATGTATGCTTTCAGGTTGAGGACCTGAACAATGAGATCATACAGATGCTAAGAGTTTGTACATTCTTGTTATGTCCCTAGTTGGATGTCATTGTGGAAGGTAGATAGACAACAATGACACACAAGACTAGATTGTGGTGTTGGTTGATGACAGAATCTCATTAGTCATGATATAGAGATATCAAACCAAACACATAGGTACTTGTTAGAGAACAAGTGTACCAGACAGACCCACCGTGAGTTTGACACATGGAACCATGACATGGTAGTCACAGTCAGTACTCATAGTGATGGTGGTGAGTGTGATTCTTTGACTTGAAATCACTACACTCAACACATGTCATTGGGCACACTTTGACATCATCAAACGCAGTCCCGAAACATGGGTTGTTATAAAGGTGATGATTGGGTGGCTTTGACACATGGGGCTTTTGAGGGGTGAGTGATATATATGGGATTTGTCCCTCCTGAGGGAGTTTGATATCCATGGCCGCTTGATGAGTAGGATTGAGAAAGGCGTGCATGCATGTGTGAATCAATATGTGATATTGATGTCATACATATCTCTTCCAATCTACTCTGAGATCAAGAAAGTGAATGAATGTAGACAAGATGACTGTTCCATGCCTCGAGTTCATTCGGGATATCAGTGATAAAGGAATTATACATTCACTATAACACCATTCACGGATTGTAGGATTGAAAGTTGTTCTCCAACTTTCTATTTCACTTGGGTAGCACTGATGTGTGACTAGGCACCGCTCTTTGCTTGTGAAGTCATAAGTGTTATGGACTTTCACTTCCAATGTGAAAAGGACCTACAGGGTCATACACATAGGATTTAACCTGGAAGAGGAGTTTTGTCCACAAACAATATTTATATTGATTACTAAAGGAGTTTAGTAGTTCAATTAAACACTCAATCAATTGATAGGTCAGTATCATAGTGTTCAAGGTGTTGGACCGATTGATTAGAGTATCGAATTGATTGAAACTGCAATTGACTATTTCTGCACAATCTGCACTCCCAACCGATAGGCTCGTGTGATGAACCGATCGGCTGAGGTTGGTGAACCGATCGGCTTAGGTGGTGTGTCGATCGGCTCATGGATAGGGGGAAACAACCAGTTCAAGTGTTGAAATGATCGGTTCAACTGGTCCAACCGAGCAAGTTGGGAAAGTAAGATTGGTGAGAAATTTCTTTTCGTTTCACTTGCCCAATTTGATTGGAACAAGGATTGGTATTTGGTACCAATTAGAAACAAAAGAGGAAAAGTCAATCGGGAACTGACCAGGACCACGAACTGACCGGTTCAAAAGTGAACCGACCGTTTCATGGGTCCCAACCGTTCGGTTGAGGTGTCAACCGACCGGCTCAGGTGCCCAACCGACCGTTTCAGAAATGAAACGATCAGTTCAGGTTACGCAGTTGGTTGTTTTTGTGGAAAATCTCGAACCCTTCTACTCTTGCTTTAGTCCCGCATTGTCCGGGATAGAGAACCCTGTCCCATGACCCTCCTATATATAGGGGTATGGGGGGATTCTCAAAGTACAACTCAGTGCAACCTGTTGCTCTGTAAAGTTGTCGTTCTCTCTGGTTTTGGTAACCTAGAGAGCCCGAGCAAGTGCTACCCAATAAGGGAGGCACAACAAGGGAAAGACAACTGCAGAAAGTGACTGGTGGCAGGAGAGTGTGTCAGTGACTAGTATGCTGACAGGAGGGTGCGACTCCTTCCAATTCCTTGTGAGACAAGGAGATTGGAGTTTCAGGTGGTCCGTGTGGACTACTTCAGAGGCGGGAGATTTCTTCCTCTCGGAGGATAGCTGTCAATCCCGACAGTCTCGGTGAGACCAGGAGTCGTCAGTCCCGGTGTGACCAGGAGCTGCACAGACACCGTCCAAGACTGGAGGTGAAGACCACACAAGGTGCGAGGTTTTATCGCCAAGCAAGCCTCGAGACAAGGTATGATTCCACAAACCATCCCTTCCTATTGTATAGACGTTGACACATTTCCTTGTTCTGGGTTTGGGGAGGAGAAAAATTTTGTTTCCATTGCCTTCTCTGCCTCCCCTAAAACCCAACACAAAAAGGCAATTTAGGGTTTGTACTCGCATACTAAGCAATTGAATATGTTTGATGATTTAACTCATTTTCATGCGATCTACTATTTAAAGGAAGTTCCCACTCACTCTAAGGTGTGAAAACACCTTTAGAACACATCCCATCTCTGAAAATCTAAAATTCATATCAAAACCCTAGCAAATCATCAGATTCTTCTTCCTTTCAACTCGGAAACCCTAGAAATGGGGGATTATGAAGAAAGAGTAAGAAAAAGGAGAGATTTGATATCATTTTGGATTAAATCATAGGAGGGACATAATCTTTACATGTGAGAGAAGATTCACCATGAATGGTTGTGCAAAGAAGCTAAACTTACTTGATTTCATCATATCTCGGATAGAGAAACCCTAGATCATCAATTCCACCACATTCTCCTCTCAAACCCTAACTCTCCCTCTCTCTATAGGATTTCGTTTCTCTAGAATGAATCACAAATTATGAGGGGTCCTAGTGTGCTAGGTTGACCATATAGAGAAATTGAGCTTCTTGGGTCAATTGCACATTGACCCCTCACTATACTTTCTCTTATTTTAGTTCCACTTTCTGTTAGAAAAAATGATACTGTAATTCGTTTATTTCAGATGCCAAATCTTCTCTAAAAATTATGAAAATTTATCATTTTGTTTGTAATTGAGTATAAAGCTTCCAATAAAATTTCAGATCATTTTGAGCTATCATTAAATAAATACAAATCAAATAGTACACTACTATCTAGAAATCTGCAGAACAGTCAGTTGAAGAGAAAATTCCCCAGAACGGCCATACAAGCTGCCACGTCCATGCTAAGATGGATCCATCACGTTTGTGCTTCCTACCAAGGTCATGGTGCATTGGTTTCATTAGATTTGAGTACAAAAGTTGGTCAATAGTTCAATTCTTTCAAAACAGTTGTGTGGCCTAGAATGCCTGTGCCACCAATGACCTAACATAACCGTGCTACCCACCACGGTCATGGTATCTAAGCATCCAACTACTATTTTCAATATGAGAGCTTTGCACTAAAATATTGTTTTCAATATGATGAATGAGTTTCAGATCAATATACTAAGATTGAGTGCAAATAAATGATTTACAATTAAGCATTTTGTCAAGCTTATTTTAGGTCGACCTTGACTTCGACCGAGGCACACCTCGTTCAAACTCTTTTTCGATTGAGAGGCTTTTATGCATATTTCCAGTTTAAGCTTTCACAATGATCCACTTGATTGAATATAAAGCCTTTATGTGACAGAAGGATATTAATTTGCAAAGTTTATATCAATTTGAAAGATTATAGCTTAGGATCAAGTTTGTATAGAATTAATTCATGTGATCAATATTTGATTTTGAAATGGTGTCTTGCTCTTGATTTGCTTAGAATAGGCTTTAGATAGAATAATTTTATTCTAAGAAAGATCTCTTATTCCACTAGTCTTCCCATTTAAACTTTCTCAATTATGATCATAAAGTATGTATTTTCTTCATATATAAAGGAAAATTCTTTTTAAGAGTTTGCAAGGAATATATCTTTGAAATTCTTATATAATTTAAATACTTAGAACAATTTATCATGTAAAGTTTTATTTCACAAAATTGCAAGTAGAATATTTGATTTTCGATCTTAGAGCAAAATTGTATGAATATAACATCATCTCTATTTGCAAGACTGTGATCCATCATAAACAACTTGATGAAAAAAAACAATATCTTTATCAATCAATAGAAACAAGTCCATAAGTTCTATTGATGAAGTTTTCTCAAAACAACATGGTTTATAATTTTCAGATTGGCCAAGAATACTATAGTAAAACCATGTATAAGATCATATGGTTTTAAATAGCAATTGAAAATATATGAACTTGCAATCTATGCTATATTTGTATTGATTCATTTTTGCAAGAAAGCATGTCCAATTTTAGTTTGCAGAAAGTATACATGTTTTCAATCAACACGTTTTGTAACAAGTTCAATAAGAATGTTATAATCAAAGTATACTTTCAATTAATAAGTCATGATGTAAGCTTATCAATATTTTTTTTAAAAATTGTCTCCAAGATTCATTCTTGATTTTGCAGATAAAATCAACATTAATAGAAAATTGATAGCAAACTGAAATAAATTAAGTAGGTTTTACAGAACCTCAGTCGGTCGAACTTTTTCTCGACCAAAATGTTCTCGGTCAACAACTTTCTCGACCAAGTAAGTTACTGTTTGTCCAGAAAGTGCAAGTTTGAGATAGAAACTTCTTTGGTTGACTATTTTCTCAACCAAATAGTATCTCGGTCGAGGATTTATTCGACCGAGAATGTTTTTGTTTCAGCAATTATTTTCAAGTAAAACATAAATTACTTTCACTATAATTACATAAATATGCAAATTACAGGTCAGTTTAGTTGCGATAAGACATTTTGAGTATCAAAACAAAGTTTTAGGTCAAATCTCAACTAATCAAGTTCAATATTTCTACGTTTGGGATTTTGGAATCCAAACTAGATCAACATCCTTTTTCTTGTATGGGAAAGAAAATGAATAATGTCCAAGACGTAAACAGTAATGACAACATATAGAATCAATTTCATTTCTCTTCTTAGCTAGATTGTCTTTAGGCACATACATGACATTAGTCTTGGGTACTTGTGTCCTTCTTACTCTAGGTTTTTGATAGGATTTACCTTTGGGCTTATAACCTAGTCCTCTCCTTCCAATCTGACCAGAAGAATCTTTTAGGATTTTATCAAGAATACCATTGTTTTTCAAGCTACTAATTTCCTTTTGTAACTTAGCAATTTCATCCAATCTCCTTTTAATATCTAAGTTTTCTTGATCTAAGTTAGATGACAAACTATCTCTTTCTTTTACAATGGCATCATAATCTATATGAGTGCATAAAATAGGTTGAGTTTGAAGATTATTCAACTTAGCAAGTAATTCAACCTTTTCTTGAGAAAGAAGATCATAGTTTGTCTCTAGAGTAAGTAACTTTGTATTGCAATCATTAAGAGAAGATTTCAAGGTAGAATTTTCAGAAATAATACTTTCTTTTTTAGAAGCAAGATCATTTAATTTAGCATACAAACCCTCATTAGTTTTAGTAACTCTTTTTAGTTTCTTTTTACAATCAATATACTTATCATGCAATACATCAATGCTAGCAACTAACTCTTCTTTAAATAAATAAAAAAGACTTACCTCATCATCTTCTTCATTTGTTGTAGCAATAAGGCACTCCACTTCTTCTTCTCCATCCTCACGGTCATCACTTGAGTCATCCCATGTAGCTTTGTATGCTTTTCCTTCTTCTTGTGAGATGTTTTCTTTCCTTTCTTGAGTTTGGGACAATCACTTTTTAAATGTTCTCTTTTTCCACATTCAAAGCACCTACAATAAGAAGAAACACTAGAAGTTTTGTTAGTTTTAAATCATCTATACTACTTACCATTTACAACGAGAGTTTCTTCTTCCTCATCTCCATCACTTGTCTCATCACTTTCTTGAGTGATGCCATTTGTATCCTTTAGAGCTATGTCTTTCTATCTTCCTTGTTGAAGGTCGCGCTCACTTCTTTCTTCCTCCTCCAAGGTTGCTTCATGTGCTTCTAAGTTGCCAATGAGTTGCTCCATCCTTAGTCGGGTGAGGTCATTGGCTTCTTCAATTGCAGTGAGCTTAGGCTTGTACTTAGGAGGAAGTGACCTAACAATTTTAGACACTTGATCTTCTTCACTAATGGCTTTACCTAATGCATTCAAACCATTAAAAATAGAAGAAAACTTTGCATACATTTCACTAATAGACTCATTAGGTTCCATACAAAATTGTTCAAACTTTTGTTTAAGCATACCAATTTTAGAGTTCTTTACTTGAACACTTCCTTCATAAGTGATAGAAAGTTTATGCCATATTTCATATGCAGTTTCACAATTTGATATTCTATTGAACTCACCTACAGAAATTGAAAAATAAAGGATACTTACAACTTTTGCATTTAATTGGGCTAATTTTATCGTGTTGGCATCCCATGTAGTATACTCCATTTGAGGAAGAGTGTAGGTATTTGAAACCATCCTCCAGAGATCCCAGTTGATCCCTTGAAAGTAGAATTGCATCCTCCTCTTCCAATAGTTGTAGTTGGTGCCATCAAATGGTAGAGGTCGAGCTACAAGTGTTCCTTCCAGGTTGAGGTTGTTTAGTACCCCATCACCATTTTCTTCAAGACTCGATTAGAGGTCCTTGAAGCCTGCTCTGATACCAATTGAAAAACATTAGATGGGGGGTGAATTGGGTTTTATGATAATTTTAAAAATTATTGAAGCAAACAACCACAAAACGATTGGAGAAGGAGACAAGGCGTTTAGAGTGGTTCCACCCTTAGAAAATACTAAGGGAGTCAGTCCACTACCCGATTGTTCCCAATTAGGATTTTGAAATCAATTGTATTTTATTACCTCACAAGGATGTTACATAAGATACAACTACCTTTACAAACTCTTTAGACAGCCTTCACCCCGAAGTCATCTCACCAACCTTGAAGCAACCTTCACTTGAAGTAACTTCAAGCTCCCCCTTGAAGTAGCCTTCCTCCTTGAAGTAGATTCCCATTGAGACCTTCTAGAAGTAGTCCAAAGTCTTCTGAGCTACCTTCTCCACCTGAAGATGCTCCAACAACCTCCTTTCCGTAGCCTCCAACCTAGGAGTAGCAAAGGAGAAAAAAATACAATAGAATGAACAAGATTATAAGAAAGGAACAAAGTTACCAATTAAGTACAATGCTTTGATCCTATATCAAGCGTATTGATCTCCTATCCACTGAGGATAAACGTGGTAGTGTGGTGGCTAGGAGATACTAAGATATAGGACACTAATGTAGAACAGATTGCAAGTGAAGCTCAGCTTGTTGCTCACAAAGATTGAATCTCAAGTGTAATTGTATGCATAAGTGATACTTTGGGTGTCCTATAGCTTGTCCTATTTATAGGAGTGGTTTGCTAATGCTTGGGGACATTCTAGACACCTTCTAGGGTGTTCTTAGTGCTCAACTAGCAGTTAGGTATCGACTAATTATGTTTGTAATGACTAGTTAATTAATTCTGAAAAGTGCAGACATAACCTTTCTCGGTCGAGAACTTCGTCGACCGAGGGAAAGTTTGGGGAAAGTGTTTTGAAATGTTCAACTCAACTCCCAACCACTTTTTCCTGCCAAGTCTAACGACTATAGAACCTGCTTGAGACTTAGTCTCGGTCAAAATTAAGTTCGATCGAATATGTGCTTGTGTAGGCTTATGTGTAGGCTATTCATCAGTGTACGTGCATTAAACTTAGGAGTTTCTCATTCGAGAAAATATTCAACCGAGAGTATCTCAGTCGAGAAGTGTTTTGACTGAGACAGACTCTGTTTCAATACTTTAAATCATATGATAAGTGTAAGAGTGAATGTGCAATTGTGATGCTATCTTAAGAAATGACCTATTTAAGTGTTGTGAGTGGATAGGAAGATCTAAATGCTTGATTTACATGATATCTAAGTACTTGTACATTATAAACTTGTACAAATTTTTACATTGATTACAATCTTGAAAATAAAGCAAATTTGAGCACAAGGATCTTCCAAATCTTTGCTATCCACCACCTTTTATGCTTATTCCTGAAACACTCAAATCGTATGTTAAAACCACAGGAATGAAATGTTTGTCACCATCAAAACAAAGGGATTATAATAATGTCCAATTTAGCCAACAGTTGAAACCTTCCACCTGTAGGAGTCCACATCACAACATCAATATATGTGATGAGGCCATCTAGGACACAGTACAACACTAGAACTTGTCATAAGTGTGTGCAAGTAGGACATCTAAGGTGGGAGTGCCCAGTGAAAGATGATGAGGTGATCCAACACTGAGGCAGAGTCACCAGGGCTCACAGAGGCTGCAATTTAGCAGTGGTGGAGGTCAAGGACGTGGAAAAACATTGCAGGTTGGTTGCTCTGGATATGCCAGTGGGAAATGGGGACAAAAACATGCAACGAATCGATTTTATGCCTTGAGTCAGCCAGAAGGAGAGCTCAACCCACGAGTAGAGACATGTCAGATGTAGTTATTTCATTTTGATATGTCTGCATCTGCTTTAAATCTATTTTGGTTGACCTGGGTGCTATGCACTCTTTTAATCACCCAATAAGTGATCGGTAGTTTTTATTCACATATTGGTCATTGACATGGGAGCTTGAGGGAGATATGCGTAGGATGTACCCATCTCTTTTCATTTTGGATTTCAGAGGTGAAATCCTTGTTAGGGGTTTATGGCTTGTAAGAACCCTGACTTGTGTTTTGGGCTAGCCGTATTTGATTTGGCTTGATTATTTTCTTAGAACCTTTCTCTAATCTTTTGAGATGCTTTTAGAGCTTGTGGAGAGCTTAAGTCTCCAGTTTGAGATTGTTTGGATGATATTTGTGCTTTATGTGCTAGTTTTGGGTCAAATTGCAATTTACCCACTTGAGAGGGTTATCTTGCAATTTTTCATGTCTAGTGTGTACCTTCTCTTTCTTGGCTTCATGAGAGAGAATTTTATGCTTTGGGATGCCTTGGTTGAGCCTTGGATGAGTGGTGGCATCACTAGAGGTGATGAGGGTTTCTAGAGTTTTGGTTGGTTTTGACCTTGATGTGTTTGTTGATTACTCGACCCTTGTCTCAACCTTGTGGGGGTGTCTTGTTAGTGTCTCGAATAAGACACCTACCTTGGGTGTGTTTTGTCTCGACCATGATGACCATAGAGTGGTTTAGTTTGAGACAGTTGCCCCTTTGTGTTGTGTTTTGATCTTGGTGGCTTGGTGACTTTTTTGTCTGGACCATGATGTATGTGTTGCTTTTGTTTTGACCTCCTTGAGGTGTTGTGATCAAAACCAATAGGTTGGGACCTAGTTCGTTGATACCCAACATTAGTTGTATCACCATCTCATGCATGCATGGTTTAAGTGGTTGCATGTTTGTTTCTTGGGTGGACAAGTGTCCCTTTGGTGCCTTTAGGTGTTGACACATCATCTCCACCCTACTTCCCTCCTCCTTATATATAATAACTCTCTTCTCTCCATGCAAGTGAATCTTTTATCCTTCCTTCTTCATCCCTCTATTTTACTCATCCTTAGATCTTAGTAGAGCAAGGAGAGCTAATCCTTGGAGCTTGGATGATCGAATCCCTTGCATGTGGTGACTATTGCTCATCTTCAACCTTGGTAAGTGTTCGCCTTTCTTTTTTGATGTTTTGCTTGGATATTCTACCCCATGTTCTTCTCTTTTCTCTGCCTTAGACTATGGACCATCCATGGTGGTCGTTTTGGAGAGAAACTTCTCATTACAAGGGTCATAGACCATGTTTTTGACAAGGTGGTACCCAAGTGAGAGGAAGTTTCTTCTCTCTTTCTCCCTTCTTCTTTTGGTTGGGCCTATGGTTTCTTCCCATTTTTTCTTGAGCTATATTTGACCTTGGATTCTTGTTCATGAGGTGATCTTGTGGCTGGGATTGGAGCTTCACCACCCTGGGTGATTGTGTGCTTGGATCTTGTGATCTTTGGAGTTGATCTTCCTTAAGGTGGGTTATATAACTCTCTACCCTCTCTATTATTGCACTTTTCTTTGGTTGCATGTTGTTGTTTCTCTCTTTAAATCATGATCATAACATGCTAGTAGCTAATACAATGCTTTTGAACTTGGATGATGGTGGTTATCATGCTTGGTCTGCTTAGAATCCGAAACCCTAATTTGTGGTACCCAATTTTAGAAATGGTGGTGTGATGGTGGTTTTCTTCCCATATATTGACCTTGAATTTGGTCACATGCACGATGCTAATGTACCTTGATCTATCATGAAGTTTAGGTTCTATTTTGGGTGTACTAATCATGGTTTTATCTCTCTTTCATTAGGTTCTTTCATGGTATTTATGACCCATGTTTTAGGGTTTTTGGTGACCCTTTTTAGGTAAAGCTTTCCTCTTAGTAGATGGTGGTTTTCTTGGTGATCATCATTTACTTTGACCATTATTTACTTCTATTTTGATTGAAGTTCATCTCTATTTGATGATGGTTAAGTGTTGCTAAGGTAGATTGACCTTGGTGGTTGTAACCCCTTTGCTTGGTTTTGGGTCGCTACCCTTGGTTTTGTCTTTGGGTCGAGACACATGGGTTTGTCTTGGTCGACACCCTTATTTTGGTTTTATGGTCGAGATGTTACCTTTAGTTTTAATCAAGATGTTGCTTTGTTTGGTCGAGACAAGTGCTATAGTTTTGGTCAAGACAACATGCCTTGTGTTGGTCGTGACTCTTGCTTCTAACTCGGTCAAGATGCCTCCTTTGAAGTGGTTGTAATGCTTGGGTCAAGATGAATCTTTTCTATTTCGATCGCAATTCCATGTTGCCGAGGAGTGATTCCTTGTCATGGGGTTTTGGTCGAGACACCTAGTCTTGGTTCTGGTTGCAACACCTTGCCTTATTTCAGTTGTGACGCCTTGTTGTAGAGTGGTCGTGGCGCCCATTTGTGGGAGGTCGAGATGTCTAGTTGTGATGCATCTCAGTCTTGACCAAGTGTTGGTGTGTTGCGGTCATGACCCTTGTCGTGGATGAGGTCTTGACATATGGTGTTTTAATGGTCAAGAAACATATGTTGTGATGGTCGCAACCTGGTTGGAGTGTCTCAGTCATGACCCTTGTGTTGATGGGAGGTCGAGACACACATGTGTGTGAGTGTTTGAGACCTCTATGTGTGATGGTAGGTCATGACACATGTATATTTGGTATGGTAATCTCAGATGTAAATACACATGTTGTTTGATACCTAATGTAGGATGGATAATCACTTAATCAAGATGATAATGATGTGCTAACCCTAATATGCTCCAAGAAAGTAGGAGATCTTGTATCTAAGGTTTGGTGATTGAATGAATATATGAAACCCTAACCCTGACTTTGGGTCATATGAGGTGCCTTGCTCATCATGCTTGGAATGAGCATTATGTTATGATGTTTTCTCTCTCCTATTTATGAACTTCTGACCTTACAAGTGATATGAATTCGATTATCATATCTAGTGTATTCTATGGTGAATATGATGTGACACGGGATGATGCCTATGATCCTTTATGAGGCATGCTAAGACACATGTTATATAGGAATGATGTGATTGGGTCTCATGACCTGGTAGAGGCTTAATGCCTAATTGAGGTGTTATGCTTCAATTATGTGATTGAGGGATTGATATCCCATTATGAGATTGTTGATCCATTGTGATGAAATAATGGTGATGGCCTTGTGAATGGCAGTTCGAAAAGTACTATCAGATGATGTGATCAGTTCACACCATATACGTTTTATATCTTCTGAAGTTGTTTTATAGTTATGCGTGCTAGATTGAATTTGGGTCTTGTATGTCCACTTGTATGATGAAGCCTTAATTCACTCAATTGGCATAACTAATAAAGTGAAACCTTAATCATGTATGTTCCCTATGCCATGTATCCATTCCAATGACAGTCTTAGTGCCATATGGTGAAATGGGTTTTCCTTAGTGGAAGCTCAGAGTATTATACTATTGAGTATATGCATTTACAAGATTGGTTGTGGCTTATATTGTTACGCCCACATCCCATGATTACCACTAATCATGATATTAGGGCATGAGTTTGAGGATTATACTTAATACTAAGTTCACTCCCTACTTTTTTTTTCCTTTATTGCAAACTCTTTGTTTTCTCACATTCAATCACATAACCAAACCTTACAAGAGAATTAAACATTGATTACTCTAATATGATCTCAACATTAATGATACACATCCAGACATTCATTATGTTTCTCACACTTCCATATATGTATAACATGATAACCAAATATATACTCTATTATTAAAGAAACAAAGTTACACAATATCATTTACAACTCTCTCTCAACTCTATACAAGGATCTAGAGTGACAGGGACTGACTGAACTTAACTAAACTCATACATAACTCATGTGGCAAATCTACTCTGATGCAATGACATCTTTAGTCCACGAGTTATCCCAAAAAAATTGTGAGTAGAGGGGTGAGCCCACTCGCTCAGTGAATGAGTACTTCATAGAAATAGTTTAAAGCACTTATATAATTACAGATATACTATTTAGCAACTGATATCAATTATAAAAGTAGCAATCTTTAAAGAGACTAATCATTCACAAACATACATATGGCACAATACTCTAGACATCTACAAGAGTGAAGCAATATATGAACATGCTTGATTAATAACAAAGAAAACTAATAATCCAGAAACATACAAAGAATAATTGAATAACTTCACACACTTGGTTAACCTCTCATTCATCTTATTATGCCCTGAACCCACATGAGGTGTACCACAATATGTGAAAGAATCACAAAAAGCTATGATCTCACTGTACAAGGCTTAGAAGCATGCCCAAGTTCCTAAGCATATCTCTCAAGTAAGACCCCATCTGTAGCGGGCCTCGGCATGTCTGCCTCTCAGCGACTAATGGGAGTGGTCAGATAACTCAGACTCCACCTCTCAACCTGGGTACTCAAGCGGTGAGTTAAAGCCCTTAGTCTTACTGTGCATCAGTGGACCTACTGACCACTGATCGATACAACATGTAACTTAGGTACCACTAGCATCCCTGGTTGGTGTTGGGTACCACACAATTGTAAGGAGTTTGCCCTATTGGTCAAGACCCCTGCACCCTATTGGTGCGCTCCGGCTTACCTCTATCTGGACTACCTCCAGTCGGGAAACTGTATCCTCCCCACAATGTAGGCCTCATCCTGTGAGGATTCTACACTGTTCAGGGCATCTAAATATCCAATTCACTCTTTAAATTCACAATCAACCATCACATCAACATATCCTAGTTTAGCTTTGTAAACCGTTCATTTCATAAACCATCTAATAACATTTACCACAACTGAACTGTTAAGCACAACCACATTTCATACTAAGAAACATTGATATCACAATACTTGATTCATTCAACACCCTATCCGTAGGGCTTCATTTACCTCATTCACTTATCACATGACTCGCATAAGGATTTAATGTGTCATAAGCATTCACTAAATAACTATTGCTTTCAATAAGAGACATACAATCAACATATGTACAAAATCTTGGAATTGAACTAAATTAGGGTTTCCATGCCATTCATTGAGATATCATGAATCAAGAATAACATTGAATAAATAAAGTTTATGATGTCAAGAAAAGTTTAAATGGATTTCACAATATTTATTCGTAAATTTCCAACTTTCCACTCATCTAGGGCTTCGCCCTCTTTATTGAGATATCAAGAAAACACTATTCACATCACATGATATCCAAGATAGTATCTAACATATATGTACTATACATTCAAATAAACAATCTTTCGTAATCAATGAGAATAGACAAATTTCTCTATCTAATTATACAACAATCTTAGCTATAGCCGAAAACCCTAAAATCCAGTTTACACTTATAACCTCTGCAATTACTTAAGAAATTCTCATTAATATGGATTGTATCCATTTATAATATGATTTTATCATTTGAAATTCATCAAAATAGAGAAAATCAATTTCATTTCATTTTGCAAAAGCTAGATCAAAAAGGCAATTTAGGGTTTGTACTCACATACTAAGCAAACAAAGATGTTTGATGATTTAACTCATTTTGATGCGATCTACTGTTTAAATGAAGTTCCCACTCACTCTAAGGTGTGAAAACACCTTTAGAATACATCCCATCTCTGAAAATCTCAAACTCATATCAAAACCCTAGCAAAACATCAGATTCTTCTTCCTTTCAACTCGGAAATCCTAGAAATGGGGAATTATGAAGAAAGTGTAAGAAAAAGGAGAGATTTGATATCATTTTGGATCAAATCATAGGAGGAATGTAATCTTTACATGTGAGAGAGGATTCACCATGAAAGGCTGTGCAAAGAAGCTAAACTTACTTGATTTCATCATATCTCGAATAGAGAAACCCTAGATCAGCAATACCACATTCTCCTCTCAAACCCTAACTCTCCCTCTCTCTCTCTAGGATTTCGTTTCTATAGAATGAATCACAAATTATGAGGGGTCCTAGTGTGCTAGGTTGACCATATAGAGCAATTGAGCTTCTTGGGTCAATTGCACATTGACCCCTCACTATACTTTCTCTTATTTTAGTTCCACTTTCTGTCAGAAAAAATGATACTGTAATTCATTTATTTTAGATGCCAAATATTCTGTAAAAATTATGAAAATTTATCATTTTGTTTATAATTGAGTTATAAAGCTTCAAATAAAATTTTAGATCATTTTGAGCTATCATTAAATAAATAAAAATCAAATAGTACACTACTATCTAAAAATCTACAAAACTGTCAGTTGAAGAGAAAATTTCCCAGAACGACCATACAAGCTACCACGTCCATGCTAAGATGGATCCATCACGTATGTGCTTCCTACCACGGTCATGGTGCATTGGTTTCATCAGATTTGAGTACAAAAGTTGGTCAATAGTTCAATTCTTTCAAAATAGTTGTGTGGCCTAGAATGCCTGTGCCACCAATGACCTAACACAACCGTGCTGCCCACCACGACCATGGTATCTAAGCATCCAACTACTATCTTAAATATGAGAGTTTTGCACTAAAATCTTGTTTTCAATATGATGAACGAGTTTCAGATCAATATACTAAGATTGAGTGCAAAGAAATGATTTACAATTAAGCATTTTGTCAAGCTTATTTTAGGTCGACCTTGACTTCGACCGAGGCGCCCCTCGGTCGAACTCTTTGAGAGGCATTTCTGCAGATTTCTAGTTTAAGCTTTCACAATGATCCACTTGATTGAATATAAAGCCTTTATGTAATAGGTGGATATTAATTTGAATGAGTTTATATCAATTTGAAAGATTATATCTTAGGATCAAGTTTGTATAAAATTAATTCATGTGAGCAATATTTGATTTTGAAATGGTGTCTTGCTCTTGATTTGCTTAGAATAGGCTTTAGATAGAATAATTTTATTCTAAGCAAGATCTCTTATTCCACTAGTCTTCCCATTTAAACTTTCTCAATTATGATCATAAAGTATGTCTTTTCTTCATATATAAAGGAAAATTCTTTTTAAGAGTTCGCAAGGAATATAGCTTTGAAATTCTTATATAATTTAAATACTTAGAACAAGTTATCATGTAAAGTTTTATTTCACAAAATTGCAAGTCGAATATTTGATTTTCAATCTTAGAGAAAAATTGTATGAATATAACATCATCTCTATTTGCAAGACTGTGAGGCATCATAAACAACTTGATGAAAAAAAAACAATATCTTTCTCAATCAATAGAAACAAGTCCATAAGTTCTATTGATGAAGTTTTCTCAAAACAACATGGTTTATAATTTTCAGATTGACCAATAACACTTTAGGCAAACGATGTATAAGATTATATCCTTTTAAATAGCAATTGAAAATATATGAACTTGCAATCTATGCTATGTTTGTATTGATTCATTTTTGCAAGAAAGCATGTCCAATTTTAGTTTGCAAAAAGTGTACAAGTTTTCAATCAACACATTTTGTAACAAGTTCAATAAGAATGTTATAATCAAAGTATACTTTCATTTAATAAGTCATCATGTAAGCTTATCAATATTTAAAAAAATGTCTCCAAGATTCATTCTTGATTTTTCAGATTAAATCAACATTAATAGCAAATTGATAGCAAACTAAAATAAATGAAGTAGGTTTTACAGAACCTCAGTCGGTCGAACGTTTTCTCGACCAAAATGTTCTCGATCGAAAACTTTCTCGACCGAGCAAGTTACTATTTGTCCAGAAAGTGCAGGTTTGAGACAGAAACTTCTTTGGTTGACTATTTTCTCGACCGAAGAGTATCTCAGTCGAGGATTTATTCGACCGAGAATGTTTCTATTTCAACAATTATTTTCAAGTAAAACATAAATTACTTTCAATAGAATTACAGAAATATGCAAATTATAGGTCTAGTTGAGATAAGACATTTTGAGTATCAAAACAAAGTTTTAGGTCAAATCTCAACTAATCAAGTTCAATATTTCTATGTTTGGGGTTTTAGAATCCAAACTAGATCAACATCCTTTTTCTTGTATGGGCAAGAAAATGAATAATGTCCAAGATGTCAACAGTAATGACAACATATAGAATCAATTCCATTTCTCTTCTTAGCTAGATTGTCTTTAGGCACATACATGACTTTAGTCTTGGGTACTTGTGTCCTTCTTGCTCTAGGTTTTTGATAGAATTTACCTTTGGCTTATAACCTAGTCCTCTCCTTCCAATCTGATCAGAAGAATCTTTTAGGATCTTATCAAGAATACCATTGTTTTTCAAGATACTAATTTCCTTTTGCAACTTAGCAATTTCATCCAATCTCCTTTTATTATCTAAGTTTGCCTGATATAAGTTAGATGACAAACTATCTCTTTCTTTTACAATGGAACCATAATCTATATGAGTGCATAAAATAGGTTGAGTTTGAAGATTATTAAACTTAGCAAGTAATTCAACCTTTTCTTGAGAAAGAAGATCATAGTTTGTCTCTAGAGTAAGTAACTTTGTATTGCAATCATTAAGAGAAGATTTCAAGGTAGAATTTTTAGAAATAATACTTTCTTTTTTAGAATCAAGATCATTTAATTTAGCATACAACCCCTCATTAGTTTTAGTAACTCTTTTCAATTTATTTTTACAATCAATATACTTATCATGCAATTCATCAATGCTAGCAACTAACTCTTCTTTAAATAAATAAAAAAGACTTACCTCATCATCTTCTTCATTTGTTGTAGCAATAAGGCATTCCACTTCTTCTTCTCCATCCTCACTATCATCACTTGAATCATTCCATGTAGCTTTGTATGCTTTTCCTTCTTCTTGTGAGATGTATTCTTTCCTTTATTGAGTTTGGGACAATCACTTTTTAAATGTCCTCTTTTGCCACATTCAAAGTACCTAGAGGAAGAAGAAACACTACAAATTTTGTTAGTTTTAAATCTTCTATACTGCTTACCATTTACAATGAGAGTTTCTTCTTCCTCATCTCCATCACTTGTCTCATCACTTTCTTGAGTGATGACCTTTGTAGCCTTTAGAGCTATGTCTTTCTTTCTTCCTTGTTGAATTTCATAGTCATGTCTTTCTTCCTCCTCCAAGGTTGCTTCATGTGCTTCTAAGTTACCAATGAGTTGCTCCATCCTTAGTTGGGTGAGGTCATTGGTTTCTTCAATTGTAATCACCTTAGGCTTGTACTTAGGAGGAAGAGACCTAAGAATTTTAGACACTTGATCTTCTTCACTAATGGCATTACTTAATGCATTCAAACCATTAAAAATATAAAAAAACTTTGCATACATTTCACTAATAGACTCATTAGGTTCCATACGAAACGGTTCAAACTTTTGTTCAAGCATTCCAATTTTAGAGTTGTTTACTTGAACAATTCCTTCATAAGTGATAGAAATTCTATGCCACATTTCATATGAAGTTTCACAATTTGATATTCTATTGAACTCACCTACGAAAATTGAACAATAAAGGATACTTACAACTTTTGCATTTAATTGGGCTAATTTTACCGTGTTAGCATCCCATGTAGCATACTCCATTTGAGGAAGAGTGTAGGCTTTTGAAACCATCCTCCAAAGATCCCAGCTGATCCCTTGAAAGTAGAATTGCATCCTCCAGTTCCAGTAGTTGTAGTTGGTTCCATTAAATGGTGGAGGTCGAGCTACAAGTGTTCCTTCCAGGTTGAGGTTGTTTAGTACCCCATCACCCATTTTCTTCATGAATCGATTAGAGCTCCTTGAAGCCTGCTCTGATACCAATTGAAAATCTTAGAGGGGGGTGAATAGGGTTTTATGATAATTTTAAAAATTATTGAAGCAAACAACCACAAAATGATTGGAGAAGGAGACAAGGCATTTATAGTGGTTCCACCCTTAGAAAATACAAAGGGAGACAATCCACTACCAGGTTGTTCTCAATTGGGATTTTGAAAGCAATTATATTTTATTATCTCGCAAGAATGTTACATGAGATACAACTACCTTCACAAACCCTTTGGACATCCTTCACCCCAAAGTCATCTCACCAACCTTGAAGCAGCCTTCACTTGAAGTAACTTCAAGATCCCCCCTTGAAGTAGCCTTCCTCCTTGAAGTAGCTTCCCGTTGAGACCTTCTAGAAGTAGTCCAAAGTCTGCCGAGCTATCTTATCCACCTGAAGAAGCTCCAACAACCTCCTTTCCATAGCCTCCAACCTAGGAGTAGCAAAGGAGAAAAAAATACAATAGAAGGAACAAGATTAGAAGAAAGGAACAAAGTTACCAATTAAGTACAACGCTTTGATCCTATATCAAGCATATTGATCTCCTATCCACTGTGGATAAATGTGGTAGTGTGGTGGCTAGGAGATACTAAGCTATAGGACACTAATGTAGAACAGATTGCAAGTGAAGCTCAGCTTGTTGCTCACAAAGATTGAATCTCAAGTGTAATTGTATGCATAAGTGATACCTTGAGTGTCCTATAGCTTGTCCTATTTATAGGAGTGGTTTGCTAATTCTTGGGGACATTCTAGACACCTTCTAGGGTGGTCTTAGTGCTCAACTAGCCATTAGGTATCCACTAATTATGTTTGTAACAACTAGTTAATTAATTCTATAAAGTGCAGTCAAAACCTTTCTTGGTCGAGAAGTTTGTCGACCGAGTGTCTCTTTGCCGAGAACTTCATCGACCGAGGGAAATTTTGGGGAAAGTGTTTTGCAACATTCAACTCAACTCCCAACCACTTTTTCCCACCAAATCTAACGGCTATAGGACCTGCTCGAGACTTAGTCTCGGTCGAAATTAAGTTCGACTGAATATGTTCTTGTGTAGGCTTATGTGCAGGCTATTCATCAGTGTACGTGCATTAAACTTAGGAGTTTCTCGTTCGAGAAAATATTCAACTGAGAGTATCTCAGTCGAGAAGTGTTTTGACTGAGACAGACTTTGTTTCAATACTTTAAATCATATGCTAAGTGTAAGAGTGAATGTGCAATTGTGATGCTATCTTAAGAAATGACCTATTTAAGTGTTGTGAGTGGATAGGAAGATCTAAATGCTTGATTTACATGATATCTAAGTACTTGTACATTATAAACTTGTAAAAAATTTTACATTGATTACAATCTTGAAAATAAAGCAAATTTGAGCACAAGGATCTTCCAAATCTTTGCTATCCACCACCTTTTATGCTTATTCCTGAAACACTCAAATCGTACGTTAAAACCACATGAATGAAATGTTTGTCACCATCAAAACAAAGGGATTATAATAATGTCCAATTTAGCCAACAGTTGCAACCTTCCACCTGTAGCAGTCCACATCACAACATCAGTGTCTGTAATGGGGCCATCAAGGACATAGTACAACACTAGAACTTGTCATAAGTGTCTGCAAGTAGGACATATGAGGTGGGAGTGCCCAGTGAAAGATGATGAGGTGATCCAACACTGAGGCAGAGTCACCAGGGCTCACAAAGGCTGCAGTTTAGCAGTGGTGGAGGTCAAGGACGTGGACAAACATTGCAGGTTGGTTCCTCTGGATAGGCCAGTGGGGAATGACGTCAAAAACATGCAACGACTCAATTTTATGCCTTGATTCAGCTAGAAGGAGAGCTCAACCCACGAGTAGAGACATGTCAGATGTAGTTATTTCATTTTGATATGTCTGCATCTGCTATATATCTATTTTGGTTGACCTGGGTGCTATGCACTCTTTTAATCACCCAATAAGTGATTGGTAGTTTTTCTTTTCATATTAGTTGTTGACATGGGAGCTTGAGGGAGATATGCGTAGGATGTACCCATCTCTTTTCATTTTGGATTTTAGAGGTGAAATCCTTGTTAGAGGTTTATGGTTTGTAAGAATCCTAACTTGTGTTTTGGGCTAACCCTATTTTCTTTGGCTTGATTAATTTCTTATAACCTTTCTCTAATCTTTTGAGATGCTTTTAGAGCTTGTGGAGAGCTTAAGTCTCCAATTTGAGATTTTTTGGATGATGTTTGTGCTTTATGTGCTAGTTTTGGGTCAAATTGCAATTTACCCACTTGAGAGGGTTATCTTGCAATTTGTCATGCCTAATGTGTACCTTCTCTTTCTTGGATTCATGAGAGAGAATTAGATGCTTTGGGATGCCTTGGTTGAGCCTTGGATGAGTGGTGGCATCACTAGAGGTGATGAGGGTTTCTAGGGTTTTGGTTGGTTTTGACCTTGATGTGTTTGTTGAGTACTCGACCCTTGTCTCAACCTTGTGGGGGTGTCTTGTTAGTGTCTCGAATAAGACACCTACCTTGGGTGTGTTTTTTCTTGACCATGATGACCACAGAGTGGTTTAGGTCGAGACAGTTGCCCCTTTGTGTTGTGTTTTGATCTTGGTGTCTTGGTGACTTTTTTGTCTGGACCATGATGTATGTGTTGCTTTTGTTTTGACCTCCTTGAGGTGTTGTGATAAAAAATAATAGGTTGGGACCTAGTTCTTTGATACCCAACATTAGTTGTATCACCATCTCGTGCATGCATGGTTTAAGTGGTTGCATGTGTATTTCTTGGGTGGACAAGTGTCCCTTTGGTGCCTTTAGGTGTTGACCCATCATCTCCACCCTACTTCCCTCCTCCTTATATATAAGAACCCTCTTCTCTCCATGCAAGTGAATCTTTCAGCCTTCCTTCTTCATCCCTCTCTTTTACTCATCCTTAGATCTTAGTTGAGCACGAAGAGCTAATCCTTGGAGCTTGGGTGATCGAATCCCTTGCATGTGGTGACTCTTTCTCATCTTCAACCTTGGTAAGTGTTCACCTTTCTTTTGTGACATTTTCCTTGGATCTTATACCCCATGTTCTTCTCTTTTCTCTGCCTTAGACCATGGACCATCCATGGTGGTCGTTTTGGAGGGAAACTCCTCATTACAAGGGTCATAGACCATGCTTTTGACAAGGTGGTACCCAAGTGAGAGGAAGTTTCTTCTCTCTTTCTCCCTTCTTCTTTTGGTTGGGCCTATGGTTTCTTCCCCTTTTTTTTTGAGCTATCTTTGACCTTGGTTTCTTCTTCTTTGTGAGGTGATCTTGTGGCTGAGAGTGGAGCTTTTGGTAGAGCTTCACCACCCTTGGTGATTGTGTGGTTGGAGCTTGTGATCTTTAGAGTTGATCTTCCTTAAGGTGGGTTATAAAACTCTCTACCCTCTCTATTATTGCACTTTTCTTTGGTTGCATGTTGTTGTTTATCTCTTTAAATCATGATCATAACATGATAGTAGATAATACCATGCTTTAGAACTTGGATGATGGTGGTTATCATGCTTGGTCTGCTTAGAATCCAAAACCCTATTTTGTGGTACCCGATTTTAGAAATGGTGGTGTGATGGTGGTTTGCTTCCCATATTTTGACCTTGAATTTTGTCACATGCATGATAATCATGTACCTTTATCTATCATGAAGTTTAGGTTCTATTTTTGGTGTACTAAGCATGGTTTTATCTCTCTTTCATTAGGTTCTTTCATGGTATTTATAACCCATGTTTAAGGGTTTTGGTGACCCTTTTTAGGTAAAGCTTTCCTCTTAGTAGATGGTGGTTTTATTGGTGATAATCATTTACTTTGACTGTGATTTACTTCTTTTTTTTATAAAAGTTCATCTCTATTTGATGATGGTTAAGTATTTCTAAGGTAGTTTGACCTTGGTGGTTGTAACCCCTTCGCTTGGTTTTAGGTCGCTACCCTTGGTTTTGTCTTTGGGTCGAGACACATGGGTTTGTCTTGGTCGACACCCGTGTTTTGGTTTTATGGTCGAGATGTTACCTTTAGTTTTAATCAAGATGTTACTTTGTTTAGTCGAGACAAGTGATTTAGTTTTGGTCAAGACAACATGCCTTGTGTTGGTCATGACTCTGGCTTCTATCTCGGTCAAGATGCCTCCTTTGAAGCGGTTGTAATGCTTGGGTCGAGATGACTCTTTTCTGTTTCGGTCACAATGCCATGTTGCCGAGGAGTGATTCCTTGTCATGGGGTTTTTGATGAGACACCTAGTCCTGGTTCTGGTTGCAATGCCTTGCCTTATTTTAGTCGTGACGCCTTGTTGTAGAGTGTTCATGGTGCCCAATTGTGGGTGGTCGAGATGGCTAATTGTGATGCATCTCGGTCTTGACCAAGTGTTGGTGTGTTGCGGTCATGACCCTTGTCGTGGGTGAGGTCTTGACATATGGTGCTTTAACGGTCGAGAAACATATGTTGTGATGGCCGCAACCTAGTTGGAGTGTCTCAGTCATGACCCTTGTGTTGATGGGAGGTCGAGACACATGTGTGTGTGAGTGTTTGAGACCTCTATGTGTGATGGTAGGTCATGACACATGTAGATTTGGTATGGTAATCTCAGATGTAAATACACATGTTGGTTGATATCTAATGTAGGATGGCTAATCACTTAATCAAGATGACAATGATGTGCTAACCCTAATATGATCCAAGAAAGTAGGAGATCATATATCTAGGGTTTGGTGATTGAATGTATATATGAAACCCTAACCCTAACTTTGGGTCATATGAGGTGCCTTGCTTATCATGCTTGGAATGAGTATTATGTTATGATGTTTTCTCTCTCCTATTTATGAATCTCTTACCTTTCAAGTGATATGAATTTGAATATCATATCTAGTGTATGCTATGGTTAATATGATGTGACACAGGATTATGACTATGAGCCTTTATGAGGCCTGCTGAGACACATGTTATATAGGAATGATGTGATTGGGTCTCATGACCTGGTAGAGGCTTAGTGCCTAATTGAGTTGTTATGATCCAATGATGTGATTGAGGGATTGATATCCCATTATGAGATTGTTGATCCATTGTGATGAGATAATGGTGATGGCCTTGTGAATGGCAGTTCTAAAAGTACCATCAGATGATGTGATCAGTTCACACCTTATAAGTTTTATATCTTCTGAAGTTGTTTTACAATTATGCATGCTAGATTGAATTTGGGTCTTATATGTCCACTTGTATGGTGAAGCCTCAATTCATTCAATTGGCATAACTAATAAAGTGAAACCTTAATCATGTAGGTTCCCTATGCCATATATCCATTCCAGTGTCAGTCTTAGTGCCATATGGTGAAATGGGTTTTCCTTGGTGGAAGCTCAGAGTATTATACTATTGAGTATATGCATTTACAAGATTAGCTGTGGCTTATATTGTTACACCCACATCCCACAATTACCACTAATCATGAGATTAGGGCATGCGTTTGAGGATTATACTTAATACTAAGTTCACTCCCAACTTTTTTTCCTTTGTTGCAAACTCTTTGTTTTCTCGCATTCAATCACATAACCAAACCTTACAAGAGAATTAAACATTGATTAATCTAATATGATCTCAAAATTAATGATACACATCCAGACATTCATTATGTTTCTCACACTTCCATGTACGTACAATATGATAACCAAATATATACTGTATTATTAAAGAAACAAAGTTACACATTATCATTTACAACTCTCTCTCAACTCTATACAAGGACCCAGAGTGACAGGGACTGACTGAACTTAACTAAACTCATACATAACTCATGTGGCAGATCTACTCTAATGCAATGACATCTTTAGTCCACGAGTTATCCCAAATAAATTGTGTGTAGAGGGGTGATCCTACTTGCTTAGTGAATGAGTACTTCATAGAAATAGTTTAAAGCACTTATATAATTACAAATATACTATTTAGAAACTGATATCAATTATAAAAGCAGTAATCTTTAAAGAGACTAATCATTCAAAAACATAAATATGGCACAATACTCTAGACACCTACAAGAGTGAATCAAAATTACACACTGGGCCGAGTGCCTCTATCCCCGACAACGACACCAGAAAGCTTGGTGCGTCCCCTCTAGTGGTTCTTTTACACCCCACGAGGTCAGAGGGCACGAGATATGGGATCTTATGCTTTTGAAATTTATGTTATCCCTAACCGAGTCGATCACTAAGACTAAAATAGGTCACCCGCAAGCGTACGGGGTAATGTTGTAGTATAGGTGATTGGCAAGATAAGGGGTCGAACCACAGAGATAGAGGGGGCACTAGAGTTAGACAGAGTGGGCTATGTTCCTTTTACAGAGCTTAGGGTTTTAAAAGGTTTGCTTGTTTGATTACGCTAATGAGCAAGTAAGAAATGCAAGATGGAAACTAAGTTATGAAAGAGCAAGCAAATTAGTAAACTAAGTTAACAAACGAACTAAGCAAGAGCAAGAAGAGCTACACTACTCTAGCAAGGCAAGAATCAATTAAGAACTAAACTAACCACTAGAAAGAGCAAGAGCCTAAGTTAACACTAAAGAGAAAAATTAAGCAATTGACTAAGTTAGACTAAAATAATTGGACTAAACTAGCATCAATAAGCAGACTAAGCAATTAGGGTTTTAAGCAAGGTGATTAAGGTGGGTGGGCTGTTTGGGGAATGTAACTTTGATATTAGTTAGGGGAAGATCATTAAACATGCATGGTTCTCATTTCATATCTAGATTACCAAACCAAACAATAAGGTCAATGCCATTATAACATACCCTATACTACTAGTAGAAGACTAGGGTTAGGTGTAATTCTAATGAGATTAACCAAATCTAGGTTTCTAGGGTAAGTGATAGTGAGTAATTGACGGTTGAGGGTAGATATGGGAGTAGAGATGAGGGTATTTATCCTCATGCCACTAGCCACTCTAGCCTTTAGAAGGCCCTAGACAATTACATCAATCTCACTTACACTAGCTACTTAGATCTCACACTCATTTGTAGGAGGAAGGATGTGTATGTAGGAACAAAGGGGGCTAGCTAGGGATCCACTAATTGGACCTAGGAGCCATTCCTAAGATTCCCACATACACCCCAATTCCTCCTAGAAACTAAGTGTCATCAAAAACCTCAAAACAAGCAATTCATACAAGAAGCACAAACCACATGCAATAAGATAGGAAAAAAGATAGAAGCAAGAAGTAATCATTATAGATATGAATTAAGTTCATTACAAGAAATTATTCCCCAACATGGTATCAAAGTTACATTTAAATCCCAAACAACCCACCACAAGGGGCTTAGCTAGACATGATCAAGAAAACAAGAAAAGAAAGGGGTAGAAGAAGTAGGGACTCCATGAAGCTTGATGTAGAAGCCTCCTTCTTTACCTCCAAGCTTGCTGTAGATGTCCTCCCTCCTCCAAGGGTGCATGTGTGCATGAAATGGTAGGGGATTATGGATGAAAACCTAGGGAACTAGGTTTCCATGATGGAATGAGGGTGAAAATGGTGGATGATGAGCCCAAAATGCAAGGGGATTGCACAAAGAGCTCAAGGATGGAGAGTGGATCTTGGAGCAGCTGTAGGGACGTCTCCTTCATGCCCTAGCCGCCACCTATGTATATATAGGTGGTGGGGAGGCACTAGGGTAAGTGGAGGGTAGTTTAGGAAAATCAATGTAAAGTAGGGTAGGGTCGGTGGAGAACCACAGTCGTGTTGATGTGCCACGACCGTGGTGAGGGTGGTGTAGAATGGTCGTGGGGAGTGAATATGGTCGTGGTGCTGAGGGAATGGTAAAAGGCTTAAGTGTGGTGGTGGGCCATGGCCGTGGCGGAGTGCCACAGTCGTGGTGGGTATTATGCACCACAACTGTGTTGGGTAACACAACCATTTTAGACGAGGGGGAGGTGACCGTGGAGAAGCACCACGATCGTCTTGAGCTTCTTCGGCCACGATCGTGGCAGGTGGCCACAGTCGTCGCATTCTAAGGAAAAACCCTGTTGCAAGTTGAACTTTTGACAGTTAATTCACATGACTGTGGGATGTGCCCACAGTCATTTTCCACTTTGCTGACCACGTCCGTGCGGCTGGCCATGACCGTGGTGTCTTCAATGGCCACAGCCGTGGCAGAGGGCCACGACCATGGGATTTTGTACAAATTCCCTGTTGATCTTGGCGTCATTTTGCTAAAAAATGCATGACCGTGGCGTTGTGCCCACAGCCGTGGTGAGGTTGGCCTCACTTAATTACACTTCAATCTTCGTCATTCTTGGATGTATTTGCTTGGGGACGATTCTTAACCATTGGAGGTAGGTTGAGGGAGACTTTGGGGCCTTCTTTGGGTCCCTCCATGAGTGGGGGAACCCTATAACTCCTTTCTCTCTCTTCCATCTAAGCATGGTTCAAGTACCTGAAAAACAGTGCAAAGAACATCCATAAGCAAATTTGCAATGATAACCATATTAGGGAAAATGACTTGTAATCTAACATGTTTAGATGCAACTTAAGTACAAAATGGCACAGGATGGAGCCCTAAAATAGGGCTACATCACCCCACAACACATGCCTCGTACTGTGAGGATTCTACAGTGTTCAGGGCATCTAAATATCTAATTTACTCTTTAAATTCATAATCAACCATCACATCAACATATCTTAGTTTAGCTTTGTAAACCGATCATTTCATAAACCATCTGATAACATTTACCACAACTGAACTATTAAGCACAACCACATTTCATACATAGAAACATCGATATCACAATACTTGATTCACTGAACACCCTATTTGTAGGGCTTCATTTACCTCATTCACTTATCACATGACTCGCATAAGGATTTAATGTGTCATAAGCATTCACTAAATTAATATTGCTTTCAACAAGAGACATACAATCAACATATGCATGAAATCTTGGAATTGAGATAAAATAGGCTTTCCATGCCATTCATTGAGATATCATGAATCAAGAATAACATTGAATAAATAAAGTTTATGATGTCAAGAAAAGTTTAAATGGATTTCACAATATTTATTCGTAAATTTCCAACTTTCCACTCATCTAGGGTTTCACCCTCTTTACTGAGATATCATGAAAACACTATTCACATCACATGATATCCAAGATAGTATCTAACATATATGTACTACACATTCAAATAAACAATCATTCGTAATCAATGAAATTTAGATAGACAAATTTCTCTATGTAATTATACAACAATCTTAGTTACAGTCGAAAACCCTAAAACTCAATTTACTCTTATAACCTCTGCAATTACTTAAGAAATTCTCATTAATATGGATTGTATCCATTTATAATATGATTTTATCATATGAAATTCATCAAAATAGAGAAAATCCATTTCATATCATTTTGCAAAAGCTAGATCAAAAAGGAAATTTAGGGTTTGTACTCGCATACTAAGCAATCAAAGATGTTTGATGATTTAACTCATTTTCATGCAATCTACTATTTAAAGGAAGTTCCCACTCACTATAAGGTGTGAAAACACCTTTAGAACACATCCCATCTCTAAAAATCTCAAACTCATATCAAAACCCTAGCAAATCATCAAATTCTTCTTCCTTTCAACTCGGAAACCCTAGAAATGGGGGATTATGAAGAAAGAGTAAGAAAAAGGAGAGATTTGATATCATTTTGGATCAAATCATAGGAGTGACGGAATCTTTACATGTGAGAGAAGATTCACCATGAAAGGTTGTGTAAAGAAGCTAAACTTACTTGATTTCATCATATCTCGGATAGCGAAACCCTAGATCAACAATTCCACCACATTCTCCTCTCAAACCCTAACTCTCCCTATCTCTCTAGGATTTCGTTTCTCTAGAATGAATCACAAATTATGAAGGGTCCTAGTGTGCTAGGTTGACCATATAGAGCAATTGAGCTTCTTGGGTCAATTGCACATTGACCCCTCACTATACTTTCTCTTATTTTAGTTCCACTTTCTGTCAGAAAAAATGATATTGTAATTTGTTTAATTTAGATGCCAAATCTTCTCTAAAAATTATGAAAATTTATCATTTTGTTTGAAATTGAGTTATAAAGCTTCAAATAAAAATTTAAATCATTTTTAGCTATCATTAAATAAATAAAAATCAAATAGTACACTACTATCTAGAAATCTACAGAACAGTTAGTTGAAAAGAAAATTCCCCAGAACGGCCATACAAGCTGCCACGTCCATGCTAAGATGGATCCATCACGTTTGTGCTTCCTACCACGGTCATGGTGTGTTGGTTTCATCAGATTTGAGTACAAAAGTTGGTCAATAGTTCAATTCTTTCAAAACAGTTGTGTGGCCTAGAATGTCTGTGCCACCAATGACCTAACACAACCGTGCTACCCGCCATGGCCATGGTATCTAAGCATCCAACTACTATTTGCATTGTCCTTTACCTACCTCTCTCACTCCACCTCAACATGAGCCTATTCGGTGAAAACCCTAATTTCAGCCAACTAGGGTTTATATTTTCTCAAAACCTTAATTATACAAAGCGATAGCATACTTGGAGTTCTTATTAGGTTTAACACATCATACTTGAGATATCATCATTAATCATGTTTAAGAAATTATCAACCTAATCAAGCATGTAATCAATCACATAATCCCTTACTTACCAATTAAGCTCAGATATGGTCATAGCAATTCTCCCTCCCTTAAAAAATTTCATCCTCAAAACATAAATACATATGTAAAGTTTCTTTTAAACTTCTCAAATATTATTGTCACTATACTCTTGTATTTAATATGTGTATATTGTTTTCAACATTGAGTGTTTCTTTTCTAATCTCAACATGTTTTAAGCATGGATTCTCAATGACAACAAACAAATTCTCTATGCCACAATCAATCATAGGAAAAATAAAGAGAAACAACTATTTTCAATATTTTCATAGTCTTGTGGTGTTTCCTCAACATTGATAATCTGATCCAACTATCTCAATTCATATGGCTCAATATGTACTATTGTTTTGTATTACCTCTGAGTCGCAAAAGAGAGTTCATCATGTTTTTTTGAATTTTACTATTGTGCTACTCAAATAGCAAAGCACTCATGAGTTGGAAGACTAGATTCAACAACAATTGTACAATACTAAGTTGGATTACTGGTATGAATGACTAAAACTATTTGACACCTTTAATTAACATATTGCTTGCACATGTACAACTAAAATCATACGTAAAAAAAACTTACATCCCTTAATATACCTTCAATAAATTATACTTCTAAAAACAAATTCACATATTACTAAAAGCCATTGTTTTCTCTTATCTTCTCATTCATTACTACTTACTTCTTGTTAGTTATCCTTCACATTTTGATCATATAGAATAAACATCCCTAGAATTGAAACATACAAGGTAAGAATAGATTATTCTTCATTCTTGATATCACTGCAAGAATTTATTTCATATCACACTTTACTCATGATGTATCATGCCTTTTGTTCAAAACACACTTGTTACATTTCAAATTTATTTCTTATCCTTTTCTCCGAATAATTTCCATATTGTTTATCTATCTTTCACATTTTCTACCTTTAAACTGTGAATTACTATCACTGCTAGTTTACTTCTCATTGTCCTAATCTCATGATCTTATTTCATAGAGATGCTAGTATTCAAGGTCAAATCACTAGTGACATCCCTTGAACTAATACAACTCTAAACATTATAGGGTTGGATCCTTATCAGTAACATGGTGTTATTGTGATGTGACTTTACTCCCTTAATTTGAAATTCAAACTTTGGATCTCACATGTTTTACTAAGGTCTTCATTATCTTATCACTTGAATTTCCTTTCTCTTACTTGGGCCATTTATATAGATTACTTTCTTAATTTACCCTACTAGGGTTTCATCATCATATTATGTGTCATTAATACATTTGATAGATGAATCTACAATGGTGGGTATACATCATATATGATTCATTTTCTTATTACTTCATCCCACATTACTCTCATTAGGGAGGATGCAAAAGAGAAGGTGATTCTGAGATTTAGAATTTCAATCTTCAAGTATTCACTTAACACGTTTCTTGTATCTAGGTTTAATTACTCATCATCAAAGAGACTAGACTACTTAGAATCTTCTTGCATCTCAATCATGAGATGGTGACACAAACATAAGTAGATGTCTAAAGAGTGATGTTACTCGATGACATATGTCTTCAGGTTGAGGACATGAATAATGAGATCATATTTATGATAAGAGTGCATACATTCTTGTTATGTCCCTAGTTGGGTATTACTATGGAAGAAAAATAGAAAACAATAATACATAAGACTAGAGTGTGTTGACTGATGACAGAGTCTCATTAGTCATGATATGTGACATCAAGTCAAGCACACAAGTACATGTTAGAGAACAATGTATTAGATAGACCCACCTTGAGAGTGATACATGTAAACCATGGAATGGTAGTCAGAATCAGCTCCCACAGTGATAGTGGTGATTGTGGTTCTTAGACCTGAAGTCACTACACTCATCACATGTTGTTCATTATACTTTGACATCATCCAACGTGACCTTGAATAAGGGTTGCCACAAAGGTGATGCTCAGGTACTCTGTGACACATGGGGATTGCATGTGAGTGATGTAGATGGGATTTGTCCCTCCTACGAGATATTTATATGCAAGCCACTTGATAAGAGAAACTGAGAAATGTACAGACATACTAATGTGATTCAAAATATGATATGTAAACTCATGTACATATCAGATAGTTTGCTCTAGTTCAAGGAACATGGATTGAACATTGAGAGGATGACAATTCCATGCCTTGAGTTCAATCCTAATATTAGAGACAAAGGAACTATATGATCATAGTAACAATCACAGATGGTAGGTTGAAGTTGTTCTCCAACATTCTGAATTACTTGGGTAGCAATGATGTGTTGCTAGATATCTCTCATTGCTTGAGATGTCATTATTTAGTTATGGACATTCACTGCCACCGTAATTTGGGACATATAAGGTCACACACATAGGATGCACTTAGAATAGGAGTTTATTCATGAATGATGTTTAACTTGATTACTAAAAGTGTTTAGGTATTCAATTAAACAACTGAGGTTCAGAATTGATTGACTGGACTCTAAAATGACATCAATTGGAGTGTAAGATCAGTTGGAAACAACATTGGTTGAACAATTCCTAAACTAGGGCATGAACCGACCAATTCACTAAGTGAACTGACCAGTTCATGGTCCCAAACAACTGGTTCATGTAAAGAACCACCCGGTTCAATGGTCAATTTGATTGGATCAAGGATTATCACTGAATACCAATGTGATCCAGAACATGAAACATGCATGAATCGATCGGTTCGTGCCATGAACTAACCAACTCATGCACGAACTGACCATATGGACATGCAAATGGACCATTGTAGTTTCCAAAAAATTCATGAATTCAATCTCTTTGATTCCCAGACCGACTGGCAACCCTGACCCTGGCCCTCCTATAAATAGAGGGATACTGGGAGCTTCCCAGATACAACAATAAGATCTGACAATTGTTGTCCTCTCTGGTTGTGGTAACCAG
Source organism: Alisma plantago-aquatica (assembly GCA_963693085.1). Classification (NCBI taxonomy): domain Eukaryota; kingdom Viridiplantae; phylum Streptophyta; class Magnoliopsida; order Alismatales; family Alismataceae; genus Alisma; species Alisma plantago-aquatica. The sequence continues at coordinate 175,576,321 of OY856411.1, read as the reverse complement.
GAGAGCCTGAGCAAGTCCTACCCTTAAAAGGGAGGGAAAATAAGGGAGTCAATTGTGGGAGAGAGAATCAATCTTAGTAGATTGACGTTTAAAGGGACAACTTGTAAGGAGGCGGATCACCCCCTTATTATTTTTTTTAAGAACATCCATTCCAAACACACTCAAGGGTATGCTGGAATAGGTGTAACATTTTAAAATTTCAATAAATAGTATTCAAAACAACCAAAGTATAGCAACGGAAAAAAATAATGACTATATTCAATTTTCACAAAAGATTATAAAAGTACATCACAATATCCCATAAGGGTTTACATGTATGATACAACATAAGGATCTAAGTAGAGGGAAATCCAAATCATAACAAATTTGTCTCCAAGCTTTAACTCCTTAAGCTAGTCTAAAACTTTATGCCTTATCATCCAAGTCCTTCACCTAGGGTTGGAATCATACCCCAGCAAGAAGAGAAAATAGATGACATCAACAAAGGCTGGTATGTGCATACTAAATAGGAAATTGAGCAATATATGGAATAAAGGACATCAAATATAAAAAGGCTTCCCATAGAAAGGATAAGGACCACCCAAATGGGTATCAAGAGAAAATGAATTGAAATTATATGATAACAAACGAATACTTGCCATTAATAAAACATAAAGATTGTGCCACACATGCACATGTAAAGAATTAGGGCACACACCCCATATCATCAACCTGCATGGATGTGAGATAAACATAGCCTTAGAACAATATAAACACAAAGGAGGCCAAGTCTCATAAACTTGAAACCTGATAGAGAAAGGAATACTTCCAATCTCCCAAATATAGAAAACATGGGCCAAGAATCACACATCTTTCCCTAGGTATGAGGTTCTTTTCCATCCCAAAAGAGCAAGAAATATCAGATTCGCTCGGCAGGAAATAACACATATGCCATAAAAACCAATGCAATTACACTACTCTAGTACTATTGAATCATATAGCATGTTAAATGTAGAGGCAATTAGAAAGTATAGTCAGAATATATATACTAGTCACCACATAAGTGACCAACATATACATCCACCTCATAAGTGGGCAAAAGACATCACATGTCATATTTTAGAGTTCCATCATGAACAAAGCATAAGATAAGAGTTCACAAGAATATCCATGATCACATGATCAATATAAAATAAGGTAGTTCACATGAACCATGATTTTTAAAAGAAAAGACATTGTGTATAGGCCAATGTCCATAGGACAAAGAGAACGAATAAGCATAGGTGAATTGCTCAACATAGAAGAATAGGGGATACATCATACCTCAAATTTAGAGTCTAAACAATCCAAGTCAAGACTAGGACTCCAAAGAACCACTAGGGAAGGTGGACATGTCCAATAAGTATGGTTCCCAAGATTAGAGAGGCTGGTTTCTCCAACAATCTCCTATCTCAAGCAAGAAGCACCTTCTCCACTTTAGAGGAGAAAAACCCTAACAAAAGAGCATGGAGATGAGGTGTTTATGGGTTCTAGGTGGGGTTTCACCATGGAAGGACATGGTTCCGACCTGGAGGAAGGTGGAAGGAAGACTAAAAAAATTAAAATATGGAAGGAAAGGAGGATACTTACTAGTTTTGGTCAAAATCACCAAGGAGTAGCTTAAGAAATCCAAAATAGAGAAATTTGGAACCCTAGGAGCCTTCTTCACCAAGGTAGGAACCTCCTTTTACCTTGGGACAGAAACTTCATGGAAACAAAGAGTAGGAATAATGCTCTAAGATAGAGAGAATAAAGGAGAGCAAGAGTGTTCAAGTTCAGAGTTGGGATGGGGTAGATATGGCTATATAAAGAAAGTGGTCAAGTATGAGGTGTCTATGAGACTTTCCATGTGTCATGTATAAGGGTGTCCATGGACATGCAAGACTTTATGGATAAGGAAGAAGTAAAGAACAAGGTGTCAAGTTACTTTCCGTGTGTCTAATGCTAAGGGTGCCTATGGACATGCAAACCTTTATGGATAAGGAAGAAGTCAAGCATGAGGTGTCCATGGAGCTTTCCATGTGTCCTTAGCCTAGGGATTTCATGGACATGCAAGAGGACAGCTCATAGAGACTTCTTGAATATCAAATGTCGGTTTATGGACACTTATAGGTCATCCCAACCGACCTCCAATCAAAGAAATAACCCCATTGGTTGATAGCTTCTAAAGATAAGCTCATTTATAAAGAGAGTAATCCCTAAAATACCCTTGGAAAGAAACACCTTCAAACCAAGGTGCAACTCGGTGCCCCATGGTTCAAAAACTAGAGAATTGTAAGGGAATATATAAGGATTATAATGCATGTGGAAATTTGCAAAGAAAACCTCCCAATTGGGTAAATTGTAGAAAAGTCCAGAATGTACCTAAAATTGCATAACTTACACATACAACATCCAAATTGGACCAAACTTCACCCACAAGTTAAATTTGATATGTTGAATACATATTTGACATTATTTCCATATTTTGAATTCATATAATCACATTATTCATTACTTATGCATTTTACTCATTTTCTCTCTCCCAAACTTATCCTAATATTTTAAGGTTGTCCAAATTAGATGAAAATTGACATGTAGGCTAATTTTGATATGTAGATTACAAATTTGAAGCTTGTTTCCAATTTTGAGACTTATTTTTATGAGATATGTCATATGTCTCATTAACAACCTATTATCTAAATTATTCATCCAATTAAGTTCCTTATCTTCATATTACCATCAAAATGAGTTATGTGGCATATTTTATGTATCCATTATTAACCCAAGATTAATTTTAGAACATTAGATTATATTAAGGTGATATATACATGCATTATCTCATTGGAGTTATACCAAACAAATATTTAGGTCTAACCTTCAACCTTGTTTGGCTAAGTCCAAAATGTCAACTTCTAGGGTAGGGTCCGAGATCTAGTATGTTATAGCACACCACCCCTTAAAGGGATTTTGTCCTCTAAATCAAAACATCCACATATAAGAAAACAACTTATTCACCACCGCTTAAAGGATTCATATTATTAAGTTAAAACTATTCTTTAGGTACAAAAGGTTCAACTGCACTTCCTTTCATCCAACTGCATAAGCATCATGAAAAAAAAACATAACTTGTAAAGACTAACTATGAACTATGGGTTAACTTGCTCTTGTCCATCCTCAAACAAGTCTTTACACCTAGGAGACTATTTTGACATATTAGGGTCCCTAAAGATAAATCATATAGATGTCTAAGGCTACTATTGCCAAAAAGCATGCTATTTTGAACAATTCATATCAGCTTAGGCCAGGACGATATCATATGGATTCAGGAGTCCTCATAAACCAAGCTAGTGGCGTGGAGGAAAATCTTTCCAGCCCCCAAACCCTGATCCTTTCTAGACACCTTTGCTTTCAACTTCATGTCCTATTGGCTGCCTAAAGGCCAAGCTAAACAACCTCAACTTACTATGGTTACTTATGCATCTTTTAGTTGTAAGTATTTTAAGGATCTATTCATCATTATTCTAATGTGAAACTATAGGATCCTAAATCAACCCTTCATCATCTATTAATCAACTCTAGGGAAAACATGTCACTTAAAGGTAAGGTAAGGATTCTGTGATGACCCAACATCGAATCAAGCCAATTCGCCAAGAGTAATAATTGTAGAATAATCATAAGCAGAGGATTAATAAAAATCACAAAAAATTAAAATAATTTGCAAAGAGATTCATTACCAGAAAACTCTTAAAGAAAGAACCAAAACTTTATATACATCATGGTTCACATTGTACATACATTGTACCATCACATCCCGAGGATAACATATAACAATTGCTTTTCCAAAACTTATACATAAGCAACATAAAACCTCAAGGCAATCAAGCCAAAATCTCAAACCGTTCATAAAACCACTATGTACTAAATCCCAAGGGCTTGAGAGTACATATATGACACATAGGACTTCTATCTACATAACACGATAGACAGTACACTCAACCTAAGCTAATATTGATGTTTCTGTTGTTGTTGTCCTTCCTCTACAGTATGATCTCTACCTCCTTGTACACGTCCAACTAAAAACTATGGAGCCCATGGGGTGATACATTTGTCCCAGTGAGAGATATAACTCTCTGCCAACAATATTATTATCACAAGTAGATAGTATAAAAATGAGCAGAGGATCTTTTATATAAAGAAGCATGTTTAATCATTGTTTGATTGCAGTGTAAAGCAATAGCATTGATAAGATAGTTCAAGTGTCCATAATAGAGCTATAGATCATTTATTTGCTTTATAAGGAATATGAAGAACATGTATAACATCTATCAACTAAGATGTATAAAAATAATGAAGCATCAACCAATGTTTTTAGTATCTATTTCTCAAGTAAATACGCTACACCGCTGATTACATGTTCATAATCACACTTATACCCATAGGAGATGAGGTATACTGCTCTACATAAAGAATCGGTACCATACACTGTCAATGAAAGAGCCGACTTCCAAGACCTCACCCATCTCAGTCAGTACGAGACTAATGGCAGGACATCTAGTGTCAACTACAATTAGCTTACCAGGGTAACTGGTATCTTCACTATAGAGCTACAACCACAACATGCACTCTCTTCGGGATGGTCACTGAGCTTTCCCAGTTTATTTTCATTGGGATGGTCACTGAGCTTTCTCGATTTATTTGGGGAGTACACCGAGAAACCCCTGTATAAAGAAGATTACATATTCAACAATATGTATACCGAGTTAAACTCATTTTACCATTTAGCAAATCCTGACACCGAATGGATCTATGGCCTGGGAAACTACATGATAAAATTCCTCTTGATTAATTAGGTGTATTACAATATCTTTTAGCATCAACCAAGTTACAAGCAAGAATTATAACAGATGGTACAAAGAAAGGTGTAACACATTTATCAAGTACTTTCATGATCTTTGGAACACATATAACACCCATGATCTCAATTCCTTATCACATTATTGGGAATTCTCATCCCTTAGCATTATCATCATCATGATTGCTAGGTCTAGGAATTCAAGCCCTTAGTTCATCACTGAACACTGTTACCACTTATCAGGTAACCATTACCTCTAGGTCATCAAACTAAGGTATACATTAAACTTGTTGCACAAGTATTTCACATAGCTCACAAAGCCCATTTAGATCTGTATCATATGAACATTATAGCTCATACCTGGCAATGCTCATCATCTCATGATACCTACATAGTTAGTATTTCATGATAACAGCGATATCAAATACAAATCATCACCATGCAATACAAGAGACATACAACCTTCCCATTATTAGGGTTAGGGTTAGGGTTTCCCTTCCTTATCGATTAGGGTTTCAAGTGCATACCATCACCCATTATTAGGGTTAGGGTTTCCCCTTATTAACTGATTAGGGTTTTAAGATCATATAACCAAGAATCAAACCCTAATTCATACTCCACTCATATTAGGAGTATTAATGTATGCACATTACATGATTATTACACAAGTATGAGTTTCTCTTTCATCCTCACTAGGATGTTGATTGCATCATACTCTATTGAATTGATTCAACCCTTTCTTCAAGGTACATTAACTTACTTATCAAAATGCATTGAAACCTATACATCTTAATGTATCATTTGACATAACACACTTCATGTGTTACTCAATCAAGTACTTTGAATTGAGGTGCTTCCACCATATTGGGCATAGAGGTGTGTACCCACCATATTGTGCTTCCATATCGTGTTTGAGGTATATCCTCATCACCATATCGTGCTTCCATATCAGGTTGCTTCATCATTAGGGTTTCTATATCGAGTTAGGCCCTTATGTCCATATCTCTTCAAATATTTATGGTATCGTCCTACCCTTCATCATGTGATAAGTGATGGGCTAGATAATAGGTTAGTCTAAACCAAACCAAGTGTACAAACCAATAGGGGTTTGGAGTTCCAATTTATATCGGGTTCCATATTACCATGTTGGGTTTTAACACCATATCGGGTTAGAGTATATACTTGACTCCATGTCGTGCATAGGGTGTGTTCTTGATCCCATATCATGCACAAGGTGTATGCTTGACACCATATCGTGCACAAGGTGTACACTTCATGATCATATCGTGCATAAGGTATATGCTTCATCATTGTATCATGCTAGTGGTATGTTCACCTCACCATATCGGGTTAGAGGTGCTTCAACCCGATATCGGGTTGGACCATGATGATGTCATCATCATCAAGCTCAAGAATCTTATTCTCACTATTCTAGTTCATGGAAAACAGTCCTAAAAAACTTTTAGAACTCATAGGATCATCAATTATTCAAGAGGGTTTAAAATTGAAAGTAGATCAACAAGTACAACAGAATTGAAGGTGAATAATAACATAATTGGGTTCAAGTTATATAACCTGCCTCAATAACAACTTCAAATATCCAAGCTCCAAAGCTTCACATTCCCAAGGTTGAATATGAGCTTCATAACTCCTCTATATGCAAAGAATTACCGTGGATAAGTATTTGGTGAAGAAGAAAAGAAAGGAAGATCACAACCCTAGATCCATGCTTTTAATCCAAGGTTGAAGGTGATCGGGGCTTCACCTTAAGGTTAAGACTTGAGATCCTTCTTTTTCCTTAGCACCATGCATGATACCTCACCACTCCTGCATGATATCCCTTCACTTGTGGTCGATATCCCTTCACTTGTGGCCGGTATCACCTCACTATGGACGATATCACCTTGCTATGGCTGATATTACTTCACTATGACCGGTATCACTTTGCTATGGCTGATACCAAGGCTCTATGCATGATACCAAGACTGTATGCAAGATATCTAAGAGAAAGAAGGTGGTACGATTTTAAAAAATTTCACTAGTAGGTGAAAGGAATGGTATATATAGTTGTGGTTCATGTAAAAGAGTAGATATGAGGTGTCATCATTTTACATTACTAGGTGCCACGTGTCCATGCATGGTTGACATGTGTACCTGCATGCATATTTATATTGACATGCAAAACAATTTAGGATAACCTAGGTATATGATTTCGTCCCTTGGTTATCTTTTTGAACAAGGTATTTCAACTCAACATCACTTTATTCACAAACCGATACACTTTTTCTAAGGAAAGTTACAAACCGATACAAATCACCTCCTTGAGGTTCTTAGCCCATCATGGAAAAGGCCACGAGTTCACAAACCGATATGAGACTTCCTCTATGGCTCCTTGGTCGATAGGCACTCTCATAACAAGTCTACAACTCAATACAACTCATATAAGGGCTCCACATTCAACCCTTTTTTGGTCTTTTCATCACCAATAGTAACATAACTCAAAGATGATTCAAATATGGTGTCTACCTCTTTATATTTACTCTAGATGATACTAGGAGGGAGTAGGGACACTATAGAAGTGGTAATTTGCATATCAACCCTTCATTTTGGGTAAATTACAATGTTTACCAAAATTGGTGCACAAGGCACTATCATTATTCAAACAAGTTTTAATTTGAAATTTAGGCTTTCCACAAGATGCCCCATAGCATCATTTTATCTCTTATGATACTAAGACACATGAGGTATATTAAATCATGTGACATTTTGCAATATAACCCCTCATTTTGGGTAAATTGCACTTTACACCCAAACTATCATATAATGCACAAACAGTTTGCAAATAAGCTCAAACTTGAAAATTAAACTAAAGGAGAGTCTTAATTTTTTTAAAAGGTTAAAAAAAGTTTATAAATACTTAATTGAGCAAAACTTCCAAGTTAGGCCATAACCCATGTCAGGGATGTTACAAATTCTAACTAGGGAGACAAAATTGAAATAGTCAAATTCCAACTACTATGGGCTCTTATACCATACTGTAAGGAGGTGGGATCACCCCCTTATTATTTTTTTTGAAGAATTAACATCCATTCCAAACACACTCAAAGGTATGATGGAATAGGTGAAACATTTTCAAATTTCAATAAATGGTATTCAAAACAACCAAAGTATAGCAGCGGAATAAAAATAATGACTATATTCAATTTTCATAAAAGATTACAAAAGTACATCATAATATACCATAAGGGTTTACATGTATGATACAACATAAGGATCTAAGTAGAGGGAAATCTAAATCATAAGAACTTTGTCTCCAAGCTTTAACTCCTTAAGCTAGTCCAAAAATTCATGCCTTATCATCCAAGTCCTTCACCTAGGGTTGGAAGCATACCCCAACAAGATGAGAAAATAGATGGCATCAGCAAAGGCTGGTATGTGCATACTAAATAGGAAATTGAGTAATATATGGAATAAAGGACATCAAATATAAAATGCTTCCCATAGAAAGGATAAGGACCAACCAAATGGGTATCAAGAGAAAAGGAATTGAAATCATATGATAAAAAAAGAATACTTGCCATTAACAAAACATAAAGATTGTGCCATATAAGCACATGTAAAGAACTAGGGAACACACCCCATATCATCAACCTGAATGCATGTGAGATAAACATAGACCTAGAACAATATAAACACAAAGGCGACCAAGTCTCATAAACTTGAAACCTAATAGAGAAAGGAATACTACCAATCTCCCAAATATATAAAACATGGGCCAAGAATCACACATCTTGCCCTGGGTATCAGGTTCCTTTCCATCCCAAAAGAGCATGAAATATCACATCTTCTCGGCAAGAAATAACACATCTACCATAAAAACCAATGCAATTACACTACTCTAGTGCTACTGAATCACATAACATGTTAAATGTAGAGGCAAGTAGAAAGTATAGTCAGAATATATATACTAGTCACCACATAAGTGACCTACATATACATCCACCTCATAAGTGGGCAAAAGACATCACATGTCATCGTTTAGAGTTCCATCATGAACAAAGCATAAGATAAGAGTTCACAAGAATATCCATGATCACATGGTCGATATCAAATAAGGTAGTTCACATGAACTATGATTTTCAAAAGAAAATAGATTGTGTATAGGCTAATGTCCAGAGGACAAAGAGAATGAATAAGCATTAGGTGAATTGCGCAACATAGAAGAATAGGGGATACAACATACCTCAACTTCATAGTCTAAATAGTCCAAGTCAAGCCTAGGCCTCCAAAGAACCTCGAGGGAAGGTGGAAAGGTCCAATAAGTAAGGTTCCCAAGCTTAGAGAGGTTGGCTTCTCCAATAAAGCTCCTATCTCGAGTAAGAAGCACCTTCTCCACTTTAGAGGTGAAAAACCCTAACAAAAGAACATGAAGATGAGGTTTTTATGGGTTATAGGTGGGGTTTCACCATGGAAGGCCATGGTTCCGACCTGGAGGAAGGTGGAAGGAACAATAAAAACATGAAAATAGGGAAGGAAAGGAGGATACTTACTAGTTTTGGTCAAAATCACCAAGGAGGAGCTTAAGAAATCCTAAATAGAGAAATTTGGAACCCTAGGAGCCTTCTTCACTAAGGTAGGCACCTCATTTTACCTTGGGACAGAACCTTCATGGATAAACAGAGTAGGAATTATTGTCTAAGCTAGAGGGAATAAAGTAGAGCAAGAGTTTTCAAATTAGGAGTTGGGAAGGGGTAGATATGGCTATATAAAGAAAGAGGTCAAGTATGAGGTGTCTATGAGACTTTCCATGTGTCATGTATAAGGGTGTACATGGACATGCAAGCCTTTATGGATAAGGAAGAATTAAAGAACGAGGTTTCAAGTTACTTTCCATGTGTCCAATGCTAAGGGTGCCTATGGATATGTAAACCTTTATGGATAAGGAAGAAGTCAAGCATGAGGTGTCCATGGAGCTTTCCATGTGTCCTTAGCCTAGGGATTTCATGCCTATGAACGAGGACAACTCATAGAGGCTTCTTAAATATCAAATGTCAGTTTATGGAAACTTATAGGCCATCTCAAACGACCTCCAATCAAAGAAATAACCCCATTGGTTGATAGATTCTAAGGATGAGCTCATTTATAAAGAGAGTAATCCCTAAAATGCCCTTGGAAAGAAACACCTTCAAACCAAGATGCAACTAGGTGACCCATGGTTCAAAAACTAGAGAATAGTAAGGGAATATATAAGGATTATAATGCATGTGGAAATTTTCAAAGAAAACCTCCTAATTGGGTAAATTGCAAAAAAGGCCAGAATCTACCTAAAGTTGCATAACTTACGCAAACAACATCCAAATTGGACCAAACTTCATCCAAAAGTTAACTTTTATGTGTTGAATACAAATTTGACATTATTTCCTTACTTATAAGTTATGTAATCATATTATCCATTACTTATTCTTTTACTCATTTTCTCTCCTAAATTATCCTAATATTTTAGGGTGGTCCAAATTAGATGAAATTTGACATGGAGGCTAATTTTGATATGTAGATTATGATTTTGAAGCTTGTTTCCTCTTTTGAGACTTCTTTTTATGAGATATGTCATATGGCCCATTAATGACCCATTATCTAAATTATTCATTCAATTAAGTTCCTTATCTTCATATTACCACCAAAATGAGTTATGTGGCATATTTTTTGTATCCATTATCAACCTAAGATTAATGTTAGAACATTAGGTTATATTAAGGTGATCTATACATGCATTAGATCATTGGGGTTATACTAAACATCTATTTAGGTCTAACCTTCAACCTTGTTTGGCTAAGTCCAAAATGTCAACTTCCAAGGTAGGGTATAAGATCTAGTATGTTACACAACTCCTTTATGTTGGCTCTGGTAGTGCAAAAAGGAGTTCTCGGTGGTCTGCATGGACTACTCTGGAGGTGAGAGACCGTTGCCTATCGCTAGGAGGACACCATCAACCGTCGTCTGTGGTGTGGCACCAGGAGGCTGTTACAAATGACTATTTGAGTGCTTCTTGAAGAAGCACATTGTTGCTTGAAGAAAGGCACACACTACTATAAGGGCATTATCACTGGACTTGCTCCATGACCAGCTATATGCTTCACAACCATCCTTTCCATTACATAGTTGTTGATGCGACATACTATCTCTAGGGAACATGGTGATTAAAATTTTTGTTTTCGCTGCCATACCCGATGCCATAATTCCTTACACATTACTCCATAAAGAATTCAAGAACCCCCCATACTTGTCATGATTGAGTCAGGATATAAAAAATATCTAAATGCATGGGATACAAATAGAATATATGTCTTCTATAATGCTTGATCGATTCACCTTCAAAGATTGTTATTTACTACATGCCTTGATGTTGTTGGTTTCTAATTGTTTTACATAGTTTGGTCATTATTCTCTAGCGTATTCATCTTAATAAAAAAACCATGCCAACCACGTTAAAAAATTTCCCACAAATTCAGTGATCTTTCCCAAAAGAAAATTGTACTTTATCCTATGTCCAAAGGCTGCCAAATTTACCCTTTCACCATATTACTTTGTATGTTAATTAACACCTTCCTAGTGTCCTACTTCATAGTGGAAGGCTGATCAAATTATTTCTCAAAGTATCTTATCCTTTGGAAACCTTTCCTAACGATCTTCAAACACCATCCACACTAGAAATCTGCCCGATTTAGGTCTCATCACCTAAAACCACCACTCAAATCCAAAGCTCTATGTACCTATTGAAAGGTTATTGAATTGACTCAAAACCTTGAACAACCCTTTCCATGAACACCTTTCTAGTTTGACCATTAATAAACATGCTAAAAGACCACCTATATTTTATTAGATACCCTTTGGGAGGCCTTGTATATTTAAATTAATTTAAAACCAACAACCTCACACTTAAAGGTTGTCCATTTTTTACAGTTGATGTGTATGATGTCATTCAAACAATGCCACAACACATGATATCCATGAGAAATACATACTTCCATTCTTGGTCCTTGACCTGTAATCATAAATGTTTGTTTTAAAGACACTTAGACTCAACTTGATCCCTTAAAGTGCCTAGCTTCCCCATTATGACTCAGTCATCAAACTTGGACGCAACTTGAAAAACAAGGATGAATGCCAACTTAGACTAGATCTATTTGATCCAAAAGGATATTCCAACTTGACTAAGATGCCACCTAGTAAAACGATGGTATGCACATCTCCTACATCCCCATAGTACCTGACTATGATCTAAAGTTGGAGCAACCACTATAAAGTTGATGCTAGAATGGTCCCAGACCATAACCTAATATTGGACCGACCCCCAACCTCCTGGAACGTGACTAAAAATTGGACCACCAACCTCCGATTCCACCTTTCCTTGCCTAGGGTACAAATTAGTGAGAAATGTAGACATCGATTGAGTAAGGATAGAGTGATTCAACTCTATTTTTGAGAGCAAAATCACTCCAAAAAGAATACACTCCCTCTGAAATCTTGGCAACACCCTAGGAAAAAAACAATTAACTAGGAAGAATAGATAAACCTAAAATAGATTATCTTAAATCTTACTACCTTTTGGTTCCCAAACTAACCCTTTCCATGAATGGTTGTCTCATCGACCCATCCTTAGAGAGAAAAGAGCTCACCTACCCTATACACCCATGTTTTTACTAGGAATGTCCCATGATAAGTTGGAAACTCCTACCATCTATCTGAGCAAGAGGAAAGTATCCTCAAATCTATCCTATACTCTTAATAACTAGAGTAAGTAAACTTGTAGGAAGTACCCAACCAAAGGACTATGCAAAGTCAAGCATGTCCTTTTAATGCCTTATGTGAAAGAGGGAAAAATTTACTTTTCATGCTATAACTATGATGACTGCATACTCATCACCTTTATTTGCATATTTTAATCTTTAATTGAGAATCGTTTGTTGGCCTTTGAATAGTATTAGCATGAATTTGTCTATTTTAGCTTTTCTTCCTTCCATTTGGAGTTTTCACTAGTTTTGGCTGACTTTTATAGGAAGATAACCAAATATTCCCAGAGCCAGTCTCACAAACTGCCCAGTTCAGATACAAATGGCCTGGTTCAAATCACGAACTATTTGATTCAGATATCCCTAGTTCACACCCAGACTCAATCAAATTTCTGCCGACAACAACCATTCTGGGGTTTCGTCAAATAGACTCACAACATTAATATAGTCAATTGGTCAAAGAAGGCAATTTGATAAAATCTCTCTATTTTTAACAAGTAATTAAAACCCCAAAAGACCAAGAGTCAGAGGCTTAATATTTGCCTAGATCCATTCTCATGAACCACCTAATTCATATAAGAATTGCCCAATTTAGATCTCGAACCGCTCGGTTCATATATGAATCGCCCTCTCCAATCTTAAACCACCTGGTTCAGATAAGAATCGTCCAATTTGCACCCAAAATCAGTCAAAATGTTAAATAAAGAATGCCATTATTGCAATCAAACCTCAATCAATGCGGATCCAACGACCGCCCATGCTAAAAAGTTTCATTTTTAGGGTTTTTGCCCCTCCTTTCTCCCTATAAAAGGAGAGGGGACCCCAAAGAAAAATGTAATTACTTGTTTTATTCCTTGTTATCTAGTTTTGTTGCTTTTCTTTTACATTATGTCTGAGTAGTTCCCTTCTGGGGCATCAGGACTAGCCCCATATCCTATACTTATTTGATGTAATCAATTCCAATGTTTTAGTAAATGAATGTTTCCCCTTCTATTTGTTCTTTGATCATTGGTCAATTGATATATTCTTGTAGAGTGATGTGATCATGGATCTCCATAAGAAAGAACCCATAATCCCTTAATTGAAATTGTAATCTTTTTATACAACTGATTCTGTAGTTGTTTTTTCTGGTAGAATGATTATATTCTTGTAGGATGCCGAGATCTCAGATCCTCACAATAATGAACCCATGATATTTTGTTGTGATCACCTAATATATATTATGATCCTTCTACCCATTTGACTTGTTTGTTATAGCCCATGGTGACACGATCACCTGATCCGTGGGTTCGAACGTAGGATGGGAACCATATCTCTTTCAATGAGATCTTAGAAAGCAGCATGTTGGGTAGTTAGATGAGGATTCATAAATGCTAGGATCAATTAGTTTCTGGGAAGTTTGTCCCTTAAGTGATTTACACTCTGAAAGGACACAAATCCACATGGTCTTGATTTGATTATTAAATCTTCAGGGTTGATTATGGAGTAAAAGCATGGCTATTGGTGGTGATCCCCCAGACCCCCAATCCTTTGTATCATTTGATCTTAAATAGTTTATTTCTACACTTCTACTTCTATTCTTAGCATAATCAAACTCTCAACAAATAAGATGACCACCACTAGCCATAATTGTGCGCTTTGTCCTCACTCACATGCAAGATAGGATAAACTTCCTAACTTGTCACCCATCCTAATACTACTCTAGGTTGAGCACGCTTAACCAGAAAGTTCTTGAGTGATGGGTTTCCTAAAAAGGAGGTGCACCTTGGTGATATGGATAGTCCAATCATTCCTTTTAAGATCATTTTATGTAAGACCTCAATCCTTGAGATGTTACAATTTGCCCACTTAGACTCTTGACATCCTCATCAAGGCTCAACTATATGGATTCATAATATTTCCTCATTTCAATTCAGATCTAGAATGGGCCATGGACACTTAGCTCTCAATCACAGAATACCAGCGTAAGGGTGGCTACATTACCATGGACAACCATTTCCAACATACCTGGACTGCATGAATCAAGACTAGCATGCCACATGCCCATGTGGGCCCCACCTACTAGAGGGCTTATGGATTTGATACCATTTGTAAAACTCGGGCCCACTTTCCAAGTCTCTAGTAGAGTTTGAAGAATGCCCCAAAAACCACCACTAGCCTTAACTGTGTGCTTTGTCCTCACTCACACACAAGCCAGGAAAAACTTCCCGACTGTCACTCATCATAGTACTACTCTAGGCTGATAACGCTTAACCAAATAGTTCTTTAGTGATGGTCTCTGAAAAGGAGGTGCACATTGGTGATATGGGTAGCCCAATCATTACGGTTAAGATCATTTTATCTGAGACCTCAATTCCTGGGACATTAGAATTGGTTTTGGATTTCAACCATCTTTTTCTATTGTCCCTTAGATCAATACCTTACTACCAAAAGGTTGACCCATTGCTTGCAATGAGTTTTCTGCCTCTTTAGAAGGTTAAACTCTAGGACTTCTCCTAGAGATTTGGTGTGCAAACGACACACATCAAATTTGGCACCGCTTTTGGAAATGGCATGCTGTTTTTCAAAAATTTTAGTTGTTCCATAATTTTAATCTCATTCATAATTCCTTAGCATGTTTAGAATTTTTAGACTTGTTCTATAATTCGTTTCTTCTTTCTATTTATTTTATTTTGTAATGTTAGTCATTTTGTAATTTTTAGTTTTTTTTTGGAGACCGCCATCCCTAGACTGGCTACAAGCTGGAGGGAATTACACTAGGAGTATTACACCAGAATGGAAAAGCAAGGGTTCAACATGGAGATCAGCTAGGAGCTGTTGCAGGCAGGATGACCAAACACCCTTATCATTCGGCTATTTGAGACACTACTTTGCTAGCCAATCTGCTAGTTTATTTTGGTTCTGTTTGATGTAGTGTACTGGAGGTAAAGTGATGTTGGATTTTAGCCTTCTAATAGCTTGGACGAGCAACCTATATTTCCATGGCATTTTTGCCCTATCTTTGAAATTGCTTCCTTTAGTTTACTTTAATAGTTTTTAGTCTTATTTCATAATTTATTTTGTTAAAATTTTCTAATTTATTTTGCCTACTAAGATCCATTATGGTAGTGTATCTCCTACTTGTATCGAGTTTTCATTCTGGTAGTGCTACTTTCTAGTTTGTTTTGTAATTTTTAGTCTTGTTTATAATTTCTTTGTGTATCTTTGTAATTTTTAGTTCTCTTGTAATTTCTAGTTAACTCCTGAACTTGTTTTGTAAATTTACTTTCTTATTCACAATTTTTAGTTTTTTCTAGTTTAGATCTTTTTTCTTTCTATCTTTGATTCCTTTTTGTAATTTATCTCAAAAAATTTATTTCCAGATGGAATGGTCAACACATTATGGTTCAAAATGTCAATTGTGTGATTATTACAACCATACATCACTTGATTGTACAAATGTGTCCCCTCATTTTATGGTGGAACCTTGTAACCTCGAGTCCTCCTACCAAGGTGGATATAATGAAAATTACAATCCACAAGCTTCAGAAGACTATTATGAGGAACAATGCCACACACACACACACATATATATATATATATATATATATATATATATATATGATGTATGTTATGACCAAGAATGTTTTGGAAGGTATGGTAAGGATAAAAAACAAAATTTTGGGGAATATGATCCTTATTGTATCCAATGTACATCTCAACAGGAGGAACAAATTAAGGTCTAAGAAACAATAGTAGCGGAATAATAGGAAATACTAGAAACCCAACAAGTCATGTCAGCTACTTTACTAGAGGCCCAAACAAAGAAACCCTCAACGAAGTTAGAGCAACCTAAGATGATTTTTCCTAAAGATGACGATGATCATCCAATGTTTATGTCATTTATGACTGAATTAGCATAGACCAAGGAGTTGCAACCTTCATATGATGAGAACCTTGGCATTCCGCCCCTTCCGTTACAGGCTTTATACTTGAGTATGAAAAGTTACAGTAGGAGAGTCGTCTTTATTAAGAAACTCCAACAACTCCTCCTATCATGGACATAAATCCAGATGTTATCATTGACCAATCCACTCGAGTTTAACCCTATATAGATAATGAACCACCACCCTCCACGATAAATCAATAGATGTTTTTGGAGAGAGGCTTCCTCATCAAGAGCCTTACACTCCACCACAACCAACTTCTTTTTCACATGTGTGAAGGGGAGCCACCACCACTTGAAGAGAGTCACATGCATCCTCTGATTGATTGTAAAGATGAGATTATCATTTTACTTCCTCCTGAACCATTGGGAATATCTTGCATAGAGGAACCTGAGCCATATGCTATATCAACAAGGAAACCCACTAATCCCATTAACAACAATGTTGATTCATGATTTTTTAGGACAGAAAAAATATTCATAATGTTAGTTTAAATTGAATTATTCCTTTCATATTAGCATCACTTGTCATATACATAGATCAATATGATGGGGGAAATGAGAGCTAGATCCTCCACCTGATCCTACACACATGACACTACATGTGCTACCAACCCAACATTCGCCATCTCCCCCATCCATATTCATCACCAACACTTCGTTCACCATTAAATGAAGATATGTGGATCCTATTGGAGGGACTATGAGTTAAAAGGAAATATGAAGGCCCCTTTGAGCTTCCATGACCACCCAACCATTGGGTTCACTATGAAGCTCCACTAATCAAGGTTCCATCCCTCATAGACATTCCATTCAACTAGGCATTCTTCAAGGTATCATAACCCATGGTGAACTCCGTATTTTTATTCTCTCCATTCCAGATTTAAGTTCTTCTTGGGATGAGGAAATTTTTAAGTTTGGGGTGGAGGTGGTGGTACATACTTGTTCGACCCACTCTATCATATATTTCTTGCAATTTCCATTATGTTATATAGTTTAGCATAATGTTTTTCAAAAAAATTCCTTTAGTTTTGGCCTTTTTCTAGTCATCCATGCCTTTATCTAGTTGTCCATGATGATATGCAAGTTCATCAATATACACCCTTGAATAACTTAACTTCTTTTGTATTATAAATCATAAAATATGTCATTGAGAGAAATTATCTTGTCACCTAGGATCTGAATTAACACCATTCCTTGGAAAAGATGGCAAGCAATAGAGGATTGATAATATTAAAAAACAATACTTCCTTATCTAGATTTATATATTAACTTGAAAAATTTCTTGATTTTGCATAACTAAGAATTAATTGACCCAATATATGATACTCCCAATGCACTTAAATTAAAAAAATGAGTTGCACAAAGACCAATATTTTTCTACACTTCTTCCATTACCTTTGTATCTCTCCATCCACAAAAGAAAAAAAAATCAAATTGATAAGACCCTAAGTTCGGGGTGGCAACCTTCCCAGTCTTCCGCTTCTTCCATACCCCTTATAAATTTAATAGGGATGTACCATCAAGAAAAGATGCCAAAAGAGCACACCAAAACATGTGGTCAATGTAATTGCAAATGAAGAAATAAAAAGGACTCAAGTTGAATAGAGGAGAGACTGCTTCCTTCCATATCTCTTTTCACTCCACTTTTTATTGGTATGTATGCTTAGATAGTCAATGATATGATGATTGGAATGGCGTATCTTGTAAACTATTTGATTAATAATATAGGAAATATTCTAATTTATTCTATTTTATTTAGTTATGAGATAATGATGTAAGATAAAATATGTCTAAAGAAGAATATTACTCAATGACGTATGTGTTTGGGTTGAGGACCTGAATAATGAGATCATATAGATGTCTTAGAGTATATATATTCTTGTTATGTCCCTAGTTGAATGTTATTGTGGAAGGCTTATAGACAAAAATAACACACAAGACTAGAGTTTGTGTTGGTTGATGATAGAATCTCATTATTCATGATATGTGATATCAAACCAAACACATAGATACATGTTAGAGAATAGTGTATCAAACAAACTCACCTTAAGAGAGATACATGGAAACCATGATTGGTAGTCAGAATCATCTTTGAGTGATGGTGGTGATTGTGGCTCTTAGACATGAAATCACTACACTCATTAGTCGGCGAGAGTTGGCGCACTGGTTGAGGCTCGGGGGCCCCTAACAAAGGGTCACAGGTTTGAAACCCAGCTGCAACACTCTCGGAAGTGAATTGAGCGTGTCAGGTCAGCCGACCTGTGATCTGGCTTAAACGGGTTCCCGGGTTTGCACGCTATTCGGGGGCCCCCAGGTAGGCGTCGGACGCTGCCCAACGGCGTCCCTGGGTCATAAAAAAAAAGAATTCATCCACAGTGACTTTGAATAAGGGTTTCCATAATGGTGGTGCTCGGGTGCATCATAACACATGTGGATGACTGTGAGTGATGTAGATGGGATTTTTTCCCTCCTACAAGAATATGATATCATGACCACTTGATAAGTGATATTGAGAAATGCATGGCCATGCTCATGTGAATCAATATGTGATATTCATCTTACATATATCTCAGATAGTCTACTCTAGTTCAAGGAACATGGATTGAACTTCGAAGAGGATGATGATTCCATTCCTTGAGTTCAATCTAGATATCAATGACAAAGGAACTATATGAACATTGTAACGCAAGTCACAAATTGAAGGTTGAAGTTGTTCTCTAACTTTTTGATTACTTGGGTAGCAATGAGGTCTTGTTAGATGATGCGTCTAAACCACACATAGAACGCAAGTGCACATTTCACGTAATAAACCAAAATACTACTACTCACTACCCACCAAATAGCTAAGCCAGTTGAAATGGTTGATTGAATTAATTAATCTTAAGAATAGGAAATAAATCTAATGATTAAAGGTTGTGATACAAATGATGAGAGATTCCTTAGAACGTCAGTTTCACTACAACTAACACGATACATGCATTACTTTCAAATTACATTTTCTTTATCGAATTATTGAATTTGAGCCTTGTTGCAAGTACTACCCACTTCCACAGTATAGTACACTACCTATCCTAAGCTGAACCCCACTCCTGTAGTGATTCATCCCTTAGGTTAGGTGCATCAGGATAACTGTGAGTTAAAACCCTCATAGTCGTAAGCCCTTTCCCAAGGTGTGGTATGAGCTATGCATATATATGGTTTTTACAATAATTAATCCCTCTCTTACAACAACTAATTATCTATCCATTTGATTTTGTTGATCAGGCATAGGAAAACAATCTACGATACCAAAGCTACAAATTCAAGAAAAATGAATTTCAATATAATTATCAGAATAACATGTATCAATTTATTTTGGGCTACTCTTGGGCCCTAAGGAATCAGGGGATTATCTCCACATGAAACTAGCCATAGAAAAACCACAAGAAGAAAGAGATACAAGGCTAAGCATTTGAAATAAATGAATAATCCTTAGAGAAACAATGGTTCAGTGATCCCCTCTGGTGACCTTGACACTCTACAACTTCTTTGACAACAAAATGGCCTCCAAAACTGCTCGCAACCATCAGACAACACCTCATTTCTTCATCTTCTTCTCTCACGCCTCCGACCTCCATAATAGGGTTTCTAACATGATATCTGGAGTGTTCATTGTTTCCCTAAGTCATAGGACCGACTACTAATGTCCAATAGATCCCAACCATTAGATCTTTATTATAAACAAATTTGACGTTATGTACTACATTGGTACCACCAATCGTAAGTGTTGGTGGCACTAAAAAGATTGAGGTTGCACGACCTAATATTGTGTTAGTAGTGCCAACTAGGTAAATCAGTAGTACCGAGTTGATGTCGTGCAATTCTTCATACTAGTGTCGATACTATTGAGCTGATCGTCAGTAGAAAATGAGTTAATTATTATCTAACCCTGATGCTCCCTAGACCATAAGTCGGTAGCACCTGACAATGGTCTTTGGAATCTTTGACAACAATGTCAGTACCACCGAGATGGGTCTCGGTGGCACCAAGAGTTTCTTCTCGAGTTGATGTAGAATGGAGCCCTGTCGGTACCATTGATGTTGCATGTCAGTGGCAATGAGTCTTTCAGAACAAGGCTCAAGCACCTGAAATTGAGGAAAATAAGGATATAAGTTCATGGCAATGATATAAAATTCACAAACATCCTATAAAATGATAAATATTTGATGCAAGAGTGATTTATAGAAAACATACAAGATGTGCGATGAATAAACATCAATAAGATACTATCTGCATAAAAAACATATATAAAATAGCCTAAAAATCACAACTCAAACTATGTGCATCAAATTCCCCTAAGCTTAAACATTTATCATCCTTGAGCAACACTACTTTTTGGGATCTGGTTGAGATAGTCAGCAAGAAGATAAAATATATGAACTATTATTCTTAAGCATTCCCACTTGGCATACCCAAGCCGGTCCTCACCAATCACTAAACAAGTAACTCCTATGAAGCGATAAAAAACTTCCATAAGAGATGTCCACAAAGAAAATCAATGGAACACTATCAATAAAGAGTAGTTAACATCCTAGCCCAATATGATATGTGCTTAATCCTATGACTCCCTATCTACATTGCACCAATCTACCTACACACTAAGGTGGAAGAAGTTCCCCATATAGACATGGATGAGGAGAAGAGCATATGTATGTAGCCTACTGGTTGGAGTAATGGGTAGATGGAGTAGGTGGATGCAAATAAGAATCTGAATTAAAACCAAATCATGCATGCAAAAAAATAAAATGGTGATCCTACTTATGCATGATGGAAAAAAAATGCATGCCCCCTACTGCTACTATATACGGTGGTATGATGCATGATTGGAATGCTTCATCCTAATGATGAATTCGGGTGGATAATTTCTTATGTATTTACCACTTCTTCTATTTTCTTAAATAAAAATTCAGAAATTAGCATGTATGATTTACTTGTTCACCCCTTTTTTCTTTATTATTCATTATCTTTTTTCTCTACCCATTATTTTCAAGAAAAAGTGATGTTTCATGCTTCAGACTTGTTTTTCACTTTCTTTTTCTCTTTCTTTTCTTTGTTGGGGGTAGATAAGTTCATAGTTTTGATGAGCATGCACAATTTGAGGAGGAATGAAGTGATATACAAAATAATTTGCAAAATGAAATGATGGATGTTAATGAAATCTATATGCCACTTATGTCATAGTTTCCTAAATGAAATAACATATATATCCTATGTAGAAATTCAGAGATGTAGTCTAACTACAATACTATTATGACATGTATTGCAATCAAATGGAAGTAAAAAATGACTTGGATTCACTTGATCATCTTAAGGTTGTGTATGAGATTGTGAATGACGGGTGGATAGAGTCACATGGCTATGAGACTATGTTTTTCCAAACTAGTATATGTCCCTCTCCTGTCAACCTGTGTATTAGGGTAATCTCATAAGTTTCTCTCTTAAATTTTCATTTAAGATCATGTTACCAATTTCATAAGTTTGGGCTCATCATCCTAAACAGCCACAAGCCTTAGGTGAATTAAGATTTTCATCCATACAATTTGTCT
The DNA here is from genome assembly GCA_963693085.1 of Alisma plantago-aquatica. Lineage (NCBI taxonomy): Eukaryota > Viridiplantae > Streptophyta > Magnoliopsida > Alismatales > Alismataceae > Alisma > Alisma plantago-aquatica. The sequence goes on along the minus strand of OY856411.1, from coordinate 175,554,166 downwards.
TCAAGTTGACTAACTTCCTGACTTCCTTAAGATAATGAAACTCTAAGACTTACAAGTTAAGCTTCATTTCAATTTCATATTGATTGACACTTGTTGTAAAAGAAAAAAAGGCACAAAATGATTTACTTCTTATTTTTTCATGACACTAGACTCCACAATTACACTAGATAGATGTTGTTCTTTTTGTATCATGACACTAAACTCCACAATCACACTAGATAGACGTGGTTACTATATCCTAGAATTTGAAAAAAATCCTAAAAAGCAAACAAGATAAACAAAACAACTAAGATAGAGGACAAGATGATGCAAATAAAGCCCTGTTCCATTACCACCCCCAAGTTGAATTGAACCCTGACCTCATGGTCTAAATTCTAGCTTAAGAAGTGGAACAGGGAGCCTAAACCTATTGTGGTGGTGGAAATGGAAGTCCTGTTGGGTTGAATATGCCCATGAAACTACAAGGATCTGATGGCACATCCGGTGGCCGGGGTTATGCTAGAAAGTAACCCTGATCCCAAAAGTGGTTGAAGAGAGGCTAGTGTTGCATCTCAACAAAATGCAGGTACATATGAAAGTTCTCTTGGTTGTTCAAGAGAAGACACTCATCCTCATAGATGGCATGTTGCCACATCAAGAGATGCTACGAAATGGTGCGAACTTGGGTCAGGGTGGTGGACTGCTACTTTTGCCCCTACTGGATGAACTGAAGCATCCCGAACATGTTCTACATGGAGAACAGATCCCCTTCTTGTGAAGCGGTGGAGCTTGGTGTAGTAGCTAGGTACCTACATTGGATGTTGTGGATACGCCAACAACACTTACATGGTAGTGGTGCCTCACCTTCTTCTTCTTCTTCTTCTTCATCATCATCATCATCATCATCATAATCATCATCATCCCCCCTCTCTTCTTTGACATTTTCCTCTTCTATTGATGACGAAATGTTGAGATCAATGAGCACAGGCTTCGCTTAGTCTTTGATCCATTGTAGATAATGAACACCCCTAAGGTGGAAGATTGGGTCTGGGAGGTCCCTCTCTTTCACTTGGCCGTCAATGGAGAAGCAAGCGTATATCTGGCCGTCGTACATCATTACCAAGTGAGCTCGCTTGAAATGACCGAAATCAAGTGGACTTCACATCTTGAGCGGGTTGGTAGGGGAGAGGTCGAGGTGGAGGTGGATCTCCAAAGGAGTGAGCAACCCCCAAAATGAATTGGACTATTCCTATGGTTGGTCTTTGCCACCTGAAGCATGTGACAGACAAAGAAAGATCCAAAGTTGATAATGTCCTTCCCCAGTGATAGGAGAGACTAGAGGACTTACATGTCATTCTTTTGTAGCTTCCCCTGGCCTTGAGTGGACTTGGAAAATATAATATTCGTTAGGTAGAAGTGGAGGATGTGATATGGATGCTCAATGTTCATCACTGACAAGAGATGTAGATTATGACACAATGCTCTGATAGGTTGGTCAGTTAGCACCACACATGGGTGAAGTCGAAGGCATTGTATAGGAAATATATCTCCCCCATAGACCAACTATAGACATAGTTGAACTCCTCTCAGGTACTGTGGTGGTTGATGTTGAAAAGGAAAAACTTCACTGAGCCCACCTGCCAGTCGCCTCCATGGTTGGGTGTGCAATGCACATCCAAGCTTGCCGGGAATTCCCAAACAATGTCGGGGTAAGTAGGCCATCCTCCAAAGAAGGGGTGATCTTGCTCCATGTCTTGGCTGGAGAAGACACGACATAGGCCATTGGTGAAGTCTATCTTTTCTAAGAATGTAGGGTTTCCATGGAGGGTGGCCTTCACCTCTCGCTTCTGAAGTGTGGCGTAACATTTCTTTTGTTGCTCATTAAGAATGGTCACCCTCGTTGGCTTGGGGATCAAGTCAGTGGAGGATGATGAGGAATTTCTTTGGAGGCCATCAATTGAGGATGATAGAGAGATGGGGTGGAGAAGGAGCTTAGTGTAGCGGAAAAACACTCAGACACGGCTAAGAAGCTTGCTAGAATTTCTATTCCCCTTATATGTGAGAGGGGAGTGCTTAGGTGTGGTCTGAGACCACCCCTTGTACCCTCTTATATAGCCACAAGATAGTCTTGTCCATCATTTTTGGTGCCACTGACAACTTGTGTTAATGGTACCGACACCTGAGCGATCCACCTAATTGTCGATGTTGTTTGTTGATCTCGACGCTCTATGGCCGTTGATGTCAGTGGAAAAAATAACGTCACATCAGTGGTATTTACATGTTGTGTCAGTGGTACTGAGACTGTTCACCATACTACAGATTGATATTATCGACCATCCATGTGTCCCAATCCTAAGTGTCGAGAGTGGGTGCCATGGATTGTGCTGTTATGTCGGTACTACTAACAGTAAATTCAGTGGCACTGCGTGGAATGAATAGATGTCTTGTTGCACAAGTCGGTGGCACCGACATTCTTCATCTTTTCTACTGAGAAAAGATCGATACCACCGAGAGTTATCTCAGTGGTATTGACACCTATTTTGTTGCAACCTATAGAATAATGGATATAATTTGTATGTACCATCGACCTAGGTTTTGGTGACACTAAGATGATTCAAATTCCTTCTTGATTGAGCTTGATGAGTCGGTACCACCGAGCGCCAACTTGGTAGTATCGATGAAACTTTTCTATAGTTCTGACCCAAAATGTCAAAAAGTGTCGGTATCAAAAGTGGCGTCAATAGAACCAAGCTATTTGATGATGTTTTGATACCACCGATGGTTGCTTCAGTGGTACAGAAACCTTGCTCGAACCTTACTGTGATTCTAGGTCATTAATTCAGTGCTATTGACATTGGCTACCGATGCTACTAACTGTGTAAAAATCTGCACACTGAACACACAAGTAAAGGTACCTTTTTTTTTGAGAATGGACGGGAAACCCTATGATGGGGGTTCCCCGAAAAAACTTTAACTTGCTAAAACGAGATTTACAATGTTCAAATTACTAGGAGCAAAAGGCTGAAGTAAACTAATCCTATCTACTTGTCCACGACGGACATGGTTGGCAACTTGATGAGCTGCCCTATTGTCTAAACAACTAACATAACTAATGCTACAAAAGGAAAAAAGAAGCTTCAACTCAAGAATGTCCTCCACTATAGTACCCAGGTCGTCCCTCCGTGATGCTTTGGAGTTGCACGCTTGGACGACCACCATGGAGTCGGATTCCACTTCCACCTGTGTATAGCCTTCTTTGTTTGCCCATTCCAAAGCCTCCCGCACAGCCAAAGCCTCTGTCATAGCTATCTCCTTTCCCGTAGTGACCTTTTCCCCAAGCATCCCTTTAATAGTCCCCGCTGCGTCTCTCATCACTAATCCAAAGCTAGAGACACCGTCTTCTCCGCAAGACCCATCCACATTCAATTTCACACGGCCAGCACTAGGCGTGCACCAGCCTCTTCGACCTGTGGTCTGCCCGTCCGCTGCCCCATGTGTCAATGTACGTGACTCCTCTTTTAGTTCTCTAGCCGTCGACAGCGCACAACCAAAGAGGTAGCTGATGTTCGCGTTGCCGTCGTTGAAGACACGGGTACACCTTCCGCGCCATACTGCCCACATGGCAGCAACAATGGACGTAGCTTCACATCTCGTCGGCCTCGACAGTGCTTCCTTCATGGTTGCAGCCACCTCCCCGTCTTTGACGTCATCCACCCATTGATGGACCTCCCTAGGCAGAAATTCCCACACCTCTACAGCACATGGGCATCGAAAGAGCATATGCGTTATTGTCTCCTTCTCCCCCGAGCACAGCATGCATGTACCATCCGGTATACAATGTCTGTCGTAAAGCCTTCCCCTAGTAGCTAGTCCTCTCGTACAGATCCTCCATAAGAAGTGGGCTGTCTTTGGGCTCTATCCATCCTGCCATATCTTTTTCCACAGGTCGTTGCCGTGTGTTGCTTTGTACTGTCGGGCCTCCTCTTTCCCCATCAACCTCAACGAGTAAGCTGAGCGGACTGTGAATTCCCCGTTGTTTGCTGGCCACCACATCAAAGAATCCAAAGGTAGACGTTTGCTAAGCTGGATAGCACAAATCTTCCTAGCATAAATCTCTGGGAAGCAATCATGTACTCGTAAACTGTCCCATGTTGTTCCATCATCTGTCATAAGATCACTAACTCGGCTGTACTCTGCATTCCTTTCATTCTTGAGATGTGCGAGTGTCTCATCCTCCTCCGGTAACCAGTGGTCCTCCCAAAGATTGATATCAGCCCCATTGCCCACTCTCCACTGTGTTCCTTCTATCAGTAGTGCTTTGGCACCCCACACACTCCTCCACGTGTAGCTTGGATCATGGCCCCGTCTGGCTTCCCATATTGATGTCCTTGGAAAGTATCTAGCTTTGAGAACTTTGGTCACCAACGCCTCCGGGTTGTTTGCTAAACGCCATAATTGTCTTGCTAGGAGTGCTTGATTGAAGACATGGAGATCTCTGAAACTCATTCCACCTTGACGTTTTGGCCTGCACAGGTTGTTCCAACTCATCCACGACATTTTCCTCTCTTTGTCCTTTGCGCCCCACCAAAATCTAGCTATGGTTCTTTGAATCTCGTCAATGGTTCCTGCTGGTAACTGGAAGATGCTTATTACATATGTTGGTATAGCCTGTGCCACCGCTTTGATAAGCACTTCCCTCCCTGGTTTAGATAAAAGTTTTTCCGACCACCCTTGGAACTTCCTCCATATCCTGTCTTTTATAAAGCTGAAAACGTGCTTTTTAGATCTCCCTATGGCTGTCGGTAACCCAAGATACTTTGCATGACGATCCACCTCCCTAACTCCCAACGTGTTCTTCAGATGCTCTCGCTTTCCTCTTTGTACTGCCTTACTGAAAACCACCTCTGTCTTTGAGAAATGTTTTTTTGTCCGGATGCCTGTTCATATTGGCTGATAATTTCTGCTATCTTCAGGCATTCTGCAGTGGTAGCTCTAGAAAAGAGAATATTGTCATCTACGAAAAAGAGATGTGAGATCCGGGGGGCTCCCCTACACGGTTGAATGCCGTGTAAGAGATTATCTTGTGTAGCCACAGTAAGTGAGGTAGAAAAAGCTTCTGCACATAAAAGAAAAAGATAAGGAGAGAGAGGGTCACCCTGGCGAAGTCCTCGTGCTGGGGTCGTGCTTTGGGTTCGGTCTCCGTTGATGTCAAACGAATGTTGGACGGTAGTAATGCAGTCTCTGATTTTATCTATCCACTTCCCACCAAAACCCATCCTTCCCATCACAAAAAACATGAACTCCCACTCCACCCGGTCATAAGCCTTTGACATATCTAACTTCAAAGCAAGGCTGCCCTTCTTCTTTCCCTTGTCCCTCTTCATAGTATGGAACAACTCATAAGCAATCAAAGCATTGTCCGTAATCAACCTTCCCGGAACAAAGGCACTTTGGTTTTCAGAAATCACAGTATTCATGAGAGGCTTCAACCGGTTTGTCATCACTTTGGAGGCAATTTTATAAATCACATTGCATAGGCTGATTGGGCGAAACTCTCCAACCGTCTTCGGCTTTTCAACCTTCGGTATAAGCACCACTAAAGTATCATTTAAAGCCCTTATACTATGTTCTCCTATCCACCAGCGCTTGATGTAACTAGCCACATCCTGCCCTACAGTATCCCAGTATTTTTGATAAAACATCGCCTTCATCCCATCTGGCCCTGGTGCTTTATTTGGGTGCATTTGATTTATAGCATCCTGGATTTCATCATCCGTAATCTCACTTTCCAGCCTCATCCTTTGCTCGTTAGTAACAACCTTTCTAATGCCCTTCGTTGCCTGCTCAAACCCCGATGTATTGCTGGCTTGGAAAAGATTGGAAAAGTGGTTCAGGAATATTTGTATAATCTCACTCTCCTTGTTCCACAGGGTGCCACTTTCATCTTCTATGCCTTCAATCCAGTTCCTTCTTCTTCTATTGGATGCCTTTTGGTGGAAATATGCTGTGTTCCGATCTCCCTCTTTCAGTTCTTTCACCCATGCATGTGCAGCCCAGTATTCCTCATTCTTTTGTAGCCAATATTGTAGTTCTTTGGAAGTATCCTTTGCCTTCTTGATATTAACATTATCCGGGGGGAGTCCCTGAATTCTTTTCAACTCCTTCTCAAGTTCTTTAACCTTCCTGCTCCTCTCATCAATTTTTTCTGCTGCCCACTCTTTCAACATATATTTACAACGCACAATCTTGTTGCTAAGGTCATTCCCTTCCTCCCTCTCCCATGCCTTTTTGACAACTTTCCCACATTCCTCCTCACCTGCCCACATAGGTTCAAAAGCAAAATAATTCTTTTTCTTTCTTTTACCGTTGTTCCTGTTGTCTGCTTTTAGCACAATAGGAGCATGATCCGATTCATAAATGGGGAGATGGAATACTTTGCAATTTTTAAACAGGTTTCGCCACTCAAGTTCCAGGAGGAATCTATCAAGTCTCTCCATAACCAGCGTTCTTTCCGTCAGGCCCCTCTTCCATGTGAAAATATTTCCTTCAAAGCCCATGTCAATCAGCTCACACTCATCGATGACGCCCCGAAAGTCCTGCATGAATTTTTCTTCTTTTGGTGGTCCCCCTTGCTTTTCAGCGTTAGACACAATCTCATTGATGTCTCCAAAGAAAATAAACGGTTCTTCTGCCTCTTCCTTCAGCCTCCTCATCAGCTCCCAGGTCTTTATTTTATTATTCTGATCAGCCCATCCGTATATACCAATCGCTCTCCATTGCTGTCTGTTGTCTTCTTTTATCAATCATGTCACATGTCTTGTAGAAAAATTTAGAATCTCCATCTTACACTCTTTCCACCAGAAACCGATGCCACCTGATCTGCCCCTGCTCGAGATACACATCCCATTCGTAAGCCCACAACCTCTTTTGACCTCTTCCAGTTTTGATTCTGCTATCATAGTTTCTGCCACGAAAACTATGTTTGGACGCTCTCTCCAAACCCAGGCCCAGAGAGCTTTACATGTGTCAGGGTCGCCCAATCCCTGACAGTTCCAGCTTAGAATTTTCATTGACCTTCGCAGGATTGGTCTCCGCCAATCACCGCTACTTGAGTCGTGACGACCCCATATCTGTCCTCTGCATTCACAACAACCTGTTTGGCTCATTTTTCCCCCGATTCTTTTTCAGTAGATTCATCAACATCCATAGCACAGCAATCAATCTCTCTGTTTCTTTTGCCAATTAATTGATCCCACACCACTTCATCTTCAGGAATACCTAACCGTTGCCCCCTGCTCATTTTGTATACCCAAGGATGGTGTTTCTTCTTCCTCCGATTTAGTTTGTGCCCTTGTTTTTGCCTTGAACCTGCTTCTTTCTTCCTCTGCACCCGGGTGATTGCTCTTCTCTCCCTCCCATCCTTCACGTTGACTCCTGATTGTTGGTGGCTACTATTTTGATTACCCATGACAACGCAGTTATCACTTTCTAGTGTGAGACCTATCTTCCTGTTGATGAATGGCTCCCTGTGCCTTCCCTGGTCCTCATCTCCTCTCTGATCATCATCGTGGATATCGAGGTTCACGTCGCTTGCTTCTTCCAGGGTCCTCCGCACCGGCCATTGCTTCCGTGAGTTCGAGTCTTCAGTTTCCTCCAGTTCTGGTGCTATTTCGTCGACCCGGATGTACCCTCGGAGCTTCTGCAACTCCCCCGCTGAGTATCTCTTAATCCACCTTGCACCCATTACCTCTCCGCCCATGGTGTCACGATTTTCATGCACTCCTTCACCCGAACCCATCCCCTCTGTCATCCTAGTTTTCCCTCCGTCACCCCCACCCCCGTCCTGTCTTCTCCTGTTACTCCGCCCCAATGCAGTACCCTGTACAACACTTCCTTCCCCGCCCGTGCCCCTCCCGCTGTTCTCCCGCCTCCCGACTTCCGGCTCCTCTCGCCCCCGCCTCGAACGTCCCTGACCCCTTCGTGTGACCACTGTCACCTCCCCCCTTCTTCTGTGATGTTCCCTCTCCACTTTGTTGCTGATATATAAGCTTCTTCCTCGCCATCCCTGTCCCTCCCTCCTTCTTATCTGTCGCCCTTCTTTGCTTCCAAGGTGATGCCCACATCCAGTTGCCCCATCTCTGTTGGTTGCCGCTTCCATCATCGACGAGCACGCAATCGCGATCGACGTGCCCCAGCCTGCCGCATGTGAAGCAAAAGTTTGAGAGTCTCTCGTACTTCACCTCTATGTCCGCCGTTGTGCCCCCTTCATCCTGATCTTTTGGATGCGTTTTAAAGGCTTATAAACATCTAGGACGACTCAGACTCGTATAGAAGAGTCCCATCCGAAGTCATCGGTGTCGGTGCCGATCACATCCCCGATCCTCCCCGCTATCTCGCGGATAGTCGTTTCCAATCTATAACCCAAGGGAACGCCGTAGAGACGGACCCATAACGGACAATTATTGATGACAATATTCCCCGGTTGCTCCTCTTTACAGATCTCCTTGAAGAGATGAAGTTTTCCGTCAAAGTTCCATGGAGCTCCATCAGTAACTCGCTGCTTATCCCTCCAATGGCCGAATTAAACGATGAACACTTCGCCCTCGAGTTGTTTGAAGTCGGCCTTCTCCTTCAGGCTCCACGCTTGAGATAGCGTTCTCTCCAACGCCCTAAAATTATAGGACCGGTCTGTTAGAAGCCGTCCCACCAGCGCTAGCTCGGTGTGGTCCTCCGCCTCATCTCCGCTTCCTACCGGTTGCACATCGATCGGTTCTTCCTCATCTTCCGAAAGCCTTAGCCCTGCATACCTATCCGCAAGCTCCGCCGCCATCGCAAAACCAGAACCCCAAACACATGCACGCACTTGAACCTGCAAGAGAGAAACCCTAGTTCAGGGTAGAAGAACGTCCACGGCCTCGTGCCCTAATCGCCAGAGTGACAGGAGACGGGGGGGGACGAGAATATGCACAAGTAAAGGTACCTTATTTAAAGATCATCTTAAAACTTGTAAGTAAAATACAAAAGACAACAAATAACAATCAAAAACTAGTCAAACTAAAAGAAAGAACATAAAAAAAGAGGTGGGTTGCCTCCCACTAGTGCCCTTGTTTACCATCGTAGGTTAGACATGCAATACAAGCTCAAGGAAGCTAAATGAAATTCATCTCTTCTCCTTCTAGAATCTTCATCCAACCAAAACAATGTTTCAACCTTTTCACATTGGTCAAAAAGGTCTTTCTACCATCACTCACATCAAAGACACCATGGTGCTAAGTCTTGACCATAGTGAGTGGTCGACTCCACCTATAGCTCAACTTCCTAGGGTGTAACTTCAATCTAAAATTGAAAACTAAGACCAGTTGTCCTGAATGGAATATCCTATTTTGATACGATGATCACGAATTATCTTTGTTCTCTCCTTTTAAATCCTATAAATTTCATAAGCCTCAAACCTAAGTTCATCTAGACCATTCAACTCTACGGTCCTCAATTTCCCAACTTCATCTAAATTCAAATTGAATTTCTCCAAGGCCCATTTGGCATTATGTTCCAATTCTATCGGCAAATGGCAAGCTCTCACATATACTAGTATATAGGGTGTGACCCCTATTGGTGTCTTGGATTTTGTTCAATATGCTCACAATGAATCATCTAGTTGCATACTCTAGTGGGTACTAGTATTGGAGATGGTCTTTTCTAAGATCATCTTAATCTCCCTATTTGAGACCTCTACCTGCCTTTGGGTATGAGGGTGATATAGTGTACCCACCCTATGTTTCATAATATATTTACTCAAAAGATCAGCAAACTTCTAGTTGGTGAAGTGGGTACCCCAGTCACTTATAATCATCCTTGGCACCCCAAACCTACAAAATATGTTGTCCTTCAAGAATTTGCATACAACTCATGCATCATTAGTAAGGGTAGGAATTGCTTCCACCCACTTAGATACATAATCCACATTGAGTAATATATACAAGTTAGAATTTGAGAACACCAAGGGTCCCATAAAATTTATGCTCCACAAATAAAAAACTTCTACCTCTTGAAAGATAGTCAGTGGCATTTCTTGGTTCCTTGATATATTACCTGTCCGTTGACATGTTCCGCACCTCCTCACAAAGTTGTAACATCCTTAAATAGCACATGCTAGTAAAATCCACATTCTAGGACCTTATCTATCATCCTAGAGCTTACATGATGACCCCCAATCGGTAATGAATGGAATGTGTGAGGAGACTCTCAAACTCACTCTCAGGTACGAACCTCCTCAAAATACCGTCTCTGCATTGCTTAAGAAAAATAGGGTCATCCCATATATAAAAACACAAAAATGGAACCATTTATTCTCTTGATATCCCATATCATCGAACATCTCACCACATGCCAAATAATTAACAATATTAGAAAACCATGGGTCTCTTCCTCTAATCTCAAAGAGATGCTCATCGGGGAAATCCTCAACAATGGGGATCTCCACATCATGTCCCCAACTCTCTCTAATCTAGACAAGTGGTCGAGTACCATGTCCTCTATCCCGGCCTTGTCTAGCACCTCAATGTCGAACCCTTGTAAAAGAAAAATCCACCTAATAAATATGGGTTTGACATCTTTCTTTTACAAGAGGTACTTAATTGCACCATGGTATCTCTAAACTATTACTTTTGCTCTTATAAGATATTGACAAAATTTATAAAAAGTGAATACCACGACAAAAAGATCTTTCTCCGTGGTAGTATAATTCAGTTGTGCTTCATTAAACATCTTGGAAGCATAGTGAATCACCGATAAAGCTTTCTCCTTACGTTGTCCTAAGGATTCTCCTACTACAAAATCTGATGCATCACACATCAACTCAAAAAGGTGACTCCAATCCAGGACCACTACCATGGGTTCCGATATTAGCTTCTCCTGTAGGATCTCAAAAGCATTCAAATGACAATCATTAAATCAAATTCCGCATCCTTCTCAAGTAACTCAAAAAGGGGTTTAGCCATTTTTGAAAAAACCTTTGATAAAATGGGCAATAAAACCCGGTGTGGCATAAGAAACTCCTCACTCCCTTCACCATCGATGGTGGAGGTAGCTTAGAAATCATTTCAATCTTTATCGGGTCCACTCCCATCCCATTGTAGGACACCTCGTGTCCTAGCACAATTCCCTAACTCACCATCATGTGACACTTCCAATTCAAAACTAGGTGAGTGTCCTCACATCACTATAAAACTTTGTCATGACTGTCAAGATAGTCACTAAAAGGTTCACCATACACTAAAAACTAATCCATGGAAACCTCTAAACAACACTCTACCATGTCGGAGAAAATATCAAGCTTGCAACTCTGAAACGTTGTAGAAGCCTTACACAATCCAAACATCATATAGTGGTAAGCATAGGCACCTTAGGGACAAGCGAATGTGGGATTTTATTGGTCATGTGGCTCTATGGAAATATGATTATAACCTAAATAACCATCTAAGAAACAAAAATGTGAGCGACTGACAAGCTTCTTCAGAATCTGGTCAATGAATAGTAAAGATAGATGGTCTTTCAAAGTGGCAGTATTCAAATGACGGTAATCAATGTAAAAAACCACCCAATTACCAACAGAGTGGTTACTAAATCATTAGATTCATTTGATGTGATTGTAATGCCCCTTTATTTGGCACTACCTGTATGGGACTTACCCATTTGGAATGTCAAACAGCATAAACAATACCTAAAATAGTAGTTTGACCACCTCTTCTTCACAACCTCTGTCATAACTAGATTGAGCCGACATTGAGGTTGGGATACAAGCTTCTCTCCTTCAAGTCTGATCATGTGTTGGCATAACGAGGGGTAGATCCCCTTTATATCAACAATACTCCAACCAAACACTACCCTGTGGTTCTTAAATACTACCATGAGTTGTTTCTCATCCTCTTAGCTAAGAGATGCTGAGATGATTAAGATAAATGGGAGATTATTTTTTGCTGCTAAAAATGTGTACTTTTGATGTGGTGGCAGTGACTTCATCTCTAGTTTCGGTAGACATAACAATGATGGGATCAATGGTGGCGGTGGTGGCCCCAGGTCCTCAAAATGCTAGGTGTAGTAACACAAATATGCTTTGAAGAACATCACACAGTCCTCTCGTACGTGGTAACGAGTGTAATCCTCCACTAGATTCATAAGATATGCCTCTAGTGGCAACTGAGGGTACGTAGTGTGTGATTGTTGATCCAACAAAATCAACAATATTCGTAGACTGCTCCTCCTCCTCTAGGTTATCTGGGTAATGCATCACATGTGCTAAGAATACCTGCCTCCTCTAGTTTATGAGGTCCACCACTAGAGTGCCCTCATCTACTTGTGACATCATGTGTGCCATGTCAAGAAAGGGCTTCCCTAACATTATAGAAACATCCTCATATTCATGTTGTAATTCTAGACATTTAGATTTCTCCCTCCTATGTTGTTGGAACGTTGATAATTTAATTTCAAATCGGTCATCTTGGATGCCCAAAGTCAACCTTCCTCTACCCATCTCGAGTATCATATCAGCTGTAGCTTGAAACAACTTACCTAATAATAGCTCATTTACATAGTCATCCTACCTTTCCATGATTACAAAATCTACTGGGAAGATAAAATTGTCAACTTTAACAAGTATATCCTCACAGATACCAATCGACCTCACCACGGAATCATCTTCCAACTAGATAGTCATGTTGCTTTTTCTTGCCTCCTTCAATCCCAATTTCTAAAATGTAGTCAATGACATCATATTGATGCTTGCTCCCATGTCACACAAGGCCTATCCAAATTTAACCTTGCCAATGTAACATGGGATGTTGAAGCAACTTGATCCTATCTTTTCTGTGGCATCTTTCTTTGTATGAGTGCACTGACTTCTTATCTCAACACCACCATGTCTGAGTCTTCTATCCTCCTCTTCTTATTAATAATGCTTAAGAAACTTCCCATAAGAAGGGATATACTCAATAGCATCAATCAAAGGAAGGTTCATGTGTAGGTTCCTAAATATGTTAACAAACTTCTTGAATTGTCTGTCCACCTTCCTTGCTTTCAAGATATTTTGCAATGGCACTAGATTTACATTCCTCCTCTGATGTGGTGGAATATAAGACTCTTTGTGCACTTCTTTCCCCTGAATGTTTTCTTTATCTTCTAGCCGATCTGGAAGTGTGTCCTTCTCTCTATGCTCGGATACAAGTACTTATTTCTCTAGTGTACTTGTTGGTTCTACAACTGTACTCAGATCTGTCATTGGTTCAACGAGTACTTTGTCCTTGGCTAGACCCTTTTCCTTTTTTTATCAACACAACTTTCCCACTGTGTATAAATATGACCTTAGGTGTTGGTTATTTGGGGAAACATCAGTATTCCCTAGGAAGCCCTATTGAATTGGCTTCTTTAGATCTACCATCTCTACTGCTAGTTGAGACATCTGAGTCTCTATGTTGTGAAATTGGGCATATTGATTCTAGATCTCTCTCTTGTTGTTATCATATGCGGTTCCAACTATTTTCAGCAACTAACTCATCATATCTTCCATTGTCTCCATCCCTCCAAGACCTCTCTCATGTTGATTGTTGTTCCCTTGTTGCTGGTAATTTACCTTCTTATCATTTGGATCTTGCTAAAAATTGTTAGGATCATTCCAAGAGAACTTGGGATCCTTCCTCCAAGAGTATCTGTTGTTACCCCGATAGTTCTACTGATTGCGCATAAAATAAACCTCTTCCTCTTCATCGCCTCCTAGTGAGGTTCCTGACCTTTGGTCCATCTGTTGTGCAAGCCTTCACACTTGAGCTTTAAGTTCATCCACATGTCTTGATTCACAAGCACTCTTCACTATTACAAGTGTTGCATGCTCTTATCCCCATGTCTAGTTCTTGGCCATGTTCCTTAGGATTTCATGGCACCTGATGGCTTTATTGTTGAAGAAGAAGCCTGACCCTACACTTTCCAATATTGACCATTCCCCATAGATAAGTTCATAATAGAAAGTCTTTTCCTAATCATAGAGATCACACCCATGATGGGGGACTTTTCTCAACATGTTCTTATAGCACTCACATGCCTTAGAGTATGACTCCTCTGCATGCTTCCTAAAGATGTGGATCTTACCAACTAGATCGTCGGTCTTCTGTGGTGGAAAATACCTCTTGAAGAAGGTATCTATCATGTCCCATGTCTCTATGGACTCTAGTTGAAGACTCAAAAACCACTTCTTTTGTTTGTCCACTAAAGAATATGCAAAAAGGTTGAGATAAGTAACTGAGGTTGGAACTCTTTCAATCTTGATCATATCACATCTTTCAACAAAGTTGTTGATGTGAACCATAGGATTCTCCATGCTATGCCCATGATACACATGTGAACTGATAAGTGACACTAGCCCCCAATCAATCTTATAGATTCCTACATTCACAACTTGGCATTTGATCGGTCCCAATTGTGTTATTGTTGAAGGTGCCTTGATCTTCTCCCAGACTGTCTATTCCTTTGATGGCTAATCTCCCATTTCCTCTGAATCTTCTTTAGAATCCTTATGCATAGGTGTCCCAATCAAATTCTCAACAGAAGCTACATACTCAAGTGCTTAGCATCTGAGCTCATCCCTATCCAAAACTGGAGGAATGGATACTTTGAAGTTCTTGGTCCTTGTATGAGCCATGCACTACTTTTAACTAAAATGAATGAAAATATCAGATCCAACACAAGTACTCTATCAAAATAGATATGAAATTAATTGCTCAGATGAAAGTGACCAAAACTATAGAAAAATAAAAGTGTCCTAGAATGGCAAGTGGTAGCACTCGTAGTGCCAGTTACCATGTCCCCAACAACAATGCCAAAAACTTGATGTATGTAAACCACACATATACAATGTGAGTGCACATATCACATAATAAGGGCATATTAGAACTTAATTTGTCAAACACAGGGACTCGTAAACCAGAATACTACTAATCGCTACCCACCAATCAACTAAGTCGGTTGAAATTGTTGGTTGAATTAATTAATCATAAGAATTAGAAAAAAACCTAATGATTAATGGTTGTGAAATAGATGATAAGGGATTCTTTAGAATGTCTATTTCACCAGAACAAACAAGATACATGCAGTGCTTTCAAATTATATTTACTTTATTGGATCTTTCGAATTAGAGCCTCATAATAAGTACTACACACTTCTGTAGTATAGTACATTACCTATCCTAAGTGGAAACCTACTCCCATAGTGATTCATCTGTTAGGTTACATGCACTAAGATAGCTATGAGTTAAAACCCTCACTGCCATAAGCCCCTTCCCAAGGTGCGGTTTGAGCTATGTGTATCTATGTTTTTTTATAAATAACCCCACTCCTACATCAACTAATTGAGTAGTAGTTTTATTATGTTCATCAGGAACAAGAAAACAATCTATGATACCAAAGATACAAACTTAAGAAAAATAATTTCAATATAATTATTATAATAACATGTATCAAGTCACATTGGGCTACTCCCGGGCCCTAAAGAATCATGGGATTAGCCCCACATGACACTAGTCATAGAAAAACCACAAGAATAAAGAGATACAAGGCCAAACATTTGAAATGAGAAAAAATGGTTGTGTTATCCCCTCTCGCGACCTTGATTCTCTATAGCTTCTTTGATATAAAAATGGCCTCCAAAACTACTCATAACCACAAGAAAACACTTTATTTCTCTGTATCATTCTCTAAGAACTCTGACCTTTGTAACAGGGTGTCTAACATGATATCTGGAGTGGCCCTCATTTCACTAAGTCATACATCCGACCACTAATCTCTAATAGATCCCAGCAATTAGATCTTAGATTAAAAACAAATCTAGTATTATACACATGCGTCGATGCCACCGACCATAAGTGTCATTGGCACTGACAAGATCGAGATTACATGTCCCAATGATGTATTGATACTACCGACTAGGTATGTTAGTAGCACCATGTTGATCTCGTGCAATTCTTACAAGTGTAGGTACTACCAAGATAACTATTGGTAGCACCAAATTAATTATTATCAATCCTTGATGCTCCCTGGACCATAAGTCAGTAGCATCGTAAGTGGTCTTCGGTAGCATTGACAACAATGTTAGTACCATCGAGATGGGTCTCAGTGGAACCAAAAGTTTCTTCATGAGTTGCTGTAGAATGGAGCCCTGTTGGTACTACTATCATCACATGTCGGTGGCACGGAGTCTTTCAGAAAAGGCTCAAGTACCTCAAATTAGGGAAAATAAGGATATAAGTTCATGACAATGATATAAAATCAACAAACATCCTATAAAATGACAAATATTTGATGCAAAAGTACTTTATAGGAAATATACAAGATATGGGATGAAACCACATCAAAAAGATATTATTCACATCAGGAACATATATAAAATAGCCTAACAATCACAACTCAAACTATTTGCATCACTAGATATCAATCATTGCTTGTGATGTTATAAATCGGTTATGGACACTCACTGCCAATGTACTTGGAACCTATAGGGTCACACACATAGGATACACTTCGAATAGGAGTTTATTCATGTATATAGTTTAAACTTGATTACTAAAGAGTTAGGTGTTCAATTTAAACAACAATGGATTAAAGTTGACTAACTGGACTGTGAAGCGACTGTGATTTAATCGATATGATCGGATTTTGGTTTTTGTAATTTATTTATTGCATATGATGTGAATATTTAGAATGATTAATGTGCATATTTGATTAAACGCTACATATGATCCCAATTTATATATATATATATATATATATATGAAATTTACATATGTCACCATAAAATTGGTTTTAATAGCATGGTTATGGCCAACAAGCCCTAGATCTATGCGCATGGTTGTGGTTTTTTATTCATATTTTATATCTCAATTTGCATATTGAGCCTCCATCTTCTCACCCATATGTAAAAGCGTTAATTCTTTCCTTCCTATTCTCCCCTCGATTGTAATTTTAGGTTTTCCTATTACTATGTAATAAGATTAGGATAGCTTTAATTCTTGTTATCACGAAGAAGATGTTCCACACCAGATGAACCACCCATTTCAGAATACGAGCTGATTGGTTGGAGGAGTGAGGAGGAAAGATGATAAGAGGGGACAAATTGACAGATTGGTGGACCAACTGAGAGATTGGAGGTGTCCAGACATCATTTGGACATGAGGCCAGATGATCGATCTGACATGCCAACCAATTTACTAGGAGCCAAGTTGATCGGTTCAAGAGTTGATTTGAACCCAAATTGGTTCTAGCACAAATATTTGTCATGTATGTGATGTAGACCTTAGGTGGTAGTAATTCCTGTGGCTCCAAGAATCTGCAATAGTATGTCCATGACCATTGCTTATGTTGCATGTTTTCATTTTTGGGATATCACACATATATGATACGTACCATGAGTATGTGGTGATTGGATACATATATGTATATGTATTTATAAATACAAATCCCTCAATAACTTATTAAGTATAAAATGCTTTCCATTAGCAACACACTTGAAAATCTTGACCTATTAAGCATGGGCACACCAATCATCGTGTAATGTCCATCTCATGGAATTGTGATGGTAGTTATGTGGGCCTGCCAAGAAGGGTGCATCACTATCGTGTTGGCTTTTGGGTCAGACTTAACAAGGTGATATTAATAAGATTAAGTGCCAAGAAGCATGTATATGACTATGGTTAAGAGTTTCACATACCATCTATCCAAGGACTGCATAATATATAATTGGAAAAAGTTGCCTACCTGAATGATTGATTATGGACGTTGTCGTTGGCCAAGTAATAACTCAATTGTTTAGGGTCTTGGCACACTAAAAGACTATATAATGCAATATCCCGAACTGATATGTGAGAGAAATCAATTTGAACAAAATTGTGGGTGTGATATTCAATTAAAGGCCTACTTAAACATCATCAATTTTTATTTTAATCAAATCAAATCAATAGTGTTTTGGAAAAATGCAAATTTTCTCTTCTAGAAACAAATGACAAACAAATCATCATTGTGATCTATCCTTAAGAAGGACAAACTGAACATGACAAATTTCCATGAGTGGTTTTATACTTCGAGAAGGGTTCTCAATGGTGAGCATAAGCTCTATGTCCTAGATACACCAATGCCATAAATACTTGCTCTTGATGCGCCTAGGGATGAGGTGGATGCTTACTTGAAGCATGCGAATGATGCCTTAGACATTAAAACATCTTATGCTATGCTACATGAACTATGAGTTGCATGAGCATTGTGAATACATGGGGATTCTTGAGATGGTAACACATATTAAGTAATTAAACCACAATCATACAAAGCAAGAAAGGTACAATTTCTCAAAGGAACTTTTTGAGTGCAAGATGACAGAGGGAGATCTACTAGGGATCCATGTGCTCGATATGATTGGACATGTGGAACATCTACAAGAACTGGGATTCTCTTTTAGCCAAGAGTTGACCACTAATATGATTCTACAATCATTTCCTAAATCATATAGCCATTTTATCGAGTGTTACCACTTGAATAACATGGCCAGATTGTTGTTAGAATTGCTTGGCATGTTGATAAATGTCAAAGAAAAAATGAAGAAGGACAAATCCATGATGGTGATCAGTGGAATGGAGTCCAAGGATGAAATCAAGGCCAAGAAGATTTGTGAGGCTAAACATATATCCAGATCTTCAACACTCAAGATAAGAAGAAAGAAAAGTACAAGAGGAATATGTTCTTTTTACTTAAAGGGATTAAAGAAGATGAAGCTAGGGATATAGATCTCCACTTTAGCTATATAAGTTATTGAGATAAATTTGTTTACTTGTTCATATTGGGTACTACATACCGGATGTGGATATCACATATGTTTGAATATACAAGATCTAAAAAAAACTAAGCCTTTAAGAAAGGGCGAGGTCAAACTACGAGTCACAAATGGATCAATAGTTGTTGCCACTACAGTTGGAACCTATAATTTATCTCTACCCACATGACATGTAATAGAGTTAATGAACTGCTATTATGTACCTGCCATAAATAGAAACATCATTTCCGTATCATGTATGGAAAAGGATGGATATTATGAATTTCATATTAAGAATGGTCAATGTTCTATTTCAAAAGATGAGATCTTTTGTGGTAGTGCCCGATTGTCTTATGGTCTTTATTTGGTGGATCTAAAGATAGATGTTTATAACGTAAATACCATAAGATTAAAACTCGACAACATAAATAAAACATATCTTTGGTATTGTCATCTAGAGCACATAAATGAGAATATCATATCTAGACTCCACAAAGATGTTATCTAGAGTAGTCAATAGAGACACATGAGTCTTGTTTTTTGGGAAAGATGACAAAGACTCCCTTAAATAGTGAGAGGGCTAGTGATCTATTAAGACTCATACATAATAATGTATGTGGCTATTTTAGAACAAATGCTAGAGGTGGTTAATAGTACTTCATTACCTTCACTGATGATTTTAGTAGGTATGGTTATGTTTACCTGATGAAACATAAGTCAGAAACCATTGAAAAGTTCAAGGATTTCATGAATGAAGTATAAAACCAACTTGGCAAATGTATTAAGGCACTTCATTTTGATTGAGGTGGAGAATACTTAAGACAAGAGTTTGCGGACCTTCTGAGAGACTGTGGTGTTGTATCACAATGAACTCCACCTAGAACACCTCAACATATTGGTATATTAGAAAGAAGGAATCACACATTACTGGATATGGTGCGATTAATGATGAGTTTAACTGATCTTTAGACTTCCTTCTAGGGTTATTCTCTAGAAACCTCCGTGTTTACACTAAACCATATACCATCTAAATCTATTCAAAAGACACCATATGAGATATGGCATGGGATGCGTCCCAATGTGTCTTTTATGAATATTAGTGGTTGTGAAGCTTATGTGAGAAAGCAGTTCCCCAAAAAGCTTGGACCTAAATTAGATAAATGTGATTTTGTTGGATATGCTAGGGAAACTAAAGGATATTATTTCTACACCCATTCCAATAACAAAGTGTTGGTTTCTAGTGATGTTGTATTCCTAGAAAGGAATTCATTTATAAAGGAATCAATGGGAGGAAAATGTAATTCAAAGAAGTTTGAGACACACAAGAAAACATTGAACCTTTAAAGGTACAAGAGGAACATAGAGAGTCACAAACCATTGTGGATATCAAATTCCTCAAGTAACACAAGAACCTCACAGATCTAGTAGGACATGACTTGAGCCAGTTAGATTTGGTTATCTAGTGACTTAAAAAGACAATGAGTGGGTGATTGGCAATGGGACAAATACCAACGACAAGGTATGGACCTTGGTAGATCCACCTGAAGGGGTAAATCTCATAGGATGCAAGTGGGTCTTCAAGAAGAAGACCAACATGTATAGTAATGTACAAACCTATAAGGGAAAATTAGTTGCAAAAGGTTTCAAACAAGTTCAAGGTGTTGACTATGATAAAATTGTTTTATCACTTGCCATGGTTAAGTCCATCATGATCATGCTTGCCATTGCAGCTTATCATGACTTTGAGATTTGGCAGATGGATGTAAAAACCAGATTCCTTAATGGGAATCTTCTTGAGGGTGTGTACGTGACACAACATGAGGGTTTTACAATCCAAAGGATGCAAATAAAGTCTATAAGCTACAAAGGTCAACCTATGGATTGAAGCAAGCATCTCAGAGATGGAATCTTCTATTTGACAAAATAGTCAAAAAGTTTGGCTTTAGTCAAAATGAAGATGAATCATGTATTTACAAGAAGGTTACTCAGAGTATGATTGTATTCCTTGTATTGTATGTCGATCACATACTATCGATGGGGAATGACATCACTACTTTACAGATGGTAAAGACCTGGCTAGGAAATACCTTCTCCATAAGGACTTAGGCGAATCATCCTATATTTTAGGAGTTAATATCTATAGAGATAGATCTAGAAGGCTTCTTGGACTGATTCAGAGCATATACATTGACAAAGTGTTAAAAAGGTTCAAATTGAGGACTCAAAGAGAGGAAACATGTCCATGTCTCATGGTGTCACTATCTCTAGATCTCAACATCACAATTCTTGTAAATAAAGTGAACACATGAGTAGGACTCCATATGCATTTACAATTGGACCCATCATGTACGCAATGTTATGTATATTGAGAAATACGGGCACAAAGTATAGCAGTGGAAACAAAAAAATTATATATCTGTATTCCCATAACAACAAGATCGCGTAAACTACTATGAAATAGGAGGGATGGTTTTAGCGAGTTATACCTGGTCATGGAGCAAGTCCAACGATAAAACTCACTTCTTTGCAACTATTGACAAGTTTTTATTAGACGGTGGATGTGCATCTCCTTGTCTTCAGCATGAAAAGTTGTCTACGTGACCTCCACAACAATTTTGCTGGTCTCACCATGTTCTAGTAGGTTGACTTTGCTCTCTGAGCAGTAGACAAATGACTCTTGCCTCTAGAGTAGTCCACACAGACCAACTAAACTCCTGTTGTTCATCAATAACATACATGAAGGAGTTGTCCATCCCATTGGTATATTAGTTACCAACATGCTCTCTCACCAACAATGATCACCAGTTGTTCTCTCCCGTGGCTATCCATCCCTATCGGGTAGGACTTTCCTGGGATCTCTTGGTTACCACAACCAAAGAGGACAACTGTTGTCATAGGAAATGGTTCTCAATTTTCTATGTTTGTTTCTTGGGAAGCCCCTAGTACCCCTTCTTTTATAGGTGAGGTTAGGGTCAGGGTTCCCAATCTGTACGGGACTACATGGGAGTGGAAGGGACTGGAAGAACTTGAAATTTCACAACCTGTAAGATGCCAAACGCTCATCTGGCACACCTAGATGGTTGTCTAGGGTGCAAGACATTCATCTCGCATTGTCAAAGTGCAATCCAAGTATGTGCAATTTTGATTCCCATTAATATCACATATTAATTTACTTGCACACTAAGTATGTGGAATCAAAATTATTCAGGAAACATCCTGAACCTTCGTTCGACCCAACCGAGCTATCTCACCCAGGTGAGATGCCAGTGTCACTCACCCAGATGCCCATCTAGCGAGTCAAGATGAGCAGGTCGATTAAATCATATTGAACTGGTCGGTTCAAGGGAAGAACTAAGCCAATTAGAACTCTTATTGGCCTTACTACCCAAACGACCGACTCAACACTTGAGATGCTTGTTTGGAATGCCCAAACGGCCTTCTCAATGAGATGTTCATTTGGCACATCAGTCAGGAAATCAGTCAATCTGTTGTGTGAATTGAATACATAAACTCTTTAGTAATCAATCCAATTGTCATTCAGGATCAAACTCCTCTTCTAGATGAGTTCCTATTTGTGTGACCCTATAGGTCCCATATCATGTTGGAAATGAGTGTCAATAACTAGCTTATGACATCACAAGTAGAGAATGGTGCCTAGTCACACATCAGTGCTACCCAAGTGAATGGAAAGTTGGAGAAAAACTTCAACCTACAATTTGTGTAAGGTGTTGTAGTAATGTATAATTCCTTTGTCTCTGATATCTAGGATGAACTTGAGGCATGTAAGGTCATCCTCTCAACGTTTAATCCATATTCCTTGAATCCAAGAGCAGACTTTCTGAGATAATGTGACCTCAATATCACATATTGATTCACATGTCCACGCACTTGCATTTCTTAGTCTCGCTTATCAAGTGGCCAGGATATCATACTCTAGTAGGAGGGATAAATCTTATATCTATCACTCATAGTCTATACCCAGGTGTTGAAGTCACCCAATGATCACCGTTATACCAATTCATGTTTCAGGACTATGTTTGATGATGTCAAAGCATACCCAACTATGTGACGAAAGTAGTGATTTCAGGTTTAAGAATCACAATCACCACCTTCACTATGAGAGATGATTGTGACCACCACAACCATGTGTCACTCTCAAGGTGGGTCTGTCTGATACACTGCCCCTAACATGTATCTATGTGCTTGGTATGATATTTCCATATCATGACTTAGTGTGACTCAGTTATCAACCAACTCATGCTCCAGTCTTATGTGTTGTTGGTGTCTATCTACCTTCCACAGTAACAACTGACTAGGGACATAATGAGAATATGTATATTTAATCTTAACATCCACACGATCTCATTTCAACAAGGCTAATACTTGAAGACATACATCATTGAGTAATATTATTCTCTAGACATTCATAGTGTTTCCTCATTATCTCATAGCTGAGTGAAATAGAGGAATTGGAATCTTGCCTTTATATGTAACTAATCAAATCCTTTAAGGTATATGCCATGCCAATCATCACATGATTGGATCTATGGGCATACCTTAGCAACAGACTCCCGCTTGAACTTAGAGACAATAACCCATGGATCTCATCCTCAGTGATCTAAACATGTCCAACATGCTTATAGTATTCTAGTGCCTATTCAACGGGTTAGCAACACTTTTCTTATAGTCCGTATATTGCATGTTTCTTCTCTCTTCACTCTGAGATGAAACTATTATAATATGATATATGATATTCCTTGTCTAACAATTAGCTCCATTATTGTTACAATATCTCTACTGAGTCATTAGTGGTCGGACATCTCTAACTTCATCGTATGAACCTTTTACATCCATATAATATCACTATGTGTTAAAAAAAAGTATACTCAACCTATATTTTAGAACAAAATTAGTGGCTATTAGTTTGGAACCCTTCCAACTAATAACATTCTTTTCTCTTTTAAAATCAAACATATTTTATTGCGATCACTTGGTCATTATGGAATCTTGCATCGATGTAACCCTTTATATCCAACTCTTCCTTTTATTGCTATCATCATAGACTGGCAATATTATCCTTAAGTACTTCACAAGTACTAGTGGATATCTTTTAATGACTCTTCAATAACTCTTATTGAAGTTTGACTTGTCTCGTCATGTGAAATACATACAAGATTATATGGGAGAAGCACATTTATCGCATTCATGATAGATTCACTGTTGGGGTTGCCCATGGAATCTTATTCATGATTTTTCATTCTTTCTCAAGAATAGGAATATAGAGTTCATGAGAGACTAATCCAAATTCTCTCTCATTGAATCCATCTCGTCAAACTCTTTTAACACATTGCTATTGTATGTGCTTAAACTTTCATTGTGAAACATTCAACACCTATCTCTACAGATGTAGATCCTTATCTCATAAAGACGTTTCACTCACTCCTTCATTACTAAAGGGTTTTTCATGCCATATCTCAATATTCACAATATTGGGATGCCATTCCTCATCATATGTGGAATTTTCATATATGCTCCCACTAAATCTTTTGTAATCATAGATTTAATCTATTATCTTGACTCAAGTCAAACTCTTTGAGCATCTTGTCAAAACAAAAGATCCTATTTTTGAGATGCTTGTTTCAATCCCAGATTGAACTTTGTAGTTTATAGACTTTATCTGCATTCATGAAGTTGTAAAATCCTTTAGGCTGTGTCACATACACATCCTTCGATGTATTCCTTTTAAGGAATCTAGTTTTATCTTCATATGCCAAATCTCTTAGTCTATTTTAACTACAACAACAAGCATGACAATTAGTAAATAATTTGCATTATGTTCAACATCTTGAACTTGATTTATTCAATCAATATGTATTTTTATGCTATTCATGTAGGTCTTTGCCATAAGAACCTATTGCACCCTTTAGGTATTACCACTTAGGTGGAGCTATCAAGGTCCTACCTTGTTAGCTTACATGTATTCCATATAGCTCAAAAATAGCTTCTAGTTGGCTAGTTGGCTCATCTTGTATGACCAACCCATTTGAATTGTTAGATTCACAATCCTCCAATCCCAGATGTGTTCTACTAGAAATATTTTGTTCTGTGTTACATGATGAACCAAAGATTCCACCAAAACTAGTGATTCTCATTGTTCTCATTGTACCTCTTTGTTGGACTCAAACAATTTGAGTATTACTTATACACCCACTGAATCTTTTAGGCACTCAATTATTCTATTAAAAAAACAATTTTGTTATTGGATTGGGATAAATAGTAACAATCAACAATTATGGTTTGTGGATAAACCCTCTCAAGAAACTACTTTATCAATAATAGTTTCAATCCTTTAGACATATTGGGACACTCCCAAATCATATCATATACGATGTCTTGATAAACCATTCATATGGTACAAGATTTATTGATAGATATATATTTATGAGGATATATGAATATTAGATTAATTGATTAACTATATCATGACTCATAACAGTACAATTCCTTCAATCTGACACATCATCATGTTCAGATGGATTTGACTTGTGATACATTATCACAGTTCATTCTTAAAGGTACTGAAGGTATTGATGTAAAAGTATTTCAGTACTTGATCTCATCAAAGTTTGTTAATACTTACATCAAAGTTACACGTCATACATAATCTCCTTGAACACTTCAAGAGATTAATGTATCCTCTTTACTGAGTACATACCATTATATTACCTGTAAATGAAATGAGGTTTAAGTAATCATGTATATCATTCTTTCATAACATCAATGCATTAGATGCATGAGGTCTAATGAAAGCTTCATCCTCCCACTATGTTTAGTGAAGGACGTCATGCCATATTATGTGTGAATAAGACTTGCATGTTTCCAAAGGTTCAATAACCAAGGGAATCTAGATCAACATCAATATGTATTCTAGACATGCATTTCTCCTATTCGTACAAGATGACTAATGCTAACGATAGCCTTGAGTTATCAATTATAATCCTTTGGTATAAACATTATAAACATTTATCTTTGGATCATTTTGCATAAATATCGCAATATGTTTTTGGGCCAATTTCATACAAGATCATATCTTCTCGAAATAGAAGCACTAACAAATATTTATTGATAATCATCCTTTTCCATACAAGATGCATAAAGAAAATGGTTCTATTCTAATGGCATAATGAAATAGAAGTTCTAATAGATCTATTACATGCCCATTGGGCTAAGATAAATTTAAATATAGACTATGGCTTCACAACACTTGATCTGCCTTGTCCATCTTTGTCCTTGTATGAGGGCTTTTACTTCTTGTCAGATCCTGCACATCAATATGTCAGATCTCTTATTCAGTATCATATACCAATATGAAGAAGTAATAAATTTTATCTTATATTGTTTATACATGAAGTGGAGGCCTCAGTGCCATCCTTCTTCTTCTTTTGTTCCTCTAACCAGAATGGGCAATTTCTCTTCTAATGTCCAGGCTGGTGACAATGGTGACAATCACCTCTTTGTTTCTTCACTCCACCTTTTGCCTTGAGATATGAAGATTTAGGCTTCTGGCTAGCTTTAGAACTCTTCTTAGCTTGGCATTTTCCTTTAGACTTCCCCTTTATCTTGCTGATCACTACCACAAACTTAGGCTTGTCTTTCTTCATTTGTGTCTCAATTTTCCTCAACATGCCCAACAACTCTGTCAATGGCTTGTCAAAGTCATTCATGTTGTAGTTCATGACAAACTAACTATAGGAATCTGGTAGGGACTGTAGAATCACGTCAGTGGCCAAATCTTAGCCCAAGGGGAATCCCAGTCTGGATAGGTTCTCCACATACCCAATGAACTTGAGTACATGAGGACCTATTGGATCTCCTTCTGCCATGGTGCACTTGAACAACACCTTAGAGACATCATATCTCTACTATCTTGCCTAATCTTTGTACATGTTCTTGAGACTTGTGACCATCTCAATCACCCTCGTGTTGTCATGCTGCCTTTACAACTCATGGTTCATGGAGCATAGCATCAAACACTTGACATCCACGACATCTTCAGTATGCTTCTTATAAGCATCCTTGTCATCCCTTGGAGCATTTTGAGCTGGTTCCTATGGCTCTTGTGTTTCCAGGACATAGAGCTTGTACTCCTACGTGAGAACAACTCTCAACATCCTGAACCAGTCATGAAAGTTGTTCCCAGTAAGTTTGTCCTTTTCAAGGGCAAATAACAGAGAAAAGTGATTGTTTGTTGTTGCCATTTGATTTTACAAAAGATTTTGTAATTTTTGTCAAAAAATCATTTTGATTTGATTTGACTAAAATTTGGTAGATAATAATTAGGTATTTATTTATTTGTCATTCTCATTATTTTGTTCAAATTGCTAACCGTCAAGTATCAATTCAAAAAATTACAGCGAACAATTTTCTAATGAGCCAGACCTAAGTTAATACAAATGTGGTTTGTTCAACACCGCAAAACACAGTCAATCATCAAGGTAGGCAACTTCTGCCAATTGCATCATATGCAATTCTGGATATATGACATGTGCAACTCATTGCTATAATAATTTGCAAGCTTCTGGGCCCAGATGCTCTGAGAATCACAGTTAAGCCTGACCCAATAGCCAATACGATAACAATGCACCCCACATAGAAAAAACTTACATTATTAGTATCACACTTCCACTAGGTAGATGGTGCACCATGCAGAGGCGTAAGCTACGCTTAGTCGAACAAGTTTTTCTTGTGTATTATATTGGAATGCATCTAAGACTTAATATGTTTGATTTGAGGGATTTTATATACATAATATATATTTACATGCATATAGTGTATCCAATCACCACATATATAGTACGTATCATATACATGCTATATCCCACAATGTAAACATGCAATCTTAACAAAAAGCAATGGTTATGGCCATGTCTACTTGTGATTCCTTGGAGCCACAAGGAATTACTACCACCTATGTCAATCATCCCATCACATGTATGAACCTACTATTGGTGTAGACTTGTACTTGCCAATCTGGATAGATCAGATCAACCCCTGAACCAGTCATCTCGCCTCTTGGCCGGTTGGTTGGTCCTCCTATGCAACCGATGTTTGGAATCCTTCCAAATGATCAACTGGGCCTACTGTGATGGTCATCTAGCCTCCTATCCAACTGATGTTTGGACTCTTATTCCAAATGGTCGATTTGGCCTACCAGGATGTCATATGGTTCCATCATTCTGTCCTCCACGATCCTCCAGACGACCGGATCATTTCACGAACTAGTCGTCTCAACTGGCAATAAATATCTTCAATGTCATTGCAAGAAAAGAAAAACTATCGTATTGCTACTTTATTACATTGAATAACAGAAACCTCGAGTTACATTCGAGGGGAGTAAAGGTAGGAAAGCATTAACTTTACATATGGAAGAGTAAGGTAGAGGCTTGGTACACAGACCAAGATAAGCAAGAACCAAACCATCCAACCACACATAGATATTGGGTATTGGCCACAACCACACTACACATCCACCATCAAAACCGCTTTTAGGGAAACACATGTAATTTTCATATATATATATATATATATATATATATATATATATATATATATATATATATATATATATATATATTAGTTTGGGATCATGTGATCCTAGATCAGATATGCATATGAGAACAGTTTAAATATTCACATTGTATGAAATAAATCAATGATAAAACCAAAAATCTGATCATATCAGTTATCCTAAAACATAGTAAATTGAAGCGGCTCTAATGCCACTGTTGGGAAATATAGACACAAAGTATAGAAGTGGAAATATTTTTTTATCTATTTGTATTCCCATAACAGCAAGATCGCATAAAAAAACTATGATATAGGAAGGATGGTTTTAGCAAGTTATGCCTAGTCCTAGAGAAAGTCTAGTGACAAAACTCTCTTCTTTGCAACTGCTGACAAGTTGCTCTTGGACGGTGGCTGTGTAGCTCCTGGTCTTCACCCCAAATAGTTGTCTATGCAACCTTTGCGATGAATCTAGTGGTCTCACCATAGACTGCAGGTTGACTTTGCTCTCAAAGTAGTAGCCAAAGGACTCCTGCCTCTAGAGTAGTCCACACAGACAAACCATAACTCCTATCATTCACCAAGAACAAATAGGAAGGAGTTGTCCCTCCCATTGGTGTACTAGTTAACCTTCTCTCCCACTAACAACGATCACCACTTGTTCCCTCTCGTGGCTATCCCTCCCTGTCGGGTAGGACTCTCCTGGACTTTCTTGGTTACCTCAACTAGAGAGGACAACTGTTGTTAGAGGAATTGGTTATAAGTTGTATGTGTTGTGTCTTAGGAAGCCCCTAGTACCCCTCCTTTTATAGGTGAGGTTAGGGTCAGGGTTCCCAATCTCTACATGATTTCATTGGAGTGGAAGGGACCAGAAGAAATTGAACGTTCACAACCTACGATATGCCAAATGATCATCTGGAACACCCAAAGGGTCATCTGGGGTGCGAGACGGTCATCTCGCATTGCCAAACGGCCATTTGGCAGTTTTCCAATTGGATACGAATTTTGCAATTTCAAGTCCAATTAATATCGCATATTAATTTACTTGAACTCCAAGTATGAGCAATTGAAATTATTCAGGAAACATCCTGAACCTTCATTTGACCCAACCGAGCCATCTCACCTAGGTGAGACGCCTGTCTCACTCTCCTAGATGTCTGTCTGGTGAGTCGAGATGAGTCGGTCACGGTCGATTCAAGGGCAGAACTTAGCCAATTTGAACTCTTATTAGCCTGACAACCCAAACGGCCGTATCAACACTCGAGACACCCGTTTGACATGCCCAAATGGCTGTCTCACGTAGTGAGATGGTCGTTTAGCACACCATTCATCTAATAAATAAATATGTTATGTGAATTTAATACCTAAACTCTTTAGTAATCAATCCAATTGTGATTCAGGATCAAACTCATCTTCTATATGAGTTCCTATGTGTGTGATCCTCTGGGTCCCATATCACGTTGGCAGTGAGTGTCAATAACTAGCTTATGACATCACAAGCTGAGAGTGGTACCTAGTCACACATCAGTGCTACCCAAGTGAATAAAAAGTTGGATAACAACTTCAATCTACAATCTGTGTAAGGTGTTATAGTAATTGTATAATTCCTTTGTCTCTGATATCCATGATGAGATTGAGGCATGGAAGGTTATCCTCTCAACGTTCAATCCATGTTCCTTAATATCACATATTGATTCACATGTGCATTCACATGTGTTTCTCTGTCTTGCTTATCAAGTGGCCAGGATATCATACTCCAGTAGGAGGGACAAATCCCATATATATCACTAACAGTCTATCCCAATGTGTCAAAGTCACTCAATCATTACCGTTATAACAACCCATGTTTCAGGACTACATTTGATGATGTCAAAGCGTACTCAACAACATGTGACGAGTGTAGTGATTTCAGGTCTAAGAATCACAATCACCCCCTTCACTATGAGAGATGAATGTGACCATGTGTCATGCTCAAGGTGGGTCTATTCGATACACTATTCCCTAACATGTATCTGTGTGCTTGGTTTGATATTGCCATATCATGACTTAGTGAGACTCAGTCATCAACCAACTCACACTCCAGTCTTATGTGTTACTAGTGTCTATCTACCTTTCACAGTAGCAACTAACTAGGGACATAATGAGAATATGTATATGTACTCTTAACATTTGTATGATCTCATTTTGACAAGGCTAATACTTGAAGACATACTTCATTGAGTAATATTATTCTCAAGACATTCATAATGTTTTCCCATTATCTCATAACTGAGTAAAATAGATGAATTGGAAGCTTGCCTTTATATGTAATTAATCAAATTCTTTAAGGTATATGCCATGTCAATCATCACATGATGGGCTTTATGGGCATACCTTACCAACAATATACTCGTCCTGATGTCTCATATGCCTTGATCATAATGAGAAAATATTAGTCAGATCCTGGTGATGCCCACTAAACTACCATGAAGAACATCCTTAAGTAGTTGAGAAGAACTAAGGAGTTGTTCCTTGTCTCTGTTGATGAGGAAGAGTTGGTGGTAAACGGTTACACCAATGCAAGCTTGCAAATTGATAAAGATGACTACAAATCGCGGTATGGATTTGTATTTTGCCTCAACAATGCAGCTGTGATCCAGAAGAGTTCCAAGTAAGAGACAGATGCATATTCTACAACAGAGGCTAAGTATATTGCTGCATCCAATGCAACAAAGTAGGTTGTTTGGATCAAGGATTTCATCTCAGAACTTAGTGTGGTTCCAAGCATCAACGCTACAATTAAGATATATTGCGACAACATTGGAGCTATTGTACAAGCTATGGAACCTAGATCACATCAACATTTCAAGCATATAAAAAGGTGGTTATCTCATACGAGAGATTGTATAGTGATGAGATGTGAAGATTTGTAGAATACCAACTAAGAGCAATGTGGCTGACCTCTTATCAGAAGCACTTTTACAATAGAATCATGAAGGACATGTTAGATCACTTGGGACAAATTTCATTGGTGATTGGCTCAAAGTGAAAGTGGGGGTCTTTTGGTATGTATGTCCATAGAGCTAATCATATGATGATTGTAACGACATCTCTTATAAAGGATTTGATTAATAATAAAGGCAGTATTCCAATTTATTCTATTTTATTCAATTATGAGATAATGATGTAACATAATAAATGTCTAAAGAAGAGTATTACTTAATGGTGTATGTCTTTGGGTTGAGGACTTGAACAATGAGATCATACAAATCTCAAGAGTATATACATTCTTGTTATGTCCCTAGTCGAGTGTTATTGTGGAAGGCTGATAGACAACAATAATACATAAGACTAGAGTGTGTGTCGGTTGATGACAGAATATCATTAGTGATGGTATTTGATATCAAACCAAACACATAGATATTTCTTATAGAATAGTGTATCACACAAACCCACCTTAAGAGTGATTTATGGAAACCCTGATTGATAGTCAGAATCATCTCTTATAGTGATGGCGGTGATTGTGGTTCTTAGACCTAAAATCACTGCACTCATAACATGTCATTTGATGTACTTAGACATCGTCCACCATGACCTTGAATAAGGGTTGCCATAAAGGTGGTTTTTGGGTGCATCATAACACGTGGGCATGATGTGAGGGATGTAGATGAGATTTATCCCTCCTATAAGAGTATGATATCATAGCCACTAGATAAACGAGACTGAGAAATGCATGGCCATACTCATGTGAGTCAATATGTGATATTAAGATTACAAATATCTTAGATAGTCTGCTCTAGTTCAAGGAACATGGATTGAACATTAAAGTGGATGGTGATTCTATGCCTTGAGTTCAATATGGAGCATTAATGACCAAGGAACTATACAAATACTATAACCCCAATGACAAATTGTAGGTTGAAGTTGTTCTCCAAATTTTCCAATTACTTGGGTAGCAATATAGTCTTGATAGATACCAATCATTTCTTGTGATGTCATAAATCGGTTATGCACACTCACTGTCAATGTAACTTGGGACCTATAGGGTCACACACAAAGGATACACTTGGAATAGGAGTGTATTCATGAATACAGTTTAAACTTGATTACTAAAGAGTTAGGTATTCAATTCAATCAATAATGGTTGAAATTTGATTGAGTGGACTATGAATCGATCGGTTCAAGTGTTGAACTGACCACTTCATGTGTTAGGTCCATTCAACCAAAATTGGAAATTAGAACCATGAGATAATCAGTTCAACAATTGAACAGATCAGCTCAGGTCTGTGAACTGGCCTATTTAGGTTGTGAATAGACCGATTGGGTGATCAATCTAATGGGATCAAGGATTAGTGTTGATGTTGTGTTATGCATTAATCAGATTTTTATTCCAATATAATTTTGATTGGGAAACATAGTGAAACAATATGTCCAATGGCTGAACCAATCGACTCACATGCCAACCAATCGATTGACACATGAACTGAGTATTTTGTCATTTCCATGTTATGGAAATTCATGAAATTCCATCCCCTTCAGCTCCCACTCAGACCAGAATTCCTGACCTTGAACCTCCTATAAATAGTGGGGTAGTTGAGGCTAGAGATACAACAATATCTCTAACAATTGTTGTCTTCTCTGGTTGTGGTAATTGAGAGAACGCGAGAAAGTCCTACCCATCAAAGGGAGGGATAACAACTGAGAGACAATTGGGAGAGAAAGTTAGTGCTATAACACTAACTAGAAGGGACAACTCCTTGTACATTCTTCTAGAAAGAAAGGAATTCCTGGTGGTCTGTGTGGACTACTATAGAAGCGAGGAGGTTGTTTCCTACTGCTTGGAGGACAAATTCAACTGCTGCTCATGGTGAGCAACCAGGAGGCTGTTGCTGATGTTGTCTAAGTGTAGCTTGAAGAAAGGCGCACACTACTGCAAGGGAATTGTTGTTGGATTTGCTCCAGGACCAAGTCTAACCTTGCAACAATCATTCCCATTACATAGTTGTTGACACGATCTACTACTCAATGGGGAATATGGCAGTTAAATCTTTATTTCTGGTGTGTTATCTGATACCATATTTCCCTACACTTTTATGCCAAGGGGAATCTACATAACCCTATCAAATCCTTGACCCCTAATCTTGTGCAATGACTCGTAAGAATGTGCGGGAGTACCCAATGCAAAAGGGATGTGATATATGTCTTATTATGGGCCTTAAAATAGAACTAAGTTGTGAAATAATATTGAAGTAGGGGATATGAAAATTATTTTCAACAAATCTAGGAAGTCAAGGTTTCTTGACCATATAAGGTGAAAGGAATCAAGTGGTGTTATGCAAGTGAGATGATGGGCTGAAAATATTATGTGACAATGTTTTAGACTCAATGTTTGTCAAGGATGAAAAAAGTTTTAACTTCAATGTATTTTTATGAGTGCAAACTCATCACCTTTGTTTGCATATTTTAATCTTTAACTGGCAACAATTTGTTGGCCTTTAAATAGTTTTAGCATAAATTTGTCTAGTATAGCTTTTCTCCCTTATATTTGGAGTTTCCACTATTTTTGGCTGACTTTTGTAGGGAAATAATTGAATCTGCCCAGAAGCAGTCTAACAAACCACTCAGTTTAGATACAAACCATCTGGTTCATATACGAACAACCCGGTCTAGATCACAAACCACTCAATTTAGATATTAATCACTGGGTTTGTGCCTAGACTCAGTCAAATCGCTGCTACCAACAACCATTCTAGGGCTTCACCAAACTGACTCACAAGATTAATATATTCAATTGGTCAAAGAAGGCAATTTGACAAAATCTCTCTGTTTTTGGCAAGCAATTAAAGCCTGAAAAACTAAGAGTTAGTGGCTTCAAATCTGCCTCGATCCAATCTCGAGAGCTGCCTTGTTCATATAGGAATTGCTCGGTGTAGATCACGAACTGCCCAATTTAGACATGATTTGCCTAGTTGATGCCCAAACTCAGTTCATATGTCGAATAAAGAAGGTAATTATTGTAATCAAACCTTATTCAAAGCAGATCCAACGGCTGCTCGCACCACAAAGCCTTATTTTTAGGGTTTTTACCCCTCCTTTTTCCAAAAAAAGGAGGGGAGACTCCAAATCAAAAGGGCTTCACTTGTTTTATCCCTCATTATCTAGTTTTGTTGTCATTCTTTTACATTATGTCTGAGTAGTTCCATTCTGCGGCATGGAGACTAGCCCCACACCCTATTCTTATTTGATGTAGTCGACTATAATGTTTTATAAAAGAATATTTCCCTTTCCATTCCTTCTTTGATCGTTGGTTGATTGATATATTATTGTGGAGTGATGTGATTATGGATCTCCCCAAGAATGAACCCATAATCCCTTAATTGTGGTTGTTATCATATTATCCAACTGATCTTGTACTTGCGTATTCTGTTAGAATGATTATATTCTTGTAAGGAGGCCGAGTGTGACGTCCCCAGATTTTCTAAAACTTAATATGATGTGTGACGAGAATCCCAATTTAAATATCACACACTATGCTACGAAAGAGAAAATCAAGGGAGTCAGAAGGAAACTATGACATCCCACCATCACAAAGATAGAGAAATGACACGTGCAAACGTGCGGAACCACCATAGACAACTTATTACCAAAAACACGGGTTAATTAAAATTGATTGTGGAAAACATCATAAAGGAAAAACTATTACAACCAGGTCCACTACCTGCAAGGAAACATGTTATATTTATATAAGCATGATATATGTCCACCATCACATAGGATCCAGCTATACCAGATCCATCAAGGATGCATCACCTGTTTATATACATATCAGACCTAGCCAGGCCAACAATAGATTACAAAAAGCCATACAGAGATCATACATCATAAAACCTCATCAGAACACCTCCAAGGACCTGAGAGTACATGGAGACTCTAAGACTCTACTACAAAAACAACCACAACAACATATCCATCCTTGCCTTCTACTAATCATCTTGCTGCTCAACCACAATACTACGATCACCACCACATCTAGCTCAATGACCTAAAAAGGTTGAAACCAATGGGGTGAGACACACAGTCCCAGCGAGAAACATAACTCCCCTCCGAACTATAAAACCTCAGAAAAGCTAGAGCAGTATATAGCAGATAGCCAGATCAGATATGAAATACAAAGAACATGATTATATATATATATATATATATATATATATATATATATATATATATATATAACAACTTACCATGATACCTGAGAAGCATATAACTAGCTGCAAGAAGTACTTAGAGCATGTATATAAAACAATCATACATTATGCAAGGCCTCAACAATTGTTTTGTGTTTGCCCTAAGAAAATATACTATGCAGCTGGATTACCATTTATTATGCCCTCAGGAAATGAGTCGTAGCGCTCAAATCCAACCTTTGGTTGAAAAACCCAAAGTAGGTGTCATATAAGGTCAATGGAAGAACAGGACTCCACGACCTCATCCTCTTCGTGGTCAGTGCACAATATCCAAAGCAGGACCGCAGTCTTTTGCTTAAGTGACCTCAGTCACAGGGCCAGCTCCGCAGGCTACCCTATCCTCTAGCCAACCTTGGTACAAGTCTGAGCGCTAGCATACCTTGAGCCATGGGCCTATTCATCGTGCTCCTGAGCCATGAATGCATTCATTCTCTATCGCATTGATCCATAGGCTTGTTCACCATGCTTCTATACACATCTTGAGTCTACAACCGAAGTTGCACTCTAATCCTCCTATTTTCGGCTTGGAAAAATCCCGCATATTCAACAATATATGCTCCAGGTTAACCCGTAGGAGAACTCATTTCACCATCACCAGCTCCTGACGATGATGGATCTATGGCCAGGGCAAACTAAATGAAAGGCTCATCTATAATTAATTAATACATTTTAAGTGGATTGTTGGGGTCAACCAAGTTATGTTATACAAACCATAAACAAGAGTAAACAACATAGATTCCATTATCTTGTGTCACACTGTTACTGCTTTTCTCTATGCCATCAACGTCATCATGATCTATCTCAAGGATCTTACATCACATATTGCCACTTGGCCTCTTGCCAATAATCATGATCCATCACAAGGATCTAATCATCATAGGGATTCCATCCCATCATTAAGCACATGTTACCATCTCATAGGCAACACACATCATGCATTCTTATAGTTCTTATAACACATCATTTTAACGTTAGGAAAATGTCACTAAATGAAATCATCACAGCTCATACCTGATCACACATCTCAATTGATGAAACCTGCATGGTTAGTATGGTCAAGAGTAGATAAACACTTCATCATTGAGATATATTTGTACAACATTAGATGACCATGCATATACATAACATCCACATATAAGCATTCCAAATGATATTAGGGTTACAAATAGATTATAGATTATAACCCTCACAAAAGCATATCGGGTAAGGGATTACCCTCACCAAAAGACACAACGACCCTCACCATAGGTATACCGGGCAGGGAACAAACCCTCACCAAAGGCATACTACCACCCATCCTTAAGGTATCAGTTAACAAGAAAACTGACCACTGTTTATTGTAACGACCACCACACCTCTTTCACACATGTATCAGCTAACACCCATATTGAGCAAGCCACAAGAAAACTGATGATGTGCAATGCCATAACGTGCAACCTGCATTGTGCAACGCCCCATGATAGGTAACACTCAAGAGGTTAACACATCCAAGGTCCATATCGGGCAGCACTACCCAAGGGGGGTATCGTGCAAAGCAGCAGGGCCATGTCGCCAAGTGCAACCCCTAATGCCCGACACAACATCTAACATTCAGGAGGTCAACACCATCCAAGCTCCATGTCGGCCAGGGGGTTACAACCCATATCACCCAACAAGATTGACGCAATGTCTAACACTTCCATCGGGCAAAGCATTACTGAAGCAGGGTGTCGAGCGGCACCATCCAGAAGGATGTCATGCAAGGCACCAACAAGACCATAATGCTCGATAGAGGGATTACCCTATCATAACCATATCGGCTAAAGGGACAAGGAAGCAACAAGCTAATATATCGCCCAAGGCATTAAGAGCATTGGCTCACCTCTCAACTTTAAAGAGAGAGGGGTCTTGCACAATTGCAAGCATGTTGGGCAGGAGCTAGAGCTCACCTCACAACTCAAGGAAGAAGGGGTGTTGCTGAAAGCTCACCATCAAAGGCATGGTCGCCCATGGAACCATCAAGGACATAAAATGCAACTAGGGTAGATCACCATCTCAACACTAAGGGCAGCACCTCTATCAGCCAAGCGAACTAACCATGATGCCCAAATAGCTAGATCATAGACTCACCTCTCAACAGCAATGTGAGAGAGGGGTATTGCCTAAGGACACACTACCATATATCCTCAGGTTAAGGAATTCTAAGATCACCTCTCAACTGAATGAGAGTGGGGTATTGCTTGAGGTTCCGCAACTCAAGAGATTGGCCAACACAAGGATATCACACATATCGGCCAACCTAGTCTAGGGAGCATATTGGGCAACAAGGTAACTAACTAAGGCATGAGCATTCCTAGCAAGATATACATAGCCGATCAAGGTAACATAATAAAGCAACATGTAAAAGAGATAGTATAGCTAGGTTAGAAGTTATGTAACCCACCTCAAGCACAAGATTCAAGATCCAAGAACTTCCTCCAAGCTTCGGCCACCCACTAGAGAAGAGAAACAACATGATGTATCAGCCTCCACCAAGGAAGAAGAAAGCAGCAACAACAACTATATCGGACACCTCCTCTCCTTCCTTCTTCTCATTCTCTGCCAGCAAGGGGGAGAGAAAATGACTAAGGGGCAAAGAGATCCCAAGTAAGAGAAAAGAGGGACATATATAGAAGGGGGGTAAAGGGTAGGAACAAGAAAGGTGTCATCCTCCCTAAGAACACTTGTCCATGGAGCAAAGCCACCTGCTAGCTCATCCACCTTCACTTGTCCAACACCTTCCTCTTGCTAGCAAAGGAAATGCAACATGTCCATAATAGGGTGACACAAACTATGCTAGGTGGAGGGGTGTGTGTCACCCAACATGGAAACCCGAAACACCCACCAACACTCCTTGGTTGATACACTCCTGGTCGACACACCATGGTCGATACAAGGCACCAAACACTCCCTTTCCCGACACACATCAAGCAAGGAGAAAGGGCATTAAGCCCAACAACAAGCCCAAGCTCAAATGAGGCCTAAAACAACTCAAGCAAGGCACCCAACTCATCCTCTCAACCCTAGAGGATGCAAAAAGATACAAAGAGATATCTCAAGGTGGCAATCTTACATAGAAACCCTAGAACTTGGGTAAATTGCAAGTTGCACCAAAAAGACCCACAACAAAGAACAACAACCCTAATCACACCTCTGGTGATTAAGAAAGCCTATAAACATCATGTTTAGGAAAATGAAACATGGTAAGCCCAAAATGAAGGTTAGGGTCCTTACAAGCCATAAACCCCTACAAAAGGATTTCACCCCCAAAATCCGAAGAGAAAAGTGAGGGATACTTCCTCCAAATCTCTTCCTCAAGCTCCCACGTGGCTTCCTCAATGCCACGGTGATGCCAGAGAACTTTCACAAGAACCAAGTCCTTCGTCTTCATCCTCTTCAACCGTATGTCAAGGATCAACACTGGACCTTCCTCGTAGGTCACGTCATCATCAAGCTTGACCTCAACTGGCTATATCACTGTCTCTGTTCCTGGATGACTTTTCTTTAGCGTACTAGCATGGAACACTGGATGCAACTTGTGCAGCTCTGGTGGTAACTCCAACTTGTAAGCCACTTTTCCAACACATGCTATCACTGGATAAGGTCCCACATACCTGGGAGCCAACTTGCCTTTCCTTCCAAACCTTAGCATGCCTTTCCATGGAAAGACTTTGAGATACACCTTATCTCCCACCTGGAACTCTAAAGGTCAGTGAAGATTATCTGCATAAGACTTTTGTCTGTCCTGTGCTACTTTCAACTATTGCCGTATCAATTTGATCTTCTCTGTCGTCTGCTACACTAACTCAGGACCCAAAAGTTGATACTCTCCAGACTCATACCAACATAAAGGAGATCTACACTTTCTACCGTACAATGCTTCATATGGTTCCATGTCGATACTTCACTGGTAGCTGTTGTTGTAAGCAAACTCTATCAGATTGAGATGCACGTCCCAACTTCCTAGGAACTGCAGAACACAAGCTCTTAGAAGATCTTCCAAAGTTTGAATAGTCCTTTCAGACTGTCCATCTGTCTGCAGATGAAAAGCGGTACTGAACCTCAAATGTGTTCCCAAAACCTTATGCAACTGTTCCCAAAAACGACTTGTGAATTTAGGGCCTCTGTCAGACACTATCGTTGCTAGCACACCGTGCAAACATACTATCTCATCAACATATACCTGAGCGAGCTTCTCTGCTATGTAGGTTGTCTTTACAGGTATGAAATGTACAAACTTCGTCAATCTGTCCACTATCACCCAGATGGAATCATGATTCCTAGCTGTCCTCAGAAGGCCAACTAACAAATCCATGGTTACAAGATCCCACTTCCATTGTGGTAACGACATGGGTTGCATCGTACCTGCCAACTTCTGATGTTCTGCCTTAACTTGCTGACATACTGCACATTTTTCCACAAACTAAGCTACATCTTTCTTCAATCCGGGCCACCAATACAGATCCTTCAGATTGTGAAACATCTAGGTGACACCTGGATGCATAGCATACATAGACGTGTGCGCTTCCTCGAGCACTAACTTCCTTAGATTATCAACATAGGGAACCATCTTCCTGTTATGATAACAGACTAGCCCATCCTCGAACTCATGGAAACCATCACGCTTCTCGCTGCCGAACTCCAATCTGATTAGCTACAATGTAGCATCTATGTTGTTCTTCTTTGATCTGTTGTCTCAACGTAGGCTTCACTTGCATTTGTGCCAACAGTCCTACCAAAAAAGAGACTTCTAACTGTACATTCATCTGCCACAAAGAGACGAACATATCCCGCCTATGGCATACCAAAGAACTCAATCGTGCCTTCCTCGTGGGAAGAGAAGAAGACTTCCTTCTAAGCGCATCTACTACCATGTTCGTCTTACCTAGGTGATACTCAATGGTGCAATCATAATCACTAATTAACTCCATCCAGCGTCACTGACACATGTTCAGCTCATTTTGTGAGAAGATGTACTTTAGGTTCTTGTGATCTATAAAGATCTGACACACTTCCCCATAAAGATAGTGTCTCCATATCTTCAACATGAACCACCATTGCCAACTCCAAATCATGTTTCGAATAGCTTTCCTCATGTTTCTTAAGTTGTCGAGAAGCAAAAGAAGCCACATGACCTTCCTGCATCAGCACACAACCTAAGCCCTTCTTGGAAGCATCACATAAAACAACATAGCCTTTCCCCTGTTCTTGCAACACTAATATTGGAGCACTTGTCAGCTTCTCCTTCAACCTCTAAAAAGCTTGCTGACACTGACCATCCCAAACAAAAGGTACATCCTTCCTGGTCAAACTCGTTAAAGGTAATGCGATCACACTAAAGTTTCTTACAAACCTTCTGTAGTATCCTACTAAACCCAGAAAACTATGAACTTCAGTTGGCGCCTTTGGTTGCTCCCACTCTACTACTGACACCACCTTCTTGGGATCCACCCTGATCCCTTCTTCTGAGATCACATGACCCAAGAAAGTCACTTCCTTCAACCAAAACTCACACTTACTAAACTTGGCATACAACTGATGATGTTGAAGATGAGTCAACTTTTGTCGAAGATTATGTTCGTGCTGTTTATTATCTCAAATGTAGATCAAGATGTCATCTATGAAGACTACAACAAACTGATCTAAGAACGAATGAAACACTTTGTTCATCAGATCCATGAATGCTGCCGGCACATTGGTTAGCCTGAATGTCATAACCACAAACTCATAGAGCCCATACCTCGTCCTGAAAGCTGACTTTGGTATGTCATCCTCCTTGATTCCGAGCTGATGATACCCAAACCGTAGATCGATCTTTGAGAATACGGTCACCCCACACAATTGATCAAACAGATCGTCTATCCTTGGTAAAGGATACTTGTTCTTGATCATAACCTTGTTCAACTGTCAGTAATCTATTCACAAACGCATAAATCCATCCTTCTTCTTTATGAACAGAACTGGAGCACCCTAGGGTGATGTGCTCGACTTGATAAAACCTTTATCAAGCAGCTCTTGCAACTATTTCTTCAAATCTGTCATCTCTACTAGAGCCATCCTGTACGGTGTCTGAGCAACATGTTGCGTCCCTGGTACTAGATTGATCTCAAAATCAATCTCTCAAGGTGGAGGAACACCGGGAAACTCATTGGGAAACACATCTGTGAATTCTCTAACGACAGACACGTCCTAAAGGCTAGAACCTTTTGCCTTGATATTCACAACATGTGCCAAGAATGCTCTACAACCTTGCCGCAACAATTTTCTGCCACCATTGCTGACACCAAACACATCAGAAGAATCTTCCTATCTCCTTGGAAGATCCACTTCTCACTACCATCAGCAAACACCGCCTGCTTGGAACCACAATCCAACACAACCTTATATCTTTCTAAGGTATCCATCCCAAGAATTTCATCAAACCCATGCATATCAAGTGGTATGAGATCCACTTGTATGTTGTGTCCTGAAAAAGATAGAACACAAGATGGACACACTTCTCGAAGCAATGCATGACCAACAAGAGAGGTTTCTAACAATATGCTATCTTTCTTACACCTAATAGGTAAAAGACAACTATCAAGCATACTACGTGCGATAAAAGAGTGTGTAGCACCCAAGTCAACCGGAACAAATATAAAGCAAGAAGAAGACAAATCAGAATGAAACAACTCCATCTGACCTGCAACTACTCGCGGGTTGACTATCGCCTCCAACTGACTCATCGCATAGAATCGAGCCATTGCTTGATGTCGCCCACGTCCTCTGCTTCCTTGAGCATACGATCCAGCTTGCAACGCTTGGCTGCATCCTCACCCTCTAGCACCATTAGACTATTGTCTATCCGATCCTTGCTGACTATGCCTCGGTTGTTGCATCACCTCAACGTCTCTTCTCGGGCAACTCAACTTTAGATGCCCTGTCTACCCACTGAGAAAGCATGACCTATCCCCTAACTGCGGCCTAGATGGCCCTGTCACTACTGCTGAAGCTGTACTGTAAGCT
This sequence comes from Alisma plantago-aquatica, assembly GCA_963693085.1. Taxonomy (NCBI): domain Eukaryota; kingdom Viridiplantae; phylum Streptophyta; class Magnoliopsida; order Alismatales; family Alismataceae; genus Alisma; species Alisma plantago-aquatica. The sequence continues at coordinate 175,511,540 of OY856411.1, read as the reverse complement.
CTAGATGGCGAAAAACCACACCCTCTTCTTTTACTTGGTGACCATTGTGATGACACACTGGCACTTTGCATCATAGAAGGTGCAGAAAACCTCAGCTTCTTGGGGCCATCAAACCTATGTCTCTGAAACTAAGTAGGTCTTTTCTTAGACATAGCCTCTCTCTTTTCCCAGACCAACCACTCTATCCTCCAAACAGAATCCACAAATGTGGAAAACCATTCCCAGTTCTCCAAAGCAGCAGTAGGCATTGTAAGCTCGACACTCAAACATTTCTCAAACCGTCTAATCCTCTCATCATTTGTTGCCGCCATGTGAGGACAGAACCTCAGTAGCTCCATAAACTTGGCTTCATACTCGGTGATGCTCAGGGGACCTTGACGCAAATGCTCGACCTAGTTGATCTTCTCATCCAGATACGTCTTCGGGAAGTATCGACTGACGAACTCCCGCCGGAAAATATCCCAAGCGATCACCTCACCAGGTCACTTCTCCTCCTCGATGGCCTACTAGTGGCCAACACTACCTTTCGGAAGGTAGACATTGTGCTTGACTTTGTCTACCTCAGGGATGTTGAGGATCCAGAAGGCCTTCTTAAGATCTGTCATTCACAGATCTGCATCCACTGAATCAGGTGTTCCAACATAATCTGAAGCTCTAACTCAGCGAAGCTACTTGCAGGTCTTCCCAATACCCAAATATTCACCATGGGGAACCGATGCTCTTAGCGGAGGCATAGGTAATCTCTCCACCATGTGATTCATCGTAGCCATTAGCTGCCCCATAAGGTGTTGATAGGCAGGGTTCTCAAGAATGGCCGAGCCAATTTGGGGGACCTCAGGCACCCAATATTCATGTGCCTGCACACTATCTCCATCAATAGATGCAGCCACACTGCTCTCAAAAACATGTTCTTCATGATTCCCAAACATATGTTAGCTTTATCTTCTGCTGGGAGTAGAAGTCGTTATAAGAAAATCTGGAAAAATCACAAGAACAGACACAAGCCTAGTCCTAGATCCCTGTAGACTCAGCGAACCTAGAACTCTGATACCAAAAACTGTTGTGACATCCCACCATCACAAAGACAGTGAAACGCCACATGAAAATGTGTGGAACCACCATAGACTACATATTACCAAAAACACTAGTTAATTAAAACAGATTGCGGAAAACATCATAAAGGAAAAACTATTACAACCAGGTCCACTACCTGCAAGGAAATATGTTATATTTACATAAGCATGATATATGTCCACCACTAGTACATAACCGACCTTTAGTGTCGGTTATTTAAGGCCTTTAGTGTCAGTTTCTAAGCGACACCTATGTGGGCGACGCTAAAAGCCCAGCTGTTACGCGTCGGTTCAAAAACCGACGCCATAACCCTTCGTGCGCCACCGAAAACGCGCCAGTAGGGCACTATAGGCGTCAGTTATTAGATAAGAAACCGACGCCATATGCCTTCGCGCCACAGAAGGGCGCCAGCAGGGCACTATAGGCGTTGGTTATTAGATAAGAAACCGACACCATATGCCTTCGCGCCACAGAAGGGCGCCATCTTGGGCACTATCAGCGTCGATTATTAGATAAGCAACCGACGCCATATTCCTTATAGGCGTCGGTTATTAGATAACAAACCGACGCCATATGCCTTCGCGCCACACAGAAGGGCGCCATCTTGGGCACTATCAACGTCGGTTATTAGATAAGCAACCGACGCCATATGCCTTCGCGCCACAGGAAATAGGCGTCGATATTTATATAAAACCGACACTGTAACTATGTGGCGTCAGTTTTATACAAATAACCGACACCTATTTTTTGGTTTTTTTTTCTGTCAGTCTGCAGACCTGCTGTATGGCTGTTCGCTGGATGAGAAACCTGCAGTTCAGTTATGAACTGCAGGTTTTACGACATCCATTGATATCAGCCAACAATAGGTCACAAACCTGCAAAATTAACAACAAAAATATTCACACATTTAGCAATGCAACCTGCAGTTTCATTTGATTTTCACACATTTAGAAACATTCATGTAGCTAGCAATCTGTAGTTCCATTCATTTTCACATTCACACATGTAGAAACATTCATATAGCAACCAACAGTTTCATTCATTTTCACTCAGACACATGTAGAAACATCCAGACATGTAGAAACATTCACACATATATTATAATTCAGAAATTCATTTACAAAATATAATTCTTTAGTCATTATTCGCTATCAACATCCCAATTATATCTTAAATCCCCCACTACTTGTATGGCTGTTGCCCATTCTTCTCTTACTTCATTTAATTCTCCCGTCGTATAGGGAGCATGTACATCTGGTAAGGCATTTCCTGTAGTGTGGTTAGTTGTAAACACCTGTAAAGAGAATGATGTATATATATAATTAATGAGCTATAAATAAGATAGATATATTTCATATTATCTAATGAGACTATATAATACCTCAGCAATACAATCGATGTCCATTGCGGCATATTTGATAATCCTATGTATAAATCGCATCACGTAGTATCCACATGCCCATTCGTTGTCTTGTGTGGCACACTATAAATTCAAACATACAAAATATTAAAAAATACAACTAATTAAGCACTGTTCACATAAATAATATATACATATATTGCAGTCGAACTTACTTTCACGTTCTTCCAAATTATTGGCTGGTTCTTTTTCGTGGGGACCTTTCCTCCAGCCTTTTTGAACTCATCAAAACCCCTACATGTTAATGTAACATAGTACATTGCATAATTAAATAGTAATGTAATAACATATGTTAACGGATATGAAAATAAAATATTTCTCACCGGAATAATGCCATTTTCATTATGTGTCCATATTTTGTATTCAATTTACTCCCCTTAGGATCTAGATAATAGACAGTGAACGTCTCGGGGACAATAACCAGTAACTCCCAATGCATACCATTAGAGGTAAAAAAGTTAAAAATTAATAACTCAAAATCCACAATAAAAATGTAATTTTCTTAATAAGCAAAGTAAACTTACTCTACATTGAATGGAGCCATTATCATCGTCTTCTTTTTTTGAGCAAAAATTGAAAAATCCTCACAGCAGTATTGTTGAACTGGCGGAGGGTCTTTAGCTACTAGACTAATCAAAGATGGAATAAAAAATCCTACATGTTCGAATGCAAAATCTGCACATATCTTGTCTAAGTAGCTGCAAAATATGTATTAATTACGCATGCATTAATAAATAAGAAACCAGATCACCAGATCCTACACAAGGTATATGGATGTATAAAGAAGATCTCACCTTATCCATAGCTCTATCACAGATGTATTTAGCCAATCATATCAAAACAACTCCAAAATATCTTGTATAAATAGTTTTCTTTCGTATGATTGACCTGCAGCATCTGAATCTATAGAAACAGTTATAGGGAAGTTTATATCATGTTCTCCTAATCATATTGCCATACCCCTACAGTTAGGACCTAACGGGACAGTTAGGTCCTGTGAAACCCAACTGGGTAATGTAGGAGGTGGAAGTGGAGGCCTAGATGTTGTGGGTGTCTTCTTTTTAACCTGTATATATATATAATAATTTCAGATCAACTGACATCATATACACACACTAACAATTTAATGTAATGTAAATTTACCATACAAGTTCAGTAAAGATGACATCCGCTTTTAGCCACAATATCACTCTGCCTAGTGCCTCACCAAGTGTTTCACAATCTGGGTGGGCATATGGCAATGGAAGATCCATCCACTTGGGGAATATATGTATCGGGCTCACACGAATCCAACCAGCTGGTAATGGAGACCCGTGAAACATTTCCCCTGGTAGGGATGGGTAAGTCGACGCCTCTGCAACGACGTATTCATTAACTTTTAGACGGCATGGCTTCAACCCCTACAAATTTTTGTGTAAAGAATGTTATATACATATATACATATCATCTTGAAAACATATCATCTTGAATTAAAAAACTAGTTACTATGTCATAAAAATAATTACAGTGGATGTGCTAGGTGGTGGGTCTATAGGATTACTCCCAACCTCTACAGTAGGAGTAGAGTGGGATTCTATGATAGGTACTGTCTGCTGAGTGGCAGTCTGAGATGCCTGCCACTTTTTCAGTGCTTCTTCCAGTTTCCTATCAACTAGCTTATTTACCTATACATGGATAAAAGAAACATTAGCTTCTAACTATTGAACTCTCTTTTTACAGTAATATTATAAAGAAAGAATATGTTACCTCTTCTTGTGAAAGTCCCACTTTTGGGACATGTTTGCGCTGGGATGGCCCAAAAAAAGATTTGATGCCCACACCAGCGCCTGCAGCCCTAACACGTCTAGGATGCTCTGGGTTACCCAGAGCAACTGTCAATTCATCCCTTGTGCCCTCAGGGATGAACTTGCCTTGTTTCCTCATCTCGTGCAGCTCCCGCTAATCGCCAAAACAAAAATTTGTAATTAAGTAAACACCACAAATAATCAATATTTGAACGATTGCTGTAAGAGTTGTATTTTACCATTTTTGCAGCTGCCTCAGCAGTTGTGGGCTTCCTTATTTCTCCCTTCTTATTTTGCCTCCCAGTTATCCAGATATCATGGTGAGAAAGAGGTGTGCTACCTACAGTGGAGGACTCCTGAGTAGCAGCAGACTGAGCAGTAGCCTCAGAATGTAGTCTTTGGTGAATGCCTACATACCCCTTTGGACCCATTGTGTGGTCATGTACATTCAGTGCACGCCTTGATCTTTGTGCCTCACTGAGGGCCTAGTTAGTATGCACATTAATGATTTGGTTAGTAACAATAAATGTTAATCTTGAATAGGTGAATACAACATATATTAATGAGATTAGGACTGACGCCTAATACCTTGAATTCATCCGTTTGTCTTGAAGCAACAAACGCGTCCCATTCTTCTTTGTCCAGGAAGTTCCACTGTTCAGTGGTTGTCTTCTTCCTCTTGTCAGCTTCTTTTATGTATTCTCAGGTAAGATTTGTCCTATAGTTCCTTAGGACTCTCCCACAGCGTTGCATCACGCATTTACGATGTAGCTTTTCATCTAATTCAAATATACTCTGCAAATTAGAATTGCTATTAACTAGTATCCAAAAAATTAGTAATCTACAAAATACAATTGCAAATTAATAATAACTCACGCATAAATCCTTCCATATTACGTCTTTCTTCTCCTTAGAAACTTTATGCCAAGAATCTATCTTACAACCGCAATGGCTACGAGTAACATACCCAAGATATGAAACAAATGAATTGCGATTCACACCAGATGCATTTCCTGCATCATCAAAATCCACAACAATTTTGGGTCCATTGCCCTTTTGTGCTATTAACTTCTTCATCATAGTGATGCCCCTTCTCCTGTCAACTTTTTGGTGTTGCTGATCAAGTGCCTCAAGTGCTTCAGATGGTACATGTGCATCATCAACCTAAAATTTGACAAAATAAACACATTTACAAGATATAACTATAAATGGACATATAGATATAAATATATGATATATTTTTAAAACTTACATTGTGAGGCGGTACATTGATGTCCTCACCCTCACGGTAATCATCAGCACGGTCATCAGGAGAATGCTCAGCCATCTGAAAATTCGCATTCACATTGTAAAGTTTACATTGTAAAGTAATTCAAATTGTAAAGCTCACATTGTAAAGTTCACATTCACATTGTAAAGTAATTCACATTGTAAAGTTCACATTATAAAGTAATTCACATTGTAAAATTCACATTGTAAAGTTCACATTCACATTGTAAAGTTCACATTATAAAGTAATTCACATTGTAAAATTCACATTGTAAAGTTCACATTCACATTGTAAAGTTCACATTCACATTGTAAAGTTCACATTATAAAGTAATTCACATTGTAAAATTCATATTCACATTGTAAAGTTCACATTCACATTGTAAATTTCACATTCAGAAAAATAAAACATATAAAAAAACATTGTATAAACATGCCTCTAATATTGCGATTTTTTATCAATTAACAATCCTTCATTGTGATCTCCGCGCACATACAAGTCATCATTAGCTTCAATATTTGCTGGTATTGGAAACCCAACTGAGAATGGACTGGAGTCATCATACTTATCATAGTACTATTCTTCATCTATAGGATCTTCAATGAACTGTCTTTTACCATGAAGAACAACCGACCATTTATCATTTGCAGGATCATCGATATAAAATAATTGTTTCGCATGTGATGCCAATATGAATGGTTCATCCTTCTCGCCAATCTTTTCAAAGTTCACTAAAGTGAAACCCAATTCATCCACTATAACTCCTTTGGTGTTATCAACCCAATTACATTTGAAGAGCGGAATTCTAAAATCTATGTAGTCAAACTCCCATATGTCTTCAATGACACCATAATATGACATTTTAGCTTCACGTGGACTCTTATCCTTTGCACTTGCAAAAAACATAGTCGATGCTTGAAGGGTGACCCCACTGTTTTGGACGACACTCTTATAATCTTGGCGCTTTGTGTAATATGTGAATCCATTAATGTCATACCCTTCATAAGACATAACAGTCAATTTGGTTTAAAGGCGAGGCATTTGATAGTTTCAGTAATATCATCTGGTGTTTGAGATAGTTGATGTAAGACTTTATTTTCAAACCACTTAATAAATGTCTTGCTATGCTCTCTAGCAGGCCACATTGTATTGGCTCGAGGATATTGTCTCTTGATGAAATTGGTATGTTCCTCGATATGAACGTTCACTTCGTCCATGTTGTGTAAAATATACAAGTGACCTTGTTCCAACTGCTCACGACTGATTACTTTCACACGTGATCCCAAAATTCCTTTGCCAAATTGCTCGTCAATATTCTTGTCATTATCAGGAGTGTCATTACCACTGAGAAAGTCATTGCAAAAATCCATAACCTCTCTCGCCAAATAACCCTCGATAATACTCCCTTCAGGCCGATAACGGTTTCGAACATCACTTTTAAAAACACTCATGTATCATTCAAAGGGATACATCCAATGCAAGAAAACTGGTCCCAACATTTTCACTTCCCTAGTCAAGTGGACAACAAGATGTACCATGATATCAAAGAACGACGGATGAAAATACATCTCAAGCTGACATAGGGTAACAACCACTTCTCTTTGCAATTTATCGAGAGTATCAGGGTCAATAACTTTGCTGCACAGACTGTTGAAAAAGAAACAAAGTCTGGTGATTGCAAACCTTACATGCTTAGGCAATATAGATCTAATTTCCATAGGCAATATTTGTTGCATTAGAGTGTGACAATCATGAGATTTAAGACCTATCAACTTCAGATCTTTCATTGATACCAATCTACGGATGTTGGATGAGTAACCCTGTGGCACCTTAACATTTACCAAACATTCACAAAAAGCTTTCTTCTCTTTTCTAGACAATGTGTAACAAGCGGGAGGTAAGTATGTTCTCTGATTTCCCATTTCATGAAATTCTGTTAATTCTGATCTTATTCCCATTTCACATAGGTCCAGTCTGGATTTTATCCCATCTTTAGTCTTACCTGGTATATTCAACAAAGTACCAATGACACTATCAAAGACATTTTTCTCAACGTGCATGACATCGATACAATGTCTGACTATCAAAGAACTCCAATAAGGAAGATCCCAAAATATTGACTTCTTCTTGAATAAAGATTTGTCACTCCGTGTGGCCATAGTACATTGTGATCTTTTACCAAATTCATTGACAAAGTCTTTTACTCTTTCATAAACAACCTCCCCTGGTATAGGTTTATGTGCACTTCGTTCCTCATTCAATCCATTGAATGCTTTGCGCTTCCTACGATACGGATGGAATTTTGGAAGAAACCTTCGATGACCAAGATATACAGTCTTACCGCCATGTTTTAGTCTTGTTGAATCAGTGCTCTCTTCACATATAGGACACGCTTTAGCTCCTTTGACACTATATCCAGACAAATTCCCATATGCTGGAAAGTCATTAATAGTGCAAAACAACATAGCATGCAAACGAAATGTCTCTCTTCGTGAAGCATCATAGGTCATCACACCTTCACACCAGAGTTTCTTTAAGTCATCAATCAGAGGTTCAAGATAAACATCAATGTCATTTCCAGGTTGTTTAGGGCCCCATATCAACAACGACAACATTACATACTTATTTTTCATACACAGCCAGGGAGGAAGATTGTATATAACAAGCATGACTGGCCAAGTGCTATGTTGGCTGCTCAATGTCCCGTACGGATTCATCCCATCTATACAAAGCCCAAGTCTTAGATTCCTGACTTCTTCACCAAATTCAGGGTACAATAGATCAATCTTCTTCCACTGTGGGGAATCAGACACATGTCGTAGGATCCCATCATTATTTTTCTTAACATCTGCATGCCACCTCAAATTCTTCACATCTATCGTATTGGCAAACAAGCGTTGAAACCGTGATATTATAGGTAGATACCACATCACCTTGGCAGGAGAACCAGTTTTGGACTCCCCCGAAGTCGTCAATTTATACCGTAACGCACCACATTTTGGACAATCTTTCAAATCCGCATAGTCCTTTTGAAATAATACACAATCATTCGGGCATGCGTGTATCTTCTTGGCATCCATTCCCATTGGGCACAATAATTTCTTTACCTGGTATGTTGAGATTGGCAGCTCGTTTCCTTCAGGAAGCATTTCTTTCAACAAAGACAACAATGACGTGAAGCTTTTGTCGCTCCATCTATTGTTAGCTTTCATCTTATACAATCTCAACACGGCGCTAAGCTTCGTAAACTTAGTACAACCTGTGTATAACGGTATCTCAGCATCATGCACAATGTTTTTAAAAATGGGAGGTGGACCAGTGTGCTCTACCCCACAACTATCCAACATCGCATCAACGATGTCTACTGGAACTGGTTCATTCACATCTACATCATCGTAGGAAATTTCTTCTTCCACACAAGCACTGCTATTGACATCCACTGGTTTCGGGTTTGAAATCTCTCCATGCCAGTGCCATTCTGTATAGCTTGTATAATCCCGTTGCACATGGCATGACTTTTGATTTCGTCACCAGTGTTGACTTTCAAGTTGTTACCGCAATGCCTACATGGACAGTAGAACCTATCTCCAGGTTGTTTCCTATGTTCCTCGACAAATCTAATAAACTGGTCAAGACCAGAAATAAACTCTGGGGTGCGGCGATTGCGAATGGACATCCATGATCTATCCATTCTATGATCAAAGAGAAAACAAGTATATATTACAACAAGATTAGGGTCTAGGGTTAACAAATACATGTGATGTCATTATTATATATAATAAATGTGTACCACCTATCCCATTCTTGAACACCTAATCTCACTAGTAAGTATATAATGTGTATTGGGTTTTCAAGAAAATTTCGGCAGCATTTCCCCGCAGTTCTCCAAGTACATATGTACTTAGAGAACAAACGGGGAAATGCTGCTGAAATTTTCTTGAAAACCCAATACACATTATACACTTACATCCTAAGCGAGATTAGGTGTTCAAGAACAGTCCCAAACCGGGGACTATCCAAGATTTACTCCTAATGAGTAAATCTTGGACGGGTTTCTAGGCCAACAAATAATGTGTTGTCATTCTTATACCTAAAATCCTAGTTCTTCAAGTTAGGGTGATTATTGATGTCTTTAAAAGCATGATTGGAAATTTAGGGAAAAGTTCATCATTTACATTCAAAGCATGTCACATGTGTGCATTACAGTTCATCATTAAGTAAGAAGGGTGATTAGGATTCTCAATATACTCAACAATGAAACAAGTTTCCAAAAGAGGTTTGGTGAAGATATCTATCATGGACTATCAGATTATGAAGTAACAATGAAACAACTTACTTAAACATTCAATTATGAAGTAAATATACACTTAATTCAGAATAGCATGATGCACAAAGTTGCAGTCAACATCATTATGCTTTGTTCTATCATGGACTATCAGGTTGGTATAATGTGGATTAGGGTCTAGGGTTAACAAACAGTGATGTCATGATTAACAAAATCCTAGTTCTTCAAGTTAGGGTGATTATTGATATTGTCTTTAAAAGCATGATTGGCAATTAAGGGAAAAGTTCATCATTTACATTCCAAGCATGTCACATGTGTGCATTACAGTTCATCATTAACCAAGAAGGGTGATTAGATTCTCAATATACTCAACAATGAAACAAGTTAAACATGTGTGCATTACAGTTCATCATTTACATTCCAAGCATGTCACATGTGTGCATTACAGTTCATCATCAAGATATCTATAACTTACTTAAACATTCAATTATGAAGTAAATATACACTTAATTCAGAATAGCATGACGCACAAATAAGTAGATGAAAAATACAAATAAGTAGATTCGGGTCTGAGCCTGAAGGCCGAACTCAAGGCTGCGATTTTCGTGGTGTTTCTCGGACAGAACTGCCCCTGGTTCAGACCTGCTTCATGCACAGGTGGAAAGGGCTCAGCTAGAAACGCAGCTAGGTGCTGCTCGTGGATGAGGGGGCTGTAGAATCAAGTTTAGGGCTCTTAGTTGGAGTCAAGGGCGGCATTTGGTAGTGTTGGTCATGCCCAGCTACTCCTGGACGGCGTCGCTACAGCTGCAGCTGCTACTTCTGGCCGTCGGCGCTGCTCTATAGGTCGGGCGCTGCTAGGGTGAGGTAGAGGAAGAAGAAGGGCGGAGGAAGGAGAAGAGAGGAAGACGGCGCCACAGGAACAACACGATGGTTGGGGTTGGGGTGGGGTAGAGGCGGTTGGGGGTGGGGTGGTGGCCGTCAGGGAAAAGCAAGGCGGAGGAGAAAACGGTTACCTTACAGAGGAAGTTGGCGGTGGCGAGAGGACAGGAGCAACGACCAGCGGCAGCACTGAGCGGCGACGAGAGGACAGGAGCACGGACGGCAGGGAGCAGTGGCAGGGAGTGGCGGCGGCGGAGCAGCGGGGGCGAGCAAGAAATCGTCGGACCTAACTGAAATCGGGAAAGAAACAGGGAAAGGGGAAGAGTCGCTCGCGCTGGTGAGCTATTAAGTTGACAATAAGCGTCGGTGATTCAAAATAACCGACAACTAAACCAACAGTGTCGGTTCTTTTCCAAAAACTGACACCTATACTAGATTATAGTCGTCGGTTTTTAACTAAAAGACAACCGACAACTATTCCTGTCCCGCGAATAACCTTTAGTCGTCGGTTATTTATTTATAAACCGATGCCATATGTCAAATTTTGGAGGTAATTTTTTTGCTGGAATTTTGGTTTTGGCGGTTGATTTTAGGTGTCGGTTTTTATTAATTAACTGACACTTAATAAAAGCGGTACCCGTGTCTGGTCGACCTTCATAGATTGGATGTCGGTTTATGTTATCAACCGACACTGTAGAGTTTAGGTGTCAGTTTATGTATACAACTGACACCTTGAAAAGTGACTTTATAAGCCATTTCTGTAGTAGTGCACCATCACATAGGATCTAGTTGTACCAGATCCATCAAGGATGCATCACCTATTTATATACATATCAGACCTAGCCAAGCCAACAACAGATTACAAAAAGCCATACAGAGATCATACATTGTAAAACCTCATCAAAACACCTACAAGGACCTGAGAGTATAGGGAAACTCTAAGACTCTACTACAAAAACAACCACAACAACATATCCATCCTTGCCTTCTACTGATCTTCTTGCTGCTCAGCCACAACACTATGATCACCACCATGTCTAGCTCGATCACCTAAAAAGGTTGAAACCAACGGGTTGAGACACACAGTCCCAGTGAGAAACATTACTCCCCGCCGAACTATAAAACCTTAGAAAAGCTAGAGCAGTATATAGTAGATAACTAGATCATATATGAAATACGAAGAACAAGATTATATATATATATATATATATATATATATATAACAACTTACCATGATACCTGAGAATCATATAACTAGATTCAAGAAGTACTTAGGGCATGTATATAAAACAATCATACATTATGCAAGGTCTCAACAATTGTTCCGTGTTTTCCCTAAGCAAATATACTATGCGGCTAGATTACCATTTATTATGCCCTGAGGAAATGAGCATTACCGCTCAAATCCAACCTTTGGTTGCGAAACCCAAAGTAGGTGCATATAAGGTCAATGGAAGAGCCAGACTCCACTACCTCATCCTCTTCATGGTCAGTGCATGATATCCAAAGAAGGACACAGTCTCTTGCTTAAGTGACCTCAGTCACAGGGTCAGCTCTGTAGGCTACCCTTTCCTCTATCCCAACTTGGTACATGTCTCGACGCTAGCATACCTTGAGCCACGGGCCTGTTCACCGTGCTCCTAATCCATGAAGGCATTCATGCTCTATCACACTAAGCCATGAGCCTGTTCACCATGCTCCTATACACATCTTCAGTCTACAACTGAAGTTGCACTCTAATCCTCCTATTTTTGGCTAGGAAAAACCCCGCATATTCAACAATATGCACTCCAGGTTAACCCATAGGAGAACTCATTTCACCATCACCAGCTCCTGATGATGACAGATCTATGGCCAGGGCAAACTACATGAAAGGTTCATATGTAATTAATTAATACATTTTAAGTGGATTGTTGGGGTCAACCAAGTTATGTTATACAGACCATAAACAAGAGTAAACAACATATTTTCCATTATCTTGTGTCACACTGTTACTGCTTTTCTTTATGCCATCAACATCATCATGATCTATCTCAAGGATCATACATCACATATTGCCACTTGGCCTCTTGCCAATAATCATGTTCCATCACAAGGATCTAATCATCATAGGGATTCCATCCCATCATTAAGCACATGTTACCATCTCATAGGCAACACACATCATGCATTCTTATAATTCTCATAACACATCATTTTAACGTTAGGCAAATGTCACTAAATGACATCATCACAGCTCATACTTGATCACACATCTCAATTGATGAAACCTGCATGGTTAGTATGCTCAAGAGTAGATAAACACTTCATCATCGAGATATATTTGTACAACATTATATGACCATGCATATACATAACATCTACATATAAGAATTCCAAATGATATTAGGGTTACAAACATATTATAGAGTATAACCCTCACAAAAGCATATCGGGTAAGGGATTAACGTCACCAAAAGACACAATGACCCTCACCACAGGTATACCGGGTAGGGAACAAACCCTCACCAAAGGCATACTACCACCCATCCTTAATGTATCATTTAATAAACAAATTGACCACTGTTTATTATAACGGCCATCACACCTCTTTCACACATGTATCGGCCAACACCCATATCGAGCAAGCCATAAAAAAACTGATGATGTCCAACGCCATAACGTGCAACCTGCATCATGTAACGCCCCATGATGGGTAATGCTCAAGAGGTTAACACATCCAAGGTCCATATCGGGCGGCACTACCCAAGGGGGGTATCGTGCAAAGCAGTAGGGCCATGTCGCCAAGTGCAATGCCCAACACCCGACACAACATCTAACGTTCAGGAGGTCCACACCATCCATGCTCCATGTCGATCAGGGGGGTTACAACCCATATCGCCCAACAAGACCGATGCAACATCTCACACTTCCATCAGGAAAAGCATTACTGAAGCAGGGTGTCGAGCAGCACCATCCAGAAGGATGTCGTGCAAGGCACCAACAAGACCATAACACCCGACACAGGGATTAGCCTATCATAACCATATCGGCCAAAGGGACAAGGAAGAAACAAGCTACTGTATCTCCCAAGGCATCAAGAGCATTGGCTCACCTCTCAAATTTAAAGAGAGAGGGGTCTTACACAATCTCAAGCATGTTGGGCAGGAGTTAGAGCTCACTTCACAACTCAAGGAAGGAGGGGTGTTGCTCAAATCTCACCATCAAAGGCATGGCCACCCATGGCACCATCAAGGACATAACGTGCAACTAGGGTAGATCACCATCTCAACACTAAGGGAAACACCTCAATTGGCCAAGCCAACTAACCATGATGCCCAAACAGCTAGAGAATAGGCTCACCTCTCAATAGAAAAGTGAGAGAGGGGTATTGCCCAAGAACACACTACCATATCTCCTCGGGTTAAGAAACTCTAAGTTCACCTCTCCACTGAACGAGAGAGGGGTATTGCTTGAGGTTTCGCAACTCAAGAGATCGGCCAACACAAGGATATCACACATATCATCCAACCTAGTCTAGGGAGCATATCGGGCAACAAGGTTACTAACTAAGGCATGAGCATTCCTAGAAAGATATACATAGTTGATCAAGGTAACAAATTAAAGTAACATGTAAAAGAGATAGTATAGCTAGGTTAGAAGTTATGTAATCCTCCTCAAGCACAAGCTCCAAGCTCCAAGAATTTCCTTCAAGCTTCAGACACGCACTAGAGAAGAGAAAGAGCAAGATGTATCAGCCTCCACCAAGGAAGATGAAAGCATTTGCAACTATATCATCCATCTCCTCTCCTTCCTTCTTATCATTCTCGGCCAGCAAGGGCGAGAGAAAATGGCTAAGGGGAAAAGAGATCCCAAGAAAGAGAAAAGAGGGACATATATAGAAGGGGGTAAAGGGTAGGAACAAGCAAGGTGTTGTCCTCCCTAAGAACACTTGTCCATGGAGAAAAGCCACATGCTAGCTCGTCCACCTCCACTTGTCCAACGCCTTCCTCTTGCTAGCAAAGAAAATGCCACATGTCCATAACAGGGTGACATAAACGTTGCTAGGTGGAGGGGTGTGTGTCACCTAACATGGCAACCTGACACACCCACCAACACTCCTTCACCGATACACTCCTGGTTGACACACCATTGGCGCAAACACTCCCTTGCCCGATACACATCAAGAAAGGAGAAAGGGCATCAAGCCCAACAAAAAGACCAAGCTCAAAGAGGCCCAAAACAACTCAAGTAAGGCGCCCAACTCATCCTCTCAACCCTAGAGGATGCAAAGAAATACAAAGAGATCTCTCAAAGTGGAAATCTTACACAGAAACCCTAGAACTTAGGTAAATTGCAAGTTGTACCAAAAAGACCCACAACAAAGCAAGGAGTTGAATGCATTAAGGCCTTTATGATCACTACCAAATAGTTGGATCATATGTACAATGTGACCACTACCAAAGAGTTAGATCCAAGCACACTACCAAAGAGTTGGTGCTTTCATATAATGGAATAAATATATTATGTTTCATGTGTTCATAGCAATAAGAATGGAAAATTAAGCAACATATCATACAAGAACAATCATTTCAACCAATATCATTTGCCAAGTATTTTACTACATGTATAGCACAAACATATTGTATAATAAGCCAAGTAAGAGGTAATGGCATACCTTCCAAAGAGACATCCTAATCACATATTCCTCATGTCATCTATATCTTGGTCAAACCCTGATTAAGACAAGACCATGTATTATCATCAGATTCTTATCTTAACCCTAGTTATCACCATTTTAGGGTTTACCTACTCATTAGGATATGTGCTTTATTGCTTATCTTATCCTCTTGTTGTTATGTTCACTATTTGGAAATTAACTTACTGATCTCATATTCCAAATTAGGATACATAATCTGAATATCAGGTTCTATATTATTCTTTACATATTAAACCTAGGTTACATGTATTACACAAAATAGGGCTTCATCCCATGTATTAAGGGTCATCTCCATGTAATATGAATTCTATGCATGTAATTGATATCCGAGTTACATCTTAGCTTCATATTACTGATATGAACTTACTCTGTAGATTTCACTATTTATTGAGTATGTATGTATTTATTACATTTTATTTAGGGTTATTAGCCCTAATTAGCCATATTAATCAAATTACATAATTTCATTCATTAACATTATAACTACTGACATCAGATGGATTATAAGTCACTAATTAGCCATATGGTACATTCTCATAATTTTAGGTCTTCGTTTATTATTTATTGGACATGAAAAGACCATTTTACATCCTACATGACATCACTGATACTTAAGCATCAAAAATATGATATTATCATTATACTAAGTTCTAGGCATTTTTTTGAGAAGTTTGGTACCTTATTTGTATTTTTCTGATAAACGGACTAATTACTATGAATTTTGGAAGATCTGGTAATTTTCTGATATTTACCTCAATCAGCCAATCTAAAGCGGCCACATGTCTTATTTTGGGGGTGCGCTTCTTTGGTTAGAGCTGGCCAATTCATGTTGATCTGGTTGTAAGTCGTCTGGTTTAGACTTGGACCCGATTTGTGCTTCTGGACCCGGTTCGGCTCCCTATCTCCTTCGCTTTCTCACGCGATCAGTCCCAAGTGAGACTCTGGTCCTCCGCAAGGATTTGATGCCACCTGGGCTCCCCTATGGCATGGAATCTACTCAGCAAGAAAACCCATCGTGATCCCTGAAAGCAACCACTAGCTATGGTTTCAAGCTCTCGACTCTCTTGGCTTCAAGTTTACTCCATCACGCCTCCAGAGCTCTATCTGGGTTGGGGTCGCCGACAACAGTGCCATTGTGGCGATGCAAAAAGGGAGGATTCCTCTTCTCCCACCGTGGTTAGGATCTGAGGCTTCCAGAGCTCCACATGGCCTATAGGAACTAGTATGCGCGCTTAGTTTGCAATGACCTATCTCTAAAACCCATGCCCGAGCTCAATCCTTATCTCCGGCCAACTAGGGTTGGTCAGCCTGGAGAACCACCGCGATAGCCAACAAAAACCACGGCTCTGAACTACACTCAACACGACTTTCCTTTTACTATGCTAATATTACATCCAAGCTTCCCATATATCCAACCCATACCTATGCCCAACTACTGTGAAAAAGGGGTGGAGAGACCATTGAGTCTGGGGTAGCCATTCGTGGTGCTCGGGAGGCCAAATGACCCCCGAGAAGGGTCAAAGAATATCTTTCAGCCTTACAAAACAAATTGGTCACTCAGCCTTGCATGTAGCCCCTTCCTCCTCGACATGGGATGATGGGATGGTCGTGGTCTTCTAACCTCTTCACTACCTTCTCTAACCGCAAGGTAGGAGAGAAGTTGGCTATTCACGATCTTGCATCCAAGGGTCTAGGGCCATCTCCTGCTTACACTGATCCATGGCCTCCCTTCTAAAAAGCCACAACCACTGGATCTAAGATCCAAGGCAAACTTGGTTATGCATTCCCAGCCCAAACCAAGGGGGGCGTGACACAACGTATTGATCACCAACTTTGGTCTATAAATCATTAATAATGTGCATTATTTCACCAAAATTCAAACCTTAAAAACTTCCTCTAGGAGAATCCAATTGCCACCAAATTTTAACCAAAGCTTCCTCACAACTCAAGATACCTTGTACATGAATTTGGTGTCAAAATTATATTGTTTGATCACTAAATAAAATACCTCAAAAAGGCATGAACATTGGGATCCAAATCATGATATCAACATCATTTGACTTCCAAACTTTGACAAAACATTAGGAACTCTCGTAGCAACTCAACATGCATGAATTCACTGGACATTTAAGGATTCCAAAAGTCCACTCCATCACACTGAGATCTCAAATCCTTACAAGAATGAACCCATGATCTTTTGACGTGATCACTTGATTTAGAGTATGTTCCTTCTACTCATTTGACTTGTTTGTTATAGCCCATGGTGATGCGATCACCTGATCCATGGGTTTGAAAGTCGGATGGGAATCACATGTGTTTAGATGATTTCTCAAAAAGTAGAGTGTTGGATGGTTGGATGACGATTTGTAAATGTTGAGATCAGTGTGTTTACAGGAAGTCTGGCCCATGTGTGATATGTGCTCTAAAAGGTCACAAATCCACATGGTCCTAATTTGATTATTATCATTGAAGTTGATTCATTGAGTAAAAGCATGGTTATTGGTGGAGATCCCCTGGACCCCTGGTCCATTTTAACATTTGATCTTAAATAGTTGATTTCTACACTTTTTCTTATGATCTTGGCATAATCAAACTCTCAACAAACCAGATTTTCCTTCTTGTTCTTGTGATTGGTTTTGGGTTTCAACCATCTTTTTCCTCCATCCCTTGGATTGATACCTTATTACGAGAAGGTTGACCCGTTGCTTGAAATGAGTTGATTGTCCCTTTGATGGTTAAACTCTAGGACTTTTCCTAGTGATTTGGTGTGCAAACAACACATATCAAACTACATGTTAAGGGTCTAAACCTAAATCACTACAATATTGTAAGTAAGGAATAAACCATGTCTTTGAGATATGTATGTCTGTGTAACACTCTCAACCTTAGGTTACGTCTAAAACTTACATTTAATTCATGGCCATTTAGTTTTGGACCCTTTATACTGATTTAGTGTGTATTAGGATGTTGGAAATTCTAGAGTTGTATACTTTTGACTAATAAACAACTTATTTTAGGCTTTCATATAAGTAAACAAGATAATATCAGAACTAGTGGGTAAACCTTAAATTTTACAATTTTGATAGGTTTAATTTCAATTTCGATTGTTTATAATTTTCATATGCTTAGGTGATGGAAAGAAAGAGCCAAAAGAAATATTGAGATTTTAAGGAATCAAAGAATTAACAAATGCATTAATAGGTTACTTCACCTTCAAGTCGTGGTTTTATAAATATTTAAACACGTCAAATGAGTAAACTTGAGTAAATATTTATTAGAGATAGTTGTAGGCTTAACTAGAATATCTAATGGATATGTGCCTACAAAATAATGATAATTTCCAAACATGGTAATCAATAAATATTTATATTAATGTTGATGTAAACAATAATAGAAATTAATCTAGAAATCCTTAGATTTCTAGATGGCTTGATTTTGTTGGGGAATAGGGACACCATAGAAGGCAGTGGAAACACAAACTTTTGTCCTTATTCCTTTTGAGAAGATCGTGTCAACAATGATGTATCTAGGAAACAAAGTTGCAAGAGGTATACCTAGTCATGGAGCAAGTCCAGTGAACCATCTTGCTTCGTGATGTGCACTATTTGCAAGATGCAGATAGACAACTCTTTGTGATGGTCTCCTGGTGCAACACCATGGACGACGGTGGTTTTTGTCCCCCTATCATAACGGAAATGACCTTTATGACTCTACGTAGTCCATGTGGACCACCAAGAAC
This sequence comes from Alisma plantago-aquatica, assembly GCA_963693085.1. NCBI lineage: Eukaryota > Viridiplantae > Streptophyta > Magnoliopsida > Alismatales > Alismataceae > Alisma > Alisma plantago-aquatica. Next base: position 175,492,390 of record OY856411.1, on the reverse strand, counting down.
TCCATGTTGTGCTATCAGAGCTAATAGGAAGGATTTGTCCCATCAATGTCAACGTACTAGTGCTCACTTGCTCTTCCTTGTTGTCTCTCCCTTGCTATCTCTCCCTTTTACTGGTAAGACTTTCTCAAGATCTCTAATTACCACAACTATGAGAGAACAATAATTGTTAGAGCTTATTGTTGTGTATCTTGAAAGCCTTAACTATGCCTCTATTTATAGGAGGGTCAGGGTCTGGGTTTCCATATCAACTAGGAGTCAAAGAGATACATTTTTACAAAATTTTTTGTTGTTGCAAATCATGAATCAGTGGGTTCACTAATGAACTGGCCATGTTCATATGTTAATTGACCGGTTCAACACTTGAATCGGTTGGTTCACATGTGAATTGGTCCATTCAACACTTTAAATGGTCGGTTCACTATATTTCCTATTTGCAAACATATTTACTTTCAATGTGATGATTAATGCATGACTTGACTTCAACATCAATCCTTGATCCAATCTGATTGATTGCTCAATTAGTCAATTCACAATTTGAATCGGTCGACTCACATTCTAAACATGTCCATGCACTTCTAAATCGGGTGATTCATATTCTAAATCGGGTGGTTCACTTCTGAACCGATCAATTTGGATTCCATTTCCACCAATATACAACCAATATTTTTTAAGTTGAATATCGAAAAACTTTAGTAATAAATTTAAACCTTATTCACGAGTAAACCCCTATTCCAGGTGCATCCTATGTGTGTGACCCTATAGGTCCCAATTTACTTTAGCACTGAATTTCCATAACCAATTTATGAAATCATACGCAATGAGCGGTATCTAGCAACACATCATTGCTACCCAAGTAATTAGAAAGTTGGAGAACAACTTCAACCTACAATTTGTGATCAGTGTTACAATGATCATATATTTCCTTTGTCTTTGATATCTAGATTGAACTCAAGGCATGGAATCATCATCCTCTCAATGTTCAATCCATGTTCCTTTGAACTAGAGAAGAGTGAATGAGATGCATGTTATATCATATATCACATATTGAGTCACATGAGTATGGCCATACATTTCTCAATCTTACTTATCAAGTGGCCATCATATCAATCTCTCATATGAGAGACAAATCCCATCTACATCACTTACACTCAAATCCCGTGTGTCACAACATACATGAGCAGAACTTTTATGAAAACCCTTATTCAAGGTCATGTTGGATGATGTCAGAATACATCGAACGACATGTGATAAATGTAGTGATTTCAGGTCTAAAAACCACAATCACTACTATCACTATGAGAGCTAATTCTGACCACCATTCCATGGTCTCCATGTTTCACTCTTAAGGTGGGTCTATCCGAAAGACTATTCTCTAACATGAATCTATGTGTTTGACTTGATATCCCATATCATGACTAAGGAGACTCTTCCATCAGTCAACACACACTCTAGTCTTATTTATAATTGTTCTCTATTTTACTTCCATAGTAGTATCTGACTAGGGACATAACAAGAATGCATTTACTCTTATCATACATATGATCACATTATCCAGGTCCTCAACCTAAAGATATATGTCATCAAGTAACATCATTCTTTAGACATCTACTATGTTTGTGTCATCGTCTCATGATTGAGACAAACCTAATAGATGCAATTACATTTATCATTATCAAATCAGGTATCTAATGCCCCATGGCAATCATCATATTATTGGCATACTTTCACTTAGATCCAATCACCCACAAATCGTATTCTAAGTGACCTTAACATGTACATCATGTTTATGCTTCATAAGTGCTTTTGTAGTGGGTTAGCAACATTTGCTTCAAGTTGGTACTTTACAAGTATTCACATCTCTACACTGTACAATCTCTCATATGAGATGGAAATGTTGTAGTATGCTATCTGGGTTCCTTTGCCTATCCACTATCTCCATTGTTGTCACAATATTTCTACCATGTCATCAATGGTTGGAACCTCACACAAGTTCTTATAATTAAACTTCTTGATTCATATGGTATCCTCTGCTGTTATTAAAACAACAAGGTATTCAACTTCTATCGGATAATTAACAACTGTCCCTTGCTCATAACTTTTCCAGCATAAAATTCTATTTAAGGTCAAACACAAATTTTAATTGTGATCTATTTTGTCATTTTTAAAGATTGCAACTGTGTAACCCTTTACACCCAGCTCTTCCTTATTACCATAAATTAAGGATCTAAGCCTTTTAGTGCTTCTCAAGTACTTAAAGATGTTTTTTATGACAATCCAATGATCTTCACTGGGATCTGAAAGATATATGCTCGTCATGTCCAATACATACAAGACTACGAGACGAGTACATAACATTGTATACATGATAAATCCAATTATGAATGCATATGTCATCTTACTCATATTTACCATTCTTCACAAGAACTAGGATATTGGGATTTTGATAGACTAATTCCGTGGAACATGGACAGATTTTGTCATTGAGTCATGTATGTTGAACCCCTTTAACATCTTTTCAATATATGTGCTCTTACTTAGGTCAAGAAGCTTTACAGATCTATCTCTATAAATCTTAATTCCTAAGATTTAGGATGATTTACATAAACCCTTCATAGAGAAGGTACTTTCCAACTAGGTTTTAACATTTGCAATATAAGGATGTTATTCCCCATCATTATGTGGATTATAAATATGCTCCCACTAACCCTTTTGTAATCACATCTTTCAAATTCACTTTGACTAAAGTCAAACTCTTCGAGTAAAGTCAAAGTATTTGAATATCTCATCAAATCAAAGATTCTAACTCTGAGATGCTTGCTTCAATCCATAGATTGACCTTTATAGCTTACAAATTTTATTAGCAATAATTGGTTTTATATAAAACATTCATGTTGTGTCACATGCACATCCTCTACAATGTTCCTATTAAGGAATGTGGTTTTAACTTTCATTTGTCAAATCTGGTAGTCATACTAAGCTACAATGACAAGTATGATTTTGATGGATTTAACCATGGCAATTAGGGTAAAAGATTTCATCATGTACGACATCTTGAACTTGTTTGAAACTTGTTGCAACTAATCTGTCCTTATAGGTTTGTACACTACCATTCGTGTTTGTCTTCATCTTAAAGACCCAATTTCACCCTTTGGGTTTTATCCCTTCAAGTGGTTCCACCATGGTCATACCTTGTTGCTGTACATGGAGTCCATCTTAGATACAATGGCTTCTCATACTCTAGTTCCTCAATAGCATCTAGGTTGGTTGTTGGATCATCGTCTATGACTAACTCATCTCTTCTAGAGTTACAATATATCCTAATTGTTTATGCTCAAGGCGTGTTCTACTAGATCTATAAGGTTTTATGTTATACAAGGGCTTGTTTGGTTTCACCTAAAACAAAAACGTGCAGCTGCAACTGCACAATGTTTTCTGATTCCAACATTTGGTTCCGTGCAGATCTACTCTAGTTCCGCCTCCCAACTCAGGATCACAAATTCAACTGCACGGTGAATTTATTCCTGCGTAAAATCTGGAAAATGAACTGGACCTGAATCCGGCGCAGTTCATTTTCCACGGCTACTTGAGCGCTGAGCCGCCTCCCATCTCCATCTTTTCTGTAGATCTTTTTTGTCTATCTTCGTCCCTTCCTTTCTAATTTTTCACTGTTGTCGTGACCATAAGAACACACCTGCATCTGGGTCGGCAGATACTCAGTGCACACCATAGTGAACGTGGATGTTTCGATGGAAGCTCCTGGTGTGTTGGGAATGGGTGTCGTGTCCGCCGACAATGACGGTTGCTGGCAAGCAAGGATTACATATTATACTGTCGGAAACGGGAGCATCAAGTGATGGGAACGTCACCAGAAGGGTAACGAGAGACTATAGGGACAATATGCATGGCGACGTGAACTGCCTAAGATGAAAGCAAATTGATCACTGAAACTTGATCCAACCAAATAAAAACAAACGATACCATCTCATTCTATTTTTATCAAACCAAATGAAAATGTTTTGTTTCCAACTCACTACTTTCTATTTCATGTTTTCATTTTTCTGATAAGGATTGGTTTTACTTACAATCAAACTAGCCCTAACATGCAGTTTACTTTACAGGGACCTGAATAATTTGATGTTGACTTTTTATTTCAGCTTTTAGGAAGCGTGAAGCCAGTCTACAATTGTTTATCATTTTTAGGAAGCGTGAAGCCAATCTACAATTGTTAAATTTTTAGTTCAGCTTTTAGGAAGCGTGAAGCCAGTCTACAATTGAAAACATTATAGTCAGAAATATATGTGGAAAATAAGAAAGTGGACTATATGGATGACACTACAATATAAGGAATGTGGAAGAAGAATTACAACACTTAAAAATTATCTAAGTATAGAAAATTTTAAAACTAAGATTATTTTAACTACATGGACTAATCACAATAAGTAATGGGATCTCTTGAGATGGAAGAGTGTAGTAGCTATAAAAATTCCTTTTCTCTTCTTCAACTTCTTTACCTTTTATAGGCACTTAGATGAAATGGATGAATTTAGTTGGCTTGCCATTTGTTCTATTCAAGTTGTGCCTTTGACAAGTGATTGTTGTTGATGTGGTGACTCAAATTCTTGTAGTTTCCTATTGTTCTTTCAACTTTATGTATTTCACAATTGCTTCATGTCTTGGGAAGTGCTTCTTGCATGCATGCATTGAAAAAATATTCTTGTCTTCTTCTTAGTTTTTTTTATAGAGATGTCACCTCCATATTTGAGTGACTTCATTTTTATAGACGGAGGAGTCTTAAGAAAATATATTAACTATTTTACTTTGACTTGTATCAAATCATTATTTATATTTACTTTTATCTTTTATTGAACCGTTATTTTTATTTACTTCTATTTTCTACCGTTGTTTTCTACCATTTTTTACAATCCAATAACTATTTTTTTCTCTTTCATACTCTTTTCCATCTTCTTCAATTTGAGCTTTAGGGCCATATTTATGGGTATATGTACCCACTATTTTAAGTGAGTAATCCATAACAATTGTCTCCATTTTCAAAATTAGTTTCTCCTCAGAATTAGAATATTTTCTAGATCTAGAATGTCATCAAGTATAGTTAATTGAGAATATTCCTTATGAGGTGCTTCTCTAATAATTTTAGTTTCTTATAAAAAAGGCTTCCTTTTAGTTTCTTGATCAATAAGATAATCTAAAACTGGGGAAGATATTATCTTTTCATTTAAAATAGGGTTTATGTCAAATGTATCCCACCATTTTATCAGTACGTTCCTTCCTAAGTAGGGTAAAAAGGCACTAGTTTCTTTTTCCCATTTCTTGCATAATCCATAGGATTCCATAAATGCGACAATACCTTAGGATATTAAGATCTTTTTTATCTATGCTTTCAAATAATGGGATACATTCATTAAGCTTTTGTGGAAATATCACCTGTTAGCTCCATAACTTTTCTAAGACATAGATGAACCAGTTTGGTAGGTTTGTCCTATAATACCATTTAACAAACCATGAATGAGTTATATGACTATTTTGAATATACAAGACATTTTTACAGACATCTTGATAGTCTCAATAATTGTACTATTGGGGTTGATATTTGTCTTTAAATCTTCTTAGAATATTTAGATTTCCATGATTGTTCCATTCTGAAATAGTGATAATTTTTTAAATTTTTAGTTGAGAAAAGAAATCATTTTCTTTTTTTTGTCTCTAAAATTATGAAATATTTTTGCACTACATGTTTCTATGAGAACTTTTTCATAATAGTAATGATTCTTTTCGAACATGGTTGGAATAAAGTTATATTTATCAGGAAGTTAATCTTATAGTGAAGTTCTTATTTCTTTAGGTAAGTCCTCATTTTATAAAGTTATTACATGTATTGATGTTTTGAATATGAATTTTGATATGTTTTTTTGTTGGGATCAAGCTTCCATTATGTCATTACCTTCTCTACTAGAAATACTTGATTGTGAGCATATGTCTAGGATACAGACCTTATATGTTGATGCAGACATATTTGAATTTTTGTGATTTAGTATAAGACGTCATATAAACTAAAAATTTATTATAAAATATCTTTTTGATTTTGATTTCATGAAAGAAAAACTGTATTAATGAAATTATCCTTGTGATCTAATGCAACCCTAATTTTTCTTAAAATCAAAGTTTACAAATTTATTATTATCTGGGCATGAATCCCTCTTTCACTAACTAATATAGGGGAATTTTATTAGAAAAATGTGTCCAATGATAATATCCTCAATTATGTTTTGAGGAAGGATAAATGATGTTTTGATAATATCATTGTTGATGCATACGTGTTGTAAAAACTTTATGTTTTACTTTAAGTTTATCTTTTGTTACAAAATTAACATGATGATTTGTTGTTTCATAACATTTTTTTGGTATAATATTTTCTCTTATACAATTAAAATCAGATCTAGAATTAAATAACACAATTCCTTTTAGGGTAAAGTCATTTATTTGTATAATAACATCACCTTATCAATTTATTTTGACAAAAATTTAATGATTATTAACAAAGAACTCTTCATTCTCCTCTAAATGCTCATCAATTTGGTTTTTATTAGAGCATTCTCCAAGCATTGTATATTATGCATGTTCATCATTATCATCTTCATCTTTCTCATATATATATATATATATATATATATATATATATATATTTGAAAAGTTTCAACCTTATTTTTAAGTGCAATAATTTCTATTTTGATTTTATTTTATTCTTTCCTTAAGTCTTCCAAAGAAGCTTGTTTATCATTAATTTTTTTGTATTCAATATTTTTGATTACATGATCAAATGAGTATAATTGATTTACTTTTGCTTTTGATTTTTCAGTTGTTTTTTGTCTCCAATCTTATTGATTATCTTTCATTTTTTTTGCTTCTTTATTGTCTATCTTAAATGAAATCTATAGTTTCAAGTATAAATTTTTGTTCACTAATTAAAATGTTAATCTATCTGACGATGTTTTATTGCTATATTAATTACAAAGGCATCCTTCTTTATTTTCTTCTTCCTTTTTTGACCTGAGGATTCATTTGGAGTTAATATACTAAAAAAAGTATCAAGTTCTTCTGACGTAATTTTTTTTATTCTAATAATAATTTATTAACTCTTTTCTTAAAGTCTCATTTGAAGCACTTATTTGCATAATTCCCTTTTGGCTACAATTATAACATGTTATGTTTTTCTTTTTATTTGATTGTCTTGTTTTTTGTGTATAAAACTTCTTTGATTTCTATTATCATCACTAATTTTTTTATAGTTGTTTGCCTTTTCATTTATTTTGGTAAATCATTTTCACATCTAAATTGACAAAATATCCCAATTTCCTTTTATCTATTAATTGTTCTCTTTAATTGACTTTTTCATTTTAAGTAATTACAAAGAGATAACCCTATTTGGTCTATTCTTTGTATTATATCCCATATGATATGTGTTCTAGAGGGACAATTCTATTATATGCTTGTTTAATATCTTTTCTTACCTTTTCAAAATAAAGAGGATAATCTAGATAAAAATTTTGCTTTCCAATCAACATAATTGTAATTAAGAAATTGTAAAACTTTAGAAAGGAAACATCTTCATACCAACAAAAATCACTCGAGATTAAGCTCATTAGTTGTTCTATTATTTTTTCTACTATAGTATCATTACAACCTACAAAATGTTGAATTATGTTTACTATTAGGGTATATATTGTGTGTGATTGGGGTTGACCATTTTCTAAATTAATTTAAAAACCATGCTCATTTCTTTTTGTCACTTGAATTACTTCTTATCTATGAATTTTTTTAAGAAAATTAATCCACCATACTCTTAATTGGCTAATAAATGTTGGAGTTGCCATATGGACAATTATATATTTAGGATTACCATTTACTTGACAAGCAATGACATGGATTAGCATTTTATGGCAAATTTGTAATATTTTGTATTGTAAAAATCCACCTAAGTTTCTTTCTATTAGATATTGGCAATCGAATTGGCATAAAGTAAGATCAAAGTTTCTTTAGTTTGAAGTCAAATATGTTAGTTTAGAATAATATTTTTTCGTTTAAAAATCAAGTCGTTTTATCAATGATAACCTTATTAAGTTGTAGCTCCTCATATGATGTCTCTTCTTCATTAGAGGAGAATGACTCTCCATACATTTTGTTAATTGTTGGTTTTTGAACACATAACTAGTTCAAACTACTTGTGATTTAATGTTTTAATTCATTGAGTTGTTTATCAAACTTAATGGATGCCCTTTTTCCTATTGTAATATTTCCATTTATGGGTTGATGAACAATTAGTGGAAATTTGTTGTCTCAACTTTATTTTGATATATTGGTGTTGTGCCAATTTGTTTAATATCAATAAGTATTGTTTCTATCCTTTCACTTTGTTTGCTTAGGGTCTGAAGATTTATATTTGTATAGTTATTTTGTTCAATAACATGACCTATGGTGTGTTTTAACTGGTTCTTGGCTATATTCTATTAATTTTAATGAACAATCAATGATGTCATTTTCCCCAAATTTTATTGCTTGAAAAGGAGGATGAATTGATTCAATTTCTTCATCTTTTGAAACATATTTTTATGTTAAATATTTTCTAAAACCATAGCACGATCCTACTTGGGAGAGTAGGTACCATTTCTTTAAGCGTTTCAAGATAATTAGTTTCATACCAATCAAAGAAATATATATTCTTGACTAGTTTCATATGGGAATACCATATCTCTCTCATAAGTGACCTTTCATATTTATCAAAGTTTGTAAAAGACCACTTTACTTTTGTTTATTATTTTCAGATAAAAAGTATTTTCTTAATAATTATTTATCCATTTCAAAGTTGTTAGAGTTGTCTTCAAGCAGACATACAAATTTGAAATATGACTCAGAGGTTTCATATTCACTATGTTCATATATTGGGTAAGGTATTCCAATAGTCTTTCTATCCATTATGCTAGACCTTTCAAGTTTATCATAATCTACATGTAAATTTGAATAACCAACATCAATAATGTTTTCTCCAAAATAAGATGGCTTTGATGAAGTAGATTCTCTTCTCGTAGAAGGAGAAAAACTTGTTTCTATGTCACCATTGATGTATTCAAGAATGTTTTATATTTTAGTATTTTCTTTAGGTGCAAGTGTATTTGCTTGTGGTATGGTCCAATTGTCTAGGAGCTTAACTTCTGCTCATCATAAGGCCTTAGGAATAATAGTTTTATTTTTTATATTGGTTAGAAAAGGGCTGTGAGACACTTTTCTAGGCAGATCTAGCATTGTGGAGTTATTGTATTCATGGCCTTGAAGCATACTCTATAGTAAAGTACACTATTTTCAATATTTGGATACATGTTGAATCATGATGTTTGTACATTCACGGCATGTTTGGTTGAAAGGATCAGGATAGGATTCACAATCATGTTCATAACCTAATCCCACATTTGGATGTGTAAAATAGCTTATGGATGGCATGTGAACTGGACTCGAGTCCTAAGCCATCGGGACTCTCCAGTACTCACTCCCCCTAGGTATTCGTTGGGATAGCCCCACCCCGAAATCGTCGATACTCTATGTGCGGCTCCTTCAAACAGACAACCGGCGAACTCCTCGGCCTGCTCATACACCTCCTCCACCTTCACACCTCCACCTTCACGGCCTCCTCGCTCCTCAGGTTTCGTGTACGGAGGCGGTGTCAGCCTTCACAACTATTATCGGCTTTTGCCTAAAGCAGAACGACCTCCTTCGCCAGCACGGCCGCAAAATCCCGTCTACAAAATTAATCCAACCAAAGTTGTACGATTGTGCAATGTTTGTGAGATGGTGCGAGGGGGGTGGAACCCTGGGTAGAAGCTGCAGCGATGGTGGCAGTAGACGCCATGGCCCGATTTGATGCTAGACTCGTTGCCTCTATTTGCATTGTGGTTGTTGTTGTTGGGGAATCCGAGTAAACTAGGTCCGATGTGAGGAGGAGTGCCTCCGTCGATGGCGGTAATAGCATATTGCATCTGCGAGTTTTCCTCCTGTATGCGTTGGACTGCTCCCTTTACCTTTTGACCATGATGACGTGTCAGTGGTTCTTGATTGCGTTGTCCGTCCTCCCTAGGAACAGTGTCGTGATGAGCTCCCACTTGTTGATGTTGATCATGTGAGCCACAAGGAGACACTCCTCTTCCTCCTCCGTGAATGCTCGACGGCTGATGTAGGGATCGAACTGGTGGAACCATCTGAGCCTGCAACTCTTTGCTGATATGGAAATAGAACGGAAACATAAGCAGGACAGGAGCAGAAAAAGGAGCATAGTAAAGATGACAACACTTTCGGCTATGATTAGATAGGTGGGCCGTAATAAGAGACCGTCTGGGCAACTAGATGTAAAAAAAAAAAGACAAAATGTTACCAGATCTGCCTTGTAGCTTATTTGCGATGAGGTTCCAGTTTTGGGGTCCGAATTGGGCGACGAGGTCCCTGAGTTTGGCATCCTCCACTTGTACCTACCCATACTATACTTCTTGTCAACCTATTCAAATCCCTTCCCTTGAACCAAACATGTTCTCTGGGTGATGACTTTCAAAGGATCTGGATTGAAAACAGACGAGAAATTAGGAAATGCATTAAAGTAAATAGGTCCTTCGTTTAATGTTGATTCTACAAATCCAAGAAGGAAATCTGAGAAATTTAGATGCTTACAATCTCGAAGGCATTAAAGTACAAAACAATTTATACCTTTTCTGATTAAGGATTTTGAAGATACTTGAACTAGTCCTAAATGAATAAGGTTGTATCTTGAATTATTTTTTATCATGTTTATATCTCTTTTAGATAGAAGTTGTATGCATTCTTGTGAAGATATAACTGATATAGTTTTTTAATAGTCTTAATGTAATAATCAAATATCAAACAAAAGTCACCTTTAAAGTAAAAATTTTGCCAATTTTGAATGGTTTGTTCAATATTTTTGAAATTGATTTGTTCACAATTTTTTTATTGACATGTTCGAACTATGGAATGGTTTGCATGTGAACTGTTAGAAAGTCTAAAAAATATTTTTTTTCATTGTTATTAAAAATATTTGAAACTAGATTATTTCTTGGGCTGAAGAGTTGAGAGAAAGATTATCTTTCTACAGAGATATTAGGTGGCCTATCAATAGGTACTCCAAGCCCTACAAAATCCTAAACGCAAACCACAACTAAAGCAGGTGCAACATTCTACCACTATGACAAGGAGGCCGCGGTAATCCCCAAGAAGGAAGACCCTGAGCCCTCATCCCTTCAGAAAGAGAGAGAGAGAGAGAGAGAGAGAGAAAGAAATATATTCCAACTGCCCCTAACTTGGATCTGATACCATTTAGGGGGATTTATGATATGGATGTTATATATATATATATATATATATATATATATATATATATATATATATATATATATATATATATATATATATATATTCTTTTAACACTATATAACCATTGTATTGAATATGTAAATCTTTTAGCACTTTGGACATCTATATGTAAATTTGAACTTGTTTGGGACACTTAAAGGCATACTTGCAAAGATAACGAAATTAACATACTTGAAATAAAAGATGTGCATTTGATGCTCTTTTGGTGTCTTGCAAGCCTTCAAACTAGCTCAAAATTAATATGTAGCATATATGTACTATTATGAATATCAATAGTTTTGTTTTTTCATTAAATTATTCATGATATGTAGAGGAGTGTATAATCATCTATACTCTTAAGTGTAAAGATTATGACGTATACTCAGGTGTCATTTATGAATTAAGGCTAAGTTTTAGAAATTCAAACTATAGTTCTTCCAAGCATCATATGAATATCCCACATATAAAATTAGAGTGTTTGGATTTTGGTTAGTAAATCATCCACTATTTGTAAAAAATTAAGCGTGTTTGGATGCCGATAAGTCACTCACATATGTAGTATGGATTGTGCATAATTTTGTTTAGGAGCATGAATTCTATAGTATTTGGATGCATTGTTTAAAACAATCTAAATGAGCTCAAATATTGTGTGTAGGCTATTTAAATGGCACTTAAGAATATCATTGTTGGGAGTTTAAAGTAGTTGTATGATGTGATTTGACTTGAATGTATGACTTCATCGACACATTTGAGTGTATTTCTAACCTGACCATCTATCTTATATTTATGTATCTATACTATGTAAGAAAGGGCATCAAAGGAGTTTCATGCACTTTTTCTTTAATTTTTTAATAGAAAATTAGTCCTTACCTAATAAGACAGTAATTGTTAAGTGAGGTAACACCACAAGAAATGTGCTATGAGTTATTCCTTTGCAAGATTTTTTTCATATTTTTAAAAATAGTGTCTAAGGTGATGTGACTCACCTCGGTGGAGCCAGTCAAAACAAATTGGTCTACTAAGCTAGACTTCCACATCAGGTCATTGTACTCTTTAATTCCTACCCATTCTTTTTATAGGTATTCAATTCAGATCTTTTTTAGAGACTCTAGCTTGGTTTTCTCTTATCCAAAGCTAGTTTCCCAAAGTTCAAACTCTCATTAAATCATCAAGAGAAATACTTGGAAAACGGTAACATGAGATAAATATTTAAAAATTTCAATACTTGTCATTCTGCATCTAATGTATAATGGGGTAATGTTTTGAGATAAAATCACATAGCAGAAATCTATACTATCTTCTAAGAAAATTGTTATGAAGTAAATATTAAAATTGGCTTTTAATTCTTCAATTTTTTTTAAAAAAATTAAACAAATTACTAACTAAAAAATTTAAACAAACAATATTTGGTAGACACTCATTTCATATCTTATAGCAGTTTTTTAGTAGATAAAGAAAGTATGACACTAAAAGATATTATGCAACTAGAAACTAAAAGAAATTATGGAACTATAAAAAGAGAAATAAAGATAAAGAAGATAAGTAGTAAGGGACATAAATGTTTTTTTTATTAAGATTCAACTCACTCCCCCACCCCACACTTTAAAAGTTTGCTTGTGTTCAAGTATTGAGGAAAGAAGAGAAACTGGAGAGAGCGAGAATTGAACATGGAGTTATATAATGACTTAGCTGGCATGCAAGATTGATTGTTTGCTACAATATTATCTAGATTATAGAGATGAAAGGTCATCTTATAAATGACCACTTCGAAATTGAAGAGATATCCTATATCTTGATGAGTGACTAGATGACGGTTCTTGCAGAACACCTTGAATGTAACCCATGCACTTTGAATCCTCCATTAGCTTATAAAAGCATGTTAATATAATGTGGATAAGCACTACACATCTTCATAAAGGGATCCTACACTTGTGCTCTTGAAAATATCATCATCCCTCTTGTAATGGATTGTCCATTATGCTTCCATGTAGTGTAAAATAATTATCGACCTATAGCCCAACTCATTTTTCTCTCTCGTAATTGGCCTCAAAACATAGGAGAATAAGATGAAGGGATATGCATGATTAGCTATTGGTGTTGGTGGGATGATCTGGTTGTCAAGTAATCTGATTCCCTAGATCATTATTGTACTTAAAGGGTGGCAATAATTGTGGATAGAGTAGGATATTGAGGACATATATGAGCTTTAATTTCACTCCATTTATCCTATCCCTGTAAACTTGTATGTGTACTAGAATGGGGTCACTATCCCATCACCTCCTCCATCATTGTTAGACTCTTCTTTATCATCAAGGGTTGATGAAGTAAGTAGAGTTTCCATTGTTGTTCTTACTAATGGTTTCATTTTGATTCAAGTGTTGTAGTATTCCCTGTGAGGCATTTCTCTTTTCATTCAACATTTTGGAGTGATAAATTTTGTAAACAAAGAAAATTAGTAAAAGGAAGGAAGATATGACTTTCAATGCTAATTTTGTTTTGTTTCTTGATAAAAAAGAGAGAAAGTAAGTCTGAGAATCAAATTTGAAAATAAAAAATCTTGGGTTGCCTCCCAAAAGTGCTTTATTTGGGTCTATTTTGACTGTGTTCTCGTTCATCCTTTCGGAGGTGGTTTTTCCACCTCAAAATGTGATCTTTGATGCATATCATCTGTTATGTAGTACTTCCTCAACCATGTTCATTGACTTGGAATGTTTTGGTCTTGATGTTGCAAATATAAACTGCACCATAAGCATACACGTACAACTTCTAAAGGTATGAACCATATTGACTTAAAATTTGATATGGAAATAAATTCATAACAATGTTAAGTAGAAAAACAGAATTACCCTCTAGAATGAAAAAATCCCTTGGCATGGTTTGCATTTTTTAACATCAATGAATTCTGACCAAGATCTAATAATACCATCATGAAAAGCATTATACTGAGTTTCTACTTTGTCAAACAAAGAGAAGTTAAGGATATGCATGTAAATGTCCTTTGGTGCAACTTCATATGTTTTCACAGTATTGCATAGGTTTTCAAACATATAGATTTGATGTGTAGGGTTATATAATACAATACCTTCAAATTTTCTTTCTAGATCAGAGTAATAAGGCCAGTACATAAGTAGTTTCTATGTACATTGAGATATGGTTTAACCACACCCAAAACCATAGCATTTACCTTAGGTGCATGGAGGTCCTAAAGCAAATTACCTTTAAGTATGTCATTATTTTAAACCCTCTTCTCCACCTGGTGACTTTCATCTCGATCTCCCATCTTGATTGGACATTTCTTCTTAGATCGCAAGTACTGTGGAAGGTTTTGTCAATTTTTGAATTGAATCATTTCAATGCTACTAGAGATGAATATATCCACAACATAATCTACCTAGTGGTACCTAAAGAGATAGAATCATTTGATTTAACACAAGTGAAAAGTTTTTCTTTATATATTTTATAGATAAAAAAATAAATAATTTGTAAAGTAAACTAATTAAACAGATAGATTCTCACATTGATCCCCTATAGTGACGCCAAAAACTTGTTGCGCTTGTGTGATAGCATGGAGAGCAAGGAACGCATCTCATTGAATACAAGCTTTTGTTCTCTTTGAGTACAAGCTTAATCTCTTGGGTATGGGTACCAAGATTTAAATTTATAAACTAATCACAAAACATTTAATTCTTTTAGGTGTACAATGTTAGTTTTATAAATTTGTTCATTGATCTCAGTAAGACCCTACTTCTGAATCGATCCTCTTTTTCACCAGCGACCATTGCAAACACAAAAATCAGAATCAATTAAATAAGCTATCAAAATTTCCCTTGTCCAATTCTCCATAGATTGCGAGTAAGGACATGTACATATAGTGGATACCACCTCTCTCTGGGCTCAATATCAATACCTATATATTATGTCTGGACAACCAAAGGATTTAATATGGCCCTTCTCTTTTGTGTACATGATAGACGTTCTCTCAAAGAAGAGTCACTAATAGATGATGGCCATTACTAAAGTATAAAGACACATTTAATCAGAAAAATTGGCAGAAGAAGAAAATAGTTGATGTATGTATTAAACTAATAGTTATATACAAAAAGAGAGAAATATCAAGAAATATGGATCATGTTTCAAAGATAAAAACTAGTCCCTTAGTTATGAAACAACTTATAGTTCTCTAAGATAGAGTTGAGGTTCTTCCATAAGTACATGTTTTTGGGGAGATCAAATTCAAGGTTGCTAAGGGTGTACCAATCGTAGTATGTATAATCATGTGACATTGTGGCATGGTTTCAAGTCTTAAGATTATCCTATCTCCAACAGGTTGGATGGAGGTTTCTAAGTGGATTGGTAGTTGTTGGTTGTATGCCTTGAGAACTAGCGTGTGACGGTTGTAATAGGAATACTTTGTATATGATTCAATTATTAATAAAAGGTATTTTGACTTATTTTGTTTGTTTTAGTATTGAGATGATAAATAAACCTTAACAATATGCTAAAATATTTTGACTCGATGACATATGGTTTGGGCTGAGGACCTAAATTTGAGATTATATGTATACCTGGAGTTTTTATAAGTTTTTTCATGTGGATTCCCATACACAAATGTAGGGAAGCATTTGTTCTGGCACTTCTCTATTTTCACTTGTAAAAACTATATGTAATTTAAGAGAATGTTTATATTATATTATATGCATATATACCAGCCATGCAACTTTCTTGTTATCACTACTATACAAAAACGGAAGAAATTATGATTTTTCACAATCTCAACTCTGTTTCCATTGAGAAAATGTTTCTACTTGTCCCAATATAGAAAATTTGTGTTGTCTCACACATAATTCAATATCTTAGTTAATCTATGTTGATTTTGAAATTCGAGTAGAGTAGAAATTATAGAGTTAGGACACCATAAATAGAGGAATGGTATTCACTCAAGCATCAAGCTTGACCATAAAGAATGAAGAAGTCAAGGTTGATGATGTCATTGTTTCCATGTCCATAAGACAAAATCAAACCCAAAAAGTGGGTGGAGTAAAAAGAAGAATGCATCTTACAACATACATAATAAATGGCGGGAAAAGAGGGGGGCGCAATAATCAATCATATTGAAAATCCCACCTAACAACTTCCCAAGTTGATCGCTGACTAGAATAGTGTAGTTTCATTTAGGGAGATGTATCTATTAACATAATGTTGACTAAGGGATTATTTTGTGACCAACACGCATAAAAAAAGTGTCATCTTGAAAGTTGACGTGATGTTGGCTTATAACCATGTCATTTGGGAGATTATAGAGAAGGTTTATCAAACTTGACTTTTTATCTTTTATCAAAAACATTTTTGCACCATTTTAGAGACTCGTTAATTATTATACATGTCAATGGTGAAAGTGGTGCCCTTGTCAAAAATGTTTAAATAATGGAATTTGTTATCATCGAATGGATCTTGTTCTTCTCAAGAAACTTTGAACTGATTGGTAAGGAAGTTGATCAAGTAGGAAGTGTTTGCTTTTTATCTTTGTAATAGACATTGTAGTATCCCTATTCAATGTATAGAGAATATCCTTCTTCGTATTAACGAGTTCTTGAAGGAACATGAATGAGGAAAACAACACCTTTCCAACTTTGCCCCTCTCATCCAGTGAAGTAATGTAGCTCAAGTAGGTAACGTCACTTGGGTGCCAGGCATTGAGAAACAAATCAAATTAATAAGATATCACCACATTTGGAAAGATACAAAAATATGTTTTTAAAACTATATGGTCAACATATGAGAAGGGCCAATTTCTGGAAAGATAAGTGTCTTTCTTTCTTAGGTAGGACAACATTGACTCAGAAAGAGTGGTTTTCTATTTCTATGTATATCGTGATTTATTTGGTCATACCACAGCATGTGAACTACCATTTGAAGAGTTTATTCTCCACATTTTCTTAAACACGAAAAGTGGTGAAGCAAGATGTTATGAAGCTAGATAGAATGAATTGTCTAAGCCTATCAAATGTGGTCCTAATTGTTTACAGCTTACAAAAGATGCAAACGACAAGTAATATGAAAGTGAAATGAGCTAAGATCATTCTGATTCAGACAAATACCAATAGGAAACAGGTCGTCCATGCCTCACATGGCTCCAAACACTCTCCTATCACATTATGGTTGCTTCTATATATCTGGAAGAGTTTGGAAATCCTTTCTTCTTACTCTCAAATCCTACTGAAGATAGTGGTATTATTTGGGGGTAAAGAAATGGCGTGGGATCTATATTATATTTCAGGCATCTTGTGGTTAAATTTGATTTCTTGTGATTATTAACTATATTCACAACTCCTACATATGATGAGATTGGAATTTCTAAAGGAGTTGAAGCATACATACAGACTTTCATAGAGAGATTTAGTGAATTTATCTGCAATCACCCTTGGATGGAAAATGGAGCCATCAATTTAGCATCCCTTTGGTACTGATTGTCTGGAATATATGACCTCTTGTGTTTCATTCTCCCAAGTAACCCAATGGGACTTGATTTCATATCTAATCCACTATTGTTAGAGTTCAGTGGATAAGACTTCATTTTTTGGTTGTTTGGAACAAACAATCTCACAACCCATTTGTTGGATGTTAATACAAAAATAGAACATTCATGATGAAGAGCACCGTGTGAAACATGTGAGAGCCAAAGAAAACTTAATGAAAACATCACAGAACATGCGAACCAGCGTAATCCTCGACAAAATAGAAATTAAGAGTTTGGACACCTTTTTCAGTCTTAAATGGTCTTAGTTGAACCCATACTAGGTAGATCCATCCACCCGGTATGATCCAATACAACAATCATCTAGATCAACAGCTCATTTGTCTGATATTTTGATGCATGAACTCAGAATTCATAATATATGTTGTCCAATAATAGTTCTGTTTGGCACTTATACTCTGGGGGAATGATGTTAAATTTACACCAGCTGCAATGTTAGTTACATGATAAAATTGAGGATGGGGAGCATATACCCAAGAGTATAGGAAATTTCCTATCCTATATCGGAGTCTATCTTTTTTTTTAAATTAAGTCAGGAGGTTGTATTATTCACCCTACCCTCCTCGCGTAGGTCGCAATCACAGCAAAAATGATATACATCTGCCGCTTATAAACTCGCAATTCAACCCCCGAGAACCCCAGGCCCAACACACCAACAAAGAAATTAGATGCCCTCTCTATTGATTGGAACCGATCAGTTGAGGTGTCCCAACCGATCGGTTGGTGCTCCAACCGACCGGTTCAAGTCCCCAACCGACCGGTTCACTTGTGAACCAATCGGTTCAAGTTGCGAGTTGGTTGCTTTTGTGGAAAATCTCGAACCCTTCTACTCCTGCTTTTAGTCCCATATTGCCGGGGATAGAGAACCATGTCCCATGACCCGCCTATATATAGGGGTATTGGGGGCTTCTCATAGTACAACTCAGTGCAAGTTGGTTTCTCTGCAAAGTTGTCGTTCTCTCTGGTTTTGGTAACCGAGAGAGAGCCCGAGCAAGTGCTTCCCGCAAAGGGAGGTACAACAAGGGAAAGACAACTACAGTTGCAATTGGCAGCAAGAGAGTGTGTTGGCGACTAGTACATCAACAGGAGGGTGCGACTCCTTCCACTTCCTTGTGGGACAAGGAGTGTGGAGTTTCAGGTGGTCCGTGTGGACTACTTCAGAGGCGGGAGGTCACTGCCGCTCAGGAGGACAACTATCATCCGACAGTCTGGTAGGAGGAGGAGTCTTCAGTCCCGGTGCGACCAGGAGCTGCACAGACACCGTCCAAGACCGGAGGTGACGACCGTGCAAGGTACGAGGTACTGTCGCCGAGCAAGCCTCGGGACAAGGTATGATTCACAAACCATCTTTCCTATTATATAGACGTTGACGCGATTCCTTTCGTTCTGGGTTTTGGGGAGAAAATTTTTTCGTTGATTCTCTGCCTCCTTTAAAACCCAACAGTGGTATCAGAGCCACGTCAACTATTCTATATTTTAGGATTATCGATATGATCGATTTTGGTTTGTCGCCTTTATTTATTGCATGCGATGCAAATAATATCGGCTTTATACATGTCCAATCCACAAATCCCAAATATACATATATGATATGTAATATTAATGCAATCGATACGTGTCGCCCTTAAACGAGTTTTGTGGTGGATGTGTAGCATGATTATGGCCTATAAACCCCTATATCTGTGTGTGGTTGTTTATGTGGTTGCTTGCATCTCAGTCTGCGCACCGATTCCCTTCTCCTATTCCTGATGTAACTCGAAATAATTTGAGAATTCTTTTTCTACCTTTGCTCCCCCTGAATGTAACTCGGGGTTTCACAATTATATTGTAAATAGGATAGATTTTATTTCCTGTTATGTCAAAGAACGACCGACAACCAGAAGACGATCGGTTCAAGGTGTGAACCGATCGGTTGGTGATCCAGACGGCCGGTTCGAGGAACGAGACGATCTGGTGGCGACCTGAGGAGATGCACGATGACCGGTGAACCGATCGGCTGGAGGCGCCAGTCGATCGACTGGCGGCACCCGAACAACCAACCTGATGGCGAGCCGATCGCTCATGGAGATGAGCTGATCAAACCCAGAAAGGTAGGCACAGATTTCATCTTGTACAGGTTGCATGTGATGTAGACCTAGATGACCGTGATTCCTCTTGGCTCGAGGAATCACAAATAGGATGGCCATAATCATTGCTTTTTATCGTTTTGCATGTTTTCTTTGGTATATAGCATGTATATGATACTTACTATATATTGTGGTGATTGGATATGTATATGTATATAAAAACCAAATCCCTAATTAAATATTAAGTTTTAGATGCCTTCCAAATGTGACACATGTGAAAAGCTTGATCGACCAAGTGTGGGCACGCCCTAGTGTGGTGCACCGTCTATCTCATGGAAGCGTGAAGGATGAATGTGTGGGTCTGCCCTAGCAGGGTGCATATTCATCGTGTTGGCTTTGGGTCAGACTTAACAAGGTGATCTAGATGGGATCTAGTACCTTGAGGCATGGAGATGATCATTGCAAAGAGTTGCATATGACATCTTTCAAGAGTTGCATATGATGCAATTGGCAAGAGTTGCCTACCTGAGAGATCTGAGTTGTGGGTGACAGCCCTAGCTGGTCCATGGCTCAGAGGATTTCAGGATCTTGACCCACTAGAAGATTGTACATTGAAATCTTCCGAATTGATGGTGAGGGCTATCAATTTGAGCCAAAATAGTGGGAGCGGTAATTAATTAAAGGCCTAATTAACTATCATCAAAATTTATTCAAATCAAATCAAAAGGTTTTGACAAATGCAAATTTTCTCTTGTAGAATGGAAAAAGAATCATCTTGTAAAATGAGAAAATTAATTGAGAATAAATTCCATAACTGGTTGAGGACTGTGAGAAGTGTTCTGCACAATCCAGATATACCAAGAGCCTTAGAATCCACTCTATGTACGCTTAATGTGTTAGTGAAGAAGAAAGAAGGTAAGGGAGAGAAGTGTTCTCTCACCAAACCAATTTCTTTTACATGGAGAGGATGGAAGGAACAATGAAAGAAGAAGTCAGAGATAGAGATCTCTACTTCTGGTGTATACGTGATAGAGATTAACTTTACTACTTCTTCGTCATGGGTACTTGATACCGGATGCAGATCTCACATTTGTTCAAATGTGAAGGATCTTAAGAGAAGTAGGCCTTTGGGGAAAGGTGAGGTTGAACTACGTGTTGCCAATGGGACAAGAGTTGCCGCCAGTGCCGTAGGAACCTATGAGTTAACTCTACCTAGTGGGCTAATAATAGAGTTGAAGAACTACTATTATGTACCTGCCATAAATAGGAATATCATTTCTGTCTCTTGTTTGGACAAAGATGGATTTGAATTTCTTATTAAGAATGGAAAATGTTCCATTTCTAAAGATGGGATATTTTATGGCAGTGCCCCTATGTCTTATGGTATATACTTGATAGATTTGGAGACAAGTGTATACAACGTAAACACCAAAAAGCAAAAACTCAACGACTCAAACAAAACATATCTCTGGCATTGTCGTCTAGGGCACATAAATGAGAAGCGCATTTCTAGACTCCATAAAGATGGTTATCTAGACTCTTTTGATTATGAATCAATAGAGACATGTGAATCTTGTTTGTTGGGCAAGATGACCAAGACTCCCTTTTCAGGTAAAGGTGAGAGAGCTAGTGATCTATTAGGACTCATACATACTGATGTATGTGGGTCTTTTAGAACTAATTCCAGAAATGGGTATCAGTACTTCATTACCTTCACTGATGACTTCAGTAGGTATGGCTATGTGTACCTGATGAAACATAAGTCAGAAACCCTTGAAAGGTTCAAGGATTTCATGAATGAAGTACAGAACCAGCTTGGTAAAAGTATTAAGGCACTTCGTTCCGATCGAGGTGGAGAATACTTAAGCCAGGAGTTTGAGGACCTTCTGCGAGCTCGTGGTATTGTATCACAATGGACTCCACCTGGAACACCACAGCATAATGGTGTGTCTGAAAGAAGGAATCGCACATTGTTGGATATGGTGCGATCAATGATGACTTTTTTTGATCTTCCAATTTCCTTCTGGGGTCATGCTCTTGAAACCGCCGCGTTTACGCTTAACTGTGTACCATCTAAATCGGTTCAAAAGACACCATATGGGATATGGTACGGGAAGCGTCCTGATTTGTCTTTTCTGAAGATTTGGGGGTTGTGAGGCTTACGTCAAGAAAATGTTTCCTGATAAGCTTGGACCCAAATCCGATAAATGTTATTTTGTTGGATACCCCAAGGAAACGAGGGGATATTACTTATACCACCCTACTGACAACAAAGTGTTTGTTGCCAGGGATGCTGTATTCCTAGAGAGGGAATTTATTTCCAAAGGAAGCAGTGGGAGGAATACAGAGCTTGAAGAGGTTCAAGCCCAACAAGAAAACATTGAAGCGGTAGATGTACCAGAGGAAAATGGAGATTCACAAGGTGTTGTGGAATCTCATTCTCCTCAAGTAACACAAGGACCTCGTAGATCTAGTAGGACCCACCTTGAACCTAAGAGGTTTGGATACCTTGTCACTCAGGAAGGTGGTGAGTTGATCATAGATGATGATCCAACTACCTACGTAGAGGCTATGGAGGGACCATATTCTGAGAAATGGCTTGAAGCCATGAGATCTGAGATGGAATCCATGTACTCCAACAAAGTATGGACTTTGGTGGAACCACCCGAAGGGGTAAAACCCATAGGGTGCAAGTGGGTCTTCAAGAAGAAGTCCGACATTGATGGCAATGTGCAAACTTATAAAGGCAGATTGGTTGCTAAGGGATTTTGACAAGTTCAAGGTGTTGACTATGACGAAACCTTTTCTCCAGTTGCCATGATTAAGTCCATCAAGATCATGCTTGCTATTTCAGCTTATTATGACTATGAGATTTGGCAGATGGATGTTAAAACCGCATTCCTTAACGGGAATATAAATGAGGATGTGTACATGACACAGCTTGAAGGTTTTGTAGATCCAAAGAATGCCAATAAAGTCTGTAAGCTGCAAAGGTCAATCTATGGATTGAAGCAAACATCTCGGAGTTGGAATCTTCGATTTGATGAGGAAGTCAAAGTGTTTGGCTTTATTCAAAATGAAGATGAACCTTATGTGTACAAGAAGGTTAGTGGGAGCTCGACCACATTCCTTATATTGTATGTGGATGACATACTTTTGATGGGGAATGATGTCTTAGCCTTAGAGAAGGTAAAGACTTGGCTTGGGAAAACTTTCTCAATGAAGGACTTAGGAGAAGCATCCTATATTCTAGGAATTAAGATCTATAGAGATAGGTCTAGAAGGCTTCTCGGACTAAGTCAGAGCACGTACATTAACAAAGTGCTGAAGCAGTTCAGCATGGAGAACTCAAAGAGAGGCAACATCCCCATGCTACATGGAGTCACGGTCTCTAGAGCTCAATGTCCCCAATCTTGTAAAGAGAGGGAGCGTATGAATGGAATCCCATATGCATCAGCCATCGGATCCATCATGTACGCTATGTTGTGCACATGCCCAAATGTCTCGTATGCTCTCAGCATGACGAGCAGGTACCAGTCAGATCCCGGGGATGCTCACTGGACAGCCATGAAGAACATCCTCAAGTACTTGTGAAGGACTAAGGATCAGTTTCTTGTTTACGGCGGAGAGGAAGAGATGGTTGTAAAGGGTTACACCGATGCAAGCTTCTAAACCGATAAAGATGATTACAGATTGCAGTCAGGATTTATGTTTTGCCTTAATAATGGAGCTATGAGCTGGAAGATTTCCAAGCAAGAAACATTTGCCGATTCTACTATAGAGGCCGAGTATATTGCTGCTTCGCATGCAGCAAAGGAGGCTGTGTGGATCAGGAAGTTCATTTTTGAACTTGGTGTAGTTCCCAGTAGTTGTGATGCAATTGAGCTTTATTGTGACAATAATGGAGCTATTGCACAAGCTAAGGAGCACAGATCACATTCGCAGTCCAAGCACATACTGCGGCGCTTCCATCTCATACGAGAGATCGTACAATGAGGAGATGTGAAGATTTGCAAAGTACCAACTGATGACAACATAGTTGATCCACTGACTAAGGCCCTTTCTCAGCAAAAGCATGATGGTCATGCTAGGTCACAAGGACTGTGATTCCTTGGTGACTGGCTCTAAGTGCAAGTGGGAATTTGTTGGTATGTATGCCCATAGAGCAAGTCATATGATGATTGTAATGGGATACCTTGTAAATGATTTGAATAATAATCAAGGCAATTTCTGATCTATATGTTTAAACTGTTTCTGAGATGATGGTGTAACATGATAGATGTCTAAAGAATGGTTTTTACTCGATGACGTATGCTTTTAGGTTCATGACCTAAACGATGAGATCATACGGATGTTAAGAGTATACATTCTTGTTTTGTCCCTAGTCGGTTGTTATTATGGAAGTAACCATAGACAACAATAACACTAAAGACTAGATTGTGTGTTGGTTGATGACAGAATCTCATTAGTCATGATATAGTGATATCAAACCAAGCACATAGGTACTTGTTAGAGAACAAGGTACCGGACAGACCCACCGTGAGAGTGACACATGGAATCATGACTTGGTAGTCACAGTCAGCTCTCACAGTGATGGTGGTGAGTGTGATTCTTTGACCTGAAATGACTACACTCAACACATGTCGTTGGGTACACTTTGACATCATCAAACGCAGTCCTGAAACATGGGTTGTTATAAAGGTGATGATTGGGTGGCTTTGACACATGGGGCTTTTGAGGGGTGAGTGATAGATATGGGATTTGTCCCTCCTGAGGGAGTTTGATATCCTTGGCCACTTGATGAGTAGGATTGAGAAAGGCATGCACATGCACGTGTGAATCAATATGTGATATTGATGTCATACACATATCACTCGGTCTTCTCTGAGATCAAGGAAATGAATGAACATTGACAGGATGACTGTTCCATGCCTCGAGTTCATTCAGGATATCAGTGACAAAGGAATTATAGATTCACTGTAACACCATTCACGGATTGTAGGATTGAAAGTTTTTCTCCAACTTTCTATTTCACTTGGGTAGCAATGATGTGTGACTAGACACCGCTCTTTCCTTGTGAAGTCATAAGTGTTATGGACTTTCACTGCCAACGTGAAATGAACCTAAAGGGTCACACACATAGGATTTAATCTGGAAGAGGAGTTTTATCCACAAGCCATGATTAGATTGATTATTAAAGGAGTTTAGTAGTTCAATTAAACACTCAATTAATCGATAGCTCAATATCATAATGTTCAAGGTGTTGGACGCATTGATTGGAGTATCGGATTGATTGAAATCGCATTTGACTGATTCTGCACAACCTGCACTCCCAACCGATCGGTTCATGTGATGAACCGGTGGACTGAGGTTGCTGAATCGGTCGACTCAATTGTTGAACCGATTGGCTCATGCACAGAGTGAAATGAGCGGTTCAAGTGTTGAACCGATCAGTTCAACTGGTGCAACCGAGCAACTTGGGAAAGTAGGATTGGTGAGAATTTTCCTTGCGTTTCACTTGCCCAATTTGATTGGAACAAGGATTGGTATTCGATACCAATTAGAAACAAAAGAAGGAAAGTCAATCCGGGATCGACCAGGACCACCAATCGACCGGTTCACTTGTGAACCGACCGGTTGAGGTGTCCCAACCAATCGGTTGGTGCTCCAACCGACCGGTTCAAGTCCCCAACCGACCGGTTCACTTGTGAACCGATCGGTTCAAATTGCGAGTTGGTTGCTTTTGTGGAAAATCTCAAACCCCTCTACTCCTACTTTTAGTCCCATATTGCCGGGGACAGAGAACCCTGTCCCATGACCCGCCTATATATATAGGGGTATTGGGGGCTTCTCATAGTACAACTCAGTGCAAGTTGGTTGCTCTACAAAGTTGTCGTTCTCTCTGGTTTTGGTAACTAAGAGAGAGCCCGAGCAAGTGCTCCCGCAAAGGGAGGTGCAACAAGGGAAAGACAACTGCAGTTGCAATTGACAGCAGGAGAGTGTGTTGGCGACTAGTACGACAACAAGAGGGTGCGACTCCTTCCACTTCCTTGTAGGACAAGGAGTGTGGAGTTCCAGGTGGTCTGTGTGGACTACTTCAGAGGCGGGAGGTCACTGCCGCTCAGGAGGACAACTGTCATCTGACAGTTCGGTAGGAGGAGGTGTCTTCAGTCCCGGTGCGACCAGGACCTGCACAGACACCGTCTAAGACCGGAGGTAAAGACCGTGCAAGGTGCGAGGTATTGTCGCCGAGCAAGCCTCGGGACAAGGTATGATTAACAAACCATTTTTCCTATTATATAGACGTTGACGCGATTCCTTTCGTTCTGGGTTTTGGGGAGAAAATTTTTGTTTCCGCTGCTTCTCTGCCTCCTTTAAAACCCAACACAGAGTTGGCAGTATGGAAACCCGTCGATCCTGGCACCACTCACAACTACCATTTTTCTGATAAACCATGTACACAGCGGTTGAAAAAGAATACAGATTGACATCCGTTTATGCACTTTTAATGCATCAAATGCTGGAAGTTTAAATGGTGGCGGCCAAACTAGGCCTAAAAGCCAAACATATTGCGGCGTGCCTATTCCGCACAACTCCAGCCATCTAAAATCGTTCACACTGGGTTCGGGTACTGACTTTTTAAGTTACGGGATTTTATATATGAATGGTGTGTATGCGGTAATTTAGTTTGTCACTCAATCAGGACTCGTTGTACCAGGTACTGGTTTGAATGAATGAATGGCAGGGAAATGCGGACGACAAATCATGTTGTATTTTCAAATTCTGTTGATACCAGCGTAATTTTGGATTGCCATTTTTATTGCTGAGCAAGACAGACACCGGTACTTGTACGACGCGTTTTCTATAGGACGAGTCCTATAGAAACTCCATAGAACTCAATCACCATAGAACTCAATCAGATTGTGTTATACTGGAGAATTTGTGTTTCTCTCTCCTTATTTTTTCTAGGGGGTTGGGTTTTAAAGATGAGTGAGAAGAGATTACTGTATTGTGATTGGTTGTCCTATACAAAAAGTATAGGACACCGTCCTATAATATCCGCTACCGTACTCGTAACGTACACGTGTATTAACAAAATATGAAAATTACTATATAGGAATGCTGCATTTGAAAGGTTGCTACCCAAACTAGGCCTTAATACCGTGGGAGTCCATACCTTGGCCAGTTGGCCTATTCTTAAGTTCAACTTGAGACTGTTGATGTCCGGCGGAGACCAGCGCCTAAGACAACCTGTTGTAGACGATCTCCGGGATCATCAATGCTATCTAACTTGAGCCTACTGTAGAACTCCGGGGATTCTATCTTGGGGAAGGTTCTGAGTCTCATCATATTATTCAGGTTGTAGATAATGCGGAACCATACATTCTCTAGGGATGGAAACTTGCCTTCGAATCTCGCCATACATCTAGATTTCCAGATGTTCCACGGAATAAGCACGGCTAGGCGACTACTCACCCAAGTATTAGCCGAACGGGTAGAACTGATCGCACATCGATGCATGCGTGAGGGCAGATCGCTTGGTGCAGGATCATCTACCAGATCCGAGAACTTACTCCATAGGAAACGAGCTATCTTTCCCTCGAAGAGGAGGTGTGTTACATCTTCAACGTGGGGGTCCTCCGGGCAGCAATGACATTTAGATACCAGAGAAATATGACAGCTCCGAATCCTATCATCAGTAGGCGCATTACCTCGGATGAATTTCCATATATAACATCGCACTAGCACTAGGTGCATCCAGCTTCCATATATTAGTAAAGTTATTATCGATCATAACCGGCGACTCACTCACAAGCTAGTTTCTAGGCCGAACTCAGACTAAACAACCCTCTGGGGTCCGGAGCCCAAACAATCTTGTTTGCAGTGTCCGATATAATCACCTCTGCATCTCTAATCAACGCCAAGCCCTGCTCGTCGAGTAGTTCACTCAGGGTATACCATCCCTCCAAAAATCTTTCACACGAAAATCAAGCTGTCTGTCACTAGCGATCATTGCCGTATCAGCCAACCTGGAGTCGCACCATAAAGCATCCCAGAAGGGGATGTCTCCCCTTCCCACTACCCATCTATAGTGAGGGTAAACAGTGGGGAACATAGCCCAAATCTTCTTCCAGAAAGGTGAGGCTGCAGCACTGAGTTTGAGGGATGGAGGATACACGCCGGATCTATTAGTAAAATGACTAGCATATTTAGTTCGACAGAAGGAAGCCCACAAAGGTCACGTTTGATTAGCTGTATCTTGTTGGATTTGCCGGAATGCAGCATTTAATTAATCCCGGTACAGTGACTCTCCGATTTTAGATGTTCCTGCAACACAACACTTTAGATTTGGTCGATCAGTATTTCTGTGCGGGACGTTGAGAAGTTCATGGCTTTTTTGCACTGTTAAATGAGCGAGAGCGTGGACGGCGTGCTGGAGTTCGGCGCCCACTAGTTTTGAGATGGATACCTCCGTTCAGCAATTAATGATTATCCCTGAATGCAGGATTATTTAATTCTCATTTCTCCAGTCCCTTAAACCAAACATAATTTTTCTCTTACTGGATGATCTGATACAATGCAATACGGTTACACTCGCAAAACAAACGTGCCCAAAGAGTCACCCGTCATAACCTCCCAACACGCCTTGGCTACAAACGCTCGGGTCAGTTCCTGGAGTTGTTGAAGACCCCAAGCCTCCTCGCCCCGTAGGGATCGCAATCCTCTTCCAGCACAGCAAGCTCTCCTCTAGTGGTTAGAACGATCTGCCCATAGGAATTTTGACATGATGAATAGGAAAGGTGATAATGCATTTCCTTGCTTAAGGCCTCTGTGCAAGGGGAAGAAACCCGAAGAGAAATCTCCCAGTGTAACTGTTGCCCATACGCAATCAAAGAAACTGAGACACGTGTCAATAGCTGCCGGAATGAAGCCAAATCTGGATAGTACCTTACGAAGTACCTCCCAAGAAACACGGTCATACGCCCTAGACAATAACATTGGGGTAAGGTCGACCTTGATTAATGTCATGCATCAGTTCCTTAACAAGCCTCATATTAGGCAAAAAATACCAAAATGATAGGTTTGGCCATTTTAATTTCCATAATAGCATGTTCTTGAACTTAATTTCCAAAATGACACATTTTGGGGGCAATGTGTCCCATGTAGAGACGCATTGCTCTCTCGGGAGGCAATGCGTCTCAGACCAAGACGCATTGCTTTGCGACAGAGCAATGCGTCCCGAACTGGGACACATTGCTCACACTGGATAGCAATGCGTCCGGGGCCTGGACGCATTGCCCCTGTGTGGGGCCAATGCGTTCTGGCCCGAGACGCATACCCTTCGGTGGGACCAATGCGTCCCGAGATGTCCCAATAGCTAGTTGGGGCAATACGTCCTGGTCGGGGACGCATTGCTCCCCCGACCGTTGCAACATAGCCGTTGCGGGCCGCGGCCGTTGCCACGTGGGGGGGGGGGGGGGGGGGGCAATGCATCCCCGTTGGGGACGCATTGGTCTCCTATATAAAGGAGACGAGATCATCCCCCAAACCCACATCATTCATCCATTTCCTCAACTTCTTCTCTACTTTCATTGCTCAGGAGTTCCATGCTCGGATTTCTATTGCTTGGAGTTGATTTTGGGCAATCTTAGAGCTGATTATGGGTGATCATGCAACTATTCCTCTATTGCTTTGTTGTTCGAATTTCTATTGGTTCGATGTATGGTCGGGATTCTTTCTCTTCTTTCTGTTCTTGGGTTTTGAGATCTCGCCATTTGAGGTAATTTTTCTGCTATATTTTTAGATTCAAAATTTTGTACCTAAAATTACTATGCAATATTAAAAATAAAATAATTGTATTGCTACTATTTGATTCCACATTACTAAAATAATGTTATAGAAAATGACACTTGAAGGTTAATTCATGTTCAAAAATTTATTGTTCCAAATTCCAAAATTATTATTCTAGAATGTTAATGTTATAGAAAAAATATTAATTCAAATTTATTTTTAAATTCAAAATTATTGTTCTAAAATTTGAACTACTCTTCTAAAATTGATGTCAATGTTCGAAAAAATTAATTCATGCTATAAAATATTAATTCATGTTAATTATTGTTCTAAAGTTAAATTATTGTTCTAAAATCTGAATTACTATTTTACAATGATAGGAACATGGCATCTAGTTCACATTCACAAATTGTCAAGCTTCGATATAATGATCAATTTCTCTCAGATGGGTCTTATTCTAGTCGATCTGTTAGACCCATAAATATTTCACTTATCAATACCCTATTCGAACTAAAATCATATATCCATACAATACTTGACATCAATCCCAACTACTTCTCTATCAATATATCATATCATTTCCCTAGAGAAGATCATATGCTCATACAAGTTGATGATGATGATGCATATAGAACCTTGTTCGCACTTTCATCTAATGCCTATATTGATGTGTTTTTTGAAAAAACATCGTTCCACCAACAATCTAGTTTCATTAGTTTGTTGAATCAATTTGAATCACGACCATGTAGCAGTAATGTAACTGCAGAATGGAATCAACCACTTGAATTCTCTCAAAATCCTACTATTGAGAGTATTGGTGTTGAGGTTGAGGAGGGTGAATAAGAAGGTGATGATAATAGTGATCATGAAGGTGATAATGATAGTGATCAGGAAGGTGATAATAATAGTGATCATGATGATGAGTCATTGACTGAAACTGATGATGAGCATGGACATCCATTCCCTGACTCTATTACAGCATTGAGTTCCATTCCATCTATATTTGATAAAGAATGGCCCCAACATGAACACATTGATACCAACTATGAAGCTTTTCAAGATGAACAATGGGTGGAAGATTTTCGTCAGGAATTTCATCTCAATTACAACCCTTCCAACACTGAAATATATGAGGGTGCTTTATTTGCATCCAAAGCTGTAATGGTTGAGATGATCCAAAAATGGTTGGTACAAAAGAATGTCCAATATCGGACACAATGTTCAAATAATCATCATCTTAAATTTGTTTGTATCCATGACCATCGATGTCCTTGGAGTTTGACCGCTTGCTAGTCCAAAAGAGCAGGTGGCATGTGGAAGGTAAAATGTTATAGTACAAGCCACAATTGTCAACTAACTATTCCAAATCAGGACCATCGCCAAGTCACATCATCTTATATTGCGTATATGATAATGTCAATCCTAGTATCAAGATTGGATATGTCCACACGAGAAATTCGTGACAAGGTGAATGCTGAACTAAGGCTCCATATGTAACATCCCTAACATCGGTTATGTATTAACCCTAGGTGTTTTGCTTAAATAAGTGATTAGATGCTTGTGTTTATCCTTTGAAATGTAATTAAGGCTTTTGAGGAACTTATATTTAAATTTCAGTCCTTTTTACATAATGTTGAAACATTGTTTTGTTAATAATGGACCAAAGTGAAAATTACCCAAGTTGAAGGGTTAACTTGCAAATTGCACATGTTAAGATGTTCCTCTGATGTTGAGACATCATAACAATGTATATGATGAATTGGTAAGGTTTCCTCAAGCTTGAACACCAAGATATAGCGTTTAGAGCAATCCTTGTGCATTAAAACCTAGTTATGGTGTAATCTGCAAATTACCCAAAACCTAGGGTTCAACATGTAAAATATACCCTCTATAAGATCTCTCATGTTTCTTGGCTTCAAGTAGAGCAAAGAAAATGAGAAGGGCACCTCATTTGAATGATTATGGTAGAAGTGGAAACTACTCACACTAATAAATGTTTTAAGCAATATCCAATAAGGGTGGATATTTTTTTTTGATGACCGAGAGAACCCACCTCGGGAAAAGCCGACATGGTAAACTCTCGAGGCATGAGAGGGTGTGGTCCGATCACCCCCCTCCCGTGCCTAATCAGCATGAATTGCCGTTCACAAAGTGCCTTCGGTGAGGTTCGAACCCAGGTCCTTCATTGGGACTTACTGAGCTCTTACCACCCGGGCTACTATGGCCGGACGATAATATTGGAATAAGGGTGGATATTAAAATACATCTCTTTAAGGTGTTAGTTCTTTTCCATTTAACCTTGGATAATGGAGGAGTTTTGCATGCATTTAGTATGTGGAAACGTGGCCAAGGATGGAGCAAGCCTTGGTGGATATTTTGGGAGATAAAAGGAAATAACTATCTTTTTCTTTTTGCTTTGAAAAGACCCATAAATATATATAAGGTATCTTTTCCAACCACACAAAAGATCGTTTCCCTTAGTTATTTTCTTCATCACTTTGCTTTGGCTGACCAAGGGAAAGCTCTGGATCAGAGGAAGGATGACCATACTGACTTGGTAAGTTTGGATCATCACCTACCTCGAATCAATGGTGGAAACTCTAAATCAATGGTTAGTAATTGATTTCCTTCACACGATTTCCCTTTCTAGCCCTCTTGTTCATCCAAAACTTGAAGAAAGGACCTTGGACAACTACTGGAGCTTCATCCACCATTAAAGATACGAATCTTGGAGCTCTAGATCAGTCTTAGAGGTGTGTTTTATAACTCTAACCCTTAAGCTTTGTTAATGCATCATTCTTTCCTGAAAATCATTGCTTATACTTCTTCTTTAGATATCTTTGTGTGTTCTTACTA
This sequence comes from Alisma plantago-aquatica, assembly GCA_963693085.1. Lineage (NCBI taxonomy): Eukaryota > Viridiplantae > Streptophyta > Magnoliopsida > Alismatales > Alismataceae > Alisma > Alisma plantago-aquatica. The sequence goes on along the minus strand of OY856411.1, from coordinate 175,459,720 downwards.
TCATTTCCGTGAAGAACAACCCCTGTTCTTGGTTGAACAGAGGTAGAAGATGATGACATTAATTTCTATATTTATCCAATAATCTACTTTATCAAACGGTCTCCCAACCTTACTCATACGGTTTGCCAAACCGTTTAGAGCAAACAGTTTCAAACCGTTTGATTGCAAACGATTTCACAAGAACGCATGGAAGCAAACGGTCCAAGACCATTTAGAGGCGTTGACCATTTGGAGGCCTGTTGAGAATAATGTAGACTAATCACCTACCAAAAATCATCAATTAATTCCAAGTGGTTCACCAATCAAAGGCCCATCAACCATCTAAACCCTAATCGGGTCAATTGTTGATTTCAATAATTGACTTAAGTTGAAGTTTGGGTTGACTAACCCAAATAGTTTTAAAACCGTTTGGGGATCACCCAAACGGTCTCAAGACCGTTTGGTGATCACCCAAGACCATTTGGAAGTCTAGGGTTAAGCATAGTTGACCAATTGAGGATTCTATGATATTAAGTTGATGAGTAATCGATTGCTGATTTTGGTGACCAATTTTAGTATCCAAACCCTAAATGAATGAATTGGTTTTTGATAAAATAATAGACAAATAGTCTCAAGACCGTTTGGAGGATATCCAAACGATCCCAAGACCGTTTGGGGGTCACCCAAGACCGTTTGGAGGTCTAGGGTTGACTATGGTCAAGTGGTTGAAGATCTAAAGGTAACAAGTTGAAGTGTAATTGATTGTTGACCTAGTGATCGATCCAATGAATCAAGCCTTAATTGGTTGAGTTAATTTTTGATGTTGACTTGAGCAAACGGTCTCAAGACCGTTTGGAGGTCATACAAACAATCCCAAGACCGTTTGGGGTCAGATCATGACCAAATTGAATGATGGTTCGATGATTTCAAATCAATTAGACTCACATTGAAGTATGTTGAAGGGTCATCGATTTCAAACCCTAATCCAATTGATCCAAGCCCTAATTGATAATCAATTGAGGGTCAATTGAGTGTCAAATCAGTTGAGGGTTGACCTAATTAACTTAATTGATTAGTGGCTAACATGTGCATGATCGATTGAGGGGTTCAACATTGGAAATCCTTTTTCAATTGAAGTGTTTGAGACACTTTTTGGTCCTTGCAGTTTTGAGGTGGTTTGGGCCAAACGGTCTCAAGACCGTTTGGGACCAAATGATCCCAAACCATTTAGATTCATGCGGTTTCAAGGTTGGTTGTGTTCAAACGGTTTCAAAGTCAAACATGACCAAACGGTCTTCACCACCAAACGGTTTCAAAGTTAAACATGACCAAATGATCTTCACCACCAAATAGTTTCAAAGTCAAACATGACCAAACTGTCTTCACCACCAAACGCTCTTCACCACCAAACGGTTTCAAGGGTAGACCAAGACCGTTTGGAGAGTTGTTAGACAAGACCGTTTGAGGTCTACAAAGGTCAAGATCGTTTGATCCCTTAGAGGTCAAGATGGTTTGGTGGATGATTAACCTAAACCTCGTGGATACTTAATTTGATTAAAGGACCAAGTAAGTAGTTGATTAAGACATGATGTAATCAATGGTGATTATAACAAAGGTACCCTTGATGGGATAGAGTGATTAGTACTCTTTGAATGAGTAAGACTTAATAATCACAATAGTAATAGCATAACCAATGATGTCAATGTTGAATGGACTCAGCCTAATCAAGGGTGATGCAGACATTAATTTATAGAAAGATGAGAGAGACAACTTCTTATATGAATGTTAATCAAATAATGAGCTCCTAATATGGATGAATACCTAATTAGGGTATGATCCATGATAGTGAGATCATGAAACCCTAGTTATGAAAGCTAATGAATTATAATCCTAATTGAGGGCAATAATGGGAGTATCCCTAATATATGATGATGATATAATCCTAATTCATAATGATGACATGGTAACCCTTAAGTTAAAGGTACTTTGTTGATCATTCCTACTTAGGGTGAATAGTAAACCCTAATGGTGAGATATTAATGATAACCCTAATCAAGGATGATTTAATGTGAGTAGTAAACCCTAACCCAGGGTAATGTGATGAGTATAGTAAATCATAATTCAAAGTATGCTAAATAAGAACTCTAACCTGGAGTGATGTGATATGAATAGTAAACCCTAATCAGTTTGAAGTATTGATTTCATAAGTGTAAAATGGTCATGGTGATCTTCTATAGCACGGTCGTGGTGGCCTCCCCTTGCACAGCCATTCTTGGTTGCACGGTCGTGGTGCTCTACACTTGACTTGGAGTTGATTTGCATGTAAACCTTAATCAGCAGTGATGCTATCATTATTGTACATTGTGCTGATATAGAAATAATGTGCCTGTTATCATTTATATTAATAATGCAGGTTTTTATGAAATAGTGAGCATAGCCAGGTAGGAGCTATGATGCAATATTCATTAAAAGCACTTTATAAGCTTTGAAAGCAATGATATGCTATGTTGCCTAGTGAGAGGTAACAAATGAGACTGATAGATTGTATGAGCCATGAGAAATATCTTTATTGCTACAATCATGTTCACATTGTTAAATGACTTGATGGCAATATGTTACTTGGTAACAAGTGTTTTGCTGAACTAAGGGTTTGAACACCCATGTTCTTGAATCATAATGATGAAATGGTTAGGGATTGATATCCCAATGATAACTAGATGTGAAATGAACTTGATACAATTAGTACTCTTTCTTTATAGCAATTGTTTTAATGGTTTATGTTTGAAAACATGCCTGATGCTAAAAGAATGCCATAATGTACTTAAATAATCAAGTATAATGATATCATGTAGAGCCCTGACCATAGATCCATCATTGTCAGAAGTTAGATGATGGTGAAACAAGTTTTCCTAAGGGAACTCCTGGAGAGCATACTTTTGAGTATGTGGGGGTTATGGATACAAATATCCTTACGTCCTAATGAGGGAATTGATGTGAGATGTACATTTAATCTCTCAATCCTTCATTATATGTATATGTCAAGAAGATGTATCACTAATCTCTCGATGATGTTGTTAATGTTGCATCTATGTGAGATAGACAAGAAATCCCACGATTGCGAAGAGAGTACATCATGCCATTGTAACTCTAATAGCGAAGTTGCTAGAATACCCTAGAAATCTATTATGGCAGAGACACGAGATGTCCTGCATGTTTCTCCTCACACTGACTGAGGAAGATGAGGTCATAGAAATCCGACTCTTCTGATGACCTATGTATGGTACTGATTTCGACTTCAGAGTGGTCGGTTGGAGTATGAGCGGTATACCTCATATCCTCAGGGTATAAATATGTTTGTAAAATGTAATCAGTCATATAACATAATTTCTTAGGTTGAATTACGAGAAACAATGATTGATGATACATTGTTTATAATGTTCTAGTTGAATAACTGGTATACATGTCCTTCATATTCCTTATTGATCATATGTCTTGTTATTCAATTAGATTATAATTGAAATGATTTCTTAGAGAATACTGCTCTACTTAGCTTATTCAATGAATTTCCTGCTGTTAAATTATTATAGTCCTACTGCTCATTGTTATTTTGATATTTGCAATAACCATGCTTCTGGGAAAGAGTTATAACTCTCGCTGGGACAATTATTCAATTGTCTCACCCCCGTGGGATTCAACTTTTTAGGTAGACGCCGAGGAAGGAGGAACCCATCAGTGGGTGAGCAGCAACAACATCAAGGGCAGAAGTGATCCACAGGTGGAGTCACTATCTGTTAGGTTTTGTATATAGAGAATCCTATGTGTCGTCTCTGTACTCTCAGGTCCTAGGAGTTAGTAGATGGATTAATATAGATCTGAGATTTTTGGCATAATGCCTCGAGATTTTTGTATACTACTCATGTACAGCTTAAATAGGTAGTCAGTGTTATGACTCTCGAGATGAGATAATACAGAGATATATTGATGAATCAGCTTGTAAATGACTTACCTTGTTTCTTTATGAAAGAGTTTTACCGTTTGAGGATCTCTTTACAAAAAGTTTTAATTTTTAGTGATTTTCATTAATTCAACTGCTAATCAATCGCTTCCGCATTCGTTAATCTCATTTTGTTAAGAATATCATCACACCATATATCTTACAAGAAGGCATTTCTAATGAGGAGGAAGGTTGTTTGTTAAATATTTGGAGACTGGGAATCATCATATCATACTTTGTTGTCATTCTTAATTTCTCTATCACAATTTATTCCAAGAACTATATATTCCCACCTTTTGGATGAGTATACCCTTCAAACTAAAAGCACTCGTAGATTCAAGCGGGTGTTCTGGGCATTTGGTCCAGCTGTGAGGGGTTGGACCTATTGCAGGCTTGTTCTTACTGCTGATGGCACATTTCTAACAGGAAAATATTTTAGCACACTTCTCATTGCATGTGGCATAGATGTTGATAATGGTCTATTTCCAGTTGGTTTTGTTGTTGTCGAGGCAGAAAATAAGGACTGATGGGAGTGGTTCTTTGGTTCTCTACAAACTTGTATTCCAATCATTCCACGCTGTATGGATCTATGTATTATTCCTGATCGAATGAGTGGAATTTTTCCAGCACTTAGGTCAAAATTTAACTGGGCTCAACATAATTATTGTCTTCAACATCTTCGTGAGAACTTCCATCAAAAGTTCAAGTCACAGGAGTTGAAGGAACTTTTGTGGAAGGTGGGACCCACAACTGATACACATGAATTTGATCGTCTAATGGCTGATATAGAAACCATAGAACCAGCGGCTAAGGAGTATTTGATAGCCCAAAATACAATATAGTGGTCTCTCACATATGACAGAGGCTATAGGTATGGGTCATTGACTAGCAATCATGTTGACGGGTTAAATGGAGTCTTAAAAGGTGTTAGAGGTTTACCAATACAGGCACTTAATGTTTCCACATATTATCACTCTGTTACAATGTGGTTATAGATGCATAATCAAGCATATGGTCATACACAAAAGGGTTTTAAATGGCCCTTTAGGTTTCATGATAGGCTTTTTGATGTATCACAGGATGCACAAAAATTATCAATAAACATCCGTGTGAACAATGATGAATGGCTTGTTGATGACATGGACGGACATTGATTTCAAGTCTTCGTGCGTCCAAATGGTGTAAGTGAATGCAGTTGTGGTTTTCCACAACAATGGCATTTTCCATGTGCTCATATTTGGATAGATGTAAGATCTATCAGTTATGATATTGATGCACTTGTGAGCCCATATTACACAAATGAAGCTTTTATTTAAACGCATATAAAACTGAATTTCGTGGTATTCCCAACAAGAGGTATTGGCCTCATTTTGATGAAAGAAGAGGCATTTATTCCTTATTAGCCCCAAGGAAACGAAGGCACGCTGGAAGACCAAAGAAAAAAAGAAGGCCTTCAACTATGGATGTTGATCCAAATCAATATACATATCATTGTCATAAGTGTGGAAAAAAGGGCCATAATAGACACACTTGTCCGAATGTAATATGATGTCTGGTCATGTAATGTTTGCTAATTCAATTTACTCAAGGCATGTAATGTTTGCAATTTTAGTTTGTTCAAGTCATGTAATGTTTGCAATTTCAATTTACTCAAGTAATGTAATGTTTGCAATTTCAAATTAATCAAGTCATGTAATGTTTGCAATTTCACTAAAAGAATGAATTTATAATGGGTTTTTTTATAGATGGCTCATCGAAGGACATGGACATTTCAAATGTCTGTAGAGTTAATCCAAATAATAGCTACAAAGTGCCTACATGGAAAAATGGCTCATCAAACTCTACTGGATGATGACTGGAATGACGTACCAGATTTGTTGTAAAACAAGTTAGGATTTATAGTGACAAAAGAACAAGCAAAATTTCATTGGTAATTTTTAAATCAAATGTTTCACATATATGAAGAACTTCTTGAGCTACCTAGTTGGTATTGGGATCACACAAAACAGAAAGCAATGCCAATCAATTAACAAGTTAAAAACCAGTTAGCTATATCACATCCAGAGATACATCGAGTTCTACATCAAATGTGGCCATTTTATGAACCTCTAGATGAGATATTGAATCAAATACAGTAACTAATTATTGTAATATTTCTCTTTTAGTATTTCATGTTGTATTTTAATATTGTTTGGTAGTTCATGTATTTGAATTAGTTTAATCTTATCTAATGAAGAATCTTGACAAACTTATATGTTGTACAATATTTGCACTTTTCATTTAATGTAATATTTGCACTTTTCATTTAATGTAATATATGTACTTTTCATTTAATATAATATTTGCACTTTTTATTTAATATAATATTTGTACTTTTCATAGATATGGCTCCTAGACAAGCATCCTTCCGACTCTCCTAGCACCACTTTATGTTGTCACAGTGGCCTATTACTGACTCGGGTGTTTTGGAAAACATTTCTTTGGCTGGTTTTGGGCTTGTTCATAGGCTATGACCTATCCACCTTAATCTCAATTTAATCACTGCATTAGTTAACTGGTGGGATAACTCTACCAATACTTTTCAATTTCCCCCTTTTGAGATGAGTGTAACCCTTCAGGATGTTGCAGTTCTTTTAGGCCTTAAGATTGATGGGCCACCGGTTATAGCTTCATATCCTTTAGGCATAGATGAGGGGCAATTTTCTTCATGGTCTCACCTTTGTTAGAGTTTCTTAGCATATGCACCAGATGGGATGTCTAAGGGGAATATCTCCTTTATATGGTTGTGTAAGACCTTTAGGGATATGGATTTCACTTTAGGAGAAGAAGAACAACAAATACAAAATAGGATAAGGTACACTAGAGCATATCTCATATACTTTTTAGGTAGTTATCTTATTCCTAATAGTACTGGGGATAGGGTTCGTGTACGGTACCTCCCACTTTTGTCTGACTTTGCTAGTTGTAGCACTCTATCTTGGGGTGCTGCAACATTAGCATACTTGTATAGGGAGTTGTACAAGGCTACCACCCATTCTAGGAAAACCGCCCACCTGTCTGGTTGTGTATGTCTATTGTAGATGTGGTGTTGGGAGAGGTTAGGAATTAGACGCCCAGGTTCAATTGTTATGAATTGGGGGGAGTGGCCAGACAATGTTCCCTTGGGTTACAGGTAAAGATTTATACAATTTTTTTATACAATTATCCAAACATTTTGTAATGTTTATCTAAATTTAGTTTGTCAATTTAATAAGTGGCCTACATTTCTTGAAAGGAGTGATACTATGAGAGGATCTGTAAGGACCCTGACCTTCATTTTGGGCTTACCCTATTTGTTTTGCCTAAACCTGGTGCTTGGTTGCTTGCTAATCACCTTTAGTGGTGATTAGGGTATGCTTGTGCTTTGTTGAGAATTGAGGTGCTACTTGCAAAATAACCTGAGATAGGGTTGAAGAGCAAGTTTTTCACCTTGAGAGATGTCTTTCTCTCTCTTTGCTTCCTCTAGGGTTGAGAGGAAGGTTTGGGTTCATGCCTTGGGTTGTCTTGGGCTTGTTTGAGCTCTTTTGGGCCTTGCTTTCCCTTGTTTGGGCCTTTCCTTGCTTGGTTGTGCCTTGTATCGGGAAAGGGTGCCTTCTGTCGGCCATGAGGTATCACCCATGAGGGTGTGTCAGCCTTGGAGGTGTAGTGTGTCGTCCTTTGACCTTTGTTGACTTTCTTGCCTTGGTTGTGTCACCCTAGCTTGGACATGTGGCCGATCCTTGGTTGAGTTGTGGCATGGCATGTGCATGTGTTTTGCAAGGTGGTGGAACGTGTGGACAAGTGTCCCTTGGTAAGGTGACACCTTGCCTTGGTCTAACCTTGACCCCCATCTATATATGCCTTTCCTTTCTCTTCCTTAGGAACCCTTTAGCTCTTTGTTTCTCCTCTCTTCCTTGGTGCAGAATACAACTCTCCCTTACAACCTTGGTGGCCGATCCCCTTGAAGGAGTTCTTCTTCTTCTTCCCTTAGCTTGGTGGCCGAACCCTAGGTGGCCGAAGTAGTGAGCTTGAAGCTTGGAGCTTTGGAGCTTGAGGAGTTTGCTTAAGGTGGGTTACATAACTTCTAACCCTAGATATACTACTTTCCCTATGTTGCATGTTTCATATATGTTGACAATCGGTCATGCATGTATGTTTCTTGTTCTAGAACATGTTGTTGATCTTATAGATTTTATGAGCATGATGTTGTTGTTGTTGTTGTGGATGGGTTATATGTATTTACACCTAGTTGGCTGAACCATAGATGAGGTTTTCCTTGGTAACAACACTCCTTTCTCTCTTTGGTCTAGAGAAGTGAGTTTGAGCTCTAGTAATGTGGGCAATACCCCTCTCTCGTTTAAGTTGAGAGGTGAGCTCATGTTCTAGTTGCTTGGGCAATACCCTCCTCTCACCATGGATTTGAGAGGTGAGCTTTTGATGACCTATGTTGAGGTTGGTCCTTGTGGTTGCCCGATTTGTGAAAGAGGTTGTGCAACACCCCTCTCTCTTGGTTGTTGAGAGGTAAGCCGACCTTCTTGATCAACTAGGGTTTGGTGCCCTTATGCTTGAGGTTGAATACGACCTTGTTGGGTTGTGTCTTACACGATATGACTTTGGGGATAGTGCTGCCCGATAACCTTCTTGTCTTGGGTTGTACCTTTGGCTGATACCCATGTATGCTTGGGCGATATGTTTTGTTGAGTGCCCTGCATGATACACCTTGTTGAGATAGTTTTACCTTAGTTCTCGATATCCCATATCCACCCTAGAGTTAGGGTTTGGGCGACACGGTTGCTAAACCCCTGGATGGACATCTTGGTCGATATGAAGCCTCAACCCAAGCTTGGGCGTTAGTGTTGCTCTAGGCGACATGAGTTGTCTACCCTTAATGCACGATATGTCCTTGAGGTTTAATCCTTGGTAGATAAGCTTGCTTGGGTGATCCTTGTATCCCTGGCCGATATGCCTAGTTGAAGCTTAGTTGGTGCCCGTCATGGTCCCTTGGACGATACCCTTGGTGGGGTTGTTGGGTGGGCGATACACCCTTGATGAGATGTTGCCCAATAACCTCCTTAGGGTTAAGTCTTGGATTACACACCATGTAGAGAGGGTGCTCGATGCACTCCCTTGTCTTTAGGTGGCCTTGGCTATTATCCCTGATAAGTTTGGATGATATGGTTTCATGCCCGACATGCCAACCCCAGGATGTTGACCGTTATGATGTCGGCCATGCACGACACCTTTCTTGGGCATCATGGTTACCCTGGCCGATAGGGTTAACCCTCAGATGATGCTATAAGGTTGCACTATAGGGCCGCCTTGGGCGACACCCCTTTGGCCGATATGGCTCGTGTTGAAGGTTAGCCGATAGTGGAACCTAACCCTAACCCTAGCTTGGTGCACGTTAAACCCTTGGCTGATAGCCATGGTAGTGCTACACGTTATGACCTCGCGGATGGCTGCCTGACACCATGAGTGTTAGTGGAACCTTGGTGCATGTTAGAGGATGTGCAGTGTTTGGTTGGATTGGTGGTGAGTTACTTTATGGTTTGGAACCCTGGCCGGTACACCCTTTGGTAAGGGTTGGTGTTGCTCGCCATACCTGTAGTGAGGGTTGCAGGATTTTTGGTGAGGGTTCTGATAACCTAGAATGTATATAGTTGATAGTTATCTTTTAATAATGATAACACAAGTGACATGATGTAATCACCTTGCATCCTGCAAATATGATGATGAGATATAATGATAGGTTGTGAACCAGGAAGCTTGGGAGCTTATGATGTTGCTTTACATGTTGATATAACACATGCATATGGTCACAAGTATAAGGCATAACATATTCCCGTGATTGATATTAATACTATGAAAGATAAAGCTTGTGTGATATACTCATGGATTCTTCTTTATACTTGATAGCATGATCATTCTGTTAATCCATGATGGCTTCAGTTATGTATATACTAACCAAGCAGGTATTTCATGTGGATTCATAGCCTGGTAAGATCTATGAGATATATGTGCTCTGAATAGCACAACGTGATGATAATTCTTGTTAATAAAATAACAAGTTGATAGGTCTGAGGACCTGATATAAGGCTGAGTGCCTAGTTGAGGTGTTATCCTCTGATGATGAGATAAGGGATGCGTTCCCAGGATGTTGATGCATGATTGTGATTCCTTGAGAGGAAATGGTTGATATCATGAGGGATTGAGGTACCAAGATAGTATGTTGATGGAAATAATGATGAAATTCTATAAGGCTATGTGTATACCTTGTTTTGCCTCAACAATTGGCTTAAAATATACTAATCAATGATAGATAAGCATGTCATGTAGTTTGCCCTAGCCATAGATCCATTACCGTCAGTGTTTCGTGATGGTGAAATAGGTTTGTCCTGCGGTATTACCTGGAGAGCATATTTTTGAATATGCGAGGTTTCCCCTAGCCTAAAATAGGAGGGTTGAGTGCAACTGTGGTTGCAGACTCAAGATGTATGGAGCATGGTGAACATACCCATTGCTCAAGATATGTGATGATGACCATGATGCGTTCATGGATCGGATGTATATACTAGCACCTATGATGAGGTGAGCTAGATATGGGTTGCTTGCGGAGCTAACCCAGAGGCTGAGGCCTATAAGCATAAGACTGTGGTCTTGCTTGATGATTTGTGTACTGACCATGAGAAGGTGAGGTCATGGAGTCTGGATCTCCTTAGACCTTGTGTGGTACCAGATTGGGCTTCGCAGTCAATGGTTGGATTTGAGCAGGGAAGGCTCACTTCCTCAATGCATAATAAAACGTAATCCAGCCGAATAAATACATCATGCCTAGAGAAAAACACGGAACATTGATTGAGGCCTTGCTTATATAGTTGATCTAGTTACACCTTGCAGATACGTGTGCGATCCTTATATCTTATGATAAGTTCTTATAAAACTTATCTTGTCAATCATATTCCATAAAGAAATACTTGGTAATATGCCTCCCGGATATCTTGGTAATCTTGATGGTAATAATAGCTTTGCTCAGTATGCTGCTCTTATTATACAGTTATTCAATTATTTGTTGTTATCTACTTTAACCTTTGAGGTTTTATAGTTGCGGAGGGGAGTTATTTTTCTCGTTGGGACGTGTGTCTCACCCCACTGGTTTACACACTTTTTAGGTGACCACTCTAGACGTGGTGGTGGTCGTGAGGTTGCGGCCGAGCAGCAAGAAGAGAAGTAGAAGGCAAGAGATGGACATGCTGATGTTTTGGTGGTTTTGTAGTAGAGTCCTAGAAGTCTTCCATGTACTCTCAGGTCCTTCGAAGTGTTTTGATGACGTTTCACGATGTTTAGCTGCTGTAATTTTTGTATACCCTGTTGCTGGCCGTACGTGGTTGTTCTGTATGTATAAACAGGTGATGAACTAATATGTGATGTTGCGATAGTGGGTGATTTTAAGTTGTGAACATATCTGGCAGGTGATCTTGAATATATCTATATATATATATATATATATATGACCTGATCTTCTTGCAGGGCCTGGTTGCAAATGTCATGTACGTATGTTTCCACAATCAGTTTTAATTAACCTGTGTTTTTGATAATATATGGCTCCGTACATTTTCACATGTTATCTCGTTGTCTATGTGATGGCGGGGTGTCACAGTTGGTTTGGTATCAGAGCTCTAGGTTCACTGAGTCTACAGGGATGTAGGACTAGGTTTGCGTCTTTTCTTGTGAGTTTTCCATATTTTCTTACAATAACCTTCTGCTCTCAGTGGAAGATAAAGCTTAAAGATGTCTGGAAACCATAAAGACCATGCTGCCAGAGCAGCGATTCTGCATCAGTTGATGGAGCAGGAGGGCAGGCACACAGAGATCGGGTGTCTGAGGTCCTCCAACTTGACCCAGCCATTCTTGAAAACCCTGTCTACCAACAGCTTATGGGGCAGATGATGGCTACGATGAATCACATGGTGGAAAGGTTTCCAGTGCCTCAGCCAAGAGTACAAGCTCCCCATAGTGAAACATCACGTATTGGGAAGACCTTTGAGCGGCTTCGCCGCGTCGGAGGTTTGGATTATGCTGGGACGGTTGATCCAGCAGATGTAGATATGTGGCTGACAGGTTTTGAGAAGGCCTTCCGGATCCTCGACATCCCCAAAGCAGACAAAGTCAAGCACGCTGTCTACCTTCTGAAGGGCAGTGTTGGCCACTGGTGGGCCATCGAGGAGGAGAAGCGGCCTCGTGAGGAGATTGGTTGGGAGATCTTCCGGCAAGAGTTCATTAGAAGATACTTTCCGAAGACGTATCTAGATGAGAAGATCAACCAGTTTCAGCATATATGCCAAGGAATGATGAGAATCACCGAGTATGAAGCCAAGTTCATGGACTTGCTGAGGTTTTTTCCTCACATGGCAGCGACATATGATGAGTGGATCAGGCGGTTTGAGAAAGGTTTGAGTGTTGAACTGTCGACATCTGTTACTGCTTTAGAGAATCGAGAGAGGTTTTCCACATTTGTGGAGTCCGTCCACAGGATTGAACGATCTGATAAGGAGAAAAGGGAGTCCATGACCAGGAAAAGGCCTGCTCAGTTCTAGGGACAAAGATCTGGTGGCTTCAAGAAGTCAAGGTTTTCAGCACCTTCCATGATGAGAGGTTCTAGTGCACCGTCACAATGGTCCCCGAGTAAGGGAAGAGGTTATGTTTCTTTTCCGTCGAAGGTGCATAGTACAGCTTCTGTGGAAGTAACAAATCCATCTAGACCACAGATAGAAAGTAGGTCATGTTATCACTATGGACAGAAGGGACATTTAAAGTCAAATTGCCCAAGAAGAGACATTGAGGTAACACAACAGCTGAGGCAGAATCAACAAGGACCAGACAGACAATAGCCCAGTGCTAGCAGAGGGCGAGGACGCGGTCAAGCATCATAAGAGGGATCGTCTACTCGAGGAAGTAGAGGACGTGGACAACAAGCAACGGCTCGATTCTATGCTATGAGTCAGCCGAAGGCGATAGTCAACCCGCGAACGGTGATAGGTCAGATGGAGTTATTTCATTCTGATTTGTCTTCTTCTTGCTTTATATCTGTTTTGGTTGACCCGGGTGCTACACACTCTTTTATCGCACATAGTCTGCTTGATAGTTGTCCTTTACTTGTTAGTTGTAAGGAAGATATCATGTTGTTAGAAACCCCTCTTGATGGTTCCTCGATGCTTCAAGAAGAGTGTCCATCTTGTGTCTTATCTTTTTCGGGACACAGTATACAAGTGGATCTTATACCACTTGATATGCATGGATTCGATGTGATCCTTGGGATGGATACCTTAGAGAAGTATAAGGTTGTGTTGGACTGTGGTTCCAAGTAGGAAGTGTTTGATGAAGATGGAGAGAAGTGGATCTTCCAAGGAGATAGGAAGATTCTTCCGACATGTCTAGTGTCAGCAATGGTGGTAGAAAAGTTGTTGTGGCTAGGTTGTAAGGCTTTCTTAGCTCACGTTGTAGATACCAAGGCAAAAGGTCCTAGCCTTGAGGAAGTAACGGTTGTCCAAGAGTTTGCGGATGTGTTTCTTGATGAGTTCCGTGGTGTTCCCCCACCTCGAGAGATTGATTTTTAGGTCAATCTAGTACCAGGAACAAAACCAGCTGCACAGACACCGTATAGGATGGCTCGAGCAAAGATGGCAGAGTTGAAAAAGAAGTTACAGGAGTTTTTGGAGAAAGATTTCATACGACTTGGCACATTTCCTTGGGGTGCTCCAGTGTTGTTCGTTAAGAAGGATGGGTCGATGCGGCTATGTATAGATTACCAGTAGTTGAACAAAGTTACGATTAAGAATAAGTACCCATTGCCGAGGATAGATGATTTGTTCAATCAGTTGCGTGGTGCTATAGTGTTCTCAAAGATCGATCTACGGTCTGGATATCATCAGTTGAGGATTAAGGCGGACGACATACCAAAGTCAGCGTTTAGGACGAGGTATGGTCACTTTGAGTTTGTGGCTATGCCATTTGGGCTAACCAATACACCTGCTACTTTCATGGACCTGATGAACTAAGTGTTATGTCCGTTCCTAGATTAGTTTGTTGTAGTCTTTATAGATGACATTTTGATCTATAGTCGGGACAAGCAAGAGAATGACCGACATATTTGACAAGCGTTGACTCTTCTTTGCCAACATCAGTTGTATTCCAAGTTCAGCAAATGTGAGTTTTAGTTTAAGGAAGTGACATTCTTAGGTCATGAAATATCTGCAGAAGGAGTCAGAGTAGACCCTAAGAAGGAGGAGTCAGTGGCAGATTGGGAGCAACCAAAGACGCCGACAGAAGTTCGTAGTTTCTTGGGTTTGGTAGGATACTACCGAAGGTTTATCAAGGACTTTAGTGCAATCGTGTTGCCGATGACAAAGATGACCAGGAAGGATGTACCTTTTATTTGGGATGATCGTTGTCAGCAAGCTTTCCAAAGTTTGAAGGAGAAGCTGACTAGTGCTCCAGTGCTAGTGCTGCCAGAGCCTGGGAAGGGCTATGTTGTTTTCTGTGATGCTTCTAAAAAAGGCTTAGGTTGCGTGCTGATGCAGGAAGATCATGTGGTTTCTTTTGCTTCATGACAGCTTAAGAAACATGAGGAGAACTATCTGACACATGATTTGGAGTTGGCAGCGGTGGTCCATGCGCTAAAGATTTGGAGACACTATCTTTATGGGGAAGTGTGTCAGATTTTTACAGATCATAAGAACTTGAAGTATATCTTTTCGCATAGTGAGCTGAACATGCGACAACTTCATTGGATGGAACTGATTAATGATTATGATTGCACCATTGAGTATCATCCTGGTAAGGCAAATGTAGTAGCTGATGCGCCTAGTAGAAAGTCTTCTTCTCTCTCCACAAAGAAGGCACAGTTGAGTTCCTTGGTATGCCATAGGCGGGATATGTTTGTCTCCTTACGATAGATGAATGTACAGTTGGAAGTTTCCTTGTTGACAGGATTGTTGGCACAGATGCAAGTCAAGCCTACGCTGAGACAATAGATCAAAGATGCACAATAGACAGATGATACAGTGCAGCTAATCAGGTCAAAGCTTGGCAGCAAAAAGTGTGATGAGTTCCATGAGTCCGAGGATGGACTAGTTTGCTATCATGGTAGGATGGTGGTTCCCGATGGTGATAATTTAAGAAAGCTAGTGCTCGAGGAAGCACACACGTCGATGTATGCTATGCATCCAGGAGTCACCAAGATGTATCATAACCTGAAGGACATGTATTGGTGGTCTGGCTTGAAGAAGGATGTAGTTGAGTTTGTGGCTAAGTGCGCAGTATGTCAGCAAGTTAAAGCTGAGCATCAAAAGGCTGCAGGTATGTTGCAACCCATGTCGATACCACAATGGAAATGGGATCATATAACCATGGATTTCATAGTTGGTCTACCAAAGACAGCTAGGAATCATGATTCCATTTGGGTAATAGTGGACAGGTTGACAAAATATGCTCATTTTATACCGGTAAAAACAACGTATACAGCAGAGAAGCTTTCTCGGGTGTATGTAGATGAGATAGTGTGTTTGCATGGTGTACCAGCAATGATAGTTTCTGACAGAGGTCCTCAGTTCACAAGTCATTTCTGGGAACAGTTACACAAAGTGTTGGGAACGTAGTTGAGGTTCAGTACTGCTTTCCACCCCCAGACGGATGGACAGTCTAAAAGGACTATCCAGACTTTGGAGGATTTCTCCGAGCTTGTGTTTTGCAGTTCCTAGGTAGTTGGGTCATGCATCTCAGTTTGATAGAGTTCACTTATAACAATAGTTATCAGCGGAGCATTGTCATGGCTCCTTATGAGGCTCTATATGGAAGGAAGTGCATATCCCCTTTATGCTGGTATGAGTCTGGTGAAAATCAGCTTTTGGGTCCTGAGTTAGTACAGCAAACAACAGAAAAGATCAGAGTGATACATAAAAAGTTGAAAACAGCACAAGACAGACAGAAGTCTTATGTAGACAATCTTCGACAAACTCTAGAGTTCCAAGTGGGATACAAAGTATATCTCAAGGTCTCACCCTGGAAAGGCGTTCTAAGGTTTGGCCGGAAAGGCAAACTGGCACCCAAGTATATGGGGTCGTACCCGGTAATAGCACGTTTTGGTAAGGTAGCTTACAAGTTAGAGCTACCGCTAGAGTTGTGTAGGTTGCATCCAGTGTTCCATGTCAGTATGCTGAAGAAAACTCATCCAGACACAGGGACAGTGATACAGCTAGTTGAGGTTGAGCTTGATGAAGATGTGACCTACGAGGAGGGTCCGGTGGCGATCCTTGACAAAAGAGTAAAGAAGTTGAAAAGGAAGGACCTGGCCCTTGTGAAGGTTCTGTGGCATCATCGCGGTGTTGAGGAAGCCACATGGGAGCTTGAGGAAGAGATGAGGAGGAAGTATCCCAATCTTTTCTCTTCGGATTTTGGGGAAAAAATCCTTTTGTAGAGGTTTATGGCTTATAAGGACCCTGACCTTCATTTTAGGCTTACCCTGTTTGTTTTGCCAAAACCTGGTGCTTGGTTGCTTGATAATCACCTTTAGTGGTGATTAGGGTTTGATTGTGCTTTGTTGAGATTTGAGGTGCTACTTGCAAAATAACCTGAGATACGGTTGAAGAGCAAGTTTTTCACCTTTAGAGATGTCTTTCTCTCTCTTTTCTTCCTCTAGGGTTGAGAGGAAGGTTTGGGTTCGTGCCTTGGGTTGTCCTGGGCTTGGTTGAGCTCTTTTGGGCCTTGTTTTCCCTTGTTTGGGCCTTGCCTTGCTTGGTTGATCCCTGTATCGGGCAAGGGTGCCTTGTGTCGGCCATGGGGTATCACCCATGGGGATGTTTCGGCCTTGGAGGTGTAGTGTGTTGGCCTTTGACCTTTGTTGACTTTCTTGCCTTGGTTGTGTCACCCTAGCTTGGACATGTGGTCGATCCTTGGTTGAGTTGTGGCATGGCATGTACATGTGTTTTGCAAGGTGGTGGAATGTGTGTACAAGTGTCCCTTGGTAAGGTGACACCTTGCCTTGGTCTAACCTTGACCCCCATCTATATATGTCTTGCCTTTCTCTTCCTTAGGAACCCTTTAGCTCTTTGTTGCTCCTCTCTTCCTTGGTGCACGATACACCTCTCCCTTGAAACCTTAGTGGTCGATCCCCTTGAAGGAGTTCTTCTTCTTCTTCTTCCCTTATCTTGGTGGCCGAACCCTAGGTGGCCGAAGTAGTGAGCTTGAAGCTTGGAGCTTTGGATCTTGAGGAGTTTTCTTATGGCAGGTTACATAACTTCTAACCCTAGCTATACTACTTTCCCTATGTTGCATGTTTCATATATGTTGACAATTGGCCATGCATGTATGTTTCTTGTTCTAGAAAATGTTGTTGATCTTATAGATTTTATGAGCATGATGATGTTGTTGTTTTTGTTGTTGTGGATGGGTTATATGCCTTTACACCTAGTTGGCCAAACCATAGTTGAGGTTTTCCTTGGTAGCAACACTCCTTTCTCTCTTTGGTCTAGAGAAGTGAGTTTGAGCTCTAGTAATGTGGGAAATACCCCTCTCTCATTTAAGTTGAGAGGTGATCTCATATTCTAGTTGCTTTGGTAATACCCTCCTCTCACCATGGATTTGAGAGGTGAGCTTTTGATGACCTATGTTGAGTTTGGTCCTTGTGGTTTCCCGATTTGTGAAAGAGGTTGTGCAACACCCCTCTCTCTTGGTTGTTGAGAGGTGAGCCGACCTTCTTGATCAACTAGGGTTGTTGCCCTTGTGCTTGAGGTTGAAGACAACCTTGTTGGGTTGTGTCTTGCACGATATGACTTTGGGGATAGTGTTGCCCGATAACCTTCTTATCTTGGGTTGTACCTTTGGCCGATACCCATGTGTGCTTGGGCGATATGTTTTGTTGAGTGCCATACACGATACACCTTGTTGAGATAGTTTTACCTTGGTTCCCGATATCCCTTATCCACCCTTGAGTTAGGGTTTGGGCGACATGGTTGCTAAACCCCTGGATGGGCATCTTGGTCGATATGAAGCCTCAACCCAAGCTTGGGCATTAGTGTTGCTCTAGGCGACATGAATTGTCTACCCTTAATGCATGATATGTCCTTGAGGTGTAATCCTTGGTAGATAAGCTTGCTTGGGTGATCCTTGTATCCCTGGCCGATATGCCTAGTTGAAGCTTAGTTGGTGCCCG
This sequence comes from Alisma plantago-aquatica, assembly GCA_963693085.1. Lineage (NCBI taxonomy): Eukaryota > Viridiplantae > Streptophyta > Magnoliopsida > Alismatales > Alismataceae > Alisma > Alisma plantago-aquatica. The sequence continues at coordinate 175,441,523 of OY856411.1, read as the reverse complement.
TCATGGTCCCTTGGACGATACCCTTGGTGGGGTTGTTGGGTGGGCGATACACCCTTGATGAGATGTTGCCCGATATCCTCCTTAGGGTTAAGTCTTGGACGACACACCATGTAGAGAGGGTGCTCGATGCACTCCCTAGTCTTTAGGTGGCCTAGGCCGTTATCCCTGATAAGTTTGGACGATATGGTTTCATGCCCAACATGCCAACCCCAGGATGATGACTGTTATGATGATGGTCATGCACGACACTTTTCTTGGGTGTCATGGTTACCCTGGCCGATAGGGTTAACCCTTGGATGATGCTAGAAGGTTGCACGATAGGGGCGCCTTGGGAGACACCCCTTTGGCCAATATGGCTTGTGTTGAAGGTTAGCCGATAGTGGAACCTAAACCTAACCCTAGCTTGGTGCACGTTAGACCCTTGGCCGATAGCCATGGTAGTGTTGCACGTTATGACCTCGTGGATGGCTGCCTGATACCATGAGTGTTAGTGGAACCTTGGTGCATGCTAGAGGATGTGCAGTGTTTGGTTGGTTTGGTGGTGAATTGCTTTAGGGTTTGGAACCCTAGCCGGTACACCCTTTGGTAAGGGTTGGCGCTGCTCGCCATACCTATAGTGAGGGTTGCGGGAGTTTTTGTGAGGGTTTTGATAACCCAAAATGTATATAGTTGATGGTTCTTGTAAAGAAGTGGGATAAACCCACCTCTCTACTAATAACAATGGTAAACAAAACTCAATTTGGATAGCAGTGGAAGATAAAATTTTGACTATATTTAATTTCAAATAAAGTGTACATAAAAATTTCCCCAATATGGGTGTACATACTTTATACAAAAAGAGGATCTAAGTAGAGGGAACTATACTACGACAACCTTGTCTCCCAAAGCATAACTCCATCAGCTAAGTCCAAGCTAAAGCCAAGATCTTCAAGTCCTATTCATCACCTTGCTCCACATCTGGGTGGTTGGGAAGGCACCCAGCAAAAGGGAAAGAAAAACAAGTATGTGTTACAAAACTGTTCTAAGATGGCAAGATAAGAAAAGCATATAAAAGTAGGCTAGGGATCATCTTAAGATGATGACACAATCAAGAGAATGAGGCCATATACATAAAAGAATATTTCAATAGATGCTTACCATAAACAAAGAAAAACCACAACATTGCATGTATGATTAATATTGACTATCTTAACTATGTAGGGTTGAGGCACCTACCGGACCTTCAACCAAAAGGGTGAGGGTAGAGTATCACATTCCCAATCACCTACACATATTTCATGTGCGGGGGAGAATAACATGTTCCCCAGGGGAGAAATAACACATTCCCCAACTATGGGTGGTTGTACATACAAGTACCACTACACTAGTTAATTAGTCTAATAAAATCAACATGCTAGAATAGATGGCAAGTAACAACAATATCAAAAAGAACAAAGCAGTGGGGTACCCAGACCCAAGAATAATATTCCAAACTGATCATGAGGCAAGTATAGCAAGAGAATCATGAAGATAGGATATAAGGTGCAAATAAGCCTCATTATGGAAACATAGGTAATGGAACAAATAATTCCCAACTGAAGTGTATTATGCACATACCTTATCATTAGATCCATAAAACCACTTTTCATAACCTTTATATGAGATCAGATCCAACCCTTCACACGAAATCAGAACCCACTTTCCCTAAATCATCATTAGGTTTATGGATTAGAACTAAGTATACCCATTAAAGATTGAAAACCCTAATATTACTAACTTTTTACGCAAACCATTGAATTAGACTCCGAAAACATAACCATCGTCTTAGTTAGGATTTTCTTATCAACGTGACATATAATATTGTATATTTTTAAGTTACTGACTTTTTAGAGTATTTTTCATATTTATTAGTTAATTAAATCAATTCGAAAAATTCAAAATAAGGCATCAAATTTATTTTTATTAGATATCTTACATTCTCCTGATTCCAAAACATATTTTATTTCTATTTTTCGACCAACGAGTAAAAAGATACGATTTTTCTAAGATTGACCAATCGAAAACTGCCATGTAGGCAAAGCATGAGGGAGAGGAGGCGGACCAGTGACTTGGACCAACCACGGGGTGCCAAGTCAGCGGTGCTTGCCAACACACCCGCACACCCAGCAAGGAAAAACAAGAGCAGAAGGACGGGATTATCCTCGGCCGATAAAAACAAACAAAACCAGAGATGAGGGAAAATCGTAAAATCACAGAATGTCTTCTTCTTCCTCGTACTCTCGCTCCACGAGAACCGAGCAAGCAGGTGCTTGCTAGGATTTTGGGCAAAACCAAAATACACAGCCAAATTCAAAGTTCAGATATGAAAAAGAAAGAGTAAGAGGATGCGAACTCGAAGGCACCTGTTATTTTGCTGGAGACGAAGAGATGAGGGAGCAAAGGGCGCCGCAAGGTCAGGAGCCTACGGCGGCTAGATGATGGTCCAAAATTCCACGAAACTTGAAATTAACAGCGTGGTTGAGTTTCAAAGGTGTCGGCGCACGTATGGGTACGGGTATATATAAGCAACGAGATTTGGTTTAGGGTTTTCATAGTGGGCCGTCGAAGCTTGGGGAGAAAGCTTTGGGGGTTTCTCGAATCTTCGTCAAAACGCAAAACTTTTGGAATAGGATGGTGTGGAATCTTGCGAGGAACTCGTAGAGCCAAAAATCATCGAATTCCATCGAGTATATCTCGAGATATATGGATTCAAAACTTTGGAAACAAAGGACATGTTGCCCAAAATGATCTGAGGAAGAAGACAAATCGCGGACCCTCAGATTGAGATCCAACGGCCGAGATTCAGCGCCAAATTACAGTTGTATATTTGATTCCTATTCAAATTCGACTAAAGTGATTTAATGTTTTTATCTCTCCTCATTTGGAGGCCCAAACATTATCCAAAAATTACCAAATTTAATATTCTAACTGATTTTGACGTGTAGAATCTAAATATAAAATTAGATTTATCTTTTGAGAATCTTTAATGTGTTAAATAATTCAAAACACATTTTCTCTTTCCTCATTTATTTAAGACTCTATGATTATCTAAAAATTACAAAACTTCATCCATAACTCATATTAAGTATTTTAGTCACGAATTTGGTATTATTTCCATTTGTTAAAGTCGTTTGTTATTTTAAATAATGATTTGAAAGTTTTGTACACTTTCTCTCTCCTTAATTTATCTTCTCAACAAATATTTTCCAAATTGATTCAAAATTCATAAAAAGGTCTATTTTAACATGTAGAACAAGAATTTGACATTAATATATTTTTTGAAGAATTTTATTATTTTATTTAATTCATTTAAATTTTATCACTTATTTAAACTTTTAATTTATTAGAGGCGTGTAGAAACTTCCTAAAATTATAATTTTGTCTACAAGTAATAATAAACGTTAGGAACACGTTTTTGGCATTAAATAATTTTTTTTCAACATATATTTAATATTTTTGGTCTTTAAGTCATTTTCTCTCTCCAGATTAAAATAAAATATTAAACATTGACCAAATTAAATGCAAATTTGCTCAAAGGCTTATTTTTATGTTTAGATTACGAATTTAGAGTTATTTTTCCAATTTGAGGGCATCAAATATTTTATCTCTCTTTCTTGGCTTATTTCCCATTATCTTGTAATAAAGGCTTTAACATATTTATTTATTATCCAAATTAGATGATACTTGGCCATTAAGCAACTTTTAAGTCAAGAAAACGAAATTGATATATTTATTATCCAAATTATCTTATTGGGTTTCTATTTATGATTTTTGGAACAATATATTCTTCATTATCTTCTTTTATCCAAAATATTCCATATTATCCCTTATTATTGCATTTATCATCTCCTTTATTTATATTTTAGAATTTTCTTTCTTTTTCATATTCTAAAAAGCACTAGAAAGTTCTACGATGAATTTATTTATTCTTTTTATCACTTAAGTGGATATTTTTCATATTTGACCCATGACTAAGCTTCCACTGAGGTATTTGTGCATAAACCCAAATATTGGAATAAAATGTGAACAAATGTTCATTAGACCATTATATTGTCTACAAATTAAATAGGACGGCCAAAGAGGATATAAATGAAAGGAAAAGATGGAAAAGAGGACCAAAAAGGCAAAAAGTCTAGAATTCAGTATGTTACAGTTCTCTTTTAATAATGATAACACAAGTGACATGATGTAATCACCTTGCATCGTGCAAATATGATGATGAGATATAATGATAGGTTGTGAACCAGGAAGCATGGAAGCTTATGATGTTGCTTCACCTGTTGATATAACACATACATATGGTCACAAGTATAAGGCATAACACATGCCCCTGATTGATATAACACATACATATGAATGATAAAGTCTGTGTGATATACTCATGGATGCTTCTTTATACTTTATAGCATGATCATTTTGTTAATCCATGATGGCTTCAGTTATGTATATACTAACCATGTAGGTATTTCATGTGGATTCATAGCTTGGTAAGAGCTATGAGATATATGTTCTCTGACTAGCACAGTGTGATGATAATTCTTGTTAATAAAATAAAAAGTTGATAGGTCTGGGGACCTGATATAAGATTGAGTGCCTAGTTGAGGTGTTATCCTCTGATGATGAGATAAGGGATGTGTTCCCATGATGCTGATGTATGATTGTGATGCCTTGAGAGGCAATGGTTGATATCATGAGGGATTGAGGTCCCAAGACAGTATGTTGATGGCAATAATGATGAAATTCTATAAGGCTATGTTTATACCTTATTTTACATCAACAATTGGCTTAAAATATACTAATAAATGATAGATAAACATATCATGTAGTTTGCCCTGGCCATAGATCCATTACCGTCAGTGTTTGGTGATGGTGAAACAGGTTTATCCTACAGGATTACCTGGAGCGCATATTGTTGAATATGTGAGGTTTCCCCTAGCCTAAAATAGGAGGGTTGAGTGCAACTATGGTTGCAAACTCGGGATGTATGGAGCATGGTGAACAGACCCATGGCTCAGGATATGTGATGATGACCATGATGTGTTCATGGCTCGAATGTATATACTAGCACCTATAATGAGGTGAGCTAAAGATGGGTAGCTTGCGGTGCTAACCCAGAGGCTCAGGCCTATAAGCATAAGACTGCGATCTTGCTTATTGATTCGTGTACTGACCACGAGAAGGTGAGGTCATGGAGTCCGGATCTTCTTAGACCTTGTATGGAACTAGATTGGGCTTTGCAGCCAATGGTTGGATTTGAGCAGGGAAGGCTCGCTTCCTCAGGGCATAATAAAACGTAATCCAGCCGAATAAATACATCCTGCTTAGAGCAAAACACGGAACATTGATTGAGGACTTGCTTATATAGAGATCTAGTTACACCTTGCAGATACATGTGCGATCCTTATATCTTGTGATAAGTTCTTATAAAGCTTATCTTGTCAATCATGTTCCATAAAGAAATACTTGGTAATATGCCTCCCGGATATCTTGGTAAGCTTGATGGTAATAATAGCTTTGCTTAGTATGTTGCTCTTGTTATACACTTATTCAGTTATTTGTTGTTATCTGCTTTAACCTTTGAGGTTTTATAGTTGCGGCGGGGAGTTATGTTTCTCGTTGGGACTGTGTGTCTCACCCCGCTGGTTTACACCCTTTTTAGGTGAGCGCTCTAGACGTGGTGGTGGTCATGAGGTTGCGGTCGAGCAGGAAGAAGAGCAGTAGAAGGCAAGAGATGGACATGTTGTTGTTTTGGTGGTTTTGTAGTAGAGTCCTAGAAGTCATCCATGTACTCTCAGGTCCTTGGAAGTGTTTTGACGACGTTTCACGATGTTTAGCTGCTGTAATTTTTGTATACCCTGTTGTTGGTTGTACGTGGCAGTTCTGTATGTATAAACAGGTGATGAACTAATATGCATTGTTGCGACAGTGGGTGACTTTAAGTTGTGAACATATCTGGCAGGTGATCTTGAATATATATATATATATATATATATATATATATATATATATATATATATATATATGACCTGATCTTCTTGTAGGGCCTGGTTGCAAATGTCCTGTACATATGTTTCCATAATCAATTTTAATTAACCCGTGTTTTCGGTAATATATGGTTCTGCACGTTTTCGTGTGTCATCTCGTTGTCTATGTGATTGCGGGGTGTCACAGTTGGTTTGGTATCAGAGCTCTAGGTTCGCTGAGTCTACAGGGATCTAGGACTAGGTTTGCGTATGTTCTTGTGAGTTTTCCAGATTTTCTTACAATAACCTTCTGCTCTCAGTGGAAGATAAAGCTTAAAGATTTCTGGAAACCATGAAGAACATGTTGTCGAGAGCAGTGATGTTGCATCAGTTGATGGATCAGGAGGGCAGGTACATGGAGATCGGGTGCCTGAGGTTCCCCAGCTTGACCCAGCCATTCTTGAAAACCCTACCTACCAATAGCTTATGGGGTAGATGATGGCTATGATGAATCACATGGTGGAAAGGTTGTCAGTGCCTCAGCCAAGAGCACAGGCTCCCCATGGTGAAACATCGGGTATTGGGAAGACCTTTGAGGTGTCATGTGGTTGAGGAGTGGTTGCATCATTATAGGCAGGAGGTGCAACTATGGAACAACAGACGTGAGAGTTTAGTCCCCCCCTCCACCAGTAGAGATAGTCTTCAGTCCTCAAGCACACTACAGATGGTATCATCCCCAGTACGTACTATCACCTCCAGCTCAGCCTCTGACCACATACTACCCACAAAGTTATCATTAACAGCAATTTGTGAGTATCATTTATATTTCTTTTACAAATTGTTATTATTTATATTTATTATTTGTAATATATGCAATTGGTCTTTATTATTTGTACATACTTTGTTTGAACATGTGGAATCACATGTGTAGATTTGAGCGGCTTTATAGCATGCCCCTACACAGATCAGAGATGACATCTATGGCATCCAGGGGACTTATTTTGATAGTCTTCCCAACTACACTCACCCATATGATCCCATACTCACTCATACCATAGCCACTGAGCCCACTCCGACACCTACTCCTGCTCCTACTCCTGTGATTACTTTTGTTGAGCCCACTCCCACTTCTCAGTTCATGGCATGGGGACCAATAGGGCCATACTTTTTAGGAACTGGTTCATTTTCCTCATACATCACCCCACCTTCACCAGCATCCTACTATGGAGCAGGTCCTTCTTCTGTTCCATACACTCCACTCCCACCACCAATTATTCATGACTGTCGACCACCATCCTATGTCACATACTCATCGACTCCATTTGATTTCTCAAGATGCACCCCACACGATGCCCCACATCCTAGTATTCAGAGACCCCTCACCCCACCTCCAGGTTTTCATTACTTCCCTGGTCCTCATCAGCCTACTACTACACAGTTGTCCCCCATTGAGGCATCTCTAGATGACTTCGGTACTCATGAGCCAGATGTACAGGGAGGTGGGCGAGGATGTCGTGGGCGTAGAGGACGTGCTTAGATTTTCATAGTTTTGTACATGTTGTGTAGTGTTGTATATATGCCTTTATCAAGCATTTATTTGGCTTGTTTGTGGATCTATCATATTATGATATCATATTGGTTCATTTTGGATCTATCAGCTTGTTCTGTTGTGTATTATTTTCTCATCAAGTTGGTTCATGTTTTAACCTTGTTTTTAATGATATCTCATTTTTTTAGATTAATTTCTTCTTATATAATCAATTAGGAAGGAACTAGTATTGGTTGCAATACCACTTCTATAATCCATATGCAAGTTCAAAGCTATTGAAATTAACAAATTTATAATAATTGACTATTATATACACATTCAAATACAAGTGAAAGAATAGTAAATGTGCAAATATAATCAATGTTGTTAATATACAAACATTATGCATTAAAGAATAATAATGAATGAAAAAAAATTATAAAACAACAATGCGTCCTGCATGGGGACACATTACTCTCAATGCATCCTGCATGGGGACACATTACTCAATGCATCCCCATGTGGGATGCATTGCAGGCAATGTGTCCTGAGTCAGGACGCATTGACCCCACCGAAGGGCAATGCGTCCAACTTCGGGATGCATTGTTCTTCGGTGGGACCAATGTGTCTTAGATTGGGATGTATTGATCTGTCGTAGAGCAATGCATCATGGTCTGGGATGCATTGCACTTGTGTGGGGCCAATGCCTCCTGGAACGGGACGAATTGCCTCCCAAGAAAGTAATGTGTCTCCACAGGGGACGCATTGCCCCAAAATGTGTCATTTTGGGAATTAAGTTCAAGAACGTGCTATTCTGGGAATTAAAATGGCCAAATGTGCCATTTTGGTTTTTTTGCCCTGATATTATTAGTAATATATTTGACCTTGATGAACGCACCCTACGGTTGGGAAATAATAGAAGATAGCATAGAAGATGGGTTGTTGATCACCACACGAGCAAGGATTCTCATAGCAACGTTCTCAATAGAAATAGGTCAGAAATCGGTGAGCAGCGACTCTGACACCTCCTTCTTGGGTATAAGCACTATCCTACAACATAATAGGCTTTTGTGGCAAGGTTGTAAATTGAAGAAGGCATTCGCGAGCCGTAAGAAGGCATGTTGAATAATATCCCAGGAGGATGTAAAGAAGCACAAAGTAAACCCATCCAGCCCCGGTGCAGTATGTGCCTTCATCCCTCACATGGTGCTAAGAATCTCCTCAGCTTCTGGGATGGCCGTTAGGGTGAAGTTATCATCTAAGGATATTGTATCGGGTAAAGATAGGAGAAGATCATCAAGTTCCCCATCGCTCAAGTGAGGTTGTTCCTCAAAGAAGGAACGGAAATGATCTGCGGTTGCAGATGCCATCTCCTTCGGTTTCGTGATACTAATGCCATCTTGGAGCACTAACCTCATCAACTTGTTCCTCTTTCTCCAGGACTTGACAACTGAATGGAAAAAGTGTATCATCAAGCCACTAAATCCTTGCCTTCTCCTTCCAAATGGAATCTTCCATATCTAAAATATGTTGTAATCCATACCATGCAATCCTAAGATTTGCTTCATTTAAGGCCATCGAGTTGTCATCAAAAGCTATCTGGGTGGTATGCACGACGTCCTCAAGGTCTCTCTTTCTCTGAAAAAAAATGCCAAAGGTCCTTTTATTCCATGATCTTAGTGCACCTCACACATTCTTCAGCTTTTGGTAAAAAATAAAGGAAGGATGGCCGACAACGTCTACTTCCCACGTCTGTCTGATAATGTCCAAGCATTCTGGATGTTGAAGCCAAGAGGCCATGAAGGAGAAAGGGGTGGGTGGCCTACTTGGAGAAGTGTCACCTTCAGAAATAAGAATAGGACTATGATCTGAGACCCGGAATCTCATGAGGTGAATGGTTTGGGTGCACGGGAATGCCAAACTCCACAAATCATTAATGAGGGCTCTGTCTAATCACTGCCACACAGTAAGAAGCTTCTTATTAACCCGTGTAAACCAGCTGCCCTTGAAAGGGGGTTCCTTGAGACTCGAGTCAGAAATGAAGGAGTTAAACTCTAGGATGTCTTGAAATGGATAGGTGGAACCACCCCTCTTCTCGTCGACATGTCTAATAACATTGAAGTCTCCTATGACTAGACACTTGGAGTCACCTATCATAGCAGATAATTCAAGCAGATCCTCCCACAACTCTCTACGCTCTCCCAAATCACAACTGGCGTAAATAGCTGAAATATAGAAATGTTGCCCCATCGAGTCTAGTAGTTTCACTATGAGGTGTTATTTGTGCACTTTGAAAACCTCAGGAGAGAAGGTATTCTCCATGAAAAGCCAGATCTTCCCCTCTTCTGACTGATTATCCGTCGACCAGTCCAATCTAACAATGTCCAGCAACTCATCTGCACGAATAGCATGTAAAAAAGGCTCAAAAAGACATGTAACGCCTGACTTGTGACGCCGATAAAGGTTCCCAAGAACCCTCCTAGTTTCATTATTTGTCGCCCCTCTAATATTCCAGAACAAGTATTTAGATTTCATGATAAACACCTAAAACCGCAGCTTTGGAGATCACCAAAAATCTTAAATGCTAAAGCGCCTCCAATCATCGCCATTAGATAGATACAAGTCTGAAACTCCCCCATCCGAGTAGCATCATTGATGACTCCTTGCCCTATGCGTCGAACACTGGGGTCTAGAGGACTACTATCTTCGATCATGGTTGTCCTCCCTGGAATTGGCCCTCATTCTCGCACGGCTCCTCCTCCTATGCGACTCATGGTCAGAATCAGGATATGCTAGAAAGTCCTCAAGCCTTATGTGGGAAAGGGCCTTTATATTGCCTTCATTGTCCACCACCATGCGTCTCTGGGGACTGATGGTAACCTCACTCAGTATTCTAGGCCGATCGATCAGAGGGGTGATGGGAGCAAGGGTGGGGGAGGCATATCGTGATCAGGGGACCTCAGGAAATCTTGCTCATCTGTAGCTACCACCAAGGTTGACTCAGGTATCCCCAAATCCTTCCCCACCTCCGTCAAAATGACCTCAGGTGACCGAATGGGGCCTCTACCCACCATATGAAGTCGACCGAGGGCTCTGTGTAGACCAAAGGTCAAGGAAATAAATTGAGGTATGTCTTCACTGAACGCTTCAACAAGCACCAAGATACCAGAGATGTCATGTTCGCTTCTCTACCAACTGGAAATGAACACTAGGTCACCAAATGGTTTAACCATCACAGCAATCGAGTTATCATCCCTGCAAACTATTTGAATATCTGACAACCAGAACCAAAAGGCCTCCTTGCGATAGCATGTCTCCCCCAGTTCCATGGATCGAAGAGATAAGAAAGAAGATGGATTCTCTGGTGGGTCGGCAACGAGAGCATCACGTGCATGCTCCACCTTATCAAAGATTGCAATAGCCTTCCTATCCACAAATCTATAAATATCCGCCGTAGAGGGTCAGAACTCTCTAAGGAGGGGACCAACAGCCCTCCAACTATCATGTGCACACCATGATATCTCAATCTCCCTCTCTAAGATTTGTGATTTCTGCTTGCGCACTGGGTTGTTAGAACCCAAGTCGATCGCAATCCTCTTTGGGGTATGTGATGTTGCTCCTCTAGCCGGGATACTAGCAGGCATAGGGGGAAACACCACTATCGAGGAGATGTCTGGAGGACTTTGCTTGTTCAGAAGATTGCATCTCTGTGCAACATGACCCAGGTTCTTGCAAATATAGCAAATTTTCAGCCTCTGATATTGGGATTGCCAATGTCCCTTTCCCATGCACCGAAAACAAACATTGTTGGCTAAATTAGACATTATTATAATCCCTTTGTTTTGATGATGGCAAACATTTCATTCTTGTGGATCTAATTTGCTACTTAAGTGTTGCAAGAACTAGGTGGATGACACAACTTTGGAAGATCTAAATGCGCACAATGTGTTAATTTCATGATTGTAATCAAGTGTAAAAACTTGTACAAGATATATAATGTACAAGTACTTAGACATCATGTAAATCAAGCATTAGATCTTCTCTAGCCACTCACAACACTTAGATAGGTCATTCCCTAAAATAGTGTCACATCTGCACACTCATACACACACTTAGTTTAAAATGTTGAAATAGGGTCATTCTCGGTCGACAAACTCCTCGACCAAAACACTCTCGATCGACAAATTCCTCGACCGAGATTGACCCAAGTAGCTGTTAGACCCAGCAGACAAGGTGGTTGGGAGTTGAAAATGAACGTTGTAAACACTTTCTCCAGGAAGTCCCTCGGTCGACAAGACCTCGACCGAGAAGGACTCTCGGTCGACAAATTTTCGACCGAGAAGAGTTCTGTCTGCAATTTTTAGAGTTAATTAACTAGTCACTGCTAAAGCAACTAATGGCTACATAACTTCTAGTTGAGCACTTAGAACCCCCTAGAAAGTGTCTAGAACATCTTTAAGCATTCATAGGCCATTCTTATAAATAGGACAAGCCATAGGACACCCAACACACACTTGTGCTACACTTGAGCATTCATACTTACATTGGCAATTCATTCTTGTGAGCAATTGAGAAATTCCAACATTGGTTATACAGTTCTATTGCTCTAAATTCGTGTCCTATAGGCTAGTATCTCCTACCCACTTCACTTACACTTCCATACACATTGGTTAGGATATCAAAACGCTTGATATAGGAAATCAAGCCTTGTGCTACAACGGTATTGTAATTTCTATTTTTCCTTCTTGTTCCTTTTTATCCTTTGTACTCTCCTTGCTACTCCTAGGGTTGGAGGTTGTGGATTGGAGAGGGTTTGACTTCTCAGGTAGAGAAGGGTCTTCTCGGTGGAGAAGGTGGACTTTGGACTACTTCAAGAAGGTTGTCTCAACGGGAAGCTACTTCAAGAGGAAGGCTACTTCAAGGGGAGCTTGAGGTTACTTCAAGGAAGGCTGCTTCGAGGTTGGTGAGACTACTTCTAGGTGAAGGATGTCCGAAGGGTTTGGTGAAAGTATTGTAATTTTATGTAACATCCTTGCGAGGTAATAAAATTAAATACTTTCAAAATCCCGATTGGGTAAGCAACCGGGTAGTGGATTGACTGCCTTAGTATTTGCTAAAGTTGGAACCACTCTAAATCCTTGTCCCCTTGTCCAATATTTGTATGGTTGCTTGCTTTGGTTGAATTATTATTAAAATATCCATAAAACCCTATTCACCCCCCTCTAGTGGTTTTTCAATTGGTATCAGAGCAGGCTTCAAGGAACTCTAATCGAGTCTTGAAGAATGAAGGGTGGTGGTGACTACAACCGCAAGCAAAGGAAAAGCATGGACCAATCTTCAACAAGTTACAATTGGTGCTTAGGAACAAGGCACACTACATCTAGATGTCCATGGAGGTCAAATAAGGAAGATGTGCATAAAGAATGCCTTATTGCTACAATAAGTGAAGAAGAAGAAGAAGAAGTAGAGGTAAGCCTTTTTGATTTACCTAAAGAAGAGTTAATTGCTAGTCTTGAAGAGACACATAATAAGTATACTGTGTGCAAGAAGAAATTAAAGAAATCTAATAAGGAAAATGATGAGTTACATGCTAAACTTCTTTCTCTAACATCTAAAAATGAAGATCTTAAAAAGGTTATTGAAGATCATGATATTAAGCTGAAATCTGTAGAAGCAAATTGCAATCTTCTTTCCCTAGAAAAGTTAAACTTGCAAACTCAAGTAAATGATCTTCAAAAACAGCCTATTTTGTGTACACATCTAGATTATGATATTATTGTGAAAGAAAGAGATTCCTTGTTACCTAATCTAGATCAAGCAAAGTTAGACATCAATAAGAGAATGGATGAGATTGTTAAGCTACAACAAGAAGTTAGTAGTTTGAGTAACAATGATATCCTTGATAAAATTTTAAATGATTCTTATTGTCAAATTGGAAGGAGAGGATTAGGTTATAAGCCTAAAGGAAAATCTTACCAAAAACCTAGTTGGAGAAAGACACAAGTGCTAGAAAATCAATCTATGTATGTACCTAGAGGCAAATATACATATGTATCCAAGAACAACCTAGAACAAAATCATAGAAAGAGATATGAGGTTGATTCTATATGTTTCCATTATTGTTTGTGTCTCGAATATTATTCTTTCTCATGTCCTTACAAGAAAAAGGATGTTGAGTTAGTATGGGTTCCAAAACCCCCAAACTAAATGAACAAAATTAAGTTGAGATATGACCAAAGATTCTAAGTTGTATATCACTATGTCTATCTCAACTTAACATAATGAAATAACAAATTGATTCAAGTAATTAAAATTTCTAACTTGAAAATATACAAATCTACAGAGACACATCTTTGAAAATTTGTCTTAATTAGGGTCCCTAAAACCTAAAGATTTGAATATGATTAGTTGAGATTTGATCAAAATGTTACTTTGATATTCATTTGTTTCATCTCAATTAAATTGAGTTTTCAAATTGCATAATTGAATTGAAAATGACCTATGATTTACTTGTAAACAATTGTTGAGAGTACAAAAACTATCTCGGTCGAGAAACTATTCGACCGAGAACATTGTCGGTCGAGAATAGTCGACCGAACAGGTTACTATTTTCAAGTTTGCAAAAAATTTAATAAAACATGTACAAATAGCAGCATTCTTGATCGAGAAAAACGTCGACCGAGATAAATTTGGTCGACAAACAGTTCGACCGAATCAAGTTCCTGTTGAACCTATTTTCAATTAATCTAGTTTGCTATTATTTTGTTATTAATGATTGATTTAATATGCAAATCAAGAATAAATCTTGGAGACCATCTTTGAAACAAGACATATTGATCTTTTTGCATCATGAATTAAGGTATAACATTATGAATATGAAATCCTTAAACATATTGCAAAAGTGTTATATGAAGACTGATTTTGAACAAACCTTATTCATTGATTGAAAAAGTTTATTAAGCATGTTCATTTACATGGTTTGTCTTAAAATTGAAAACTTATGAACATGAATGAGATTATTTTGGTTTATCCTCTACATGGTTTGTCTTAAAACTGAAAATTATGAGCCATGTTGTTTCAAATCAAGGAAATTACTGTTTTATCATAATCCACATGGTTTATCCTAAGTATTCCCTGGTCTATCTATATAGGTACCATGTGTATTGAAATTTAGTTTAAATGATCATGATCATTGTATTTCATAAATTATATGCTTGTATCTTGACCACTGTATCGTGGATATGCTTCTACTGTTCTATCAAAATCATTATACCATGATCATTGTGTTTCATTTTTACTTGGTTTGTCTAAAATAATCTTTGATCTATATATACAAACCATAAATGGATGATCATTATGATTCAACACATTACAAATATAGATGATGCTATCATTGAAAATGTCATTTTTCATAACACTAAAACTCTATGGCATAAATGCATCTTGACATAATAGATAATGATTATTGTATGCATCACTTGTAATAAATGAATGATGATGCTATGACAAACCAAATAGTGTCTCTTAGAACAAGAATATTAATGTTTTATCTAGTTGTTTGCAAAATCTTGACTTTAAGACATTAATCTTGCTTTCAAGGATATATGTTTCTAAAGAATCTCATGATTAATAAGAAAATAAGGGTACAAGAAGAAATGGGATTTGATATTTATGTACCCATAGCAAAGCTTAGGAGACATCATTCACAATGAATGAAAAACATACATTCTAGGAAAATCAAGGACAAAGACTTCATTGTGATGCCCATATTAAGTTATTGATAAAACGTCTTCATAATAGGTATCACTTAAAGTGTTTCAAATTGATATTCATTTAATCAATTTACCTGCAGACATTATACTTCACATATGAGTGTTTAAACTATAAATCTATAGGAAATGCCTCTTCATCGAAATAAAGTTCGACCAGGGGTGTTGTGGTCGAAGTCAAGGTCGACCTAAAATAAGCTTGACAAAATGCTTATTTGTACATCATTTTATTGCACTTAATCTTAGTATCTTGATTCATAATGTGTTGAAAACATAATTTTAGTGCATAACTCTCATAAAAGGTCAACTTATTATTATCTAATATTGATTGTGACCTTAGAATCCTTAAATTATCTTGACTATAAGATTAAGGGGGAGCTCACACAAACTATCTTGATTATAAGATTAAGAAGCTTACAAAACTTTGTAAACATCATTTGAAGCTTTTTATGACCTTAGTATCCTTAAAAGTAGTTTTGGTTATGAAAATAAATAAATCTACAATATTCATGAATATGACATATATCTTGTTCTCAATGGAACTCCCTAAACAAATTAGGGCTTAACATCTCGTATATTTGGTTAGAGATACATACGTGTATTCTACTATAAGCTTAAAGGATTCTCATGTCATTTTTAGGGCATAACATCCCTTGTAAAATGGATGAGAAATCAAAATACATATGCCATAGATTTAAAAGGATCTCATATCATTTCAAGGCTTAACATCCTCTGCAAATGATTGAGAAACAAATTGTGACTAAATTTGACAATAAATGGTTTACATTTATATTATTCCCTATTTTTCAAACTAAATATCTTAGTTAGGGGGAGCATAGCATAAAATTAAGGGGGAGAAATAAAAGTCATACAAAATCATTTTCCTACATATCTTTTTGAAATGACAAAGGGGGAGAAATAATATAAATCAAAATCATAAAGTAAAAATGAGTTTCATAAATCTCGGGCCAGTACACACTTGCAAAACAAGAGAATGGTTACAAAAGGTAAACTCCAGGTATGAAACTCATATGATTTATATTTCCTTATTTTATATTTAGGAAATGTTTGTCATCTTCAAAAGGGGGAGATTGTTGGCTAAATTGGACATTATTATAATCCCTTTGTTTTAATGATGACAAACATTTCATTCTTGTGGATCTAACGTGCTACTTGAGTGTTGCAGGAACTAGGTGTATGACACAACTTTGGAAGATCTAAATGCGCACTATGTGTTAATTTCATGATTGTAATCAAATGTAAAAACTTGTACAAGATATATAATGTACAAGTACTTAGACATCATGTAAATCAAGCGTTAGATCTTCTCTAGCCACTCACAATACTTAGATAGGTCATTCCCTAAAATAGTGTCACATCTACACACTCATACACACACTTAGTACTTAGTTTAAAATGTTGAGACAGGGTCATTCTCGGTCAACAAACTCCTCGACAGAGACACTCTCGGTCGACAAATTCCTCGACCGAGATTGACCCAAGTAGCTGTTAGACCCAGCAGACAAGGTGGTTGGGATTTGAAAATAAACGTTGTAAACAATTGCTCCAGGAAGTCCCTCGGTCGACAAGACCTCGACCGAGAAGGACTCTCGGTCGACAAATCTTCGACCGAGAAGAGTTCTGTCTACAATTTTCAGAGTTAATTGACTAGTCGTTGCTAAAGCAACTAATGGCTACCTAACGGCTAATTGAGCACTTAGAACCCCCTAGAAAGTGTCTAGAATGTCCTTAAGCATTCATAGGCCATTCCTATAAATAGGACAAGCCATAGGACACCCAACACACACTTGTGCTACACTTGATCATTCATACTTACATTGGCAATTCATTCTTGTGAGCAATTGAGCAATTCCAACATTGGTTATACATTTCTATTGCTCTAAATTCGTGTCCTATAGGCTAGTATCTCCTACCCACTTCACTTACACTTCCATACACATTGGTTAGGAGATCAAAACGCTTGATATAGGAAATCAAGCCTTGTGCTACAACGGTATTGTAATTTCTATTTTTCCTTCTTGTTCCTTTTTATCCTTTGTACTCTCCTTGCTACTCCTAGGGTTGGAGGCTTCTGATTGGAGAGGATTTGACTTCTCAGGTGGAGAAGGTGGACTTTGGACTACGTCAAGAAGGTTGTCTCAATGGGAAGCTACTTCAAGAGGAAGGATACTTCAAGGGGAGCTTGAGGTTACTTCAAGGAAGGCTGCTTTGAGGTTGGTGAGACTACTTCTAGGTGAAGGTTGTCCAAAGGGTTTGGTAAAAGTATTGTAATTTTATGTAACATCCTTGCGAGGTAATAAAATTAAATACTTTCAAAATCCCGGTTGGGTAAGCAACCGGGTAGTGGATTGACTGCCTTAGTATTTGCTAAGGTTGGAACCACTCTAAATCCTTGTCCCCTTGTCCAATATTTTTGTGGTTGCTTGCTTTGGTTGAATTATTATTAAAATATCCATAAAACCATATTCACCCCCCCTCTAGTGGTTTTTCAAACATCACACAGGATGTCGAACAACGGTGTCTTCCTTCTATGAGCCGAGGGGCCAGGGTCCTTAGGTATCGGCTGAGAAGCATTCTCGGCCGCTGAGTGCAACGTCTCGCACAAGGGAGGTGCACCTACCGAGGGGGTGTTACTTTTCTCCCCGAAGATCCTCACGACATCCGGGATAATCACGTCAGGGTTAACACGCGATGCCGTCAATTTCTACCTTCTATCACGTACCACCCTCTGTGCTCTCAAACCCTGGGAAGGCTGAGGCCGTGCGAGCAAACTAGACAGATCCATCTGCGTCGTGCCTGTAAAGAACAGACCTTGCACCACCAACGATTACGCCCGATCAGGATCTCAAGAGGTAGGTTATGGTACGATTCCTAACCCTACACACGTCCGAGGAAGGATAGACCACAAGCAACAGAGTGTCACACTAGAAGGAGATCAGAGGTTAGGAGCTATGACCACCGCGGAAGGGCGACGGTGGCGGTGACGGCATCCATGTGTGCCCTAGGTTTCCTACCACTAGAGTCTATCTAGCATGATTTAAGTGGTAATTAATGAAATCCAACTATACAAATGCAAAATATATAGTTTTCGATTAGATGTTGTTAAAATTTCATGATAATTACATTTTTACTTCATTAGATATAAACTAAAACATTTCAACGGTAGCTATTGATTTTCAGAGTTATCACTAATTTTCATGGTCATGAAACTTTCAAATGAATGTGCTACACATATCTAATTGGAATGATTTTTAAAACACAATTTATCTAGCTAGTACACTTTATATCCATATGATTCGATCATGCTAAAAGTCTTGGGAAGTGTGCAAAATAAGGTTTAAGTATTGGAAATTTTCTATCCTTTAGGGATAGAGTCCCTTTTCTATAAATTATACCTCCATTTAGGATTATAATGTGGAAGAAAATATAACAACCACGGCAGATATGCACCACCCCATTAGCTACCAGTCAATTCTTGAATTCTAGTCTGTAGACTACCAAGGAGATGATTCAGACTGGAAAGGGAGGGAAAGGGCCACGCTTCAGGTTTCATAACAGCAGCCGAGAAAGGAATACGCTCGGGCATCACCGTAGTTGCTGAGGCAGAAAATTCCAAATACCTACTCAAGGTCACTTGTTAGCATGAACCTCCAGCTTCTTCTCTAGCCCATTCTTGTCAGCTCCCACCACTTTATCTATCTCTCAGCCATTTCGAACGAATATAAACATTGGAACGCTTTCTATACCCCAGCGCCAGGCCACATTGTTTAGCTCATCAATGTCAACTTTCACAAACACGGCCTTTGGGTACTTTCTTGCTAACTTCATATACACATGGTTGATATAGCGCCAGGGGCCACACCACTACTACAGAAATAGCTTATAACGTCACATTTACAGGTGTCGGTTTTATACACGAAACTGATGCATAAATCTTACAACGTCGGTTTAATACACAAACCGACATCTATCTGTGAAAAGCGGCCAGACCAGACACGGGTATCATTTTTTTTTAGCGTCGGTTCCTCATTAAGCAACCAACGTCTAAAATCGTCCGCCAAATCTAATTTTTCTAGTGCAAAAAATTACCTCTAAAAATTTCACATACGGCGTCATTTTTTTACCAAAGAACCGACGACTAAAAGTTTTTCGAGAGAGAAATCGGGCCAACTTTTGTCGTAGGTTTTAGTAGACGAACCGACGTCGATGTGTTTTCGCACGCTGTCCCCGCAAAAAAATTTCCCCCCAAATTGTAAAAATTGACGTCAGTTTTAAGTGGCAACCGACCAGTAGTTTGCTATAGGTGTCAGATTTTTTATAACAGACGCCAAGTATCTAACTTAATCGCAAAAAAATAGACTCTCTCGGTCTCTGTTTCACTGTGACTCCCCCCCCCCCGCTTAGGACTCTAGCGATTTTCCTCTTCCCCACTGCTCGCCGCAACTGCTTGCTGCTGCCAGTGCGTCAAAGCTCACCATCGCCTCCACATCATCTCTAGCTCGTCGTCATTCTCCAGTTGCTCATCGTCGCCTCTACTCGCCGCCGCCATTCTACAGCTGCTCATTGTCGCCTCTGTTCTCTACTGCCGTTCTCCGGCTGCTCGCCGCCGTCTCTGCTCACCACCGTCGTTCTCCAGCCACCGCCGCCTCTATTTGCCACCGTCGTTCTCCAGCTGCTCGCCACCGTTGTTCTCCAGCTGCTCGCCGCCGCCTCTGGTCGCCACTGCCGTTCTCCAGTTGCTGGCCACCACTGTTCCATAGGTATATTTTTTCCATATATCTTTGTATTGAATACAACAAATGCATTATGTGATCCAATGTATTGTATGAATTTTTTCTTCAGTCAATTGATCAGGTCATTTACTTGGTCAGTTTTATTGATTTCTATTGATTTGTGGTTACTTGGTGATATATATATTTCCATTGAGGTTAATCACTGATGTATATGTTTCAAGATTGTGTAGTTGATTAATATTGGTTAATGATGCATGAATGAACTAACTTAAAAAGAAGAATGAATTAAATTAAATTAAGTTACATAAAACTTAGGATATAAATTTAATTAATTAGAATTGTACTTGATTAATTAGATTGTGTTCTTAGTTAATTAATTAAATTTGTACTTAGTTTCTCTAAGATTGTGTTAATGATGCAAAGAACTGACGATTAATATTGGTTAATGATGCATTAATGAACTTAATTAATTAGATTTCTACTTAGTTTCTCTAAGATTGTGTAGTTGATTAATATTGATTAATCAGGGTTAATGATGCATGAATGAATTTAATTAATTGATAGTGCTTTCTTTCTTTATTTCTTTCTTTCTTTCTTTTCGATGATGATGATGATGATGATGATGATGATGACGACAACGATGACGACGACGACGATGATGATGATGATGATGATGATGATGATGATGATGATGATGATGACAACGACGATGATGATGACGACGACAATGATGATGATGCTCCAATCGCTGCCACTGGCCACTGCTTGCACCTCCAGCACCGGTCACCTTCACCTCCAGCCCGGCCACCTCCACCTCCGACCGCCGCCACCACAACCTGCTCGATCCACCAGTGTGGTGAGTGGTTAATTAATCAGTACTAGATTTGAACTTAGGATTAATGATTCCACCATATAGTTGATTTCTATTGAATAATTAGGGTTAATGATGCATTAATGAATTTAACTAATTAGATTTGTACTTAGTTTCTCTAAGATTGTGTAGTTGATTAATATTGATTAATCAGGGTTAATTATGCATGAATGCAGGTAAGTGGTATGGTGGGAGGAGAGTAGGGGTGGGGTAGGGTGGAGAGCCAGGGGAGGGTGGGGGTGTGGTAGGGTGGGAGGAGGATAGGGGTGGGGTAGGGTGGAGGGCCAGTGGAGGGTGAGGGGTGTGGTAGGGTGGGGGGAGGATAGGGGTGGGGTAGGGTGGAGGGCCAGGGGAGGGGGAGGGTGAGGAGGGAGGGTGGTGTGAGGAGGGTAGGGGTGGGATAGGTGGGATCATTAATTGAAAATAATGAAAGGAGAGGGCATACTCATCGCGTCAAACTTTTTTTTTGTTCTCAGTGTAGAACTATATTCATTTCAATGTATTTGTGTGAAAAAAATTCCGCATCAGTATAATTAATTTGATTATGTGTCTTATTTCAAGACACGATTTGTCAAATAAAAGATAAACCATTCCTTCAATTTCACTGTATATCTGAAGATTATGCAAAGTTGTATGACGTGCTTATCATTTTTGACGTGCTTATCATTTTCTTTTCAAGTTAAATCATTAGTACTTATATTTTTCAGTCTCTATTTACTATTTTTTTTGAAAATATATATCATTGTTATATATACTTACAATTTTAGTACTTATATTTTTCAGTCTCTGTCCACCCACAACAGTCACTATGAACTGGGCATCTATGCCAATGTTAATGATCCCTAATGAATAAAAATTGAACATCATCCTAGATGATCGTTCCTTAAACCAACTAACCATACTCGAACATTGGCATTTTCTAAATGGAAGACACTACAGGCCTGGTGAAGTGACCCTAAATTTTGGCAATTCTTCACATGTTATCGAGATTGAGTATGATTTGGTAGGAAATCTTGTATCAAAATCTGGTTGACGTGATTGAATTAGAAAGATGCTAGTGGGATGTAGTGACAAGGTTTTTCTCCGTCCAGTTGGCCATAATACCATCAAAGTTTGGATAACCAACGTCAACAATGAGACCCCCGATCATCTACGGCGGTATGAGTGCACGATGGACTATATCAACTCGAACGAATCTGATGATGAGGTCCTTGTCAGTTCAGATTCATCTAAATATAGTGAGGAGCTCCGCGAAACAGCACAATCATCAAAAAGACCACGGTAGGTCCAATTAACAAATATAACTGTCATGTCTTGTTTTGTGTTTACACTTTTTGTCTTAAAGTAATCAATCCTCATAGCTACTTTCTTTTCTGAACTTTGGGAGAAAATTACCACAATGAAAAGGCCTCAAAGTTACTGATGTGGGACCATATTGGTGTAGTATTTAGTTGTCTATCTATCTAGACTTGTCTGTATTAATAGATGCATGTTGTTCGTTTTTCCAAATTTTCTTCTTAGTTGCTTATGGAAGCTGCATATGATGGGTATATACTACTTAATTCATCAACTAACAATCTATTTTGTAAGGGTTTGTAATGCTACAACCTTTCTTTTATTTTTCACTAGACAAATCTAGATTTGGTACAATTTAGGTACTAGACATGATCAAGCTCCCAATTGAAAATTCAAAGCTACCAGGTTTGTGCTTTCTTTTCATTTTTGACGGTCCATCCACCTATTCTATGTCCTTATCTGTCATTAAATACCATATATCAAGTTTGACATGAGGACACCTATAATCTTGATAAAGTGTTTCATCATTGATGGTATATTGAAATATTATATGACTCCCAAAGTTTCTAGGATGTATGGAGTATGCATTTATACCTCTAAATCTCAGGACCATATGCTAGGTTTTTGATAATGAAGAGCATTTGTCATTGATAGAGCTATGGATATGGTGAGATCTTGTGGGGAAGGAATTGGACACATTATATGGACACCCAATGAAAAGGTCATTATTCACGTGAGAAATATTTCATATTTTTATATCTGTTAAAATATGTTATTACATTACTTTAGATAATATGAAATATATTAATCTTATTATATATTATTACTTATATATATACATCATTCTCCTATACTACTTCACTACAGGTGAAAAGTTATTAGATGTACATACTCCTATACGATGTAACAATTAGATGATGTAAGAGAACAATGGACAAAAGTTCTATAAATCACTACTACAGAATAGGCCTTTGGCGTCGGTCGTTTAACACCCTTTGGCGATGGTTTTCAAGCGACGCCTATGTGTGCGCCGCTAAAGGTCGAACTCTTGAGCGTCGGTTTTCTAACCGAAGCCTATATGACCTATAGGCGTCGGTTATATATAGTTGGCCGACGTCTATAGGGTTGGTGCCACAAAAAAGGGCACCACCTAGGACACTTTCTGCGCCGGTTACAACTGAACAACCGACGTCATACGCCCAGACGACACGGAGAAGTACGGCTGTGCTTCGCTGCATGGCCATGTTTAGTACTATAGGTGCCGGTTGTATAAAAATAAGCGACGCCTTTTCCACCACGGCCGTGCTTTCCTGCACGGTCGGGTTGTTTGTCATATTAGGCGTCGGTTTTTATCAAATAACCGACGCTATAGGCCTTTGATGACGGTGTTTTATAAATAACTGACGCCTATACTTTAATTTTTTTTTATTATCAGTTTGCAGGCCTGCTGTGGCTGGTCAGCAGGATGAGAACCTACAGTTCAGTTTTCTGAACTATAGGTTTACGACATCCATTGATATCAGCCTACAAACAGGCCACAAACCTGCAAAATCAACAAATATTTTTTCACACAAGTAGATACATTCAGACATCAATTCAATTCTCACATTCACACATGTAGAAACATTCAAATACATGTATAAACATTCAGAAATATTTATTTACAAAATATCATTCAGGATCGCTATCAGCATCCCAATTATATCTTACAATCGCCACTGCTTGTATGGCTTTTGCCCATTCTTCTCTTACTTCATTTAATGCTTCCATCGTATATGGAGCATGTACATTTTTAAGCGTTTACCTATAGTGTGGTCGATTTTAAACGCCTGCAAAGAGAATGATGTATATATATAAGTAATAATATAAAAATAATATTGATATATTTCATACTAACTAATGAGACTATATATAATACCTCATGTATGGTATTAATATCCAATGCGGCATGTCGGATAATCATCTGCATAAATCGTATCACATAGTATGCGCATGCCCAGCTGTTGTCTTGTGTAGCGCACTATAAATTGAAACATACAAAATATTAAAAAATACAACTAAGTACAGTTGACATAAATAATATATACATTGGAGTCGGGAACTTACTTTTACGTTCTCCCAAATTATTGGCTGGTTCTTTCTCCTTGGGACATTTCCTCCAGTATTTTTGAATGCATCTAAACTCCTACATGTTAATGTAACACAGTAAATTACATAATTAAATAGTAATGTAATAACAAATGTTAACAGATATAAAAATAAAATATTTCTCACCAGAATAATGGCATTCTCAATATGTGTCCAGTTTTAGTGTTCAATGTACTTCCCGTAGGATCTAGATAATAAACAGTGAACGTCCCGGGGAAAATAACTAGTAACTCCCAATGTCTACCGCTAGAGGTAAAAAAGTTAAAAATTAATAACTCAAAATACATAATAAAAATGGAATTTTCTTAAGTCCAAATTATAAATAAAGTAAACTTACTTGACATTGAATGGAGCTATTATTATTGTCTTCTTTTGTTGACCAAAAACTGTAAAAGCATTTATACAGTATTGTTGAACACTATCAGGGTCTTTAGCTACCATACTAATCAATGATGGAATCAAAAATCCCACATGATCAAATGCAAATTGTTTGCATTGATCTTCGACTAAGTAGCTGCAAAACATGTATTACGTATGCATTAATATATAAGAAACCATATCATCAGATCTTACACAAGGTATATGGATGTATAAACAAGATCTCACCTTATCCATGTCTCTATCATTGATGTATTCAACCAATCATACATAAACAGCTCAATAATATCTTGTATAAATAAAGAGCTATCGTATGATTGACCTTCATAATATGCTTCTAAAGAAACAACTATAGGGCAATGTATATTATGTGCCCGTAGCCAACATGCCATTCCCCTACAAGCAGGACCTAACGGGTATTTTAGGTCAGTTGGAACCCAACTTGGTAATGCATGAAGTGGAGGTGGAGGCCTAGGTGCTCCGGGTGTCTTCTTTTTAACATGTATATATAATTTCAGATCAGTTGACCTCATATATACACATTAACAATCAAAAGTAATGTAAATTTATCTTACAATTTCAGTAGTGTAGATGACATCTGCTTTGAGCCACAATATCACCCCGCCTTCTGCCTCACCAAGTGTATCAATATCTGGGTGGGCATATGGTAATGCAGCTTCCCTCCAATCGAGTAATACACATATCAGGCTCACACGAACGTAGCCCTGCGGCAGTGGAGTCCCATGAAACGTTGCCCCAGGAAGGGACGGGTAAGCCCGCGCCTCTGCAACAACATAGTCTTGCATTCTTAAGCGGCATGGCTTCAATGCCTACAAATTTACGTAAAGAATGTTATACATATATACATATCATCTTGAAAATATATCATCTTGAAAAGACTAGCTACAATGTCATAAACAATACTACTTACAGAAGACGTGCTAGGCGATGGATCTCCAGGATTACTCACAGTCTGTGCATCAGGAGAAGAGTGGGTCGTCATAGGCTGATTGGAAGCCTGAGATGCCTTCCACCGCACTATTTCTTCCTTGACCTTCTCAGCAACTATATCATTGACCTTCTTAGCAACTATATCCTCGACTCTCTTATTCTCCTATACATGGATAAAAGAAACATTAGCTTCTTATTATTGAATTCCCTTTTGCAGTAACATTCTAAAAAAAGAATAGGTTACCTCTTCTTGTGAAAGTCCCGCTCTGGGTTTGCACTGGGATGGCCCAAAGAATGCTTTGATGCCCACACCAGCGCCTGCACCCCTAACACGTCCAGGATGCTCTGGGTTACCCAGAGCAACTGTCAATTCATCCCTTGTGCCCTGAGGGATGTATGTGCCTTATTTCCTCTACTCGTGCAGCTCCCGCTAATCACCATCAACAGAAATTGGTAAGTTAACACCACAAATAATCAATATTCAAACGATTGCTCTAAGAGTTGTATTTTACCATTTTCGCAGCCACCTCAGCAGTTACGGGCTTCTTTATTTCACCCTTCTTATTTTGCCTCCCAGCTATCCAGATATCATGGTGAGGCATGGGTGTGGTAAACTCCTGAGTAGCAGCAGACTCCTGCGTAGCCGCAGACTCCACCTGTAGTCTTTGGCGAACGCTTGCATAGCCCTTTGGACCCATAGTGTGGTCATGCACATTCAGTGCACGCCTTGCTTTTTGCACGTCACTGAGGGCCTAATTAGTATGCACATTAATGATTTGGTTAGTAGCACTAAATGTTAATCTTGAATAGGTGAATACAACATATATTAATTAAATTGGGAGTGACGCCTAATACCTTGAATTCTTCAGATTTTCTTGAAGCAACAAAATTGTCCCAATCTTCTTTGTCCAAGAAGTTCCACTGCTCAAGGGCTGACTTCTTCTTCTTATCACCATCTTTTATGTATTCTCTGTTTGGATTTGTCCTATAGTTCCTAAGCATCTTTCCAGCATGTTGCATCACGCTTTTACGATGCAGCTTCTCATCCAATGCAAACAGATTCTGTAAAATAGAATTCTTATTAACTAGTATCCAAAAATAGAATTGCAAATAATATAATTTGTAATCTACAAAATAGAATTGCAAATAATAATAACTCACGCATAAATCCTTCCATATCAAGTCTTTCTTCGCCTGAGGAACTTTATGCCAATTATCATATTTAACACCACAATGGCTTCGAGTGACACACCCAAGATAGTTTACAAAATTATTGTGGTTCACTCCAACTGCATTTCCTCCATTATCAAACTCAACAACCAATTTGGATCCACTGCCACTCAGCGCTATTAACTTCTTCAACAGAGTGATGCCCCTTTTCTTGTTAAGTGTTTCGTGCTGCACATCAAGTTGCTCCAGTTCTTCAGTGGGTACATGTGCATCATCAACCTAAAATTTGACAAAAATAAACACACTGAATTAGCACAATATAGCAATTTGGGATATATGACATAACTAGAAGATAATGAATTTTATAGAAATACAGGATATGTTTTTAGAACATACATTGGTATCCTCGCCATGCTCGTCATGGACAGCATGCTCATCATGGACTTCATGCTCATCATGGACATCATGCTCATCCTGGTCAGCCATCTAAAAATGTCATTAAAAAGGCAAACATTTAGGATTTGTATTAACTAGAAAAAGGCAAACATTTAGCATTTGTATTAACTAGAAGATAATGAAAAATCAAATCTGAAAATGATATTGATATTAAAAAAGCAAACATTTAGCTTCAATAAAAAAATATAAACATACATGCCTCTAAAAGTGTGATCTTTTATCAATTAACAATCCTTCATTGTGATCTCCGCGCACATATAAGTCATCATTAGCTTCAATATTTTGTGGAGTTGGCAACCCAACAGAGAATGGACTGGAGTCATCATACTTATCATAGTATTGTTCTTCATCTATAGGATCTTCAATGAACTGTCTTTTACCATGAAGAACAACCGACCAATTTATCATTTGCAGGATCATCGATATAGAATATTTGTTTTGCATGTGATGCCAATATGAATGGTTCACCCTTCTCGCCAATCTTTTCAAAGTTCACCAAAGTGAAACCCAATTCATCCACTATAACTCCTTTGGTGTTATCAACCCAATTACATTTAAAGAGAGGAATTCTAAAATCTATGTAGTCAAACTCCCATATGTCTTCAATGACACCGTAATATGACATTTTAGCTTCACGTGGACTCTTATCCTTTGCACTTGCAAAATACATAGTCGACGCTTGAAGACCCCACTGTTTTGGACGACACTCTTATCATCTTGGCGCTTTGTGTAATATGTGAACCCATTAATGTCAAACCCTTCATAAGACATAACATTTGGTTTTGGTTTAAAGGTGAGGCATTTGATAGTTTCTGTAATATCATTTGGTGTTTGAGATAGTTGATGTAAGACTTCATCTTCAAACCACTTAGTAAAAGTCTTATTATGCTCTCTAGCAAGACACATTGAACTTGCTCGAGGATGTTGTCTCTTGATGAAATTGGTATGTTCCTCGATATAAACACTCACTTCGTCCATGTTGTGTAAAATATACAAGTGAGCTTGTTCCAACTGCTCACGGCTGATTACTTTCAATCGTGATCCCAAAATTCCTTTGCCCTCCTCAATACTCTTGTCATTAACAGGAGTGTTATTACCACTCAGAAAGTCATTGCAAAAATCCATAACCTCTCTCGCCACATAACCTTCAATAATACTCCCTTCAGGCCGATAACGGTTTTGAACATCACCTTTAAAAATGCTCATATATCGTTCAAAGGGATACATCCAATGCAAGAAAACTGGTCCCAACATTTTCACTTCCCTAGTCAAGTGGACAACAAGATGTACCATGATATCAAAGAACGAAGGAGGGAAATACATCTCAAGCTGACATAGGGTAACAACCACTTCTCTTTGCAAATTATCGAGAGTATCAGGGTCAATAACTTTGCTGCATAGACTATTGAAAAAGAAACAAAGTCTGGTGATTGCAAACCTTACATGCTTCGGTAATATAGATCGAATTGCCACGGGCAATATTTGTTGCATTAGAGTGTGACAATCATGAGATTTAAGACCTATCAACTTCAGATCTTTCATTGATACCAATCTACGGATGTTGGATGAGTAACCATGTGGCACCTTAACATTTACCAAGCATTCACAAAAAGCTTTCTTCTCCTTTCTAGACAATGTGTAACAAGCAGGAGGTAAGTATGTTCTTTTATTACCCATTTCACGTAATTCTGTTAATTATGACCTTATTCCCATTTCACGTAGGTCCAGTCTGGATTTTATCCCATCTTTAGTCTTACCTGGTATATTTAACAGAGTACCAATGATGCTATCACAGACATTTTTCTCAACGTGCATTACATCGATACAATGCCTGACTATCAAAGAACTCCAATAAGGAAGATCCCAAAATATTGACTTCTTCTTGAATGAAGAATTGTCACTCCGTGTGGCCATACTACATTGTGATTTCTTACCAAATTCATTGACAATGTCTTTTACTCTTTCATAAACAACATCCCCTGGTATAGGTTTAGGTGCACTCCGTTCATCATTCCATCCATTGAATGCTTTGCGCTTCCTACGATACGGATGGAATTTTGAAAGAAACCTTTGATGACCAAGATATACAGTCTTACCACCATGTTTTAGTCTTATTGAATCAGTGTTTTCTTCACATATAGGACACGCTTTAGCTCCTTTGACACTATATCTAGACAAATTCTCATATGCTGGAAAGTCATTAATAGTGCAAAACAACATAGCGTGCAAACGAAATGTCTCTCTTCCTGAAGCATCATAGGTCATCACACCTTCAGCCCAAAGTTTCTTTAAGTCATCAATCAGAGGTTCAAGATAAACATCGATATCATTTCTGGGTTGTTTAGGTCCCGATATCAACAACGACAGCATAACGTACTTATTTTTCATACACAGCCAGGGAGGAAGATTGTATATAACAAGCATGACTTGCCAAGTGATATGTTGGCTGCTCAATGTCCCGTACGGATTCATCCCATCTGTACAAAGCCCAAGTCTTAGATTCCTATCTTCTTCACCAAATTTGGGGTACAATAGATCAATCTTCTTCCACTGTGGGGAATCAGACGCATGTCGTAGGATCCCATCATTATTTTTCTTAACATCTGCATGCCACCTCAAATTATTCGCATCTTTCGGATTTGCAAACAAGCGTTGAAACCGTGATATTATAGGTAGATACCACAACACCTTGGCAGGAGAACCAGTTTTGGACTCCCCCGAAGTCGTCAATTTATACCGTGACGCACCTCATTTTGGACAATCTTTCAAATCTACATAGTCCTTTTGAAATAATACACAATCATTCGGGCATGCGTGTATCTTCTTGGCCTCCATTCCCATTGGGCACAACATTTTCTTTACCCGGTATGTTGAGATTGGCAGCTCGTTTCCTTCAGGAAGCATTTCTTTCAACAAAGTCAACAATGAAGTGAAGCTTTTGTCCCACCATCTATTGTTAGCTTTCAACTTATACAATCTCAACACAGTGCTAAGCTTCGTAAACTTAGCACAGCCTGTGTATAACGGTATCTCAGCATCATGCATAATGTTTCTAAAGATAGGAGGTGGATCGGTGTGCTCTACCCTACAACTATCCAACATCGCATCAACGATGTCTACTGGAACTGGTTTGTTCACATCTACGTCGTCGGAGGCAATTTCTTCTT
Organism: Alisma plantago-aquatica; assembly: GCA_963693085.1. Classification (NCBI taxonomy): domain Eukaryota; kingdom Viridiplantae; phylum Streptophyta; class Magnoliopsida; order Alismatales; family Alismataceae; genus Alisma; species Alisma plantago-aquatica. Next base: position 175,411,054 of record OY856411.1, on the reverse strand, counting down.
CCACCCAAGCACTGTTATCGACATCTACTGGTTTCGAGTTTGAAATCTCTCCATGCCAGTGTCATTCTGTATAGCCTTGTACAATCTCATTGCACATGACATGACTTTTGATTTCCTCACCAGTGTTGACTTTCAAGTTGTTACCGCAATGCCTACATGGACAGTAGAACCTATCTGTAGGTTTTTTCCTATGTTTCTCGGCAAATCTAATAAACTGATCAAGACCAGATATAAACTTTGGGGTGCAGCGATTGCGAATGGAAATCCATGATCTATCCATTCTATGATCAAAGAGAAAACAAGTATATATTAGGACAAGATTAGGGTATACACTTAAATCCTATCCAAGATTTACTCCAACAAACACATGTGATGTCATTCTTATATATAATAAATGTGTACCACCTATCCCATCCTTGAACACCTTGTTGGATCCATGGGCTCTAGAAGGGGGGGTGAATAGAGCTTCACAAACTTCACAAAAGTGATTAGACCACCAAATTATATTAAGTGCAGAACTTAAACCAAAACAGCAATTTGATGTCCTAAACTAGCATACAAAGCAAGGATAAGAGACAAGGAATAGCATGCACTTGGACAGGTGGTTTAGAGTGGTTCCATGTCCTAAACTTAGGAGCAATGTCAGTCCACTACCTAGAGTTGGTTAGGCTCTAGGATTTGTAACTTGGTTCTCTTATATATATCACACAATAAGATTACAAGCTACAACAACCAACCATCCAAGGACTTATATATTAAGCCAAGATCTTCTACCTCACCAAGGACTTACCCACCAAGCAAGTAGTCTTCAGCCTTCTTCAAAGGACTTACCCACTCTTGATCTAGTCTTTGGCCTTGCAGGAATTACCCATCTTGCTTGAGCTTTGCCTTGCACCTCTCCTTCTCTTGGAGAGCTTTAGCACCTTCCTCCTTCACTCGGAGGCCTGGAGCAGCTAGCCTTCTTCTCCTTCACTCGGGGAAGAACAGCAACCTTCTTCTCTTTCACTCAGAGAAGAAACTTCAAGCAATCTTCATAGGGAATGGAGATGGGAGAAGTAGAAAGGAGAGCTTTACAACATTACAAATGATAGCTCTCATACATGGGATCCTAACTCACTCATACTCACAATTTTGCTTTGAAGGTAGAGAGAGAAAGGGGCTCAAAGGATTAGAAACCACTCAACTAAGGCTAGGACCAAGCATATGTGAATGAGCAACCTTGGAATGAAGTCCAAGAGGTCCTATTTATAGTTGAGGGTGTCCCTTTGAGGTTGGGAGAGATAAGGGGCACAAACTAGCCGTTTTACAACTTGCAACGGATCTATTTTGAGTCCCACCTACTCCTCCAACGGTTGGAATTGCTTTTTCTGCATTCCAGTACAGTCTGATCGGCTGAGTTTCAATAAAGGCAACTCGGCCGAACCACTAAAAGACAAGGCTGAAAGCTAGACTGTCGGCCGAGTTCCCTTGGAGAAACTCGGTCGATCGGTCGACTTTCATCTTGGACCGATCAGTGGATCGGACGAGTTTCGTGGTCTAGAAATTCGACCGAACGGGAATCGGCTGAGTTGGAAACTCGGCCGATTGCATCAAAAATTCCAGAATAACTGGATCGGCCGAGTTTAGAATTCGGCCGACAAAATCCCTGTTATGGGTATTTTGGAATTTTTGTAAAACTGTACAAATGATGGATTTTTTAGTCCCAATAATTTTATCCATCTTAGTTACAATACAAAACATGAGTATAAGTGATTACATCAATTGTTCTAAGCCAATAAGGGCTATTTCACAAAACGGTCAAAAGTCACATGTTTTGCATGTGCTGGATGAGTAGCTTTTGAGTTGAATGTGATTCTTTTCTTGTACCTAATGTCTGAAACAATCTCAATTAGATTTGTTAGATACATAGAATGGAATGGTTAAGTCATTATCAAAATATGGGTAATGTGCGACACCTAGGTCAACATTCTCCCCCTTTTTGACAATGACAAACCATTCCTCAACATATTGAAAAGAATGTGAAAATTATACCTTTTCTTAGGGAATTGCAAGGGGATGCAAATATGATCAATTTGTAGTGCTCCCCCTCAATTCATGCTTACTCATGCCTGCATGGTTAGTTAAACAACAAGCAACCAAAGCACATATGTATACTATATGATTCTAAGCAAGTCTAGATGCATTTCAGTTAATAGACAAGAAAAGAACCATACAAGCAATAAATTCAATATGATTGAGCTTTTTCTCCCCCTTTGTCATCTCAAAAAGGCAGGGGGGTAGAAGAGCATAAAAGCAAGGTCTTCTCCATAGAAAAACCAAAAACACTCAATCAAACACTCCATAGAAAGACAGAGGAACACCAAGATAAACAATGAAATCATGCATTATCAAAATATGGAAAACACTACAAGATAGACCATACAAAGCGTTCCCATAAACCATAAAACAAAACTACACGGATAGCATAGAGTAGAAATAGTACAACTCAGATGATGTGCCTAATGTATATAGTACAAACATAGTCCAAAGAGATATAGCATGGTCATCTGAGACTAAAACTATCAGCCCCTAAGCTAAACTACTCTATGTCTATATCATCAACAGCAGCATCGATATCCTCATCTGGCCGGTAGTCCTCATCTCCATCGTCAGAAGGAGGAGCAGCAGCTTGTGTAGCCTCGTCAGCATCTTGGTCATCATCCTCGTCATCAGCATCAGTCGCAGTAGCCTCAGCGTCTTCATCAGCATCAGCATCAGCATCCTCCTGGTCAGGCATATCCTCATCTGGAGGACCAGAAGCTCGCCTGGGCCACCTAGCACTCTGCTCGGACCAAGACATGCCTAGAGAATGTAACTCATAGGCAACCTCAAGGGGAGGAGCAGAAGAGGTGTATTGGGCCAGGATCTCAGTCAGACGACCACCTGGAAGCGCCAGAACTGGGGAAGGGTATCCACCTGCAGAGGGCTCAGCAGAAGCAGAGAAGGGTGGAGCAGGGTAAAACTGACTATACGTGTAGGAAGCGTAGTCACCACCGAGATAAGGCTGGTAGGTGGGATAAGGCTGAGGGCAGGATATATGCATGGAGGACATGATGTGGCAAAGATCCTGATGATGGTGTTGCTGGACCTGCATGTTGTACGCTTGCTGGTGCATGAGATACCCCATGAGGGCCTCATTTGAAACATGGAAATCAGCAAAGGCAGGCTGGGGAGGAGGCTGGAAGGAAGGCTCAGGTGGAGGAGGTGCAACTGAGGATGGTGGAGGTGCAGCTGAGGAGGGTGGAGGTGCAGCTGAGGAGGGTGGAGGTGCAGCTGAGGAAGATGATGCACCATGGGTAGGAACACTCTTTAGAAGAGTGGTCTCACTGATATAAATGCCTTTGCGATCAGGTCGGTAGAGGAAATCGGCAAAGAGGGATTTACCAGTGGCATGCTGGAAAAGACCACAAATAAGGGCAGGATAGGGAAGATGAGTGCCCTTTGTGTTCTTCCCGGAGTCAAAACAGGTCATATGATGGAGGATGTAACGGGCCCATTTGACTCCTTGATTCTTCAGCAAAAGATACATCATAACAGCCGTATTCTCAGCAATGTCCGTTTGATTCTTCTTAGGATGGACATTGCAGCTCAAGATAAACGCCAAGACGCGGCGAGGAGCAGAAAGGGCTGAGGAAGGCAGAGTACCCCTTTTTGTATAGGGAAAGTTGGGTCGCTTGAGAAATTTATGAATGTCAGTCAAGTCAACCTCAATTGCCTTATACACGTCATCGGGGTAAAGAAGATCAAGATATTGAGGATAGTCAGCGATCCATGACGTCGTACTAACATTTCCATGAAGATAAAGATTGAAAGAACGCTCAGTGATATGGAAAGGTTTACCGGCAATCATGGACGTCAACACAATAGAAGTGTCCGCGGATGGGACCAAAGAGTCATAGGTCCAACGCAAATTGGCGTAGAACTCACGGACAGCTTTGGAACTATATTTCAAATTGTGGAAGCGGGCATCTTCTATGCAAAACGGATCAAGGTGATGGGTTCGAAGGATTTGACAAGCTTCAAAGAGGTCAGTGTGAAAGCTGTTGGGTTGATGTAGAGCTCGAAAAGGGAAGGGAGTGCGAGGAAGGAGCTCTTGGTATCAAGAAACAGCAGCTTGGTCAATAAAAGAGAGATTTTCGAACACAATATACCTTGGAGCAAGGGGGGTCGCCATAGCAGGGGAAGGAACGGCTCTTTTCCGTCGTTGGGACCTCATGGAGAGGAGAAAGAGGAAAGAGAGCCGAGCTTCGTGGAGAGATTAGGCAGACGCAGCCCCGAGAATAGTAGGAACCAAGGAGCAAGGTCGATCGGAGGTGAAAACAGCTGGAACGAAAGGAGAGAGGACCAGGGTTAGGGAGGGGCGGGTGTTTCGGCTAGGGTTCGGTTGACTTTTCTCTAGTTGAGAGGGAGAAAGTCGGCCGATTCCTATATATATATAACTGGTCTGCCGCCGATTGGTCGAGTTTGGGAAATGGAAACTCGGCCGATCGAGCGCACAGGTACCCTGAAACCCGACCGATCGGTCGAGTTGGAAACTCAGCCGACCAAAACCCTGAAGAGGAAAAACTGAAGTTCTAGCCCTAGCCTCAAATGACCGAATGCAATTTTTCTTTTTGGTCTAGTTTGTATATTAAGGATATTTAGGCACATTCCCATCATCATAGGGTACTATTTGTCGATTAAAACCCGATTTGCGAGAAAAGCCCGAAAAAGAGACAGAAACTAGAGAAATTTTAGCAAAAACAAGCATCTTGAGCAATCAAAGCATTTAAAGCAAGAGCAACACATATGAGATGTAACCAACTAATTAGAGAGCAATTCAATATCATCAAGAGAAATTATGAGCAATTTTGATCTAATAAAATTAAATTGTTCTCTAGCAAGTGGTTTAGTGAAAATATCGACCAACTGATTTTCCGTATCCACATGTGTGATATAAATATCCTTTTTGACAATGTGGTCACAGAGAAAATGATGGCGAACTTCTATGTGTTTAGCTCTACTATGCAATATTGGATTATAAGAAAGATTGATTGCACTAGTATTATCACAGAAAATAGGAGAAGCATCAAAATGAATGTTAAAGTCTTGGAGCATTTGCTTCATCCATAGGACCTGGGCACAACAACTTCCGGCTGCAATGTACTCAGCTTCGGTAGTTGATAATGCCATTGTACTCTGTTTCTTGGAGAACCAAGACACCAAGCATGGTCCCAAGAGGAAGCAAGTGCCACTTGTGCACTTTCTATCAATCAAGCAACCTGCGTAGTCAGCATCACTATATGCCACAAGAGTAAAGTCCCTTGACTTAGGGTACCATAGTCCAAAATTTGGAGTTTTGGCTAAGTACCTCAAAATCCTCTTGACAGCAATAAGATGTGATTTCCTAGGGCTTGATTGAAAGCGAGCACACAAGCCAACACTAAACATTATATCAGGTCTAGAGGTAGTTAAATAAAGTAAACTTCCGATCATACCTCTATAGAGCTTCTCATCTACCTTTTCACCTTCTTCATCCTTGTCGAGTTTTGCGGTGTTTGACATGGGTGTATCCATCGGCTTCATGTTCTCCATCCCAAAGTGTTTGAGTAGTTCGGTTGTGTATTTGCCTTGGTTGATGAAGTTTCCTTCCTTTGTTTGTTTGATTTGAAAGCCGAGGAAGAAGGTCAGCTCACCCATCATGCTCATTTCAAATTCACTCTGCATAAGAGAGCTAAACTCCTTGCAAAGATCAAGGTCAGTTCTGCCAAATATAATATCATCAACATATATTTGAATTATGAGAAAATGGGTAGAAGTGTGTTTTAGAAATAAAGTACAATCAACTTTGCCCATGATATACTCGTTATCTAACAAAAAGTTCTTTAGTTTCTCATACCAAGCTCGAGGTGCTTGTTTGAGTCCATAGAGAGCTTTTTGTAAGAAGTATACATGATTGGGTAACTTACCATTTTCAAAGCCTGGAGGTTGAGCAACATATACTTCCTCCTCGATTGTACCATTTAAAAACGCACTTTTAACATCCATTTGATAAAGCAAGAAATTTTTATAACTAGCAAAAGCAAGTAGCATACGGATAGATTCTAATCTAGCAACAGGAGCATAGGTTTCATCAAAATCAATACCTTCTTGTTGATTGTAACCTTGAGCTACTAACCTTACTTTGTTCCTTACCACTTTTCCTTGCTCATCAAGCTTGCTGCGGTAGACCCATTTGGTGCCAATGATCTTTCTATCATTTGGTCTTGGCACTAAGGTCCATACACGGTTCTTCTCAAATTGCTCAAGCTCTTCTTGCATGGCAAGGATCCACTCATCATCACCAAGGGCCTCTTTGATGTTCTTTGGCTCCAGTTGGGAGATGAAGGCACTATCTGCTTGTTCTTTGTTGTGAGAAGCTCGTGTCCTCACTCTCTCAAATGGATTGCCAATGATCAACTCCTTGGGGTGATTCTTTGCAAAGCGGGGAGTGGGATCCTTCTTTTCTTCTTCTTTTTCTTCTTCTTCAACCTGCTTGCCTTTGTCTTTGATGTTGAGCTCTTTTAAGATAGGAATTATTTCATCTGCAACATCATCATCACCAATATGCTTGCCAATAACAGGGTTAGTTTCAATAAATTTAACATTTATAGATTCTTCAATTTTAGATAGTTCAATGTTAAACACTTTAAAAGCCCTGCTAGTAGTGCTATAGCCTAGGAAGAAAGCCTTGTAAGATTTCGGATCAAACTTGTCGAGAGAATCCTTGGTGTTTAAAACAAAACAAGGACATCCAAAAACATGAAAGAAATCAATAGACGGCTTCCTACCACGCCATAGTTCATAGGGGGTTTTCTTAAAAGTCGGATGTGTGAAAACTCGGTTTTGCACAAAACATGAGGTGCTAACGGCTTCAGCCCAAAACTTCTTAGGAGTATCATACTCAAGAAGCATGGTCCTAGCCATCTCTTGTAGCGATCTATTCTTCCTCTCAACAACTCCATTTTTTTGGGGTGTGCGAGGAGAAGAGAAATTGTGTGAATAACCCAATTTTTCACAAAAACGTTCAAAAAGATCATTTTCAAACTCTCCCCCATGATCACTACGGATAGAAACAACATGGCAAGACGCTTCGTTTTCAACTCGTTTACAAAAGCTCGAGAAAACATCAAGTGTATCGCTTTTAGAAACGAGAAAGAAAGTCCAAGTATATCTAGAAAAATCATCGACAATAACAAGACAATACTTGGAGCCGCGAAGCGTTTGTGTTCTCATTGGTCCGAAAAGATCAATATGAAGAAGCTCAAGAACTCTCTTGGTACTCATGACTCCTTTGGATTTGAAGGAGGATTTGGTTTGTTTCCCTTGTGTACAAGGTTGACATTCCTCATCCTTTTCAAAATCCAATTTAGGAAGTCCTCGAACCAAGTCCTTTTTGTTCAGTTTCTTCATTTGATGCAAGTTCACATGACCCAAACGACGATGCCAAAGCGAAAGATCGTTTTTATCCACAACTAAGCATCTATTTAGTATGGGCTTAAGAGCATCGAGAACAATCACATAGAGATTACCATTTCTAGTTCCCTTATATATAACATTGTAGGACAGGGAATCTAGAAGCAAGCATTCTAAAGAAGTAAATAGCACAAGATAACCATTATCACATAATTGGCTAACACTAATTAAATTGTGATGTAGGCCATCAACAAGCAATACATTTTTAATGCACAATTCATTGCCTACATCACCCTCACCTATAACCTTACCCTTTTTGTTGTCCCCAAAGGTTACCGATCCTCCTTTCTTTTTCACAAATTTGTTGAAATGGTTGATTTCTCCAGTCATATGCTTAGAGCAGCCACTATCAACAATCCATTTCTTTTTAACCTGCAAGAAAAGAGGATGTCGGAACCCAATTCAAACTTTGGGGTCTGGGGTTAGCTTGGGGACCCATTTCATCTTTGGGTTGGTCCCCTTGGGCTTGTAAGGACAATAGGTAGAATAATGATCATCACATTTGCAATGAATACATACCATGGGGTTTTTAGAGCCGGAAGACTCTCCATTGAAAATTGGAGTTTCCACACTCTTTTTCTTACCCTTCTTCTTCTTATTACCTTTTGGAGTAGTCTCATTGTATCCTAGACCACTAGTACCAACTTGTTTGGTAGAGTGCTCTAGAACATCATTTAGGGATTTCTTACCCAAAAGAAACATTTGCAAAGTAGATCTTAATTTAGCATTATCATCACTAAGATTTATAACGGTAGTAGATAAACTAGCAAGATCTTCTCTAGTATGCAAAAGGTCGGCCTCAAGGCAGAGGGATTTAGTAAGAAGAGAGTCTTTTTCTAGAGTTAAGTTAGCAACTTCATTTCTAGGCAAGATAGGTCTAGAAGATAAATCATTTGTTTGAGAAAGCAATTTAGCATTTTCAGATTTAAGAACAACAATTTCCCTTTGATAAGCGTAAACTTCATCTCTTCTAGCATCATCAATAAGCTTAAGTTCAACATTTTCAGTTTTTAGAACATCAAGCTCATCTAGGCAATTTTGGTTCTCAACCTTAAGATTTTCAATAGTTTTAAGATAAGTACCATTCTCAACCTCTACTCCATTATATTGAAGTTCAAGGTCAAGATATTGCCCTTGCAAGGAATCTATGCTATCAAGATGTAATTTCTCATTTTTATCAAGAATATCAATCTTGGCATAAAGATCATCAACTATCTTTCCTAATCTTTTCCTTTTAGCTTTACATTTAGCAAAAGATGATTGACAATCATTAAGCATTTCAATGAGGGTTTCCTTAGATAACTCAAGTAAATTTTCATCACTTACCTTGCTTACCTCACTTACCTCAATTACTTCTTCACTAGTAGATTCCATGAGTGCAAGATGACATTCTCCATCCTCGGAGCTTGAGGAACTTGAAGTAGAAGACTCCTCCCATGCCGCATGAGCTGCATCTTTGGATCGTCTCTCCTTCTTGTCATTCTTCTTGTACTTGGCTTCTCTTTTGTATTTGTCATCCTTCTTGTGGCTGCTCTTATGATAGCCCTTCTTGGCCTTTGGGCAGTCACTCTTGTAGTGGCCTTTTTGACCACACTCATAGCACCTAGGAGTGGAGGAGGATGGCTTGCCCTTGAAGTGTCTTCCTTTTGAGTAGTTGGCTTCATGATCATTTGCACCTTCATCTTTGCTTGAGGAAGGGCAGGGAGACTTCATGGCAAGTTGTTGTTGCCGGACCATTTCTTCAACATGGGCTTTGAAGGCAGTGTCCTTCATCTTCTTTGATTCCTTCTCTTCTCTTTTCTCCTCTTCCTCTTGCTTGTCGAGCCTTGGTTCATGTGCTTGAAGGTTACCAACCAACTCCTCGGTTGACAACTCGCTCAGCTTGTAGACTTCTTCAATTGACGTGACCTTTGGCTCCCATCTCTTTGGAAGAGATCTCAAGATTTTTGCATTGATTGTACCTCTATCCATGACACTCCCAAGGGCTGCAAGGCTGTTCAAGATGACATTCAACCTTGTGTACATGTCCGCAACTCTTTCATTCTTCCCCATCTTGAAGTTCTCAAGTAGGCCTCCGAGCATATAGACTTTGGCCTCCTTGACTTGCTCCGTCCCTTCATAGGTGACACACAACTTATGCCAAATCTCATGCGCTGTGTCCCAAGAAGAGATGCGGTTGAACTCCAATGGTGTGAGGGCAGCGTAGATGATGCTCGCGGCTTTAGCATTGAGTTGAGCACACTTCATCTCATCTTCCGTCCATGTGGTGATGTTCCCCTTTGGCTCTTCATACTTGAGATGAACTATCTTCCACATCTCGTAGCTTACTCCTTGGATGTAGAATTGCATCCTTCTCTTCCAATATAGGAAGTTTGTGTCGTCGAAGACCGGGGGTCTCATGGAGAAGCTTCCTTCAAGATTGAGTGACCCAAGAGTCGAATCGCCCATCTTCTCCTACTTGTTGAAGTAGCTTGGAGAAGACCTGCTCTGATGCCACTTGTTGGATCAATGGGCTCTAGAAGAGGGGGGTTGAATAGAGCTTCACAAACTTCACAAAAGTGATTAGACCACCAAATTATATTAAGTGCAGAACTTAAACCAAAATAGCAATTTGATGTCCTAAACTAGCATACAAAGAAAGGATAAGAGACAAGGAATAGCATGCACTTGGACAGGTGGTTTAGAGTGGTTCCATGTCCTAAACTTAGGAGCAATGTCAGTCCACTACCTAGAGTTGGTTAGGCTCTAGGATTTGTAACTTGGTTCTCTTATATATATCACACAATAAGATTACAAGCTACAACAACCAACCATCCAAGGACTTATATATAAAGCCAAGATCTTCTACCTCACCAAGGACTTACCCACCAAGCAAGTAGTCTTCAGCCTTCTTCAAAGGACTTACCCACTCTTGCTCTAGTCTTCGGCCTTGCAGGAATTACCCATCTTGCTTGAGCTTTGCCTTGCACCTCTCCTTCTCTTGGAGAGCTTTAGCACCTTCCTCCTTCACTCGGAGGCCTGGAGCAGCTAGCCTTCTTCTCCTTCACTCGGGGAAGAATAGCAACCTTCTTCTCTTTCACTCGGAGAAGAAACTTCAAGCAATCTTCATAGGGAATGGAGATGGGAGAAGTAGAAAGGAGAGCTTTACAACATTACAAATGATAGCTCTCATACATGGGATCCTAACTCACTCATACTCACGATTTCGCTTTGAAGGTAGAGAGAGAAAGGGGCTCAAAGGATTAGAAACCACTCAACTAAGGCTAGGACCAAGCATATGTGAATGAGCAACCTTGGAATGAAGTCCAAGAGGTCCTATTTATAGTTGAGGGTGTCCCTTTGAGGTTGGGAGAGATAAGGGGCACAAACTAGCCTTTTTACAACTTGCAACGGATCTATTTTGAGTCCCACCTACTCCTCCAACGGTTGGAATTGCTTTTTCTGCATTCCAGTACAGTCTGATCGGCCGAGTTTCAATAAAGGCAACTCGGCCGAACCACTAAAAGACAAGGCTGAAAGCTAGACTGTCGGCCGAGTTCCCTTGGAGAAACTCGGCCGATCGGTCGACTTTCATCTTGGACCGATCAGTGGATCGGCCGAGTTTCGTGGTCTAGAAACTCGACCGAACGGGAATTGGCTGAGTTGGAAACTCGGCCGATTGCATCAAAAATTCCAGAATAACTGGATCGGCCGAGTTTGGAATTCGGCCGACAAAATCCCTGTTATGGGTATTTTGGAATATTTGTAAAACTGTACAAATGATGGATTTTTGAGTCCCAATAATTTTATCCATCTTAGTTACAATACAAAACATGAGTATAAGTGATTACATCAATTGTTCTAAGCCAATAAGGGCTATTTCACAAAACGGTCAAAAGTCACATGTTTTGCATGTGCTGGATGAGTAGCTTTTGAGTTGAATGTGATTCTTTTCTTGTACCTAATGTCTGAAACAATCTCAATTAGATTTGTTAGATACATATGAATGGAATGGTTAAGTCATTATCAAAATATGGGTAATGTGCGACACCTAGGTCAACACACCTAATCTCACTAGTAAGTGTATAATGTGTATTGGGTTTTCAAGAAAATTTCGGCAGCATTTCCCTGCTGTTCTCTAAGTACATATATACTTAGAGAACAAACGGGGAAATACTACCGAAATTTTTTTGAAAACCCAATACACATTATACACTTACATCCTAAGTGAGATTAGGTGTTCAAGAATAGTCCCAAACCGGGGACTATACAAGATTTACTCCTAATGAATAAATCTTAGACGGGTTTCTAGGCCAACAAACACAATAATATATATCTACAATGAAGTCAGACTCCATACAAATAGTATATAATTTAGTGATTGTTCATTCTAATTTATATCAATGTACAAGTAATATAAAGAACAATGATTGTTCACTTTTTAGGCCAACAAACACATGTGATGTCATTCTTATATATAATAAATGTGTACCACCTATCCCATCCTTGAACACCTAATCTCACTAGTAAGTGTATAATGTGTATTGGGTTTTCAAGAAAATTTCGACAGCATTTCCCCACTGTTCTCTAAGTACATATGTACTTAGAGAACAAACGGGGAAATGTTACCGAAATTTTCTCAAAAACCCAATACACATTATACACTTACATCCTAAGTGAGATTAGGTGTTCAAGAACAGTCCCAAACCAGGGACTATCCAAGATTTACTCCTAATGAGTAAATCTTGGACGGGTTTCTAGGCCAACAAACACAATAATAGATATGTACATGTTAGGGTTTCATCACAATTGATGTTAGGGTTTCATCAATGTTAGGTTTAATCAAATCAAATTAGGATGCTAGAATTGACAAGTTTAAATCTTATTTCAACATGCATCAAAATTTACTGAATTAAGTCAAACATTAGGATTAGAAGTACAAATATATGCAAGCAAAAAATTTGTTCATATCCTAAGATTTACATAAAGCATTACATAAAAATGTGTCCATATCCTTACCAACAATAAGCACGGTCGTGGCTGTGTTGGCCAACCACGGCCGTGCTGGACTGTGTTGGCCTACCACGGCCGTGCTGTCCAGCACGGCCGTGGTTGGCCAACACAGCCATGGCCGTGCTTGCTGCATGTTGGTAAATAGCTAGGGAGAAGGAAGAAAAGAGGTAGCGCTACCTGGAGCTAGTGTGGAGAAGAGCGGCGGCAGCAGTGGAGGACCGGCAGAGGATGCGACGTGGAGCGCACAGAGGACCGTCGCCGGCAGCAGCGCGTGGAGCAGCTAGAGCAGCAGTGGCAGCGGCTGCAACAAACGACCAGGGGCGTGGAGCACAGCAGCAGCAGAGGATGCGGCGGCGGTAGCAGCAGAGGATGCGGCGGTGGCGGGCAAGCACAGCAGCAGCAACAGCGGGGGGCGTGGAGCATAGCAGCGGCGGGGGGCGTGGAGCACAGCAGCAGAATTTGCGATGAAACAGGAAGAAAGGGGAAAGATTCGGGTGATCGGGTCTATTAAGTTGGTCAACGGCGTCGGTTATCTACGAAAACCGACGCCTATTATCTTCAGTGTCGGTTGCTAATAAAAAACCGACGTCCAATTAGACAATTTTTACCCTAAATTAATTGGCGGGAACCATTATCAGCGTCGGTTATCCAAGGATAACCGACACCGAAAATGGAACTTTTCGCACAAAATTTCATTTTAAATAGGCGTCGGTGAATAGTTAAAACACCGACGTTGTATGTGATCCAAATTTTTTTCGCTCGAAAATTGGATTTCACGGGCGATTTTAGGCGTCGTTTGGTTATACTCAGCCGACGCTGAATACAAAGCGGTACTCGTGTCTGGCTGCTCTTCGAATATAGACGTCGGTTTGTCTAAATAACCGACGCCTAATATGATAGACGTCGGTTTTCCTAAATAACCGACGCCCAGAAAAGCGACACTGAACGCTATTTCTGTAGTAGTGAATAGTGGGAATTTTTTTATGATGATTGGGATTCTGATGATGTAATCTAAACTTTATTCTCATAATTATTTTATATTTGATGACATGCGAAACTTTTATATATACAAGTATGAATGAATTGTTTACATGTGTGTGAATGTGTGAATGTGAAGATGAATACATGAATATTTCTACATGTGTCTGAATGTGAAAAGAGATGAAATGAATGGAACTGCATGTTGCTAAATGTATGTGAAAATGGAGGAAATTTGAAATGTAACTACTGGTTTCTACATGTGTGTGATAAAATATAATATGAATTAAATGTGCTTATACATGTTTGTGAATCACATATATATAATATTGTCCATCCATCTTGTTAATTTTACAGGTTTGTTGTGTGTTGTTGACTGATATCAATGGATGTTGTAAACCTACAGTTCAGAACTAAACTACAGGTTCTGCATCCTGCTAACCAGTCATACAACAGGTTTGCAAACTGATAAGAAAAAAAATCAGAACATAGGCGTCGATTATTTGAATAAAACCGACAACAACGACATAAGGCGTTGATTGTTAGCCAAAAATCGACTGTCTTTATCCCTTCCTGGCGTCGGTTGTCGGCAAGAACCGATGCCTATTGTGGTCAGGTACCACAGCCGTGTTGATTGTTTACTAATCGATGTCTGTAATCATTCTATAGTGTCGGTTTTCTTAAATAACCGACGCATATAGTTCTATTGTTGGCGCGTTTTCGGTGGCTGGAAGCGTTTTGGCGCGGGTTATGGAACTGACGCCGAAGGAATTAATCTTTAACGGCGTCCACTTAGGTGTCGCTTGGAAACCGACATTAAAGGTCTTAATTAACCGACGCCAAAAGCTTATTTTTTTTTAGTAATGCACCATGCAGCAGTGAAGTATAGAACAACCTGACGAGAGAGGGCTGATGCGGCGTCCAACTTGGTTCCGAACTCATCTGCCGAGTGGATGCCGAGGACGCTTCCTATTAAGAGAAGAAGAAAAGAGAGGAAAATCAGACAAAATCATTCGCCGGCACAAGTTTGAAAAAATAGGACGTATTGACATCATAATAGGATAGCAACGCAGAATATTAGAAGAGCTCCTTGCAGTTCTCGCATCCTGTCCAATAGGGGAATTCAGTTGACTAAAAAGTCAATGCTTTTTACTCTTCTACATAGCAAAACAACATGTGTAGAAAAGGGAAATGAAACAAACTAATTGGAATATAGTATTCAATACAAGAATACATCAAATATTTATCCCTTCTTAAATAAGATACCAAACAGTTGAGCTATGAATAAGTGCAACGATGGAATCCAAAGTAACAGGCAGCGATTGCTGGCTCCAATGCAAGTTCAGAAACGAAAACATCATGCCAAACTAGCTGATCCCGCCTTAGATATCAAGATAATGAAAGGCATCACAGTTCTACAAATTGAAGACCAAAAATTTCAGTACATGAGTTACTGAAGGAAAACTAGCACCTACCTTCCTGGAGAGCTGCGAGATGTTTCGAATCAAGTTTGGCCCTCTGTTTGAGAAACACAAATGCAAACATGGTAAAAGAGCAGTTGCTAGCACAAAAGTTTGACGCCTCCGAAATTACAATCATAATGATAGGTAGCATTCTGATAAAATGGCTAGTGAATATGAGACATAGCAACCTGAGCTTCAGCTTTACGTCTTTCACAGTCAGCTTTCTTCATGTCCCTCTCTTTCCTTTAGCGTTCATATTTTCTACGATGTTCTTCAATTTTCTTGACATTAGGTTCACCCTGTATACAGGATGGTGACATAATTTAAAGTTTTTTAATACTTTTTCCTAAGAACTTTATGAAGCTAACCTTCTTCAGAGCTGAACCTATCTCGTCGTCATGATCTAATTTAGAAGCCAAGTGTAAATCATTAGCTGCCTCTTCCCAATGGCCTAACATAGCCATTGCCAAACCCCGGGTCTTATATCCTTTGGCAGAATCAGGATTTATCTAGAAAAAAATGGGCACAAGAAACTAGGTAAGGATCAAAATTTAACTGTTAGCAAAAAAAAAAAGGTACATTGCACATTCTAAGGGCTGGTTAGTAAACTAGGTTAAGTTTAACATGATATGTTGGCTCAATAAATTCTAAAAGAAAGTAAACAAGAACCTATAAAGCTGCATTAGCATCGCGGATAGCGGCATTTGGTTTTTGCATTTCCAGAAAGACACTGGCTGAAATTTGAGGAAAATATAGAAGTGACCAATACATAGAGAGGTTATAAACAATAATTTCTAAGTAGCAATTTCAGGAATATTCAGTACCTCTGTAAGAAAGAAGGATAGCTTATTCCGGTTTGAAAATGATAGCTTCAGTCAAAAGTTTGATGGCTTCCTCCAATTTATCTGTGTGAAAACAACTTTAATTTTTAAAAATGCCACATGAATGATATGAAATACGGCAGTAGTTCGTAAACAAGTCTATTTCCTACCTTCTGTCAATGCAGCTACTGCTTTTGCTTTACATGATTGAGCAGCATCCTGGCTATCCTCGGAAACTTGCTTTGTTGGGTCTCCCATCTATATAGAAAATTAGTGAGTTTCCTTTCAATCAAACTTGAATAGAGAATGTGAGAAGGAAGATCACTACTACAGAACCTACCTTTCGTGTCGGTTATTTAAAGCCTTTAGTGTCGGTTTCTAAACGACACCTATGTGGGCGACACTAAAAGTCCACCCATCAGGCGTCGGTTCCAAAACTGACACCCAAACTCTTCGCGCGCCACCGAAAACGCGCCATCATGGGACTATAGACGTCGGTTCTTAGTTAAAAACTGATGCCCAAACCCTTCGCGCCACAGAAAGGGCGTCATCTTGGGCACTATCAGTGTCGGTTATAAGTAAAAAACTGACATCATATATCCCGTGCTGTCCAGCACGGCCGTGGTGTTAAGGAAATAGACGTCGGTTTATTGTGGGAAAACCGACGCCCAAACCCTTCGCACCACAGAAAGGACATCATCTTGGACACTATCAGTGTCGGTTATAAATAAAAAATCGACACCATATATCTTCGCCCCACGGCCGTGCTGTCCAGCACGGCCGTGGTGTTAAGGACATAGACGTCGGTTTATTGTAGGAACACCGACACTATATCATTATGTGTCGGTTATTTACAAATAACCGACGCCTATTGGGTTTTTTTTCTGTCAGTCTGCAGACCTGCTGTGGCTGGTCGCAGGATGAGAAACATGTTCAGTTCAGTTATGAACTGCAGGTTTTACGACATCCATTGATATCAGCCGACAACAGGCCGCAAACCTGCAAAATTAACAATAAAAAAGTAGCACATGCATTTAGCAATGCAACCTGTAGTTCCATTTTATTTTCACACATTTATAAACATTCACACATGCTAGCAATCTGTAGTTCCATTCATTCACATTCACACATGTAGAAACATTCATATAGCAACCAACACTTTCATTCATTTTCACTCAGACATATGTAGAAACATCCAGACATGTAGAAACATTCACACATATATTATAATTCAGAAATTTATTTACAAAGTATCATTGTTTAGTCATTATTCGCTATCAGGATCCCAATTATATTTTAAAGCCCCCACTAATTGTATGGTTGTTGCCCATTCTTCTCTTACTTCATTTAATTCTCCCATTGTATAGGGAGCATTAACATTTGGTAAGTCCTTGCCTGTAATGGGGTCAGCTTTAAACACATGTAAAGAGAATGATGTATATATATAATTAATGAGCTATAAATAAGATTGATATATTTCGATCATATTATCTAATGAGACTATATAATACCTGAGCAATACATTCGATATCCAGTACGCATGTTTGATAATCATGTGCATATATCGCATGACATAGTATCCACATGCTCATCTGTTGTCTTGTGTAGCACACTATAAATTCAAACATACAAAATATTAAAAAATACAACTAATTAAGCATTGTTCACATAAATAATATATACATATATTGCAGTCGGGAACTTACTTGCACGTTCTTCCAAATTATTGGCTGATTCTTTTTCGTGGGGACCTTTCCTCCAGCCTTTTTGTACTCCTCAAAACCCCTACATGTTAATGTAACACAGAACATTGCAATTAAATAGTAATGTAATAACATATGTTAACGGATATGAAAAATGAAATATTTCTCACCGAAATATTGCCATTTTCATTATGTGTCCAAATCTTGTATTCAATTTACCCCCCTTAGGATCTAGATAATACACAGTGAACGTCTCGGGGGCAATAACCAATAACTCCCAATGCCTACCTCTAGAGGAAAAAAGTTAAAAATTAATAACTCAAAATCCACAATAAAATGTAATTTTCTTAAGTCCAAATTATAATAAGCAAAGTAAACTTACTCTACATTGAATGGAGCCATTATCACCGTCTTCTTTTTTACAGCAAAATTTGAAAAAGACTCACAGCAGTATTATTGAACTGATGTAGGGTCTTTAGCTACTAGACTAATCAAGGATGGAATCAAAAACCCTACATGTTCGAATCCAAAATCTGCACATATGTTGTCTAAGTAGCTACAAAATATGTATTAATTACGCATGCATTAATAAATAAGAAACCAGATCACCAGATCATACACAAGGTATACGGATGTATAAAGAATATCTCACCTTATCCATAGCTCTATCACAGATGTATTTAGCCAATCATATCGAAACAACTCCAATATATCTTGTATAAATAGTTTTGTTTCGTATCTATAGAATATGAATCAGAAAAACAGTTATAGGGGAGTTTATATCATGTTCCCCTAACCATACTGCCATACCCCTACAGTTAGGACCTAACGGGACAGGTAGGTCCTGTGGAACCCAACTAGGTAATGCAGGAGGTGGAAGTAGAGGCCTAGATGCTGTGGGTGTCTTCTTTTTAACCTGTATATATATATAATTTCAGATCAACTGTCAGCATATACACACACTAACAATTGAACGTAATGTAAATTTACCATACCTTATCAGTAAAGAAGACATCCGCTTTTAGCCACAATATCACTCCGCCTACTGCCTCACCAAGCGTTTCACAATCTGGGTGGGCATATGGTAGTGGAAGATCCATCCACTGGGGGAATATATGTATCGGGCTCACCCGAATCCAACCAGCTGGTACTGGAGACCCGTGACACGTTTCCCCTGGTAGGGATGGGTAAGTCGACGCCTCTGCCACGATATATTCTTTACTTTTTAGACGGCATGGCTTCAACCCCTACAAATTTTTGTGTAAAGAATGTTATATACATATATGCATATCATCTTTTTTTGAAACGACTACAATTTCATATATACGTATCATCTTGAATTAAAAAACTAGTTACTATGTCATAAAAATACTTACAGTGGATGTGCTAGGTGGTGGTTCTACAGGATTACTCCCAACCTCTGCAGTAGGAGTAGGAGTAGGAGTAGAGTCTGCAGTAGGTATTTTCTGGTAAGTGGTAGTCTGAGATGCCTGCCACTTTTTCATTGCTTCTTCGAGTTTCCTGTCAAATAGCTTATCCACCTATACATGGATAAAAGAAACATCAAATTCTAATTTTTGAATTCTCTTTTACAGTAACATTATAAAGAAAGTATATGTTACCTCTTCTTGTGAAAGTCCCGCTTTTGGGACATTTTTGCGTTGGGATGACCCAAAAAAAGATTTGATGCCCACACCAGCGCCTGCAGCCCTAACACGTCCAGGATGCTCTGGGTTACCCAGAGCAACTGTCAATTCATCCTTTGTTCCCTTAGGGATGAACTTTCCTTATTTCCTCAGCTCGTGCAGCTCCCGCCAATCGCCAAAACAAAAATTTGTACTTAATTAAACAACACAAATAATCAATATTCGAATGATTGCTGTAAGAGTTGTATTTTACCATTTTTGCAGCCGCCTCAACAGTTGCGGCCTTAGTTATTTCTCCCTTCTTATTTTGCCTCCCAACTATCCAGACATCATGGCGAGGCAGAGGTGTGATACCTATGGTAGAGGACTCCTGAGTAGCAGCAGACTGAGCAGCAGTAGCCTCAGCCTGTAGTCTTTGGCGAACGCCTGCATACCCCTTTGGACCCATTCTGTGGTCATGCACATTCAGTGCACGCCTTGATCTTTGTGCCTCACGGAGGGCCTAGTTAGTATGCAAATTAATGATTTGGTTAGTAACACTAAATGTTAATCTTGAATAAGTGAATACAACATATATTAATTAATGAGATTGAGACTGACGCCTAATACCTTGAATTCATCAGTTTGTCTTGAAGCGACAAATGCGTCCCATTCTTCTTTGTCCAGGAAGTTCCACTGTTCAGTGGCTGTCTTCTTCCTCTTGTCAGCTTCTTTTATGTATTCTCTGGTGAGATTTGTCCTATAGTTCCTTAGGACTCTCCCACAGCGTTGCATCACGCATTTACGATGCAGCTTTTCATCCAATTCAAATATACTCTGCAAAATAGAATTGCTAGTAACTAGTATCCAAAAATTTAGTAATCTACAAAATAGAATTGCAAATTAATAATAACTCATGCATAAATCCCTCCATATTAAATCTTTCTTCTCCTTAGAAACTTTATGCCAAGAATCTAAGCGACAACCGCAATGGCTACGAGTAACAAACCCAAGATATGAAATAAATGAATTGCGATTCACACCACATGCATTTCCTGCATTATCGAAATCCACAACAAGTTTGGGTCCATTGCCCTTTTGCGCAATTAACTTCTTCATCATAGTGATGCCCCTTCTCTTGTCAACTTTTTGGTGTTGTTGATCAAGTGCCTCAAGTGCTTCAGATGGTACCTGTGCATCATCAACCTAAAATTTGACAAAATAATTCACATTTACAAGATATAACTATAAATGGACATATAGATATAAATATATGATATATTTTTAAAACTTACATTGTGAGGCGGCGCATTGATGTCCTCATCCTCACGGTAGTCATCAACACGATCATCGGGAGAATGGTCAGCCATCTGCAAATTCACATTCAAATTGTAAAGTTCACATTGTAAAGTAGTAATTCAAAGTGTAAAGCTCACATTGTAAAGTTCACATTATTACAACAAAGTATATATCACAACAAAATCGTAAAGCTCTATGATCAAAGAGAAAATAAGTATATATTACAACAAGATTACGGTCTAGGGTTAACAAATACATGTGATGTCATTCTTATAGATAATAAATGTACATGTACCACCTATCTCATCCTTGAACACCTAATCTCACTAGTAAGTGTATAATGTGTATTGGGTTTTCAAGAAAATTTCGGCAGCATTTCCCCGCTGTTCGCCAAGTACATATGTACTTAGAGAACAAACGGGGAAATGTTGCCGAAATTTTCTTGAAAACCCAATACACATTATACACTTACATCCTAAGCGAGATTAGGTGTTCAAGAACAGTCCCAAACTGGGGACTATCCAAGATTTACTCCTAATGAGTAAATCTTGGACGGATTTCTAGGCCAACAAATAATGTGTTGTCATTCTTATACCTAAAATCCTAGTTCTTCAAGTTAGGGTGATTATTGATGTCTTTAAAAGCATGATTGGCAATTTAGGGAAAAGTTCATCATTTACATTCCAAGCATGTCACATGTGTGCATTACAGTTCATCATTAAGCAAGAAGGGTGATTAGGATTCTCACCAAGAACGGGTTTTCATTTTCTATACAATTTTATAAAAAAATGCACATGTATGCATATATATACTATACTTTTTGGAACCTTTATACATATCTGAACACCCTAAATAACCATACTAAACACCCAAATACTTTATAACACAACTATAAAACAATGATTATAGCTAAACTATTAAACAATAGACTTGTCACACATAAAACACCCTATACAACTATAAAACAAAAAAGTATTAAGATATGCATGATACAATAACTATTTTGCATCACATTACAGCAGACTTATCATTGATACCTTACTAACTTATTGCTACATTTACATATCATCACTTGATCAAAAATTACAGCAGTACATTTAACCAAAGTATGCATTCTAAAATCTAGCTATGTCATGATTAGTTACATGTAATTTACTTAGATATACAGCAATACCCGATTACTATGTCTTACATACAAAGTATGCATATTAAATTAACTAAGGCTTATCATAGAACATGATTAGAACATTAAGTAGATGATTAAATCATAACAAAATCAGTACATAAATAACCAACAGCAACCACGGTCGTGTGGGATGGCACGGTCGTGGCTGTGTTGGCCAACCACACGACCGTGTTGGGTAGCACGGCCGTGTGGTCGGCCAACACAGCCACGGCCGTGCCAGCCCACACGGCCGTGGTTGCTGTTGGTAAGGAGAGGGAGAAGGAAGAAGAAGAAGAAGAAAGGAGGCCTACTGTTGGTAGCAGCGTGGAGAAGGAGAGGCGCCGACGTCGAGCAGAGAAGGAGAGGGTACCGGCAGAGCAGAGAAGGAGAGGGCGGCGGCGAGGAGCGGCGGCGAGAAACTACAGCAGCAGGTGGCGAGCGGCGCTGGCGAGGAACTGCAGCAGCAGGCGGTGGCGAGAAACTGCAGCAGCAGGCGGCGAGCGGTGCCGGCGAGGAGCGTCGGCAGAAGGGAGAATAGCAGGCGAGGAGCGGCACCGGGCGGAAGAGAAATCGTCGGAGGACCAAACCCTGAGCACGAGAATGAATGAAACAGAGAAAGGGGAAGAGTCGGGCTCTTTTGCACGATTTAAGTTAACATTAGGTGTCGGTTTTTTAAAAACCGACACTGAATGTTTTTATTGTCGGTTTACAACAAAACACCGACACTAAAGGGAGGTGAAAATTTTCGTGGTTAATCGCGCGAAAATACAACGGCGTCGGTTATTGTCACAAAACCGACGACTAAAATTGTACAAATTTCTGTCTCACAGAAAAGCTTTAGTTGTCGGTTCCTCCATTAAAAACTGACGTTGTATGTCAATTCTTGGAGGCAATTTTTTTCGCTGGAAAATTTATTTTTTCCGATTACTTTTGGGTGTCGGTTTTTTAATAAGTAACTGACACTTAATAAAAGCGGTACTCGTGTCTGGTCGCCCTTCATAAATTAGATGTCGGTTTATGTTATCAACCGACACTGTATAGTTTAGGTGTCGGTTTATGTATACAACCGACACCTTGAAAAGTGACTTTATAAGTCATTTCTGTAGTAGTGGATGCATATTACAACGTAGGGAAGGCACAGCAATCAAGGCCTTTACTTTTCAAATAATAGAAAAATAGTCATTACTAGGGATTTTAACAGGTTACAATGATTAGGAACTGAATAATAAAAGACAAAAGGGATAAAATAACATTATGGTACTCCAAGTTGGTGTAAAAAGTTTATCATGCCCAACTTGTCTTTCATAATGTAGAACTTATTCTTTGTCAGGGACTTGGTAACTAAATGAATCACCTGGTCTTTAGACCTTATGAAAGGAATGTCAATTCCCCCTCATAGTAACTTCCCTTACGAAGTGACTACCAACTTTTATGTGCCTTTGTCTTTCATAGAAGATGGATTGCTACCAACATAGGTTACCACATCACATTGTTGTAACTTGTAACAATATATAGGCATAGGTGTGGTAGTCCTCAAATTAAACTATTGAAGGAGCAATTGTTCCATCATCTGATGTGCAATAAGAGTCACATCGCTATATTCAGCTTCGGCACTTGGCCTAACAACCACATTTTATAAGTTAATGATGCTAAGTCATTGTTTCAATGACGTCGTTGTTTCCATTTCCATGAGACAAAATCACTATATTCAGCTTCAGCTTCAGGACGATGATGTCATTGTTTCCATGTCCATGAGACAAAATCAAACCCAAAAAGTGGGCGGAGCAAAGAGAAGAATGCATCTTACAACATACATAACAAATGGTGGGAAAAGGAGGGGATCGTAATAATCAATCATATTGAAAATCCCACCTAGAAACTTCCCAAGCTGATCGCTGACTAGAATAGTACAATTTTCATTCAGGGGGATGTATCTATTAACATAATGTTGACTAAGGAATTATTTTGTGACCAACACACACAAAAAAAGTGTCATATTGAAAGTTGACGTGATGTTGGCTTATAACCATGTCAGTTGGAGATTATCGAGAAGGTTTATCAAATTTGACTTTTTGTCTTTTCCCAAAAATATTTTTACACCGATTTAGAGACTTGATAATTATTATACACGTCAATGGTGAAAGTGGTGTCCTTATCAAAAATGTTTAAATAATGTAATATGTTATCATCGAATGGATATTGTTCTTCTCAAGAAACTTTGAACTGATTGGTAGGCAAGTTGATCAAGTAGGAAGTGTTTGCTTTTTATCTTTGTAATAAACATTGTAGTATCCCTATTCAACGTATAGAGAAGATCCTTCTTTGTATTAACGAGTTCTTGAAGGAACATGAATGAGGAAAACAACACATTTTCAAATTTGCCCCTCTCATCCGGTGAAGTAATGCAGCTCAAGTAGGTAATGTCGTCTGGGTTCTATGCATTGAGAAACAAATCAAATTAATAAGATATCGCCACATTTAGAAAGATACAAAAATATGTTTTTAAAATTATATGGTCAACATATGAGAAAGGCCAATTTCTGGAAAGATAAGTGTCTTTCTTTCTTAGGTAGGACAACATTGATTCAAAAAGAGTGGTTTGCTATTTCTATGTATACCGTGATTTCTTCAGTCATACCATGGTATGTGAACTACTGTTTGAAGAGTTTATTCTCCACATTTTCTTAAATGTGAAAAGTAGTGAAGAAAGATGTTATGAAGCTAGATAGAATGAATTGTCTAAGCCTATCAAATGTGGTCCTAAATGTTTGCAGCTTATAAAAGATGCAAACGATAAGTAATATGAAAGTGAAATGAGCTAAGATCATTCTAATTCAGACAAATACCAATAGATAACAAACCATCCATGCCTCACATCGCTCAAAACACTCTCCTCTCACATTATAGTTGCTTCTATATATCTGGAAGAGTTTGGAAATCCTTCCTTCTTTCTCTCAAATGCTACAGAAGATAGTGGTATTATTTTGGGGTAAAGAAATGGTGTTGGATCTATATTATATTTTAGACATCTTGTGGTTAGCTTTGATTCCTTGTGATTATTAACTATCTTGACAACTCTTACATATGATGAGATTGGGATTTCTAAAGGAGTTGAAGATACATATGGACTTTCATAGAGAAATTTAGTGAATTTGTCTGCAATCACCCTTGGATGGAAGATGGAGCCATCAATTCAGCATCCCTTTTATACTGATTTTCTGTAATAAATGACCTCTTGTGTTTCATTCTTCCAAGTAACCCAATGGGACTTGACTTCAGATTTAATCTAGTTAGAGTTCGGTGAATAAGACTTCAATTTTTGGTTGTTTGGAACAAACAATCTCACAGCCCATTTGTTGGATGCTACAAGAAACAAGGCAAGCAAGTCACCACCTGGTAAGTAAATTTGGCCCATTGTTCAGTTAATACAAAAATAGAACATTCATGATGAAGAGCACCACACGACACATGTGAGAGCCAAAGAAAACTTAATGAAAATAGTGCAGAACATGTGAACCAGTGTAATCCTAGACGAAACATAAATTAAGAGTTTGGACTCCTTTGCCAGTCTTAAATGGTCTTAAAGGAACTTGAGATTCCACAAAAATTTGTGATTCTCCTTGTTCCTATTGTACCTCCTTAGGTTCAATGTTTTCTTATTAGTGATGAACTTTTCGAGTTCTACTTTTCTCCCATTGATTCCTTTGGAATTAAATTTCCTTTTAGTAATACAATTGTTCTGACAACAAACACTTTTGTTGTCAGATTGAAATCTAAAAGTAGTATTCAATAAAATAACATTTTTGTGATTTGTGGACAAAGCTTTTCAAGAAACTATTTTCTTATAAAGCTTTCATTCCTAATCTTTATAAAATATACCGGGACACTTCCCATGCCATATCCCATATGGTGCCTTTTGAACCATTTTAGATCATACATTGTTTAGTGTGAAGCATGAGCCAAAAGGAAATTGGAAGATCAACTAGACTTATTGATGATTATACCATGACTAACATGATGTGGTTCCTTCTTTATGATACATCATTATGTTTCAGATGGAGTTCATTGTTGTATGCTATCATAGTCTCCCAGAAGGTCCTCAAACTCTTTGTTCAAAGTATTTTCCACAAAAATCATACGAAGATGTTTTAATACTTTTATCAAGCTGGTTATGTACTTCATTCATGATCTTCTTGAAAAATTCAAGAGATTTAGACTTGTATTTTAAACTACCATATCTACTAAGGTCATCAACAAATATAATAAGGTATTATTAACCATCTCTATCATTTATTCCAAAAGGATCTATATACATCAATATGTATGAGTCCTAATAGAATACTTTCTCTCGCACTACATTTAGTGAAAGGTGCTTTTGTCACATTGCCCAATAAATAAGACTTGCATGTCTCTATTGGTTCAATAACCAAAAGAATCTACATAACCATATGTTCTAGAATTGAATTTGTTATTTGTGTGCTCTAGATGACACTGCTATATGTTTTCTTATTTGAGTCATCAAGTCATTATGTATATGTGTTACACATATTTTTCTTTAGAACTATCGAGTATAGGTTATGTGACATAGGGCACTACTGACATATAAGATCATATATTTTAAAAAAAACATAAATTACTCATAATACTCTTGTCCATACAAGATACATGATTTTTTCATTAATGGAAGGTACATAATAGCAATTCACTAGTTCTATTACATGCCCATTAATGACAGATCCCAACTATGTTGACCTGATAGTTATACACTATTCATATTTTGATAATGACTTAACCATTCCATTTATATGTATCTAATATGTCTATTTGAGATTGATTTCAGGTATTAGGTACAAGAAAAGGATCAATTCAATCAAGTTTCAACTTGACTCAATACAAGCCAAACTCAATGCAAAAGCACTTTTGTGGAAATAGCCATAAATGACTTAGGATGATTTTTTTAATCATTTGTATTAATGTTATGACTTGTAATTAAGATGACAAAAATTAGGATCGCTTAATTTGAACACTTGATCACTTTAATGACATTTTCCAAAATGCATCACAAGTTGTTTGATCGGTCAAGTTTCCCTCCCAAAAACTCGATCACATGCTTAGGATGGGTCTTAGAAATGTCCAGGATTGGCCAAGTTTATGTGAGGACAAACTCAACCAACACCTTGCACTGGAAAATTTATTTTAAGCCTTCATTTGAGTTTCATTTAGGGTAAACTCAGTCGACCACTCAAATTTATCTTGTCGCATAGTGCTATCGGTCGAGTTACCTTTATGGAAACTCGACCGACTACAATGTATGGATTGTTTATAAAAAGTGATTAGCCATTGGAGTGTTGCAAACATCAAAAATAGATCTGTTGCAGCACCTCAAATGACTATATTTTGTTCCTAAGTGCTTCTAGTGTCTAGTGGACATCCCCAACTATAAATAGGACCCTTGGGATTCATCCCAAGTTTGCTCTTTAATTCTATTCAAGATCCTAGCTATATTTGAGTGGATTTTGTTTATTGGAGCCTCCTTATCTCTCTTGATTTAAAATCCAAATGTCCATATGAGTGAGATAGGGTATTTTTGAGAGAGGTACTTCATTGTAATCTTGTGAGGCTCTCAATCTTCTCTTTCCTCAACCCCTTTCTTCAAGCTATGTTGGTGAAAGCTTCTTCTAGTTGAAGGAGAAGGTGAAGGCTAATGATCCTTGAGAAGAGTGGGTAACTCCTTCAAGGTGGAAGACTTGTTGGAAGAAGGGGATCTCCTTGGTGAAGGTTTCCAACTCCTTGCAAAAGTGGGTAAGCCCTTGTAGAGGTTGAAGACTCTTACTAAAAGGACATGTAAGACCTTGTATGGTTTATTGACTACTTTTGATCCATAAAAAGGAAGGCTAGGTATCCTTTCCCTATAAAAGGAAGGTCTTATTGTATCTCTTAGAATGGAATATAAGTATGCAATGATTGCAAATCCTAGGGCTTGACCTCTCTAGGTAGTGGACTGACTTTCTCCTAGTTTGGAGATTGTAACCACTCTACATATATTGTTCTTGTGATTGTTCAATCTCTCTAATCCTTGCTATGTATTCTTAGTTACACATAAAATTCCAAATTTTCAATCCTACTTCTTGAAGTAATTTGAAGGTCTAATCGATTTTGTTTAAGTGCTTTTAATCTCTATTCACCCCCCTCTAGAGACCTTTGATCCAACAAGTGGTCTCAGTTCTATGGTCTTCTCTAACAAGATCTCCCATGAGATGAGAAAATGGGCGACAACCTCTTAGGTTCTCTAAACTTAGAGGGTGGATTCTCCATGAAGTCTCCAATCTTCGACAACACAAACTTCCTTTATTGGAAGTGACGGATGCAATTCTACTTGCAAGGGAAGAGCTAGAACATGTGGAAAGTAGTCATCCTTCCCTACAAGGAGCCAGCTGGAGATATAACCACCTGGGATGAAGCTACACTAAAGAAGGCACAACTTAATGCAAAGGCAATAAGCATCATTTATGCAGCCCTCACCCGTTTCGAGTTTAACACAATCCCTTCTTGGGATACAGACCATGAGATATGAAACAAGCTTTGCATCACCTATGAAGGGACCAAGCAAGTCAAGGAGTCCAAGATCTACATGGTCAAAGGTCTCCTTGAGAACTTCAAAATGGGGAAGAAGGAGAGAGTTTCCAAGATGTACTCAAAACTCAATACCATCATCAGTGGACTTGCCTCTTTGGGTCATCCCATGGATAGAGGGACCATCAACTCCAATATCCTTAGGTCTCTTTCCAAAAAGTGGGAATCCCGGGTGACTTATATTGAAGAAATAAGAAGCCTTGGTGACATTTCCACCAAAGAGCTCATTGGAAATCTTCAAGCTTATGAGCCAAGACTTGACAAGCAAAAGGAAGATGGGAAGAAAGAAGAAAAAGAGTCAAAGAAGATTAAGGATAGTGCATTCAAAGATCAAGTGGATGCAATTGTTCTTCAACAACAACTTTCTTGTTGGCCTACTCCTCCTTCCTAAAGTGAAGATGAAGCACCTAGTGATCATTGGTGTGTTTCTCAAACGCAGATAAGTAGATTGGAAAAGGACGGTGCCAAAGGGGAGAATCAACATCCCAACTACTAGGTAGCTAAGGCACTTTATGTCACTAACAATAGCAGTAGAAAGCTTGGTGTGTCTTCACTACCTTGAGTTACAACTAGCCAATTGGATTTGATTAGATGCAACTTAGGCAAACACACGTGGATCTTTCAAATTTATAATGGACCTAGTCTAACACACTCACTCAAACTATCCACACTTAACCCGCAAGCGCATGTGGTCGTGTCATAGTATAGTCAAGTGGTAAGTGAGGGGTCGATATGTAGGGAGAGGGGGGAACTAGGGCTAGGTTAGGGTGAGCTACATTCCTACTACAGAGAGTAGGGTTTTTAGGGTTTGTTGGTTGAGTTGGTTGATTACATTAATGATGTAAGAAATTGAAATCAAGAAAGGAAACTAGACTACAAGAAACCCTAAATAAGAAATCCTAACCAGCAATGAAGGCAACTAACTGAGCAATATCTAGAGACTAGAAATAATTTACACTAGCAATGCAAGTTAACACTAAAGAAATTAATGACCTAGGTTATCACCAACTAGCAAGATTAACACTAGAAAACTCAAAAGAGCACTAACTACTCAAGCAAGGCCTAACTATCAAGAACTAAGAAATTTACTAAGAGGAAATGAAAGTAAGTAACTATACTAGCATAAGCAAGCTAAGCAAACAATATGGGTTTTAGCAAATTATAGGAAGATTGGTCTGTTTGGGGGAATGTCACAAGAATCCAAGTTGAGGGTTGACATAACATGCAAATCTTATATTCTCATTCTATATTGCCAAACCAAACAATATAGTCAAATGCAATGAAATAACCCTAGACTATTAGTTGGCCATGGACAGAGTAGAGTGTGGGAGGTGAACTACACCCTTTCACACCCTATCTAGCCTTATGATGCTCAATTAGACCAAGGTCAAGGTGGGATTTCTATTGGATTCAACTAATCTAGGTTTTTAGGGTAAGGGTTATTAGGGAAATTAAGAGCCAATGGTAGTAAGGGAGAGTAAAGATGAGGGTGTTTCACCTCATGTTACTCACCACCTAGCCTTTAGGAAACTTTAGGCAATTACACTAATCACCCTTAAACTATCTAATTAGATCTCACACTCAATTGTAGGAGAGGATATTTGTATGTAGGAAGATAGGGTGCTACATAGGGATCCACTAGTTGGACTTAGGAGCAATTCCTAAGATAGCCACATAAAATTCATTTTCCCCTAGAACCTATGTGTTTTCAAGCATCATACATCAAGAAATCCATGTTTAGAAGCATAAATCACAAGTAAAATAATGGGAAATGAGATATAAGTAAGAGACAATCATTATAGAATTGAAATATGTTCATTACAAGTTATTTTCCCTCAACATGATATCAAAGTAATATTTTACCCCCAAACAGCCCACCAAGGGGGCTTAGCTACACATAATCAAGAAAAAGAGTGAAAATGAGAGAAGAAAGAGGTAGAAGGTCAAGGATGTTGTGGAAGATTCTTCTCCTTCACCTCCTAGCTATTGTAGGTCGTGCTCCCTCTTCCAAGGTGGATGGATGGCATGGAAATATAGGGGATTATGGTTGAAAACCCTAGAAAACTAGGATTTTTGGGTGGAAAGGAGGTGGATATGGAAGGGGTAGGTTGGAGCTCTTGAATGCTCTAGGAGGATGGAAATGAATGCTAGAGGTAGATATCCTCATGCTACAGTTGTGCCCTAGGTATATATAGGTCATGGAGAGTCACTAGGTTAAGTGGGGGAAATATAGGAATTTTAGTGTAGAAAAATGTAGGGTTTGGGTGGAAGCATGATCGTTCTGGGAAGAACGACCATATTGGGTGTGAGTGGGAATGGTCGTAGTGGATGGGAATGAACAAGGTGGAAGAATGGAATGAATAGGGGAAATTTGGGCCTCTGGGTCTGTCATGACGACCGTTCTGGCCAATACAGTTGTGATGGCTCTCGCGAGCACGACCTTCTAGCTAGCACGGGGCTATTGGGATTTTGGGTGATTTTTTTAAAGATTTTGCTGATTGGGGCATGTCCCAGAATGGACATTCCTTGGTAGCATCCTTCCCATGCATATCGGTTTTTGGCCATCTTGAAGGTTATTGCTTCAATACATTATTTGACCACTTGGGGTAGGTTGGGAGTTGTTTTGGCCTCATTTTGGGCTCCTCCAAGTCTCGGGAGACCCTAGATTAAATAATTTTCTCCATTCCATCAAGTAGTGGACAAAGTACCTATAAAACATGCAAAAACCATCCATACGTGCATTTGATAGTAAAACATCTATTGAGGGAAATAACATGTAATCTAATAGTTGTATATGTGATTGAAGTGCAATATGACACAAGATGAAGCCCTAAATGGGGCTACATCACCGCTCCAAACTTAAAACATACTTGTCCTCAAGTTTGCTCCAACTCAATATCTCTTCAATTTTTTGACAACCAAGAAATGAAAAATGCAATGCAACAGATGAATATTGACTAAATGGGATCAATGATGACTAGGTACATGTATTACACTTCTCTCCTCTCCTCCTTCACAAACCAATCATGATTAAAGAATTGAGCATTCAAACTTAAAATATAGGGCATAGAATACACAATCAATCCATATGGCTATCATATAACTCTGGGTAAATTTTTTGATGGTGGTGGAGATAAAAATCGACTAATTTTGCTATTTTACATTCATGAATTGAATCTCATGTGTCAATACACACTAAGTAGCCCATGTGGCCGCAAAAAAGAGCAAACTGATCTAGGTTTGATGTTTCCTAGATCAACAAACATGCAAATGGAAGAAAGGGTTGTGATAAGAGTTTGGAGTGCTATTACATAGGAGCACTCATATTTTATTAATTTAGATTCTATTACATAAGAGCATATTTTATTTGTTTTCACATTTTTTTTCTTTTTCTTTGCCATTGGTGTAGCTAGGGAACTTGGTGGTGATAATGAACCAAGGGATATAGATATGGCCACCCCACACTTTTAGAGGTGGCCAAGGCTAAATATGTGTACTTTGGCATCCTTTCATGAGGCAGAGAGGTAAAAAGATGATAGAAGAAAAGTTAGTCAAAGAGGGGTTACTAGTATGGATTTCAACATGAGATCCCTTGCATGAAAGATACTCCCACAATTTATCAAGTAATGAAACACCACATGAATAAGCAATACTAAAACCACACTTTTATCATGAGATTCTACAAAACCTTCAATATTTGCGGCTTGCTTAAATCACAATTCAATCAAACAACTCACAAGCATAAGAGAGGTGATTCACATGTAAAAAGTCAAGACTAAGGCCATTTAGCAATAGATCATGATAATGTATCATGCATTTATCAAAGGTCAACATTTTTAATCCAATAAGTAGAGATTGGGTAAAAACACACTTTTAAGCGAATTTCTAAATTTGGGCAAAATTGGCCAAAATGGTGTCAAATTACTTTCAATGACAACTAAGCCTACAATATGGCACATTAAGCAAGAAATAAGCAAATCCTATATATAAACATGCAAAACTCACAATAAGATACATGATATGAAATGCATAGCAAAAAGAGCAATTTTAAAAAAAAAATTATGCAAACAAATGCATGAAATTGACCTATATGATATGCATGTATGTAAAACAAGCACACAAAGTATGGATACACCAGTATGAGAGATGGTTATACTATTTGATCATCTTGAGAAAAAATTTAGAATAAGGAACCTAGAGAATAATGTGGTGAAAGAAGGGCTTACCGCCCTACCACCCCAAACTTTTAAACCATGTTGTCCTCGACATGAAATAGAAGTTTTGAATAGGAGGGTAGATGGTATGGAGTCATGGTAGAAAACTACCAAGATATTGAGTGATCAACATAGCACTAGGTGAGGAGGGTAAGGCCATCACGACCATGTTGAGCAACACGACTGATCTGACTTTCCAACCACACAGTCGTGCTACATAGCACAACCGTTTTAGACTCCTTCCTTTAGCTCTTCTACTGATTTGAAATCTTTTCTTCAATTTTGATCTTCCCTTTTGTGAGCTCCTTCATGCATCATCTTTTCTCCATTGTTCATGTACTAACAATATACACAAACATATCAAGTGGGGTGTGTTGTGTGTATTTCTTGTAAAAACAACAAAAGTGTAATGAAATAAGAAGGTTTTGAGAATCTCAAACCATGTGGGTTTCCTCCCACTAGCGCTAACTTTTGAGCCTTCATCCAGGCTTGTTATTCCTCCATCATCAACCATTATCTAAAAGCAAAATGTCTTCATCCTCATCATAGGCAATCTTGTCAAATGCCTTCATTGCTTGATCTTCCTCCCAAGGGTCATGCAAGCTTCTCAATTGTTTTTTAGTAGTTTTCTCTCCTTCAGGGTCATGATCATAGATCTCAAAGTAAGAATCCTTATCAAAAAAACTTTGCAGCTCATTCAATGTGACCCCCTTAGGCAACTTCCCTCTTCTCTTCTTCTTGAAGTTATACACACCCTTGTGGAACTTCACATAAGTTGGTCTTTGCTTTATGATGTCAAGCAATGAGATATTTACCTTAATCAACCTTAAGACCTTAATAGTTTTCATGCCATAGTTTTGCTTTTCCTTAAGGAATGGGTCTTCATAGGCTTCAAAGAGAGGGATCTCGATAATATTGGACACTTGAGAAACTTGAAATATCATATTGGAATGTCTTGGATCAGCGACTGGGGCACTTGGTGGTGTAATCTCAAATGATGGTGGGACACTTGGTATCATTTCTTTAAAAGGAGTTGAAACAACATATTTACTAGTGCCCTTGGCACTCTCAATAGAAGGTGGTACGAAAAAATCTCTAGTTTACTTGGCAATCTAACAAGGACTTTCCGGAAAGGGTACTCCATCATTCTCTTTATCAAATTCCTTTTCCCCATTTTTGGACTTCTCAACCACCTTCTCACACCTCAAGACTGAAACCATCTTCACTTTCTCATGGGGA
Source organism: Alisma plantago-aquatica (assembly GCA_963693085.1). Classification (NCBI taxonomy): domain Eukaryota; kingdom Viridiplantae; phylum Streptophyta; class Magnoliopsida; order Alismatales; family Alismataceae; genus Alisma; species Alisma plantago-aquatica. The sequence continues at coordinate 175,377,389 of OY856411.1, read as the reverse complement.
GGAAAAGGCACTTGTGATGGTTGTGGTGGTGGCCTTTGGTGTGGTGGATTATGATTTTAAAGGATGTAGGATGGTTCTTGTGGAAATTGTTGTGGAGGTGGTTGATATGGGGGCAGTTCTTTTAGTTGATATCATGGTGGTGGTTGTGAGGTGTGTTGGAAGTTGTACGAAGGTTGAGGATGTGGTGGAGCATGGAGGTTAGGGGGATCTTGATATTGTTGCAAGCTAGATACTTGCCTTTGTGGTGGAGCATAGATGCCTTGAGGATCATCTATATAACCATTTCCATTGTTAGGGTTAGCCATGGTTTGGGAAGTGAGTCTTCCCTCCTTAAGGCAGGCAAGTGACATGGAAATCTGATCTAGCCTTTGCTCAATCTGATCAATGGTTTTTTCATGAAAGGACACCTTCACTTCATCAAGTCTTCTTAACCTGGCAAGAATTTCTTATTCAAACATGGATTTGTCTCTTGGATCATGATCTCCTTGTTGCTCCCATGAAAAGTTTGGATGATTTCTCCATTTTGAAGTGTAAGAGCTCATATGGAGCCTTGGTTGTTCCAGATGCCATAGGATTGTAGATCTTACATATCTTCACAAAGAGCCTCCATGGAGTTGGCAGAGTGAATAGAAGAACCTCCCACATGATTCTTCATGAGATTTACCATGTCTGCCAATATCTTTATCATGTAGGGTGGTTGAGTAACTGAAGGGGTTTATGCATCTTAGTCTACCATCTTGACTTCAAAAGGTTGCGTGTCACATGCACAAGTCACAAACAAATAAAAGAGGTCAAGTTAGCAAACCAAGATGCAAATTAATACAAAGAATAAAGAATGGAAATGGTGAAGGGAGCATGAAAATCTAAGCTATACTAACTAGCTAGGTCGAGCACCTCTTTCCCCGACAATGGAACCAAAAAGCTTGGTGTGTTTCTCAAACGTATACAAGTAAACTGGAAAAGGACGGTGCCAAAGGGGAGAGTCAACATTACAAATACTAGGTAGCTATGGCACTTTCTATCCTCCCCGACAACGGCACCAGAAATCTTGGTGCGTCTTCACTACCTTGAGTTACAACTAGCCAATTGGATATAATTAGATGCAACTTAGGCAAATACATGTGGATCTTTGGAATTTATAATGGACCTAGTATAACACACTCACTCAGACAATCCACACTTAACCCGCAAGTGCAGGGGGTCATGTCATAGTATAGGCAAGTGGTAAGTGGCAAGTGAGGGGTTGATCCACAGGGAGAGAGGGGCACTAGAGCTAGGTTATGGTGAGCTATGTTTCTAATGCGGAGAGTAGGGTTTTTAGGGTTTGTTGGTTGATTTAGTTGATCACACTATTGATGCAAGAAACTAAAATCAAGAAAGGTAACTAGACTACAAGAAACCCTAAGTTAACCCTAAAAAATAAATTTTGATTAACAAAGAAGGCAGCTAACTAAGAAAGAGAAAGAGACTAGAACTAAGCTACACTAGCAATGAAAGTTAACACTAAAACAATTAATGACCTAGGTTCTGACCAACTAGCAATATTAATACTAGAAAGATCAAAAGAGCACTAACTACTCAAGCAAGGCCAAATTATCAAGAACTAAGCAATGCAATAAGAGATAATGAAAGCAAATAACCACAATAACATAATAAATTCAAGCAAACAAGATGGGTTTTAGTGAATTACAGGACGAGTGGGTCGTTGGGGGGAATGTCACAAGAATCCAAGTTGAGGGATGATATAACATGAAAATCATATATACTCATTCTAGATTGCCAAACCAAAAACTATAGTCAAATACAATGAAATAACCCTAGACTATTGGTTGTCCATGGATAGAATAGAGTGTGGAACTACACCCTTTCACCCCCTATCTAGCCTTACGAGGCTCAACTAGACCCAGGTCTAGGTGGGATGTCTATTGTATTGAACTAATATAAGTTTCAAGGGTATGGATTATTAGGGAAATTGAGAGCCAATGGTAAGAAGGAAGAGTAGAGATGAGGGTGTTTCACCTCATGTTACTCACCATCTAGCCTTTAGAAAACTCTAGACAATTGCATTGATCACCCTTACACTAGCTACTTAGATTTCACAATTAGTTGTAGGAGAAGATATTTGTATGTAGGAAGATAGGCTTCTATCTAGGGATCCACTTGTTGAACATAGGATCTATTCCTAAGATAGACATATACAATTCATTTCTCCCTGGAATCTAGATGTTTTGAAACATCACACAACAAGAAATCCATGTTTAGAAGCATAAATAAGAAGTAAAATAATGGGAAATGAGATAGAAGCAAGAGAAAATCATCATATAATGGAAACATGTTCATTACAAGTTATTTTCCCCCAACATGGTATCAAAGTAACATTTTACCCCCAAACAGTCCACCAAGGGGGCTTAGCTACACATAATCAAGAAAAAAAAGTAAAAATGAGAGAAGAAAGCGGTAGAAGGCCAAGGATGTCATGGAAGCTTATTCTCCTTCACCTCATAACTGTTGTAGGTCGTGCTCCCTCCTCCAAGGTGGATTAATGGCATGGAAATATAGGGGATTATGATGGAAAATCCTAAAAAACTAGAATTTTTGAGTGGAAATGAGGTGGATATGGAAGGGGATAGGTAGGATCTCTTGAATGCTCTAGGAGGATGGAAATGAATGCTAGAGATACCTAACCTTGTGCTACATCCTCCCCTAGCTATATATAGGTGGTGGGGAAGTACTAGGTTAAGTGGGGGCAATATAGGGATTTTGGTGTAGAAAAATGTAGGATTTGGGTGGTAGCACGACCATTTTGGGAAAAACGGCAGTTCTTGGAGTGAATGGGAATGGTCGTGGTGGATGGGAACAACCTTGGTGGAAGAATGGAATGAACAAGGGAATTTTGGGCTTCTGGGTCTACCAGCAAGGCCGTTCTGGCCAGCACGGCCGTGCTGGGCTCTGACCAGCTGGCTAGCACGAGCCTGTTGGGATTCTGGGTGATTTTTTGAAGGCTCTACTGATTGGGGCATGTCCCAAGATGGCAATTCCTAGGTAGCATGGCCATTCGTAGGTCCTTCCCATACATATGGGTCTTGAACTTGGCCATCTATGAAGGTTATTTCTTCAATACATTCTTTGACCACTTGGGGTAGGTTGGGAGTGGTTTTGGCCTCATTTTGGGATCCTCCAAGCCTGGGGAGACCCTAGATTCAACTTCTCTCCATTCCATCAAGTAGTGGACAAAGTAGCTATAAAACATGCAAAAACCATCCATAAGTGAATTTGATAGTAAAACACATATTGAGGGAAATAACATGTAATCTAACAGTTGTAAATGTGATTGAAGTGTAATATGACACCAGATGAAGCTCTAAAATAGGGTTGCATCAATCATGAAGCTAACTACTCCAAAGGGAAGCACTTCAAAAGAAATTCATCCTCCTCTACTCCAAGGTGCTATGAATTTGGACATAAAGGAAACTACAAGAATGATTGCCCCAAGGAAAAGAAGTCCTACCACAAGAGCAACTCTGAGAAGAAGAAGGACTAGAAGAAGGATAGCAAGTACAAGAGGAAGGACAAGAAAGAAAGAAGAAGCAAAGATGCAATTCATGCCGCATGGAAGAAGTCTTCTTCTAGTGATTCCAGCTCTGAGGGGGAATGCCACCTTGCTCTCATGGCCTCAACTAGTGATGACATATGTGAGGTAAATGAGGTAAGTTTAAATGAACTATCTAAAGAAGCCCGCACTGATATGCTTAATGCTTCCACTCTTTTTATTCTAAGTTTAAATCCAAGAAGAAGAGGTTACGGAAAATTATTGATGACTTGTATGATAAAATAGATATTCTTGAGAAAAATGAGAAAGTTCATCTTGATAGTATTGATTCTTTGTAGGGGTAGTTTCTTGATCTTGAGCTCCAATACAATAGAGTTGAAGTAGAGAATGGTATTTACCTTAAGAACATTAATAGTCTTAAGGATGAAAACCAAACTCACCTTGATGAGCTTGTCTTAATTAGAACTGAAAACGACGATCTTAGACATGCTTTTGATGCTATTAAAGATGAAAATAGGATCTATTTTTATGAGCTTATCATGCTTAGAACTGAAAATGCTAGATTGCTTACTCAAATAAATCTTTCGTGTAGACCATTACTGCCTAGTAATGAAGTATCTAGCATTACTCTTGAGAAAGATTCTTGTCATACTAAAGCCCTTTGTTTAGAGGTCGACCTACTTCAAGCTCAAGCTCAAGATGATTTAGCTAGTCTTTCTACTACTGTCATTACTCTTAGTGATCATAATCACAGCCTTAGAGCTTCCTTGCAAAAGTTTCTCAAAGTGAAAAAGTGGTTTGGGATATGAGGGAGCTCCAAAGAGCAAGGGAAATGGTACTAAAAAGAGAAAGGGACCTCCTATCTTCCATGGAGAGTCATCCGACTCTAAGAACCCTATGGTTTGTGCACATTGCAAGAGCGATGATCATTAATCTACTTATTGTCCTTACAATAAAAAGGGACCAGCCCAAAGATGAAATGGTTTCTAAAGCTAACTCCAGATCCCAAGGTTTGAGTTGTGCACCGAAATCTTCCTTTCTTGTTTGTAAAAGGAAAATAAATATTTGATAGTGGTTGTTCCAAGCATATGACACGTGAAATAAGCCACTTCAACAACTTTACAAAGAAGAAAGGAGGATCAGTATCTTTTGGTGATAACAACAAAGGTAAAGTGACAGGTGAGGTGATGTAGGTGATTCACTATGCATCAAGAATGTTCTTTTCATGCATACCTACATCACAATTCAATTAGTGTTATCCAATTATGTGATAATGGTTATCTTGTTTTATTTACCTCTCTTGAATGCTTGCTTCTAGATTCCCTCTCCTACAATTTTATATATAACAGAAGTGGAAATGAAAACCTTTATGTTATTGTATGTTATTCTCTTAAGCTTGTTCTTGGTAGATTCCTTATTGTTGATTAGTGTGATATATCTTTGTGGGACCGTAGGCTTGGTCATGTAAATATGCATTAATTGAAGAAGCTGATCAAAACGGAATCGATAAAGGGACTTCCTAAATTGGACTTTGAGAAGGATGAGGAATGAACCTTGTACACAAGGAAAGCAAACCAAATCCTCCTTTAAATCCAGAGGAGTCCTTCGTACCAAGAGAGCTCTTAAACTTCTTCATATTGGTCTATTTGAGCCTATGAGAACTCAATCACATTGTGGTAGCAAGTATTGCCTTGTGATTGTCAATGATTTCTCTCCCTATACTTGGACCTTCTTCTTAGTTTCAAAAAGTGATACTCTCGATGTTTTCTCTACTTTTAGAAAATGAATTGAAAATGAAGCTTCTTGTTGGTTTGTCTCTATCCATAGTGACCTTGTGGGAGAATTTGAAAATTATATGTTTGAAAGGTTTTGTGAGGAATCCAATTACATGCACGACTGCTCTTCCCCTCATAAACCTCAACAAAATGGGGTTGTAGAGAGAAAAAATAGGTCGCTACGGGAAATGGCCAGAACCATGCTTCTAGAGTATGATAATCCAAAGAAGTTTTGGGCTAAAACTTTTATCACCTCATGTTTTGTGCAAAACTAGGTTTTTACTCATCCATATTTAAATAAAACCCCCTACAAGTTATGGCATGGTGAAAAGTCTTCTATTGACTTCTTTTATGTTTTCAGTTGTCCTTGTTTTGTTTTAAACATTCAGGATTCTCTCGACAAGTTTGATACAAAACCGTACAAGGCTTTCTTTCTTTGATATATCACTATTAGGAAAGCTTATAGAGTATTTAACATTGAATTGTCTAAAGTAGAAGAATCTAGAAATGTTAAATTTGTTGAAACTAACCCATCTATTTCCAAGAATATTGTAAATGATGATGTTCTAGATGAGGTTATTCCTCACTTGAAAGAGCTCAACATTATTGATAGAGGAAAAGAGGTGATAGTTGATGAAGTAGAGAAAGAAGAAGAAAAGAAGGATCCAACTCCCCACTTCGCAAAACATAATCATAAAGAGCTCAGCATAGGCAATCCTTTTGAAAGGGTGAAGACATGGATTGCATTCAACAAAGAATAAGCTGACAGTGCCTTCATCTCACAACTTTAGTTAAAGAACATAAAAGAAGCTCTCAAGGATTCTGAATAGATCCTAGCTATGTAAGAGGAGTTATGGAAGTTTGAAAAGAACAAAGTGTGGACCTTAGTGCGAAGACCAAATGATAGGAAGATCATTGGTACCAAGTGGGTCTACCACAACAAGCTAGATGAAAGCTGAAAAGTGCTAAGGAAAAAAGAAAGGTTAGTTTCTCATGCCTACAATCAACAATAAGGTATTGATTTTGATGAAATTTATGCTCCTCTTGCTAGACTTGAATCTATTAGAATGTTACTTGCCATTTCTACCTATAATAATTTCTTGCTTTACCATGGATGTTAAAAGTGCATTTTTGAATGGTACAATAGAAGAGGAAGTCTATGTAGCTCAACCTCGTGGCTTTGAACATGATAAGGTTCCCAACAATGTTTATTTGTTAAAAAAACCTCTCTATGGACTCAAACAAGCACCTAAAGCTTGGTATGAGAAATTAAAGAACTTTTTTCTAGACAATGGCTATATCATTGGCAAAACTCATTTTACCCTCTTTCTTAAACACACTCCTAGCAACTTTTTGATCATTCATATATTGTTGATGATACCATTTTTGGAAAAACTGATCTTGATCTTTGCAAGGAGTTTAGTTCTCTTATGCGGAGTGAGTTCAAGATGAGTATGATGGGGAACTTACTTTCTTCCTTAGATTTCAAATGAAGAAAACAATGGAAGGAAACTTCATCAACCATGGCAAGTATACAAGTGAACTGTTGAAGTGCTTTGGGATGGAGAACACCAAGCCGATGGACAACCCCATGTCAAACACCTCCAAACTTGAAAGAGATGAGGAAGGTGAGAAAGTGGATGAGAAGCTCTTTAGAGGTATGATTGGTATCTTGTTATATTTAACTGCCTCTAGGCCTGATATTATGTTTAGTGTTTGTTTGTGTGCTAGGTCTCAATAAAGCTCTAGAAAATCCCATCTTACAATGGTTAAGAGGATTTTGAGATATCTAGCCAAAAACCAAAATTTTGGACTATGGTAACCCAAGCCAAGGGACTTTACTCTTATTACTTATAGGAATGCGGATTATGCATGGTGCATAATTGATAGAAAGTGCACAAGTGGCACTTGCTTCCTACTAGGACCATTCTTGGTTTATTGATTCTCTAAGAAACAAAGCACAGTGGTGCTTTCAACTTCTGAGGATGAGTACATTGTAGCTGGGAGTTTTCGTGCCCAAATCCTATGGATGAAGAAAATTCTCCAAGACTTTAACATTCATTTTAATTCTTCTCCTATCTACTGTGATAATACTAGTGTGGTTGATCTTTCTTGCAATCCTATATTACATAGCAGAGCCAAACATATAGAGGTCATCCATCACTTCCTTTGTGACCACATTTCTGAAAAGGATATTATATCACGATGTGGACACGAAAAATCAACTTGCGCAGATTTTCACAAAACCTCTAGCTAGAGAGCATTTTAGCTTTATTGGATCAAAATTTCTTATTACTGCTCTTGATGATATTGATATTCCTTCTAGATAGATGTTCTCATATCTATATGTTCTTGCTCTTTAATTTCTCATCTCTTACTTGATTATGCTATTTTTGACTAGTCTATATGCCTTATTTTTTCTTTTTTTGGCTATTTTTCACAAACACATATGTTACTGCAAACTAGTAGCCCATGATGAGTGAAATGTGCCTTAATATGGTCACAATTCATGATAGGCTAGAAAAAAAAATTTATATAGCACTCTAATGGCCTAGAATTACATATCTTATCTTTTGGACAGATTGTTTTGTCAGTTGAGTTTGTTCTGGGAGAAATTTGACCTACACCAAGCCAAGGATTGAATAAACCAAAACACAAACTCGATTGGCAATACTATTGGGTGGAAATATATAGGCAATCAGTCGACTTTTCTCCTTCTCAACTAGAGAAAGTCGACTATCTGCCACTCTACCTTGTTTGTCCTTAAACCATAGTGCTACCCAAACCTTTCCCATACCCTCTCTAGCCCCTGGATCATCTGCCTTAGCTCTCCCAACCTCGACCTAGGTGCTTGTGTGACCTATAGCTCCCGCCATCTTCTTCTTTTTGTGGCCATTTCATCTCTTTCGACCTCCATGGCTTCAAACTGAAGAAAATGGACTACCAGTTGGAGTACCCACATCCTCTACTACTCCTAGGCACGTTTCCTTTGATGGCACCTCCTTCATCTCTACTCAAGCCATTAATAGGTATAAGTAGCTTCTTCCTAGAAATCTTTTTCCTTTTTGTGATTTGCTTGAATCAACTAGTGGTTTGATGTAAGAGCCTGTTGTCATTTTCAAAACTCACCACCTTAGTGCACTTTGTGTAGAGAAATTGTGCTATACCAATTCTCTTTCTAGCACAAAAGCAATCCATTAATTCTATGCTAATCTCATGTAGAACTACAGTAACCTTGTGTAATACCCAAGTTATCTTGACCTCCATGATTTTGGATACCAAGATTACCATCTATGAGGATTCCTTGAATTCCTAATTCAATGGTACTAACTTTGTAAATACATGGATGACCTCCTATCACAAGTATCTTGACCTTCTTAACCCCGATAATTTCTACAAAAGCTTTGATCCTGAGCTTACCCTACCTGATATCCATAAGTTTTTGAAGAAACCTAATGTTCCCTATAGGAAGAAATCCACCCTTCCTTTTCTTCCCTCGACATCATGACTTGTCTCATTGCATTAGTAGTCAAACATAATATCTACCCAAAGAAAAACCAAACAGATATTGCAGAGAACACTTCTGTGTCACTGTACTATCTCTTGAATGATGTCAGAGTCAAATGGGCCCATTACATACTTCACCACATGACATGTTTTGACTCAGGGAAGAACACCAGCAATACCTACCCACCTTATCCCAACTTGATTTGTGTTGTATTTTCTCACCATTCTAAGAAATCCTTATTCCATGATCTTCGATACAAAACAAATAGGAAAGGTGTTCACATCAGTGAAACCACTATCAAGAAGTCTTTTCATACTACCTCCTCTACCACACCTAGTGCTTCCACCTCTAACCAGGATCCTCCACCTCCTCCTATACCTAATCATGCCTCCTTCTCGGAGTCTAATGAAACCCTGATGGGCTACTTGATACACCAACAGGGATACAACTTTCAGGTCCATAACCACATCTATCATGATTCAGTTAAAAGCACACACAACATGAACTTATCCTACACCCATCCCTACCCTGCCTACCAGCTCTACCCTGGTGATGACTATGCCTCCTATGTAGACATTCAATTCTACATGACCCCTCCACCTACTGCTTCCACTATACCCCCTACCTCTAATGGTGGACCTACCCCTGCTTCCTCTTAGCCTATTGCCTCTCAGGTTCTTTGTCTTCTAGTTGAACCTACTTCTACCTTCCTTGCTAGCTATGACAGGGTTTCTATACCCAATTATGATCAAGCCAAGGCACTACTAGAGTGTGGCATCTCCTGGACAGAGTAAAATCGTAGGTGGCATGGTCCTTGATCCTTTGTTCTTGATGAGGACACTAAGATGGATGATGAGGAGGATGATGATGAGGTTGATGGTGATGAGGATGATGATGATGATGGCTCTGATGATAGAGATGATGGTAAGGCTACACCTTCTTCTCCACATGCACCTTCAGATGGAGATGAGGACTACCATATGGATGATGATTATGATGTCGAGGCCATTGACATAGATGTCTTAGATGTTTAGTTATTAGTCTATAAGGTTCTCATATATTTCTCTTTTTGTAGACTTTCACGTACTGAACATTTGGGCATTATATCTGAGGCATACTATTTTCATATCTCGTTGTTTTTCACTATTTTGTAGTTTTCATCTAGAGAGGACATATCTTGTGTTGTTATATGATCATGTGTACCTTAACTCTATGCTTTGCCTTATCTTATGAGTTCTTGTTATGTGCTTTCATATTTTGATTATGACTCTAGCATGTTTGTGCTCTCTGAGTTTTTTATTTTGGTGTTTTCTATAATGGTTTCTTGTGTAGTTTGTGCATGGGGATAAGACTTATGTTTCTTAGCTCTTCTACCCCCTACCTTTTTGTTATGATAAAGGGGGAGAAGAGAGCTCAACCATATTGTTTTTTGATCCTTTTCTAGTCATTTTTATGAAATATCATGTGACTTGTAAGAGGACGCGATAGTATATATGTTCTATGGCTGTTTTTTTGGAGAAACTAACCATACATGCAAAGGTAAGCATGAATTCAGTGGGAGAAGTTTCTATTGTTAATCCATATATCCCCTTGCAATTCACAAGGTATAATTTTAAATTTTCATTCCCTTTTCAATATGTTGAGGAATGGTTTGTCATTGTCAAAAGGGGGAAAATGTTGACCTAATAGTTATACATTGTTCATATTTTGATAATGACTTAACCATTCCATTCATATGTATCTAATATGTCTATTTGATATTGATTTTAAGTATTAGGTACAAGAAAAGGATGAATTCAATCAAGTTCCAACTTGACTTAATACAAGCCAAAGTCCATACAAATGCACTTTTGTGGAAATAGCCCTAAATGACTTAGGATGCTTTTGTAATAATTTGTATATTAGGATGCTTTTGTAATCATTTGTATTGATGTTATGACTTATAATTAAGATTATAAAAAGTTAGGAGCACTTAACTTTAATGGTTGCTCACTTTATTACCATTTTCCAAAATGCATCACATGCTATTTGATCGACTGAGTTTCCCTCCCAGAACCTTGACCGGTGCATAGGATGGGTCTTGTAAATGTCCATGATTGGCCCAATTAACCTTAGTATAAACTCGACCGACACCTTGCACTAACAAACTAATTTAAGCCATTGATCGAGTTTCATCTAGGATAAACTCGGTCTATTACTCAAAATTAGCTTGTCGCATAGTGCTAATGTTTGAGTTACCTTTATGGAAACTCGACCAACTGCACTATGTAGAGTGTGTAGATAAAGTGATTCTAGCTATTCAAGTGTTGCAAATATAAAAACTAGATCTGTTGAAACCCTCCAAATGACTAGATTTTGTTCCTAAGGGCTTCTAGTGTCTAGTGGACATCCCCAACTATAAATAGGACCCCTTGGGATTCATCCCAAGTTTTCTCTTTCATGCTATTCAAACTCCTAGCTATAGTTGAGTGAATTTGTCTACTAGAGCCTCCTTCTCTCTCTTGCTTACAAATCCAAACATCCAAATGAGTGAGATAGGGTATTTGTGAGAGATCTACTTTATTTTAATCTTGTAAAGCTCTCAATCTTCTATTTTCCCAATTCCTTTCTCCAAACTATGTTCCTAAAAGCTTCTCCAAGTTGAAGGAGAAGGTTAAGGCTGAAGATCCTTGAGAAGAGTGGTTGATTCCTTCCAGGCAGAAGACTTGTTGCAAGAAGGGCTCCTTGGTGAAGGTGCCCAACACCTTGCAAAAGTGGGTAAGCCCTTATAAAGGTTGAAGATGCTTGCTCGAAGTATATGTAAAACCTTGTATGGTTTATTGGCTCTTTTGATCCTTAAAAAGGAAGGCTAGGTATCCTTGCCCTATAAAAAGAAGGTCTTATTATATGTATTATAATGGAATATAAGTATGCAATAGTTGTAGAATCCTAGGGCTTGACCTCTCTAGCTAGTGGACTGACTTTCTCCTAGTTTGGAGATTGCAACCACTCTACATAGCTTGTTCTTGTACTTATTAAATCTCTCTCATCCTTTCTATGTATGATTAGTTGCACATCAAATTCAAAATTTGCAATCCTAGTTCTTGAAGTCATTTGAAGGTCTAATCGATTTTGTTTTAGTGGTTTCTAGCTCTATTAACCCCCCTATAGAGCCCTTTGATCCAACAAACTATAGTGGTAGAAACTCTTGCTCTGTACAGTACTAGCTTAATTCTTCCAGGGTCCTAAATTGGAGATCTCTATCTCCTTCTTCTTCCTTAGTTCCTTTAAGTGAAAAGGACAAACTCATTTTGCGCTTCCCTTCTCCTTATCTTGAGTGTAGAAGATTTGGTCTTCAGCTTAGCCTTAGAATATTTCTTAGCCTTGCATTTATCCTTGGACTCCCCTTTGCTGATCACCATTACGGGTTTGTCCTTCTTCATGTGTGCTTCGACATTCATCAACATACCAAGCAATTCATATAACAGTTTGGCCAAGTTACTGAAGTAATAGCATTTGATAAATTGCATATATGATTTAGGAAACAATTGTAGAAGCATATCTATGGCCAACTCTTAGCCTAAAGGAAATTCCAGTATCTCTAGATGTTCCACATTCCCAATCATATTGAGAACATGGGGCTCTACTAGATCTCCCTCTATAAATTTGTACTCAAATAGAACTTTGGAGACATTATACCTTTCTTGCGTGACATGATTCTTAAGATGTATTACAATCTCAAAATTTTATATTTTATCATCTTGTTTATGAAACTCATAGTTCATACAGCTTAGCATAAGGATTTTGATGTCTGCTGCATCATTCACATACTTCAAATAAGCATCCATTTCAACTTTAGGTGCATTCACAATGGTTGTTCTGGCACTGGTGTTCCAAGGACATAGAGCTTACACTCATGAGTAAGAACATTTCTCAAAGTCATGAACCAGTCATGGAAGTTGTTCATGTTTAGCTTGTCCTTCTCAAGGACCAATCACAATGAAAATGTATTTGAGTTTTCCATTAGCTTCTACAAAAAGAAATTTTGCAAATTTTGTCAAAATTGTTTTTAATTTTATTTGATAATATTAATGATATTAATTAGGCTTTTGATTAATTATAGATCCCACTATTTTGTTCAAATTGATAGCCCTCACTATATGATATTAATTAGGCTTTTGATTAATTATAGCTCCCACTATTTTTTTCAATTGGACAGCCCTCACTACCAATTTGGAAGATTTTAGCAAACTATCTTCTAGTGAGTCAAGATCCAAAATAATTAAATTATTACCCAGTCAACGCTAGCATCCATAACCAATTATTAAGGTAGGCAACATTTCCCAATTGCATCTCATGCAATTCTTCAATAGATGGTATGGACACCCCATTGTATATCACATATTTATGCTTCTAGGTACTTAATCCCATTAAGGTCACCTAGTTAAGCTTGACCCAAAAGCCAACACGATAGAATATGCACCCTACTTTGGTAAACCCACATATCTACCATCACATTTCTACAAGATACACGGTGCACCATTCTTTGATGTGTCCACACCTAGTCGATCAAGCTTTTCATGTGAGTCACATATGGAAAGCATCTAAGACTTAATATTCATCAATGGAATTTATATATAAATACATATGCATATCCAATTACCACATACTTAGTATCATATACATGCTATATCCATAAACAAAACATGCAATTATAAAACATGCAAGCGATGGTTATGGTGATACTAATGCAATTCTTTGGAGACACAAAGAATTTTTACCAACTAAGTTTCACATCATATGTAGCAACCCGTATGGATAATATGCTACCAGAATAGGTTGGTCGATCGGCTGGACCCTCCAATAGATTGGTTGGACTTCCCAGTCAGTTGATTGGCTTCATCGATCAATCGGCTGGTCCTTGATCATGCGGTTAGCCATACTCCACTAGTCGATCTGTTGGGCCTCCAGTCAATCAGTTGTCATGTTACAACTCGTTTCTAGCTTTGCTAATAATCCTAGAGATTTAAGATAATCTTAATGCTTGTAATTTTTTTGTTAGAAATATTTTATCTTCTGTTTTATATTAATTTTAGTAATCCTAAATACTTGTTTCGAAAACTCATAATCATGACTTAAGCATACTATAAAGATCTGATTTGGAGTTAATATAGCATTAACCCATACATGTATGCAAGAAGAGAGTTAATGATATTGGAAGAAATAATTAATAAATAATTTTTCATTTGATAATATTATCAAAATAATATTGTAATATTATAGAGAATTCAATATGAATCCAACAAAAAAAGAATGAACCAAATTGGAGTTTAAAATGAGAGAGTTATGCCCTTTTTAGTAAACATGTACAGAGTGTCGCGACCACGACGATGTGTCGAGTGTCGCGACCGCGACATTGTGTCATGTATCACGACCGCAATGATGTGTTATGTGTCGTGACCATAATGCTATGTCTTGACCGCAATGCTGCGTCGTGTGTTGCGACCGCGATCGATGCCGCCCAGGACAGCCAATCGTAAAAGGATCATATCTCGGGTTATACTTATTTATTTTCAATGAAATTAAGTACGTTGGAATCGCGATTCGATCTTCTATCATCTCAGACTCCTTGCTCAATGAGAGGGCGACCTAGAAGGTGATTTCTGGGGCAGTTTTTAGAGAAGAACGTAAAGAATAATGGAAATCCAAAGGGGGTTCTATAGATTTGACTTGGTAAGTAGGTTTAACCGTTGAATATTCCTTCTCTTCATTTCCCCTTGCTCGGAATCCCTAATCCAATGAATATGAGGTTTGGCTTAACCTCTTATTTTCATCTTCTACCTACAACAGACCTCCTTTAGGGTTAAAAGGAAGAAGAAATTGCTAATTTGCTAGGATTTTGATATGGATGTGAGATATTCATAGATGGGCTACATTTTTAAGGTGTTTTCACAACTTAGGGTGAGTGGGTACTTCCTTTAAAAAGTAGATTCACGGAAATGAGTTAAATCATCAAAAAAATTCAATTGCTTAGTATGCGAGTACAAACCCTAAATGGTCTAGTTGATCTAGATTTTGCAAGTTGATATGAAATGGACTATTTATTTATTGTGATGAATTTCATATGATGAAATCATATTAGAAATGGGTACAATCTATCTAAATGATAATTCTTAAAGTATTTGCAGAGATTATAAGAGTAAACTGAAATTTAGGGTATTCGTATATGACTAAAATTGTTGTATAATTGAATAAAGAAGTTCTCCTAGTTGAATCTCCTTGCTTACAAATGATTATTTTATTTGTATGCGTATTACATATATGTCAGATAAGATCTTAAATTTCATTTGATGATATCAATGTTTGCTTGATATATCTGTAAGAGGGTGAAACCCTAAATGAATGGAAATTTGGAGGTTTGCACATAGACATCTTGATTCAATGTTATTCTTGATGTATAATGTTTTAGTAAATGGCGTGGAAACCCAAGTTCAGTTCATTACAGGGTTACATATATATATATTTGATTATATGTGAACTACTAAGAGCAATCTTTATTCAATGATGTTATGATGTATTAAATCCTTATGCAATTCATGTGATTAGTGAATGAGGTAAATGAAACCCTAAGGATAGGGTGTTTAGTGACTCAAGTATTGTGATAACAAAGTTTCTCAGTATGAGATGTGGTTATGCTTAACTGTTCAGTTGTGGTAAATGTTATCAGATGGTTCATGAAATGAATGGTTTATAAAGGTGAACTAAGATATGTTGATGTGATGATGGAATTGTGAATTTTGAAGAGTGAATTAGACATTTAGATGCCCTGAACACTATAGAATTGTCACATGATGAGGCCTGCACTGTGGGGAGGAAATAGTTTCTTGACTGGAGGTAGTCCAGATCAAGGTAAGTCAGAGCGCACCAGTAGGGTGTAGGGGTCTTGACTAGTAGGGCAGACTCCTTACAGTGTGTGGTACCCAACACCAACTAGGGATTCCGGTGGTACCTGTGTTACATGTTGAGTGATCAGTGGTCAGTAGGTCCACTGATGCACAATAAGCCTGAGGGATTTGACTCACTGCATGAGTAACCAGGTTGAGAGGTGGAGTCTAAGATATCCGGCCACTCCCATTATCCATCAAGAGGCAGACGTGTCGAGGCCCAGTGCAGACGGGGTCTTACTCGAGAGATAGGCTTAGGAACTTGAGCATGCTTCTAAGCCTTGTACAGTGAGATCGTAGCTTGTTGCAATTCTTTCACATGTTGTGGTACACCTCATGTGGGTTCAAGGCATAATAAGATGAATGAGAGGTCAAACAAGTGTGCGCAGTTATTCAATTATTCTGTGTGTGTTTCTGAATTATTAGTTCTCTTTATGATCAATCAAGCATGTTCATATATTGATTCACTCTTGTAGATGTCTAGAGTATTGTGCCATATTTATGTTTGTGAATGATTAGTCTCTTTAAAGTGTATTGTTTTTATAATTGATATCATTTGCTCGACAATATATATGTAATTATATAAGTACTTTAAACTATTTCTTTGAAGTACTCATTCACTAAGTGAGTAGGCTCATCCCTCTACTCACAATTTTTAGGGAAACCACGTGGACTGAAGATGTAATTGCATCAGCATAGATTTGCCACATGAATTATGAGATTAGTTTAATTTAGTTGGTCCCTATAACTCTAGGTCCTTGTATAGATGTGAGATATTTGTAAATGTTGAGTTGTATCTTTGTTTCCTTAATAATAGAGTATATAATTGGATATCATGTTGTATGTACATGGAAGTGTGAGGAACAAAGTGAATGTATGGTGTGTATCATTAATGTTGAGATCATATTAGAGTAATCAAAGTTTAATTCTCTTGCAAAGTTTGTTTATGTGATTGAATGCGAGAAAACAAAGAGTTTAAAATCAAAGAAAAAAAGTTGGGAGTGAACTTTGTATTAAGTATAATCCTCAAACTTATGCCCTAATCTCATAATTAGTGGTAATCGTGGGATGTGGGTGTAACAGCTTGGTATCAAATCTTAGGCTGAGTTGCCAGGGACCATTAGGATAGAAAGTCAGAGTTATAAGTGTGGCAGATAGGAGGTGATGTGTCTATATCTCTGGGAGGTCTGAGTATTTAGATACCCTGACCTGGTATCTGAATAATTAGGTTGACCAGTATCAAGCTACTCTATCTATTCTTCTCTGGATGCCCTACCCAGGTATGTAGAGGAATGATGGGATAGAGAGAAACCCTAGAAATCTTAGGGTTAGGAGACTGGAAAGTAATGAAGGAGTAAGAGATTAAACATAGAATGTGATACAAATCTTACTTTATATTTCTTCTTTGATTGGATATCAATAGAAATGCTCTTGTATGTATGAATTCATATTATCATATTGTAGAATATGTATGGTTCTTTTAGATTGTTGTGTATCATGAAGTTGATTCAATTATTCTTTGTATCAAGTAGACTAGAAGCTATGTTTAAGTGGATATTCTTTCCAAATGTTTGAGATTAATAGGAGTTGGTTAATCTTGAGTAGCTCTTGGATTCAGAACTGTAGGTTTGGCTTGATCTGACTATCAGGGTGCATTGTTGGGATCTAATGACTCTTATTGAAAGTATAATAAGAGTAGATTGGATAAATTAGACCCACATCATAGTGAGAATGTACATACACTAAGATGTTGAAACATATGGGAAAGATTAGTATAGCTAAGAATCAGTTGGAACTGATATCTAAGATCCAACTTTGGGGCCTCATATAAAAAACCCTTAATTGGGAATAAAGGAGCATGACATAAGGTTCAGATTAAGTTTAATGATTAGTATTATATGAACTTTAAATATGAAATATGAAAAAGATATGAAAAAATTATGTAAGGGCCAAGATAGTAAGAATCAATCATGAGGAATGGATCATATAATCGAGTACAATGTGTTTATGTACTCCAAAGAAAAGGGAAAATAGAAGAAAAAAGAGTTAAGTATACGATAATTACATAGAAGTGAAGAGTCTTCAGACGAGTTAAAGTAAAGAGAATTAGATGAACATGTAAATCATAAGAATAGGATAACAAACTTAGTTGAAACAAAGAGAAATGTTAGAAATGATGATCTTGATTAAGGAATGAGGGTTATGATATAATTGGGAGAATGGAATGTATACCTTTATTATGAAGTTTAATACATTCATCCTTACTACCTTTGGATTCCAAGTCTCTATAGAACAAAAAACTAGTTTCTAAAAGAAGAATAAAAGTGTAGCTTAACAAATGAATAAGTCATACAAAGGTAGACTATATTCAGGAAGGAAAAACTTGATTGAAAGAAAACCAATTTTGATCCATGCATGAGCCGTTTGATTTAAAATGAAGGATATGTAATGTATTAAACATGAGGTGAAACTAGTAGAGAGATTATTGATTTAGAATTTCCACTTCACATTAGTCGAAGGATAAAAAGAAATATGTTCAACATGGTATCATGATCATACATATGAATAAGAAACATGATCATAAGAGAAATTTAGAAGTTAAAGATGACATGTGGAAGAGTAGTATATGGTAAGAGGATTATGGAAAGTAAGGAAGGGTTTGAAACATGATGGAGTAATATAGATTATAAAAAAAAGAGCTTGCGAGATTCAAGCAAGTGTTAATTAGTTAACTATCCTTATTGATAACTAATTAAACCTACATATGAGAAATGTATTAAGAGAATGTTTGAATATAAGAATTCTAAGTATCAGAATCATCTTATTTTTCATATATTATTTAATGAGAGCAATGTGGGAATGAAGTGATAAGAAAATGAGTAATATATGATTCATAATTAACCACCATGATAGAGACATCTAGTGAATGTAATAATGACACACAATATGATGATGAAACCCTAGCAAGGTAAATTGAGAATGTAATCTATCTAAATGGCCAAGAGAAAGGAAATTCAATTGATAAGATAAGGAAGTCTTTAGTATCTTGTGAGATCCAAAGTTTGAATTTCAAATTCAGGGAGCAAAGTCCCATCACAATAATGTCATGCTACGAATAAGGACCAAACCCTAGAATGTTTAGAGTTGTAGTAGTTCAAGGGATGTCACTTGTGATTTGACCTTGAATACTAGCATCTCTATAAAACAAGATCATGAAATTTGCACCATGAGAAGTAAACTAGCACTGATAGTAATCTAGGGTTTAAAAGTAGCTAATCTAAAAGGTAGATAAACAATATGGAAATGATTCAGAGCAAAGGATAAGAAACAGATTTGAAATATAAGAGGTGTGATTTGAACAAAAGGAGAAGTGCAACATGAGCAAAGTGTAATCTAAAATAAATTCTTGTAGTGATGGAAAGAATGATGAATAATCTATTCTTACCTTGAATGTTTCAATGTTAGGGATGTTTATTCTATATGATAAAAATGAGAAGGATAAGTAATAAGAAGTAAGTAATAATGAATGAGGAGAGAAATAAGAGAAAACAATGGCTTTCAGTAATATGTGAATTTGTTTTAGAAGTATAATTTGTTGAAGGCAATTAAAGGGATATAAATTTGTTTTACATATGACTTCAATTGTACATGTGCGAACAATATACTTAATTGGAATGAGTTTTATGGTTTCAATCATTCATATCGGTAGTCTAACTTGGTTTAATACAATTATTGTTACTTTTAGTCTGGAAGTTTATGAGTGTTTTTCTATTAGAGTGGAAAAATAGTAAAATTCAAAATAGAAAGGTGAATTTTCTTTAATAACTCTGATGTGATGCTGAAAAATAAGTATAGATTGAAGTGTGAGTTAAGATAGTGGGATAAGATTACCAGTACTAAGGTAACACCTCAATAGGGTATGGCATGATTAAAAATGGTTATTTATCTTTCTCCTTCCTATTATTGATTGTAACATAGAAAATTCTCCTACTATCATTAAGAAGTCTTGCTTAAAAATATGTTGTGATTAAAAGAGAAACAAATGACTCAATGTTGAAAATAAAATTCTAGGTCGTAGAATTTGAAAGCTTAAAAAGAGAGAGATACCCCTAGTAAAGGTTCTTTGGAGGAATCATAGTGTAGAAGAAGCTACTTGGGAAGTGGAGTTGGAGATGTTCAACACTTATCCTTTCCCCTTTTAAAATTTCGAGACGAAATTTTTATTAGAGGGGGAGAATTGTTACAACCCGTTCCTAACTTTTCTAATAATCCTAGAGATTTAAGATAATCTTAATGTTTGTCATGTTTTTATTAGTAATATTTTATCTTGTGTTTTATATTAACTTTAGTAATCTTAAATACTTATTTTAGAAACTCATAATCATGACTTAAGCATACTATAAAGATCTGAGTTGGAGTTAATATATCATTAACCCATAGATGTATGTAAGAAGAGAGTTAATGATATCTGAGAAAATAATTAATAAATAATTCTTTATTTGAAAATATTTTCAAAATAATATTTTAGGATTGTAGATAATTTAATTATGAATCCAACAAAAAAAGAATGAACCAAATCAGAATTAAAATGAGAGAGTTATGCCCTTTTTAGTAAACATGTACAGAGTGTCGTGACCGCGACCGCGACGCTGCGTCGTGTGTCTCGACCGCGACCGATGCCGCCCAGGACAGTCAATCGTAAAATGATCATATCTCAGGCTATACTTATCTGTTTTCAACAAAACGAAGTGCATTGGAACCATGATTCGATCCTCTATCATATCAGACTCCTTACTCAATGAGAGGGTGATACAAAAGGTGATTTCTAGGGTGATTTTTGGGGGAAAACGTGAAGAACGGCGGAAATCCAAAGGGGTTGTTATAGATTCGACTTGGTAAGTAGGTTTAATGTTGAATCTTCCTTCTCTTCATTTCTCGTTGCTCAGAATCCATAATCCAATAAATTTGAGGTTTGTCTTAACCTCTTATTTTCATCTTCTACCTATAGCAGACCTCCTTTAGGGTTAAAAGGAAAAACAAACTGCTGATTTGCAAGGATTTTGATAGGGATTCGAGATTTTCAGAGATGGGCTACGTTTTTTAGGTGTTTTCACACCTTAGGGTGAGTGGGTACTTTCTATTTCAGTTCATTACATGGTTTCATATATATATATGATTATACATGAACTGTAGAGAGTAATCTTTATTCAATGATGTTATGATGTATTAAATCCTTATGTGAGACATGTAATTAGTGAATGCGGTAAATGAAACCCCAAGGATAGGGAGTTCAGTGACTCAAGTATTGTGATATCAATGTTTCTTAGTATGAGATGTGGTTATGCTTAACAGTTCAGTTGTGGTAAATGTTATCAGATGGTTTATGAAATTAACAGTTTACAAAGATGAACTAAGATATGTTGATGTGATGATGGAATTGTGAATTTTAAAGAGTGAATTAGAAATTTAGATGCCCTGAACACCGTAGAATCCTCACAGAATGAGGCATGCATTGTGGGGAGGAAACGGTTTCCTGACTGAAGGTAGTCCAGATTGAGGTAAGCTAGAGCGCACCAGAAGGGTGCGGGGGTCTTGACCAATAGGGCAGACTCCTTACAGTTGTGTGGTACCCAACACCAACCGGGGATGCTGGTACCTGTGTTACATGTTGAGTGATCAGTGGTCAGTAGGTCCACTGATGCACAATAAGCCTAAGGGCTCACCACCTAAGTACCCAGGTTGAGAGGTGGAGTCTGAGATATTCAGCTGCTCCCATTAGCCGTTGAGAGGTAGATGTGTTGAGGCCCGCTGTAGATGGGGTCTTACTCAAGAGATAGGCTTAGGAACCTGGGCATGCGTCTAAGCCTTGTACAGTGAGATCGTAACTTGCTGCAATTCTTTTACATGTTGTGGTACACCTAATGTGGGTTCAAGGCATAATAAGATGAATGAGAGGTTAAACAAGTGTGCGTAGTTATTCAATTATTTTTGTATGTTTCTGAATAATTAGTTCTCTTTATGATCAATCAAGCATGTTCATATATTAATTCACTCTTTTAGATGTCTAGGGTATTGTGCCATATTTATGTTTGTGAATGATTAGTCTCTTTAAAGCTTTCTGATATTATAATTGATATCAGTTGCTCGACAATATATCTGCAATTATATAAGTGCTTTAAACTATTTCTTTGAAGTACTCATTAACTGAGCGAGTAGGCTTACCCCTCTACTCACAATTTTTAGGGAAACCACGTGGACTGAAGATGTCATTGCATCAGCGTAGATCTGCCATAGGAGTTAAGTATGAGATTAGCTTAGTTCGTCCGGTCCCTATCACTCTAGGTCCTTTTATAGATGTGAGATTTTTGTAAATGATAAGTTGTATCTTTGTTTCCTTAATAATAGAGTATACATCTAGATATCATGTTGTATGTACATGGAAGTGTGAGGAACAAAGTGAATGAATGGTGTGTATCATTAATCCTGAGATCATATTAGAGTAATCAAAGTTTAATTCTCTTGCAAAGTTTGTTTATGTGATTGAATGTGAGAAAACAAAGAGTTTGAAATCAAAGAAAAAAAGTTGGGAGTGAACTTTGTATTAAGTATAATCCTCAAACTTATGCCCTAATCTCATGATTAGTGGTAATCGTGGGATGTGGGTGTAACATGTCCCCTCCTATTTGTGGCCTCCTCGGTCCTCCAATCAATTGACTTGACTTCTCAATTGGTCGACTCAGCTGGTGTTGAATGTCTCTCTTTCCCAAATAGAAATTAAAACTATCCTCAGTCGGTCGACTCATATGGTGAAAGGGAAACCTTGAGTTATATTAGATGGTAGAATAGGAATAATAGCACTCATTTACATTTGGAAAGGAGGAGAGAAACTTGGTATGCAAACTAAGTAACAACTAGAAAGAAACCAAACAACCATACACGCACATCCAAAAGGGTTTTAGCCATAACCACACATACATCCACCACCAAAACACTTTTAGGGCAACATGTAATGATTACATATATATCATATCATATATATTTATTTGGGATTGTATGTGATACTTAATCAAATATGCACATTAATCATTTCAAAATTCATATCATATGAAATAAAATAAATTGATTCAAAACCCTGATACAGTATAAATTAATGTGGCTCTGATACCACTATTGGGGAGTAGGGACGACATAGATGGAAATAGGAAAAAAACTTTTGTGTCTATTCCTTTCTAGAAGATCACGTCAATACTAATGTATCTAGGAAAGAAGGTAGAAAGAGGTATACCTAGTCCTGGAGTACGTCTAGTGACTACTCTTTCTTGGTAATGTGCATTGTTCATAAGATGCACACAAACAACTGTCGATGATGGCCTCCTGGTGTAGCACCATAGACTGTGGTGGTTTTTATCATCCTAGTGTGGTGACAACATTCTCCACACCTCTACATAGTCCACACGAACCATTAGAAAATCCACATTGTGCTACCAGAGGCAACATGAAGGAGTTGTCCATTTGATGTCAATGTGCTAACATTGACTTGCTCTCCCTTGTTGTCTCTACCTCACTGTCTCTCCTTTTTATGGGTAAGATTTGCTCAGGATCTCTAGTTACCAAAACTATGAGAGAAAAACAATTGTCATAGCTTATTGTTGTGTCTCCTAAAAGCCTTAAGTACCCCTTTATTTATAAGAGGGCTAGGGTCATAATTTGCAGATCAACTAGGAGTCAAAGAGATGAATTCTCGTGAATTTTTGGCTGCTACAAATCATGAATCAGTCTATTCACTTTTAAATTGATCGGTTCACTTCTAAACCAGTCGATTCATATGTGAATTGGTTGATTCAACACTTGAATCAATCGGTTCACATGTGAATCGGCCGATTCAATACTTGAATTGATCGGTTCACTATATTTCCTATTCGCAAACATATTGGGTTTTAATGTGATGATTAATGCACAACATGACGCCAGCATCAACCCTTGATCCAATCTTACTGATTGTTCAACCAGTCAATTCACAATCTGAATTGGTTGACTCACATTCTAAACCGGGTGATCCATATTTTGAACTAGGGGGTTCACTTCTTAATCGATCGATTCAAATTCCATTTCATCCAATGTACAAACAATATTGTTCAAATTGACTACCTAAACACTTTATTCATCAAGTTAAACCTCATTCATGAGTAAACTTATATTCTGGGTGCATCCTATGTGTGTGACCCTATAGGTCCCAAGTTACCTTGGTAGTGAATTTCCATAACCAATTTATGACATCACAAGCATTTAGTGGTATCTAGAAACACATCATTGCTACCCAAGTAATTGGAAAATTAGAGAACAACTTCAACCTACAATCCATGATCAATGTTATAGTTATCGTAAAGTTCCTTTTTCTTTGATATCCAAAATGACTCAAGGCATGGAACCATCATCCTATCAACGTTCAATACATGTTCCTTGAAATAGAGCAGACTATATGAGATGCATCTGAGCTCACATATCGCATATTAAGTGACATGATTATGGACATATGTTTCTTATTCTCGCTAATCAAGTGACCAGTATATCAATCTCTCATAGGAGGGACAATTCCAATCTTCATCATTCACACTCAATCCCCGTGTGTCACAACGTACTCGAGCATCACCTTTATGGTAACTATTATTCAAGGTCATGTTGGATGATGTCAAAATACATCGAACGGCATGTGATGAGTGAAGTGACTTCAAGTCTAAAAACCACAATCACCAGTATCAATATGAGAGATGATTCTGACTACCATTTCATGGTGTCCATGTATCACTCTCAATGTGGGTCTATCTGATAGAATGTTCTCTAACATGCATCTATGTGTTTGACTTGATATCCCATATCATGATTAATGAGACTCTATAATTAGTCAACACACACTCTAGTCTTATGTATTACTATTGTCTATTTTGCTTACAGAGTAATATCTGACTAGGGACATAACAGAATGCATGTACTCTTATCATACATACGATATGATTGTCCATGACCTCAACCTAAAGACATATGTGATTTCGTAACATCATTCTTTAGCATCTACTATATTTGTGTCATTATCTCATGATTGAGACAAACATAATATGTGGAATTACCTTTATCATTATCAAATCAGGTATCTAATGCCCCATTACAATCATCATTTGATTGACTCTCTGGGCATACATACCAAAATATATATGGTATAAAGATAGGAAATAGATTTTAAATTAGGAAGACACATCATAATTAGGCTAAATGCCCATTTCACTTTAATTGGATAATGTTAGTTGCCTTAATTATATTACAATATAAAATAAGAAGATAATTCAAAAAGACCCTATTTTAAAAAATAACATTCTTAAAGTGGTAATTGATATGAGAAATAGATTTTATATTCATTTACTAGCCTATTGTAAATTTTTTTCTTAATTGGAATTATGTAGCTAACCTAAATCAATTAGGAAATAAAATATGTTAAAAATACCCTAAAATGATGAAAATTTAAGTAAATTAAACTAATTCCCTTTCCAAAGTGTTTTGATGTCACATAAAGTTACTCCTTTTCCCCTTGCTAGATATATGGTTCCATATGATCTGTTAGATTAGATTGTGTGGTCTGAAACCCATCTTCTACCTTGGATAGTTTTTCTAAAAACCCTATGTATAGTACCCTAACCTTGCCCCCATTGTTTCTTATCTTCTACATGTCTCTCTACTCAATTTTTTTCTATGATTTCATCTTCTATGGATTATTTTCTCTTTTCCATATCTATCTAAACCTAGCTCAGTCCCTCTCACATCCTGATAACAAAATGGTCAAATTTCCACAAATAATATCATTTTTTTTGACGTCACACATCCATCTACTTTGTATCACACAAGTATAAAACAACCATGAATCCTCCATAACACCTCCCAAAACTATCATCCATCTTTAATTGATCCCTCATCTATCTACATAGCCACCATATATATGAAGTGCGCCAGTGAATACATCAACATATACTAACCAATCTCGACCAACTCTGTCGAATCGCCTTGCAATAAGCATCTCCGGACCTCCCTTATGCTTCTTTTATATTTTTAATTCCTTGATGGACCCTGATTTATTGATCCCCAATTTGGTGTTCTCTCCCCTATTCTCCACACACCTTCAATGAACATTGGATGTAGATTGCCTTTTTATGATCAAGATTGTTATTTTGCCTTTTTTTGGTTTCCCATGAGGGGGTGAAAACTCAACTTCTATTTGTTTTTGTGATCTCAACCATATCCTACCATTACCATGTCCATGAGCTTGTACTCCCATGTAGCATCCCTGACCTGGGTTATACTTTAACCCTAGGTGTTTTGATTAAGAAAGATGATTATATGCTTAATATCATCTTATGAAAAGTAATTAGGGCTCAAGAGGAACTTATGTTGCTTTTCTAGTCCTTTTTGAACATTGTTGAAATCAATGTTTTGCTTGTTTTGGACTAAAGTGCAAATTACCCAAGTTGAGGGGTTTATTTGCAAATTGTGCATGATAATATGTTCCTCATGTGTTGAAGCATCATGGGAGTGAATATTATGCAGAGGTATGGCTTATGGAAGCCTGGTACCAAGAAAGAGATGATAAAGCAATGTATGTGCATGAAAACCTAGTTTTGTGTAATGTGCAATTTACCCAAAACCTAGGGTGCAATATATAATTTATGTAATTTACCACTTCAATAAGGTCCCTAATGTTTCTTGGCATCATGTAGATAAAATAAAATGAGAGGGGCGCCTCATTTGAATTAGGTTGGAGGAAAGAGAATCTTGATATTAAAATAATCAAGATTTAATCCTAATTGAAACTCTAATTCAATTTAGTGCAAAAATAAATGTATTAATTAAAGGGCCTTCAACCAAAATTAAAAGGGTTGGATTCAGATGTGTGTGGACATCCTTGATCCTTTCAAGGACAACGAAAATATCCAAGGGAATGGATAACTCACTCACAATTTTATAAGAAAAAGAAATATCCACTCACATATGGATATTAGTATAATATGATTTGAGGTGTTTAATTTGCTTTTCTTTAAAACATGGATAATTGAGAGGAATATGAGGCAACCAATATATCCTCATCCTTAAGGAAGTTGAGGGGGAAGAGGCAGCCATATTTTTGGGATGAAATGAATTTTTATAAGATATATTCTCTCTCATCGAATTTTTTATAAAAAGACCTTTTACAAGCCAAATGAAAGGCTTTTTCGACCCCACTTATTCTCCTTGCTTGGTAAACGACCAAGGTAGATTGGGAGGGTCAGGAGGACGACCCCCAACCTGTTGGTAAGGTTATTTACCCTTTTCACCTTGATTCCATGGTGGAAATCGAAAATAAATTATGGATTTCTTCCTATTTCGATCTCCTCTTCAATTCTAACCATTCCTTTTTCACTCAAACCTTGAGGACAAGCCTTGGAATGGTGAAAGGAGTTGCATCCGCCATTTTTTTTCTGTAAGCTTGGAGCTTTGGAGCTCAATTGGAGGCGGGTTTTATAACTTGAACCCTTGATTTTGTTATTGCATTCAATTCCATATCAAATAATGATCTTTTGTACATTTACAATAATCGATTTGGTTGATGGATGCAATCACAATGGAAACCACAGTATGTTTCGTGAGTTTAGAGGTTTAATATGATAAGAACACACCTCTCCAAATATCCATGGCAAACGGTTTCAAAATAGTTGCTCAAACGGTTTCTCAAACCGTTTGGGAGCAAACGATTTCAAATTGTTTGAGGGGAAACGGTTTCACCAAACCAAATGAGGCCAAACGGTTTCAGACCATTTGGTGGTGTTGACCAGGGTTGACCATTTGGAGATCTGTTGAAAATGATATAGGTTAATGACCCATCAATTATGATTGATTAGTTATAATTGGTTCATGAGTTGAAGGTTAATCAATCACCAAAACCCTAATCGGGTTAAGTGCTGATTTCCAACTTGATTGAGTTTGAAACTTGGGTTGATTGACCCAAATGGTTTCAAAACCATTTGGGGATCACCCAAACGGTCTCAAGACCGTTTGGAAGTCTAGGGTTGAGTATGTCTAAGCAATTGAAGATCCAAAGACACTAAGTTGAAGTGTAATCAATTGAAGATTTGGTGATCAATCCAATGATTCAAACCCTAATTGGTTGACTTGGATTTTGATGTTGACATGGGCAAACGGTCTCAAGACCATTTGGTGGATATCCAAACGACCTCAAGACCATTTGGGGTCAGGTCATGTTCAATTTGGATGATGGTTCAATGGTGTCAAAGTAACTAATCTTACATTGATTAATGTTGAAGGATCATCGATTCCAAACCCTAATTCAATTGATTCAAACCCTAAATGATGACCAATTGAGGGTCAATTGAGTGTCAAATCAGTTGAAGGTGGACCTATTTAACTCAATTGAAGTTTGATGATAGGTCCAATTGATGATTGGTTACATGAATTCAATGATTGAAGGAATCAACATTGGAAACCCTAATTCAATTTGATTGGTTGAGACCATATTTGGTCCATGCGGTTTTGAGGAGGTTTGGACCAAACGGTCTCAAAACCATTTGGGACCAAACGATCCCAACCTGTTTGAGGCCCAATCGATCTCATGAGTACTTGAGCAAACGGTTTCAAGTACTTGCTTTAGCAAACGGTCTCAAGCACCACCTTTACCAAACGGTTTCAAACCGTTTGAACCTTGAAAGACCAAGACCATTTGGGGTTCAAGTAGTCAAAGTTGATTGAGGATTCAATTGGTTAATCCACTTGGACACCTATTGTAATTGAAGATTCAATTGGTCAATTCAATTGGATATCTTATGTAATGGAGGTCCAATGTGATTGAATCTCTTGAGAATTAAGATGATGAATGATCCATTGATCCAATGATGATTAGTAATGATAATCATTGAAGGTACAAAGGTTGAAACCCTAATAGTACCAAAGTGATTAGTGCCAATTAAGGGATGAACCCTAATTGCTTATAGGAACAATGACTTGGTACACTATGTTAATCATAGTTGTATGTACTTGATTAAAGGGTTGATGTGACCTAATCAAGTTGAGAGGATGAAAGAATGAAATTCATACATGAATGTGATTCATGTGGTGATTAAGGGTATGATCCTTAAGTAAAGAGATCATGAAACCCTATTCATGAATACAAACTCTAATTGACAGGGTTATTGATTTCTAACCCTAGTTGAGGGAAATTCTAAATGAAACCCTAAACCAGGGTGAGGATGTAACCCTAATCTAGGGTAATGATATATATAACTCCAATTTAGGGTAATGAGATACAAAACCCTAATTTGGATGAATAGTGAGTCTCTAATTATGGACAATTGAATGAAATCCTAATGAGGATGAATAGTAAACCCAATTGTGGGTAACTATGATGGAAATCCTAATTAAGGATGATTCCATGCGAAATCCTAGTTGAGGATGATTCCATGTGAAACCCTAGTTGAGGGTGATTCCATGTGAAACCCTAGTTGAGGGTGATTCCATGAGAAACCCTGATTAAGAATTAACACCACATGAAGACCTAATGCTATGTTGTGATGAGAGGCCCAAAGAAGGGTGAAGGTATATGAGACTCTAATGTGAAGTCATAATGCATAAAGCCCTAATCTTGGGCAATGTGACAATGAATCATAATTCTAATTTTAAGTAAGGGTATAAGTAAACCATAATGATGAGATAGAAGGAATGACCTTATAAAGGTGAAACATTTCATGTGGTTGATTATAAGCAACCTTATTGTAACCAATGTCTTTAGCATTAGACAAGTCCATATCATTAAAGATAGTTGGACAATTCTAATGTGTGGCCTATGCATTATATGCTAAAGATGAGAGTTTAATGATGGGATGTATTAAGAGGGAAATACCTTAATACAAGATAAGTGGGTTAACTCAATAGAGTCTGAAATAATGAGAAAGTGATACATCATGATATGATGGTTATCACATTCAGCACTTCAGGGTTTATATACCTTGATGCACTTCAAATCCAATATAATTGGGTAAGAAACATATGAAGTATGTTATGCAACTATTACAATGAAATGTAATGAGTTGGTGCACTTTGATAAGTGATGACTAATGTACCTTGAGAATGGGGCTAAGCCTAATTGATGAGTATGATGTAGTCATACCATGATGAGGATGAGAAATGAACTCATACCTTGAATTGATGATCATTAATACTATATGATGAGAGTAATGATCTTGAATAATCATTTATGATATCTTTGAATGTCCCAGAGGTATGGAATAATGAATTAAGGGTTGGATAGATTATATAATCATGAAACCCTAATTAATGAGAAATGAGGTACCCTACCCCTAGTTTGGGTAAAGGGAATGAAAAGCCCTATATGATAGTAAACCCTAATTCCTAGTAAAGGAATAATGGTGTTACTATTGTGTCACATGATGTGATGAATAACTTGTATGATTGTTATCATGTCTAATAACCATGTAGGTATTAAGAGATGATGAATATAGCCAGGTATGATCTATAACAATTTATAATAAATGTTGATTGGCCTTATGTGCCCTAATGTTGTTGTTGCTTAGTAAGAGTAGCAATGTGCATGGATTATATGAGCCATATGAGTAAGTTGTTGCCTAGAAAAAGGTAACAAGATATTTTGTGGTCTTGAGAGCCATGTGTGATGCTTGTGTAACAAGTACCATGAATGCCTTGGTCATATGACCTGAAGGTGATAGTTACCTAATAGATGGTAATGATGCTCAATGATGAGTTAAGGGTTTGAATACCCAGAACCATATGATTATGGTTATGAGATTGTAAGGGATGAAAATTCCCAGTATTGAAATGAGAGATTGAGTTCCCAATGTCTTTTAAAGATTGATAAGTAAATTGATGAAAGTAGTACATGTCTTTTATAGCATTGTTGTAATAAGTCATGTTTGAGAACTTGCCTAATGCTAAAAGAATATGAAAATGTACTTAATTAATCAAGTGAAATCTTTTCATGTAGAGCCCTGACCATAAATCCATCATTGTCAGTAATAAGGTGATGGTGAAACGGGTGCTCCGCGGCAAAACCCGGAATGCATATTTTGAATATGTGGGGGTAAATGGGCGAAAAATATCCTTACGTTCGGTGAAGAGATTTGAGGGAAGGTAAACATCAAACCTCTCAATCCTTCATGTGTCGGGATCGATGTATCATAAATCTCCCGATGGTTGGGATAGATGTAACATTAATCTCCCAATGATATTTTATGTCGGGTCGAGGAGATAAACATTAAATCTCTCGATGGCCGATGAGAGTGTAGTTGACGCTGTAACTCTATAGTGAAGTTCCAGTATACCCTGGAAAGCTATTTTGAGCAGTTGACGCAGTCCTGCTTGTTGTCCCACACTGACCGGGATGTGAGAGGTCATGGGAATCCAACTCTTCCATTGACCTATGTATGGTACCGATTTCGACTTTGCAGTGGTCGGTTGGAGAATGAGCAGTATACCTCATCTCCTTAGGGCATAAGTGTGATTGTAAAATGAAATCAGCCGTATAGCATGTTTGCTTAAGGATTGAATATAGAAATTCATTGGTTGATGTTACATTTCTGTTATATATCTGTAGTTCATTGATGTTATTCATATCTGTTGTATTCATTACAAGTAGATGAATGAACTATGATTCTACCATGTGTAGATGCAATGTTATCCTTGGGAAAGGAGATTACTTCACTCATTTCATATAGTGATTTATCTTTTGTCATATTATATATAAATCCTTCTGTCCAGTTTATTTTAACAAATTGCTATAACAATGTTTTGGCAGAGAGTTATATCTCCCGCTGGGGCAATTTACAATTGTCTCACCCCTGTGGGATCCAACTTTTTAGGTGGACGCAGACAGAGGAGCAGAAATCCTGTCATAGGGAAAGGATAGCAGCAGTAACATCAGGGACAGTAGTGAGATCTTAGGTGGAGATATTGTTTGTCTAGTTATGTGGTTAGAAAGTCCTATGTGTCGTCTCTGTACTCTCAGGTCCTCAGAGTTTATAGTTAGTGTTTTAATGAATCGTTTGAAATTTTGGCTTGACGCCTCGAGATTCGTATGTTGTTTGTATATAATGTTTATAAGGCAGTTGATGTTGTAATCTCTGAAAAGAGATGGTACAGGTTATGTACATTTGAACCAGAATGTAAATGTTATACAATGGTTCTTGATGGAAAAGATTTCCTATGTGTGGATCTCTTTGCAAAAAGTTTTAATTTTTAGTGATTTTCAGTAATCCGCTGCAAATGATTCGCTTCTGCTTAAGTAAATCTTGTTTTTGTGAGTTGGATGCCACAAATTAGTGGTATCAGATCTCTAGGTTCGCTGACTCTATATAGACATAGGACTAAGGTAGTAGAGTCTTTTCTGGTGTCATCCAGTGTATCTGATAGTGTCTTCTGCTCATATAAGAGAAGAACTTAAAGATGACTGGATCACATGAGGGGGTTGCTGCTGAAAGCAGCAATGTTGCACCAAGAAGAGGTGCATGGGAATGGGCAAGAGAGAGACAATTGCCTGAGAATCCCCTAGCTGATCCAACTATAATAATAAAATCCTTCTTTAAGTATTATTGTTGGAGAATTTAGGGCAACATTAATATATATAGTGGATCAAGTGTTGGCAGTGTAACCTAGATTACCAGCCCCAATGATGATGTTTTAGATATCAATAGGATTTATAATTAGCATCAGCAGGTTGAAGCAAAAGGAAATGATGAATTTATGGACTTAAATTGAGTTTGTGCTCAACCTTAGCCTGTTGAATCAACCTTTGAGGTAGAGTTAGCCTGAGGCGGTGAATAATTCATGAATTATGACAAGTTAGACAAGATAATTTCATTCAATTATGTCATCTTATGAATTCTTGGATTAACTGAGAAAGGAATTGATTGAACTTTCCTTGATTAGTCCTGTGAGGACTTATGTTTTGCATAGTAAAACATTACAAATGTTTTATGTTGTTCTTACCTCTATGAGAGAAGATGAGGTATAGAAGAGATGCCTGGATGAACTCTAGGGATGTTGAGCCTTATGATTGTGATAATAGGAAAAGAAGGAATATGATAGCATACAAAGTGCATATCACTTAATCTCAGTATTTATATACCCTGGCCAGGTATACAACTATTGATGATAAAGTGAGTATGGAAACTCTTAGATTGTTGTCTTTTTTATTGCTCTGATCAAGTAGTCATTCTGAGACAATCTAATGAGTATCATGAAATCAGAGATATGGAATGAATAAATGTGTCATATCCTAAGCATAAGAAAGAGAAGTCTGAGATAATCTCAGATGAGCATGTTGTATGAGGAACTAAAAGTATACTCCTCATAAGATAAGAATAAGAATAAGGGAGATGAACCATGTTCAATAATGTTGTAAGCATAATAAAGATCTTTCCCATAATGAAGAAATAGGTAAATGTGATGACATCATGAGATGATCATAAACATGCTAGATAATAATAAGGAAAGGGATAATGACATGCAATCATCCTTATAAATTCCTATGTTGAAGGCAAGGAACCTAGGATGAGACAAAGAGTAAATGGTTCATGAGTAGTTGAAAATACATGAATTAATAAGAGGAGTATGAATCCTTGTTTTCTTTCCTTTCAGGGACATGGCAATCAGGTGAGTCTTAGGACACTTGATGTACATAAGATAAAAATGTTCAAGTGATGGATACTTAGAAAAAGTATCAGTTTATCTTGGACTTTAGTTCCAAGGTAAAGACATATGTAACAATTGATGTTTCAATATGAAAGGAAGATAAATATGTGATGTGTTCCCAACACATGTGATAGATACCAAGGTGAAAGATTCTGGTATCTAAGAAATATCAGATGGTTTATGTTGGCTACCTGGAGTGGTCAACTATGAAATTAGTCTGGTTATAAAAAATGATATGAACATCATATGTTAGGGGTTTATGCTCTGCATAAACATGATATTAATAAAGAATGTATGATGTTTCTCTGAATAAGAAAAGTGTTACTTGACACAAAATTGAGTCCACAGTCTATGATGAAAAATAGTGGAGCATGTGTCTTGTGTGTTGATTCTATAAGAATCCTGTATGGAAACACTTTGTGCTGATCAAAGCTTTATGGTGTCTCCATAATAAGGAGATGATATGTGAAGACTATATAGTATGATGAATAATATACATCTGTCTTCCTTTATCTGGATTTCAGGGATGAAATCCTTGTTAGGGGTTTATAATTTGTAACATCCCTGACCAGGGTTATACTTTAACCCTAGGTTTTTTTATTAAGAAAGATGATTATATGCTTAATCTCATCTTGTGAAAAGTAATTAGGGCTCAAGAGGAACTTATGTTGTTTTTCTAGTCCTTTTTGAACATTGTAGAAATCAATGTTTTGCTTGTTTTGGACTAAAGTGCAAATTACCCAAGTTGAAGGGTTTATTTGGAAATTGTAAATGATAATATGTTCCTCATATGTTGAAGCATCATGGGAGTGAATATGATGCAGAGGTATGGCTTATGGAAGCTTGGTACCAAGAAAGAGCTGATAAAGCAATGTCTGTGCATGAAAACCTAGTTTTGATGTAATGTGCAATTTACCCAAAACCTAGGGTACAATATGTAATTTAACACTTCAATAAGGTCCCTAATTTTTCTTGTCATCATGTAGAGCAAATAAAATGAGAGGGGCTCCTCATTTGAATTAGGTTGGAGGAAAGAGAACCTTGATATTAAAATAATCAAGATTTAATCCTAATTGAAACCCTAATTCAATTTAGTGCAAAAATAAATGTATTCATTAAAGGGCCTTCAACCAAAATTAAAATGGTTGTATTCAGATGTGTGTGTACATCCTTGATCCTTGCAAGTACCACGAAAATATCCAAGGGAATGGATAACTCACTCACAATTTTATAAGAAAAAGAAATATCCACTCACATATGGATATTAGTATAATATGATTTGAGGTGCTTAATTTGCTTTTCTTTAAAACATGGATAATTGATAGGAATATGAGTCAAACAATATAGCCTCGTCCCTAAGGAATTTGAGGGGGAATATGCGGCCATATTTTTGGGATGAAATGAATTTTTATAAAACATATTCTCTCTCATCGAATTTTTTATAAAAAGACCTTTTACAAGCCAAATGAAATGTTGTTTCAACCCCACTTCTTCTCCTTAATTGGGAAACGACAAAGGGAGCTTTGGAGGGTCAGGAGGACGACCCCCAACCTGTTTGTAAGGTTCTTGACCCTTTTCACCTTGATTCCATGGTGGAAATCGAAAATAAATTATGGATTTCTTCCTATTTCGATCTCCTCTTCAATTCTAACCATTCCTTTTCACTCAAACCTTGAGGACGAGCCTTGGAATGGTGAAAGTAGTTGCATCCACCATTGTTGTCATAAGCTTGGAGCTTTGGATCTCAATTGGAGGCGAGTTTTATAACTTGAACCCTTGATTTTGTTATTGCATTCAATTCCATATCAAATAATGATCTTTTCTACATTTACAATAATCGATTTGGTTGATGGATGCAATCACCATGGAAACCACAGAAGGTTTTGTGAGTTTAGAGGTTGAAGATGATAAGCACACACCTCTCCAAATATCCAAGGCAAATGGTTTCAAAAGAGTTGCTCAAACGGTTTCAAACCGTTTGCAGGGAAACGGTTTCACCAAACCGCATGAGGCCAAACGGTTTCAGACCGTTTGGTGGTGTTGACCAGGGTTGACCATTTGGATATCTGTTGAAAATTATGTAGGTTAATGACCCATCAATTATGATTGATTAGTTCCAATTGGTTCATGAGTTGAAGGTTAATCAATCACCAAAACCCTAATCGGGTTAAGTGCTGATTTCCAACTTGATTGAGTTTGAAACTTGGGTTGATTGACCCAAATGGTTTCAAAACTGTTTGGGGATCACCCAAATGGTCAAGACCATTTGGAGGTCACCCAAGACCATTTGGAAATCTAGGGTTGAGTATGGTTAAGCAATTGAAGATCCAAAGACACTAAGTTGAAGTGTAATCAATTGCTGATTTGGTGATCAATCCAATTATTCAAACCCTAATTGGTTGACTTGGATTTTGATGTTGACATGGGAAAACGGTCTCAAGACCGTTTGGTGGTCATCCACATGACATCAATACCATTTGGGGTCAGGTCATGTTCAATTTGGATGATGGTTCAATGGTTTCAAAGTAACTAATCTTACATTAATTAATGTTGAAGGATCATCGATTCCAAACCCTAATTCACTTGATTCAAACCCTAAGTGATGACCAATTGAGGGTCAATTGAGGGTCAAAACCGTTGAAGGTGGACCTATTTAACTCAATTTAAGTTTGATGATAGGTCCAAATGATGATTGGTTACATGAATTTAATGATTGCAGGAGTCAACATTGGAAACCCTAATTCAATTTGATTGGTTGAGACCATATTTGGTCCATGCGGTTTTGAGGAGGTTTGGACCAAATGGTCTCCAGACCATTTGAGTCCAAACGGTCTCAAGACTGTTTGGGACCAAACGGTCTCAAGACCGATTTGGGACCAAATGATCCCAAACCTTTTGAGGCCCAATCGATCTCATGAGTACTTTAGCAAACGATTTCAAGTACTTGCTTTAGCAAACGGTCTCAAGCACCACCTTTACCAAACGGTTTCAAACCGTATGAACCTTGAAAGACCAAGACCGTTTGGGGTTCAAGTAGTCAAAGTTGATTGAGGATTCAATTGGTTAATCCACTTGGACACCTATTGTAATTGAAGATTCAATTAGTCAATTCAATTGGATATCTTATGTAATGGAGGTCCAATGTGATTTAATCTCTTGAGAATTAAGATGATGAATGATCCATTGATCCAATGATGATTAGTAATGATAATCATTGAAGGTACAAAGGTTGAAAACCTAATAGTACCTAAGTGATTAGTGCCAATTAAGGGATGAACCCTAATTGCTTATAGGAACAATGACTTGGTACACTATGTTGATCATAGTTGTATGTACTTGATTGAAGGGTTGATGTGACCTAATCAAGTTGAGAGGATGAAAGAATGAAATTCATACATGAATGTGATTCATGTGGTGATTAAGGGTATGATCCTTAAGTAAAGAGATCATGAAACCCTATTCATGAATACAAACTCTAATTGACATGGTTATTGATTTCTAACCCTAGTTGAGGGAAATTCAAAATGAAACTCTAAACCAGGGTGAGGATGTAACCCTAATCCAGGGTAACGATATGTATAACTCTAATTTAGGGTAATGAGATACAAAACCCTAATTTGGATGAATAGTGAATCTCTAATTATGGACAATTGAATGAAATCCTAATGGAGATGAATAGTAAACCCAGTTGTGGGTAACTATGATGGAAATCCTAATTAAGGATGATTCCATGTGAAATCCTAGTTGAGGATGATTCCATGTGAAACCCTAGTTGAGGGTGATTCCATGTGAAACCCTAGTTGAGGGTGATTCCATGAGAAACCCTGATTAAGAATTAACACCACATGAAGCCCTAATGCTATGTTGTGATGAGAGGCCCTAAGAAGGGTGAAGGTATATGAGACTCTAATGTGAATTCATAATGCATAAAGCCCTAATATTGGGCAATGTGACAATGAATCATAATTCTAATTTTAAGTAAGGGTATAAGGAAACCCTAATGATGAGATAGAAGGAATGACCTTATAAAGGTGAAACATTTCATGTGGTTGATTATAAGCAACCTTATTGTAAGCAATGTCTTTAGCATAAGACAAGTCCATATCATTAAAGATAGTTGGATAATTCTAATGTGTTTCCTATGCATTATATGCTAAAGGTGAGAGTTTAATGATGGGATGCATTAAGAGGGAAATACATTAATACAAGATAAGTGGGTTAACTCAAGAGAGTCTGAAATAATGAGAAAGTGATACATCATGATATGATGGTTATCACATTCAGCACTTCAGGGTTTATATACATTGATGCACTTCAAATCCAATATAATTGGGTAAGAAACATATGAAGTATGTTATGCAACTATTACAATGAAATGTAATGAGTTGATGCACTTTGATAAGTGATGACTAATGTACCTTAAGAATGGGGCTAAGCCTAATTGATGAGTATGATGTAGTCATACCATGATGAGGATGAGAAATGAACTCATACCTTGAATTGATGATCATTAATACTATATGATGAGAGTAATGATCTTGAATAATCATTTATGATATCTTTGAATGTCCCAGAGGTATGGAATAATGAATTAAGGGTTGGATAGATTATATAATCATGAAACCCTAATTAATGAGAAATGAGGTACCCTACCCCTAGTTTGGGTAAAGGGAATGAAAAGCCCTATATGATAGTAAACCCTAATTCCTAGTAAAGGAATAATGGTTTTACTATTGTGTCACATGATGTGATGAATAACTTGTATGACTGTTATCATGTCTAATAACCATGCAGGTATTAAGAGATGATGAATATAGCCAGGTATGAGCTGTAACAATTTATAATAAATGTTGATTGGCCTTATGTGCCCTAATGTTGTTGTTGCTTAGTAAGAGTAGCAATGTGCATGGATTCTATGAGTCATATGAGTAAGTTGTTGCCTAGAAAAAGGTAACAAGATATTTTGTGGTCTTGAGAGCCATGTGTGATGATTGTGTAACAAGTATCATGAATGCCTTGGTCAGATGACCTGAAGGTGATAGTTACCTAATAGATGGTAATGATGCTCAATGATGAGTTAAGGGTTTGAATACCCAGAACCATATGATTATGGTGATGAGATTGTAAGGGATGAGAATTCCCAGTATTGAAATGAGAGTTTGAGTTCCCAATGTCTTTTAAAGACTGATAAGTAAATTGATGAAAGTAGTACATGTGTTTTATAGCATTGTTGTAATAAGTCATGTTTGAGAACTTGGCTGATGCTAAAAGAATATGAAAATGTACTTAATTAATCAAGTGAAATATTTTCATGTAGAGCCCTGACCATAGATCCATCATCGTCAGTAATAAGGTGATGGTGAAACGGGTGCTCCGCGGCAAAACCCGAAACGCATATTTTGAATATGTGGGGGTAAATGGGCAAAAAATATCCTTACATCTGGTGAAGAGATTTGAGGGAAGGTAAACATCAAACCTCTCAATCCTTCATGTGTCAGGATCGATGTATCATAAATCTCCCGATGGTTGGGATAGATGTAACATTAATCTCCCAATGATATTTTATGTCAAGTCGAGGAGATAAACATTAAATCTCTCGATGGTTGATGAGAGTGTAGTTGACGCTGTAACTCTATAGCAAAGTTCCAGTATACCTTGGAAAGCTATTTTGAGCAGTCGACACAGTCCTGCTTGTTGTCCTGCACTGACCGGGATGTGAGAGGTCATGGGAATCTGGCTCTTCCTTTGACCTATGTATGGTACCGATTTCGACTTCGCAGTGGTCGGTTGGAGAATGAGCGGTATACCTCATCTCCTCAGGGCATAAGTGTGATTGTAAAATGAAATCATCCGTATAGCATGTTTGCTTAAGGATTGAATACGAAAATTCATTGGTTGATGTTACATTTCTGTTATATATCTATAGTTCATTGATGTTATTCATATATGTTGTATTCATTACAAGTAGATGAATGAAGTATGATTCTACCATGTGTAGATGCAATGTTCTCCTTGAGAAAGGAGATTACTTCACTCTGTTCATACAGTGATTTATTTGTTGTCATATTATATATAAATCCTTCTGTCCAGTTTATTTTAACAGACTACTATAACAATGTTTTGGCGGAGAGTTATACCTCCCGTTGGGGCAATTTACAATTGTCTCACCCCCGTGGGATCCAACTTTTTAGGTGGACGCGGACAAAGGAGCAGAAATCTTGTCACAGGGAAAGGACAACAGCAGTAACATCAGGGACAACAGTGAGATCTTAGGTGAAGATATTGTCTGTCAAGTTATGTAGTTAGAAAGTCCTATGTGTCGTCTCTGTACTCTCAGGTCCTCAGAGTTTATAGTTAGTATTTTAATGAATTGTTTGAAATTTGGGCTTGATGCCTCGAGATTCGTATGTTGTTTGTATATAATGTTTATAAGGCAGTTGATGTTGTAATCTCTGAAAAGAGATGGTACAGGTTATGTACATTTGAACCAGAATGTAAATGTTATACAATGGTTTTTGATGGAAAAGATTTCCTATTTGTGGATCTCTTTGCAAAAAGTTTTAATTTCTAGTGATTTTCAATAATCCGCTGCAAATGATTCACTTTCGCTTAAGTAAATCGTGTTTTTGTGAGTTGGATGCCACATCCCATATTTTACAAGACTCAACTTTGGGATCATAGATTTCAGCTTTAGGTGACAAGCACAATTAGGATCGTAGTTGCTTGACATCAATCATGTTCTCTACCTTTGATCATTGATGTGGTGATGATAATCATTTTGAGTTTGGTCATGAGTTTCTCAATCATGTAATAATACTCTTTTTGTTTGATTAAACGATCACCCCACCAATTTTAGGGAAACATCATGGGTTTTATTGATTTAGTAACACTCATCATGGGCTTTTGAGTATTGGTGCATTGGTCCAGTTTAAGTAGAGACATGCCTTGCCTAAGACACATATCTTGATGTCTTTGGACCACCCTAGTAGGGCTCACGAGCTCTGTCTAGATAAGGAGCTACGTAGATTTATCAATTTTTCTAGATGGTAGTTATATAAAAAGATATAAGTTATTCATGCAATGTCCTACAAATATGAGTAAATACTCTATATAAAGGGTAAATGCAAAAAAGTGTCTTATATAATATTTTAAATCTTTGTTTCCATCTCATTTTTATGCTATCTACAAAACATTAACATGTATTTTAAACCCTAATAATGTGTGACATTGTTAACTAGACCTAGTTCACAATGAATAAAAAGATTGTTTTTAGGGCTCACTTAAATACTTGGGAAAACTAACCTTCACTCATCTACACGTGT
The DNA here is from genome assembly GCA_963693085.1 of Alisma plantago-aquatica. Lineage (NCBI taxonomy): Eukaryota > Viridiplantae > Streptophyta > Magnoliopsida > Alismatales > Alismataceae > Alisma > Alisma plantago-aquatica. The sequence continues at coordinate 175,336,557 of OY856411.1, read as the reverse complement.
TATTAGGTGTTATGGAACCTGTTTGGACATAGGGTTTTGATATTTGATTTCTTAGACAAGGATCTAAGGTATGTGCATCCACTCGATTTATCGGGTTATTAATATAATTAATACCCTAATTTCCATATGAGGCATCTACCCTGATTCTATTTGTCCTTTGCTTAAGTCTTGTGAAATATTGAAAATCTTCTTGTTTGTAGATTATATCCTAAATTGGTTAATAAAATAATGAATATAATTCTTGATGGTCCTCTTCCCTAAATATGTTATGTATATCAGTGTCTTTTTGATATATCTACTTTTCTCCTTTTGTTGGGTACGCTTCCAACCCCAGGCATAGGTCAAGAAGAAGTTAACCAAGTAGAGCCAGGACATCAGGTGTAGCCAAACCTTTTGTGAGACTATTTTGAGGAAGTAATATGACCCTCTGTTGATCTTATGATTAGTTTAGTTTTCATATGTATCACCCAACGTGGTGAAGGATAGTGATAATATCAAGTTTTGTAATAGTTAGATGTTTTGTATTCCACTGCTACATTTGGTATCATGATACATACATTTTGAATAAATTGGTTATCATCCCTTTTGTGAAAAATTTATATTGGTATTTGATACATTGGATATTTACTTTTTATTTATTTTAGTAGGGAGTGGATTCCCTCTCAGGTCCCACTCCTTACAGTATGGTATCAAAGCCATTAGTAGTCGGTTAATCTAACAATTCCAATCTTGTCTCCCTTAGTATGTTCACCCTAGGAAGATATGACATGTACCAAAAAAGGTTTGTTCGACCTATCCTCCTTACCCCTCTAATATGTGGAAAGTTGTACTAGGTAAATCTTTACTTTTTATATGTGAACTTTAGAGTTTCTAGGTTAGAACCACAATAACCTAAAATTCAATCCTAGGTGTATATGACATGTCAGTTGGATGCATGAACAACATAAAAAGTGTACACGGTTGAAATATGTATAAGTAACCATGATATCTATAGTTTTCTAATTAGGTTAATCCTTTTAAGTGATGTAGAGTAGTTAGATGATAATATATGGATGTTTAGATTTTGAGGAAGAAATCCTTTTAAGGGGTGGAGTGTTGTAATGAACCAAAACTTAGAATCTTACCTTATTCAATGATTAGAAATCTAGTAAGATTGGTTTATTAGATTAGAACAAACAAGGGTAAAGTTAAAAAAAATTACATAATGACTTTTTTTTTGAGGTAACATAATGACTTAATTATGTGCCAACATGTAAATATAATCATTAAATATGTTATATATTTTTTCTTTACTAACATAATGGCTAAATAAAAATGAATAATATACTTTGGAGTAATAATTGGCAATTCCATGTCCATAAGTATTAATAATGTTCTATTATTTAAAAAAAATGAAAATAATGGATTAAATATGTTAAATGTGTAAAATGTGAAAAAAAATATATATAACTCGATTGGAAACATTGTGAAGATAATAACATTTAACTCAATGAATGTTGATAATAAAGATATAATATTTTGATAAATATAATGGTAATGATACAAATACAAATGGTGCCATAACTCATAAAATAAAATCCCAAAAGTGAAATGTAATAGAAAATTCATGTTCTTGGGTCCCAGTTAGCTTGAATTCCAAGTTTTACATTATTTGAACAATTCTAGATGCCTTAATTTCATTAATGAAGGAAAATGTAAGTTGAACTCCAGTATATTAAATGATGTAATACATGACTTCAAAAGTGGAATCAAGTGAGGAAAGTAATTTTCTCCTTTCTATTGGCCATAGAAGTTGATTTCTTATTTATGAGAAAATTAACCTTTGTTGAGAAACTTAAGTCGTTATTTCTTAGAAGAATTATAATAGAAGTCTAAGTAGACATTTGAATGAAAAGCAATATAAGAACTGATGTGGTTTGGAGTAACATGTCACAATATAAGTAAACTTAGTTTCTACTCTATAAAATGTATTTATACAATTATGTCATGATTCAGTAAACAAATCCAATAATACTAGCAAGGCATGTAGAAATATTTATTATGATATACATATATATGAATTAATTTTAAAAACATGCATAATTGTCTAATTAGATATTAACTGGACAATTTGTACTATCTTTGACTAACAAATGGCTTTACGGAAACTAGTGCATAATTTGCAATAAATATGTGAAATTTTTCATCATAAAAGAATTTCAATAAAATTCTCATTTCCAAATATGGTGGTTCTATATGGAATTTAATGGCATTGTCCCATTTAATACAATATATGAATTTCACAAAAAAAACTAATTTAGTATCTCTCTCTTATATATAAATGGCATGTAGGTTGAAGTATCCTCCTTAGCCTACTGTAATGGAAGTTGACTCCCATTATGAAGTTTACATTCCATTGAGAATATGTCTCAACATAAAATACATATAATAAATGAATGAATACCAATTGAAAAATTAACAATATTGTTTGTACACTTTTCTTAGGAACAATTTACCACTTTCCTCCTAAATTTCTCAAAAGTAGAAAATAGTCAATCTAGTAATCTCATCATCATCATTTTGATTTAAGACAAATTTAGCAAAAATATTATATTATAGATATCATGAATATCTTCACATGTTTCTCTTATAATTTATTGTTATAATCAAATTCATGATATGCAAGTCTATAATAGTTTGGGGAGATTGGAAATCAAATTAGAATCTATCTTTACATTAATTACATAGATGCCTTTTCCTTAAATGGAAATCGTGTTACACATACTTAATGGAAAATTGGCATGATAATATGTATTTAAAGAAATATACAAAATATACTTCCCTCGTGAGTAGATATTTTCTAAAGGATCATAAAAACCAAATATATTAACAAAATATACATTTTGATAATATTTATTTAAATAATACCAAGAACATCTTTATATCTTAAGTATTCAAGTAAACAATCTAAAAATAATAACTACTGTTAAATTTGGATTTGTCATGTATTAGTTTCTATATTTATGATATTCCATGTCAATTGGATAATTATAAGTTGCCATAAATAAATTATAAAATAAATTATCATGATAATGCGAAAAGGACGCAAATAAATTAAATGATTATATAGTTTTAATATAAGAAAGACATGTTAATTTTGTATTATACACATCATAATTAGACTACATGTACTGGATTTTCTTACAATTTCTTGATAATTAAGAGAAAAATAAGAGGGATTGATTTGATTGATATAAGCTTAGGAAGTAGCACAAGCGAGGTACTCTCATGAAAAGAAAGAAAACAGCCTTTCCATCTCATCATATATAGGGTTTCCTTAAATAAATATAAAAAATACTAATATATAAGGGAATATTGCTGCTTTAATTGGGTCGGTGTTTCCCAAAGATTTCCTATTACACTAACTTTTATGTCTGCAAAAGGAAACCAAATAGACAACAACATTTGACTCTTATTCTTGGTTCTATAAAATCTATTGCCTCCTTTCTCTATCTGCAACCCTATTTAAGTTAGTGTTATGTAGAAGGATGCTCATGATTTCCTCTTATCCCTTCCCTATTCTTCCCCTCCACAATCACCACGAAGCAACATCTCCTACCACCATGATGCCATGTTTCCCAAAGAAGCATGGAACATCATAAAAACATCATGTTTGTAGTGCATCAATCATGCTTTGCTAGCTTTGACAACTGCCCTTGGATCTAAGATTTAGACTTTGACTAGTTCAAAAAATTCTCAGGGTATGTTTGCATCCCCCATTATTCTTATTGAGCAATAAACCTAATATACCTCACTCTTGACATATTATCCTATACAATCTCTCTCCTCTGAGAATTTATTCCATGTTAAATGTTCTACTTGATTATGATATTATGATCATCCTACTTCATTGAACTTTCTTTTAACTCTAACTTGTACTTTTCTTCATGATGAAACCCTAATTGATGATATGTATCACTTTTACCCACTGATGTGGTTGATTTTATTTTTTCCATTTTTGTGATGGCAACTTCACTTATTTTATAACAGATCAAACTCTTACTTGCCTCTACATTTTGCATGCCTTGTGCTTCAATAGCACTAGAGTAGTTTAATATTGGTTTTTTGGGTTGTGTGCCCTTATTATATTTTTGGGATGGAGGTTGTTTGCCCCAAACCTGGGTTTTGTGCCCACTTTTATATATAATAGGGAGATGGTTGTCTGCCATACTCTATCAAGTTTCAAGGTTGTGAGCCTTGTCTGCCATTTTTGTTTATATTGTTCTATTTATATGCTTATCTCACATGGATACATGTTGTTATTATTGTGATGGGTTTTGAGCTAAAAATTGATATGTGCTTGTGGCAAAACTTTTATATTTTATAGCATGGTAAGTATCCCTCTTGTTTATCATCTTTTGAAATTCATATTCTTTTATGCTTAGTTGGGTAGTCCTTTTTCTATGGAAAGCCTTGCTTATTTGACATCCTTTATTTCTTATATTTCTCAATCCCGATTTATATGCTCATACTAGCATTTTGCTGATGTATCTACTTTTCTCTTTTTGTTTGGGGTAGGCTTCCATCCCCAGGTGAGTTCAAGGAGAAGTGAACCAAGTTGAACCAGGACATTAGGTGTAGCCGAACCTTTTGGGAGACTGTTTCAAGGTATTTAGATGACCCTTTGATGATCTTATGTTTAGTTTAGTTTTCATATGTATCATCCTGCGTGCTGAAGGATAGTGATAATATCAAGTTTTGTAATAGTTAGATGTTTTGTATTCCGCTGCTACATTTGGTATCATGATACATACATTTTGAATAAATTGGTAGTCATCCCTTTTACAAAAAATTTATAGTGGTGTTTGATACATGGGATGTTTCCTTTTTATTTATTTTAGTAGGGAGTGGATTCCCTCTCGGGTCCCACTCCTTACAATATCTCCACCTTTTTTGTAGTTCCTAGAATCTGCAACCAATACAATACATTGAGGCCGCAATTGTTTGGTTGTTTAATTTGTTGAGGGCTATTGTCACAGAAGCACGACTTCCCAGAGTCTTAATCCTTAGTCTAGTACCCCCAACCATATTTCTTGATGAGCTCGATGATGCCCTTTGTACACTATACAACCTTCTATTTTGTTATGCTATTAGGTTTTGTGTGGTTTGTTGTTCTTTTCATATTGAATATGGCACCTGAGCTATGATATAATATATATTGTGATCTTGACCTTTTGGCCAAATACAATAGTGTCTAATAGATATCATGAAGAACATGGAGGTAAATGATTCTAGGAATATGTGATTTAGTTTCTTAATTAGTCATTATCCTGACCCCTTCTTCAAGATCATGTCACTGATCAATTCATAACTATCCATGTAGACATCATCTAGATTGTAAAATAATGAAGTTGGCAAGTAGTCATGATTTTAACTGTCATGTAACCTCCAACTATGAGGACTTCACGGAGGTCTGTCTTTAGAATTTTACATATTATCTTTAAAGGACGAATATAATATCATATTCTTCATGTTTTATCCTCTCCATGATGAGGGATATATATTCCATCAATAATCCATGGCATACGTCTCAATTGAAGTTTCCAAGAGTTGCAATGACCAAGTCCATAAGTGATAAGTCAATTGTTATGGATTCTTCATGGTGTACTTCATGATCTTTATCACTCTCTTGTTCTATCTCTAACATTCATTTTGTAGGGGGTTGTTGCTTGTGGTTGCACTGGTGGAGAGGAAGGGTGTTGAACTGGAGTATGACCTTGTTGAACTTGTTCAGTCGGTTCCTTTGAGAGGGTCTTCAATAGGAGCGGTACAAAAGTGTACATCCTCTTATGAATGTTTTCCATGTGTGGACCATAGAAGAATCTCCTATCATGGATAATCCCCATGACATATTTTCCTCCACATTGCAAGGAAGTTTTCATTCATTATGTCTTCCAAGGGGATCCTTATATTTAATGCTTCAATCATTCTAAGTACAATGAATTCACTAGTCCTAGGATTAGTAATTTTTTGAGGGAGAATTGGTATCGATCCAAATATCAGTCTGAGGGGGGAATACCCCATAGATTAAAATCTCATGTCTGATTGAGATTTCCATGTATCTCTTGGGCCTTGTAATCTCTCAAAACCATAATGTTGCAAAGCATGCCTCTGATATTACAGTTTTCTATGACTATCCACCATTCAGACAAATCCACTACTATCAACAACCAATGATCCTTGACTTTGTATGGTAGTTTTATGAGCATTATGCCTCCGGTGCTTTGTATTGCAGTGACTAACTCATTGACAGAAGGTGCATTAACCTTGTCTTCATATAATTTGACATACATACTTGTTATTGCATTAAAGAAAGGCCCCACTTTTTCTATGTGTATATATTATTCAATTATGGTGCTACAAAGGACTTTGAAGAACTTCCTAATGATGGATGCCATATGTCTGAATGTTGTGCACTTAGTCCTCCCTTGTCACTCACGCCTATAGTATTTGTATATGATATCATACCTAGGTGTATCATCATCAACAATGTCGTCCAGGATGTGGATGCCTCTTAGGAGCATCATAGAGTTGAATTTCATGTCCATGTCCTTCATCTTGCATGGTAGAGGTGGAGGTGCATCCTATCTGGTGTTGTGGGTGACTTCAGGCGCAAGAAAGACTGGGTTTTCCAGCTTCTTAGGGGCCTCTATGAACATATAGTTGATTTTTCCCTCCTCTTCGTTGAAGGGTGTCTCCTCATGAATTTTTTTGAATAAATTGCCACATTGTACTCCACCCTCATTAGGTTTCACTGGATGTTTATCGAACACAAACTCTCCACATATTTCTTCATTAGGAAGAGGGTGGGAGGGGCTTTGTAGGAAAAGAGATTTGTAAGCATGTCCATCATGCCCTTAGTTGTTTCCCTTATCTTCCTTTGTATTCTATGGAGGTGGAGTTAAGAATTGCCTCATTTTCACATGTATCTTCTTCTTCATTAGCAAGAGTTGCTTCTCCATGGTCCTTGTGGATGACCATCTCTCATAAGCCTTTCCAGGTTTATTCACCCTAGATATTTTGGATATGCTAGTGGATTGTCTAGGAGAGGCAATGGAGTTAACTTCTTTGTCATCACCATCAGATTTGTCAATATTCTGCACCAAATCTTCTCTCTTGTTGTGGTTGGAGAGAAACCACAGTGGTGTATTTGTCAGGTGAGGGTATTTTAGGTCAGCACCTTGGATCATCAACACCATGTCCATGTTGAGGTTGACTTCATCATTTTTCTCTAGGGCTGGAGAGAGTCTTTTCTCTGGGGCTGGAGAGACTCTTTTCTCTTTGTATGGGCTTTTCTATCTTTCTAATCTAGTCTCTTTGGGCATCCAGAGGCCGAGTTTTCCTTCTTTCTTTTTCTAAGGTTTGTACAGCATGGTGTTCTCTCTTTGTAGCCCGTCAAGCTCCTTCCTCAACTTGACAATTTCCTTGGCCATCTCAGCCATGGTCTCCATCATTTTGCATTTCTTAGTTGCCACAATATCCATATGTGGGGGTTGGCTCACTAGGGGTTGGATCTAAGATGGTAACATCCTTCACATGTGTAGTTAGCATTTGTACATCTAAAGATAAATTAGAAATATCTGTTACCAATGTAAAAACATTCTCATGTATGTTGTTAATTTCCTTCCTGGCTTCTATGAATCTTATTGCAGGAGGCGTTTGTCTATTTGTAAAAATAGGCTGCCTTGAGCTAACTTCCTGCATGGGTGTCTCTTTTGAAGGTGAATGGAGATCATTTCCCTTGTTGTTCTAATCTAGGTCACTGGGTGATTCTTTTCTTGATGGAGTGAGTTCATCGGGTTGAGGTTCCTTCTTGGCCTCCTCTCCCCACATTATCCATGTGCACTTAGTTGTAGACTTCTTTGGTGTTGTCTCATATTGGTTCCATCATAATAACACTTCCATTCCTAATTCTTCCTTATCCTATTTTCCAACGATGATGACTTGAGGACTGCAGTGGAAGATGGCCCCTGGTTTGTTGCTGGCAAACCCCTTATTATCAAGAAGTGGGAAAGAGGTGATGCTTTGGAGATGCTTAAACTCACAGACATCCCGATCTGGTTAAAAGTCCATGGTCTCCCCTTGGAGTTATGGGATGAGGAAATGTTCTCGTATTTTGGCTCTGTTCTTGGTAAACCGATGAGAACTGACAGACTTACATTTTCTTTTGAAAGACTGGAACATGCTAGGTTGCAAGTATTGATTCCAGCAGATTTTGCTTTCCCAAAGGTGTTAGCGATTGTGAGTGATGATGGAATGTCTGATACTATCCACTTTGAATATGAATGGGAACCGGAAACGTGTTTGAACTGTGGTAACTTTGGGCATCTGGCATTCGTCTGTGATGTTTCTTCTCCCATAACTACTACTGTTAAATAGTCAGTTAGAGAAGCTAATAAAGTCTGGGTTGCAAAGACACGTGTCCAGGAAAGTTCCTCTTCTACTGAATGCTCAGCTCCTTCTCCGATTCCAATAAATGTCCAACCGCCTGCAGGTATCAATTCTGTCATGGTTACAGACTCAGTTGTTCAGATCAGCAACCCAGAATTCTCGACGTTGGAGCAATTGAAACAAAACTCATCTCCAGTGCTTTCGATGGTTGATCCTTTCTCTTCTACTAGTGAAAAATTTATGGCTTTCTCTTCTCCTATTATGGATGATCTACTGAATGAATGGAAGAGGCCAAGGAAATCAAAGAGTCCCCCGAAATGTACAACTAAAAACATTCATGTTACTTCCAGGATTTTAGATAACTCTGCTAACAAATTCTCTATTCTGGATAAGGACTTGGAAGGGCTTGAGGATTATGGTGGGGTGATGACTGTATAATTTTCCCACATGGATAGTCCTTTTTCTATTGTTGCTTGGAATGTGAGAGGAATTAGTTATAAAATCCCCCGCATTCAAATGGAAACAGCAAAGCTTGATCCTGACATTCTTATTCTGTTGGAATCTAGAGTCAATAAAACTAATCTCAGTAAGATTATTGACACTGGTTGGCAAGGTTTCTCGTACGTTGACAATTCAGATTACTATACTTACACTAGAATTGTCATCCTCTGGAATAATCCAAATATCAGAATTATTAAAATTAGAGATTCCTCTCAGATCATTCATTGTGAGGTCGAGACTGCTAATCACTCTTTCCTTTTATCTACTATCTATGGTTCTACCAACGATTTAGAAAAAATGAGCTTATGGGATGATCTTTGCCTTATTGCTAGCAACATGAATAAGCAATGGTGTATTGCAGGGGATTTCAATGCAGTTTTTGCTGGAGAGAAAATAGGAAAGAAACCCCCTACTAATATCAGCATGGAGGATTTTAATAATGTCATTGGCATCACGGGTTTGTTGGAGATTCCTACCAAGGGTCCCTATTTTACTTGGGATAGCAAGAGTAAGTCCGGTGTTAGTACCTTCTCTAAAATCGATCGGGTTTTCTGTAATATTGACTTCCTTAATATTTTTCCCAATGTCTGGTCTGAGGCGATTTCAAACATCACAAGTGACCATAAAATCATTAAAATCAACCTGATTAAAGGAAAGAAACGTTTTACTCCTTTTAGATTCATTAATGCCTGGACTAGGCAAGATGGTTTCATTGATGTTATTCAGAATTCATGGGACTTAACCGGTAGGTCCTCCCATGTACATATTGTACAGGAAACTCCATGCTACTAAATTTGCTCTGATCAAATGGAATAAAGAAAAAGTCAGTAACTTCTCCAACCTTGCTGAATCTCTGGAAGCTCAAATCCTGGAGCTTCAAAAAATTGCTGACAAGGACCAAGGCAATATTGCCCTGCATGCTCAAGTTAACAAGCTTCGTATTAATGCTATTAAAGCTGCTAATGATGAAGAGAGCCTCTGGAGACAAAAGTCTCGAGTTTAATGGCTTAAACTTGGAGACAGAAATTCTAAATTCTTCTACACATCGCTGAATACAAGGAGGCTGAGTAACTCTATTTATACTCTCATGATTGATGATAAGTCTTGTTCTGACTCCTGTTTGGTAACAAGTCTTATTTCAGATTATTTTGAGATGTTTTCAATAGCTGCAACTGTGACCCTCTTAATTGGAGTGATAAGTGGAAGCTTCCTTCCCTTTCTGCTGAGCAGGTTAGGAAGTTAAGTTGCTGGGTGACCAGGGTTGAGATTGAAATGGTCATCAAGAATATGAATAGTGACAAGGCCCCTGGGCCTGATGGCTATAATGTCTTATTCTTCAAAGAGTGCTGGAGCATTATAGGGGATGATGTTTGTAAAGCAGTTCTTAATTTCTTTGACAATGCAAAAATGCTAAAGGAATGCAATAGATCTTTCATTGTCCTAGTCCCCAAAATTAAAGATCCACAAAATATTAAAGATTATAGGCCCATCTCTCTGTGCAACATCATCTACAAAGTCATAACGAAGATTTTGGCTGATAGATTGAAATATATCATGCCTGACATCATCAGTTTAAACCAAACGACTTTCATCAAAGGTAGGAAAATTGGGGATGCTATCCTCCTTGCTAATGAGATTCTTAGAAACTTCAGTAATAACAGTGCTAATCTTCTTTGTCTCAAGGCAGACCTTACTAAAGCTTTTGATTCGGTCAGCAGAGAATTCATTCTTTTTATGCTTTGGAAAATGGGCTTTCCCCCTGTTGGATAAATTGGATTGATGTTTGCTTCACCTTGGCTTCCTTCCAAGTTCTTGTGAATGGAGTTCCTTCCAAGTCCTTCAAGTCTTCTGTTGGAGTGATACAAGGCGATCCGCTATCTCCTTATCTTTTTGTCTTAGCTCTTCAGGGTTTTACAGCTATTATTAATTCCTTTGTGGAAGATGGGCTGTTGTCCCCTATTTCACCTTCAAAAAAATCAAGCCTTAGCATTTCTCACATAATTTTTGCGGATGATCTTTTGATTTTCTCTAAAGCTGATCAATATAACCTCAACAGTATTGAAGATATAATGAACATCTTTGGGAGGATTTCTGGCTTGAAGATTAATATTTTGAAGAGCAATATCTTCTTGAGCAAGGGTGCAGGCACTTTGTTGACTGACATTCCTCGAGCTTCTCTTCCTATTAAGTATCTGGGACTCCCTCTCTTCTCAGGAAGATTAACCAAAAATATGTGTTTGCCTATTTTGGATAAAATAAAGAATAAGCTTAATTCTTGGAAGTCCCATTTGCTCTCAATGGCTGGCAGAATTGAACTAGCCATCTCTACTCTCTCTTCTTACCATATCTTCTGGACTGCTGCTTTCCCTTTGCCTAAAGCAGTTATTGAGGATATTGAGAAGTACATTAGGAATTTTATTTGGGGTGATAAAGTTGATGTAAGGAAAATGCACGCTATCTCTTGGGACATCATCTACAGACCAAAAACTGAAGGTGGATTAGGTATCAGGAAGATTGAGAACTGGTCAAATGCTAGCCTCCTTAAAAATCTTTGGGACATCGCTAGCAGTAAGGACTCTTTATGGGTTAAATGGACACACGAGAAATACATGTATGAGCACTCTATTTGGTCTGTAGACCCTAGACCTAATGGTTCTTGGCTCTGTAAGAGGATGTTGAACTTGCGATGCTTTCTTCTTAATCAGGTTGATTTTAAAATAGGTGATGGACATTCCTTTCTTCTCTGGCTTGAGCATTAGTTGCATGAATTCTGTCATTTCATAGAGTGTACTCTATTTTGCTTTTGCAATGGAATCTAAAAAATATTGACATATCTTTGAAAGGTTAGTTGCAAATTCTAAAGGTAGCATCACCTAGAGGAAGTGTATGGGTTAGTCAGCCTAAGGACATTTTATATGAATGGAAGTCTTAATGGATGACAATGGGGTTTAAGTATGAACTGACCAAACAATTACCAAGACCTTAAATGGAAGTTTTAGAAAGAAATCCTAAGGTTATCATGTACACAAGTCAATAGTAGAGGGACATATCATAGTTCAAGAAAGGTATTGTCTCTTAATCATGTGATTCCATCTGCTTTTCATACATTTGATCCACCACCTTAAGATGATCAAGTAACCCGAATTGTTTCCTCTTGATTGCATTGCATAGCATAATAGATGACATGATAGTTAGCTTCCTTTTATTGCTTTAATAACAAAAAGAAAAAAAGTTACATATAAATTAGTTGCATAACAAATCCATGTAGATTGCATGTCTTTTGCATCATACATTCTTACATCATGTACCCATGTTACTTTCTTCTGAAAATGAAGTTTAAGGATACACATCCATACCCCTCAAAATAAAATAAAAATAAATAAAGATATGATGTGTTCTATTGAAGTCCAAGCATACTCTTCAATCATGCTAAAACTATGGGCCAATGAAAAAAAAAAAAAAAAAGAATTTATGAAATAAAGAGGGGAGAAAGGATGCCTTGAGATTAGTAATGAATATTTTCTTCAAAGGAGATGAAAAAACTACATGAGGTATTCTTTTGTTCACTCTCATCCATCTGATGAGACTTTCAGTGCATGCATCATTCCACCCATAATAATAGGAATTAGGATTCGTGCAGTTACTCACTTCCAACATGATAGGTTCATCATGTTTATCTTTTAATATATAATTTGAAGTTACTTGAGATTCTTCATAAGCCACCTACTTCATTTCATTCATTGCTCTTATTGATAGGCCACAAATATGATTGATTTCCTCATTCATTCTTATAAGGAGAACTTCTTCCAATTAGTTGGTAGTTTAGGGAAGAGTAATGTAACTAGGGAATCACATGATGCCTCAAGAGAATGCATGATTGACTATGATATTAACTATTCTATTAATAATGTTTCATTGATCTAAGGGTGGACATCTTTAATGAATATTTTTTGGTCGCTTAAGAGTAGTTAATTGTTCACTTATCAGTAAGGGTCGGTTTGGGACCGCCAAGTGGGGGTAGTTGAGAAATCAAGTTCATATTTTTGTCCTTTTGTTGACTTGTCTCAAATAGATTCAAGGGTGTGTTGCTCGAGGATGAGCAACATTTAATCTTAGGAGATTTTGATGTATTGAATCATTATCATTTTCACTGGCTATTTCACTATGTATTTTGTGCACTTATTGCTTATTGTGATGTTATTTGTGTATGATTTATCATTATTGTCTTGTGACACTTAATTGCATCAAATATTCATTAATTTTACTATTCCATATTGATTTATCTTTATTTTTGGAACTTATATTCTTTTTTGATAAATTTCATGTAAATGACAAGAATTGAATCATCTCGGTACTACCGACATTGGAAAAAAGGAACATGGACAAATTGGAAATTCAACAGAGACGTCAAGAAAAAGTGGGTACTACCAACACCCAAGTCAGTACTACCAAGTTGTTGTGATCAAGCCAGATTAAGATCATATTTAATCCAACGGTCGTGACTTAATGACGCCCTATAACTTCTATGACTAGGAAAGAGTGTGACCAGACCTAGGTATCACATTCTTTTCCATTGAACGACAACCGAGAGTGAGGAGAGGAGAAAGGGGAAGAGAAAGCCACTCCGGACAATTTGGGTACCTCCGATGGATGAATTTACAGGAAGAGGATAGCAAATATGTGGGTTCGAGAGAGGGAGTCATCCAGACCATCCTCTTCTGGGGATAATGTAGTTTTCTAATGTTTCTCATATTTTTCTTTTCTTTAGGACCTGAGAGTAGCCCGATTTTATATTATAATTGATGTTATGAATTAATATCTACATTTCTCTTGATTTCTGGACATATCTCTATGATTGCTTCATGAATTATCTATGTCTGATCACTATAGGTGATTTATTAGACTGTTAATTGCTTTGAGAGATGGAATAAGAGTTGGATAGGTTGTAGATTTACACAGTTTATACCACGCCTCGAGAGAGGCCTTACGATTGTGAAGGGAATAACCCAGAGAAACTGATAAAACACCTAACTAATAGTTAAACCGCTACAAAAGTGGGGTTTGTATTAGCTGGGTAGTGAATTATGTTGCAAGAGCGGGTAACTCTTACTACATGTCCCTTTATCCATGGTCGAGAGGAATAAATATTAATGAATGATGTTAGTTGCATTGTGAACTGTTGTGAAACTAAAATCCTAAGGAACCCATTCATTCTGTGATCACAACCAATTAATTGAGTTTACTTTTTGCAATTTAGTTAATGAATCACCAATTACTCTTTCCTTTAGTCTAGCTGATCAAGTCACCGTTAATAGTAGTTTCTGGACTCACATTTCCCCATGTTTTATATTTGAGCCTCTTTTGGCCCTATATTACTCTAATATGTGTACTTGCATTTTAGATGTGTAAGTTTACACACATCAAGTGCCCAACTAAAGCTTGCACTTAGTGATCGACTAGGAGTGTTAGTCGCTCTTGTGTCAATATCATGTTTGTGTCAATTGATGTGAACATGTGAGTGTGCATGATCCTCACATGTACATGTCATGTTTCCCGATGAGCGATAAGTAGGTGATCACACGTTGCTTGCTCCAGGATGTAAATGGGTAAGGTAGGCTAGTATAAAATCGTATCGTTACCTTTACTCACATCAAAGCCATGAGTAACGGATATGATACTTGTCCTAAAAAAATTACCCTACCATTACTCACACCCTTTTAACCAAAAGATTAAATGAGTAGGGTAACAAGGGAAATGGATAAACAAATATAAAGATAGATAATGACATTTTCAGTGATAATGTCATATGATATTCTCTACATTAAACATATTACACTCCAAAAACTATTATAAGATAATAATAATTAAGTTTTTGGTGATATACAATATAATAGTAATATCTAATTCAACACTTTCTTAGAAACAAGGTCTAACCATTTTAATATATTATTTCTTACTGTGTAATTCATTTTCTCTCTCTGAAAAATTATTATAAAAAGTATGACATGGTATCCATTGTTTATTTAAGTTTCTAGAATCATAACAATACAAATTAAGTCGTGATGATGCTTTTTGGGTTTTTCTTAGGTACAAATACATGTATTATAATATGAAATTATTATTTCAACCTTATACTAATGGGTAAATGGGTGAAGCTGGTAAGGTAAAGATTCTCTCTTACTTATCCTCTTTTGATATGGGTAAAGTGGGTAAAGGATAAACAGATAGTGGGTAAAAATATACTTACCCTTACCCTACCCTACATGGTATGTAAAGTGGGTAAACAAATAATACCCCATTCATTTACAACTCCATCTTGTTCACATTAAAAGTGATGGTGCCCAGTGAGAACTCATGCTAAGAAATAAACAAACAGAGACTGACGAGGCCCTAGTTTGTGTAGATCAATGACAATTGTAATGGCCATCTTTCATTTCTCCTCTATCCTTCCTTCCTTCTCTCCCTCTCACCCTGCTCTTATAAAAACCATGATCTATCCTCCTCTTGCTTCCAGTTTTGAGTTGATGTTGTTGAAGAAATAACTCACATGCATCAGTCATTGAAAACCAACATGATTTGTATTTCTTCATTGATGACAGACCTTCTTGCAGATGTGCATGCACAATATTCTCTTTCTTCTTCCCTAATAATCTCTAGCCTAGCTTGATGTTTGCTTCTCCTAAATCCAAACCACATAAGAATCTCTTCCTTTCTTCTTCTTCCTTGTTTCTATACACATCATCTCTTCTTTGTGCCATGTCCATGGTTGTTCCATGTTTGTGCTTCACAAAACCTATTCTAGTGACTGAATCATGACCACCCTGTTTCATTTGTTTTCCTTGTTGCTCTAGATTCATAGTGGAAGTTTTGTTTGGAGCTTTCGGGGAGAAAAGATTAGACCTAGTGTTGGTACAATGGCCTAATATTAGAAGCCTTGTCTAAAGCTTGAGGAGAAAATTTTGGATCTTTTGATCTCCTTGTTCGTGGTGCTTTGGGTTGGACTTTATTTCCATTGTTTTAAGGAAAATGATATAACAAGTAGTTGTTTTTAATATCTACTTTGAAAATGCAACCTTGATCCTCATTCTGATCTTGTTACAAATAACAAAAAGATTATTTGTGAACTAGTTTGACTAAATATTATGGAAGTACGAGTTTGTATGTTAATCTTATCCTCTTAAATTGCCTCCTTGATATTAAAGGCATGCTTTTTAGTCATACATGACCTTAAATTGTGCTTATGAAAATAGCCTTAAAAGTCACACGTTTGCGGTATTTTTGTACCCCATAATATGAAATACGAGCGACATGATATCTCATGTTGTTCGAAACTCTTTGAAAGTGTTTTATGGCACTTTTTAGATGTTATGATATTGAATTTTTTTTCTAAAAATATGTACGTTAGTTCAAAGTGGCTCTTTTATGCATAAAGTTGGTCTTCTTGTGCTAATTTTGCACTTAGTGCAACTTCCACATACTTTTAAATATAAAGTTAAAATTTTGTATGGTAGTGTGTTGTTGTAATGTGAAACATAATCCATAATTTTAGGTAGACATGATTTTTTTATGAGGGATCTACCTTACTTATGGTCTTCTGTGAAGAATCAAGCCTTGTGGAGCCCTAATTGTATGATTACATCAATCATAATTGGGTAGTTGGTTTTGTTAAAGTTCATACGTTTTATATCATAAAATTATAAATGATTGATCAATTTAATAATTACTTGTTTTTTACTTGATTTATGTAGTAAAAAAACAAGTAATTGATCTAATAATCAAGTGTAACCCTAATATTTAGTGTCCTGAGTCTATAGATTGTCAATGGGGTATATAGTGAAATGAATTAATGTTATAGTAATTTGAGGATTGTTAGAAGATGCTCAGAGATGCATATTAGTGAATATCAATATATTTGATTAGTTGGGCTCAAGCCCATTGTATTTTTCCTTTTCTCTAATTATTTCACTAACCGAAAAGCAACTTTCTTCATGGTATTAGAGCATATGTCTAAACCTATCCTCCTTCCTTCCTCCTTCCTCTGTCTGTCTAAGAACTGATTTTTTTTTGCCTCCTCTCTTTCTCGCCGCCTTAGCTACTGTTTGCTATTATGTTCCGCTAGCCTAGACCCAAGAACTGTTGAATATTGTTGTTCGGTGCTTCCGTTCCTCTCTTGTTCGTTCCAGCCAAGGCAGTCCAACATCGTTGTTTGTTCTAGCCAAGCAGCCGTTTCCATTATGGCCTTGTAGCTTCCTCACGTTGTTTCCATTATGACCCCGTAGTTTATTCCACAAGCAAGCACGGTTGTTGTTCTTTCCAACCAAGGCAGACGTTTCTATTGCATTACTTTATTCTCGAGTCTCTTGGTGGCCGATGTATTAGGTAATAAGTAAAAGGTTCATTGTTTGTCACTAAAAAAACAAAAAAGAGCAATCAAAAGATCATGTGTTGATTTATAAAGCACCAAAATAAGAAGGGGCACAATTTTATTCTTCTTCCTCTCCATGTGGTTCTCCTAATCCACATGGCTGAGTGCTTTTCTTAAAAATTAGGGATTTTATATTCATCTATCCTACCATGTCATTAATCTGGTAGTGCTTTTTTGTTTTCCTATCGAGATCCATTCTGGTAGTGTCAACGCTTTTTATTCCTACCGAGTTCCATTCCAGTAGTATTAATCCTCTTTCTAATGAGTTTTCATTCTGGTAGTATTTTTATTCACTTTTGTTCTTTATAATGTGCTGCATTCTGGTACCTTTACTTTCTGTTTGTACCGTGCTAATTCTGGTACTTTTTCTTCCTGTTTGTACCGTGCTACTATATCGGATACTTTCCTCACATCATCATGAGTGATGCTGCTAAGTCAATAGTCATTTACAATGATATGCCACACATATATGTCGTTAAACTTAATGATAACAACTTTCTTTTATGGAGAATGTTGTCCAAACGTTTTTGGAGTCATGTAGTAGACTCAAAATTTTCACCGATGACTCACCTACAGTTCCTAACGATGATTAGGTGACAGGAAACATCCAAGTTCTCTCATGGCTTTGGGCATGCATGGAGCCAGAGGTGGTTGTCAAGTACATGTTGTACCGAAACGCCAAGACTATGTAAGAGGAGATGAAGCAGTCATTCACTCAGGAGGAAAACTACTTGTGCATGTACAACATTATGGACAATATCTTCTCTGAACAACAAGGAGAGTGTCCCTTGTCCAAGTACATTGACTCCATGAAGGGGTTAGCAAACTAGCTCAACTTCTTCTCTCAAACAAAGTATGTAGAAGTCACCACAGAGTGGAAGACTCTACTCACTGGGCGCTTTCCCAATGGGATTCATCCTTGATTTGTTGTTGTTCAACAACTACTCCTAGTTGGTGTGACCCTTCCGTCCATGGACAAGGCATATGCACGCATGGCCCAGTATGAAATACTTGCTCCTCACATTTCTCCTATTGCAGAATCTGAACCTCCGCTAGTAATGGCTGTAGCGGCCAGAGGTTGTGGTTATGGACGAGTCCAACGCCCAAAGTGCACTTATTGTGGAAAATTGGGCCACACTGAAGATGTCTGCCACTCGAAGCATGGATATCCAGCACACTATGGTAGAGTCTTTTCCCATGTTGCTCAAGCACATGCCCACATTGGTCCAACATCTGCCCCGACAATCGGTCCTGCACCTCCTCCACCACAAACATCTTCTCAAGCTTCTCATATCTCATTATCACATGAGGAATACAAAAGTTTTTGTCAAGCTGTCCAATATTATGAGGATTCTCCCCTCAACAATAGTATTACCGCTTTTGCCTCTTTAGATTGGCAAGTCAGAGATCTACCTACAGTGGTTCTTCTACCCATCTAGTGTGACATCCCTTATCATACAAAGCAAGATTACTCAAAACCGAACACAGAATTAACACTAAGTAAGTGGACAATTGGCAAACACAGGGAATTAAAACCAATTTCATAACCATGCGTCAAGTTGAACTCATCATATCTGAAGCCATAAACTGAAGCCACTTGTATTTTATTCATATCAAAAGGAGTTACATAGCATCGTTCACTGGCTAACTAGACACAATTTATTACATGTGATAACTTGCTCAAGTACACAAACCATCTTTGTACCACCATCGTATAGACTCAAAAATTTAAGCTAATGTACAATGTCTATAAAACACCCTGAAGGACCTGAGTGTACAGGGACGACACATTGGACTCTATTACTAGATACTAGCTGCATATCCATGATCCAACAACTACAACAACACATGATGTCTTCCCCTCGACAACACGATCTCTATCCCAGCATGCACGTCCACCTAAAAGATGTAGAAACCCACAGGGTGAGACCAAACGTCACAGCGAGAGTTATAGCTCTCTGCCAATATCTATTAAAAGTATAGACAGATACATAGGAGATTATATTATTAATAGATAAGTAGATTCAGCTAAATGATATAAGCAGAGAAATTATTATTCTAAAAAGGAATATGAAGAGCATGTATATTTTCTATCCATAGAACTATAAAAATTAAAACTAAGGCCTCAACCAATGTTTCGTATTTGATCCTAAGAAAATATTCTACATGACTAATTACATATTTTATTATGCTCTGAGAATTTGAGTCATACCACCCAAATCCAACAGACCACTACTAAGTCAAAATTGGTGCCATATAAAGTCTATGAAAGAGTCGGAATCCACGACCTCACCAAACCTCATGGTCAGTAAATGAGTACATGACACAGACATACCAGTCAACTACAGCCTATGACATATAGTCAATAGTGAAAGTCCTAGCCCGCCTTGGTACAGGTCATGACACTAGTGAAACTGATCTACGGCCCACAGACGCACTCCTTCCAGGGCATGGCCCGCAGCCAATCCTATAAAACCACATAAGCAACATATCCTAAGATACGGACCGCAACCACACTCCTACCAGGGTATGGTCTGCAGCCAATCATGTAAATGCATATACTCAACAGTATATGAGCCCAGGCTTCCTCTAAGGGAAATCTTGTTTCACCACCCAGCAATTGCTGACACTGAGATGGATCTATGGCATAGGGAAAAACTACATGATTAGGGTTTCACATTATTAATTATGTCGATTGGGTGAATTAAGGCTTTAGTACACAAGTTGACATACAGACCCAATCTCAATCTAGCAAACATAACTATGAGACAACTTCAAAAGATATGAAATGTATAAGGTGTGAACATATTACATTATTTCAGGGCATCACTATCTCATTGCCTGATCGGCTCCTGAGAAGAGGGTGATGAGCGGACTTTAAATTATAACCTGAAACCTTGAAGGACCCCCACAACTTTATTACGGGGTTGAAGTAGAAATATGGGGTTGAACACATGGACATGGGGACGTTTAGGATCTCACTCTTAAGTCAGATAAGCCAATCTGATAGTCGATAAAAGTATGGAGCTAGATCTAGTTTAGCATATTGTCACGAAATAAAACAAAACAAAGAAAAGAAAAGAAAAGAAAACAGAGTCTGTAGGGTTCTACTAATCAGAGAGAAGGAGTTCCTGGCTATGTAACCATAAGTTGGGTAGTCTATGCACTCGTTCTCGGGTGTAGACAACCCTCAAACACCCGAGCAAGCAACCTACATCCAAACATGGTACATACTATGGTGTATGTTCCTATGGGATCATCCCACTCGCTCTCGCGCAGTGTGACTAAAACCCATTAATGACATGAAACCTCTCTCGAGGATGATAAATCAACACCCTGGAATATTCTAGATACCTTCTCAGGTCTAGAATGTTCTGAGGTGCTAGAAATAGGTGTGATCTGGGAAGATTCAGGTAGTGGGCTTGATCGTGTCAGACTGGGTTCCGTCGTACCCAGGTCTATGGTTCTACACAGATCACCTTGAACCGTCCTATTTTCATATTCCGATCCAAACAACCTTCTCTTATCTATTTCTACAACAAATCTCTCGATATAGGAAGAAATAGAAGTTCAAGTAAGAAAGAGATCAACCAAACTAGTAATCATAACCAGAAAAAGAAGATAGAACAAGAAATGTACTAGATCTAGAATAAAATTACTTGCTTAAGGTAAAAGTACATAAGCATGCTCAAAACATGCTATATAGCCAAGAAGGAGCTCAACTAGCCATGGACAAGCATAATTGGCACTGAACAAAGATGGAAGAACATCATTTGTACAGAAACAAAGGAGAATAGTAGAAGAAAGGAGAAGAAGAAGAGATTTAGCCCATAGCGGAGAGGTGGATCTCACTCATTAGCCTTCGTATAGGTCGGATCTCATCTTTGGGTTGTCCTCCTTGGTCTTCTGGACTCCTTGGCCTCCTTTCTCTTTGATTATGCCCCAAACAACAACTTAATGGATGTATGGAGGTGGAAGATGGCTGAGAATGGTGGGATATGGGTGAATGGTAGTGGAAAATGGTGGGAGATGGAACCAAACTGGAGGAACAGACATAGGACGAGCACCTCAGCCTTTCCAAACCTCATAACTCTCCCACAGGGCTCGGGGAACCAAAACGGGTCAGAACCAATACGTGGAACCTCTGATCTTGGAATTTGGAACTCCTGATCTTGGAACCCCCCACCAAGTCACGAGGGGTGGGTATTTATAGGCGAAGGCGGAAGATGGTCACGGCCGTAGTCGGGGTGGAGGCCTCAGTCGTGGTCGGGCCTCGATCAAGGTGGATCCTGCGGTCGAGGTGGATCCTGCGATCGCAGTCGGGGAGGATGCCTCGGTCGCAGACGCGCCACGGTTGAGGTGGATCCCACGGTCGCGGTCGGGGTAGATGCCTCGGTCACAGTCGCGCCACGGTCAAGGTGGATCTCACGGTCATGGTGTTGTCTTCTTAGCCGTGGTCGCGGCATCCTCCTTGATCATGGTCACGATGTCATGGCCCAAACCCACCCCCACATGGGGGGCTATTACTTGGTGTTTGAGTGGCCCACGTCGATGAACCTTCTGATTGGAGAGGATGTATTCTGATAAAGGACTGACCATAAAAAATAGGGTCCAAGAAATCAAAAGTTTCTTGGGTCCGCTAGTCGCTTAGCAGGACCACCATCTCCTAAGCTGGTGCACATAGTGTGATGCTTAGTCCACCACGGTCGTAAAGGATGGAAGTCTAGTTGCTACAAAAACCATGTGTTGGGGAGAAATCTTGGAGAGAAAATGTCTTTTCAGGTTTGGTGCCTACAAGTCCCAAAATTGTCTAGTTGAGAAACTTTACCTATAAAAAGATATAAATTACTAAAAGATAAGGATCTAGGGTTATTTTGGGCAGATTAAGGCTATAATGACACAAAACCATAAATAAATGTTTAGCATATATGCCTAAATTTGGTTGTTATCATTGCCTTCCACAAGGGTATCATCATCACCACCTGATAACACTGTCATATTAGGCTAATCATCATAGTCACAACACCAGGGATATTAATCCTTCATCTCATCATTGGAGGATAACACCTCTCACTAGGCTTCAAGCCTCTTCCAGGTCATAGGACCCAATCACATCATTATTATATATCGAGATCACACCATACCTCAACAAGTACAAAGTGCATAATCATCTCCATGTATTACATATAAATCACCATAACATTCACATAGCTATGACATTCATGTCTCCTGCAAGGTTAGTTGCATATAACTAGAAGAGAGAAAACATATGATCCACATGTTACTCATCTTAAACATTCAACATGTATAACATACCCTAGGATTAGGGTTAGGTTTCACATAACTAGTTGATTAGGGATTACATCTTTATTATAGTACTAGACCATAATTATGTCACCTTCTCATTCTTGGAATTGATTTAGGATTGAACATCATTAATGCAAATATGATTAAATCATTATATCATATCATTTGGAAATTACCTTCATTCACACATGTATATGTGTTATCTTATAGTGGTATGTATGTGTCATGACTTAGAAACAAGGTACATGTCTTTTAGCATCAATCAAGTTACAACGCATGAACAACAATCTAAACCTACAAGAATGAGGGCATAGTGCAACCTCAGAAGGGACAAAACATGTGAAGTGTGACTTATCACTTCACCACATAACATGTCATATAACAATACAAGACTATCACCAATATCATTGTCATGGGATAGAAATTCCTCAATTGTATCAAGCATAATAACCACTCAAAAAGAGAGAGACAACACATCCCATGGCCCATCCATTATAATTAGGGTTTCTTAAACATATTCAATCACCAAACCCTAAGTACACTGCTTCTCACTATTATGCAACTGATTAGGTTTAGGTAACATTACTTGTTCATGATTGGGTTGTCAATCAACCTCCCAAGGCATTAATGTAACTCATATACATTCATATGCCTATCCAACTAGGTTACCTATAAGTAACAACCATGTACTATGTATGTGCATTGACCACCCATAACATAAGTTTATATCGACCAACCAATATCTACTTGACCCGCCATAACACACAACAAGATGTCTCAACCCCGACGCACTCCTACCTAGTTTGTGATCGTGATGTAGCCCTAGTCAGTTCGTGACCGCGACGCATCTCAACTGGGCATCACCATCAAAATCGGGTGAGGCATCGTGATCATTACCAGAGCCAAGTGTAATGTCATGAATAACCATCACGACCATAGGCATAAACAACGTCACGATCACGATGGAACATAGAGCATCACGACCACTCAACTGTCACAACATCATGAGCATCAACGAGTGTGTCATCTTGTCCGTGATAGAACAGAGTGTTGCGACCATAAGAAAGCACGCTACAAGCCATCAAAAGGCAATGTTGCGACCATCTCAAAACTAGGGTTTCAACCACCCATGGAGCACATGTCACGACCCCAAGAAACAAGGACTTATCATGACCTCAAACCAAGAGTATCTCGATCAAAACCAAACTTAGGTCGTGATCAATCTGAAGCTAGGGGGTCTTGACCATCATTACATGTGATGTGAGGCCCCAAAACCGAACATATCAAGGTATCTCGTCCCAAGGTAAAATAGGGTATAGGGAGAAAAATGATCAAACTACCACTAAGACAAGGAATCGTGGTTAAATAGGGTCAGAGCATGATCAAAATAGAAGATTCCTTTGACCAAAACGAATGATAACACCAAGGAAAGCCATATTTAATGTGGAGGAGAAACCCCAAGAAAGACGGTCATCAAGAACCCTAAAACTTGCATTACGAACTCCCATGAAAAGGCTTTATGTAAAAAGAGGGAAAATGGAATCATTTCTCATGGTAAAAATGTCCAAAATGCCAAGTAAAATGATATGACCAAACTTAGATCATGGTATTAAAACCAAAGCTTATATTGTATGTTTCAAGTTCACTCCAATCAGTACTTAACAAATCAGATACATGAAATTAGGTTTAAGAAAAAGAGTATTCTTTGTGAGAATACTTCAAAGTCGTGAACCCTAAATTCATGATAACACCATCTAACTTATTAACATCATATTTAGGGACTAAAATAGAAGATTAACCTAAAATAAATTCATCGTATTGAAGTGGGAAAGCTTCACACAAGATTGATCACCAAAAGCCCTAGAACAAGTGGTAAACAATCATCATGGAAGAATCGTATGTAAGCGAGTTAAACCCACATTTACACACCCTAAATAGACCCTAAACTTCAAGGTACATAAAGGTACACGAGCATCATGTATTTGACTAAAATCAAGAGCCAAGGATAGGAAGAAAACCACCATAACACATCCATCTCCAAAATTGGGTACCTCTCATTAGGGTCATGGAATTTAAACATATCAAGCATAATCACCACCATCCCTTAATCTCTAGATCATGATATCATCTACTAGCATATTAAGAGCATGTTTTAGAGAGAGAAACAACAACATGCAAGTAAGATTAAGATTTCTAGTAATAGAGGAGGGTAGAGAGTTATAAAACCCATCTTAAGAAGCTCAATACCAAGGATCCTCAAGATTCAAGGTTACAAGCTCCAAGCACACGATCCAAAGGTTGAAGAAGATCCACCAAAGGTCCCACTTTCGGAAACAACAACACCTCCAAGAGAAGAAGATGCCAAGGTCAGGATAGCCCAAGAAAAAGGAGAAATAAAGGAAACCCTAACCAAACCAAGGAATAAGAAGGAGAAAAAGGTGAAAGAACTTCATCTCACCATGGCCCATGACCTTAGAGATGAGGGTTTCTTCCTCAAGAATGACCATCACATCCAAGCATGATCCATGGATGAGGAAAGGGAAGAAGATGAAGTGGAGATTCCAAGGAAAATGTTGCAAAAGAAGAGGAGATACTTACCAAGGTTGAAGATGAGCAAGAATCACCACATGCAAGGGATCCGATCACCAAAGCTCCAAGGATCAGTCATTCTTTGCTCCACCAAGCTCCAAGGATGAGCAAAAGAAGGAGGAAGAAGATAGATGGTCGAAAGGGTTACAAACAAGGAAAGTTAAGGGGTTATATAGA
This sequence comes from Alisma plantago-aquatica, assembly GCA_963693085.1. Classification (NCBI taxonomy): domain Eukaryota; kingdom Viridiplantae; phylum Streptophyta; class Magnoliopsida; order Alismatales; family Alismataceae; genus Alisma; species Alisma plantago-aquatica. Next base: position 175,311,128 of record OY856411.1, on the reverse strand, counting down.
TGAAGGATGAGAGAGAGAGAGAGAGAAAAGGGTGAGGTGTCAATACACTAAAGAACCCAAGGGACACTTGTCCTCGCAAAAGACCAACATGCACTCACATCCAACCACTTAAACATGACATGCAAGACATGGTGATACATTCTAGGTAGTGTCTCAACCACCATGGACTCCCACATGGTCGCATACATCCTAGGGGTGTACCCCCCACGGTTGCGACACCACCCATCACCATCTCCTCTAGGTCGAGACAAAGCATCACCACAAACCCTAGGTCAAGACAAAGTATCACCACAAACCCTAGATCAAGACAACCCCTACTAGGTCAACCATCTCAACCCAAGACCTCAATAGACTATCTAGGTCGTGACCCTATACTCTAGAGGAGGTGTATTGACCATGAAACCCTCCTAAATAGGACTAGGTCATGACCCATGGTCGAGACAACACAAGCAACTCATATGGTCAAGGCACTCAACACTCACATCAACCCTAATCACCACCTAGGGTAATATTCCTCAAACAAGGCTCAAACATGGCGCCCTCCTATTTCACTCTCCTCTAGATGATGTCAAGGAAGAGAAGGAACACTCTAGAGGTGGTAAATTTCATATCAACCCCCTTCACTAGGTAAATTGTAATTCGCACCAGAACTAGCACAAAAAGCACAAACTTCATCCAAACAAGCTCAAACTTGAAACTTAAGCTCTCCAAAAGTTCTAAGATCATCCCAAATGATTAAAGAAAGGCTCTAAGCACATAATAAAGCCAAATAAAATAGGGTTAGTCCAAAACCCAGGTCATGGGCCTTACAAACCATAATCCCCAAATAGGGATTTCGTCCCTGAAATCCTAAGAGAAGGGGCCATCTACTCCTCATATATCTCTTCCTCAAACTCCCTTGTAGCTTCTTCTACACCCTGGTGATGTCACATGACCTTTGGGTTGTGGGCCCACTACGCTTCCATTGTGCTACTTTGATCTGCTAACTCATCCCTGGTTTTATCTATTATCACAGTACAACCTCATAGAATTCATTCTCTTCACAAACCGATCAGAAGCATTTCAAAGAGATGTATTCATACTGAAGAACTCTTTACCAAGCAGATTTTGCAACTATATCATCAACTTTTTCATCTTTTCTAGTACCATTCTAAATGGTGGACAAACCCCTAACATATGGTGTATGTACTATAAGTTGGATACTGGTAAGCAGATTGTTCTCGAAAGTCAATCCTTCTAAGAGGAAAAACACTTTCAAACTTATCTGAGAACCATCCTCAACTTACAAATGCTTGGTACTTCCTGGATTACTAGGACTCACTTTCTTGGTATCCATCATGTGTGTCAAAACACATCACATCCCCGTCCCATCAAACCTGTCAACTGCCCTTATTGTCACCAAACACGTCAAAAAAGTCTTCCTGTCTTTTGGGAGTACTATGAAACACCATCAAACACAGACGTCAACATCTTGGAACTAAATTCCAAGATTACTCAGTACTTCTCAAAGTATCCATCACCAGGATCACATCAAACTAAACACATCAAGTGACATAAGGTTCACTTGAATTTCACAAAGGAACATAAAGGGAACACACTTCTCTTGACATCATAGCACCACCCAGGGATAGCTATAAGGGAAAGGGGTTATCAACTCTCTTTTGTATGTCATTTTACCTTTTTCACCTTGGCTTCCTTTCTATCAGTATAGGAATTATTAAGGTTAAAGCATCTCATTACTTCTTTTCTGGTTGTTGTTCATCATTCTCATGCATGTTTTCTTGTTTTATCACGTTTTCCACCCTCTCACCAAGAGGTAGACCATCATATTACATATACCATATATTAATTAGATGTCATTCCTCTTTAACTCATTCATATATAATGAAGGTTTTCATTTTAGAACTTCCTTATTCACATAGGTTGGTCTTAGGTTAGCTCAGATTCCACTGTATTAGTTCATCATCATTTTTGTTCGTCATCTTTTGTCATACTTATCTCAGGAATTCCCTTCATTTTATGTGAGTTTTACACCTTGATTTACCTTATTAACATAGATTTATCATCGTTTACATTAGAAGCTTCTTGGAATTACCTCATCAAGGATCTCTTATAGCTTATTTGTGTTCAATTTCAAGTTTTATACTTCCATATTCTTCTCTTATTATTATCACTCATTCAAGTTCTGATAGATTAAGATACAGTTCTTTCCTTCTTTAGGGTAAGATGAAGGTATTATTATCATGATTTATGTTTCATTTTTTTCTTTGGTTGTTTCAAAATGACTACTTGATCATAGTAATCAGAAAGAAAGCAACCTAAGAGTTCCATCCTTACCTTTTCTTCAATAGTTGGATGCCTGACCAGGGCACTCAAATACTGAGATTAGGTAATATGCACCATGTTTTGGGTCATGTTCTCAACTTAGACACCATCCTAATCATGGTCCTAGTGTCCCTGTAGACTCAGCAAACCTTGAGCTCTGATACCTCCAAATGTGACATCCCTTGTCATACAAAGCAAGATTACTCAAAACCAAACACAGAATGAACACTAAGCAAGTGGATTACCAAAAAATAGTGGAAATTAAAACCAATTTCATAACCATGCATCAAGCTGAACTTGTCATATCTAAAGCCATAAACTGAAGCCACTTGTATTTTATACATATCAAAATGAGTTACATAGCATCGTTCACGGCTAACTAGCCAAAATCTATGACATGTGATAACCTACTCAAGTACACAGATCACCTTTGTACCACCATTGTATAGACTCAAAAATTCAAGTCGATGTACAACGTCTATAAAACACCCCTAAGGACCTGAGTATCATTGGATGACACATATGACTCCATTACTAGACACTAGTTGTATATCCATGATCCAACAACTACACCACCTCAGTGTTGGTATATATGCCCATAGAGCCATCCCACGCGATTACATGGAGTCAGATATTAATTAATTAATTAATATGACTATTTGGTTAATTAATAAATTCCAAAATATTCTAATTAATCCACGTTGTTTTAATTAATACAATGTTTCTATTTACCAATGGGTTTAGGAAACCCTGCCTCCTTTCGTCTCCTATTTAAAGGGGCTTGACGGCCGATATTGCAATACGATATTGAGAGAGGCTTTTTAGTTTACGCTCACATACGTAAGCCCTAACCGTCACCATCCTCGGGAGAGAAAGGAGAGCATCACGATGCTAGCACACCACCACATAGAAATTACTCCTTCCCGCTAGTTAGGAAGCGTGACATGGAGTTCCAGTCCATCTGCGTGGATGAAGTAGAGACGCAGGCGCTGAGCCGCTTGGAGGACGTCAACGACCATCCATATGCGCTACGAGCGCCGTACATCACCGCACGAAAGGAGTGTCACCGGATATTCCCACGATGCACTCAGTGAACGGGAGAGAAGTACCGTCTGTGTAGGCCATCAACGGTGTACACCATCATGTAGCGAGACATCACCGAACTTGCTCTACGATAAGGTATATCCCACGAATACTCTTTCTAAATATGTTGTTGTCGACGAGATCCTATTTTGGGTTGCATGGAAATTTAATTTTTGTTGCTTTCGCCGCACATGTTTTCTCCACAAAACCCAACAGTGGTATCAGAGCAGTGTCGATCTACGGCGTATTTGGATTCGTTTTGATATGATCAAATCGATGTATATTGTTTTCTATGTTGCATACGATGTGAATTAAAACTACTAATGTGCAAATCTAAACCTAATTCCACATATGCTGCAGACTTCATTTTTTGACGTTTCAGACGGGGTCGACTATGGAAAATATTGATTTTCCTAAGTGCACAGAAGTAAAATTCCGTAGACCTTTCAGGGGCTCTACCCCTGAGACCCCGCGAGGGGCGGCCAGCGGGATCCCCGCATAGGGGCACTGCCCTTGTGTACCCCGCATAGTCTGTGTGGGAGTCAAAAATTTATTTAATGGAGAATGTCTCTCATTAAAAGGATTGAAATTTTAATATGTATACATATATATTTAGATATACATATGATATCATACATGTCGCCTTAAAAATCTGTTTTATGTGGTGAATGCATGTACAGTTATGGCCTAGTATCCCCTTTTGTGAATGTTGTGAATGGATGTGGATGTCAATCTTGTGGACATGTTTGTTTGAGAATGCTATGGATGTGTAGTGGTTGTACATGGATCTTTTATATAAAGTATTCATCTTGCATGTCGAGCCTCATCTCTTATTTTAAAGTGTAATTAATTCTTTCTCTTTATATTTGTACTCATATGATGTAATAGAGATAGGATTAGTTTTAGTCTTTGTAAACTTGATGTAAGGAGGCCACTTAAAGATCCAACTCCAAGGAGCATCCATGGAGAAGCACCATGAAGATCCAATTCCAAGAAGCAACCTAAAGATCCAACTCCAAGGAGCATCCATGGAGAAGCAACATGAAGTTCCAACCTCACTGAGCATCGATGAAGTTGTTCATTGTAATGTTAATCCTTATAGGTTGATTCATAGGTGTTGTTGCATGAGATGCATAAGACCTTAGGTTGACCGTAATCCTTTGTTGCTCCAAAGGATTACAATAGTATGACCATAACCAATGTATTTGTATTTGTGATTGCATGTCTATCGTTTGTGGTTGTGGATATAGTAGTATAAGATACATACTATAAATATGTGGCGTTTGGATATGTATATGTATTAATAAAACCCCTCAATTAATAATATTAAGTTTTAGTTGCCTTCCATAAAGCAACACACACATGAAAAGCTTGATCGACTATGTGTGGGCATGCCTCTGTGTGGTACATTGTCTATCTCATGGAAGTGTGATGGTGGGTGTGTGGGTCTGCATCCGCAGGGTGCACACTCATCGTGTTGGCTTATGGGTTGGACTTAACTACAAAACCTTGATAGGATCAAGTACCTAGAGGTACACAGATGCATCGTGGCAAGGAATTGTGCATGATCATCTATCTAATAGTTGCATATGATGCAATTGGAAAAAGTTTCCTACCTTAATATTTGGTCTTTGACGCCATCGTTGGATGGGCATTGATCCAATTATTTTGGATCTTGGCTCACTAGAAGGTTGTACGATGCAATCTTCTGAGTTGATAGTGAGGGCTATCAATTTGAATAAAATAGTGGGAGTGTAATTAATTAAAGGCCTAACTAATCTCATTGATCAAATCTTTACAAGTCAAAATGTTTTAGACTAAATGCAAAATCTTTCTTTTGTAGCAATCAAATGGAAAACAACACTCACACTTTATCATTGCGATCGGTCCTTGAGAAGGACAAACTTATCGGAATCAACTTTCAAAACTGGTTTAGGACATTGAGAATTGTTCTCATGTATGAGTGTAAGCTCTATGTCCTTGAAACACCATAGCCAATGGAACCCGTCTCAAATGCACCCAAGGCTGAAAAGGATGCTTACAAGAAGCACCTTGATGATGTCGTGGATGTCAAGTGTCTGATGTTGTGCTCAGCGAACTATGAGTTGCAAGAGTAGCATGAGAACATGAATGTCATGGAGTTGGTAACACATCTCAAGAACATGTATCAACATCAAGCAAGACAGGAGAGATATGATGTCTCCAAGGCTTTATTCAGAAGCAAGATGAAAGAGGGAGACTCAGTTGGCACCCATATACTCACTTTGATTGGGTACGTGGAAAGCATATCCAAACTGGGGTTTCCTTTAGGTCAAGAGTTGGCCATTGATGTGATTCTACAATCATTTCCTGAATCATATAATCATTTTGTCATGAACTACAACATGAACAATCTTGACAAATCGTTGTCAGAATTATTGGGCATGTTGAGGACAGCTGAAGCACATATGAAGAAAGACAAGCCCAAGTCTGTGATGATGATCAGTAGGATAAAGGGAAAGTCAAAAGGCAAAGGCAAGTCTAAGAAAGGTTCTAAAGCCGAGAAGAAGCCAAAGTCATATGTGCTCAAAGCTAAAGGTGGGATCTCCAAAGAAGGCAGTTGTCACCATTGTCACCAGGCTGGACATTGGAAAAGAAATTGTCCTCTCTACCTGGAGGAACTGAGGAAGAAGTAGGGGATAGAGATCTCCACTTCAGGTATATACATTATTAAGATAAACTTAAATACTTCTTCATCATGGGTACTAGATACCAGATGTGGATCTCACATATGTTCAAATATGCAGGATCTGATAAGAGGTAAGCCTTTACAAAAGGGACAAGTCGAGCTGTGGGTCGCTAATAGAGCAAGAGTTGTTGCCACTGTAGTTGGAGTTATTAGTTTATCTTTGCCTAAGGGCCTTGTAATAGAATTAGAAAATTTGTATTATGTACATGCCATTAATAGAAATATTATTTATGTATCTTGATTGGACAAGAGTGGATTTGAATTTCATATTAAGAATGGAATGATTTCTATTTCTAAAGATGAGATCTTTTATGGAAATTCCCCTATGTCTTATGGTATCTACTTGTTAGAACTTGAGACTAGCATATACAACGTAAATGCTAAAAGGCTAAAACTTGACAACTCAAATAAAACATACTTATGGCATTGTTGCCTTGGGCACATAAACGAGAAGTGCATATCTGGACTCCATAAGGATGGTTATCTAGACTATTTTGATTTTGAATCATTAGAGACATGTGAGGCATGTTTATTAGGGAATATGACCAAGACTTCTTTCACTGGACACAGTGAGAGAGCCAGTGATCTACTAGGGTGCATACATACTGATGTATGTGGACCTTTTAGATCAAATGCTAGAGGAGGCTATCAATACTTCATTACCTTCACTGATGACCTCAGTAGGTATGGATATGTATATCTTATGAAATGCAAGTTAGAAACTCTTGAAATGTTCAAGACTTTCATGAATGAAGTAGAGAAGCAAATTGGTAAGAGTAATAAAGAACTCTGTTCAGATCGTGTGGTGAATACTTAAGCCAAGAGTTTGAGGACCTTCTAAGAGATAGTGGTATTGTATCACAATATGGACTCCACCTGGTACACCACAACACAATGGTGTGTCAAAAAGAAGGAATCGTACATTATTAGACATGGTACGATCGATGATGAGTTCAACCGAACTTCTAATATCATTCTGGAGATAGGCTCTTGAAACTGAAATGTTTACACTTAATCATGTACCTTCCAAATCGGTTCAAAAGACACCATATGAGATATGGAATGGGAATTGTCCCAATTTGTCTATGTTAAAGATTTGGGGATGTGAAGCTTATGTTAGGAAATAATTTTTTGAAAAGCTTGGACCAAACCTAAAAAGTGCTATTTTGTTGGATACCCCAAGGAAACTCGGGGATACTACTTCTACACACCAACTGACAACAAAATATTTGTTGCTAGGATTGTTGTATTTCTTGAAAAGGAACTTATTTCCAAAGGAATCAGTGGGAGGAATGTAGAGCTCGAAGAATTTTGAGATCAACAAGAAAGTAGAGAACCTGAGGAGGTACATAAGGAACGTGAAGTATCACAAACTGTTGTGGAATTTCAAGTTTCAAATGTAACATAGGAACCTCATAGGTCTAGTATGACACGACTTGAGCCTAAGAGATTTAGACTTCTTGTGACTCAAGACAGTGACGAATTGGGCATAGTAGATGAGCCAACTTCCTATATAGAAGCTACTAAGGGACCATAATCTGAGAAATGGCTTGAAGCCATGAGATCAGAGATGGAATCCATGTATACCAACAAGGTATGGACCTTGGTGGATCCACCCGAAGGGGTAAAACCCATAGGGTGCAAGTGGGTCTTCAAGAAGAAGACCAACATGGATGGAAATGTTCAAACCTATAAAGGTAGATTGGTTGCAAAAGGATTCCTTCAAATTCAAGGTGTTGATTATGATGAGACCTTCTCACCAGTTGTTATTGTTAAATCCATCAGGATCATGCTTTCCATTGTAGCTTATCATGACTATAAGATTTGGTGGATGGATGTTAAAACAACATTCCTTAATGGGAATTTACTCAAGGATGTGTACATGATATATAGCCTGAGGGTTTTATCAATCCAAAGGAATCTAATAAAGTTTGTAAGCTACAAAGGTCAATCTATGGATTGAAGCAAGCATCTCAGAGCTGGAATCTATGTTTTGACGAAGTTGTCAAATTTTTTGGCTTTAGTCAAAATGAAGATGAACATTGTGTTTATAAAAAGGTTAGTGGGAGCACAGTCGTATTTATCATATTGTATGTGGATGACATATTATTGATGGGAAATGACATCCCTACTCTTCATATAGTAAAATCTTGGCTGGGGAAGACCTTCTCTATGAAGGATTTAGGTGAAGCATCCTATATACTAGGAATCAAGATCTATAGAGATAGATCTAGAAGGCTTCCAGGCCTAAGCCAGAGCACATACATTGACAAGGTGCTAAAGAGGTTTAACATGGAGGGTTCTAAGAGAGGTAACTTGCCCATGTCCCATGGGGTTACGATATCTAAAGCCCAATGTCCTAGGTCATGTGATGAACGGGCATGCATGAGTATGATTCTATATACATCAACAATTGGATCTATCATGTACGTGATGTTATGTACTCATCCTGATGTGTCGTATGCTTTGAGTATGACGATCCTATATCAGTCAGATCCAGGTAAATATCACTGGACAACCATAAAGAACATCCTAAAGTACTTGAGAAGGACTAAGGAACAATTCTTGGTATACGGTGGTGAGGAAGAGCTCGTCGTAAAGGGTTACACTGATGCTAGCTTCCAAACTCACAAAGATGAGTATAGATCGCAATCTGGATTTGTGTTATGCCTAAACAATGGATTTGTAAGCTGGAAGAGTTCTAAGCAAGAGACGGTTGCAGATTCTATAATAGAGGTTGAATATATTGCCGCATCTAATGTTGTAAAGGAAGTTGTGTGGATCAAGAAGTTCATTTTTAAACTTGGAGTGGTTCCAAGTGCTAGTGATGCAATTGAGTTGTTTTATGACAACAATGGAGCAATTGCACAGGCTAAAGAATCAAGATCGCACCAACGTTCCAAACATATTCTATGGTGGTTCCATCTCATATGAGAGATCGTACAGTGAGGAGATGTGAAGATTTGCAGAGTACCTACAGAAAGCAATGTGGTTGACCCACTCACAAAAGCACTTTCACAATAGAAACATGACAGACATGTTCGATCACTTGGATTGAGATTCATGAGTGATTGGGTATAAGTGCAAGTGGGAATCTATTGGTATGTATGCCCATAGAGACTATAATTTGATGATTGTAATGGGATACTATGTAAATGATTTGTAATACTACATTGATCATATCAATAAAGGCAAGTTTCCAATCTATATGTTTGTGTTTTATATTGTGAGATGACCATAAAACTTATAGATGTCTACAGAATAATATACTCAATGAAATATGTCTTCAGGTTGATGACTTGAACAGTGAGACCGTATGTATGCTAAGAGTATGTATACTTGTCTTGTCCCAAATTGGTTGTTATTGTGGAAATATCCATAGACATCAATAACACATAAGATTAGAATGTATGTTGGTTGATGGAAGAATCTCATTATCCATGATATGGAGATATTAAACCAAATACATAGATACTTATTAGAGAATAGTATATTGGACAGACCCACCTTGAGAGTGACACATGGATACCATGATTGGTAGTTAGAGTCACATCTCATAATGATGGTGGTGATTGTGGTTCTTAGACCCAAAGTCACTACACTTATCACATGTCGTTCGGTGTACTTTGACATCATCCATCGTGGTCCTAGATAAGGATTGTCATAAAGATGGTGCTTGGGTGCACTGTGACACATGGGGATGACTGTGAGTGATGTAGATGGAATTTGTCCTTCCTACGGGAGTTTGATATTTCGACTACTTGATAAGCGAGACTAAGAAATACATGGCCATGCTGATGTGAGTCAATATGTGACATTGAGATTACATATATCTCAAACATTCTACTTTAGTTCAAGGAACATGGATTGAACATTGAAGAGCATAACAATTCCATGACTCGAGTTCAATCTGGATATCAGCTACAAAGGAACTATACAATCACTATAACACCAATCATGAATGATAGGTTAAGTTGTTCTCTAACTTCTCCAATTACTTGGGTGGAAATGAAGTCTTGCTAGATATCAATCATTGCTTGTGAAATCATAATATGATTATAGATATCACTGCCAACGTAATTTGGAGCCTACCGGGTCACACGCATAAGATGTGTTGGAATAGGAGTATAATTGTGGATTTGATTGGAATTGTTCCGAATCACATTGATTACGAAAATGTTTATGTAATCCATTAGAATGATATTGGAATATATTAAAATGTTTGAGCCAATTAGTTGGAGTGACTAGCTCTAAGTGCAAGTGGGAGTCTATTGGTATATATGCCCATAGATCCATCCTGTGCGATTGTATGGAGTTAGATATCAATTAATCAATTAATATAATTATTTGGTTAATTAATTAATTTTAGAATATTTTAATTAATCCACGAGCATTTTAATTAATGCAGTGTTTCTGTTTACCGATGGGTTTAGGAAACCCTGCCTCCTTTCGTCTCCTATTTAAAGGGGCTTGACGGCCGATGTCTCGCTAAGATATTGAGAGATGCTTTTTAGTTTACGCTCACGTATGTAAACCCTAGCTGTCACCATACTCAGGAGAGAAAGGAGATCACCGTGACGCTAGCATGTCACCGCACAGAAAGTACTCCTTCCCTCCGGCTTAGGAAGCGTGATGTGGAGTTCTAGTCCATCCGCGTAGACAAAGTAGAGACACAGACGTTGAGCCGCCTACGTTCGGAGGACGTCAACAACCATCCATACGTGCTACGAGCGACGTACATCACCGCACAAAAGGAGCACTGCCATATCTTCCCATGACACACTCAGCGAACATGAGAGAAGTACCGTCCATGTAGGCTAGGAACGTTGCACACCATCATGCAATGGGACATTACCGGACTTGCTCCGTGAAATACGCTGTTGTCAACGAGATCCTATTTTGGGTTGTGTGGAAATTTAATTTTTGTTGCTTCCGTCGCGCATATTTTCTCCATAAAACCCAACACTCAGGATGTCTGCCTCAACAACATGATCTCTATCCCAGCATGCACGCCACCTAAAAGATGTGGAAACCCACAGGGTGAGACCAAACGTCCCAGCAAGAGTTATAACTCTCCGTCAAAATTTATTAAAAGCACACACAACTACAGAGGAGATTATACTATTAACATATAAGCAGATTTAGCTAAATGATATAAGCAGAGGAATTCATATTCTAGAAAGGAATATGAAGAACATGTATATTTTCTATCCATAGAACTATAAAAAAAATAAAGCAAGGCCTCAACAAATGTTTCGTATTTGATCCTAAGTAAATATGCTACACGGATGATTACATATTTTATTATGCCCCGAGGATTTGAGTCGTACCACCCAAATCCAACCGACCACTACTAAGTCAAAATCAGTGCCATACAAGGTCTATGAAAGAGCCAGAATCTACGGCCTCACCAAACCTTATGGTCAGTACATGAGTACACAATAGAGACATATTAGTCAACTGCAACATGTGACATATAGTCAACAGTGAAAATCCTAGCCCGCCTTGGTACAGGTCACGACACTAGTGAAATGAAGAGTATCTCGACTGAAACCAAACTTAGGTCACGATCAACCTGAAGCTAGGGGATCTTGACCATCATTACATGTGATGTCTCGACCTAAAACCGAACATATCAAGGTATCTCTTCCCTAGGTAAAACAGGGTATAGGGAGCAAAATGATCAAACTACCACTAAGATAAGGAACTGTGGTTAAATAGGGTTGGAGCATGATCAAAATAAAAGATTCCTTTGACCAAAACAAATGATAACACCAAGGAAATCCATATTTAACATGGAGGAGAAACCCCAAGCAAGATGGTCATCAAGAACCCTAAAAATTGCGTTATGAACTACCATGAAAATGATTTATGTAAAAATAGGGAAAACTGAATCATTTCTCATGGTAAAAACATCCAAAATACCAAGGAAAATGATATGGGCGAACTTAGATCATGGTGTTAAAACCAAAGCTTATATTGTATGTTTCAAGTTCACTCCAATCAGTACTTAACAAATCGGATACATGAATTTAGGGTTTAAGAAAAAGAGTATTCTGCATGAGAATACTTCAAAGTCTTGAACCCTAAATTCATGATAACACCATCTAACTTATTAACATCATATTTAGGGACTAAAACAGAAGATTACCCTAAAAGAAATCCATCGTATCCAAGTGGGAAAGCTTCATAAAAGATTGATCACCAAAATCCCTAGAACAGGTGCTAAACAATCATCATGGAAAAGTCTTATGTAAGCCAGTTAAACCCACATTTACACACTAAATGGACCCTAAACTTAAAGGTACATCAAGGTACACGAGCATCATGTATTTGACTAAAATCAAGAGCCAAGGATAGGAAGAAAACTACCATAACACATCCATCTCCAAAATCAGGTACCTCTCATTAGGGTCATGGAATTTAAACATATCAAGCATAATCACCACCATCCCTTAAGCTCTTGATCATGATATCATCTACTAGCATATTAAGAGCATGTTTTAGAGAGAGAAACAACAACATGCAAGTAAGATTAAGATTGCTAGTGATAGAGGAGGGTAGAGAGTTATAAAACCCACCTTAAGAAGATCAATACCAAGGATCCTCAAGCTTCAAGGTTACAAGCTCCAAGTACATGATCCAAAGGTTGAAGAAGATCCACCAAAGGTCCCACTTTCGGAAACAACAACACCTCCAAGAGAAGAAGATGACAAGGTCAAGATAGCCCAAGAAAAAGGAGAAAGAAAGGAAACCCTAACCAAACCAAGGAAGAAGATGGAGGAAAAGGTGAAATAACTTCATCTCACCATGGCCCATGACCTTAGAGATGAGGGTTTCTTCCTCAAGAATGACCATCACATCCAAGCATGATCCATGGCTGAGGAAAGGGAAGAAGATGAAGTGGAGATTCCAAGGAAAATGTTGCAAAAGAAGAGGAGATACTCACCATGGTTGAAGATGAGCAAGAATCACCACATGCAAGGGATCCGATCACCAAAGCTCCAAGGATGAGTCCTTCTTTGCTCCACCAAGCTCCAAGGATGAGCAAAAGGAGTAAGAAGATAGATGGCCGAAAGGGTTGCAAACAAGGAAAGTTTATGGGTTATATAGATGAAGGATGAGAGAGAGAGAGCAAAGGGTGAGGCATCAACACACTGAAGAACCCAAGGGACACTTGGCCTCACAAAAGACCAACATGCACCCACATCCAACCACTTAAACATGACATGCAAGACATGGTGATACACTCTAGGTAGTGTCTCGACCACAATGGACTCCCACATGGTCACGGTCACAGACATCCTAGGGGTGCATCCCCCACAATCATGACATTACCCATCACCATGTCCTCTAGGTCGAGACAAAGCATCACCACAAACCCTAGGTCGAGGCAAAGCATCCCCACAAACCCTAGGTCGAGACAACCCCTACTAGGTCCAACCATATCGACCCAAGACCTCCCTAGATTATCTAGGTCATGGCCCTATACTCTAGATATGGTGTCTCAACTGATACACCCTCCTAAACAGGCCTAGGTCATGACCCATAATCGAGCCAACACAACCAACTCATATGGTCAAGGCACTTAACACTCACATCAACCCTAATCACCACCTAGGGTGATATTCCTCAACCAAGGCTCAAACAAGGCACACTCATCTTTCCCTCTCCTCTAGATGATGTAAATGAAGAGAAGGAACAATCTAGAGGTGGTAAATTGCACATCAACCCCCTTCACTGGGTAAATTACAATTTGCACCAAAACTAGCATAGAAAGCACAAACTTCATCCAAACAAGCTCAAACTTGAAACTTAAGCCCACCACAAGTTCTAAGATCATCCCAAAGGATTAAAGCAAGGCTCTATCATCAAGCCAAATCAAATAAGGTTAGCCCAAAACTAAGGTCAGGGGCCTTACATCTAGCCACCGCTTCTCAAGGTAATGTTGGGGCGTCCATGCTTGTTGCCAGTTCTAACTGGATTATGGATTCGGGTGTGACTCAGGATATGACTGGTATGCCACATCTTTTAACCACATCTGATTCATTTATCCCTCACTCCTCTATCACCATGGTAAATGGGTCGGTTAAACGAGTAACTCGGTATGGCACTGTTCCTATCTCTTCTAAAGTCAAGTTGATTGTTGTCCACTTTGATCCAAACTTTCTATACAATTTGATGTATGTAGTAATAAACTGTTGATTCTCTCAAATGTTTTGTAACTTTTGGTCCATCTGGATTTATTTTATAGGATTGGAGGAATTTGACGATGATTGAGCAGGATGTATGCTCTGGTGATCTCTACTACTTGTCTGCCAACCCCTCCATCTGACCACAAGCCCTTCTTGCCTCCGCACCACTTCAACTACATCTATGTCATGACCATTTACTTTAGACAAGCTTAAACTATTAGACAGTTCTTTATCTTCATGTTCTTCCATTAGTGTAATGCATGTTAGCTAGGAAAACATCATTGTGTGTCCTTCCCGGCCTGTATCTATAAACAATCATCTCATAAGTTTGATTTAGTTCATACTGATGTTTTTGGTCCATTCAGAACTACTAGTTACAATGGTTATAGATATATTCTTACATTTGTGGATGGTTTTTCTAGCATGACATGGGTTTACTTACTTTCTACTCGTAATGAAGTCTTTACATTAATTCATGAGTTTCACAAGTTGGTTTTAGTTCAATTTTCAATGTCTACTAAGATTCTTTGAACCAACAACACCCTTGAGTATACCCAAAAGGATGTCGCCTCCTTTTACCGTGACATAGGAATGATTCATCAATACTCGTGTGCATACTCTCCATGACAAAACGACATTTCCGAGCATAAAAATCTTCATTTACTTGACATTACAAACTCTCTTCTCATTCATGCCAGCTCACCTAAGTCTTTTTAGTCTAATGTGGTCCTCACTGCTTGCTTTCTTATTAATCGCCAAACTTCATATGTACTCAGAAAGCACACTCCTTTTTCCATTATTTACACTCAATCCAAACCGTCCCCCCTACAACCTCGAGTTTTTGGTTGTGTCGCCTTTGTTCATAATTTTGATCCCAAAGCTGACAAACTTCCCCCCTGAGCTATGAAAACAACATTTCTTGATTATCCTTGTTCTAAAAAAGGATACAAATGTCTTGAACCTAACTCTGGTAGAATCTATATCTCTGTAAATGTCACCTTTCTTGAGGATGAAATATTCTTTTCATCTAGCTCACCCCCATTGATCATACTAATACTATGGTCTCATTTCCTGATCCATTCATCCCACCAACACCACCACCATCCCCACCATCCCCAACACCAAAACGGTGCATGGAAGATGAGTTATTAGCTACATCTGCTTCATCATCATCAGTTTCGGACCAATCCAATCTTTCAGTGGCATTATGTAAAGGTATACACTCTTACACTATCAAGCATCCCATTTCCAATACATATTGTCTAGCATGTCTTTCTTCTTATGCATCATCCTTTACTACTACCCTGGACACAACATATGTTCATAAGTGTCCAGTAGATGCTCTACTCCATCCTGGGTGGAAAGCTGCTATGATGAAAGAAATGTGGGCTCTCCACGTAAATGAGACATGAGATCTTATGACTTCACCAGCATGCAAAAATATTGTAGGTTTCCGATGGGTATTCTTTGTAAAGCATAAGTCAGATGGTTCTATTGAAAGACTCAAGGCGTGCCTAGTTGCCAAAGGATTCACCCAAACCTTTAGAGTGGATTACTTCTAGACATTCTCTCTAGTAACAAGGATTGCATCCGTCTGCATCCTTATCTCCCTTCCACCTCACCTTGACTGGCCTCTTTACCAACTTGACATCAAGAATGCATTTCTTCACAGAGATCTCCTAGAGGAAGTATACATGCAGCAACTGCCCGAGTATGTTGTTGAGGGGGCATCTTCTCAAAAAGTATGTCGTTTGAGGCGATCTCTCTACGGACTCAAGCAGTCTCCAAGGGCATGGTTCAACAAGTTAAGTGATGTCCTAAGTTATCTTTACTTTCAGAGATCAGCTACATACCACTCCTTATTCTTCTCCAAGTCCTCCAATGGCCATGTTCTTGTTGTTGTCAACGTTGATGACATTGTCATTACTGATGATAATATGATGGGTATATCCCAGCTCAAGAAGTATTTGCATGCACATTTCTATAAAAAATACTTGGGCACCCTGTGATACTTCCTCATAATCGAAATCCTTCGCTCAGCCTTAGGGATAAGTCTATCACAACAACGCTACATCTTGGACTTGCTTCAAGAGGCCAACTTGGCAGAAGCCATACCAGTTTCTACCCCATGGGCTATCATACGAAGCATGTGCATGAAGTAGAACTCTTTGCTGATCCAGAGAAGTATCGTCATATAGTTGGGAAGTTGATTTAGTTAACTATTACTCGACCAGATATTACCTATGTTATTGGGATAGTCATCCAACACATGGGTGCACCACTCTAGGTCCACCAGTCCAGCGTTCAACACATTCTTCACTATCTAAAGAGTGCTCCAGAATGAGGATTGCTCTACAAACATCCGAACTCTAAGGTAATAACCATTTCTGGATATGCAGATCAGATTGGGCTGGTGATTCTAAAGACCGACGGTCCACTTCTGGCTATTGTGTCATGATTGACACTCACCCAGTTTCCTGATGGAGTAAAAAATAGGCTATGTTGCTCGCTCCAACACCGAGGCAAAATTTTGGGCCATGGCTCATGCATGTTGTGATCTACAGTGGGTCCGATCTATCTTTGGCTGAATTTGGAATTCCTTTTCAAACTCCAGCTACTCTATATTGTGACAACTTGGTAGCTATACACATAGGTAATAATCCAGTCTTCCACGAGCACACAAAACACATTGAAGTTGACTACCATTTTATGCGGGACCTGGTCAAAGCCAAGCAAATCATTACTCCTCACATTAGGACATGTGATCAAGTTGCAGACATCCTTACCAACCTCTTCATCCTATTTTATTCAAGTATATGGGCGTCAAGTTGGGACTTCACAATGTTTACTCTCCAGCTTGAAGGGTCGTGTTAGTATATTTGATTAGTTGGGCTCAGGCCCATTGTATTTTCCCTTTTCTCTAATTAGCCCATGTACTCTCTGGCTCCTATATATAGGAGACCCAGAACTCTTATCTGTGTGAGAAGATGCTCAAAGATGCATATTAGTGAATGTGTAGGGACATTTGGGGTTGATATACCCTGGCATATTTAAATTTTATTGAGACTTGGTTGAGACCAATCATTCGTTGATATATGATAGAGAGAAACTCTACATGTCTCAGCATCATTGGATTTTATACATTGTTTTCTTAGTGTTGTGACATGTTTTCCCTAGGAGGTACTATGATATGGTGGATCTACCTTTGATCAACTCATGATAGATATGATCTTTGTGCACTCTACCTTTGTTTAACCTCACTTCACATTTGAGGCATGGAGATATCTATAGAGTTCAAAAATCTTTAGATATTATGCATGGTGTAACACCTGGGCCCATTGCCCAAAGCTCTAGTAAGGTTTCAAGAATGATGACTGGCCCCACAGACCACCACTAGCCTTAACTATGCACTTTGTCCTCAGTCACGCGCAAGCCGAGGTCAACTTCCTGACTGGTCAACCATCCTAGTTCTACTCCAAGTTGAGCATGCTTATCTATGGAGTTCTTTAGTGATGGGCTCCATGAAAAGGAGGTGCATCTTGATGATATGCGTAGTCCAATAATTTCTTTTAAGATTATTTTATTCGAGGCCTCAAATTCCAGGACGTTACAATCTCCTCCACTTAGACTCTTGACGTCCTCGTCAAGGCTCAACTATATGGCCCGCGTAATATTTCTCCATTTCAGTGCAAACCCAACATGGCCATGTACACCCAGCTCTCGATCACGGCTACCACTGCAAGGGTGGCTCCATCACCACGAATAGTCAAAATTCGACTCAAATCAAAATAGACAAAGATAAATCTTTCAATTCAAAAACAATTACCAAATATTGAATTTAATATAATCTAAAACATAATATAAAACTTTTTTCATTGGAATTTGGATTAATAATAACTATTGATTGTTCCTAATTATTCTTCAATTTCAATTGTTAAAATTAAAATTTCAAATTGAGATAATAATCCACTTTCCAACATGGACAACACAACTCAAGGACTGACATGCCACAGGACCATGTGAGCCCCACATATTGGAGGAATTATGTTCTGATACCATTTGTAACACTCGGGCTCACTGCTCAAGGCTCTAGTAATGTTTCAAGAATGATGATTGACACCACAAGCCACCACTAGCCTTAATTGCGCGCTTTGTCCTCACTCATGCGCAAGCCAAGGTCAACTTACTGATTGGTCACCCATCCTAATACTACTCCAAGAAGAGTATGTTTAACTATAGAGTTCTTTAGTGATGGACTCCCTAAAAAAGAGGCGCACCTTGGTGATATGGGTAGTCCAATCATTCCTTTTAAGATCATTTTATTCGAGGCCTCAAATCCTGGGACATTACACATGGCTAGTCTGGGTTTCATAACCACTAGCCATTAGTTTGAGTGGTATACCTCAAACAACCCAAGACTTAATAGACTAAGTAACCAACTGTGTAGTATATTTGCTTAAGTTTTATTGATAGATAACATTTGATGTGTAATTATATTCTTTACATAAAATTTATGCTTGTTGAACTACATGTCCTCTTAATAAAGTCTGATTTTTTTTGTCTACTATAAGTAATAAAAGTTCTCAGTTGTTAGTCTCATCTCATGATTTTACATATCTTTTCGGTGACCAATAAAGAAACCATGGTTTTATTAGTTACGATCCATTTTTTTGGATGACTCAGTAGCTGGGAGGTTGGTGATGTCTTTTTGAAGTAGCATGTTAGAGTCATCCATGTATTCCCAGTCCGGTCTAGGAGTTTTATAATGGTTGTATCTTACGACTCGAGGTAGTACACGTTGTACATGTCGTAAACATATGACAAGCATACTCTCTTGTATACAAGTGTGACTAAGATCACTGAATAATAAGTTGTAAAGACACATATGAATATGAATAAAAGGAAATGACTTTATTGTTATTATCATGTGGTTCTAGTTCAGAAATTTTATTCCATGTTTCCCTATGCAAGTTTTTGTAACATTGCTTGATTATTGCTATTCAACGTTTTATTTTGGTGTAATTCTGCTTTTGTGTGGTGGGTAGTCTCACGGGTTTATTCTTGTGACAATAACATTACACATCATAATTTTGCCCTCACGTATTCTTCTTAGGCTTGAAACGGCTAGAATCCCGGGTTATCACTGTCCTTTTATGATTTCCTGGCCAAACTGCTTATTCCACCAATACCGCCACTGCTTGCTCGATTCGGCTGGGCGTCTACTGCGGCGTTGTCCGCGTGGTGTTCCGACACTCGGAGAGAGAATAAGCCTTCATGGATCCCGCGGCAGTCGTCGACTTGAGGCATTTTGTTGAATTGTGCAAGTCCAAACCCTCCGTTCTTCACGACCCTTCTCTGGGGTTCTTCAGGGAATACCTCCATAGGTATCCGATCTCCGATCTACTGCTCTTTGAGCTTGTCTTCTTCGCTCAACCACTCCGGCGGAGAGGGGAAGCTTGTCGTTGCTTCCTTCCTTCTTGTTTAGTGGTGTACTAATCCGTTGGTTTTTGGGTTTTTCAGTCTTGGTGGTGGGACTCCAACTGCCGGGAAGGCGGTGAGTTGTTCTGATATCCTTGTCTGCTTCTCACATTAGAATTACTAGAATATGGGTACATGCAGAGTGATGCTTTACCGTTTTCTTTTTGAGTCTGATACATGCTTGGCAGATTATGCTTAAAGTTGTAGGACTTGAAGATGATAAATTTGCTCTATCAGAATGAGCAGCTAGAAGCAACATATGGACTCAATTTAAACAACCAAGATGATACAAGTGTATTGGGATACACAATATTTTCATATATTCTTTTGTTGGGATGCCTGCAGTGTAAGGATGCAATTGTCTCACCAAAATGAACGTCTTTGATGATATATGCTTGCAGTGTCTTGGCTGATAGCTCTTTAGTGTCAATTTGGGTTAATGATCGGAGCATAAGAAAGCTGCAAATATTGGCTCAGAAATAGGTCTGACATTTAGAACAAATATTCATATTCAAACATTTTTTTGGATTTTGAATTGGGATATTCCAATTTCTGGAGTTCTGAAAAAAGGGCTTCATGGCAGGGCCAGCTTCTTGACATGATATTATATCATAAATGTTACAATGAAGATTTCAGCCAGAATTTACTCTATACCATAAAACTATATATATTTTTAACTTTCATTTGCTTCTCCCGCTCATTTGCATCTCACCCTCTGAAAATGCACTAAATCGTACCAATAAGTTACTGTTGTATCCAGTCATCAAGATTTATGTTCTAATGTTAGGAAAAACATTCACTGGATCTGTCACGACTCACCAGTCTTCCACCTCAGATACCTGCTTCCTTCCAACAGTGTGCTTGCCAGAGTCTCCTCTTATATCCTATGAGAAAGAAGAACAAGAACAAAAGAATAATGAACTGTAGAATGAAGAAGAAAACATAATTGTCTCTTTATATGTGCCTGTACATAGATAGATACTCTCATCATCACCTAAAAATATTGTGGAAAAAAAATAACCCACCACCATACCACCCTACTGACAATTTCGGGATTCAATACTTTTTCAACTTGCTTGAAAAAGTCATAATTTGAGAAAAATATGAAAACCGGGAACTAATAATAATTAAACTTTAATCCAAGTTTGTTTAACTAGCAAAAGATTTGAGATAAGTTTATATACAATTGGGTGTATATGTATATACATGTATATATTCATGTATCATGTATGTGTGTATGATTGCATATTTGCATCTCTCGATTTGTGCGTGTCATCCTTGCGCAGGGGCCATGCTAATCTTCTCTGTATCGTTCCAATTTTATCGGATGTCTCCGAAGAAACGATTGTATATTTGCATGTATATGATATATGTATATGCGCGCACTTGCACCCTCTCAGGCACGCACGCGTGCACACAGTTGGATAACCAAATAACTGTGACTTTTTCCCTCTGAAAAATTGCTGATTTTTATTACTAGACTCACCATGATCCCCTTGTCTTCTCCCAACCCTTCCAATTCCCCATGAGCTGATTTGACATCTAGGAGAAGTGGAAGGGCCGGGGAGGGGATTGGGGATGGTGGCAATGTTGTTGGCACGACAGAGGGTGGCAGGGATGTGTTCTAAAAGATGATGCTGATATAGAGGATCTAGTAGAGAACTTGACACTGAGATATAAATGCTGGCTTAATGGTACATTTGGTATATTACTGTATAACTTGCAAGGTTCAGATACAAGTTGGGTAGGGGGCAGAGAATGGGCCTATTTGAAATTCATTGTACCAAATAGGCCTTGATTAGAACTCAGATTGAATTGAGCTCGTCCCAAATCTTACTGTAGTCCATCCACACATACTTTGATGTTCTGTATATTTAGCACATGCCAGTAGTAGCAACAATCGTGTGTGCAGTGCACTGGAAGTCTGAAATATGAATTGAAGAAATGTTTATAAAAAATTGTACTATGAATCACATTATCGTTTTCTCCATAAAATCAAAGGCAAAGTGCATCTTTGATATTTTTGAAACAAATAACAATTCTATAACCATCTGTAAGACACCTTTTAAAATTTGCATTGATTTCCTTGCATGTATAGAGTTTGGTGCATGTAATAGTTGGTGTGAACACTTACCATTGATATGTTGATGTATGCAACTATCATATAGATATCTTTGGCATGAGAGCTTCTCTAATGTTTTATTAATGAGGAGTACTCCAATATGCATATTTACATATTAACCATACCCACTTATATTAGGGGTTAATTCCGTAAGATTTTATATGGTTTAGGTGGTTTCCAATGTTCTGAAAAGTGGTATGGTGTGTGCATGTGTAGAGGACATTTCATAGAATATGTGTGATTGGGTGTCAAAAGATGGGTTCCGCGTTAGAAATATGTTAGGGTTTACTCTAATGACGAAATCGACTTGAATCTTAATATTCAACCAACTGCTCCACACAAACACACTCATAAGGGATGAAAAAGAACATCCATTTGATATCTCTAAGCACCCTGATCGAAATATAAAGTTTGATGAAATAACCACACAGAAAATGTATAATTTATTGACGATTTAACACATAAATATGTCCTAAAATATAACATTAAAGATCACCAATACATGGTATGATTATGGGAGCAATTCGAAGTTATCATGGTAAAGAACTAATAGCATTCAGGAATCATTACAATGATTTCTCTATTATTATGGTTCCAAATATGAGGAGACAAACTATTTGTTTATTAAAAAAAAATGTGGCTTCACATGCTTCGCATAAAACCATATATGTAGCCACATAACATCTGTAGATAGTCGCTGGATACATATGCTAGGCTAAACTACATGTATGGATGCATTACCAATTTATGGATGTGGCCGTTGTAATTTGAGATTCACCTTGAATGGGGATGTGTGTATACATTTTTGGAATGTGGCAATTGCAACTTGAGATTCACCTTGAAATGTTGTGTTAAAAATGATCATAGCATTTCAAGCAATAACCTTGATCTAAGTTACATAGTTCTCCTTTCAAACTAAATTAACATTCTTTCCTATATGGGCATATTGATCCATACAAGATAAGCTTGCACTTTGAGTATATTTTGAGGTTACCACTATAAACCTACTTATTTTTCCTCACTAATAGGGGAAAATTGGACATGCTAGCATTAATGCATCAACTTGTGGTGTCAACTATAAGTCTTTCTAAGTGTTTCATATTGGAGCCTTGATATAGTGACCTTGATTATACTTTATGTCGCATCACTGTCCTTTGATGTACACTTAGTGCTCCTTATTCTATGCTTGAATGTATCCTAAGCCCACATAAGTATACACACTTGGGTGCACACTTGCAAAATGGTGCAAACTTGTCAAACTCGACAGGGTATATTTAATGCAATCAGAAATATAACAGAAAGTGTGAGTGCACATCAATGTAGACCATTGTTATTAAGTTGCCCACCTAGCCATACTAGGCGTTCGGGGGGGGGGGGTCAGCCTGGGCGCCTAGATGATGAACTAAATTGGTTGGACGCCTTGGGTGTTAGAGGTTCAATTTAGCCATTGGGATTGAGTATGATAATGTATATCTGAATTAGGCCATTTTACAGAAGACTTAGGTTAGTTTTATTGATTTGGTCCAAAATACCGGTGAATGTGCATTTTCTTGGAACGTTTCCCAAAGAACTGTTTACGCCTTTGAGCTTGCACGATCCTTTGGTTAGATCTTGAGTAAAGTCAATTGTTGTGAGTATCTTATCAAAGGCACCTCTTCCCCTGATCACTATTACTACTACTAGTATCGCTATCTTGATCCTTGTCAATACAAAATTACCATGTGTTTGGCTTTTCTTGAATGAATTTCATGATCTTCCTTTGACTCTTTTTGATTGTCTTCTTCCTCCTATTCTTCTAAGTCCTCGATTAATTTGTATGACCATCTAGGCACTTTTTTACTAATTTCTTCTATTGTTAGAAATTGATTTCTAATCGTTTCATCATTATAATCATTTGTAAATACATCGACTACAAATTTCGAGCCTTTATTTTTTGAATCAATTATGTCTTGTTCTGTCAATAGAGAAAAGTTTTTAAAATGAGAACTATTTAGGTAAAATTTATGGGTTGGGGAATTGAGACTGCAATATCATCGGAAATAAATGTTGATCATTTGTAACTACATTGACTACAAATTTCGAGCCTTATCTTTTGAATCAATTACGTTTTGTTTTGTCAATGTAGAAAAGTTTTTAAAATGAGAACTGTTTGGGTAATATTATGGGTTGAGGGAATTGAGACTACATGATCATCGAAAATAGATGTTGATCATTCTTATTTATCAAGAAACTGATTCCTTTGATTTTCAAATTCTTTGTAAGTGCAATCATCAGGAAGTATACTATGAATCTTGTTTATCCGAATATTTTTTATGGAATCCTATGTGATGGAGTCCTTTGTATTTGCAGAATTTATTAAATCCTTAATTTGAATGATTATGTTTACAGTATATGGATCATATTTAAAAAGGACCATATTTTTAGGCAAGTAGTCTTCTTCATTCTCATCATTGCATAATCTTATCCTTTTTTCTAGCTCAACTAGATCCCTTTTGTTTTTCTGTAGTTTTTATTCGATTTATTAATTCATTGTTCAAGTTGTGTTTTTTTCTTCGTTGATATAAACCCAAGAATTATATAAATCGTGATTTCCAAGTTTGAGTTAAGTTAGGTCAGGTCAATATAGGTCTGATTTAGGTCAAATGAGAGCATGGTAGGCACAGACATGCACACCGTGCACACACACATGAACCAATCAAATATAGGTCCGATTTAGGTCAAATTAGAGCAGGGTAGGTCGCCCATGCGCACACACATATGCACACGATGCCATACTTGCTAAGGCGGCAAGGCGACACAGCGCCAGGGCTGGATGCCTAGCACCAAGGCGCGCCTAGGCGTCGCCTAAGCGGCTTTAAGAAAATTAAAATTTTGTACAATTTACTTATGTGTATACATTTGTTATTATTTATATAACATCCCCCTTCATATATATGTTATTTTTACCTATATCTATACACATGTTATGATCTTTATATCAATTCCCTCTTCATATATATGTTATATTTCAGATATATAAATGTAGGTCAATCCATAGAAATATGGTGAATCCACTGACATACATGTCTTACGAAAAGATAACATGATAACATATTTTATTGTTTTATACATAGGTATATACATATTAAACACAACAAAACCTGGATATATACAATTTTATTATTGCATACATAGATATATACATAATTTTAAAAGTTATACTTGGACACATAGACATAATTATGGTAATTGGGTCTTTGAGGTTCCAATTATATGCAAAACAGACTCTTATATAAGTTCTGTAACCCACTATACATCAGTTTTAGACTTAAGGGGTTAAGGATAACAGCACTTACGTTGCAGCAGTAGATAATTTTGTTTCAGTAGATAATTTTCATCACTTTCGGGTTACTTTCAGCTTATGTACATAGCTTTTGCAGCTAATATGGCTGCTTGAAGTTCCTAAAATAAGCAAGATAGGATTTGGTATACGTAGTAATGCATTTATATTGCAATTGGCTAGCTATTCAGTGGAAGAAAATACCTCAACATCAAGATCAGGTTTAACCAACTATCAAGAAAAACAATAAAATAAATATCAAGAGTATTATCCAGAAACTAATGATATTGTACAACAAACATAGATACATATACTTTATTTTTATATTAGAACGTGTGTTTAGCAAATAAATACCGATATATAAGTTCAGGGGTCCATAAAAACACTTAAGGCAACATTTTGGTCAAGGCGCGGTCAAGGCGCACCCCCTTGGGACGCCTTGCCGCCTAGGCGCTCGCCTTGACAAGTATGCATGATGTGCACACACATTAACCAATAAAATATATGTGAAAAAAACCCACGCTAGGTGCTCAGATGGTTAGGCATCTAAGTCTTTCGAGGCCATCGCCTAGTTACCCAAACAACTATGCTGCAACAGTGTACACCTGAGGTCATCGCCTAGTTACCCAAACAACTATGCTGCAGCAGTGTACACCATACACGTCACATATAAGACAGTGGAGATAATTCATGTTAAAATCTGTTCAAGTTGATTATGCAAATTACACAGAAGTAACTGAGGTAATTCTGAAGTTTTCTCCTACAAAACTCTGAATCGAAGCATTGGTCTTTCAATGACATATCTTTACAAGAAGATTGTTATAGAAACCCAACAAGGAAGAATACACTGATAGAGCGGAGTGCATATCATTTGCTAATGCTAAATGCTGATAGAGTGTGCACATTGTGGTAAGAGGTAGGTCAATTGGAATTTCGTGTGTGAATAACTTAATAGATTTATTTGGTAAGCTGTAATGACACAGATTGATTGCAGCTGAGCTCATGTTTATTGAACAAAATCTCCAAATTGATATAAATCATTATCGTCATCATCATCGAAGCCTCAATCCCAACTATGTTGGGGCTGGCTACATATATCCTTCTTTTCCAATCAGCTCTGTTAGGGGTCATATTGTGATAAAATTTAGAGATTTAAACTCTCTCTTTATAAGCTCTTCCGAGGTTAATTTAAGCATGCCTCTTCTTCTTTTAATTGTGCTTGACTCGATGGTATTGCTTTGTATAGGCACGTTGGTCGGTCTGCGTTGAACATGTCCATACCATCTCAGACAACCCTCCTCCCACAACTTGTCCTCAATACTCTTCGACCCTACTTTGTTCCTGATATAGTCATTTCTCAACTGATCCTTTGTTGTCTACCTACATGTCCATCTTAGCATATGCATTTCAGCCACATTCATCTTGTTGAGACCTTATTTCTTCAACGCCCAACATCCACTCCCATATAGCATAGTTGGCCGTATAGCTGTTCTATAAAACTTACTTTTTAATCTGAGAGGGGATCTTCTGGTCACATAATACTCCAGTTGCACTCCTCCATTTCAACTGTCCTGCAATGATCCTGTGACAAACCAAGGAAGAAAATGTCTGATTTCGATGTCGTTTCACTGGCCATAGAATCGATGGAAATTTTGATAAATGAGTTCCTAACGTTTCGACGGCAAAATCAACGAATTAATTTATGGAATTTTACCAGAATTATCTACTAGTGTAGATCTACTCAGATATGCAATAATATTTCATATTGGATAGGTGGGGATGGGGGTCTCCTCATGTGTGAGTGAAGGACCCTGAACTGATTTGATGAGGATTTTGATGGAGAATTTTGATGTCATTTTTCAATGGTGAAATCAATGAATTAAGTCATTATAGTTTGCAAGCACAATGTATAAGCTTAAAGACACAAAACTATGCAAAAAAAAATGCTCTAGGCAATCTTAGTACATTAAAAAGAAAGAAATTTTTTGATGGACAGTGCGTTTCGACAATTCATTTCGATGTCCGATGGCCATCGGTATGGAAATAATTGTGGAAATTTTGACAATTTCGTCAACATTTTAAACTATGGCATCATCTTGAACATCCTCATCCATTTGAATAATAGAACTCAACTAACGAAATTCATTACAATTTGGTCATCGACTCTGTCCAACTTGGCCCCACCATTCACAATTCCAAATTGATATAAAGTCTAAGCTTAATTAAAAATTTGTATATGAATTTAGAACCAGCTTCAACTGATGAGTGATGATGTAACGACTTATGTTAAATTTTCAAGATCCAATTTAATAGCTTATCCTCAAAAGGGCTGTCAAATTTCGTTTTGATTCCTTTTTCCAACATATGACTGCTTATCGCTAACATGTAGCCATGTTTATCTTTGCATCGGGTGCATACTTGTCAAGGCGCTCGCCTAGGCGGCCGCCTAAGCGGCAAGGCGTCCCAGGGCTGCGCCTAGGTGAGGGCGCTTTATTTATAATGGTACAGTGACCTAGTTTTGTGGGTCTGGTTGTATATTCACTTATTTTAATGTTTGATGTGGCTACACCAATGTTCAAAATTAATAGTGTTGCCTATTTTATGTGCCAAATATCACTTTTAATTGGATCTAATACTCTTTTTTGGGTTTGACTGGATCTAATACTCTTTTTTTGTTTGACTGGATCTAATACTCTTAGTACACATTTGATTTTTCTTAGTTTGCACCTTCAATTCAGATTGTTCTAAGTAGCTATGCTATGAAGGATAGTGATTACATTGCTTAATACTTGTAGCTATGTATGACAATAAATATATATTTATTTGTTGATCACTCTCTTACATTCTTTACAATAATTCTTTTCGTGTCCTTGACATTATTGTCAATGATAATATATTAGAAATGTAATTGGTTATTTTTTCATACAATAAAATATATATATATATATATATATATATATATGGGGAGATCGACTATAAATATGTAGATAACTACATATATAACTATACAATGTGTGTATATGAGTGGGGAAAAACCATGACACATGTATATATACATAAAATATATACATAAATTATTTTTTTTAAAGGTCGCTTAGGCGACGCCTAGGCGCGCCTTGGCGCAAGGCGTTCAGCCCCAACGCCGTGTCGCCTTAACAAGTATGATCGGGTGGCTCTAAGAAAAAATGATGCATGACTGTCTTATCAGCTGCTTTTATGAAAATTCTAGAAATACATGAACTAATTCTGGAAGATCATGTTCCTGCAGTTATATTTGATGCAACTATATAGTAATTTTTATATTGGAAGTTGGAAGGATTCCACCCTCTCCCTCTTCCAAATAAGTATCCATTGTTGAACCGAGCTATTGTCACTGGTCAGTATGTTAGCCCCATGTCTGTTACACATTTGTTTTATGGTACAATTTGGAAGCTTCACTATTTGTTCAGTTTCGTTGATTCTGTTGTTTATTGTATTATTTCATACATCACCTCTAGATTTGTATTCTGCTTCTCAAACATTCTGTGTTGAATACCTTGGCTATATATTTTGTGGTTTGTGGATAATTTTATTATCAATTTTGTCTTAGATATTTTGTATGATGATATTGCTTCACAATCTCGGAATCTTCCTTGTTATCATACAATTCTTTGATTGCATGTAGCCTAATTTTTCCTTACACCTGATTTTCTTTGCAGGGCCACGTGTTTAATGAAAGTGGTGAGAAAATGAGAAGTGAGCCTAACCTAAATGATAAGGACGGATCTGAAGATAAGGATTTAGCAGATGAGATCATTGAATCAGACGTTGAATTTGATGATGATGTGGTTGACGCTGATAATGAAGCACCACAAGAGGTTGGTATTGCTCTGGTCTATGCATTTATCTATTCTACTCTGCTCAAAGTTGTTATCTGAATAATTGACATTGTCATACAATATTCCCCATTATAACTCAATAGATCAAATGATATCAAGAGGCTAAATGAAAATGTAGTCTTTGTAAAATGAATTTGTAAATTTACAGTAAGAAAATGATTATCAAGTAAGTATTTGTTGTTGTTATAGAAATGATCGAAATTGGAAAACAAATAACTCTCCTATTATGAATGCAAAACAAATATTGGCGATTCCACAAAGTTGTATCTTGTTTTTCTTACCAACTTAGGGCTAACAACATTATGCAATTGCTCCCATTGAGAATTTAGGGAAATTTATGACTAACAACAAAATATGAAATAATTCTTGCTTTGAAAGGACAAGCCTATAAATAGCATCTTATAATTTTTTACATGTACTTCAAAATGTCAAGCATATATCATATATTCTCAATGAGCCCTGATGCTCAATTCTATGTATGAATCTATTTCATTTGCCAACTCAGATGTTGCTGATGCAAAAAAGTTGGATATATAAATGAAAGCAACATACAAGGTTAGGGTGTATGGCTGGAATACAATTGACTGGTATATGGCAAATACATAGTTCTTGCAAAATTTCAAAGCTTCACCAAAATATTCTCGTGTTTGTGGGACAAAGATATCGAAGTGCATTTAAAGTATATTTGAGAAAAAGCCAAGACAATGTCTTTTCCGGACTTACAGTTTGTCATAAAATTTGCTAGACATTTTTTGTCTCCTGATTTTTTTTTGAAATTATGTATTTTGTGTATTCATATATATATATATATATATATATATATATATATATATATATATATATATATAGAGAGAGAGAGAGAGAGAGAGAGAGAGAGAGAGAGAGAGAGAGAGAGAGAGAGAGAGTCAGGCTAGAATACACTAGAGTGTATCCGGAGTAGAATACACTCAAGTACTTTTTCATGATGCAATATTATTTTTTTAAATCTAATCCATTGATCTTCTTAAACATCTTGTGAATTATACGCAAAATTTGAGCATATTTGGACATTTATAGGTCATGTTATAAAGACCGCAAAAATTATACATTTCAAATTAGTTTCACGCGTCGATTTTTTTGCCCTTGAATGAGTGACTTACACTCATCCAAATGGGCTCAAAATTTGTATGTAGCCTAGTTATTGTATGACGATGAAGATCAATTGTTTACATTTTGCAAAAATAGTCTTGATATGCATGTTGACTCAAGGTCAATTAGGTTAAGGTTGACTCACGTCTAAATTGACTAAACCCGTGTTTTGATGATGACTAACCATTCCACATATTGGTGTCTAATGCTTCTACTTGAGTAATTTCAGATTAGGTATAGACACACTCCAATTGCCCTAACTTGCGCATTTTAAAAATGGAGAAAAGACAAGTCAAAGTCATACAAGTGCACGTTTTTGTAATATGATGTATATCCATTAGAATCATGTTGTAAATCACTTGTAATGATTGTATGACTTGTAATTAAGCTTAGAAAAATATCACGAACACTTAGATCGAATATTAGAGCACTTTTAATGCAACTTTGAAAATCAATTACAGGCACTTGTTCGGTCGAGTTTTCCACCCTGAAACTCGACCGATCAACCTTGGTCGATTTTCTGAAGATTGCATCGGTCGAGTTGTGCACTCACAGAACTCGACCGATTGGGTAGTAGGCCATTTCCAGTTGAAATGGTCGGTCGAGTTTCCTCAGGACAAACTCGACCGATCCTTTGAACATCGGTTTGCCTGCTACTTGATCGGTCGAGTTACACCCATAGAAACTCGACCGATTGCACTGTACGGAAAAGTGCAGAAAAGTGTTTCTAGCCGTTGTGGAGTTGCAACAAGTGAAAATAGATCCGTTGCAAGCCACAAAACGGCTAGTTTTCGTTCATAAGTGTTCCCAAAGGCTAAGAGGCATCCCCAGCTATAAATAGGACCCCTTGGGCTTCATTCCAAGGTTGAGCATTCATTGCAAACTCTTTGTGAGGTTCCTATTCTATAGTTGAGTGCTTCCTACAGCCTCCTCTCTCTCTAAGCTTAATCACTTGCTACATCCATTAGAGTGAGTAGGAGATTTGTAAGAGAGCTAGTTTCTACTTGTATATCTTGTGAGGCTCTCACTTCCACCACCTCCCCATCTCTCATTTGCTATCTTGAAGATGAAGGCTCTCTCTCTTGTCCAAGAGAGGTGAAGAAGAACAAGGGAAGGCGTCCCTTGGTGAAGATCAAGGCTAAAGACTTGGAGCTAGGTGGGTAAGCCCTTGGAGAAGGCAGAAGACTCAAGCTCAAGTGGGTAAGACCTTGGTGGAAGCTTCTCCGAGTGAAGGTGAAGTCAAAGGCGGAAGATCCAAGAAGAGTGGGTAATTCCTGCAAGGCCGAAGACTTGTGCAAGAGTGGGTAAGTCCTTGGAGAAGGCCGAAGACTCTTGCAAAGTGGGTAAGTCCTTGGTAAGGTTGAAGACTCTTTGTATTGGATAGGTAAGTCCTTTGTTTGGTCATGCATTGTATGTCTTATGAATGAATATAAGAGTGCAATAGTTTGGAAGTCCTAGAGGTTGACCTCTCTAGGCAAGTGGACTGACACACTTCTAGTTTGAAGTGTGGAACCACTCTAAATAGCTTGTCTAATTGGTGCATGTTCAATCTCTCTCTCCCTTGCTATGCATGATTTAGTTGCACTCAAATTACCTATTTAGCAACCTTATCTTGTCATATATTTTGAAGGTTTGATGAATCTTGTTTAAGTGCTTTCAGCTCTATTCACCCCCATTCTAGAGCATCTAATCACCCATCTAGGATCCAACAAGTGGTATCAGAGCGGGTCTTCTCCAAGCATACTTCCACAAGTAGGAGAATATGGGTGATTATGAAGATGGGCAACCTTCAAAGAGAAAAATAGAAAGAAACAAGAGTGAAAAAGGGATCACAAAGGCTCCATCAACAAATGAAAGCACTAGTGGAAGATCTAGTGAATTTGAAGATGGAAGATGCCATTGCGCCCTCATGACAAGCTCAACTAAAGATTTAAATGAGGTAAATTCAAGTGTTGAGATTCAAACAAATGCTTATCTTAGTCAACTAAATGCTCTTAAATTTGCAAATTCTAGCTTGCTTGATAAGATTAGGTTTTTAGAATCTCAACCTTCTATGACTACTTCATACATAGAGCTTGCTACTACTATTGTTTCTCTCTCTATTGTTTCTTATGTTCTTAAATGTGTTTATGAGAGTAAAGAGCCTACTTTTTAAGGAATAGAATGTGTAGATAAAGTTTATCCTTCAAAGATTACTTGCCTTGTATATGAACTTGCTTCCTTGCATAATAGTGTAATTGCTCTTGACCCTCATACTATCTTTTCTTATTGAGAGAAAGTTTTTGATGCTCTATCTTGTGATAAAGATTCTTATATAACTAAAGATGTTTGCTTAGAAATCTATCTTGTGCATGCTAGAGATGATATGAATCTATTGTGTTTTACCTTTACTTCTCTTGTGCATGACAATCATAGTTTGAGATCTTCTTTGCAAAGATTCTTAGGTGATAAAAAGAATCTTAATCAAATCCTAGACCATACTACCAAACAAATGGGTAGATATGGCATTGGACTTGACTGTAGTCTGTAGTCAAGGGAACAACAAAGATAAAGGACCTCCAATATTCCATGGAGAATCCTCTAGTTCCAAGACTATGGGCACATGCAACTATTGTAATGAAATTGGTCATTATTCTACTTGTTGTCCTTTTAGGAAAGCACCCAAGAGAAATCAGATTTGGGTTGCTAAACTAACCCCTCCGGACCCAAAAACATGATTGGGGACCATTTCATCTTTCTTCTTGTAGGTACTTACAAATGGATTGACTTGAGGTATTGAATTGCAAATTGACTTGTCAATCCACATGAAAGAAGAAAGGTGAGATGTGTAGAGGGTGACAACAAGTGGAAAAGCAATGGTAAGCACAAAGGTAATGGTTTTATTGCTTGTAACCATCTCTAACTTGTTTTTGTCAAGATAGTGTGCACTATACATATGGTTTTTGAGTCAAAAGTGGCATTTTGTGA
Organism: Alisma plantago-aquatica; assembly: GCA_963693085.1. Taxonomy (NCBI): domain Eukaryota; kingdom Viridiplantae; phylum Streptophyta; class Magnoliopsida; order Alismatales; family Alismataceae; genus Alisma; species Alisma plantago-aquatica. Next base: position 175,277,905 of record OY856411.1, on the reverse strand, counting down.
TTCTCTTCACACTCTTGCTCAAAAACTGTTTCTAATGCTTCTATAGTGCATTACTAATTTGCTTAGACATGTTTTGATATGGTTTGTATTTTTAGCATGCCTTTAAATATGTTTTTATGAAATATATGTGCCTTTTGACAGCTGCTCTGTCGGTCGAGTTTGCCCTATTGAAACTCGACCGATAGGCACCAAGAGTGTTGCCAGCAGCTGTCATCGGTCGAGTTGTCAATGCACAGAACTCGACCGATAACACTGTGCACAAAATATACATTTGGCTTATTGAATGAGAATTTCCTTTTCAACTACATTTTCTCAACCAATAGCCTTATTCTTTGGCACTCTCATTTGGTACCTTTATATATGCATACTGTCATGTTCTAAATTGCCTATCTTGCTTACAACTCTATCTCTCTAATTGCTCTAAATTGGTATATCTATATCTTGCAATTACTTGCTTTGAGTTGTTTTGTAGGTTTTGATGATGATCTCTTTGGATCTCTTGGTTGTGTCTAAAATTGCTTTCGTTGTACTCTAACTTGCTACATCTATCTAGGTGTATATCTTGTTTTGATACAACCTTGAGGTTCATAGGGGTAATCATCTTATGGTAAGGATGCATATCTAGTGAGTTATATCCTTTCATGCTTCTAAAATTGCATATCTCTCTGTTTGGATATATCTCTACATCTACTCATAGCTTGCTCTTTAACTTGTGTATCTTTTGGTATCTCTTGCTATGATCTAGATCCTACTAGTAGTCCTAACTTGTGATATCATCTACTAGTAGTTCATATACATGTAGTTCTAACCCTGTTTATAATTGGAATATTTGCTCATCTATATGCTATGCTTGTATCTTGTCTCATACATGCTCAAGATTGTTCCTTGAATTGCATATCTACTATCTTGAGTTGCTTGCATAACATTGTGATGCAGGGTACATAGATCTACATGATATATTTTTGGATTTTATGCAGCTTTTGTTCCAGTTTTAGTTTTTGGTGCAAGACTAGTGTTTTTCATGCAGAAACGGCCTTCTAAGCAAGACTCATTGCTTTGCCATGAGCTCTGATGGTTTTTGATCAAATTCCGTCATCTTGAGGGTCAAAATTGTGATTTATTGTTTTTCTGCAGCACTTTATCTTGCATTTTTGGGTTGTTCAAGTATATGTTTTAACTTGCTTTTCTTTCTATGCTTGGACAAGACCCTATCTGTGCTCTTCTACTCTCCTTATATATATTTGTGTTATCTCCTTTTCTCTTTAACAAGTGATGTTTCCTTTTTCTTCATAACCCCACTTTTTGAAATGACAAAGGGGGAGAAAGGTATGTCTTCTTTTAAAAGAGGAAGAAGGCATGTCTTACATGAAGAGGAGAAGCATGTTCATGAAAAGGGAGAAGGTAAAGGGGAGAAGACATATATGTGTAAAACATATATGAGTAGAAGACATAGTATTCTATAAATGTTATGAAAGCTAACCATGCAGGAGAAATTGCATCAATTGAGGGGGAGTATGAAAACTCCATGCGCATCAATTGAGGGGGAGCATATGAACTCCATTCTATTGAAACCCCTAGGTTTCTCCGAAGGTATGAATTTCCTTAAATGCTTTCAATACATTTATGGAATGGTTTGTCATCTTCAAAAAGGGGGAGAATGTTGACTCAAGGTCAATTAGGTCAAGGTTGACTCACGTCTAAATTGACTAAACCCGTGTTTTGATGATGACTAACCATTCCACATATTGGTGTCTAATGCTTCTACTTGAGTAATTTCAGATTAGGTATAGACACACTCCAATTGCCCTAACTTGCGCATCTCAAATTGGAGAAAAGACAAGTCAAAGTCATACAAGTGCACGTTTTTGTAATATGATGTATATCCATTAGAATCATGTTGTAAATCACTTGTAATGATTGTATGACTTGTAATTAAGCTTAGAAAAATATCAGGAACACTTAGATCGAATATTAGAGCACTTTTAATGCAACTTTGAAAATCAATTACAGGCACTTGTTCGGTCGAGTTTTCCACCCTGAAACTCGACCGATCAACCTTGGTTGATTTTCTGAAGATTGCATTGGTCGAGTTGTGCACTCACAGATATCGACCGATTGGGTAGTAGGCCATTTCCAGTTGAAATGGTCGGTCGAGTTTCCTCAGGACAAACTCGACCGATCCTTTGAACATCGGTTTGCCTGCTACTTGATCGGTCGAGTTACACCCATAGAAACTCGACCGATTGCACTGTACGGAAAAGTGCAGAAAAGTGTTTCTAGCTGTTGTGGAGTTGCAACAAGTGAAAATAGATCCGTTGCAAGCCACAAAACGGCTAGTTTTCGTTCACAAGTGTTCCCAAAGGCTAAGAGGCATCCCCAGCTATAAATAGGACCCCTTGGGCTTCATTCCAAGGTTGAGCATACATTGCAAACTCTTTGTGAGGTTCCTATTCTATAGTTGAGTGCTTCCTACAGCCTCCTCTCTCTCTCTAAGCTTAATCACTTGCTACATCCATTAGAGTGAGTAGGAGATTTGTAAGAGAGCTAGTTTCTACTTGTATATCTTGTGAGGCTCTTACTTCCACCACCTCCCCATCTCTCATTTGCTATCTTGAAGATGAAGGCTCTCTCTCTTGTCCAAGAGAGGTGAAGAAGAACAAGGGAAGACGTCCCTTGGTGAAGATCAAGGCTAAAGACTTGGAGTTAGAGTGGGTAAGCCCTTGGAGAAGGCAGAAGACTCAAGCTCAAGTGGGTAAGACCTTGGTGGAAGCTTCTCCGAGTGAAGGTGAAGTCAAAGGCGGAAGATCCAAGAAGAGTGGGTAATTCCTGCAAGGCCGAAGACTTGTGCAAGAGTGGGTAAGTCCTTGGAGAAGGCCGAAGACTCTTGCAAAGTGGGTAAGTCCTTGGTAAGGTTGAATACTCTTTGTATTGGATAGGTAAGTCCTTTGTTTGGTCATGCATTGTTTGTCTTATGAATGAATATAAGAGTGCAATAGTTTGGAAGTCCTAGAGGTTGACCTCTCTAGGCAAGTGGATTGACACACTTCTAGTTTGAAGTGTGGAACCACTCTAAATATCTTGTCTAATTGGTGCATGTTCAATCTCTCTCTCCCTTGCTATGCATGATTTAGTTGCACTCAAATTACCTATTTAGCAACCTTATCTTGTCATATATTTTGAAGGTTTGATGAATCTTGTCAATTTTTCATAATCCAACCGTACAGATTACAAGTATACCTTAATATCTACCTTCCTATAAATTTTTATCACCATCTAATTTGTAGATCATTCACAACAACCAAATATTTTTCGACGCTCTATTGAATTTCAGGCTGACCGTTGGATGCATAGTCACAATAATCGGCGACTTTTTGAAAAAGTCGCGTATTAAACACGTTTTTTTGGTGTGCCGTATGTGACGGTCGTTTAGTTCGCCCGGAACGTTTTAATCGCGTTTTAAACGCGACTTCCGTTTTATTCACGTTTTAAACGTTTTTTTCCCGTTTTATTCGCTACTGTACGGTGGTATATATATATATATATATGTGCAAAGTATATATATATATATATATATATGTCCAAAGTATATACATATGTGTGTGTGTGTATATATATATGTCCAAAGTATATACATACATACATATATATATATACATACACATATATATACATATATACATACATATATATATATATATATGTATATATGTATATATATGTATATCTATATATGTATATATGTATATATGTATATATGTAATATATATGTATACATATATATATATATATGTATACATATATATATATATATGTATATATATATATGTGTGTGTGTGTGTGTCTGTGTGTATATATGTATATATATATATATATGTATACATATATACATGTATACATATATACATGTATATATATGTATATATATATATACATGTGTATATATACATGCATATATATATGTATATGTATACATGTATATATATACATATATATGTATACATGTATATATATATACATATATATGTATATTACGTATATATATATATATATATATATATACATGTGTATATATATGTATATGTATACATGTATATATATATACATATATATGTATACATGTATATATCTATACATATATACATACACACACACACACACACACACACACACACACACACACACACATATATATATATATATATAGAGTCAGGCTAGAATACACTCGAGTGTATCCGGAGCGGAATACACTCAAGTAGTTTTTCATGATGCAATATTTTTTTTGAAAATCTAATCCGTTGATCTTCTTAAACATCTCGTGAACAACCCATAAGTAAAATTTGAGCACATTTGGATATGTATAGCTCATGTTATGAAGACCGCAAAAATTATGCATTTCAAATTAGTTTCGCGTGTCGATTTTGTTGCCTTTGGATGAGTGACTTACACTCATCCAACTGGGCCCAAAATTTGTATGTAGCCTAGTTATAGAATGACGGTGAAGATCAACGGTTTACATTTTGCAAAAAATAGTCTTGATATGCAAACACACTTGAGTGTATCAGTGCGATCCGTACACTCGAGTGTATTCTAGCCTGACTCTCTCTCTCTCTATATATATATATATTGCCGACTTTTTGTCGACTTTTTCCCGAATAGTTGACCGTACTTTGACCGAATTTGACCGTACTTTAACAGTTTTTTATCCGAATTTCCCGCATAATTCCCGAATTCCGAATTTTTCAGCTCCACCGTACGTATCCCGAATACCGAATTTGTGACTATGGTTGGATGTAAAAAGTGTATATTGTACATATGGACATGTAAACAATGTCTGATTGCAATGATTTTTTGCGACAAGGTAAATAAAATGATGCTTTTTCCATCTAAACGGTTGGATTTTAAAAAATAGTTACTAATTTGTAGTTATTCAAATGCCTCTCATGTTCTCACCGTAGGATGTTTCTCACTGGATCGCTACCATATATATATATATATATATATATATATATATAAACATGTTTATATGTACTTGTTAGAATTTTAGCCTATTTAGTTAATAGGTTAGTCTATTGTCTACATGGGCCTGTTGCCCATGGCCCATTAGGGTTTCAATGCGCTTATATATATATATATATAGAGAGAGAGAGAGAGTCAGGCTAGGATACACTCGAGTGTACCGATCGCACGGATACACTCAAGTGTGTTTGCATATCAAGACTATTTTTTGCAAAATGTAAACCGTTGATCTTCACCGTCATACTATAACTAGGCTACATAAAAATTTTGAGCCCATTTTGATGAGTGTAAGTCACTCATCAAGGGCAACAAAATCGACGCGCAAAACTAATTTGAAATGTATAATTTTTGTGGTCTTCATAACATGAGCTATACATATCCAAATGTGCTCAAATTTTGTGTATGAGTTGTTCACGAGATGTTTAATAAGATCAACGGATTAGATTTAAAAAAAATATTGCATCATGAAAAACTACTTGAGTGTATTCCGCTCCGGATACACTCGAGTGTATTCTAGCCTGACTCTCTCTCTCTCTATATATATATATATATATATATATATATATATATAGATTCAGGCTAGAATACACTCGAGTATACGGATCACACGAATACACTCAAGTGTGTTTGCATATCAAGACTATTATTTGCAAAATGTAAACCGTTGATCTTCACCGTCATACTATAACTAGACTACATACAAATTTTGAGCCCATTTGGATGAGTGTAAGTCACTCATCCAAGGGCAGCAAAATCAACGCGCGAAACTAATTTGAAATGCATAATTTTTGCGGTCTTCATAACATGAGCTATACATATCCAAATGTGCTCAAATTTTACGTATGAGTTGTTGACAAGATGTTTAATAAGATCAACGGATTAGATTTTCAAAAAAAACATTGCATCATGAAAAACTACTTGAGTGTATTCCGCTCCGGATACACTCGAGTGTATTCTAGCCTGACTCTCTCTCTCTCTCTCTCTCTATATATATATATATATATATATATATATATAGGACAAGGGTGTACATATCAATATACAATGAATACACTTCTTCACATGGTATCAAAGCAATAGCCCTGGGAATAGAACCCTATCCTCCGCCCCTCCTTCCCTCTCCTCTCAGTGTTCCCTCTTTCCAACCCTAGCTGCCGCCCCTTCTCTCCTAGAGAGAGAGAGAAGCAGGGGGAGAGCCTGCCTGCGGGCGGTTGCCGCCGTTCCTTCCATGGCTTAGGTCGGCCGCCCGACCTCCATGGTTGCATCTTCTTCCCCTTTCATATAGATTTTTATCTATGAGTCGACGCCATCCTTCCCGACAATCTTTATCCAGTCCGAGTCTTTGGACGACGCCATCCTTCCCGTTCAGATCTATCTATCAGTTCGTCGTCACCTCCTCGAGTCCTCAGAGAAGATTAGTCTGTCACGTAGCTCCAGCCATCGCCATTGAAGCAACCACACCAAAGAAGATCCACTTTCGGCTCTAGTAACCGTCTGCACCGCCTTGTTGCCTTGCTGTCTCCTCATCGAGTCACCGCACCAGCCATCAAATCGTCCATCCATCACTCCACAACTACACCACTTCTCGGGACCCTAGACGTCGCTAATTCCTATCCAGATCCGGCCGTGGTCAAGCAAGGAGTCATCACTTATCATGATCAAAGGAGTACAAAAGACGACGCTAATTCCCGTCGACCCATGGTGCTAATTCCGGGGGTACTTGTCTCCTTGACGACACAAATTCCCGTCGAGTTTGTACATCAGTTGCCGCCGACACGGCGTGTTGTCCAAACAACATGGCTTGTTGCGCTCCAGAAATCATCCTGTCGGAGCAAAGTTTTGCTCAGATCGCAATAGACACGACGTGTTGATCAAACAACACGGCGTGTTGCATTCCAGAACTCTTCCCTACGACGCAGATCGGAACATACACGGCGTGTCGACGGAGATTCAATTTACTCCTCCGACATCCGACGCGGCGTGTCGCATTTCCACACATGTGTAAGAAGTCAGTCAATTTCGAGCAAAGGAGCTACATGGCGTGGCAACAATTGTACACGACGTGTCATTAGGAGCCTGCCTCTCACCCCCGACAATCTACACGACCTGTCAAGTCCCAGACACGACGTGTCAACAACAATCTGTGCACTTCTAGTTCTAGTTTTGATGTCCTCTAAAGGTCTATTTCTCCTCCAATACTAGATGATAATTAGAACATATTCTTATTTTTTGACCTAGAATTTTTTTTTGCGGGGTCTCTGTCCCGCACCCCCACATTTGTCGGTCAAAGGACCAAACAAATATCCTTTTTGGGTCAAGAAAAGATCCATTTATTTTCTCTATCCGGATCTTAATCAAGTCTGTTTTGCATATTGATTTCGGTTATCGGTCTTCTGCCGACAACCATTCCGACAGTGCCACTTCTTCTCCTACCGAGTAACATTCTGGTAGTGTATCTCCTCTTTCTACCGAGTTTCCGTTCCGGTAGTCTTCTTTTTGTTCTTCTCGACATACTACACACCTCTTGTTTTATCTTTTCCCTTTCCCAGACTCCTATCCATCATGTGTGCGTCTTTCCACGTGTGGGGGGGTCATATTTTCTTTTTTCCACATCATCTACTCACTCTCGTCGTATTTGGTGTGTGGGAGGGAATAGAGAGGAAAGAGAGAGTGATTGAGAGGAGTGTATGAAGAAAACATGAGACAGAGGATATGAGGAGAGAGATAAGAGATGAGATGAGATGATATATTGCAGGCTATCTTTATGGAGCTTCATGTTCTTCAGCACATCTGCGTTACTGATGTCTTTGTGGCGCGTCATTCCCACTTAGCATCACTTTACATTTCAGACAACATTGAAGGATCTCATAGTTGCTAGATTGACACCAAGATTTTCACATTTCGTACCACATAATGTACGTTAGGACAAGAGCTGCTGCGGCTAATTCTGACCTCTAGTCCCTTTGGTGTTGATGACGTTCTAGTTGATCATCCATGCTGCGTTGACTGTGTTCCAGATGGTTGCTTCTTCATCTCCAAAGCTCGTCATCTTCAAGCCTGTGTAAATTTTGTATCTACAAGGATTCATCCAGAGTGATCTTCACCGAGCTTCTTCATCTCGTCTTCTCCTAGCTGCATCTGCTACTTCTACGTGTTGAGACGACACCTCAACACCTCGTCCAGCGTGTTCGTGCTACATTATGCACGTTTGTGGTCTTCTGCGCTAATTCCAATTGGCTACACTTCCTAGACAATTCAAAGACACCTCTACTGCTACATCGACATTGTGCCTCCGTGTTCGTGCCGCCGCGTTTTGTACGTTGGATGTGTTAGATGTGCGCTTATTCCACTCACACATTCCTCTCCAGTGAAGATGGCGTAGTCATGATATTTATAATTGTCTGCTTCATATGTTCTTTGTTCCAGATGCACTTCAAAAGAAAGACCTTTAAAGCTCGAGCGTCTCCATCCTGCAGAACACACCTCAAAGAGGTGTCATTTTTTTATAGTTAGGAAGTATTGTTTAAGGGGGGGTAACAATTTTTGTATGGGGAGTTACGCTTCTATCTTTTATTTGTTGTTTATTTCTTATTGTTCAATCGAATCATTTAACTCCAAGCTTGGACGTGTTCACCCATGCTCCAGCTTGAGGGGGAGTGTTAGAATATTAACCTATTTAGTTAATAGGTTAGTCTATTGTCTGCATGGGCCTATTTCCCATGGCTCATTAGAGTTTCAGTCCGCTTCCTTGTGATTCCTTGTAATTGCCTCCTCTCCTATATATATATATATATATATATATATATATATAGAGTCAGGCTAGAATACACTCGAGTGTACAGATCACGCTGTACACCCCAATGGTGTTTGCCTATCTAGACCATATTTTTTCAAAATCCAATTCATTGATCTTCATGGTGTTACAATAATAATAGGTCACATATAAAATTTAAACTCATTTGGAGGAGTGTAAGTCACTCATCCAAGGACAACAAAATCGACGCACAAAACTAATTTGAAATACATGATTTTTGCCTCCTTTAGATGCATGACCTATAAGTGTCCAAATGAGCTAAAATTTATTATATAGTATGTTCTTATGATAATTAAGAAGATCAATGGTTTAGATTTTTCAAAAATTTATTACATCTTCAAAAATGACTGAGGTGTACGGTGCCTCCGGTACACTCGAGTGTACACTAGCCTGACTCTCTCTCTCTCTCTCTCTCTCTCTCTATATATATATATATATATATATATATATATATATATATATATATAGGACAAGGGTGTACATATCAATATACAACGAATACACTTCTTCACAATATTATTATATAGTAATTATGGAACTAAACTTCCCCGAAGTTGGGCAAAACTTCCCCAGAGTTTCCAACTTCCACCCTAAGTGATGTCGAAACACCACTATGTCGAATTGGTCTCAACTTCGGACCGAAGTTTCCCCCTTGTCGACGAAGTTGGATTTTTATAGTGTATTTTCCTCCCAACATCCTCAAAGTTGTCGATGTTTCCCCGAAGTTGGCGATGTTGGAGCGAAGTTGATATAGCCTAGAACATTTGCCCTAACTAGTGCCCTAAAGGCCATATAAGGCATAAGTGGCGCCTCCAACCATCTTTACAACTTCTATATCAACTCCTATGTTTGTTGGCTGCCACTATTTGTTGGAGAAGATGTTGTAACTACTATTTGACTCCATATTGCATGGAGGACATATGGTGGGATGTATTTCTATATTTGTATTACACATTTAAACCTTGCAACTATAAGTGCACATTGCATTATCGACGTACGTAGGGTTATAGAGTCATGAATAATGTTTTTGTGTTAACATATGTAAGATAGAGTACAGCATAATTAGAAGTTTTTAATCGAAGTTTTCTTCAAATTCACATCATTTTCTTCAAAAAATGGCATTGAAGTTTATCAAAGTTTACGTCTAAACTTCCTCAAACTTTCCACAAACTTCCACTTCCACACCTAGCTAAAACGACACGAATTCGAAGTCCTGCACCTTGATAGTAACTGTTCATATTTGTGACATGCATGAAACAGTGGTTCATTGGTTTAGGCCTGATTGTCTTGGCGTCTCTCAAAGAGAGGTCGTAGGTTCTGTTCCTGTTGGTTATGTTTTTTAACTCTTACAAAAATCTTTTCAGGTTAAATTCTTCACAATCGTAAATCAGGCCCTGCAATAAATGAAATTGTAATTACCACCTTATAAGAACAGCTTCACAAAAACTCTATATTCGTATAAAATTAAGAATACAAATATTAGTCAGCTGTCTTCACAATTGTTAATCATGCCCTGCAATAAATAAAATTGTAATTACAACCTTGTATACAATTAGTTGAAAAAAACTCTAGACTTGTATAAAATATTAAGAATAAAAGTGTACACTCGTTAACTTTGTTAAAATATGTTTCCTGTGTTGCAAAAATTAGTTGACAAAAACTCTACACTTGTATAAAACATTAAGAATAAAAATGTTCACTCCATAACTTTGTTAAAATATGTTTATTGTCAGGTTCACAATGGTCTGTCTTCACAATCGCAAATTAGGCCCTACGATAAAAAAAAAATTACAGTTGCAGCCTTGCAAAAGAAAAATTGACAAAAACTCTAGACTTGTATAAAATTAAGAATAGAAGTTTACACTCCAAAGCTTTGTTAAAATTTGTTTGATGTCAGTCAATAACAACCTTGCAATAAATAAAACCGCCAATAACAACCTTGCAAAAAAAGATTAGTGACAAACTTTAGACTCGTATAAAATTTTATGAATAAAGGTGCACACTGCCACAGTCCATAACTTTGTTAAAATCTGTTTGTTGTCAGGTTCACAATTGTAAAGCAAACCCATAATAAATAAATTTGCAATTACAACTTTGCAAAAAATCTGTTGACAGAAACTGTAGACTAGTATTAAGTATATTAGTATATACACTTTACTGCTTTTCTTTACCTAGTGTATTTTGTTTATTGCTTTTTCTCTTTTACTCTTTATCCCATATGGGTTATCTCTAAATTCTGTACACTCTCTTGTCTTATAAAAGAGAGCCTCCTGTATTCTTTTTAATCATCCAATAATAAGCAATCTCATTTCCAACTTGTAGATGGTATCGGAGCGGTTCGATCCCCCTTAATCCTATTCCCACCAACCCTAGCCGCCATCTTCACCAACCCTAGCCGCCGCCACCTTCTCCTTCTCTCTCTCTTGCTGCCGCCGTTGTCCTGCAGCAACAGCTGCTGCCGCCGCCGCCGCCGTCCACCTCCCTCCCCTCCACGCACCCCCCGCTGCTCCTCTCCTTCTCCTCACCTCTCCCCATCGCTGCCTAGCCTCCCTCCACCCCCACGCCGCCTACCCCCCCTTCTTCTCACTCCGCATGAGGACGACGATTGGTTCAGGCCATGAGGGACCAGACGGGCTATACTACCTAGACGTTCCGAAGACCGCAACATACTTGACATCTTCTGTGACGGGCATCCAGTGGCACTATCGCTTGGGACATCCTTCTGCAGCGTAGCTGAAACAGTTATTACCTAATGTATTAGATTCTATTTTTCATTGTGAGACTTGCCAACTGGGCAAACAGACCCGAGCATCCTTTTCCAAAAAATCATGTATCTAAACAACCGTTTGACAATATTCATGCTGATGTTTGGGGACCCCGTTCTTTGCCGAGTACTTCTGGATTTCGATATTTTCTGAGTTTTATTGATTATTTTTCTAGAACCACCTGGTTGTTTTTGCTACGAGACAGGTCTACGATTCTTGACAGCATCTCTGCTTTCTTTGCTGAGATTCGAACCCAATTTGCTAAACCCATTAAAATTTTTCGAACTGATAATGCCCTAGAATTTGTGCAAGCCTCAGTCAGCCTCCTTTGTCGAAAACAGGGTACCATACACCAAACTTCCTGTGCTTACACGCCACAACAAAACGGAGTCGTTGAACGCAAAAATCGCCACCTCCTTGAAGTTGCACGCACTTTACTGTTTCATTATCATGTTCCCCAGTATTTTTGGCCTGAGGCTATCTCTACTGCTTGTTACCTAATTCACTGAATGCCCTCTTCTGTGTTTGGAAATCAAGTTCCATTTCAGATTCTGTTTCCGGATGCGCCCCTTTTTTTGTGCCTCCGCGTATCTTTGGGAGCACCTGCTTTGTCAAAAACCTTCGTCCCGGTCTAACCAAACTTGATCCCAGAGCGACTAAGTGTGTCTTCCTAGGGTACTCGTGCACTCAGAAAGGATACCACTGCTATGATCCTGTGTCAAAAAAATGGTTTGTATTTGCTGATGTTGTTTTCTTTGAGCATATGCCCTTTTACTCGTCTCCTGGGTCGGCTCTTTCATCGGACTTATTACTGGACACACCTTTATCTATCATGGATGATACTACTGATATTATTGATCCTACTGATACTGCTTCTCCTACTAAAAAGCCGCCTCTAAAGGTATATCACAGAAGACAAAAGACAGTAACTCCCTTTATGGCCCCTCCAACGTCTTCATCCTCCGTGCCAGATCAAACACCACCACAGGTATTCTCTGATCTTGATGTTCCTATCAGCTTGAGGAAAGGAACTAGAACTTGCACTAAACATCCTATTGGAAATTTTTGTATTAATGATAATTTGGGGACTAATTTTGCAAATTTTACTACTGCTCTTTCTGCTATATCTATTCCTAAAAATGCTTCTCAGGCTCTTAAACATCCTGCTTGGCGTCAAGCTATGTGTTAAAGTGTCTATATTAGTCTATTAGTTAAATAAGCTAATTAGTTTAGTGGGCCTTTATATTCCGGCCCGTCTAGTTTAGATTACTTGGGACACAAGTCTCAGGGTTTCTCCCTTGCTCCTATATATAGGACAGGGGTGTCCAGTCTTGTATTGATCTACCACAATCACATTAGTTCAATTCTTTTATTTTAACATGGTATCAGAGTCGTCGCTCCTGAGGGAACCCTAATCCGCCGCCCCGCTTCCCTCTCTCTCCAAGCCGCCGTCTTCTCCCTTCAAGCCACCGCCGCTCCTTTCTCTAAGAGGACAACCGGGCGAGCGCCCGCCTGCGGGCGGCCGCAGCCGCCATCACCATGGCTTGGCCGGCTACCCGCTAGGCATATCCCGGCCTCCATGGTCATCTATTCTTTATTCTTTCATTCTTTCCATACAACACCTTCGCTGCCTATCATAGTAGCCGTCCATCATCATCCGCAACAGTCGCCGCCGTAGGCATCCGCCGTGGTAATCTCCTTCCTCCATCCGAAACCAGCAACTCCGCATCCAACTCCGCACAATAACAGCGCCGCCGCCACCATCAGCAGCAGTAGCCGCCAACAGCCATCTCCACAGTGTCGCCAACCATCAGAAATCGCTTCCCATCCGCAAGGAGCAGCTATCTCCATCTGCTGCAGCAACCCAGCCGCCGCCGCGTCGATACTATCGACCCGAGCGTCGATAGTATCGAGATCAGTCCAGACGCAAAAAAAAATATTCCGTCGATACTCCATCTGCCGCAGCAGCTCAGCCGCCGCCGTGTCGATACTATCGACCCGAGCGTCGATAGTATCGAGATCAGTCCAGACGCAAAGAGCATTCCGTCGATACTATCGACAATTTCGTCGATGGTATCGAGATTCAATCAGTCGTTCGTTTGAAGCCTTCATCGCCGCTTTGGAGAGGCTCCGCCTTGGCTCCGCATGCAATTTCTCCAGAGTCACGCAGGAGACCCTTTGTCATCTCCTATGGTGCGACAAAGTGCTACACCAACGAACGTCATATTTGCCATCATCCGCAAGCTGTTCTTCCACTTCATCATCATCCCGGCGATCTTCATCTTCCATTTGCTGCTATCTGCATCATCATGCTACTGCTGTCCCTACGCCATCACCTGCTGTCTTCATCATCATTACTCCATCATCATCACTCCATCGTCACCTCCCATCTATGTCTACTCCCATATTCATTATGCCCTCTATTGCTATTCGGATCATTAATCGGTCCTCCCTTTTCGGGTCGGGACTAGATCCATTTATTTTTCTATCCGGATCTCATGTTGACCCATTTAGTATACTCTCTTTAGCTATCGGTTTCATTCTCCACATATTATCCATTTTCTTTCCCACCCACCCATATTATGTGAGCATCCCTTTTCCACATTACGGGGGGGGGGGGTCATATATCCATTTCTCCACACCAAACGCTCACTTTCGTCGTATTTGGTGTGCGGGGGGGATAGAGAGGAGAGAAAGAGATGAGAAGAAAGAGAGAGCGAGCATGAGAGCATATGAGAGAATGTATGAGAGAGAGAGAGTATGAGATGATGATATATGTATTCATATTATATATATTCCAGGCTATCTTCATGAAGCTTCACATTGTTCAACACACCGGTTCTCTACTTGAGCCAGCAGTGAAGATCCAGCGTCGACACCATATCCGTTGTTGATGATGTATTCCTTCAGCTGCATTCATATGAGACAGATAGGTGCTTCTTCAGAAGCTCAGAGTTTTATCTTCACCGAGCTGCTTCATCACGTCTCTCCGAGCCGTATCTGATGTATCGACATCGCCTGTAGCTGATCCTCTTGGGACTTTCCTTGATGGATGATATCTACTACTCTGTCAAGCCCCCATGGTTCATGCATCGTATCAAGCAGCAGATCGTCCGTCCGCGTTCGTGCCGCGTTAAGCACGTATTCCAGTGGCGACTTACTGTAGTATCAGGTCCATTCGTCCACACTATATCCGCGTTCGTGTCGCGTTAAGCACGTATTCCAGTGGCGCATACTTTAGCCTACAAAGTATCTTCAGATGTCTTCATTTCAGATGCACTTCAAGGAAGACCTTCTTCAAAGCTCGAGTATCTTCAGTCTGCAAAGTCATCATCACTATTTGATTCAGGGGGAGTATTGATTAAGGGGGAGTAACATATTTTGTATGGGAGTGATATTTATCTTCATCTTTCATTTATCATTTCTTTTTATTGAGTCCTGTAACTCTCCAAGCTTGGACATGTGTTTCACCCATGCTCCAGCTTGAGGGGGAGTGTTAAAGTGTCTATATTAGTCTATTAGTTAAATAGGCTAATTAGTTTAGTGGGCCTTTATATTCCGGCCCGTCTAGTTTAGATTACTTGGGACACAAGTCTCAAGGTTTCTCCCTTGCTCCTATATATAGGACAGGGGTGTCCAGTCTTGTATTGATCTACCACAATCACATTAGTTCAATTCTTTTATTTTAACACTATGGAAGCTGAAATGCAGGCTCTTACTGAACACAACACCTGGCAGCTGGTTGATCCTCCTGTAGATTGTTCTCCAGTTGGTTGTCGTTGGGTATTTACTGTGAAATATCAACCGGATGGCACGGTTGAACGGCTGAAGGCGAGACTGGTTGCTAAAGGCTATACACAAACTTATGGGGTCGATTACTTTGAGACTTTTTTTCCTGTGGCTCGGCTGAACTCTGTTCAGATTCTTATTTCTGTTGCTATTAATTCTGATTGGCTCTTGTATCAACTTGATGTAAAGAATGCTTTTCTGTATGGGGACCTACATGAGGAGGTCTACATGGAACAACCCCCGGGATTTGTGCTTCAGGGGGAGTCCTCTAAGATCTGTAGGCTGAGGAAGGCTATTTATGGTTTGAAACAGAGTCCCCGTGCTTGGTTTGATAAACTGAGTACTATTCTTCTGAAATTTTCCTTTAGACGCTCTCAATCAGATCACTCTGTTTTTGTCAAAAATACTATTGCTGGCATTGTTATCCTTATTGTATATGTTGATGACATCATTCTCTCAGGGAGTGATCCTGCAGGCATTCAGGCTACCAAGTGCTATCTGGAGAAACAATTTGTTACCAAAGACCTTGGTTCTCTGCGGTATTTTCGTGGGATTGAAGTTTCGCGGTCCTCTTTTGGTCTTTGTTTGTCTCAACGCAAATATGTTCTGGATCTGCTTTATGAAACTGGACTTCTAGGTGCTAAGCCTGCTAGCACACCTCTGGATCCAAATACTGACTGGGATGATGAGAACTCGCCTGCCTATCCTGACCATCATCAGTATAGACGCATGGTTGGTAAGCTTATTTATCTGACTGTTACACGAGCTGATATTACTTCTGCTGTCGGGCTTGTTAGTAGATATCTGGATAAACCCCGACAATGTCACCGGGACGCTGTTTGCCACATTCTTAAATATTTGAAGAGCTCTCCTGGGAAAGGCCTGCCATATAAGAAACATGGTCACTGTAAACTCCTTGATTATTCTGATTCTGACTATGCTGGGAGCAAGCTTGACTGACGCTCCACTTCTGGCTACTGTACATTTGTGGGAGGAAACCTTGTTACTTGGCGAAGTAAGAAACAGACAGTGGTTGCTTGCTCAAGTGTTGAAGCTGAATATCTCGCCGTGGCGCATACTACCTGTGAGCTATTCTGGATTCAGAGCCTGCTGAAGGATTTTGTTTTTTCTGATTCCTCTCCTATTCCGATGTATTGTGACAACAAAGCTGCAACATTTATTGCCAGTAATCCTACTTTTCATGAGCGAACTAAACACGTTGAGGTTGACTATCATTTTGTTCGCAAAGCTGTCTTTTCTGGCCAGATATCTACTCCCTATATACATTCTTCTGATCAGGTGGCTGACATATTCACTAAGATTCTTTCAAAGACGAGATTTGCTACTATGACATCCAAGCTGGGCATGATTGACATCTACGCTCCAACTTGAGGGGGAGTTAGTATATACACTTTACTGCTTTTCTTTACTTAGTGTATTTTGCTTATTACTTTTTCTCTTTTACTCTTTATCCCATATGGGTTATCTCTAAATTCTGTACACTCTCTTGTCTTATAAAAGAGAGCCTCCTGTATTCTTTTTAATCATCCAATAATAAGCAATCTCGTTTCCAACTTGTAGAAAGTATTAAGAATAAAGGTGTAACCTCCATATAAAAAAAAGGAGAAAAACCTCGTAAAAGAGAATATGCCTATCTAGGAAGCACGTACACTTCAAAACAGGTGTTGTATCCGTGTCCAACACTTATTGGACAGCCGTACTCCGTGGATACGCCTAAATATGTATTGGACGCTTCTCCAGCCATGTCCAACACTTATTTTTGTTTTTTATCGGTGGACACGGCTTGGGCACGGTCTAGACGCATCCTAGACGCGGCCAAGCCCATTTACAGAGCATAAAAAAAAAACAAGCTTGCCTCTCCAGTCTGCACTAGTTCTAGTCATATAACGATGCAGCAAACAACATGTCTTCTGTAGATCAAATCCATCTCTATTCGCAAGAGGGCAGCAGCTGTATTCTTGCTATTCTTATCGCATATCTAAGTTTAGAGCAGCAACAACTGTCGCCCTACTCTTGTTTTTATTTAATCTCTCAGCTGATTCATCTGTTCTTGGGCTTGGGGCGTTCCTCTATTTCTGAAAAACTGATTAACTGAGGTAAGCTATCAACCTTTATCCATTATTACCTTGTTCTATTAATGTTTCTATTTTTATCACTTTCTTGACTATCCAGTTATGCATTTATATCAGTTGCTTTTGTGTATCTAAATAAATTCTTTATGAACAGTCCCAGAATTAATATGACATCTCTCGAGTAATGGCTACTGACTTAGAGACTCTTATGTATGTCTAATGGTCAATATTCTGAAATTCAGCAGCTTAGTACATCATTGGAAGTGGATCCCAAAAGTCTTAGATTAGGCTACTGCAACTGTGAAAATTGCTTATTGTTTATAAAAGTCCCCAATCTTTTGTCTTTTGATTCTTTTAGACTTCAAAATTCACACAACTTAAGTTCTTGAGGTTTCTTTACATCATTTCATGTGAGCCTCCACCTTTTCATGTTTCAACAACCCTTAGGTACACATGTTAACGGTCGGTTTGCTGACCGTTATTCCTCTTGGAAATACCAAATCACATCTAGATGATGGCAAGACTAGGTGTATACATTCAGGTCATTAACAAAATTTTTCTTGAGAGTTTAATACACTCTCTCAACAGAGTTCCCTTACGAAGTGACTATCAACTTTTATGTGCCTTTGTATTTCATACAAGATGGATTGCTACCAACATAGGTTACCACATCACATTGTTGTAACTTGTAACAATATATAGGCATAGGTGTGGTAGTCCTCACATTAAACTATTGAAGGAGTAGTTGTTCCATCATCTGATGTGCAATATGAGTCACATCGCTATATTCAGCTTCGGCACTTGGCCTAACAACCACATTTTATAAGTTAATGATGCTAAGTCACTTGGTTGCCTACAATCAAAATGCAATATCTAAAGGTTATATCTGCATGCTTATAATGAGCATCAAAGTAGTCAAGACTATCAGTTTGCCTATGCTTTTGAAGCATCAACCACTTACTAGAAGATCCAGATAACATAGCATGTGACATGTCGACTCTAAGCTTACTTTGGTTTGTCCATGTAACAGCTAATCAAATTAACAAAAGAGATACCAACTTATGTTATATATACATAAGTTTCCCAATAAGCATTTTGTAGCTTCCAAACTCAAGACATCATGAGGGGATAGAACATGGAAGAGGGGATACAAGCCAGCCTAGAGGAGGGAGTCTCCTAGAAGAGTCATCAGCCCTAGCCAAAGCATACGCCGTAACAAGGGATGGAGGTGATGGTTCTTATAGACATCATGACGGGATAGCACGTGGAAGAGGGGATACAAGCCAGCCTAGAAGAGGGAGTCTCCTAGAAGAGTCATCAGCCCTAGCCAAAGCATCGGTCGTAACAAGGGATGGAGGTGATGGTTCTTGTAGACAACAGTCCTAGATGGGGTAGAGACGAAGGTCAACGGAAGTTGTTGTATAGGGTGACTCGTTTGAGACGGGGAATTGACATTCCTTTCATAAGGTCTGAAGATCAGGCGATTCATTTAGTTACCAAGTCCCTGACAAAGAATAAATTCTACATTCTGAAAGACAAGTTGGGCATGATAAACTTTTTACACCAACTTGGAGTATCATAATGTTATTTTATCCCTTTTGTCTTTTATTATTCAGTTCCTAATCACTGTAGCCTGTTAAAATCCCTAGTAATGACTGTTTTGCTATTATTTGAAAAGTAAAGGCCTTGATTGCTGTGCCCTCGCTATGTTGTAATAGGCATCTTCCTTCTCACATTCTCTATTCAAGTTGATTGAAAGGAAACTCACCAGTTTTCTATATAGATGGGAGACCCAACAAAGGAAGTTTCTGAGGATAGCCAGGATGCTGCTCAATCATGTAAAGCAAAAGCAGTAGCTGCATTGACAGAAGGTAGGAAATAGACTTGTTTACGAACTACTGCCGTATTTCAGATCATTCATGTGGCATTTTTAAAAATTAGAGTTGTTTTCACACAGATAAATTGGAGGAAGCCATCAAACTTTTGACTGAAGCTATCATTTTCAATCCGAAATCAGCTATCCTTCTTTCTTACAGAGGTACTGAATATTCCTGAAATTGCTACTTAGAAATCATTGTTTATAACCTCTCTATGTATTGGTCACTTCTATATTTTCCTCAAATTTCAGCCAGTGTCTTTTTGAAAATGCAAAAACCAAATGCCGCTATCCGCGATGCTAATGCAGCTTTACAGGTTCTTGTTTACTTGCTTTTAAAATTTATTGAGCCAACATATCATGTTAAACTTAACCTAGTTTACTAACCAGCCCTTAGAATGTGCAATGTACCTTTTTTTGTTTTTTTTGCTAACAGTTAAATTTTGATCCTTACCTAGTTTCTTGATCCCATTTTTTTTCTAGATAAATCCTGATTCTGCCAAAGGATATAAGACCCGGGGTTTGGCAATGGCTATGTTAGGCCATTGGGAAGAGGCAGCTAATGATTTACACTTGGCTTCTAAATTAGATCATGACGACGAGATAGGTTCAGCTCTGAAGAAGGTTAGCTTCATAAAGTTCTTAGGAAAAAGTATTAAGAAACTTTAAATTATGTCACCATCCTGTATACAGGTTGAACCAAATGTCAAGAAAATTGAAGAACATCGTAGAAAATATGAACGCTTAAGGAAAGAGAGGGACATGAAGAAAGCTGACTGTGAAAGACGTAAAGCTGAAGCTCAGGTTGCTATGTCTCATATTCACTAGCCATTTTATCAGAATTGCTACCTATCATTATGATTGTAATTTCGGAGGCGTCAAACTTTTGTGTTAGCAACTGCTTTTTTACCATGTTTTCATTTGTGTTTCTCAAACAGAGGGCCGAACTTGATTCGAAACATCTCGCAGCTCTCCAGGAAGGTAGGTGCTAGTTTTCCTTCAGTAACTCATGTACTGAAATTTTTGGTCTTCAATTTGTAGAACTGTGATGCCTTTGATTATCTTGATATCTAAGGAGGGAGCAGCTAGTTTGGCATGATGTTTTCGTTTCTGAACTTGCATTCGAGCCAGCAATCACTGTCTGTTACTTTGGATTCCATCGTTGCACTTATTCATAGCTCAACTGTTTGGTATCTTATTTAAGAAGGGATAGATGTTTGATGTATTCTTGTATTGAATACTATATTCCAATTAGTTTGTTTCATTTCCCTTTTCTACACGTGTTGTTTTGCTATGTGGAAGAGTAAAAAACGTACTTTTTAGTCAACTGAATTCACCTGTAGGACAGGATGCGAGAACTGCAAGGAGCTCTTCTAATATTCTGCGTTGCTATCCTATTATGATGTCAATACGTCCTATTTTTTCAAACTTGTGCCGGTGAATGCTTTATTGTTTGATTTTACTCTCTTTTCTTCTTCTCCTAATAGGAAGCGTCCACGGCATCCTTTCGGCAGATGAGTTGGGAACCAAGTTGGACGCCGCATCAGCCCTCTCTCGTCTGGTTGTTCTATACTTCACTGCTGCATGGTGTGGCCCGTGCCGCTATGTCAGCCCTGTGTATACGGAGTTAGCAAGAAAGTACCCAAAGGCCGTGTTCCTGAAAGTTGACATTGATGAGCTAAACAATGTGGCTCGGCGCTGGGGTATAGAAAGCGTTCCAACGTTTATATTCGTTAGGAATGGCAGAGAGATAGATAAAGTGGTGGGAGCTGACAAGAATGGGCTGGAGAAGAAGCTCGAGGTTCATGCTAACAAGTGACCTTGAGTAGGTATTTGGAACTTTCTGCCTCAGCAAATACGGTGATGCCCGAGCGTATTCCTTTCTCGGCTGCTGTTATGAAACCTGAAGCGTGGCCCTTTCCCTCCCTTTCCAGTCTGAATCATCTCTTTGGTAGTCTACAGACTAGAATTCTAATGGGTTGGTGCATATCTGCCGTGGTTGTTATATTTGCTTCCACATTATAATCCTAAATGGAGGTATAATTTATAGAAAAGGGACTCCATCCCTAAAGGATAGAAAATTTCATATACCTAAGCCTTATTTTGCACACTTCCCAAGACTTTTGGCATGATCGAATCATATGGATATAAAGTGTACTAGCTAGATAACTTGTGTTTCAAAAATCATTCCAATTAGATATGTGTTGCACATTCATTTAAAAGTTTCATGACCATGCAAATGCGTGGTAACTCTGAAAATCAGCAGCTACCGTTGAAATGTTTTAGTTTATATCTAATAAAGTAAAAATGTGATTATCATGAAATTTTAACATCATCTAATCCAAACTATATAGTTTGCATTTGTATAGTTGGATTTCATTAATTACCACTTGAATCATGCTAGATAGACTCCGGTATATGATAGGAAATTTCCTATACTCTTGGGTATAGGCTCCCCATCCTCAATTTTAACATGTAACTTACATTGCAGCTGGTGTAAATTTAACGTCGTTCCCCCAGTATATAAGTGCCAAACAGAACTATTATTGGACAACATATATTATGTATTCTGAGTCCATGCATCAAATATCGGACAACTGAGCTGTTGATCCAGATGAATTGCTGTATTGGATCATACCGGGTGGATGGATCTACCTAGTATGGATTCAACTAAGACCATTTAAGACTGGCAAAGGCGTCCAAACTCTTAATTTCTATTTTGTCGAGGATTACGCTGGTTCGCATGTTCTGTGCTGTTTTCATTAAGTTTTCTTTGGCTCTCACATGTGTCGCGCGGTGCTCTTCATCATGAATGTTCTATTTTTGTATTAACCAAACAACGGGCCAACTTTACTTACCAGGTGGTGACTTGCTTGCCTTGTTTCTTGTAGCATCCAACAAATGGGTTGTGAGATTGATTGTTCCAAACAACCAAAAAATGAAGTCTTATCCACCCAACTCTAACAACACTAAGTTTAGATCTGAAGTCAAGTCCCACTGGGTTACTTGGGAGAATGAAACACAAGAGGTCATATATTCCAGACAATCAATACCAAAGGGATGTTGAATTGATGGCTCCATCTTCCATTCAAGGGTGATTGCATACAAATTCACTAAATTTCTCTATGAAAGACCGTATGTATGCTTCAACTCCTTTACAAATTCCAATCTCATCAAATGTAGGAGTTGTTAATATAGTTAATAATCACAAGGAATCAAAGCTAATCACAAGATGTCTAAAATATAGTATAAATCCAACACCATTTCTTTACCCCAAAATAATACCACTATCTTCAGTAGGATCTGAGAGCAAGGAGAAAGGATTTCCAAACTCTTCCAGATATATAGAAGCAACCATAATGTGAGAGGAGAGTGTTGGAGCCATGTGAGGCATGGACGACGTGCTACCTATTGGTATTTGTATGAATCAGAATGATCTTAGCTCATTTCACTTTCATATTACTTGTCGTTTGCATCTTTTGTAAGCTGCAAATATTTAGGACCACATTTGATAGGCTTAGACGATTCATTCTATCTAGCTTCATAACATCTTGCTTCACCACTTTCGTGTTTAAGAAAATGTGGAGAATAAACTCTTCAAATAGTAGTTCACATACCATGGTATGACCGAAGAAATCATGGTATACGTAGAAATAGAAAACTACTATTTTTGAATCAATGTTGTCCTACCTAAGAAAGAAAGACACTTATCTTTCCATAAATTGGCCCTTCTCATATGTTGACCATATAATTTTAAAAACATATTTTTGTATCTTTCTAAATGTGGTGATATCTTATTAATTTGATTTGTTCTCAATGCCTGGGTGCTAGGTGACGTTACCTACTTGAGCTGCATTACTTAACTGGATGAGGGGCAAATTTGGAAATGTGTTGTTTTCTTCATTCATGTTCCTTCAAGAACTCGTTAATACGAAGAAGGATCTTCTCTATACGTTGAATAGGGATACTACAATGTCTACTACAAAGATAAAAAGCAAACACTTCCTACTAGATCAACTTCCCTACAAATCAGTTCGAAGTTTCTTGAGAAAAACAAGATCAATTCGATGATAACAAATCCCGTTATTTAAACATTTTTGACAAGGGCACCGCTTTCACTATTGACGTGTATAATAATTAACGAGTCTCTAAATTGGTGCAAAAATGATTTTGGAAAAAGATAAAAAGTCAAATTTGATAAACCTTCTCTATAATCTCCCAACTGACATGGTTATAAGCCAACATCACGTCAACTTTCAAGATGACGCTTTTTTTATGCGTGTTGGTCACAAAATAATCCCTTAGTCAACATTATGTTAATAGATACATCCCCCTGAATGAAAATTGCACTATTCTAGTCAGCGATCAGCTTGGGAAGTTGCTAGGTGGGATTTTCCATATGATTGATTATTACAATCCCCTCAAGTGAAAATAGAGAAGTGCCGGAACAAATGCTTCCCTACATTTGTGTACAAGAATCCACATGAAAAAACTTCTAAAAAGAGGCCGAAGAAAATTTGGGAAAGCATGATCAAACCTGAGGTCCTCATGAGGTCTTTACTTATTTTCTATGTAACAAGGAAAAAACTATGACAATTCATCCCTACTTTATCAAGTAAACCCTAGTTTATCATTATGATTAGTGCATAGAAATCTTTTTCACTAGTAAAATTCTTTTTATTCATTTTATATATTTTAATTGATGCATAAAATGTGTTGTATAGTAATCATGAATGGATTCCTAGATTTGAGAACTAGGGTTTTTGTTGGAGTCAACTTGAAGATGTATGGGATTCAAGTAAGGAAAGTAAAAAATAAACTTGATAATGATGTTTTGATCTTTTTGAAATGGTGCATTAGGGATAGAAATACCTTGTGAAGGTTTTTAGATATTATCATACATATTAGAGAACAATGTCAATTAACTTTAAGGAATTTTAAAACACTCCTAGTTGAAGGAATGAGTTGACCTCTTGAAAGTTTGGCTATTTTTCCGAAGGTAACTTCTTCATTATGACTTGGTTCATCATATGATAGTGAATGCATATACACATTGACACATCCTTCATTTTCATAAACAATATAGGAGATTCTTAGGGAGAAACATTGAGATGGGAGTGGTGATAGGTACTATATCAATGAATAACTTCACCTATCTAGCACGAGGAAGTCTTGGCATGTTGAAATGAAAAATATTAGGGAGGTTTCATACCGTGTCGATGTCTTCCATCTTAGGTGGTGAGGATAAAGAACTATAGTTTCCATGTAGGCCCTATATCTAGATGATATGAGTTCTCAACCTTTATTAGTTATATGAGAAATTGTATATCATCTTGCTTTTTTTCTTTGTTTCAAAAATACTTACCATTAGGGTGTGTGACGATGACCTTCTTCTCTTCATAGAATAAACCTACATAAAAGGTAGTGAATCAATCCATACCCATAATGATGTCAAAAGTAGTCATTTCTTGGAGGTGAAGTGCATCTCAAATATCTTTCCAGATATACAAAGGTACGAAGAGTGAATTTTGAGATGAGAAGATATAATCGTGCCACCAGGGGTTTCTACATCCTGAATGTTATCCAAAATGTAGGTTGTAGTTCTAACATTGTTAAAATTTAAAATATATAAATGAATGAGAATACCCATAATCAAAAAGTTCTTATATAAGATGTTGGTTCAAGTGCACGATACCTTTAATCACTACCATATTTGTATTTCAATGTTTACTGCATAGATGTGTCCGGCACGACTTCTTACCTGGGGTCTACGACCTTGGTTGTTGTTGTTTATCTATGCATGGTACTAATACTTCTATGTGCATGTGGGTGAGATACGGTTGGTCCTCTTACAACTCATGACATTGAAACTTGATGTGCCCCTCTTGACCACACTGATGAAAAATTGAATGTGTGTCACATTTCTATGAAATAAGAACTCATGTGTTGCATTTGTTAGGGAAGTGGTGTCGATTGAAACCAGATTCACTTTGCATGCTTTATCACATCACAAGGACTTTTTGTTTTGTTATTTTTGTTTAGAATTGGGTCTTGAAAACCTGAGTACACCTTGGTTGCTAGTTAATTATCCACCATTTGCTAAAACATGAGAGAAAACTGTAGGACCAAGGTACTTTTGATGTTGTAGTTTAGGATCTCATGTAAGAGGATTCTCTTGAAGGGCCTCCTTATAAGACACTCACATAGAACTCAAGCAACATGAATCTTAACACAATCAAATATAGACATGTTATTGTGCTTCAAGATGTAGATCTCAGTATCCTCCTTCTATAGAGTTATAGATGACACTTGCTTCTCATGAATTATCATATGGAACTACTCACATGACAAAGAAGAAATGTCGTATGTGCACACAATGCCATTCCATCACATGCAAACTAGACCGTCAAGTACTTAGGAAAAAGTCATACTTTATGAAGAGGGGGCGTGCCATTCCATCCAAGATGTGTTCCTAGGACAACACCCAATCATCTTATATGTACACCGTGTTTTTCTCATTATACCCTTATGTACGCAACTCTATTTTTATGAAGCTCGTCAACATGAACCCACAATATATCCATAATGGGGATGTTGGTGAGTGATCACATCCAAATTTTGGTTGTTCTCATGGCTATTAAAATAGTTCCACTTTGCCTTGGAATAAAGCAAAACATCCACTAGTATGCATGAATCTTGACATTTTCTACTTTCTTGTAGAATTATTGTGGAAGTCACTTTTTGACCTCAATTCAACCTCAAATGATGACACATTTGACTACTCATTCAAAGCTACTTCTCAAGCTTGCTTTGGCACATGAAAATCTCAAGGCACTGACAAACGAGGCCCCACCATGCTGAATAGACCTCCTGATAGGGATTTACTATACACCCTAAAACACAAGTGCATGCTATCAGAGTAATATAGGCCAATGAGGCCTGAATATCGAACACAGGTAACATGAATCCAGAAACTATTACTAACAGCAATGCGATCAACTAGGCCGATAAAAACTTTATTGAAGGTTGAATTATCTAAAGTAGAAAATAAATATAAATTATTAGTTATTGATCTCAATTGCAGTGAATTCCTTAGGATTATGGTTTCACCTCGATTAACATTGCAATTAACATTATGGCATTAAAAATATCTCTCCTAATCCTGGACTAAGAGCCTGTAGAAAGAATTACCCTCTCTCACGGTGTAACTCACTGCATAATCTAATATTAATCTCACTCTCATATCGATTGTGTTATTATTTAGGTGCTTTATCGTAAAATCTGGGTAATCTCTTCACATTCAAAAGCCACATTTCTCAAAGGGCGATATAAAACATGTATTTCTATGAATTTTCAACCATTAATTTCCTTTTCAAAGCAATTAAAGGTCTAATTAACTATCTATGATGATCAAGCATGGATAGTTTATGAAAATATTATAGAAGTAAGTTTAGAGATTAAGAGAAAGTGATATATTTATGTATAAAATTCCATTACAATGCATAATCGGTCTACTCTCGGGTCCTAAGGAACAAGGGGTTTAGCCTCGCATGGTTTCCATTGTCAAATACATGAAAGAGGAGAAGAAGAATGTGGGAAACATCTAGAGAACTAAAAGAACCCCTGAAGAAGAGATGGTTCGGTTGATCTCCTCTGGAAAACATGATGATTTTCTACCTTTTGACTGCAAATCCATCCTCTGAAGGTGCTTGAATCTCCCAGAACATAGCCTTCTTCTCTGCTTTCTCCTCTCCTTGCTCTCGACTACTGTCCAACAGAATAGAATGAGATCATTAGGTCTAACCGAATTCCACTTAAGTCATAGAAGTGACTTAGGGCGTCATTTATTGTTAGTCTTCAGATGAAACTTAATTTTCAGATCTGCCTGATCTCGTCGTATCGGTACTATTGACTGTGTGTTGGTACTACCAACGACTTCGATAGGTGCGGTCACCTGGGCATATGTCAGTACTACCGAGCTTGGAGTCGATAGTATTGAGTTTCCTCAACAATTATGAGTCCATCCATGTGATGACATTGGTGTTGGTATGTATGCCTAGAGAGCCAACCATATGATGATTGTAATGGCATAACTTGTAAATGATTTGGTCAATGATAAAGGCAAGCTTCTAATTTATTAAGTTTGTTCATTTATGAGATAATAAAATAACATAATAAATGTCTAGAGAATGATATTACTCGATGATGTATGTCTTTAGGCTGAGAACCTGAACAATGAGATCATACATATGTTAAAAGTATATGCATTCTTGTTATGTCCCTGATCGGTTGTTATTGTGGAAGGTAAATAGACAACAATAAAACATAAGATCAGAGTATGAATTGGTTGATGAAAAAATCTCATTAGTCATGATGTGGCGATATCAAACCAAGCACACAGATAGATGTTAGAGAATAATGTATCAGACAGACCCACCATAAGAGTGATACATGGAAACTTTAACTAGGTAAGTCAAAATCACATCTTACAGTGATGGTGGTGTTTGGGGTTCTTAGACCTAAAATCACTGCACCCATCACATGTTGTTCGGTATGCTTTGACATCATCAAACACAATCCTGAAACATGGGTTGTTATAAAGGTGATAATTGGGTGAATGTGCCACATGGGGAGTGATTGTGAGTGATAGAGATGGAATTTGTCCCTCCTAAGGGAGTATGATATCCAAGGCCTCTTGATTAGAGAGACTGAGAAATGTGTCGCCACATACATGTGACTCAATATGTGATATTAAGCTTACATATATCTCAGATAGTATGCTATGGTTCAAGAAGCAAGATTGAATAATAATGTGGATGACCGTTCCATGCCTCTAGTTCAATTTGGATATCAATGACAAAGGAACTATACAAATATTATAACACCATATACAAATTGTAGGTTGAAGTTGTTCTCCAACTTTCCATTTACTTGGATAGCAATGATGTGTAACTAGACACCACTCATTGCTTGTGTTGTCATAAGTTGTTATGGACATTCACTGCCAATACAATCCGGGACCTATAGTGTCACACACATAGGAACTCATCTAGAGGAGGAGTTTGATATTTAATGATGATTGAATTGATTATTAATGTATTTAGGTACCCAATTCATGCAACAAATTAGCTGACTAGACTGCCAAATGATCAGTTCAAGTGTTGATACTGTCGTTTGGAGTGTCAGGCCGATTGTATTGTACATTGGCTGGAATTCAGCATGACCCAGCCTGCGAGATGCCCGTCTCACTTGTGTGAGATGACCGTCTCGAGTGATGTGAGATGCCCACCTCATCTACACCAAATGATTATTTTGGGGGTGCAATTTGATTGCATCAAGGATTGGTGTTTACGTCATGACATAAACTAATTGGAATTGAATTGCCAACATATGTACAGAACTGACCGTTTTTGTAACGTCCCCAGATTTTCACCTTCTCAAAACCCCATGGAAATGAGAAGACAAAATCCGAAAACATTAAGCAATTGTATCAAAGTGCGTTGCGGAAGCAATATACGCCTACATGAACGTTCAATATAACAACACCATAACATTTCTCAGCAGTCAACATGTAAATTACTGTTGGGTTTTGTGGAGAAAACATGCGTGGTGGAAGCAACTAAATCCACGCAACCCGTAACAGGATCTCGTCGATAACAGCGTATTCGGAAATAGGTTTGCGGGATATACCTTATCGCGGAGCAAGTCCGGCGATGTCCCGCTGCACGACGGTGCAACGCTGCTTGTCAAACACGGACGGATCTTCTCTCCCGTTCGCTGTCGCAGGTTGATCCGGCGATGCTCCTTTGCGGCGGTGACGTACGTTGCTCGCAACATGTACATGTGGTCGTCGACATCCTCCGAACGCAGGCGTCAAGGCGTCTGCGTCTCTACTTCGTCCACGCGGATGGACGGAACTCCACGTCGCGCTTCTCAAGCCGGCGGGAAGGAGCGTGTCTCTGCGGCGGCGTGCTAGCGGCGCGTTGCTCTCCTTTCTCTCCTAAGGACTACGACGGCTAGGTTTACGTACGTGAGCGTAAACGGAAAAACCTCTCTCTATCTTATATAGATATGGGTCGTCGATCCTCCTTTAAATAGGATACGAAGGGAAGTAGGGTTTCCTAAACCCATTAGTAAACAGAAACGTTGCGTTAATTAAAACGCTCATGGATTAATTAGAATATTCCGAAATTCATTAATTGACCAAATAATCACATTAATTGATTAATTAATATCCGACTCCATGTAATCACTTGGGATGGCTCTACGGGCATACATATACCAACAATTACAACACAAATTACAATTGCATATTGAAAGAGAATTTTACACAAGTCTAAATATGTATGCTAACAAGATCTACACAATAGGTACAACCTAGACAACTGCTCACTTCCCGTCTTTTATTCCACGCTAGCTCTGAACCTAAAACATACGTAAAAAATCAAATCAACACACAAGGTGTTGTGCACGTGGGTAGAAAGATACATAATAATATGCTTGCATAATTTAAAGTAACTTGAGAAAGAAAGAGTACAAGAAAACATTTTTAAAGTGATAATTAGGTAAACACATATTTTAGATGTCTTTTGATGCGTTTGTACTACTAAGTGGTGTCGCACTTCATTTTTCCCCGCCCCTTGGGCTATGGAGACCGAGTGCCGACCTTATATTTAGAGGGGAGAGAGAGATGTCACACTTTATTTTCCCCACCCCTTGGGCTATGGGGACCGAGTGTCGACCTTATATTTAGAGGAAGAGAGAGAATTGAGGGAGACAGAGAGAGCATATATACACTTAGTAGCTACAAACCATCTATATTCTTTTTATATTCTTTAATGTTTTGTGGAGCATATACTACTAATACACATCCAAGAATTTATATGCAAACACAAACATCCAAAGTACATCATATCATAATGCATTCATGAAAACTAGTCTTATACTTAATGAAACCCACATACCTGAGTTCAGAGATTCTTTATACATCCATGATCATCTAAAACTTTGTCCATGACCTGATTAATAATAATTAATTGTCATTAATACAAGTTCACCATTATTAATGATATTTAAGTTCTATTCAGGATTTTGGTCAAACCTAGGTTCAAACAGACCTTAACTGGTTTATAATATTTTTCTACTGATCTAAAAGTCATTATTGGGGTCTGGTCCAAATTTCATATTTTTCTGATAATTGGTCTATTTTCTATTATTAATAAGGGATTCAAATAATCTAATTAGGCAATAATGAGAAAAGGTATACAATTGCTCAATAATATATAAGATCGGGGTCCAAGTTTAGTTTCTAGATGATAATAGGGTTGAAACTAATTTTTCTCATATTTAATCTCAAATATTTACTAATTATACTATTTAAATGCAGAATTCTCATCTAAATTATACATCATCAACTTAAATATCTCAAAAGTATGATATATAAATTTTATAAGAAACATGGCATTATTTTGAGACTAGGGGTGTGTTTCGGGAATTTTTAGGACAAGGAGCTATTTATTAGGCATTTTCTAAGATCAGACCTATTTATTGAAAACATATAAGTATTTACCTTCAAAACAAGTCGAACCTAACCCAGGATCCGCTGAGTCCAGTGTCCAATAACCCGGATAGGGACACTCGCAAGTTAGTCTTCTCCTTTGTTTGTGCGACTGTCTCATCCCGATTTCCAGCGCCGCCGCTGCCTGGGTTTAGTGTGAAGCATCTCGCGATCTCCCATCCTGGATGCACTCCTATGCCTAAGCATCGTCTTGAGGCTCAGCTCCTGTGAGCTCTGGCATACGTGCATTGTCCAGGGTCTGACACCCATTTCTCTCTAGTACACGATCTACATCACGAACAGGAGTTCGACTCCAGAGCAGGCGTTGCCGTCGTGATTTGATGAAGCTCCAGTGAGATCGAGTCCACCTCGACTGGAACCTCTATGATCAAAGATAAATCTGTTGATCTCCGTCTGACCTTAATGATATGAATCGACAAGGACTCGAGGTTCCTCTGCGCTTCAGGTCGCCGCACCAACCATCCCGTTCTCGTCATGGCACATGCGTGATGTTCTGGAGGAGTCGAGGAGTCCTCAGACGAGGTACACCACTATCATTTCACCTCCTGGAAGCTGTATAGTCAAGATAACCGATCTGAGGTGTGCCATGGCATGGCGTCATCGAGCCTTAGGGATCTGGATCCTTGACGATGTCCCAGTTTATAGTGGTGGCAGCAGGGATGACATGGCAGGGCTGGTGAAAGTGAGTTCATGGATTTCATCACTACACTCTGTCTACTCATCCAAGGTTGTGGTGCCATTAGGGTGGGGCATCACGGACCTGATGGAAACGTATGAATGTTGAAGAGATATGTTTTGGGTGATCTGCAACTTCGTCTTCCTCCTTTGGTCATGGTAGACTTAGGCCATATGACGGACAAGTCAAGCCCTCCTGGTCCTACCTGCATCCTCTCCCATCACAGGTTGTGCTTCCAAACTTCTTTTATCATCTCTCTAGAACAACATCATGGGTAAGGTTGTACACAATGACAGAGGTGGATTACAAAATGGTAGGTGTTTCCCTCTCTCCCTTGAGCCGTTGCCTACAAATAGAGAGTCATTCAGTGGCTCCAGATATAGTGGATCGTAACTATTGCTCACTCTTCTCCAATCTCCATGATTAGCACAGTGGAAGGTAAATCTATCTATTTATACCACTATGTAGGTTATCCTAAGGGTCGTTCCATAGTTTCGAGCTTATAGGATCTATTCCTCCAACTCAAAACATGTATGTGGAGCTCTGTAGATAACTGGGCAAAGAAGTTAGAAAAAAAAGGTGGTATTATATGTTTTCCTCCCCGCTTTAGAGGGAGGTTGAAGAGAAGAGAACGTCAATGGGATTCTTAACAATATCTCCTCATCTTAATAGCTTTTGAACAAGCTCGATATTGATCATGTTTATAATTTCTTCACAACAAATCCTCAACTATTGTTCAAACAAGTCCAAAAACACTTGTTATGATACTAATACCTCAAAGTTCACTAATATATCACTTGAGGTTATTGGTACTATTAAACGGGTCCCTTGAACTCATATGTACTCAAATCAATTTGATCAAACCTATTCATCATACTTGAACTCAAATAATATTCGAATTGTCAATTGCATATATAGTTAAACTTTTTTTTGGGTGGAAATATACAATGATTGAATAACCAATTACTCAATTTGGTATCAATCATCTACATGACACTCATGGTCTTAAAATACTATATTGGGTATCATAATCCTAAAACCTGGGTTATCACATTCACCCCATCTTATATGGAATTTCGTCCTCAAAATTCAACAAGTATCATTCTTAAGAGGCTATTTAGGAGTTCAACTTCATATACTTCATCATTGATTAGGTTCTAAGACCATCATAGTTGCATGCACTCTAAGTTGTCAGCTTAGGGTCTAGAGATTCTTGGATGTGTCCACCCCATCTTATATATGTGGAAGCATCACTTAAACTCTTAGCCATAACATGACATTATGATATCTTAGGATTACATCACCCCTAAGGATATGACTTTGTTCATACTTTTAAAGTTCAAGAGAAATTGGTTTATATGTCATGGTATTCAGATCATTTAAATCTAACATCATTAACATCTTACAATGATTTCAGCATTAGACGAGATTTATCTTCATCCTTCATATTAGAATTTTTCTACTTAAGAAGGGCTTACGTAACATATTTGACTGTTAGGGTTTCACCCTATGGTGTGATGTTCCACCTCAACTTAGAAGCATACTTTGAGAAGGATCAAAGTTATGAACTATATTTATGATCATATATCATATGATCCAAAAATATCATTATATCAAGTTCATGAGTTCAAAATTTTATGTCTTGCATGTATTATGTGAAGGGAAAAAGAGAATATACTAAGTTTATCCCATGATCTCAACATCACATCCTTCATGTTTCATATGAAGGGGAAGAGAATATTTTAAAGTCAAACTTATCGTGATTTCAATCTTGGGTGTTGCATGTATGATATTTGGGGGGAATATAGAATAGGTCAAGCTTATACGAGTGATTCCTCATATATAAATCATCCATATAGCTCAAGTGAGGTTTCTACCATCATATATTAAGAAAGAGAAGAAGAAGGGAGAACATGTATTTTGAGTATCTTTTGCACAAAGCATCATACTCTCATAACTAAAGTTCATATATTACCTCACTTGCAACTAATGATGAGATTCACAAAATATGTCACTCCAGCTAAGACCTAACTTAGCCAAAGGATTGACTTTATCATATGGGTCATCTACCCATCCTTTTCTTTTACCCAATTCTCACATATAGATTTGAATCATGCATAAGGACTCAACTCAACACTCAAGAGTAAGCTAGTGTAGGACATTTTTTTTAACACATATCTCATATATTGGAGGCTAGGTCCTATGACCTTCTCCCTATGGGTCTTACTCTCTCTAGAGTTCACCACATATCTCATCCTACCACTAGACGTCCTCCTTGTATATGAGCTTGAGGCTCATGCACACTCATCTCTATCTTAACTTAGCTTATCTTAAGTAAGAAAAAGGAATGTACTTTCATCATCAAGATTTTGCATAAATTCTACAAAATTGGATTCGACAAGTATACAAATTAAACCTTTATAAGGAAACTTATCCCATCAGAGATCAAACATAGATAAGATTTCATATGCTTATTTCAACTATCATTCTATCATCTAATCTATGTATCACATATCTTGATAAGGCTATAGACATCTAATCTAGACTAATCTCTCTTCTAGACTGATGTCACTCCCTTTCACTTAGGTTGCATGAACACTAACTACTCTACAGTGTGAGGGACACATTTTTTTTATATTTACATATAAATAATAAAATATTATATAGTTTTTCTCCGAGAAAGAAGACGTCAGAGAAAACTGTCGAGGCTCGAGCCGAGTGGAAAACAAAACCAAATTGGCAAAACCGAGTGTCCCACACACAGTAGATAGTCTGGTTCCATGTAACCTGGTGAAATGGTGAGAACAGGGTGTAGATTAATGTAGCTACCCAATACATATGAGCTCTATATGGAAAGGGTTTCACACACTTATCTAAACCTAGTTCTCGAACATCTAGGTTCTAACTTAGAGGCTAAGTCAAACCTTATTCCTAAAGAACAACTTACTAAGTTTCTAGGGTTTAATGTGAAAGGTGAGATTTAGTTTTTTTTTTATATTTCATGGTGAGCAATTGTTAGGTGTAGCTATTGTTCATTCTATGATACCAACTGTAACGTCCCCAGATTTTCACCTTCTCAAAACCCCATGGAGATGAGAAGACAAAATCCTAAAACGTTAAGCAATTGTATCAAAGTTTGTTGCGGAAGCAATATACGCATACATGAACGTTCAATATAACAACACCACAACATTTCTCAGCAGTCAACATGTAAATTACAATATGAATTACAATTGCATATTGAAAGAGAATTTTACACAAGTCTAAATATGTATGCTAACAAGATCTACACAATAGGTACAACCTGGACAACTGCTCACTTCCCGTCTTTTATTCCATGCTAGCTCTGAACCTAAAACATATGTGAAACAACGAATCAACACACAAGGTGTTGTGCACATGGGTAGAAAGATACATACTAATATGCTTGCATAATTTAAAGTAACTTGAGAAAGAAAGAGTACAAGAAAACATTTTTAAAGTGATAATCAGGTAAACACATATTTTAGATGTCTTTTGATGCGTTTGTACTACTAAGTGGTATCACACTTCATTTTTCCCCGCCCCTTGGGCTATGGAGACCGAGTGCCGACCTTATATTTGGAGGGGAGAGAGAGATGTCACACTTTATTTTCCCCACCCCTTGGGCTATGGGGACCGAGTGTCGACCTTATATTTAGAGGAAGATAGAGAATTGAGGGAGAGAGAGAGAGCATATATCCACTTAGTAGCTACAAACCATATATATTATTTTTATATTCTTTAATGTTTTGCGGAGCATATACTACTAATACACATCCAAGAATTTATATGCAAACACAAACATCCAAAGTACATCATATCACTACTACAGAAATAGCATTCAGTGTCGCTTTTCTGGGCGTCGGTTTTTAAGGAACACGGACGCCTTATATTAAAGGCGTCGGTTATTTCGAAGAACCGACGTCTATATTCAAAGACCAGCCAAACACGGGTACCGCTTTGTATACAGCGTCGGTTGTTTATACAAAACCGACGCATTATTTCATCCAATTTTCGAGCGAAAAAATAATGTCACTTTCGGCGTCGGTTATTTAGTTAAAACACCAACGCTTATGTGCGATGGAAATTTGCGCGAAAAGTGTCCTTTTCCGCGTCGGTCGTCCTTTACGAACCGACGCTGAATGGGGTTCCCGCCAAACATTTTCACGAAAATATCGTCCAAATGGACGTCGGATGTTGCCAACGACCGACGGTAAATATGTTTAGGCATCGGTTGTTGTCAACAACCGACGCTATTGGGGAACTTCATAACCTTCGATCGCCCGACTCTTCCCCTCATTGCTACCCTATTTCCCTATTGCGGCGATTTCTCCGGCGATTTCTCTGTAATTTTTCTCCGGCGCTTCTCTCCGGTGCCCCATCTCCGGCGTCCCCTCTCCGGCGCCCCTCTCCGACGCGTTTCTTCTCTGGCACCCCTGCGCCGCCGCCACGCCTGACAACCGGCGCCCCTGCTCCAACCGCCTGCGCCGCCGCCACGCCTGACAACCGGCGCCGCCGCAACGCCTGGTGCCCACCTGCCTGCCACGCCTGAGAACCGGCGCCGCCGTACCCCCTTCTCCTTCTCCTCCGCCTGGCCGCTGCCTGCCTGCCGCCGCCTGGCCGCCTGCCTGCCTGCTGCGGCTGACGCTCCTGCTCGTCGGAGTCACTGCCGCTGGTTCTGGAGCTCGTCGGCCGCCACCCACGTACTCAACCAGCTCGACCTCACCCTACTCTTCTTGCCCAGGTACCTGCAGACCTACCCAGGCGCGAAATTGGTTCTTTATGTGCTGACCTAATCTGTTGCCTAATCTGTTTGCACGAAATTGGCTCCCTACTCTGCTTGCTTAATGTGCCTAATCTGCTTTAAGTGGTCCTAATATCATAACATGATAGTTTTATTATATGATTTGTGGCACTTTAGGGTGTATATACATGCAAATTATATAAGTGATAGATGTTGGATGTTTGTCAAGGTTTTTTGAAGATTGAATAAGTGATAGATGCTGGATGTTTATTTATTTCATCTATCCATGTTGCCTATAGTTTATAACATTGCATTGTGAATTATTGCATGTTTGAAACTATGAAATTCTTGATTTATTAGATGATATTCAAGAAAACCCTAGTTTGATGAGCATGTTGTTAATCATGTTAATTATGATTCTTCTATATATTCTGATGTCATTATATAATTATGTGATCCCAACATATTAAATTGAATTAGAATGATTTCATGAATTATAGGGTTTATATAAGAATGACAACACATGTATTTGTTGGCCTAGAAACCCGTCCAAGATTTACTCAGTAGGAGTAAATCTTGGATAGTCCCCAGTTTGGGACTGTTCTTGAACACCTAATCTCACTTAGGATGTAAGTGTATAATGTGTATTGGGTTTTCGAGAAAATTTCGGCAGCATTTCCCCGTTTGTTCTCTAAGTACATATGTACTTAGAGAACAACGGGGAAATGCTGCCGAAATTTTCTTGAAAACCAAATACACATTATACACTTACATCCTAAGTGAGATTAGGTGTTCAAGGATGGGATAGGTGGTACACATTTATTATATATAAGATTGACATCAAATGTGTTTGTTGGCCTAGAAACCCGTCCAAGATTGACTAATATATACTTGTTTAAAAGGTTAACTGATGTTATACAACTTTTTCTGAAAATATATAACATCGTTATATGTACTTACACTTTGTTAATACTAATATTGTGCAGTCTCTGTCTTCCCATAACAATGACTATGAATTGGGCCTCTATGTCAATGTTAACGTTCCCTATTGAAGAACAATTGGACATCATCCTAGATGATCGTTCCTTAAACCAATTGGTCATACCCAAACATTGGCGTTTTCTAAAAGGAAGACACTACATGCCTGGTAAAGTGACCCTAACTTTTGGAAATTATTCACATGTAATCGAGGTTGAGTATGATTTGGCGGGAAATCTTGTATCAAAATCCGGTTGGCATGATTGGATTGGAGAGCTGTATCTGGTCCGTTGGAATAGGCTTTTTCTCCGTCCAGTTGGCGATAATTCCATCAAAGTTTGGATAACCAACAACAACTGCGACACCCTCGATCATCTTCTGCGGTATGAGCGCAAGGCGTCGGATATCATCTATGAGGAATCGGAATCTGAGGCCCCTATCAGTTCAGATTCGTCTAAATACAGTGAGGAGCTTCGTGACACAGCTTCATCATCAAAAAAAAGTTACTGATGCATGCGGGACCATGTTGGTGTAGTATTTAGTTGTCTATCTATCTAGACTTGTCTGTAGTAATAGTTTTTTTAATTATGCGCATGTTTAGGGGTACACCAACCCCTTTGTTTAGTTATTGTTATAACTAAAGTGTTTGTTCCCATGAATGGAAATGTAAGTTGCTACATGAATGCTTATAACTGAAGTGTGTGTTCCCATGAATGTTCCCATTTACATGATTACACTACTATTTTCTCATATTGTCTTGCCTCAAAAAAAAAATCTTTTATTGTTTAGTCTATTTTAATACGACATACTTGCTTATATCTTTCTTAATGATGAACTGTAATACGACATACTTGCTTATATACTTGTTTCCTAATATATACTTGCTTTCCTAATATATACTTGCTTTCTCTGATCATAGAATGGATAGATCATGGATGTCCATTCGTAATCGTTGCACCCCAGAGTTTATATCTGGTCTTGATCAGTTTATTAGATTTGCCGAGGAACATAGGAAAAAACCTACAGATAGGTTCTACTGTCCATGTAGGCATTGCGGTAACAACTTGAAACTCAACACTGGTGAGGAAATCAAAAGTCATGTCATGTGCAACGGGATTGTACAAGGCTATACAGAATGGCACTGGCATGGAGAGATTTCAAAATCGAATCCAGTAGATGTCAATAGCAGTGCTTGGGTGGAAGAAGAAATTGCCTCCGATGACGTAAATGTGAACGAACCAGTTCCAGCAGACATTGTTGATGCGATGCTGGATAGTTGTAGGGTAGAGCACACCGATCCACCTCCTATCTTTACAAACATTGTGCATGATGCTGAGATACCGTTATACACAGGCTGTGCTAAGTTTACGAAGCTTAGCACTGTGCTGAGATTGTATAAGTTGAAAGCTAACAATAGATGGAGCGACAAAAGCTTCACTGAATTGTTGACTTTGTTGAAAGAAATTCTTCCTGAAGGAAACGAGCTGCCAATCTCAACATACCAGGTAAAGAAAATGTTGTGCCCAATGGGAATGGAGGCCAAAAAGATACACGCATGCCCGAATGATTGTGTATTATTTCAAAAGGACTATGTAGATTTGAAAGATTGTCCAAAATGTGGTGCGTCACGATATAAATTGACGACTTCGGGGGAGTCCAGAACTGGTTCTCCTGCCAAGGTGTTGTGGTATCTACCTATAACATCACGGTTTCAACGCTTGTTTGCAAATCCGAAAGATGCGAAGAATTTGAGGTGGCATGCAGATGTTAAGAAAAATAATGATGGGATCCTACGACATGCGTCTGATTCCCCACAGTGGAAGAAGATTGATGTATTGTTCCCTGAATTTGGTGAAGAAGTCAGGAATCTAAGACTTGGGCTTTGTACAGACGGGATGAATCCGTACGGGACATTGAGCAGCCAACATAGCACTTGGCCAGTCATGCTTGTTATATACAATCTTCCTCCCTGGCTGTGTATGAAAAATAAGTACGTTATGTTGTCATTGTTGATATCGGGCCCTAAACAACCCGGAAATGATATCGATGTTTATCTTGAACCTTTGATTGATGACTTAAAGAAACTTTGGGCTGAAGGTGTGATGACCTATGATGCTTCTGCAAGAGAGACATTTTGTTTGCATGCTATGTTGTTTTGCACTATTAATGACTTTCCGGCATATGGGAATTTGTCTGGATATAGTGTCAAAGGAGCTAAAGCGTGTCCTATATGTGAAGAAAACACTGATTCAATAAGACTAAAATATGGCGGCAAGACTGTATATCTTGGTCATCGAAGGTTTCTTTCAAAATTCCATCCGTATCGTAGGAAGCGCAAAGCATTCAATGGATTGAATGATGAACGGAGTGCACCTAAACCTATACCAGGGGATGTTGTTTATGAAAGAGTAAAAGACATTGTCAATGAATTTGGTAAGAAATCACAATGTAGTATGGCCACACGGAGTGACAATTCTTCATTCAAAAAGAAGTCAATATTTTGGGATCTTCCTTATTGGAGTTCTTTGTCAGTCAGGCATTGTATCGATGTAATGCACGTTGAGAAAAATGTCTGTGATAGCATCATTGGTACTCTATTAAATATACCAGGTAAGACTAAAGATGGGATAAAATCCAGACTGGACCTACGTGAAATGGGAATAAGGTCAGAATTAACATAATTACGTGAAATGGGTAATAAAAGAACATACTTACCTCCCGCTTGTTACACGTTGTCTAGAAAGGAGAAGAAAACTTTTTGTGAATGCTTGGTAAATGTTAAGGTGCCACATGGTTACTCATCCAACATCCGTAGATTGGTATCAATGAAAGATCTGAAGTTGATAGGTCTTAAATCTCATGATTGTCACACTCTAATGCAACAAATATTGCCCGTGGCAATTCGATCTATATTGCCGAAGCATGTAAGGTTTGCAATTACCAGACTTTGTTTCTTTTTCAACAGTCTATGCAGCAAAGTTATTGACCCTGATACTCTCGATAATTTGCAAAGAGAAGTGGTTGTTACCCTATGTGAGCTTGAGATGTATTCCCCTCCTTCGTTCTTTGATATCATGGTACATCTTGTTGTCCACTTGACTAGGGAAGTGAAAATCTTGGGACCGGTTTTCTTGCATTGGATGTATCCCTTTGAACGATACATGAGCGTTTTTAAAGGTGATGTTCGAAACCGTTATCGTCCTGAAGGGAGTATTATTGAAGGTTATGTGGCGAGAGAGGTTATGGATTTCTGCAATGACTTTCTCAGTGGTAATGACACTCCTGATAATGACACGAATATTGAGGAGGGCAAAGGAATTTTGGGATCACGGGTGAAAGTAATCAGCCGTGAGCAGTTGGAACAAGCTCACTTGTATATTTTACATAATATGGACGAAGTGAGTGTTTATATCGAGGAACATACCAATTTCATAAAGAGACAACATCCTCGAGCAAGTTCAATGTGGCTTGCTAGAGAGAATAATAAGACTTTTACTAAGTGGTTTGAAGATAAAGTCTTACATCAACTATCTCACACACCAAATGATATTACAGAAACTATCAAATGTCTCGCCTTTAAACCAAAACCGAATGTTATGTCTTATGAAGGGTTTGACATTAATGGATTCACATATTACACAAAGCGCCAAGATGATAAGAGTGTCGTCCAAAATAGTGGGGTCACTCTTCAAGCGTCAACTATGTACTTTGCAAGTGCAAAGGATAAGAGTCCACATGAAGCTAAAATGTCATATTACGGTGTCATTGAAGACATTTGGGAGTTTGACTACATAGATTTCAATATTCCGCTCTTTAAATGTAATTGGGTTGATAACACCAAAGGAGTTATAGTGGATGAATTGGGTTTCACTTTGGTGAACTTTGAAATGATTGGCGAGAAGGCTGAACCATTCATATTGGCATCACAGGCAAAACAAATATTCTATATCGATGATCCTGCAAATGATAAATGGTCGGTTGTTCTTCATGGTAAAAGACAGTTCATTGAAGATCCTATAGATGAAGAAGAGTACTATGATAAGTATGATGACTCCAGTCCATTCTCAGTTGGGTTGCCAACTCCACAAAATATTGAAGCTAATGATGACTTATATGTGTGCGGAGATCACAATGAAGGATTGTTAATTGATAAAAGATCACAATTTTAGAGACATGTATGTTTATACAAATGGTAAATGTTTTCCTTTTTCTAGTTTATACAAATGCTAAATGTTTTCCTTTTTCTAGTTAATACAAATGCTAAATGTTTGCCTTTTTAATGACATTTTCAGATGCGCGGAGGCGGCTGGAGCAACTTGATGTGCAGAGAGGGACATTCCAACTCAAGATATCGTCTACCGTTTCCTCCTCCTCCGCAGTAATATCCTCATCTCTAAACGTTTCTCGTAGGATTCTGAACCCCTTCCTTCCCTCTACTGCATCGAAGCCATGCTGCAGTTGAACCCTTTCGCCGAGCCCTACCCGGCCAAGTAGGCGTCGCCTGAAGTACCACCGTCGTCGTCGTCTCCACCTCCATCGCAACTTGCTGTGCTAGTCCTGGCAGTTTATCACCCCACATGCCTTCCTCCCCAGTTCCTGCCGCTAGACGACCACACAATGGATCCAAGAGGATATGCAGGAGTTCGCCAAAGACTATAAGCTGAGTATACTCATCCTATAGTCTGTGGCGAACGCCTGCATATCCTCTTGGATTCCATTGTGTGGTCGTCTAGCGGCAGGAACTGGTGAGGAAAGCATGTGGGGTGATAAACTGCCAGGACTAGCACAGCAAGTTGCGATGGAGGTGGAGACGACGACGACGGTGGTACTTCAGGCGACGTCTGTTTGGCCGGGTAGGGCTCGGTGAAAGGGTTCAACTGTGGCATGGCTTCGATGTAGTAGAGGGAAGGAGGGGTTCAGAATCCTACGAGAAACGTTCAGAGATAAGGATATTGCTGCGGAGGAGGCAACGGAAGATGATATCTCGAGTTGGAATGTCCCTCTCCGCACAGGAGTCTGTGAGGGAGATACTGGAGGAGAGTTCTATACCATACACAGGCGAAGAAAGACATCGATACCATACATGAGGTATTATATATAGTCTCATTAGTTAGTATAAAATATATCAATCTTATTTTTATATTATTACTTATATATATCATTCTCTTTGCAGGTGTTTAAAACTGACCACACTATAGGCAAACACTTAAAAAATGTACATGCTCCATATACGAGGGAAGCATTAGATGAAGTAAGAGAAGAATGGGCAATAGTTGTACAAACAGTGGCAACTGTAAGATATAATTGGGATGTTGATAGTGATGATGAATGATACTTTGTAAATGAATGTTTCTGAATGTTAAAACATGTATTTGAATGATTCTATATGTGTGAACGTGACAATTGAATTGATGTCTGAATGTATCTACTTGTGTGAATCTTTTTATGTTAATTTTGCAGGT
The DNA here is from genome assembly GCA_963693085.1 of Alisma plantago-aquatica. Taxonomy (NCBI): domain Eukaryota; kingdom Viridiplantae; phylum Streptophyta; class Magnoliopsida; order Alismatales; family Alismataceae; genus Alisma; species Alisma plantago-aquatica. Next base: position 175,235,093 of record OY856411.1, on the reverse strand, counting down.
TTGTGGCCTGTTTGTAGGCTGATATCAATGGATGTCGTAAACCTACAGTTCAGAAAACTGAACTGTAGGTTCTCATCCTGCTGACCAGCCACAGCAGGCCTGCAAACAGATTTATAAAAAAAAAAATAGATATAGGCGTCGGTTATTTACCGATAACCGTCAGCACAGACTTACAGCGTCGGTTTTTTGTTGAACACCGACGCCAAAAGTGTTCGCGCTACAGGAAATGGGAGTCATCTAGGACACTTTTCTGCGTCGGTTGTTTAGTATATAACCGACGCAGAAAGCGTCCTAGATGACGCCGTTTTCTGTGGCACGAACCCTTTTGGCGTCGGTGTTTTATAAATAACCGACGCCTTTATATTAAATAGGCGTCGGTTTTTTAACCGACGCTGAAGTGTCCAACCTTTTAGCGGCGCCCACATAGGCGTCGTTCCGAAACCGACGCCAAAGGGGGTTAAACAACCGACACTAAAAGGCACTTCTGTAGTAGTGTATCATTATGCATTCATGAAAACTAGTCTTATACTTAATAAAACCCACGTACCTAAGTTCCGAGATTCTTTATACATCCATGATCATCTAAAACTTTGTCCATGACCCGATTAATAACAATTAATCGTCATTAATACAAGTTCACCATTATTAATGGTATTTAAGTTCTATTCAGGATTTTGGTCAAATCTAGGTTCAAATAGACCTTAAATGGTTTATAATATTTTTCTATTGATCTAAAAGTCATTATTGGGGAATGGTCCAAATTTCATATTTTTCTGATAATTGGTCTATTTTCTATTATTAGTAAGGGATTCAAATCATCTAATTAGGCAATAATGAGAAAAGGTCTACAATTGCTCAATAATATATAAGATCGGGGTCCAAGTTTAGTTTCTAGATGATAATAGGGTTGAAACTAATTTTTCTCATATTTAATCTCAACTATTTACTAATTATACTATTTAAATGATAAATTCTCATCTAAATTATATATCATCAACTTAAATATCTCAAAAGTCTGATATAGGAATTTTATAAGAAACATGGCATTATTTTGAGACTAGGGGTGTGTTTTGGGAATTTTTAGGACAAGGGAGCTATTTGTTAGGCATTTTCTAAGATCATGCCTATTTATTGAAAACATATAAGTATTTACCTTCAAAACAAGTCGGACCTAACCCAGGATCCACTAAGTCCAGTGTCCAATAACCCGGATAGGGACACTCGCAAGTTAGTCTTCTCCTTTGTTTGTGCGACTGTCTCATCCCGATTTCCAGCGCCGCCACTGCCTGGGTTTAGTGTGAAACATCTCACGATCTCCCATCCTGGATGTGCTCCTATGCCTAAGCACAGTTGTGAGGCTTAGATCCTGTGAGCTCTGGCTCACATGCGTTATCCAGGGTCTGACACCCATTTCTCTCTAGTACAAGATCTACATCACGAACATGAGTTTGACTCCAGAGCAGGCGCTGCCGTCATGATTTGAAGAAGCTCCAGTGAGATCGAGTCCACCTCGACTGGAACCTCTACGATCAAAGATAAATCCGTTGATCTCCGTCTGACCTTAATGATATGAATCAACAAGGACTCGAGGTGCCTCTACGCTTCAGGTCGCCGCACCAACCATACCGTCCTCGTCATGGCACAGACGTGATGTTCTGGAGGAGTCGAGGAGTCCTCAGACGAGGTACACCACTATCATTTCACCTCCTGAACGTTGTATAGTCAAGATAAATGATCTGAGGTGTCCCATGGCACGACGTCATCGAGCCTCAGGGATCTGGATCCTTGACGATGTCCCAGTTTATGGTGGTGGCAGCAACACGGACATGGCGGGGCTGGTGAAAGTGAGTTCATGGATTTCATCACTACACTCTGTCTACTCATCTAAGGTTGCGGTGCCATTAGGGTGGGGCATCACAGACCTGATGGAAACGTATGAATGTTGAAGAGATATGTTTTGGGTGATCTACAACTTCGTCTTCCTCCTTTGGTCATGGTAGACTTAGGCCATATGACGGACAAGTCAAGCCCTCCTGGTCCTACCTACATCCTCTCCCATCGCAAGTTGTGCTTCCAAAATTCTTTTATCATCTCTCTAGAACAACATCATGGGTAAGGTTGTGCACAATGACAGAGGTGGATTACAAAATGGTGGGTTGTTTTCTCTCTCCCTTGAGCCGTTGCCTACAACTAGAGAGTCATTCAGTGGCTCCAGATATAGTGGATCGTAACTATTGCTCACTCTTCTCCAATCTCCATGATTAGCACAGTGGAAGGTAAATCTATCTATTTATACCACTATGTAGGTTATCCTAAGGGTCGTTCCATAGTTCCGAGCTTATAGGATCTTTGCCTCCAACTCAAAACATGTATGTGGAGCTCTGTAGATAACTGGGCAAAGAAGTTAAAAAAAGGTGGTATTATATGTTCTCCTCCCCGCTTTAGAGGGAGGTTGTAGATAAGAGAACGTCAATGGGATTCTTAACATTATCTCCTCATCTTAATAGCTTTTGAACAAGCTCGATATTGATCATGTTTATAATTTCTTCACAACAAATCCTCAACTATTATTCGAACAAGTCCAAAAACACTTGTTATGATACTAATACCTCAAAGTTCACTAATATATCACTTGAGGTTATTGGTACTATTAAACGGGTCCCTTGAACTCATATGTACTCAAATCAATTTAATCAAACCTATTCATCATACTTGAACTCAAATAATATTCGAATTTTCAATTGCATATATAGTTAAACTTTTTTTTGGGTGGAAATATACAATGATTGCATAACTAATTCCTCAATTTGGTATCAATCATCTACATGACACTCATGGTCTTAAAATACTATATTGGGTATCATAATCCTAAAACCTGGGTTATCACATTCACCCCATCTTATATGGAATTTCGTCCTCGAAATTCAACAAGTATCATTCTTCAGAGGCTATTTAGGAGTTCAACTTCATATACTTCATCATTGATTAGGTTCTAAGACCATCATAGTTGCATGCACTCTAAGTTGTCAGCTTAGGGTCTAGAGATTCTTGGATGTGTCCACCCCACCTTATATATGTGGAAGCATCACTTAAAGTCTTAGCCATAACATGACATTATGATATCTTAGGATTACATCACCCCTAAGGATATGGTTTTGTTCATACTTTTAAAGTTCAAGAGAAATTGGTTTATATGTCATGGTATTCAGATCATTTAAATCTAATATCATTAACATCTTACAATGATTTCAACATTAGACGAGATTTATCTTCATCCTTCATATTAGAATTTTTCTACTTAAGAAGGGCTTACGTAACATATTTGACCGTTAGGGTTTCACCCTATGGTGTGATATTCCACCTCAACTTAGAAGCATACTTTGAGAAGGATCAAAGTTATGAACTACATTTATGATCATATATCCTATGATCTAAAAATATCTTTATATCAAGTTCATGAGTTCAAATTTTTATGTCTTGCATGTATTATGTGAAGGGAAAAAGAGAATATACTAAGTTTATCCCATGATCTCAACATCATATCCTTCATGTTTCATATGAAGGGGAAGAGAATATTTTAAAGTCAAACTTATCGTGATTTCAATCTTGGGTGCTGCATGTATGATATTGGGGGGGGGGGCGGAATATAGAATAGGTCAAGCTTATACGAGTGACTCCTCATATATAAATCATCCATATAGCTCAAGTGAGGTTTCTATCATCATATATTAAGAAAGAGAAGAAGAAGGGAGAACATGTATTTTGAGTATCTTTTGCACAAAGCATCATACTGTCATAACTAAAGTTCATATATTACCTCACTTACAACTAATGATGAGATTCACAAAATATGTCACTCCAGCTAGGACCTAACTCAGCCAAAGGATTGACTTTATCATATGGGTCATCTACCCATCCTTTTCTTTTACCCAATTCTCACATATAGATTTGAATCATGCATAAGGACTCAACTCAACACTCAAGAGTAAGCTAGTGTAGGACATTTTTTTAAAAACATATCTCATATATTGGAGGCTAGGTCCTATGACCTTCTCCCTATGGGTCTTACTCTCTCTAGAGTTCACATCATATCTCATCCTACCACTAGATGTCCGCCTTGTATATGAGCTTGAGGCTCATGCACACTCATCTCTATCTTAACTTAGCTTATCTTAAGTAAGAAAAAGGAATGTACTTTCATCATCAAGATTTTGCATAAATTCTACAAAATTGGATTCAACAAGTATACAACCTAAACCTTTATAAGGAAAATTATCCCATCAGAGATCAAACTTGGATAAGATTTCACATGCTTATTTCAGCTATCATTCTATCATCTAATCTATGTATCACATATCTTGATAAGGCTATAGACATCTAATCTAGACTACTCTCTCTTCTAGACTGATGTCACTCCCTTTCACTTAGGTTGCATGAACACTAACTACTCTACAGTGTGAGGGACACGTTTTTTTTATATTTACATATAAAAAATAAAATATTATATAGTTTTTCTCCGAGAAAGAAGACGTCAGAGAAAACTTTCGAGGCTCGAGCCGAGTGGAAAACAAAACCAAATCGGAAAAACCGAGTGTCCCACACACAGTAGATAGTCTGGTTCCATGTAACCTTGTGAAATGGTGAGAATAGGGTGTAGATAAATGTAGCTACCCAATACATATGAGCTCTATATGGAAAGGGTTTCACACACTTATCTAAACCTAGTTCTCAAACATCTAGGTTCTAACTTACAGGCTAACGCAAACCTTATTCCTAAAGAACAACTTGCTAAGTTTCTAGGGTTTAATGTGAAAGGTGAGATTTAGTTTTTTTTATATTTCATGGTGAGCAATTGTTAGGTGTAGCTATTATTCATGCTCTGATACCAACTGTAACGTCCCTGGATTTTCACCTTCTCAAAACCCCATGGAGATGAGAAGACAAAATCTTAAAACGTTAAGCAATTATATCAAAGTGCATTGCGGAAGCAATATACGCATATATGAACGTTCAATATAACAACACCATAACATTTCTCAGCAGTCAACATGTAAATTACAACATGAATTACAATTGCATATTGAAAGAGAATTTTACACAAGTCTAAATATGTATGCTAACAAGATCTACACAATAGGTACAGCCTGGACAACTGCTCACTTCCCGTCTTTTATTCCATGCTAGCTCTGAACCTAAAACATACGTGAAACAACGAATCAACACACAAGGTGTTGTGCACGTGGGTAGAAAGATACATACTAATATGCTTACATAATTTAAAGTAACTTGAGAAAGAAAGAGTACAAGAAAACATTTTTAAAGTGATAATCAAGTAAACACATATTTTAGATGTCTTTTGATGTGTTTGTACTACTAAGTGGTGTTGCACTTCATTTTTCCCCGCCCCTTGGACTATGGAGATCGAGTGCCGACCTTATATTTAGAGGGGAGGGAGAGATGCCACACTTTATTTTCCCCGCCCCTTGGGCTATGGGGACCGAGTGTCGACCTTATATTTAGAGGAAGAGAGAGAATTGTGGGAGAGAGAGCATATATCCACTTAGTAGCTACAAACCATCTATATTATTTTTATATTCTTTAATGTTTTGCGGAGCATATACTACTAATACACATCCAAGAATTTATATGCAAACACAAACATCCAAAGTACATCATATCATTATGCATTCATGAAAACTAGTCTTATACTTAATAAAACCCACGTACCTGAGTTCATAGATTCTTTATACATCCATGATCATATAAAACTTTGTCCATGACCTGATTAATAACAATTAATCGTCATTAATACAAGTTCACCATTATTAATGGTATTTAAGTTCTATTCAGGATTTTGGTCAAACCTAGGTTCAAATAGACCTTAACTGGTTTATAATATTTTTCTACTGATCTAAAAGTCATTATTGGGTTCTGGTCCAAATTTCATATTTTTTCTGATAATTGGTCTATTTTCTATTATTAATAAGGGATTCAAATCATCTAATTAGGCAATAATGAGAAAAGGTCTACAATTTCTCAATAATATATAAGATCGGGGTCCAAGTTTAGTTTCTAGATGATAATAGGGTTGAAACTAATTTTTCTCATATTTAATCTCAACTATTTACTAATTATACTATTTAAATGAAGAATTCGCATCTAAATTATATATCATCAACTTAAATATCTCAAAAGTCTGATATAGGAATTTTATAAGAAACATGGCTTTATTTTGAGACTAGGGGTGTGTTTTGGGAATTTTTAGGACAAGGGAGCTATTTATTAGGCATTTTCTAAGATCATGCCTATTTATTGAAAACATATAAGTATTTACCTTCAAAACAAGTCCGACCTAACCCAGGATCCGCTAAGTCCAATGTCCAAAACCCGGATAGGGACACTCGCAAGTTAGTCTTCTCCTTTGTTTGTGCGACTGTCTCATCTCGATTTCCGTTGCCGTCACAACCTGGGTTTAGTGTGAAGCATCTCGCGATCGCCCATCCCGGATGCGCTCCTATGCCTAAGCACTGTCGTTAGGCTCAGCGCCTGTGAGCTCTGGCTCACATGCATTGTCCAGGGTCTGACACCCATTTCTCTCTAGTACACGATCTACATCACGAATAGGAGTTCGACTCCAGAGCAGGCGCTGCCGTCGTGATTTGAAGAAGCTCCGATGAGATCGAGTCCACCTCGACTGGAACCTCTACGATCAAAGATAAATCCGTTGATCTCCGTCTGACCTTAATGATATGAATCGACAAGGAATTGAGGTGCCTCTGCGCTTTAGGTCGCCGCACCAACCATCCTGTCCTCGTCATGGCACAGGCGTGATGTTCTGGAGGAGTCGAGGAGTCCTCAGACGAGGTACACCACTATCATTTCACCTCCTGGACACTATATAGTCAAGATAACCGATCTGAGGTGTCCCATGGCACAACGTCATCGAGCCTCAGGGATCTGGATCCTTGACAATGTCCCAGTTTATGGTGGTGGCAGCAGCAACGGCATGGCGGGGCTGGTGAAAGTGAGTTCATGAATTTCATCACTACACTCTGTCTACTCATCCAAGGTTGTGGTGCCATTAGGGCGGGGCATCACGGACCTGATGGAAACGTATGAATGTTGAAGAGATATGTTTTGGGTGATCTACAAATTTGTCTTCCTCCTTTGGTCATGGTAGACTTAGGCCATATGACGGACAAGTCAAGCCCTCCTGGTCCTACCTGCATCCTCTCCCATCGCAGGTTGTGCTTCCAAACTTCTTTTATCATCTCTCTAGAACAACATCATGGGTAAGGTTGTGCACAATGATAGAGGTGGATTACAAAATGGTGGGTTTTTCCTTCTCTCCCTTGAGTCATTGCCTACAACTAGAGAGTCATTCAGTGGCTCCAGATATAGTGGATCGTAACTATTGCTCACTCTTCTCCAATCTCCATGATTAGCACAGGGGAAGGCAAATCTATCTATTTATACCACTATGTAGGTTATCCTAAGGGTCGTTCCATAGTTCTGAGCTTATAGGATCTATGCCTCCAACTCAAAACATGTATGTGGAGATCTGTAGATAACTGGGCAAAGAAGTTAAAAAAAAGGTGGTACTATATGTTCTCCTCCCCGCTTTAGAGGGAGGTTGAAGAGAAGAGAACGTCACTGGGATTCTTAACATTATCTCCTCATCTTAATAGCTTTTGAACAAGCTCGATATTGATCATGTTTATAATTTCTTCACAACAAATCCTCAACTATTGTTCAAACAAGTCCAAAAACACTTGTTATGATACTAATACCTCAAAGTTCACTAATATATCACTTGAGGTTATTTGTACTATTAAACGGGTCCCTTGTACTCATATGTACTCAAATCAATTTAATCAAACCTATTCATCATACTTGAACTCAAATAATATTCGAATTGTCAATTGCATATATAGTTAAACTTTTTTTTTGGTGGAAATATACAATGATTGAATAACCAATTCCTCAATTTGGTATCAATCATCTACATGACACTCATGGTCTTAAAATACTATATTGGGTATCATAATCCTAAAACCTAGGCTATCACAGTTTTGTAGTGCGATACGACTGTCTCGCATGCCAGACGACCGTCTGGGTTTGCCAAACGGCCATTTCGGCTGTCGCATGTTATGAAGTTTCCAAAATTGTTGTAAAAATTCGAAATCTTCCGGTCCCTTCTACTCTCGCACAAATTGGGAACCCTGACCCTGACCTTTACTATAAATAGAGGGGTACTAGGGGCTTCTCAAAGCATAACATAGACAATTAAGAATTTATTGCTCTGACAATTATTATCCTCTCTAGTTGTGGTACGTGAGAGAGCCCAAATAAGTCCTGTCCGACTAGGGAGGGATAGCTACAGGAGAGAAACAACTGATGATCATTGTTGTGGGAGAGTAGGTTGGTGACTAGTACACCGATGGGAGGGACAACTCCTTCCTATTCATTCCAACAGGATGACAAGAGTTCTAGTTGGTCTGTGTGGACTTCTCTAGAGGCAAGGTGTCCTTTACCCATTGCTAAGGAGGATGCATCTGCCATCAGTCTGTGATGAGAGGAGTTATTGTAGATGACGACGTTCGAGTTTGATGTCCGTTGAGGAGTAGCTAGGAAGACAAGTCCCAGTACTATCCCTGGAGGAGAAGTCAGACGAGTCTCAGTGCAACTAGGATCTGCACAGATACTGTCCAAGATAGAATATGCATCTACATCGATGAGAATCGTCGCTGGACTTGCTCCAAGACCAGGTATATCTTTGTGAGACCATCCTTTCCATTACATAGTTATTGACGCCATCCACTGGTTAATGGAAAATATGTTAGTAAAATTTTTGTTTCTGTTGCCTATCTAATGTCGTATTTTCCTACAATCGGTAGTATTGACTTCGAGGTCGGTACTACCGAGTCTTCTCGATTTCCATTTATTTCAAACTGAGCAAGCGTCAGTACCACTGACTCCAAAGTCGGTAGTACCGAGATGTGTAGATTCTTGTAAATTACCTAAAATACAAAAAAACTGAACATAAGATTTTGAAATATAGTGAATCATTCGAAAACATTAAAATTATATTTATTTGATGCAATTAAGTATCACATGCGAATGAGAAAAAATAATACACAAATTAATATGAAAAGAACAAATAGTGCACAAAAATCCATATTAAATAGCATGTCAAAATGAAATTTATCTGGTGCATCACCTCCAACACTCATCCAAGCTATTCAACTAGCTAGGTTCTTCCACAGTTAACCAAAGATTGTACTCAATCGTTCTAGGATAAGGAAACCTTGAGTAAATTAGACAAAGCTACGTGCTTCACATTTTAAAACCCGATTCGACTACTCCAAGTCTATTAATCCAAATAGTAGGAGAAGCTTCCAAGCCATAAAAAATCTAACCAAGGAGCCTTCCAAGTACTAGAGTCTGAAAAACACCATTCTTAGACTCAACCCAAGGATATTCCAAGCACCCAAGTCCCGAAATCACAGTCTTAGACTCGACCCAATACTTTTCATGCACTTAGATATAAAATATTGTTGGTCTCAAACTTGGCCCTAGACTTAGAAAATGAGTTAGATATAGAAGGACCTTGTCTCAAATTTAACATGATTTCTACTAAATTTCAATTGAGTATCAAAGAAAGTACTCTTATATCCTTTGTCTAGGATCATAATCTAAAATAGAACCCCTCCACCAATGTTCCTAGGATTCAAAACTATGCATCCACTTACACTCAGCCCCACGCCCATCATCCACCCTCCTCCCACAATATTGTGACATTTCCATAAACATTGTACCTATCATCAATCACAAACTATCCAACTATAGGATTTTCAAAAAGGTGGCGCAACAAAATAACAAAAAAAATCCTTATTGTTGTTCCCTAACCGTCAGATCCATTGTAGCTATAGAAATGTTGGTGAACAAAAGACATCAAAAGGAAATAAATTATACCTTTGTGCTCACTTGTTATCCAACAACTAAACACATCTTTTTTCAATGAAGAACTTGAACTTTCATATCTAAATTTGAATCGGCCAACAAGAAATTTGAATCAACCACCAAGATGTTGTACGATTGTCTTCCTCACAAGCCTTATTGTTATCTTCTAGAAAGTCTTCTCCAAGCCTCTGCACAAGTTACTTAGCCTCTATTTCATCCACGTGGATGAAGGAGAACATGGTGCACCACCTTGGCCACCAAGTTGAAGTGGAACAAGAGTTCTTGACGTGCTAGTTGTTTTGGAACTTCCTTTCTTCTCCTATCTTGGGTTGTCATCCTTGGGGCAACTCTCTCTCTCTACAAGAAATTTGGTGGCCAACTTATTTGACTAGTTGTGTAAAGTGTGTCAACCCTAATGTTATGAACCCCCTTATATATGAGAGTCATGTTCTTGGAATTTCCTTGTTCCTATCCATTTCCTAATCACAATCTCAAAAATAATCTCGAACTGAAAATTTGAGTTGACATTCCAATCAGCTGTCTGGGACTCCCAATCACCCGACTGGGTCCCTATTAGGAATAAAATGGGGTGTGAAATGGTTGAATGACCAAGTGAATCAGCCGACTCACCCGTTCTGGTCTAAATTAGTTTCCTAATTTGATTCCAAATCAAACATATTTAATTGTTTGGATTACAATTTCCCAAATCACTAAGTGAGTCGCCTAACTAGTCACTTTCAAATTGGTCAGTCGACCGATTAGCAATCAATTGATTCATTGACCCAACCAATCTAGTCAACTAAATGGACATTCCAGTTGCCGGATTGGGTGGGAATGTAGCATTTTTTTCGATTCAAAATCATTCTAATCATATGCTTAATTGTAAACTTCAATTCCCATATGCATACTTATGTGTGTAACCCTACATGTTCCTAATTACTTAGTAGTGATGTTTAAAACCTCACAAGCAATGATAGGTGTCTAGCCAAACATCATTTCCACTCAAGTAATAAGTGTAAGTTGGAGAACAACTTTAACATGTAAAGTGATCAATGTTACCATGACCGTATAATCCCTTTATCACATATCTCTAGATTGAAACTAAGGCACAAAATTGTCATCATCTTATCATTCAATCTATGTTCGTTGAACTAGAGTACAATATTTGAGATATTTTGGGCTCAACATAATACATTAAATCACATGAGAATGGCAATGCATTTCCAAAGTCTCGCTTATCAAATTCTCAGAATATCACATTAAAAAAGGGATTAATTCCATCTACATCACTCATATAATTCCCATGTGTCATAGTGCACCCAATCATTGACATTTTGGCAACCCTTATTTAGAGTCACAATGATCTAGTGTCAAAGTACACAGAATAACATGTGATTACTATAGTTACTTCAGGTCTAAGGATCATGGTTACTGTTGTCACATCGAGATATGACTCTGACATGTCATTACATGACTTCCATGTATCACTCAAGTGGGTCTATCTAGTACAACTTGTACTCTAAGAAGTACCCATGTATTTGAGTTGATATCCAATATCATGATCAAAGAGGTATAATCATCACTCACCATACATGCTAGTCTTGTGTATTATTGTTGTCCTATAATACCCACAATAATGATCGACTAGGTACATAGCATGAATGAGTACTCTAAGCATACATATGATCTCATATTTAGATCCTCAACCTAAACCATATGTCATCGAATCAAAACATTCTTAGGACATTATTATCTTTGTTAATTATATCAATACTACAATAAACACAATAAGTGGTATTACCTTTTATTAATAATCAAATCATATACATAGTATCCCTATTGCAGTCATCACATGATGGCTCTCAGGGCATACAAACAATAATATCCCACTTGCACTAGAGACAATCACACATGAATCTAATTCCAAGTGTGTCTAACATGACCATCATGTCATGTTGTGAAAGTGCTTTCATTAAGGGATCACCAACATTGCTTTTCGTTGGTACTCTACAAATCTTAACATGTCCTCGTTGTACAATCTCTCATATGAGATGGTAGCATCTGAGTATGTTCTTAGAATGATAATGTAATATGGGTCCCATAGCTTGTACAATGGATCCATTTTTGTCGTAGTAAAGCTCTACCGCATCTTCAGTGGTTGGAATTGCTCCGAGTTCACCAATGAATTTCTTGATCCATACAACTTCCTTTATTGTACTGGTGGTAGTAATGTACTTGGCCTCTATTTTTGAATCAGAGACTACCTCTTGCTTATAACGTTTCCATCTCATAGCTCCTCCATTGAGGCAAAACACAAAACCAAATTATGATTGGTAATCCTTCTTGTCAGTTTGGAAGCTCGTGTTAGTGTAACCTTTTACAAACAACTCTTCCTCACCACCATAAAGTAGGAATTGTTCCTTAGTTCTTCTCAAGTACTTAAGGGTGTCCTTTACAATGATCTAGTGACCTTCACCGGGATATGATTGGTACCTACTCATCATTCTCAAAGCATATGAGATGTCAGGATGTGTACACAACATTCCATACATGATAGATCCAATTGCCAAGGCATATGGAATCTTAACCATGTGTGCCCTCTGTTTAGAAGATTTGGGACATTGTGATCTAGTGAGACTTATTCCATGAGACATGGGTAGGCTTCCTCTCTTAGAATCTTACATGTTGAATCTTTTCAACACTTTATCATTGTATGTACTTTGACATAAACCAAGAAGTCTTCTCAATCTATCTCTATATATATTAATTCCTAGTAGATAGGATGCTTCTCCTAAGTATTTCATGGAGAAGGTATTTCCCATCCATGTTTTAACAAACTATATTGTAGATATACCATTCCCCATAAATAGTATGTCATCAACATACAATATAAGAAATGTAATTATGCTACCACTAACCTTCTTGTAAACACAAGTTTCTCCTTCATTTTGAATAAACCCAAATTGTTTGACTGTCTCATGAAAATGAACATTCCAACTACAAGATGCTTGATTCAATCAGAGACTGACCTTTGTAGCTTCTAGACTGTATTGACTTTACTTGGAGAGATAAAACCTTCAGACTATGTCATGTACACATCATCTAGAAGATTCTCATTAAGGAAAGTAGTTTTAGTGTCCATTTCCCAATTCTCATAGTAAGTTTTAGTGGCAAGCAGAATCCTAATGGATTTAACCATGTTAACTGGCAAATAAGTTTCACCATAGTAAACACCTTGAACTTGTTTAAAATCTTTTTCTACTAATTAACCTTTGTAAGTTTGTATATTACCATCCATGTAGGTATTCTTCTTAAAGAACCATTTTTACTCAATGAATTTTACCCCTTTAGGTGGATCCACCAAGGTCCATACCTTGATGATATACATAGAGTCAATTTCAACTCTCACGTATTCTATCCATTCCTTAGAATCTGGTCCTCAATAACCTAATTGTAAGTTGGTGGTTCATCATCTTTATTTACCAACACATCATGTTGTTGAGCCACAAGAAATCCATATCTCTCTGGCTCAAGGCATGCCCTACTAGGGCCTCGAGGTTCATGTGTTATAATAGGAACTTGATATTCCACAATAGTTTGTGGTTTCTCTTATTCCTTATCAACCTCCAAAGGTTCAATATAATCTTGTTGGCTTCAAGATTCTTCGAGTTATATATTCCTCCCACTTGTTCCTCTAGAAATAAATTTCTTTTTGGAATACAACAATTTTGGCAACAAACACTTTTCTCTCAGATAGAATATAGAAGTAGTAATTCTTAGTTTCTTAATGGTGTCCAACAAAGAAACATTTGTCCAATTTTTGGTCCAAGCTTTCCATATAACTATTTCCTGACATAAGCTCAACATCCCAAAATTTTCATGAAATACATATTGGAACATTTCACATCTCAAATGGTGTCTTTTCAATGGATTTTAAAGGTGCTCGATTAATTATAAACATGGAAATTTCAAGAACATGTCCCCATAAGGAAATCAGAAGATTAGCCAAACTCATAATTGATCATACCATGTCCAAGAAGATGTACTTCCTTCATTCTAACACTCCATTATGTTGGTGTTCCAGGTGGAGTCAACTGTGATACAATACCACAATGTCTTAAAAGGGCCTCAAACTCTTGGCTAAATTCTCCACCACAATTAGTTCATAGTGCTTTGATATGTGGATATTGTGGAATTATTCGATTTATGTTCCTTGAACTAGAGAAGACTATTGTGGATATTGTGAGCTCAATATCATATGTGGACTCACATGAGCATGGCTATGTATTTCCATAGTCTCTCTTATCAAGTGGCTAGGATATCACTCCAAAGGAGGGACAAGTTCCATCTACATATCACTTAAATTAATCCCCATGTGTAACAGTGCACCTAATCACCACCTTTTTGGCAACCCTTATTCAGAGTCATGTTGGGATAGTGTCAAATTACACTGAACAATATGTGATTATTGTAATGACTTTAGTACTAAGGATCACAATCACCATTATCACATCAAGATATGACTCTAACATGTAACTACATGAATTCTATGTGTTATTCTCAAGGTAGGTTTATCCTGTACAACTTGTATTCTAACAAGTACCCATGTACCTGAGTTGATATACAATATCATGACTAAAGAGACATAGTAATCACTTACCATACATGCTAGTATTGTGTATTATTGTCATCCCATAACATCCACAACAATAACAAACTAAACATAACAAGAATGAGTACTCTAAGTATACATATAATCTAAAATTCAGGTCCTCAACCCAAACCATATGTCATCGAGTCAAAATATTTTAGCATATTGTTAAGGTTTATTTATCATCTCAATACTAAAATAAACATAATAAGTCAAACTACCTTTTTTTAATAATTGAATCATATACAAAGTATTCCTATTACAATCATCACACTCTAGCTCCCAGGGCATACAACCAACAACTACCAATCCACTTAGCTACCTCCATACAACCTGTTGGAGATAGGATACTCGTAAGACTTGAAATCATGCCACAATGTCACATGATTGTACATACTACGATTGGTCCACCCTTAGCAATCTTGAATTTTGATCTCCCCAAAAACATGTACTTATGGAAGAAACTCAACCCTATCTTAGAGAACTATATGTTGTTTCATAACTAAGGGACTATTTTTTGTCTTTGAAACATGATCCATATTTCTTGATATTTCTCTCTTTTTGTATATAGCTATTAGTTTAATACATATCTCGGCTATTTTCTTCTTCTGCCGATTTTTCTAATTGAATGTATCTTTATACTTTAGTAATGTCCATCATCTATTAGTGACTCATCTTTGAGAGAACATCTATCATGAACACAAAAGAGAAGGGCAACATTAAATCCTTTGGTTGTCCAGACATAATACATAGGTATTGATATTGAACCCAGAGAGAGGTGGTCTCCACTATATGTACATGTCCTTACTCGCAATCTATGGAGAATTGGATAGGGAAATTATGACAACTTACTCAATTGATTTTGATTTTTTGGTTTGCAATGGTCGCTGGTGAAAAAGAGGATCGATTTGGAAGTAGGCTCTTACTGAGATCAATGAACAAATTTATAAAACTAACATTGTACACCTAAAAGAATTAAATGTTGTGTAATTAGTTTATAAATTTAAATCTTGGTACCCATACCCAAGAGATCAATCTTGTACTCAAAGAGAACAAAAGCTTGTATTCAATCAGATATGTGCCTTGTTCTCCATGCTATCACACAAGCACAACAAGTTTTTGGCACAATTGTAGGGGATAAATGTGAGAGGCTATCCGTTTAATTAATTTACTTTACAAATTATTTATTGTTTTATCTATCAAAAATATAAAAAAACTTTTCACTTGTGTCAAATCAACTATTTCTATCTCTTTATGTAGCTCTAGGTAGATTATGTTTTGGATATATTCGTCTCTAGTAGGATTGACATGATTCAATTCAAAAATTGAGAAAACCTTCTACAATACTTACAATCTAAGAAGAAATGTCCAATCAAGATGGGAGACTGGGATGAAAGTCACTAGGTGGAGAAGACGGTTTAAAATAATGACATACTTAAAGGTAATTTTCTTTAGGATCTCCATGCATCTAAGGTAAATGATATGGTTTTGGGTGTGGTTAAACCTTCTCTCAATGTCCATAAAAACTACTTATATACTGGCCTTATTACTCTGATCTAGAAAGAAAATTTGGAGGTAGTGTGTTATATAACCCTACAAATCAAATCTAAATGTTTGAAAACCTCTGCAATACTTTGAAAACATATGAAGTTTCACCAAAGGACATTTACATGCATATCCTTAACTTTTCTTTGTTCGACAAAGTAGAAAGTTGGTATAATGCTTTTCATGATGGTACTATTAGATCTTGGCCAGAATTCATTGATGTTATAAAAAGGCAAACCATGCCAAGGGATTTTTTCATTCTAGAGGGTGATTAAGTTCTTCTACTTAACATTGTTATGAATTTATTTCCATGTCAAATTTTAAGTCAATATGGTCCATACCTTTAAAAGTTGTACGTGTATGCTTATGGTATAGTTTATATTTGCAACATCAAGACCGAAACATTCCAAGTCAATGAACATAGGTGAAGAAGTACTACATAAAGGATGATATGCATCAAAGATCACATTTTGAGGTGGACAAACCACCTCCAAAAGGATGAATAAGAACACAGTCAAAATAGACCCAAATAAAGCACTTTTGGGAGGCAACCCAAGATTTTTTATTTTCAAATTTGGTTCTCAGTCTTACTCTCTCTTTTTGATCAATAAACAAAATAAAATTAGAATTGAAAGTTATGCCTTCCTTCCTTTTACTAATTTGCTTTGTTTACAAAATTTCACACTCCAAAATGTTGAATGAAAAGAGAAACACCACACAGGGGATACTATAACACTTTAATCTAAATGAAACCATTTGTAAGAACAACAATGGAAATTCTACTTACTTCATCAACCCTTGATGATAAAGAAGAGTCTAACAATGATGGAGGAGGTGGTGGGATAGTGACCCCATTCCAGTACACATACAAGTTTATGAGAATATGATAAATGGAGTGAAATTAAAGCTCATACATGTCCTCAATCTCCCACTCTATACACAATTATTGCCACCCTTTAAGTACAATAATGATCTAGGGAATCAGATTACTCGACAACTAGATCATCCCACCAACATCAGTAGCTAATCATGCATATCCCTTCATCTTATTCTCCTATGTGTTGAGGCCAATTGTGAGAGAAACAAATGAGTTGGGCTATAGGTTGATAATTGTTTCACACTACATGGAAGCATAATGGACAATCCATTACAAGAGCCATGATGATATTTGCAAGAGCACAAGTGTAGGGTCCCTTTATGAAGATGTGTAGTGCTTATCCACATTATATTAACATACTTTTATAAGATAATGAAGGATTCAAAGTGTATGGATTACATTCAAGACGTTCTGCAAGAACCTTCATTCAGTCACTCATCAAGATATAGGATATCCCTTCAATTTCGAAGTGGTCATTTATAAGATGACCTTTCTTCTCTAAAATCTAGATAATATCATAGTAATCAATCACTCATGCATGTCAGCTGAGTCATTCTAAAGCTCCATGTTCAATTCTCACTCTCTCTAGTTTCTCTTCTTTCCTCTTTACTTGAACACAAGCACACTTCTAAAGTGTGGGGTGGGGGAGTGAGTCGAATCCTAATAAAAAACATTTATGTCCCTTACTAATTATCTTCTTTATCTTTATTTCTCTTTTTATAGTTTCATAATTTCTTTTAGTTTCTAGTTGCATAATATATTTTAGTGTCATACTTTCTTTGTCTACTAAAAAATTGCTATAAGATATGAAATGAGTGTCTACCAAATACTATTTGTTTAAAATTTTTAGTTAGTAATTTTTTTTTATTTTTTTTTAAATTTGAAGAATTAAAAACTAGTTTTAATATTTACTTTATAACAATTTTCTTAGAATATAGTATAGATTTTTGCTATGTGATTTTATCTCAAAACGTTACTCCATTCTCTTACTAGAAGTAGAATGATAGGGTATTGAAAATTTTAAATATTTATCTCATGTTATCATTTTCCAAGTATTTCTCTTGATGAGTTAATGAGAGTTTGAGCTTGGGGAAACTAGCTTTGGATAAGAGAAAACCAAGCTAGAGTCTCTAAAAAAATTGTATTTAAAGCCTATAAAAAGAACGAGTAGGAATTAAAGAGCACAATGACCTAAGGTGGAAGTCTATCTTAGTAGACCAATTTGTATTGACTGACTCCACTGAGGTGAGTCACATCACCTTAGACACCATTTTTAAAAATATGAAAAATTTCTTGCAAAGGAATAATTCATAGCACATTTCTTGTGGTGTTACCTCACTTAGAAATTATTGTCTTATTAGGTAAGGACTAATTTTCTATTAAAACATTAAAGAAAAAGTGCATGAAACTCCTTTGATGCCCTTTCTTACATAGTATAGATACATAATGATGAGAGAGATGGTCAGGTTAGAAATACACTCAAATGTGTCGATGAAGTCATACATTCAAGTCAAATCACACCATGCAACTACTTTAAACTCCCAACAATGGTATTCTTAAGTGCCATTTAAATAGCCTACACAATATTTGAGCTCATTTAGATTGTATAAACAATGCATCCAAATACTATAGAATTCATGCTCCTAAAAAATTATGTACAATCCATACTACACATATGAGTTACTTATCGACATCCAAACACGCTAAAATTTTATAAATAATGGGTGATTTACTAACCAGAATCCAAACACGCTAATTGTATATGTGGTATATTCATATGATGCTTGGAAGAACTATAGTTTGAATTTCTAAAACTTAGCCTTAATTCATAAATTACACCTGAGTATACATCATAATCTTTACACTCAAGAGTATAGACGAATTATACACTCCTCTACATATCATGAATAGTTTATTGAAAAATCAAAACAGTTGGTATTCATTATGACAGAACATATATGCTACATATTAATTTTGAGCTAGTTTGAATGCTTGTAATACACCAAAAGAACATCAACATTTTTTCAAGTATGTGAATTTTGTTATCTTTAGAAGTACGACTTTAAGTGTCCCAAACAAGTTCAAATTTACATATAGATGTCCAAAGTGCTATAAAAGATTTACATATTCAATACAATGATTATATAGTGTTAAACGAATATATATATATATATATATATATATATATATATATATATATATATATATATATATATATATATATATATATATATGTAGCATACATATCCTAAATCCCCCTAAATGGTATCAGAAGTTAGGGGTAGTTGGAATATACTTCTCTCTCTCTGTCTCTCTCTCTTTCTGAAGGGATGAGGGTTTATGGTCTTCCTTCTTGGGGATTACTGAGGCCTCCTTGTCACAGTCGTAGCCTGTTACACCCACTTTAGCTGTGGTAGGCGTTTAGGATTTTGTAGGGCTTAGAGTACCGAATTATAGGCCTCCTAATATCTCTGTAGAAAGATAATCACTCTCTCAACTCTTCAGCACAAGAAATAATCTAGTTTCAAATATTTCCAATAACAATGAAAAAAATATTTTTTAGACTTTCTAACAGTTCACATGCAAACCATTCCATAGTTCGAACATGTCAATAAAAAATTGTGAACAAATCAATTTTGAAAATATTGAACAATCCATTCAAAATTGGCAAAACATTTACTTTAAAGATGACTTTCGTTTGATATCTAATTATTACATTAAGACTATTAAAAAACTATATCAGTTACATCTTCACAAGAATGCATACAACTTCTATCTAAAAGAGATATAAACATGATAAAAAATAATCTAAGATACAACCTTATTCATTTAGGACTAGTCCAAGTATCTTCAAAATCCTTAACCAGAAAATGTATAAATTGTTTTGTACTTTAATGCCTTAGAGACTGTAAGCATCTAAATTTCTCATATTTCCTTGTTGAATTTGTAGAATCAACATTAAATGAAGGACCTATTTACTTTAATGCATTTCCTAGTTTCTCACTGTCTGTTTTAAATCCAGATCCTTTGAAAGTCTTCACCCTGAATGTACAAATATCAGGATTCAACATGGATCCAAATATTGATAATATTGTACTTTACTATAGAGTATGCTTCAAGGCCATGAATACAATAACGCCACAATGCTAGATCTACCTAGAAAAGTGTCTCACAACCCTTTTCTAACCAATATAAAAAGGAAAAATATTATTCTTAAGGCCTTATGATGGGCAAAAGTTAAGCTCCCAAATAATTGGACCATGCCACAAGCAAATGCACTTGCACCTAGAGAAAATACTAAAATATAAAACATTATTGAATACATCAATGGTGACATAGAAACAAGTTTTTTTTCCTTTTGAGAGAAGAGACTCTACTTCATCAAAGCCATCTTATTTTGGAGAAAACATTATTGATGATGGTTATTCAAATTTACATGTAGATTATGATAAACTTAAAAGGTCTAGCATAATGGATAGAAAGAATATTGGAATATCTTACCCAATATATAAACATAGTGAATATGAACCCTATGAGTCATATTTAAAATTTGTATGTGTTACAACCCCAATTTTGGGTTCTTTTGCTGAGAAATATAATTTCTCATATTAGAGATTTTTGAACGAATAAATGATATAATCTATTTTGAATAAATGGATTTCATTTACAATAGCCTTGTTGTTTGATTTGAGGGCTTTATTGGCTATTGGGCCCAATAACAAGGATATTCAATTAATTAATGAATAACTGAGAATTTGAGATAAGAAAGGTGTGGAAACCTCTGGAAGGCAAATCCAAAAAGGATTTCGTGCCTCTTAGATTCCTTGGGTTCCAAGGAGTCCAAAGTTGCAAAGAAAAGGCAGTAAGAAAAGAAAATATCAATTAAGTATTTCCTTGTTAATAAAGAAATTGAAAACATTGATGAAATATGGAAAACATGTGAAAAGAGGTATAGTTGGGTAATCCTTGGTGGGATTTCGTATCCCAAGGATTCCTGATGATAAAAGGAATACTAATGAGGAAAATAAAAGAGAAATAAGAGAGAGATCTTCAAAAAGGAATTATTTTAAAAAGAAATAAGCAAAATAATGAGAATAATGCATATTGATGCATTTAAGGATAATGAGTATTCCTTTAAAAGGAATTTCGAAATCATAAAGGTTCTTGGGATCCATGGAGTCCCAATGAAGAAAGAGGAAAGAGAAAACTACCGATAAAGCAAAATAAGAGGATAATGTGTTGCTTTATTAATAAATTTATTTGTGATATGGATAAAAGGAAATACTTTCCTACTAAAGGAAAGTAATATTTCGTGCTTATGAAGTTGAAGTAAAACATACGAGAGTATGATGGGACATATTCTTGAAATCCAAATATTTAAAGAGAAAGGGAAATAAGAAGGAGAGACAGGTTTTCTTTTCATTAAAGGAAAAGGGGTTCCTATTGAGAGAAGGACTTAGTAATTCATGGATAGACGACCTAAGGCCTTGCTACTCACTCCTATATAAAGGGATAAGCCTTGGTTCGAGTTGAGGAGAGATCCCACATCTCTCTCTCTCTCCCATCCTCTTCTTCACCTAGATTTCGCTCAAAACCCTAACCTTTGAGTTGTCTCTATCCCTTGAGTGGCAGGGAGTCGTGAAGGTTTGCAAGGGTGGGAATGGCGTTTCCGCAGACGATCTAGGGAAGCTCCGCCCTTGACATGCTCCTCTGACCCTACTTAATGCCTGCAAGGGGTCTCTAACCTAGCTGCAAATCGCAGCTCTGACCCGCTTCAGTTTGGGCATATCGGCCTGGGGTCGAGGTGTTTCTGAGTATGGTGGAAGGTGGCGAAGACGAGGTGTTGTTCCCTTGTGATCCCCGGACCATGGGGAAGGGGGAAACGACTTTGTGGCCGGCTCCAGTCGACGGCAGACTGGATCTCACAAGGTGGAAGACGATCCCGCCAGGTTGGACAATTATACCCCCCCTAGGGTGTGAAGAGTGAGCGCTTGACGCGGGGGCAAGGCTGTCTTTTCGTTATATTTTCAAAACCACCAAGCGACGTGCATGGAGACGGCTACGTGGCGGCTCCTGATTCGCCAGAGTAAGTGATTTTGGTTAAATTCGTAGTAAATAAATGGTAGGTCAAATAAGGACATATTATACATGAAAATTTATCATAAAAATGAGAGGAATGCATTAAAAATGGTTTTAGAGTCTAATTTCTCTTGCTGTTCGAAAAGTAATGTAAATTATCAACTTTAACATATTAATGTTTAAAGAACCCTATTTTGATATGATTAAAGTGATTAGTAGGGTTTAATAACTGATTAAAGTGGTTATTAGCCTGTTAATGATAAAAAGGAACATTAAGAATAAAAAGGATGAGTTTTGCACGTTAGTAGCTTAATTGAGAGTTCATGAGCATAAATAAAGCTTTAATGGGACTTGAAACCCTAATGTTGAAAATTAGGATTACTAATAGCTTTAATTATTCGATTTCATGTATAGAACTGAGTTTTCCTGATTATAAGCTATTTCGAGCAATAAAGTTCCTAATTTGTGGATAGATACCCTTAATATGATAATTAGGGTTTCCTAACGGATAAAGTTAGAGTTAATACTAAATAGAGTTCATATGGGAATTAGACCCTGATAAATTATGAGTTGTTAATCCGAAAGAAACTAAAGGTGATAATGGAGTCTAATGACCTTGAAATAAATTAAAAGGATGAAGAAAGTAGTTTTGGTAAAAAAAAGAAGTAATCAAAATTTAAGTGGACTTATGGTGTTGAAATTAGGGTTTATGAACTAAGACATCATTTAATATGATAAAAGCATTATGGAGGCAAAAACCCTAATAAAACCCTAATGTGGTTTAGAAAACCTAAGATGGAATCCAAGTCTAGCTTTAGAATGTTCTGGATAAATTATAACACTTGGATGTCATGCATTAATTTCAGGATACTTGTTGATTGCTTGTTGCTTGTTCTTTATCATTATTGCTTGGACAGCAAGTTGCTCTGGATCAGGTATGTGGTTACGCTTATGAATAACCGCATTAGTTTCCCGCGTGTTTGCCGGATGATTAATCGCATTGACTGCAACTAAACTGTTTGGATGTTCATACTTACAAATCATAAAGTCACTATGATTATCACATTAATAGTAGAAGTATGTTTTCTCGCACCTACATGCCACCCTGATGGATGATGCCAAGAGAGTCAGGCCCAGATGGGTAGACCAATGGGCACCATGAGTGGTGACCCCCAGGCACCAAGAAGGTGGCCTATGATATTGCATGACTAGAGGGCACCATGAGTGGTGACCCCCAGGCACCAAGCTCGGGATTGAGAAGGTGGCCTTAAGTCATGGGCAAAAGAAACCCTAAGGAGGGTATGCCAGGGTTAGGGCAAAAGCGATGGAGAATGTCATACTGAAAAGTGTAAATTGGCTTGTTACATAATTTGATTGTGATATTTAAATTGTTATCCATATGTGCAAACTTTTGGTTGTCCCCACATACCAGTATATTTCGATATACTGACCTACATTTTGTTTGTCAGTGTTTTAGGTACAAATGAAAAGAACAAACAGTAAAGTGGCATATGTGGAATTAAATGAGAACTAACGTGCACAGGAGGATTAGTTAGAGTAGCATTTTCATGGATAGAAGTTTAGAAATCCCATCTTTTAAAAAGGTAAACAAAGTTTTATTTTATACTAGTTTTTAGTTTAGTTGGTAAAGTTTCTTAATTGTTATTGATTATTTGTCGAACCTTTGATCCTGTTTATTGAATAACGGCTCTGACCTTCGGGTCTCCCTTAATTGGGGGTTACCGGGAGGCGGGGTCGTTACAATTGGTATCAGAGCATAGGTTCCTCAATTAATCTTTAATAATTATTAAATTTTACAAATTCTGTAGAACCCAAGGGAGTTATTAGAGGATTATCCGAAAGACAGAGGTGTCTAGAAAAGGATCACGACCGGGGGCTGGCAAGATTTTCTTCCGCACCGCTAGTCGGAATACGAGGACTCACGGATCTGTGTGACTGCCTGGCCAAAGTCTTAGGGTATGATTCGAAATAAGATACCTTTAGGACTCTCTCATCTTGATCATCCCTTCTCAACTCAAATTCTATTAAGGACCTTAAGGATTAGGGTTTTCTCTCTTTCCCTCACCCTCTTGAGGTATGGGTAAGGTTGATAAGGATTAAGGAATCCTCCAGCAAATTAATAAAAAGCATGTAAATAAGATGTCATGGACATAAGCTTAATAGAGTAAGCGTAAAGGAATAGATACATGCTTAGGTCGTATGACATAAGTTGTCATGTCCTCAGAATAGACCTGAGAGTAGACTTTTTGTCAGGAGGATGAGTCAGTTTTGGAGATAGAGATCTCCATTGCTAGTAGAGACCTGGCACATCCTCAGAGGATGATGCTAACCCTAACCCTAAGTGAAGGATAGAGAAAGTTGAGTTAGACCAGGTGTTTGAAGGGACATGCCTTAGGGATGCCATATGATCCATGGGTGACTCAACCCCTTTGGCAACCTAACCCTGGGAAGGGTCATGCATGTTAGAGTGAAGGATAGCTCCTTCATCAATGAGGTTAGAGAAGAACCTGTAGTTACCCTATGGGCTTTGGAAAGTAAGGTATAGCTTGGTGAAACCCTGGTTAAGAGATCATGATGGGTGGCTTATGAGATAAGCATAAGTTATAACGGATAACCATGAGTGAGTTGAGCGTAAGCATAGGCTTCACCAGGTAAGGATATGCTTATGAGCTTGATCCTTCAGGAAGAAAGGACCTTTTATAGAGAGGTTGGTTGTAGGATTAGCTCTAGAGAGAAAGCAGACCTCAAGCAAGAAGGTTGTAAGCTCAAAACCCTGAGACATAAGGGACAGAGGGTAGTTAAGGATGATGCGACCTACGTGGAGGATAGTAGTTTTCTTATGCTTGATTCCTAGAAGCTGATGATATCTTGGTTACCTTTAGAGAAACCAAACCCTAGAGAGAGGACAATGCTTCTAGTACCCATGGCATAAGTGGTTACCTGCTCGAAAGAGTGCCTTAGACCCTGAGGAGGTTTAAGTAACCTGTTGTGAGGTTTATACCTAGTTGGTTGTCCTGGAAGAAGACTCGACCCTGATGTGTTGCTCGAATAAGAGAATGACAGGGAGGACGTGACATACCTTGGACAGGCTTGATTCGTGGTTAAGAGGTTGAGCATGCAGTTGGTTACCCAAAGGAGAACCTAGGGTTCCTAGGCCTAAGAGGGGAAGCGGTGTACCCAATGCTCATGTTGAGATTTGAGTCTCTATAGTTTCAAGCATGGTACTTTTAATGTGTAGAGGTAAAGGAAAACCCCTTCAGGTAAGGGTATGTTTGATGAACCCCACACGAATAAGTTGATCTGATGATGAGGAAAGAGAACGAGTGTGACCTAGCATGGTTTTGTGGGTGCGCTTGTGCCTTAGTAGTTGTTGGTTTAAGCATGCTCATACGGATGTAAATCCTAAGGACGGTTGTGACCTTGCTGTCACGGGTTGTAGTTTCCTCCCATCCTGGGAGAGGACCCTTTGGTAGGGTGTGTACCAGTTATGTCGGTTTTGAGGTGACCTAAAGAGGTCTCATAGGATCTTGAGAAGCTAAGTGAAGAGTACATGGTATGAAAATGAACCTATAGGCCCATAGATAACCATCTCTAAGTGCATGGACGTGTTACCATGGGAGTAACTGGTATGGGGCCTGACCAAGGTAGGCAGGTTTCCATGACCCCTGTGAAGGGATGAAAGTCAGTTTTGAATACAGAAAGAGATGATGAAAGCTTGGGTAAGGTTCTAAGTCAGACATGTACTATAGGAGAATCCCAAGTCTATCCTAGGGTCAGGTAGGGATAAGACCGATGAAAGACGGAGTTGCCTAATTCCCTAGTTGCACATGACCATAGGGTCGGGAGGTAACATCTATCATTGTCTGAGGGTCATGGGTTAGGAGATTGATCACCTTCATTAACTCATGGGACCTAAAGGGCAGATGAGTAGGGCACTCTCTGGATGCATGAGGGAAGAGGGATGACCCCAAAAGTGCCGGCACCCTATAGATCTAGAGGAGGTGACCAAGGATTGTGTGGTGACCCAAGTAGGTTTTGGATCAGTTTTCCATGGATGTAATTCTGATATCAGGAGGATATGTGGTACGTTTCAACTTAGATTTGAAGGTGTACTGGCAAGGTGGGATGTACCATCTCTACTCTTGGAACAGGAAGAACTCTGTATTTGGACTGCAGCCAAATGCTTATTTCCTTTTGTTATGGGAGTGAGAGATAGGACAATACGCATGCCTTACACCAAGGATAAAAGATGTTGCGAGTTGGAATGTTGATACGAGGAATGATGAAAAAGATGATAACATAACCTTGTGAAGTGGATGATACATGGATGGTTCACAAACACTAAGAGAGGTAGTGTTGTCAGCTTATGAGGATGTTTTATCAGGAACTATGTGGAATTTGCAGATTAACCAAGGTCGAGTTCGATCACAGTGAGTATGAGCTCAGAACTTCTTAATAAAAATAGACTTAGAGTTTGAGATGAGATGATGAGTATAATACATGGAGATGTATATCGTCGCATTACCTAACACCTAAGAAGGTGAAGTGGTAATAAATACTCTGGTTGAGGTATAGCTGCCTAGTTTAGCTGGAAACTAGAAGTGGAGGTCGTTTGTCTAACCCTAAGTTTGGAAACAAGATGTGTTTTGATATGTTGAACAAGTTAATGGTCGTTTGGTTAGCCAATTTAGTCCTTGATGTAGTAAAAGGATGATAATAAAACCCTGATGAAAGTAGTTTGGGGTTTCTGAGGTATTGATCTCGAGGAATCATGACTTACAGGAGATCATGGTTTTAAGATCATGATACACCTTGATACTACAAAGATAGTAAGTGATGGTACCATTCTGGATGCTTAAAACAAAGTTGCATGTAGCATGTGGCCATGCAAGCCAAGAGGTGAAGGACGAACACCATTAACCCAGTGCATGGATGTAAAGTATAAAGAGTTCCCGAGAAGGAATGATAGTTCATCATAATGGATGTTGTGAGTCTCTCCTAGACCAAGAAGGTCAAGATACAATATGGGTTATGGTAGATCGCCTTACCTAGATGACATGAGAAAGGAAGAGTTCTGTCAAGGGACAGATCTGGTTAAACTACATATGAAAAGAGATTGTTCAACTACACCATGATGTGAATTCAAAAGTTTTGATGTGATCCCAGAGTTCACTTCCATGAGGTGGAAGTAGATACATGAAGAGCTCAGTGTTTGTACAGTTTATCACCCCATACTAATGGACAGTATGATCCGGACTAGAGGGTCTGATGAGAGCGAGTGTGCTCATTTAGGGTGATACATAGAGACAGTTCTTAAGATGTAATGTTAACCACCATAGCCTTTATCGGGATGCAAGAAGTTTTATAGGGAGGTTGTGTCGGTCACCACTTCATTATGATGATTGGTGAAGGAGGCCTCGCGAAGGTCAGAAAAGAACCCCAGGTGTGTGCA
Source organism: Alisma plantago-aquatica (assembly GCA_963693085.1). Lineage (NCBI taxonomy): Eukaryota > Viridiplantae > Streptophyta > Magnoliopsida > Alismatales > Alismataceae > Alisma > Alisma plantago-aquatica. The sequence continues at coordinate 175,207,505 of OY856411.1, read as the reverse complement.
GATGAAGTCGCTTTGATCGTGCAATGGCTGAGAGAGAGCCCAGTGGTGACATGAGTCATGAGCTGATGCAAAGAAGACTGACATGCAGTTCACTGTGGAGGAATATAATGTGAAAATCTGACCCCTCTAAGCTACAGCTGAGAGAGCGGAATCCCCGATATATGGGTCCATTTGAGATGGATTGGTGGGTATGATTGTGTTTAGCCTTGCCCCACAGGATAACATGATGTGTAATATGTTACATGAGTCCGATCTAGAAGCACTATGTGAGGTACCCAAGCCATGTGTTAAGCCCTGAACCTATTCAGCTTTTGAGAGGCTGAAATGTCCTGAGTCACCTATGAGGGTACGATATACCAAGGTAAGAAAGAACTCAGATGGAAGAATATGAGATAATGAAGGTTATTGGAAAGCACCATGGATAGGGTAAAGCCACATGGTAGCCCTGATGGACATAAGAATGGATTATCCTATTTGTTTGCTTGCTTGATGAAATTTTGAGGACAAAATTCTTATAAGAGGGGAAGGATGTTACAACCCCAATTTTGGGTTCTTTTGCTGAGAAATATAATTTCTCATATTAGAGATTTTTGAACGAATAAATGATATAATCTATTTTGAATAAATGGATTTCATTTACAATAGCCTTGTTGTTTGATTTGAGGGCTTTATTGGCTATTGGGCCCAATAACAAGGATATTCAATTAATTAATGAATAACTGAGAATTTGAGATAAGAAAGGTGTGGAAACCTCTGGAAGGCAAATCCAAAAAGGATTTCGTGCCTCTTAGATTCCTTGGGTTCCAAGGAGTCCAAAGTTGCAAAGAAAAGGCAGTAAGAAAAGAAAATATCAATTCCTTGTTAATAAAGAAATTGAAAACATTGATGAAATATGGAAAACATGTGAAAAGAGGTATAGTTGGGTAATCCTTGGTGGGATTTCGTATCCCAAGGATTCCTGATGATAAAAGGAATACTAATGAGGAAAATAAAAGAGAAATAAGAGAGAGATCTTCAAAAAGGAATTATTTTAAAAAGAAATAAGCAAAATAATGAGAATAATGCATATTGATGCATTTAAGGATAATGAGTATTCCTTTAAAAGAAATTTCGAAATCATAAAGGTTCTTGGGATCCATGGAGTCCCAATGAAGAAAGAGGAAAGAGAAAACTACCGATAAAGCAAAATAAGAGGATAATGTGTTGCTTTATTAATAAATTTATTTGTGATATGGATAAAAGGAAATACTTTCCTACTAAAGGAAAGTAATATTTCGTGCTTATGAAGTTGAAGTAAAACATACGAGAGTATGATGGGACATATTCTTGAAATCCAAATATTTAAAGAGAAAGGGAAATAAGGAGAGAAAGGTTTTCTTTTCATTAAAGGAAAAAGGGGTTCCTATTGAGAGAAGGACTTAGTAATTCGTGGATAGACGACCTAAGGCCTTGCTACTCACTCCTATATAAAGGGATAAGCCTTGGTTCGAGTTGAGGAGAGATCCCACATCTCTCTCTCTCTCTCCCATCCTCTTCTTCACCTAGATTTCGCTCAAAACCCTAACCTTTGAGTTGGCTCTATCCCTTGAGTGGAAGGGAGTCGTGAAGGTTTGCAAGGGTGGGAATGGCATTTCCGCAGACGATCTAGGGAAGCTCCGCCCTCGACATGCTCCTCTGACCCTACTTAATGCCTGCAAGGGGTCTCTAACCTAGCTGCAAATCGCAGCTCTGACCCGCTTCAGTTTGGGCATATCGGCCTGGGGTCGAGGTGTTTCTGAGTATGGTGGAAGGTGGCGGAGACGAGGTGTTGTTCCCCTGTGATCCCCGGACCATGGGGAAGGGGGAAACAACTTTGTAGCCGGCTCCAGTCGGCGGCAGACTGGATATCGCGAGGTGGAAGACGATCCCGCCAGGTTGGACAATTATACCCCCCCTGGGGTGTGAAGAGTGAGCGCTTGACGCGGGGGCAAGGCTGTCTTTTCGTTATATTTTCAAAACCACCAAGCGACGTGCATGGAGACGGCTACGTGGTGGCTCCTGATTCGCCATAGTAAGTGATTTTGGTTAAATTCGTAGTAAATAAATGGTAGGTCAAATAAGGACATATTATACATGAAAATTTATCAGAAAAACGAGAGGAATGCATTAAAAATGGTTTTAGAGTCTAATTTCTCTTTCTGTTCGAAAAGTAATGTAAATTATCAACTTTAACATATTAATGTTTAAAGAACCCTATTTTGATATGATTAAAGTGATTAGTAGGGTTTAATAACTGAATAAGTGGTTATTAGCCTGTTAATGATAAAAAGGAACATTAAGAATAAAAAGGATGAGTTTTGCACGTTAGTAGCTTAATTGAGAGTTCATGAGCATAAATAAAGCTTTAATGGGACTTGAAACCCTAATGTTGAAAATTAGGATTACTAATAGCTTTAATTATTCGATTTCATGTATAGAACTGAGTTTTCCTAATTATAAGCTATTTTGAGCAATAAAGTTCCTAATTTGTGGATAGATACCCTTAATATGATAATTAGGGTTTCCTAACGGATAAAGTTAGAGTTAATACTAAATAGAGTTCATATGGGAATTAGACCCTGATAAATTATGAGTTGTTAATCCGAAAGAAACTAAAGGTGATAATGGAGTCTAATGACCTTGAAATAAATTAAAAGGATGAAGAAAGTAGTTTTGGTAAAAAAAAAGAAGTAATCAAAATTTAAGTGGACTTATGGTGTTGAAATTAGGGTTTATGAACTAAGACATCATTTAATATGATAAAAGCGTTATGGAGGCAAAAACCCTAATAAAACCCTAATGTGGTTTAGAAAACCTAAGATGGAATCCAAGTCTAGCTTTAGAATGTTCTGGATAAATTATAACACTTGGATGTCATGCATTAATTTCAGGATACTTGTTGATTGCTTGTTGCTTGTTCTTTATCATTATTGCTTGGACAGCAAGTTGCTCTGGATCAGGTATGTGGTTACGCTTATGAATAACCGAATTAGTTTCCCGCGTGTTTGCCGGATTATTAATCGCATTGACTGCAACTAAACTGTTTGGATGTTCATACTTGCAAATCATAAAGTCTCTATGATTATCACATTAATAGTAGAAGTATGTTTTCTCGCACCTACATGCCACCCTGATGGATGATGCCAAGAGAGTCAGGCCCAGATGGGTAGACCAATGGGCACCATGAGTGGTGACCCCCAGGCACCAAGAAGGTGGCCTATGATATTGCATGACTAGAGGGCACCATGAGTGGTGACCCCCAGGCACCAAGCTCGGGATTGAGAAGGTGGCCTTAAGTCATGGGCAAAAGAAACCCTAAGGAGGGTATGCCAGGGTTAGGGAAAAAGCGGTGGAGAATGTCATACTAAAAAGTGTAAATTGGCTTGTTAAATAATTTGATTGTGATATTTAAATTGTTATCCATATGTGCAAACTTTTGGTTGTCCCCACATACCAGTATATTTCGATATACTGACCGACGTTTTGTTTGTCAGTGTTTTAGGTACAAATGAAAAGAACAAACAGTAAAGTGGCATATGTGGAATTAAATGAGAACTAACGTGCACATGAGGATTAGTTAGAGTAGCATTTTCATGGATAGAAGTTTAGAAATCCCATCTTTTAAAAAGGTAAACAAAGTTTTATTTTATACTAGTTTTTAGTTTAGTTGGTAAAGTTTCTTAATTGTTATTGATTATTTGTCGAACCTTTGATCCTGTTTATTGAATAACGGCTCTGACCTTCGGGTCTCCCCTAATTGGGTGTTACCGGGAGGCGGGGTCGTTACTGTATGTCTACTTGAAGACAACTCTAACAACTTTGAAATGGATAAATAATTATTAAGAAAAGACTTTTTATCTGAAAATAATAAACAAAAGTAAAGTGGTATTTTACAAACTTTGATAAATATGAAAGGTCACCTATAAGAGGGATATGGTATTCCCATATGAAACTAGTCAAGAATATATATTTCTTTGATTGGTATGAAACTAATTATTTTGAAACGCTTAAAGAAATGTTGCCTACTCTCCCAAGTAGAATTGTGTTATGGTTTTAGAATATCTTTAACATGTAAATATGTTTCAAAAGGTGAAGAAATTGAATCAATTCATCCACCTTTTCAAGATATAATATTTGGGGAAAATGACATCATTGATAGTTCATTAAAATTAATAGAATATAGCCAAGAACCAGTTAAAACACACCATAGGTCATGTTATTGAACAAAATAACTATAAAAATATAAATCTTCAGACCCTAAGCAAACAAAGTGAAAGGATAAAAACAATACTTATTGATATTAAACAAATTGGCACAACACCAATATATCAAAAGAAAGTTGAGACAACAAATTTTCCACTAATTGTTCATCAACACAAAAATGGAAATATTACAATAGGAAAAAGGGCACCCATTAAGTATGATAAAAAACTCGATGAATTAAAACATGTAATCACAAATAGTCTGAACAAGTTAAGTGTTCAAAAACCAACCATTAACACAATATATGGAGAATAATTCTCCTTTGATGAAAAAGAGAAATCATATGAGGAGCTACAACTTAATAAGGTTATCATTGATAAAACTACTTGATTTTTAAAGAATTTTTTTATTCTAAATTAACATATTTGACTTCAAGCTAAAGAAACTTTGATCTTAATTTATGCTAATTTGATGGCCAATATCTTATAGAAAGAAACTTAGGTGGATTTTCAGAATCCCAAATATTACAAATTTGCCATCAAATGTTAATCTATGTCAATTCTTTTTGAGTAAATGGTAATCCCAAATATACAATTGTCCACAAGCATATCTACTATCTTGATTTTCTTGCATAACATTGTGATATAGGGTACATAGAGCTACATTATATGTATAAATTGGAGCATTTTTGAATTTCATGCAGATTTTGCTCCAGTTTCAGTTTTTGGTACATGAGTAGTGTTTTTTATGTAGAAACGACCTTCTAAGCAAGACTCATCACTTTTCCATGAGCCCTGATACTTTTTGGGCATATTTTGTCATCTTGAGGGTCAAAATTGCAATTTATTGTTTTCTGCAGAACTTTATCTTGCATTTTGGGTTGTTCAAGTACATGCTTTAACTTGCTTTTATTCTATGCTTGGACAAGCCTATAGCCATGCTCTTCTACTCTCCTTATATAACTTTTTATTATATCCTTTCTTTTAACAAGTGGTATCAGAGCCAAGGATTTTCTCCAACAATCTCCCACAAGATGAGAAGATGGGCGACAACCTACTTGGTTCACTCAACTTAGAGGGAGGCTTCTCCATGCGTCCTATGATCTTTGACGACACCAACTTCCTCTATTGGAAGAGGCAGATGCAGTTCTACATTCAAGGGATGAACTTTGATATGTGGAAGGTGATGGTCACACCTTACAAGGAGCCAACCAGAACTATTGTAATATGAAGTGAAGATGCTCTCAAGGAGGTTCAACTCAATGCAAAGGCCATTAGCATCCTCTACGCAGCCCTCACTCCCAAAGAGTTCAATCGGATCTCATCATGGGACACCACCTATGAGATTTGGGACAAGCTGTGCATCACATATGAAGGCACAAAGCAAGTCAAGGAGGCAAAGATCTACATGTTGAACAGCCTCCTAGAGAACTTAAAGATGGGAAAGAAAGAAGGTATTGTGGAGATGTATTCAAGGCTCAATATCATCATCAATGGGTTGGCTGCATTGGGCAACACTTTGGATAGAGGCATCATCAACTCAAAGATCTTGAGAACTCTTCCAAAGAGATGGGAGTCAAAGGTCACCTCCATTTAAGAATTGAGGAGCCTTGGTGACATCCCAGACATCCCAACTGAAGAATTCATTGGCAATCTTCAAGCCCATGAGCCTAGACTGGACAAGCAAGAAGAAGAAGCTAAGCAAGAAGAGAAGGAGGCCAAGAAGATCAAAGATAGTGCTTTCAAAGCACAAGTGGAGTTGTCATCCTTCAACAACAACTTGCTTGCCAGACTTCTCCCTCCTCCTCTAGTGAAGATGAAGGCCCTAGTGAGCATGAAGCCAACTACATCAAGGGCAAGCACTTCAAGGGAAAGTAAGCCTCCTCTTCCTCTACTACAGGATGCTACAAGTGTGGTCAAAAGGGACACTACAAGAGTGAATGCCCATAGTCAAGAAAGACTCACCACAAGAGCAACTCAAGGAAAGAAGAGGATTATAAGAAGGAGAGAAAGCACAAGAGGAAGGACAAGAAGGATAAGAGACACAAGAATGCAACTCATGTGGATTGGGAAGCTTCATCTTCAAGAAGCTCTAGCTCCGAAGAAGATGGAGAGTGCCACCTTGCTCTCATGGCCTCTACAAGTGAATATATTGGTGAGGGAAAAGATAGATGGATTGTTGATAGTGGTTGCACAAAGCACATGACCGGCGACATAAGCCATTCCAACAATTTCACAAAGAAGAAAGGAGGACCTGCCACCTTTGGGGACAACAAGAAAGGTAAAGTCAAAGGTGAGGGTGATGTAGGTGAATCCTTATGAATCAAGAATGTTCTTTTTGTGGATGGCCTACATCATAATTTAATAAGTGTTAGTCAACTTTGTGATAATGGTTACCTTGTGCTATTTATTTCTTTTGAATGCTTGATTTTAGATTCCCTCACCTACCAAGTTATATATAAGGGAACTAGAAGTGGTAATCTTTATGTTATTGTTCTTAACTCTATTAAGCTTATGGTTGGTAGATGCTTTGTAGTCAACTCGAATGATATTTCTCTTTGGCACCGCCAGCTTGGTCATGTAAATATGCATCAATTAAAGAAGTTGAGCAAAAAGGACTTAGTCAAGGGACTTCCTAAATTGGATTTTGAAAAGGATGAAGAATGTCAACCTTGTACATAAGGAAAGCAAATCAAGTCATCCTTCAAATCCAAAGGAGTCCTTAGCACTAAGAGAGCTCTTGAGCTTCTTCATATTGATCTATTTGGACCAATGAGAATGTAATCACTTCATGGTTCTAAGTATTGCCTTGTTATTGTCGATGATTTCTCTAGATATACTTGGATCTTCTTTCTCATTTCAAAGAGTGATGCACTTGATGTTTTCTCAAATATTTGTAAATGAGTTGAGAATGAAGCTTCTTGCCAGATTATTTCCATCCGTAGTGACCATGGAGGATAATTTGAAAATGAGGTTTTTGAGCATTTTTGTCAAGAATCGAGTTATGCACACAACTTTTCTTCACCTCAAACACCTCAAAAAATGGAGTTGTAGAGAGGAAGAATAGACCTCTATAGGAGATGGCAAGTACCATGCTTCTTGAGTATGATACTCCTAAGAAGTTTTGGGCTGAAGTTGTCAGTACCTCTTATTTTGTGCAAAACTGTGTTTTCACTCATCCTTCGCTTAAGAAAACCCCTTATGAGCTATGGCATGGTAGGAAGCTTTCTATAGAGTATTTTCATATTTTTGGATGTCCTTATTTTGTTTTTAATATGAAATATTCTCTTGACAAGTTTATAATGTTGATCTTTCTATAGCACCACTAGCAAGGCATATAGAGTTTATAATGTTGATCTTGCTAAGGTAGAAGAATCTATTAATGTAAAGTTTATTGAGACTAACCCCTTTATTCCCAAATATATTGTTTCAAATTATGATGTTGTAGATGAAGTAATTCCTATCCTTAAAGAACTCAACATCATCTAAAATGGAAAAGAGGTGGCTGCTCAAGAAGAAGACAAAGATGATGAAAAGAAGGATCCAACTCCCCAGATTGCAAAGAATCATCCTAAGGAGTTGATTTTAGGTGATCCATTTGAGAGAGTAAAGATGCGATCTGCATTTAACAAAGAACAAGCCAACATCACCTTCATCTCATAACTAGAGCCTAAATATGTCAAGGAAGCTCTTGGGGATGAAGAATGGATCCTAGCTATGCAAGAAGAGCTGAAAAAAATCGAGACGAACAAAGTTTGGACCCTTGTGCCAAAACTAAGTGATAGAAAGATCATTAGAACCAAATGGGTCTACCGCAACAAGCTAGTTGAAAGCAGCAAAGTGGTAAGAAACAAAGCAAGGTTAGTGGCTCAAGGCTACAATCAACAGGAAGGTATTGACTTTGATGGAACATATGCACCTGTAGCTAAACTGAGTCCATTCATATGTTGCTTGCTTTTTCTAGTCATAAAAACTTTCTTTTGTATCAAATGGATGTTAAAAGTGTGTTTTTGAATGGTACAATTGAGGAGGAAGTGTATGTTGCACAACCTTTGGGCTTTGAACATGATAGTCTACCTAACCATGTTTATTTTTTTTACAAAAAGCTCTCTATGGACTCAAACAAGCACCAAGGGCTTGGTATGAGAAATTAAATATCTTTTTGTTAGATCATGGTTATATCATGGGCAAAGTGGATTCTACACTATTTCTAAACCACACTTCTAACAATTTTCTTGTCATTCAAATATATGTTGATGGTATCATTTTTGGCGAAACGAACCTTGATTTTTGCAAAGAATTTAGTGATCTTATGTAGAGTGAATTTGAGATGAGTATGATGGGTGTACTCACATTCTTCGCCGACTTTCAAATCAAGCAAACAAAGAATGGTAACTTCATCACCCAAGGCAAGTACACAAGTGAACTACTTAAGCACTTTGGGATGGAGAACACCAAGCTGATGGACACACCCATGTCAAACACTACCAAACTTGATAAAGATGAAGAAGGTGAGAAGGTATATGAGAAGCTCTATAGAGGTATGATCGGAAGTTTACTTTACTTGACTGCCTCTAGACATGACATAATGTGTAGTGTTGGCTTGTGTGCTAGATTTCAATCAAATCCTAATAAATACCATCTTATAGCTGTTAAGAGGATTCTAAGGTACTTAGCCAAAACCCAAAATTTTGGACTATGGTATCCCAAGTCAAGGGACTTCACTCTTACTGCCTATAGTGATGTCGATTATGCACGTTGCTTGATTCATAGAAAGTGTACAAGTGGCACTTGTTTCCTCATAGGACCATGCTTAATGTCTTGGTTCTCCAAGAAATAGTGCAATGTGGCATTATCAACCATCGAGGTTGAGTACATTGCAGTCAGGAGTTGTTGTGCCCAGATCCTATGGATGAAGCAAATGCTCCAAGACTTTAACATTCATTTTGATGCTTCTCCTATCTATTGTGATAATACTAGTGCAATTAACTTGTATAACAATCCTATATTACATAGTAGAGCTAAACATATAGAGGTTCTCCATCACTTTCTTTGTGATCATATTATCAAGAAGGATATTTATATCACGCATGTGGACATGGAAAATCAGTTGGCAGACATTTTCACTAAACCTCTAACTAGAGAGCAATTTAACTTTATTAGATCAAAATTGCTTATAACTGCTTTAAATGAATTTGATATGTCATCTAGCTAGTTGTCATCTATCCTATATGTTTTGCATCTATCTTGATCAGCTTTGCTTGCTAATTTTCTTAAAATTGGTTTTTCATGTTCATTCTACCTTGTTTTTCTCTTATTTTTGGGTATTTTTCACAAACACATGTTTAATCACAAAATAGTACCCAATGTTGAGTGATATGTGCCTAAGTATGTTCAATATACATAATGGACTTGAAAAATAAATTAAATTAGCATTCATATGGATAGAAATTAAGTTTGATGGTTTTAGGTCAGGTTGACCATCAGTCGAGTTTCCCCAGGACAAAATTGTCCGATCCATGGCCGAGAGCTTTTTAAAAATGGACCAATCAATCGAGTTTCTACTTTACAAAACTTGACCAATCGTCGGGCTGAAGCTAACTTAATTTGGCTTCGACCGACTATTCTCCCTCTCAACTATAGAAAAGTCGACCGATTCCACTCCCTCTAGCCCTAAGATCTCAACCCTTGACCTTTCCTTCCCTCACCTAGCCCTAATCCAACCTAGGGAGACCTTCCAAGACCTTTCCCCTAGCTTAACCTAGGTGTGTGAACATTTTTGGTAGTGTGTTTGGTGTTTTTGATCTCTTCTTCTTCTCCATTTTTCCTCCATGGCTTCAAATAGAAGAAAGAGAGCTGCCCCTAGAAATGCACCATCCTCCTCCTCATCTTCCCACTTGATTCCTTTCAATGAGACCATCTTTGTCTCAAATGAGGTTGTAAATTGGTATAAGGATCTTCTTCCACTGAGCCCTTTTCCTTTTAGAGCCCTTTTTTAGCCTAGCCCTAGGCGTCAAGCTATCATCGATCAAGTGGCTAAGTTTCTTTCTATTCATCACCTATCTACCCTGGGTGTCGAGCGTGAGTGCTTTCACAATTCCATGTCTAGCACGAAATCCGTTCATGAATTATATGAAAATTTGCGTTGGAATTATGACACTCTTGTACCTCCTCCTAATACTCAAGTTATTCTTACTTCTATGATAGCCGGGAAGAAATTCCAAATCTCAGAGGATATCCTGAATATCATCTTTTCAGGAGCCGATGAGAATGATATCTGGTGTAAGAATTATGGTGAGTACTTTGACTTGCTTGACCCTAAAGGTTTCTACAAGCAATATGATATCACAATTCCTGACATCCATCGTTACTTGAAGAAACATGAGGTTGCCTATAAGAATAAGAACATCCTACCCTCCTCCTCCTTAGATCTCAAGAAGTGTATATTAGCCCTAGTGGTCAATTGCAACATCCACCCAAAGAAAAACTGAATGGATATTGCAGAGAAAACCACGATGATAATGTATTGCATCTTAGAGAATGTCAGAGTCAAGTGGTCTAGATACATCCTCCACCACATGACTTCTTTTGACGCTGGAAAAAACACCCGCGACACCCATCCTCCATATACTGCCCTGATATGTGGTCTTTTCCAGTTCGCCACTGAGAAATCACTCTTCTCTAGCTTCCACTACAGACCTGCCAGGAAGAGAGTGTGTATCAGTGAGACCACTATTTAGAAATCTATTCCTATCCTTTCCTCCACCACACCTAGTGCTTCACCCTCTACCTATGCCTCAACTACACCTACCTCTATCTCAACTCGACCTCCTCCACCTCCTCAGCCTACCCGACCTAGCTGTGCCTCGTTCCATGTGTCCAATGAAGGCCTCATGGGTTATATGATACACCAATAGGAATACAACCTCCAGGTCCAGGACCATCTACACCAGGATTTATGTTCAATCATGTCTAACATAAACTTATCCTGTGCACACCCATACCCCATCTACCAGCCATACCTCGGTAAGTGATTATGCATCCTATGCATACAATCACTTCTACCCTGCCCCTCCACCTACACCTGAGCCTTCCGATGTTGCTCCCACACCCTAAACTGCTGGTAGGTCTGCTCCAATCATCCTGTCTCTGCCTGCTGGCCCCTTGGCCACTCTACTTGCCAGTCTTGGTGATTATGCTCCTTCCTTCCCTCAGGCCAATGAGCTCTGTGCTCTTGGTATGACTTGGGATGAGCAGAATGCTTGTTGGTCTAGTCGTTGCTTTGGTCCTTCTGTTGATGAGAAGATGCCTGACTAGGCTGATGATGAGACTGTTGATGTTGGTGATGGTGAGGATGGTGGTGCTACATGTGATGATGGTGATGGGTATGATGGCTTCGTTGGTGACTCCGGTGATGAAGGTGATGTTGCTGCACCTTCAGACGGAGATAATGACTACAAGCCTAATGTCGAAGATGATGACGTTGTGGATGATGTAGATATAGATGACCTAGATATCTAGATGTTCTTAGTTTTTAGTCTAGTTTGCTGATCATATATATCTTTCTAGGCTATTTTGTATTAGAAACATCTGGGCACATGTTCTAAGGTGTACTATTTTATTCTTACCTTTCATCACTTTTGACTTGTAGTTTTTTTATGAGAACTTGCATTCTGGGTTGTAATCCATATTTTGTGCAGTCTTACTCTTTGATCTGTTATATCTTATGAGTTGGTGCCATAGTCACCATATTTAGATTATGACTTAGCATGTTTGGTTCTCTCGTCTCTGTTTGATGTATCTTTTTGAGATTGCATGTTTGGATATCTGCTTGGTTGTGTTTGGAGAAGACCTGCTTGTATGCTCTTATACCTCCCCTACCTTTTTTGATAATGTCAAAATGGGGAGAGAAATTTCAATGTCTTGAAACTCAATCATATTGCTATTATTGCCTATGTGATCCTTTTCTTGCTTTATTATGTGACTTGCTAAAGGATCATATAGTACATGCATGTTATACTGCTTTGTGTAGATAGACTAACTATGCAAGTTAAAGTAAGCATAGATTGAGGGGGAGCAAATTCACATTGTTCAAATCTTGAATCCCCCTTATTCACAAGGCAAAGGTATAATTTCAATATCCTTTTTTCAATATGTTTGAGGAATGGTTTGTCATTGTCAAAAATGGAGAGAATGTTGACCTAGAGGTTATACATTGTCTATATTTTGATAATGACTTAACCATTCCATTCATATGTATCTAATATGTTTGTTCAAGATTGATTTTAGGCTTTAGGTACATGAAAAGGGTCAATTTACACAAGCCCTAGCTTGTCAAAGTTCAAGTCAAATGCAATGCAAGTGTGCTAATAAAGAAATCACTTCAAACAACCTTAGAAGATTTTTGCACTTTTATTGATGATATGACTTATAACTAAGATGAGAAAAATATTTGGGACACTTAATACCAAGTTTTAATCACTTATTTGCCAAATTATAAAAATGATCACCGGTTGTTGATCGGTCGAGTTACAATCTCGACTGATCCCATGGATTGATTTTCTGAAAGTAGCAATCGGTCGAGTTGTGCATTCGCAGAACTTGACCGAATGACCTTCTGACCAAATAAAATTTTGGTTGATCGGTCGAGTTTCCCAGAACAAACTCGACCGATAGTTTGAAAATTGGGTTTGTCTTTTAGTCCATCGGTCAACTTACCTTCATTGAAACTCGACCATATGCACTGTACGGAAAACACAAAAAAGTAATTATAATGGTTGGTGACTTATTTGGACAAAAATAGATCTGTTGCCTTGAGCAAAAATGGCTATATTTTGGCCCTAAGTGTTCCCCAACTCAAGGGAGCACCCCCAGGTATAAATAGGACCCCTTGGAGTTCATTCCATTTTTGCTCATTCACTACAAACAAGGTCCTTGCTATAGTTGAGTGTGCTACTACTCCTTGAGCCCCTTTCTCTCTCTAGTTTACACTTCATTTCGTGATTTGTGAGTGAGTTAGGCTTATTATAAGAGAGCTCCACCTTTGTACATGTAAATCTCTCAAATCTTCCACTACTTCCCTATCCCCTTCTCTCATGAAGAAAATCTGAAGCAAGCTCCATCAAGTGAAGCAGGAGTTGTAGCTGGTCCTCTTCAATCTCCAAGTGAAGGAGAAGGAAAAGGCTGAAGATCCAAGAGGAGAAGCAAAGTCCTTCAAGGCGGAAGACTTGAGCTTGAGTGGGTAAGACCTAGGTAAAGGCTAAAGACTCAAGCTAAGTGGGTAAGTTTCTTGGTAAGGTGGAGATCTCCTTGGGATTGGATGGGTAAGTCCTTTGTTTTAGATCCTAGATGGGTGATTAGATGCTCTAGAGGGGGGTGAATAGAGTTGAACACACTTGAACAAAATTCATTAGACCTTCAAGATATATCACAAGATAAGGTTGCTAAACAGGAAGTTTGAGTGCAATTAAAACATGCATATCAAGGGAGAGAGAGATTGAACAAGCATCAAGTGACAAGCTATGTAGAGTGATTCCACACTTCAAATCAAAAGTGAGTCAGTCCACTACCTAGAGAGGTCAACCTATAGGATTTCTTAACCATTACACTCTTATATTCATTCATAAGACTTACAATACATGACCACCAAAGGACTTATCTGTCCAAGCACCAAGAGGATTCCACCTTACCAAGGACTTACCCACTTTTCCAAGAGTCTTCAGCCTTCTCCAAGGTCTTACCCACTCTAGCACAAATATTTCACCTTCAAGGACTTTTCTACTCTTCTTGGATCTTCAGCCTTTGCCTTCACCTTCACTCAGAGAAGCTTCCACCAAGGACTTACCCACTTGAGCAAGGAGTCTTCTGCCTTCACCAAGGTCTTACCCACTCGTGCTCCAAATCTTCAGCCTTGATCTTCACCAAAGGACTCCTTTCCTTGTTCTTCTTCACCTCTCTTGGCCAAGAGAGAGAACCTTCATCTTCATGGTTGAAATGAGAGAAAGGGAGGTGGTGGAAGTGACAGCCTCAAAAGATATACATGTAGTACAAGCTCTCTTACAAATCTCCTACTCACTCTAATGGATATAGCAAGTGATTAAGCTTAGAGAGAGAGAGGAGGCTATAGGAAGCACTCAACTATAGAATAGGAACCTCACATAGAGTTTTGCATTGAATGCTCAATCTTAGAATGAAGCCCAAGGGGTCCTATTTATAGCTGGGGATGCCTCTTAGCCTTTGGGAACACTTAAGAATGAAAATGAGTCATTTTGTGGCTTGCAACAAATATATTTTTACTTGTTGCAACTCCACAACAACTAGAAACACTTTTCTACACTTTTCCGTATAGTGAAATCGGTCGAGTTTTTATAAATGTAACTCGACTGATCCCACTAAGAGACGACCAATTTAGGCCATCAGTAGAGTTTGTTCTGGGGTAACTCGACTGATTCACTTAAATCAGTTTTGGTCTGTAGAGGGATCGGTCGAGTTCTGTGAAATGTAAACTCGACCAATCAAAGGTCATTTTAAAGATCCAATCAGGATCGATCGAGTTTGTAACTCGACCGATGAACAACCTGATGTGAATTTTAGAAAATAGCTTTTGAGTGCTTAAACATTCGATCTAAGTGCTTCTAATTTTTTCTAAGCTTAATTACAAGTCATACAATCATTCCAAGTGATTTACAACATGATTATAATGGATTTACATCACATTCCAAACACATACACTTGTATTGACTTTGACTTGTCTTTTCTCCAAGTTGAGATGCACAAGTTAGGGCATTTAGAGAGTGTTTATACATAATATAAAATTACTCAAGTAGAATCATTAGACACAAAGAATTGGAATGGTTTAGTCATCATCAAAACAAGGGTTTAGTCAATTTAGACCTTGAGTCAACACTTGATGGTCTTTTGCTGTAAATCTCTTTGGTGATATAATAGAGAAAAGCACTTGCAAAGTCCTAGAGGCTGACCTCTCTAGGTAGTGGACTGACTCACTTCTAGTTTGAAGTGTGGAATCACTCTACATCCCTTTGTCAAGTGCTTGCTATCGATCTCTCTCATCCTTGCTATGATTTTTTAGATAGGACTTCAAATTGCCATTTATCTATTGCTCCAAATTGATATAATTTGAAGGTCTAATCTGTTTTGTGAGAATTTGTTTAGCTCTATTCACCCCCTGGAGCCCTTAGATCCAATACATATGACAACTTCAAAATTTACTAGCCAATTAAGAGGATGGTGGATTAATTATCTTGCAAAAATTCATATATAAGAAGTACTTCAAGCAACAAAAAGAAATGAGCATGGTTCTCAAATTAATTTAGAAAATGGCCAACCCCAATCAGACATAATATATACCCTAATAGTAAACATAATTCAACATTTTTTAGGTTGTAATGATAATATACTAGAAAAAATAATAGAACAACTAATGAGCCTAATATGTAAAATCCTGAGTGATTTTTGTTGGTATGAAGATGTTTTCCTTTCTAAAGTTTTGCAATTTCTTAATTGAAATTATGTTGATTGGAAAGCAATTTTTTTATCTAGATTGTCCTCTTTATTTTGAAAAGGTAAGAAAAGATATTAAACAAGAATATAATAGAATTGTCCCTCTAGAACACATATCATATGGGATATAATACAAAGAATAGACCAAACATGATTATCTCTTTGTAATTACTTAAAATAAAAAAGTCAAATTAAAGAGACAACAATTAATAGATAAAAGGAAACTGGAATATTTTATCAATTTAGATGTGAAAATGATTTACCAAAAGAAATGAAAAGGCACAAAACTATAAAAATTAGTGATGATAATAAAAATCAAAGAAGTTTTATGCACAAAAAAAGGCAATCAAATAACAAGAAAAACATAACATGTTATAATTGTAGACAAAAGGGAATTATGCAAAAAGTGTTTCAAATGAGACTACAAGAAAAGACTTAATGAACTATTACTAGAATAAAAAAACATTACGTTAGAAGAACTTGATACTTTTGTTAGTATATTAACTCCAAATGAATCCTCAGGATAAAAAAGGAAGAAGAAAATAAAGAAGGATGCATTTGTAATTACTATAGTAATGAAACATCATCAAATAGATTAACAATTTTACTAGTAAACAAAAATTTATACTTGAAACTATAGATTTTAGTTGAGATAGACAAGAAAGAAGCACAAAACTTAAAAGATACTAATAATATTGGAGACCAAAAACAATTAAAAAATCAAAAGTGAAAGTAAATCAATTCTACTAATTTGATCAAGTAATCAAAAATTTTGAATACAAAAAAATTAATGATAATCAAACTTCTTTGGAATACTTAAGGAAAGAATAAAATAAAATCAAAATAGAAATTATTGAACTTAAAGATAAGGTTGAAACTCTTCAAATATATATAGCTATATACACTTGAACAAAATTCATTAGACCTTCAAGATATATCACAAGATAAGGTTGCTAAATAGGAAGTTTGAGTGCAACTAAAACATGCATAGAAAGGGAGAGAGAGATTGAACAAGCATCAAGTGACAAGCTATGTAGAGTGGTTCCACACTTCAAATCAAAAGTGAGTCAGTCCACTACCTAGAGAGGTCAACCTATAGGATTTCTTAACCATTGCACTCTTATATTCATTCATAAGACTTACAATACATGACCACCAAATGACTTATCCATCCAAGCACCAAGAGGATTCCACCTTACCAAGGACTTACCCACTTTTCCAAGAGTCTTCAGCCTTCTCCAAGGTCTTCCCCACTCTAGCACAAGTCTTTTGCCTTCAAGGACTTTTCTACTCTTCTTGGATCTTCAGCCTTTGCCTTCACCTTCACTCAGAGAAGCTTCCACCAAGGACTTACCCACTTGAGCAAGGAGTCTTCTGCCTTCACCAAGGTCTTACCCACTCTTGCTCCAAGTCTGCAGCCTTGATCTTCACCAAGGGACTCCTTTCCTTGTTCTTCTTCACCTCTCTTAGCCAAGAGAGAGAAACTTCATCTTCATGGTTGAAATGAGAGATAGGGAGGTGGTGGAAGTGAGAGCCTCACAAGATATACATGTAGGACGAGCTCTCTTACAAATCTCCTACTCACTCTAATGGATGTAGCAAGTGATTAAGCTTAGAGAGAGAGAGAGGAGGCTGTAGGAAGCACTCAACTATAGAATAGGAACCTCACATAGAGTTTTGCATTGAATGCTCAATCTTAGAATGAAGCCCAAGGGGTCCTATTTATAGCTGGGGATGCCTCTTAGCCTTTGGGAACACTTAAAAATGAAAATGAGCCATTTTGTGGCTTGCAACAAATATATTTTCACTTGTTGCAACTCCACAATGGCTAGAAACACTTTTCTACACTTTTTCGTATAGTGCAATCAGTCGAATTTCTATAAATGTAACTCGACTGATCCCACTAAGAGACGACCAATTTAGGCCATCGGTCGAGTTTGTTCTGGGGTAACTCGACTGATTCACTTAAATCAGTTTTGGTCTGTAGAGGGATCGGTCGAGTTCTGTGAAATGTAAACTCGACCAATCAAAGGTCATTTTTAAGATCCAATTAGGATCGATCGAGTTTGTAACTCGACCGATGAACAACCTGATGTGAATTTTAGAAAATAGCTTTTGAGTGCTTAAACATTCAATCTAAGTGCTTCTAATTTTTTCTAAGCTTAATTACAAGTCATACAATCATTACAAGTGATTTACAACATGATTCTAATGGATTTACATCACATTCCAAACACATACACTTGTATTGACTTTGACTTGTCTTTTCTCCAAGTTTGAGATGCACAAGTTAGGGCATTTAGAGAGTGTCTATACATAATCTGAAATTACTCAAGTAGAATCATTAGATATAAAGAATTGGAATGGTTTAGTCATCATCAAAACAAGGGTTTAGTCAATTTAGACCTTGAGTCAACACTTTGATGGTCTTTTGCTGTAAATCTCTTTGGTGATATAATAGAGAAAAGCACTTGCAAAGTCCTAGAGGTTGACCTCTCTAGGTAGTGGACTGAGTCACTTCTAGTTTGAAGTGTGGAATCACTCTACATCCCTTTGTCAATTGCTTTCTATCAATCTCTCTCATCCTTGCTATGCTTTTTTAGACAGGACTTCAAATTGCCATTTATCTATTGCTCCAAATTGATATAATTTGAAGCTCTAATCTATTTTGTGAGAATTTGTTTAGCTCTATTCACCCCCTGGAGCCCTTAGATCCAATACATATGAAAACTTCAACATTTACTAGCCAATTAAGAGGATGGTGGATTAATTATCTTGCAAAAATTCATATATAAGAAGTACTTCAAGCAACAAAAAGAAATGAGCATGGTTCTCAAATTAATTTAGAAAATGGTCAACCCCAATCAGACATAATATATACCCTAATAGTAAACATAATTCAACATTTTTTAGGTTGTAATGATAATATAATAGAAAAAATAATAGAACAACTAATGAGCCTAATATGTAAAATCCTGAGTGATT
Source organism: Alisma plantago-aquatica (assembly GCA_963693085.1). NCBI lineage: Eukaryota > Viridiplantae > Streptophyta > Magnoliopsida > Alismatales > Alismataceae > Alisma > Alisma plantago-aquatica. Next base: position 175,188,780 of record OY856411.1, on the reverse strand, counting down.
TTTGTTGGTATGAAGATGTTTTCCTTTCTAAAGTTTTGCAATTTCTTAATTGAAATTATGTTGATTGGAAAGCAAATTTTTTATCTAGATTGTTCTCTTTATTTTGAAAAGGTAAGAAAAGATATTAAACAAGAATATAATAGAATTGTCCCTCTAGAACACATATCATATGGGATATAATACAAAGAATAGACCAAAAATGATTATCTCTTTGTAATTACTTAAAATGAAAAAGTCAAATTAAAGAGACAACAATTAATAGATAAAAGGAAACCGGAATATTTTATCAATTTAGATGTGAAAATGATTTACCAAAAGAAATGAAAAGGCACAAAACTATAAAAATTAGTGATGATAATAAAAATCAAAGAAGTTTTATACACAAAAAAAGACAATCAAATAACAAGAAAAACATAACATGTTATAATTGTAGACAAAAGGGAATTATGCAAAAAGTGTTTCAAATGAGACTACAAGAAAAGACTTAATGAACTATTACTAGAATAAAAAAGCATTACGTTAGAAGAACTTGATACTTTTGTTAGTATATTAACTCCAAATGAATCCTCAGGATAAAAAAGGAAGAAGAAAATAAAGAAGGATGCATTTGTAATTACTATAGCAATGAAACATCATCAGATAGATTAACAATTTTACTAGTAAAAAAAATTTATACTTGAAACTATAGATTTCAGTTGAGATAGACAAGAAAGAAGCATAAAACTTAAAAGATACTAATAAGATTGGAGACCAAAAACAATTAAAAAATCAAAAGCGAAAGTAAATCAATTCTACTCATTTGATCAAGTAATCAAAAATATTGAATACAAAAAAATTAATGATAATCAAACTTCTTTGGAATACTTAAGGAAAGAATAAAATAAAATCAAAATAGAAATTATTGAACTTAAAGATAAGGTTGAAACTCTTCAAATATATATAGCTATATATATATATGAGAAAGATGATAATGATGAACATGCATTCAATACAATGCTTGGAGAATGCTCTAATAAAAACCAAATTGATGAACCTTCAAAGGAGAATGAAGAGTTCTTTGTTAATAATCTTTAATTTTTTGTCAAAATAAATTGAAAAGGTGATGTTATTATAAAAATAAGTGATGTTATTATAAAAATAAATGACATTACCCTAAAAGGAATTGTTTTATTTGATTTTGGATCTGATGTTAATTTTGTAAGAGAAAATATTATACCAACAAAATGTTATGAAACAACAAATCATCATGTTAATTCTGCAAAAAAAAACTTAAAGTAAAACATAAATTTTCTACAACACGTATGCATCAACAATGATATTACCAAAATATCATTTATCCTTCCTCAAAACATAATTGAGGATATTATCACTGGACACATTTTCCTAATAAATTTCCCCTATATTAGTTAGTGAAAGAGGGATTCATGCCCAAATAATAATAAATTTGTAAACTTTGAGTTTAAGAAAAAACTTGAACTCTAGTTTGTAAAAAATTGAGGGTTGCATTAGATCACAAGGATAATTTCATTGATACACTTCTTATTTTATAAAATCAAATCAAAAAAAAATTTATAATACATTTTTAGTTTATATGACATCTTATACTTGATCACAGAAATTCAAATATGTCTGCATCAACATCCAAGGTCTGTATCCTAGAGGTACGCTCACAATCAAGTATTTCTAGTAAAGAAGGTAATGACAGAATGGAAGTTGATCCCAACAAAAAAATGTCAAATTCATATTCAAAACATCAATACATGTAATAATTTTAGAAAATGAGAACTTATCTAAAGAAACAAGAACTTCACTATAAAATTACCTTCATGATATATATAACTTTATTCCAACCATGTTCGGAAAGAATCATTACTATTATGAAAAGTTCTCATAGAAACATGTAGTGCAAAAATATTTCATAATTTTAGAGAAAAAAATAAAATGATATCTTTTCTCAACTAAAAATTTAAAAAATTATCACTATTTCATAATGGAACGATGATGGAAATCTAAATATTCCAAGAAGATTTAAAGACAAATATCAACCCCAATAGTACAATTATTGAGATTATCAAGATGTCTGGAAAAATGTCTTATGTATTCAAAATAGTCAAATAACTCATTCATGGCTTATTAAATGGTATTATAGGACAAACCTACCAAACTGGTTCATCTATATCTTTTAGAAAAATTATGGAGCTACATGGGTGATATTTCCACAAAATCTTAATGAATGTATCCCGTTCTTTGAAAGCATAGATAAAAAAGATATTAATATCCTGAGGTGTTGTTTCATTTATGGAATCCTATGGATTATGCAAGAAATGGGAAAAATAAACTAGTGCCTTTCTAACCTACTTAGGAAGGCAAGTACTGATAAAATGGTGGGATACATTTGACATAAATCCTATTATAAATGAAAAGATAATATATTCCTCAGTTTTAGATTATCTTATTGATTAAGAAACTAAAAGGGGACATCCATATAAGAAACTAAAATTATTATAGAATCCCCTCATAAGGAATCTAACTGGGACAATTCTCAATTAACTATACTTGATGACATTCTAGATCTAGAAAATATTCCAATTCTAGGTATTACTCAAGGAAAAACTAATTTTTAAAATGGAGACGATTGTTACGGATTACTCACTTAAAATAGTGGGTACATGTACCCATAAAGATGGCCCTAAAGATCAAATTAAAGAAGATGGAAAAGAGGATGAAAGTGAAAAAATAGTTACTGTATTGTAAAAAAATGGTAGAAAACAACAGTAAAAAATAGAAGTACTTCAAAAATAATAGTTCAATAAAAGATAAAAGTAAATATAAATAATGATCTGAGAAAAGTCAAAGTAAAATAGTTAATATATTTTCTTAAGACTCCTCCGTCTATAAAAATTGAAGTCGCTCAAATATGGAGGTGACATCTCTATAAAAAACTAAGAAGAAGACAAGAATATTTTTTCTATGCATTCATGCAAGAAGCACTTCCCAAGACATGAAGCAATTGTGAAATACATAAAGTTGAAAGAACAAGTGGCAACTACAACAATTTGAGTCACCACATCAACAACAATCACTTGTCAAAGGCACAACTTGAATAGAACAAATGGCAAGCCAACCAAATTCATCCATTTCATTGAAGTGCCTATAAAAGGTAAAGAAGTTGAAGAAGAGGAAAGGATTTTTTAAATCTACTGCACTCTTCCATCTCAAGAGATCCCATTACTTATTGTTCTTAGTTCATGTAGTTAAAATAATCCTAGTTTAAAATTTTATATACTTAGAGAATTTTTAAGTGTTGTAATCCTTCTTCCGCATTCCTTATATTGTAGTTTCATCCATATAGTCCACTTTCTTATTTTCCTCATATATTTCTGACTATAACCTTCCACTATCCAATAAAGATTTCACTTACGTTTTTCAAGTATAATTGTGTTTTTTGGTCTTCCCTACTTGCTTATAACATAATTAAAGACTCTTGCTTTGATTAAAAGTAAAATCAAAGAAATCAATGTGCATTGATGACGTAATTGACACTCCATTGCTGAAATCATGGTGCTCTTCTTTGTCACTCGTCATCACCATTTGTAAGTTCTATATTGTTATTTAATTAATTTTACATAAACATTTTCATTTCATCCTATGGAAATTATACAAACATTAACCCTTAATCGCAAACCTTAATTCAATCTAATCACCCACTTCTACCAATTATCTAAACATAACTCAACCCTTCCTACGCCATTCGTCACTCTGACACCCCACTGACATTCCAACACCATAACCCATCAACTATCCATCAAATCATATATATGGTATATACCACTACCCGCACAGGTAACTAACTTTTGTTACCAATGGATCTATTTTGTAACATGAAGGTATATAATTGTAATGAGACGATCAAATTACAATAGGAAGACTCATTTTATAAATATAGCGTGAAATTTTAATTGTCACTCAGAAAATAGCAAAAATGATATTTATGAAAAAATTGTAAATAATTTATGTTGTACTACAAAATGAGTCTTTCTATTACAATTTTGACTGTCTCATTACAAATATGTGTCTTCCTATTACAAAATAAATGTACGGGGTAACTAATCTTACTTACCTGTACGGGTAGTGAATGAATGTCCATATATATATATATATATATATATATATATATATATATATATATATATATATATATATATATATATATATATATATATATATATATATATATATATATATATATAGTCAGGCTAGAACACACTCGAGTGTACAGATCGCATGAATACACTCAAGTGTGTTTTCATATCAAGACGATTTTTTGCAAAATGTAAACCATTGATCTTCACCGTCATACTATAACTAGGCTACATACAAATTTTGAACCTATTTGGATGAGTGTAAGTCACTCATCCAAGGGCAACAAAATCCACACATGAAACTAATTTGAAATGCATAATTTTTGCGGTCTTTATAACATGACCTATAAATGTCCAAATGTGCTCAAATTGTGTGTATGAGCTATTTACATGATGTTTAAGAAGATCAACGGATTATATTTTTGAAAAAAAATATTACATCATGAAAAATTGCTTGAGTTTATTCTGCTCTGAATACACTCGAGTGTATTCTAGCATGACTATATATATACATACACACACACACACATATATATATATGTATACATATGTATATATATATATATGTATATATATTGGAAAATGATCCAGTGAGAAATATATCTTGGTGAAAGCATGAGAGGCATTTGAATAACTTTGCACAATGATCAAATTTTCAGAATCTAACAGTATGGATTGGAAATATACCCTATGACTGTCCCAAATTGCGCGTCCGGAAGGGAGGCGGATTCAGAAGGAATCGAAACTTTAAATTTATAATTGGAAACCTTCAAGGACCCCCACAACTTTTATTATGGGGTCAAAGTAGATATACGGGGTCAAACACAGGGATGTGGTGACGTTTAGGACGCTTGAGATTTCGTTCTTTAGTCAGATAAGCCAAGACGATAATCGATAAAAGTATGGGTCTAGAACTAGTCTAGCGAGTTGTCACGAATTAAAACAAAACAAAGAAAAGAAAATAGACTCTGTAGGATTATACTAATCAGAGAGAAGGAGTTCCTGGCTATGTAACCACAAGTTGGGCAGTCTATGCACCTGTTCTTGAGCGTAAACAACCCTCGAACACCTCAGCAAGCAACCTACATTCAAACATAGCACGCACTGTGGCATATGTTCCTGAGGGGTCATCCCACTCGCTCTCGCGTAGCGTGACTAAAACCCGTCGATGATATGAAACCTCTCTCGAGGATGACAAACCATCATCCTAGAATATTCTAGATACCCTCTCAGGTCAAGAATATTCTGGGATGTTACGAAACAGATGACCTTGAACCGCCCTCCTTTCAAAATTCGATCCAAACTATCTTCTCTTGTCTATTTCTACAATGAATCTCTCGATATAGGCTGAAATAGCAGTTCAAGCAAGAAAGAGATCAACCAAACTAGCAATCATAGCCAGAAAGAGGAGATAGAATGTAAAACATGCTAGATCTGAAATAAAAATACTTGCTCAAGGTAAAAGTACATAAACATGCCCAAAACAGGGTACATAGACAAGAAGGAGCTCAACTAGCCATGGACAAGCATAGTTGGCACCGAACAAAGATGGAAGAACATTATTTGTACAGAAACCAAGGGGAACAGAAGAAGAAATGAGAAGAAGAAGAGATTTAGCCCGTAGAGGAGAGGTAGCTCTTGCTCCCTAGCCTCTGTATAGGTCGGATATTGTCCTTGGGTTGTCCTCTTTGATCTTCTGGACTCCTCAGCCTCCTTTCTCTCTAGATTCGCCCCGAACAGCAGCATGGTTGGTAGATGGGGTGGAAGATGATGGTGTGGGCGTTCTCCTTCTCTCAAAGAAGATGGGTCCTCAGTCTTCTCTCTCCTTAGCTTCTGCCTTTGGAGATCTAAGACTGGAGGTGGAATATGGTGGGGGATGGAAGCATGCTAAAGAGACGGGCGTAGAATGAGCACTTCAGCCTTCTCAGACCTCCATACTCTCCAACGGGGCATTGGGAACCTCACTGGGTCGGAACCAAAAGCTGGAAAACTCCCCAGATCCGAACCCTTCTTCAGGTGGAGAGGGGCGTGTATTTATAGGCAAAATGGTCGAGGTCTGCACCGACTTAACTTCGCGGTCGCAGTCGAGATCGCGGTCGCGGTCGAGGTCGTCGATGTAGATACCGCAGTCGCGGTCCTGGAGGATGTACCTCGGTCATGGTCGAGTTACTTCTTCTTGGCCGCGATCGCGGTCTAGGAAGATGTACCTCGATCGCGGTCCAGGAAGATGTACCTCGATCGCGGTCGAGGTCGATGTAGATACCGCGGTCGCGATCCAGGAGGATGTACCCCAGTCACGATCGAGGTTACTTCTTCTTGGCCATGACCACGGTCCAGGAAGATGTACCTCGATCGCGGTCGAGGTCGATGTAGATACCGCGGTCGCGGTCCAGGAGGATGTACCTCAGTCGCGGTCGAGGTTACTTCTTCTTGGTCGCGATTGCAGCATCATGGATCGAACCCAATCCAGGGGGCTATTATTGGTGGTCGAGGGGCCCGCGTCGATGAACCTTTTTGATTGGTGAGGAAGCATCCTGATAAAGGACTAGCCATCAAAAATAGGGTCTAAGATATCAAAAGTTTCTTGAGCCCGCTAGTTGGTTAGCGGGACCACCGTCTCCTACACTGGTGCACAAAGTGCGATGCTTAGTCCACCACGGTTGTGACGGATGGGAGTCTAGCTGCTGTAAAAACTATGTTGGGGAGAAATCATGGAGAATAGATGTCTTTTCAGGTTCGGTGCCTGCAAGTCCCAAAATTGGTTAGTTTGAGCAACTTTATCTATGAAAAGATATAAATTACTAAAAGATAAGAAATATGGGTTATTTTGGGCATATTAAGGCTATAGTGACACAAAACCATAGTAAATACTTAGCATAAATGCATAAATTTGGGTGTTATCACCCTATTAGTACGTTTCCACAAAATCTCATCATCATAGGTCTTGTATTGTACGCATAACAAACAAATACTTTTCAACGCTCAATATTGAGTTTTAGGCTGACCGTTGGATGTAAAATGTGTATATTGTATATATGGAGATGTAAATGATATCCGATTGTGATGATGTTTTGTGTGAATGTAAATGTAATGATGTTCTTCCCATCCATAAGGTCGGCTATTAAAAATAAGATGTAACTTTATAATTATTCAAATGCCTTTCATGCTCTCACCGTAGATTGTTTCTCACTAGATCGCTACCCTATATATATGTGTGTGTGTGTGTGTGTGTATATATATATATATATATATATATATATATATATATATATATATATATATATATATATATATAATGTGTGTGTGCACATACATGACATATTGACTGTAATTGGTTGTGTTGTGTTCCCGGTCATCTCAGATAGCCTAATTCTGTAAGTAGACAACTAAATTGGAATAAAATTGCATTGTCAAATTGAAACTCGACCAGGTCTAAATGAATGAATCAGAGTGTGCAAGATCTGGGTAGTAGGAACTATTACGATGTGACCATGCCAAATTCTACGGACAGGGTTGTGTGGCTATGACCGTAGACCGGGTACTGACATAAGCTGGTTGTTTGAATAATACACCGGCATTCCAACACCATACTCCACCAACTATCCACCAACCAACTATCAAATCATACATATATATATATATATATATATATATATATATATATATATATATATATATATATATATATATATATATATATATATATATATATAGTCAGGCTAGAATACACTCGAGTGTACGGATCGCACGAATACACTCAAGTGTGTTTGCATATCAAGATTATTTTTTGCAAAATGTAAACCATTGATCTTCACCGTCATACTATAACTAGGCTACATACAAATTTTGAACCCATTTGGATGAGTGTAAGTCACTCATCCAAGGGCAATAAAATTGACGCGTGAAACTAATTTAAAATGCATAATTTTTGCGGTCTTCATAACATGAGCTATACATATCCAAATGTGCTCAAATTTTGCGTATGAGTTTTTCACAAGATGTTTAAGAAGATCAACATATTAGATTTTCAAAAAAAATATTGCATCATGAAAAACTACTTGAGTGTATTCCGCTCCGAATACACTCGAGTGTATTCTAGCCTGACTATATATATATATATATATATATATATATATATATATATATATATATATATAGAGAGAGAGAGAGAGAGAGAGAGAGAGTCAGACTAGAATATACTCGAGTGTACAGATTACACGCTACACTCAAGTGGTGATTACATATGTAAATCTTTTCTTGACAAATTTAAACAGTTGATATTCATTGTTATAACAAGTACATGCTATATGTAAAATTTGAGCTCATTTGGATTTTTATAAGTCACCCTTTTACGGTCAACAAAATTGACGCACAAAACTATTTTGAATTGTATCATTTTTGTCGCCTTTAGATGCATGACCGATAAGTGTCCAAATGAACTCAAATTTTATTTCTAGTATGTTCATAAGTTAATTCTACAGACCAATTATTTAAATTTTCAAAATAAATGTTATATGATGGAAAATGACTTGAGTGTATTTGGTCTCGGCTACATGCGAGTATATGTGTGTGTGAGGTTAGAATACACTTAAGTGTATTTCGGTCCCAATACAATCATATTTTTAACCGTTAGATCCAACCAGATCAAATAAAAAAACCCTCATTGACTCCCTCCCTGACTAAACGTATGTGAATGTCATGACTCCGCTTACCCACCCACTTTCCTGTGGTTGTCAGTTTCTCTCATTTTCTCTCTTTAAAGGGGATCCCCTTCTCTCCTCGTGTTTCCTTACTCTCGCAAATTTGTAGGTCTCCTCTCGTCCCTGCCCTTGGCCGACAACCAGCGGGCAACGATTATAGGTGACGGCGGAATGCGCAGCTAGCTGGGGATTTGCTAGGACAGAAAAACCGCTGGTCCGTGTGCATTTCCGCAACAGCTAGCAATATATATACTCAAAGATTATTTCTAGAAATAAAACTAGCTCTAGCATGGAGATAAACGGAGGACCTTCCTTCACGATAAGGCTGTAGAAGGAGTACCATAGCTAGAGCTTGGCAGTGTCATGATGCAGAGCTTGTCCGCATGTTGTTCTCAGACTAGAGACCAGGCCACCGTCAATGTTGAAGGTGGATAAACTTTTGCTGTAGTATCAAGTTTTGTTGGACCACCCTAGACGATGAGGGTCATTAGACCAAAAGAACAAGTAACGTAGGGTTTCTATAAAAAAAAACGTGGGGTTTCTATAACTTATCATGTGTCGGGCTTTTGCCACTGCTTGTTAGTTGTTACCATGCATAATAGCAAGTAGAGGCACATACAACTTGCTAATCTTTTGTGCTACTTGTATGCAAGTAACAGGTTGTCGCTGGCACTTGTTACTAGTCGATGACTACTCAATTTCCTGATGCACCGCAGCTTCCTCTCATATTGCTAGTATAGATTAAACGAACAAATTCTAAAAATGTCTTAGAATGATCACTCACCTACACACATCCACACAATGGAATGTCGACCATCATCAAATATGCTTATGATGTTTTTATAGCGCATCTTTTGAAATCAATCCTTCACACAAAGAAGTGGTACGAATGATGGATTTCCTTTACATATAGAAGCCAGAATCTGTTGCATCTTCCATTTCATTTGTGCTAATCAAACCTAGCACATCAATAGAAACATATTTTCTAATATATCAATACTACCTTATAGAAAATCACATACCACTTCTTGAACAATCTAGAAACTCTACTGAAATGGCGTTTCACATTGTACCAATACATCAAGGGAACACATACAACTCTAACAGAAATTGGTGCACATACTCTTTGCAAAGTCGAGGTATATATATGTATATATATATATATATATATATATATATATATATATATATATATATATATATATAGAGAGAGAGAGAGAGAGAGAGAGAGAGAGAGTCAGGCTAGAATACACTCGAGTGTATTCGGAGCGGAATACACTCAAGTAGTTTTTCATGATGTAATATTTTTTTTGAAAATCTAATCCGTGGATCTTATTAAAACATCTCGTGAACAACTCATGCGCAAAATTTGAGCACATTTGGATATGTATAGCTCATGTTATGAAGACCGCAAAATTATGCATTTCAAATTAGTTTCGCGCGTCGATTTTATTGCCCTTGGATGAGTGACTTACACTCATCCAAATGGGCTCAAAATTTGTATGTAGCCTAGTTATAGTATGACGGTGAAGATCAACGGTTTACATTTTGCAAAAAATAATCTTGATATGCAAACACGCTTGAGTGTATTCGTGCGATCTGTACACTCGAGTGTATTCTAGCCTGACTATATATATATATATATATATATATAGAGAGAGAGAGAGAGAGAGAGAGAGAGAGAGAGACTAGAATACACTCGAGTGTACATATTGCATGGATACACTCAAGTGTGTTTGTATATCAAGACTATTTTTTACAAAATGTAAACCATTGATCTTCACTGTCATACTATAATTAGGCTACATATACATTTTAAGCCTATTTGGATGAGTGTAAGTCACTCATCCAAGGGCAACAAAATCAACGCGTGAAACTAATTTGAAATCTATAATTTTTGCGGTCTTTATAACATGACCTATAGATGTCAAAATGTGCTCAAATTTTGCGTATGAGTCATTCACAAGATGTTTAAGAATATCAACGGATTAGATTTTTGAAAAAAAAATATTACATCATGAAAAACTACTTGAATGTATTCTGCACCGAATACACTCGAGTGTATTCTAGCCTGACTCTCTCTCTATATGTGTGTGTGGTATAATGAGGGCACCGTTAGAATTAGACATGATGTGGGTGTGTAAAATGGCATTCTTGCCACATCTAACATTGTTGGCAAGGACCAGCACGACATTGTCAGCAACAAGGACGCTAAAGTTTTGTATAGTCATGGACGATTAAAAGGTAATGTTTATTCAGCATGCTCCCAATGAATTTAGCTGTAGACCTGCTAAGATCGTCACTAATTGGTCACATATTTGTGAGGATGGCCGTCTACATACAAAGATCAATGACACCAAGAAACTACACATGTTGCTGCTTGGTAAAGTAGATGGAACTATGATGGTATTGATTCAGTTATCTCACCCATTACAATACAAAATATATGTCGTTATTTATAGAAAATATACACATGTAAGTCTAACTAATATGTTATCTAGATCCAATAATGGTGGATTTGTAGTGATGACCATGCATATCTATCGTGTTATTGCACGAGTACTCCATTATTTGCTGTGTGACGGCCACGGTTCCCTGTATTGGCGCGGCTGTTATGCGCTGATGTGTCAGGCCAATGATAAAATCTATACTACTATAAAAAGAGCGAGTTTGATGTTGTGCTCTCCTTGATTCACTCTCTTCTCTCCTTTTTTCAAGGAATTTTGATCCTACAAATATTTATTCTCACACTCTCCTATTAACTTTTATTATCTTTAATTTTATATTTCTCTCTCCATCCTATGGAAACGGTTCCTTGATTCTCTCCTTTCAAACAACCAACACAAATATCTTTTACCGTAGGAACCTTTCACGGACGAATCCTCTCCCCGCATATTTCCAACAAATTTTATATGTCACGTGTATGTGCACGTGTGCGTTCACTAGTCTATACTACTATAAAAAGAGCGAGTTTGATGCTGTGCTCTCCTTGATTCACTCTCTTCTCTCCTTTTTTCAAGGAATTTTGCTCCTACAAATATTTATTCTCACACTCTCCTATTAACTTTTAATATCTTTAATTCTGTATTTCTCTCTCCATCCCACAAAAATGGTTCCTTGATTCTCTCTTTTCAAACAACCAACACAAATATCTTTTACCGTAGGAGCCCTTTCACGGACGAGTCCTCTCCCCGTATATTTTTAACAAATTTTATATGTCATGTGCATGTGCACGTGTGTGTTCACTAGTAAATATACGAAGGAAATATACTAAAGGAAGTGCAATGTTTATCTAGCCGAATAGCCCACAACATTCGTAGTCCATAGACCCAAAGTAACGTAAATTTTCCGAAGGAGGATGTCACACCTTTTTTTTAGGAAGACAAGCATAGTTTTGGCATTCGTTGACGTCTCTACATAGCTGAGGCCTCAAGGCGCATGTTTAGATTATCCCTCTTGAAAGATATATATATATATATATATATATATATATATATATATATATGAGATTTTATTCAATGCATGCGCTGGTACTTTGGTTTTGTTACCCGTGCTTTCAAAACATGGTGGCATCTATTCGTAAATAGGTGCAACATTAGTTCAAGCGACTCCCGTCTCGCGTATTCGCTGTCCCAACCGTCCGTTCTCATTGTCCCTCGTTCGCTGCCCTAGTCTACGAAGAGGTCATGACGGCATTTCCATTGCCAATTGCCATCACCATCCTCCTCACCGGCCACCTTGATTAGTCATGCCGGCCGGAGCTTCGCCTACGCTACTAAAACATTAGCCGGTGTGAATCGTCTGCGCCTCCCTCAAAGACGATGTCCCAAATCTTGTGTCTGACTAGACAAATTCGCCCCATCTTTGTCACTCTAGTGCACCTCATCCTCGTCGACGTCCTATGCATCTCCCCCTGTCAATTGGATGCAAAATCTAGAGCAGAAGAAACCCTAGAGCCGATATGATGACTGAAAGGGTGCAGAAAAGAAGGAGCCGGAGAGAAAGAGGTCTGATTGGATAGTCCGAGACCCATAAACTAGCACGCAGATGACTCTCTGATGCAGAGCAACATCGTCAGCTTTGTTGCATCTTTCTTTGTGTGGTTGTCATCTCAAAAACCTGGAACGGCTGATGATGATGTTGTAAAAAGGTTTCAGTTGTGGATAATGACTTCTGGGTGACTTGTTTCTATTAATAAACACAAATATGTATAGTTGAAAATGTACTCGTCTGGTGATCAAGTTTGGATCTAAAAAATATAAGTACTCCTCGTTTAACTCCTGGAAGTTTGTGGATAAAATGATCAACAACTAACATCAAGAGATCTTTGAGGACAGTTGGCATAAGGGCAAGTAAAGAAGAGTGATTTTATTAAACAACTTACTTCCTCACGAAACAGATGAACTAAAATAATCTACCTTCAAAAAAAAAAGATGAACTAAAATAATCCTGACGTGAATAAATTCAGGCATTATTTCTCTAAGCAACAATCCAGATATGTTCCATTGTATCTGACAGGTGGTAGTAGTTCCAGTTCTATTGTTACTAGTGACCAACGTGACAGGAACCGTAGAAGAGACTACAGAGTATGTCTATTGCAATTCGCGCGGTATTATTAGTTAATCAATATTCTCTCTAAAAAAATACATTTCTCTACCGTGTTGTTTGAAATATTTATATTCAAATTGAGATCGACATGATACAATGCAATTATTTTTCAACTAATGTTACAATGAGGGGATGTTTTGATTTAAGACATTCGAATTTGGACCACCGAAATGACTATCCATATTACAAACTGACACCTACATTACGGTTGACTCTTACCTATTACGCTGTGGATGCCCATATTACAGATGTTACTTGTTTATTACAATATGAGTATCCATATTACAAAACAGGCTCCTACATTATGGTTGGCTCTTTCCTATTACAATGTGACTGGCCATATGGCATATGACACTTGCTTATTACAACATGACTATCTATATTACAAAATTCTCACCCTACAGTTGCTTTTGCCTATTGCAATGTGACTGTCCATATTACAAATGACACTTACTTATTACAATATGATTATCCATATTACAAAACTGTCACCTACATTACGGTTGGCTTTTGCCTATTATAATGTGACTGTCCATATTACAAATGACGCTTATTACAATATGAGTATTCATATTGCAAAACGGTCACCTACATTACGGTTGGCTTTTGCTTATTACAATGTGACTGTCCATATTACAGATGACACTTGTTTATTACAATATGAGTATCTATATTACAAAACTTTCACTTACATGACTATTGGCTCTTGCCTGTTACAATGTGACTGTCCATATTACGGATGACACTTGCTTATTACAATATGACTAACCATATTACAAACTGTCACCTACATTACAGTTGACTCTTGCATATTATAATTGATTGTCCGAATGAGATATGACACTTGCTTATTACAATATGACTATCCATATTATAAAACTGTCACCTACATTACAGTTGGCTCTTGCCTATTACAATGTGACTGTTCATATTACAGATGACACTTTCTTATTACAATATGATTGTCCATATTACATATGAATAGCTATTTACAACAGTTCAAATGTAGTTTTTGGCGTTGATTTGTTGTAATGTACCAGGAGTACTCTACTTTGTGAACATTGTGCATTCTATGGCTCTGCAACTAAGCAATTGTCTTTCTGCTTTAAATTTCAGGTAAGGCCACCGTCGTGGATCAAATATAAAGTAGATGCAGTCCTGAGAATTATCTCCTTTGGAGCATTGTCCATGTTGTGTTATGTTAATCAACCTCTAATTTACACATTTGTCTCATTGCACTGTTCACCTCGTCTGCCACTGGATAGACCAAGATTCTTTATTTGCAGATTTCACCCCAATTAAGTATTCATAACCTTGGCATCTAAACAGGGAGGCTACGAGCCAGCAGTACCAATTATAAAGGTAGCATTGAAGCACGTCTGAAAAGGGATAGAAAGGATAAAGAAGTGGGACAATCGATGATAGCATATTCGAACTCAGGGATCTCCCTTCTTGTGGTGTCGATAGTACTAGAATGTCATATTGTCCACGCAGGTGAGGCCTTTCTCGTAGAAATTTCTCTTGGATGAGGTGTCTAGCACTACTAAAACTCCCCAAGGAAGGGAATCCGCTCAGGTCTATTCGCGAGATCACTGTAGAAGTCATACTCAGCCCGGTAATCATGCAGATCGAGCTCTTTCTTCTGATTCGTATGGTAATGGTGCTTCGCCCCTTCCGCTTTCCCAAACCCGAACAAACTAACCCTATCACACATCCCAGCAGCAAGCAACACAACCTGCATCCCAGAAGAGTAATGGAACATCCTATCATCCTTAACTTTCCCCCACTCCTCGGGTGGTTTCCCGGTGTCATCGGCGAACCGCTTGAGTGAGTAGTACTTGACGATCCGAGAGCACATGGCGTCGAACCTGGGGTCGGTGACGAGGATGAGCCTGGAGGAAGTGGACGAACTGGTGCGAGTCGATCAATGCGTCGTGCTCTCACTGGAGTAGGATGCCGTTGTTCCCGACGACGGTGACGACATCTCCGATACTCTCTACTGGAGGTCGTCGCTTATCTCGGAGGTCAGCGCATCGACTGTCAAGGAGCTGCGCCGGATCAAATCCGCCAAACAGATGAGGTCGACCAAGAACGTCGGCGCAGGGACTTTCCGATCGGCGTCAATGCCAGCTTCGACTCCTTCAAGTGCCTGCGCGGGGACAAGTTCATCGGGGGCTGGGTTCCGAATCTGTCGGCGAACAGAACATAGGAAGAAGGGACTCCGTAAATATTTACAAAGATGCCACCGCTTCTTTAGAACGGGTAGCTTCACTTAGTTACCCGCGTGGGCAACAAAGACAATATATATATATATATATATATATATATATATATATATATATATATATATATATATATATATATATGTGTGTGTGTGTGTGTGTGTGTGTGTGTGTGTGCGCGCGCGCGCGCCCCCGCCCCCGCACACACACACCCGTATATATGCATGCTTGTACGCACATGACATATGGCAGTGGTTTTCATTATAAAAAACATGATGCTAAATAAAAAATCAAGGACAATATTGACTGTTATTGGTTGTGTTATGTTCCTAGTCTCGAATAGCCTAATTATGTAAGTAGAGTCACAAGTGGCGGAGCCACATGGATACTAGGTGTGGGCTCATGCCACACCCATAATTATAAATCCTTTAATAATTATGCATAAAATTGGTCAAATTATATGTAAACGTCCATTGGTGCCTCATCCCAATGTATTACTTGTGCTTTGCTAATATATAGTGCCCCACTCTTGAATAATTCCTGGCTATGCCACCGAAGTAGACATATAAATTGGAATAAAACTGCGTTGTTAAAAATTGAAACTTGACCAGACCGAACAAATCAGTGTGTGCAAGATCTGGGTAGTAGGAAATATAACGATGTGACCATAGGCAGGGTAGTGACATCAGCCGTTTCTTTGAGGAATACCAATTATACTATATGAACGTACACCTTCACATGTGAGGGGTATTGACAGGCGACTGTCGGAGGATGCTCAGATGATGGTGGGTTTGCTTTGAAATTGGTAGAGCAACCAAGCAGCGGACCAAAAATGATAAACAATTGTAGACTGGCTTCACGCTTCCTAAAAGTTGAACTAAAAAGTCAACATCAAATTATTCAGGTCCCTGTAAAGTAAACTTCATGTTAGGGCTAGTTTGATTGGAAGTAAAATGAAAACACGAAACAGAAAGTAGTGAGTTGGAAACAAAACGCTTTCATTTGGTTTGATGAAAATAGAATGAGATGGTATCGTTTGTTTTCGTTTGGTTGGATCAAATTTTAGTGATCAATTCGCTTTCGTCTTCGGCAGTTCACGTCGGCATGCATATTGTCCCTTGCTGATAGTCTCTCGTTACCTTTCTGGTGAACGTTCCCGTCACTTGATGCTCCCGTTTTCGGCACTATAATATGTAATCCTTGCTTGCCAGCAGCCGTCATTGTCGGCGGACAATTTCGGCTCCGGCAGCCATTCCCAACACACCAAGAACTTCCGTCGAAACATCCACGTTCACCATGGTGTGCACTGAGTATCTGCCGACCCAGATGCGGGCGTGTTCTTATGGTCACGGCAACAGTGAAAAATTAGAAAGGAAGGGACAAAGATAGACAGAAAAGATGGAGATTACGCAGGAATAAATTCACTGCAGTTGAATTTCCGATCGTAAGTTGGGCCTCCACAGAGCCAAACGTTGGAATCGGAAAACATTGTGCAGTTGCAGCTGTACGTTTTTATTTTCGGTGAAACCAAACGAGCCCTTTCGTCTCAAGGAAAATGGGGATATCAAGATATGTCTTTGTTAGTGAGCTTTGACTTTGCATGTGTCATGGAACTACCCTATATCAACAACTCACGTGCTCACTGTGCTCCTCGCTAGTTATGAGAAAAGGGTCGGGCTCTGTCTTTCCTTTGTGATTGGACCCTTTACCAACACCTCCGATGTCTTTGATTCAGTAACTTTGTTCGAAGTGCCATATTTCACATTTGTGCAGCATGATGCATGTGCATCGACTGTTGTACAGTTGTAACAAGTAACAAGAGTGTTTTGATCCCACTATTAAGTACTACTACATTGGAATTTACAGTAAAAACTGACCTAACTATCTCACTTCATGAACAAGCCACACGAAGGAAAAAAATGGTGATTATAAGTTGACCATCTACGCAGACATCATATTGATCACCCATCTACCCATTTTGAATGCTTTATAAGCCAGTCAATAACTGTGTTTATGTTGACGTTGTCCTTGCAAGATATCATGTGGCAGCATACCTCCCTATCAGGTATGGATCCCAGCCCTCTGATCCGAGTTGCATTCCGGAAAAAGGAAACAGGGCAGTCAGAAGAATATCTGGAAATCCAGTCATTTAAGCATGAAACAAACATACTAATTTTAGATAGTTGGTAGAAAGTCTTTGGGACTTACAGCTGATCTACTAAAGCTTGCTTGGAAAGTGCTTCAGATTTGTCCACTTTATTACCGAGCACCAAAAGAGGTATCCTTTCTAAAGAAGGCCTGCTCACCAATTCGTGCAGTTCGCTCTTGGCAATTGGAACACCGTCTCTATCTGCAGCGTCCACCACAAAACTGCGGAGACAAATTAAATCATGGATGTTTATGTAAAGCATACTTGTTCCCAAGTAAAATGGGGTCTAAGGCAAGAACTTATGCAGATGTGCAACAGATACATAGATAGTGAATGCCAAGTACAAATCTCAATCTGATGGCTACTTAATGTGAAATGAGTGCAGAGGGGACAAAAATTATCCCGGTTCATCAGAGCACTCCCACGTCATCAACTATCCATACAGGCTCGTTTCTTATCATCTTAGGTTAGTGGATCCATTTTTGAACGCCCTTCTGCTTTTTTATTTAGCACTGGCAACATCAACCCTGTTTGGATTAACAGAGGTTGCATAATTGTACACAATCATGGCGTTTTTTGCAGGTTGGCGCAGTTCTAAAAACTAAGCTTTCCAGATAACAGTTTTGTTAGCATTAGATACACGGTTTAGCATCAATTCTTACAACACTAGATACACATTGCTACGTGATACTAATTAAATACACTCATTTCTGCATGATGAGGCATCCATCTTCCGGAGTATCCTAATGTACTAGATACTAATTAAATACACTCATTTCTGCATGATGAGGCATCCATCTTCTGGAGTATCCTAATGTACTATCCTTCTTTGAGTGGGATTGTGTAGAGATCAATGTATTAGAAAGCGGGAAGCGGGAAGCGTGCGGACAGCACCTTGTAACCGATTAAGCGGTAGGCGGGCGATTAAGCGGGCGATTTTTGAAAAAGCGGGTGCTTAAATTTTATATAATTTTATACAAAATTGCATGTATGTGTATATAAAAAGTATATTTCTAAGGAACTTTTATACATATCTAATCAGAAAATCAGTTATTAACTAAGTATTCATCAATACTTTACTACTAATCAGTATCTCTAATCACTAAAATCAGCAAGCAGATCAGTAATTGTAAATAACAAACTATGAATTATTGAATTAAAGTAATCACTAAAGTAATACTAACCAATAGTACCAATCATAAATCACTGAAAGCAGCAAGGAAATCCGTAAAACTAATCATGCATTAAAGTATAATAGAGCAATATGATATTTACCTAGATGAATTACAGCAGTACCCAATTATTACAGCTTACACACAAAGTATGCATTCTAAATTAGGACTAGCTATATCATAGAACATTTAATGTATACAAGTTTCATATATTATAGTCAACACTACTTGGACTATGTAATTAATTAATGTTACATGCTTACATTAGGATTTTTAAACAAAAGTGGGAAAAAACGGGCGATTTTGTTCAAAAAGATTAAGCGGGCGATTAGGGGCTAATTTAGGCGGCTGGGGGTCTTGGCCGCTTAAGCGGCCGCCTGGGCCGATTTTTAATTCACTGGTAGAGATTAACTGCAAAAGCCTTCCCAATCACATATGATGCATATCAATATTTGCTCACAAGGATTTAGGAAAGCGGTTACCGGACCGTGGCACTTAAGAGTCTCAGGTTCAGTTTCGCCTGTATTGAATTTGAGCGTTTTTAGCTAGCACCATAGGTTGCACAACTATAGCATTGAACTAGCCCCCGATCTGCCTACCCACAAGCATCAGGCCTCTACGACGTTATGGGATCATAATGGAAGTTCTTCCCCCAATGTGTCCATACATGTCTTCCCATTCTTTTGCATACATTCTTATGGTCACTATAAACACATTATCACTTGCAATCCGTTATGACCTTCTCTAGCTAGAAAACTCACTTTTTCTATCTTACCTCATTGAATTTGAGTTGTTTACGATTCATCTTTACAAGAACTACAAAATATCACATTTTATTACTATCATAATTTTCGCTTTAAATTTGAGTGATCGAGACCAAACTGATCTAAGCCGACCTAAGACTGAACCAAATAAAGCAGTTCATTGGTAAATCCAACTACAATTTGTGTCATAACATTACAAAACTGCCAATTGGGGAGCAGGCCGATTAACTGCTTTAGTAGAGCTGTACTTTCCCATGCAAACCAGGGGTTTACTTCGTTGGTTACACACCCAACTGGTGTAGAATAAATCCGCTGGAGGATGCAAACCAGACTACCAGACATCAATCTTTACTCATAATGGACCATGCATGAATACTTCAGCAAAATAACTTTGCCCAGGGCTCCTTGATTGGAGATGAGACATACCATGTTCATAACTGGCTAGTTTAGTAGGGTGTACTTGGGATGCAAAACTGAGTTTGATGCATAAAAATACACAGCAAATTCATAGTTTGTCATCCAACTACACCCAACCAAACATGCCTAACAGAAACCGTAAGCTTTCTTTCCATATTTTCAGATATAATTATTGTTGGCAGGGCTGCAAATGCATCCATAACAGTAAAAAGAAGAATCTTACAGTATTACAGATACACCACGACAATATCGTTCCCACATAGCTCGAAAACGTCGTTGTCCTCCTAGGTCCCACAATTTGATTGTTACATTCCCTTTAGAAACCTTACGCATATTAAAACCAACCTGTCACAAGAAAATAATAAGACTACCAAAGTACTACATCAAAAATTAAATAACACAAAGAATAAGGATGCTTACTGTCGGGATCATGTCCTCGCTGTAACCTCCAGTCTGGTAATTGTGGAGAAACAAAAAATGGTGTCCTTAGCTCTTCAAGAAAGAAAGTGAATTGTAACATTGAGATAAGCCTACCGCAATAGCATTTACTAAAGAAGATTTTCCAGCATTCTGAAGCCCAACTAGGGAAAGCTCCATTTCTTGCTTGAAAAATAAGCTGGACAAAAAAAAAGTAATGAAGTCTTAAATGTGGTTTGAATCAGATACGAGAATTGTCTAAGATCCTAGGGCCTGTAGACATGCCTTCACAATTATTAAAGCGGACTAGGAATAACAATAAAGCTGAAGAAACAAAACATAGCAGGAGAAATGAAGCATGATTAGTCTACAATGTATGGCTTGACACTACAAAAATTGTTAAATTTCACCCTGGGGAGAGGCACTACCTAAACAACATTTGATGAAAATATGAGACGATTTAATCTAGACATACATGAGTGATTCATTGCTCACGCATCATATACTTGTCATAAATGTTTTCCTACTTGGAACTTACTGTTTTAACAATCCCCTACAATCCTTCACCACATTTGCCTCTAGGAGCAGTCAGTCATTTCATTTGCGTTAGGTCTTCAATCTTCAGCCCAAACCAATGTTCAATCCAGATAGACTACAAAAAGGGAACTGTTTCATATAAGCATCATGACCCAGTCAAGCTTTCAACTATTTGTCTTTTTATTTATTTGGCTAAAGCTGGCTCAACCACTCCCAACATAAAACTCAGCACATGAACCCAGGGTCTAAACAGGTGCAGATCCATATTCAGTGGGGTTAAATCTCTTATTGACAAGGATGGAAATTTCCACACAGCCGGTTACAATTTCTAAGAAATTTTCCATTCAGGGAGTGACAGGACCAAAATTCCAACAGAAATTTTGCCCCTTTGGTCAACAAACCAACCAAGCCAACATAAACTTGACAATTTGTGAAATCTGGCAGTCAAAACATAGTCATTGTGGGGATTAATTTCCTTTATCTGATAATATTTGTTGTAAGGTGTGAGGGGTATAGAGATATGTGTTGTCTTGAGCGTCATGTGCTTAGCATGTGCTTTACTTATGTTGTTTCTTATGTTGTTTAGTCCCATATGGGCTGCTTCTTAACCAGTCTCTGTCTCGAGTTGTTATATAAGAGACTACAATGTACACTGTTTGAATCATCCAATAAACAACACTTCTCCACTTTACATGGTATCAAGAGCAGGCCCTATTTTGTTTTTCCCACCCTAGCTTCCCACCCATGACCTAATCATCCCAGCCCCGCCCCCCCCCCCAGCCGCTGCTGCCGCCGCCCCCCCCCCCCCGCCGCCGCCGACCACCCTCTCCTCTTCCCCCGCCGGCGCCACAGCCATCTCCTCCTCCTTCCCTCACCTCTTCAGCCGCCGCCGCAACCCCCCCACCCTCCCCAACCTCCACCCTCCACCACAGCAGCCGCCGCCCCCCACCCCCCCCCTGCCGCCGCTGCTTGCAGCAGCAGGTTCCCGTCCATCCACCACCACCAACGGCCTCCACCACCATCCCGTGACCACTCCGTCTCTCCCTATCCATCCTATCTACCTACTCCTATCTTCTTCCGCCATTTTCTCCACCTACACTCATTTCTCCACTCCTACGTAAGGCCTGAACACTTCCTAATTTTTTTACGTCTACGTCCGGGCTTCCGTCAGTTCCTGCTCGGGTATCTGCTGGCCATCTAAGTTGAGAGTCCTCTTTGTTCTTGGGGATTTCTGCCTGCGCCTCATGGGAGAACGTTGAGTTTTTCTCATGCTGGCGTAGGTTTCTATGATTTTTCTGCCCGTTTTCGGGTTCTTCTGATCTGCTGCGTCAGATCCCTTCTGCCCGGTTCGGGTTCCTCTGCTCTGCCCATTAAGGGTCTGTACTGCTTCTAAAGTGTCATCGTACTCTGCTATGGCTTACTCTGAACCCCCCAGATCTCTGTGTGTCACTACGGTGAAACTCGACGGCGGGTCCAATTACCACCTATGGTCGGCGTCGTTTGTCCTTTATGTCAAGGCGCAGGGTCGATATCACCATCTGACGGCCGACCCTCCTGATGCTCCTACGGCGGATTCCGATGACAAAACTAAACAAAGCTACATCCAGTGGTCCAAAGATGATTCAGGCGTCATGTCTTGGCTCCTCAACAGCTCTGAGCCCCGGATCAGTCAATCTCTTCTCTGCCACCATGATGCCAAGGCGATGTGGGATCATTTGGCACACGTGTACTCTCATCAGGAGAATCCAAAGCGGGTCTTCGAAATTTTCAAACAGCTTGCCAAAAAGGAGTTCTCCACTGACACATCTATTGATGATTTTTATAATCAATGCTCTGCTTTGTGGAATGAATATGAATTGTATCATCCTCTTACTGCTGATATCAAGATTGCCCAGAAACAACGAAATGAACTTCAACTTGTGCACTTTCTCGCTGCCCTTCCTGCCTCTTTCTCGGGGGTTGTTGATCAAATTCTATCAAGTGATCCGCTACCCACTGTTCGTGATGTCCTCAAAAGAGTTCAGAGACTGCCTTCTCTGACTCCCACACCTGCTCCTGAGCATCCTGCACTTGTTGCGCGCTCTTCTGATTCTACTCGTGGTCGTGGCCGTGGTCGCGGTCGCGGTGGTCGACCTCCTCCTGCTGGTGGCCGAGGCTCTTCTACTCCAGGTCGAGGTCTGTCTCAAGGTCCACGTCACTGCAACTGGTGTGGCCGCGACAATCACACTGAGGACCGCTGCTGGATAAAGCACGGTAAACCTGCTTGGGCGAACCAAACTGCTGATGATGCTGCCGTGACTGATTCTTCTACCGATTCAACACCTGCGCCACCTAATACTGATTGGCTTCGCTCAGAGTTCGAGAAGATGTTTCAAGAACGTCTTGCACAACTACCCTCTGCATCCAGCTCGTCTGCCATGCTCACCTCTTCGTCTTCTGGTAACAAACAGTGGTGCATCGACTCCGGTGCTTCCACTCATATGACTGGTGCACTTCACTTATTTTCAAAACTTAGTACAACATCTCCGATATCTTCTGTTACTGTTGCAAATGGCTCTAAAATTGCTGTTCACGGCACTGGCACGGTTCCTTTGTCACAAAAGATGCATCTCAATTCAGTTTTATACATTCCGAAATTTCCTGTTAATTTGCTTTCAGTCAGCAAAATGATTAAACAACTACACTGCTCTGTCAAATTTGATCCCTCTGGTTGTATTGTGAAGGATATCCGCACGAAGACGAAGATTGGTTCGGGCCGTGAAGGACCAGACGGGCTGTACTACCTGGATGGGCCACCGATTTCAAAGGAAGTCTTCTGAAAGAATTTGACATCTCTCCGACTAGCCCCATTCCTATGTTCTGTGACAATAAGGCATCGATTTTTATTGCGAGCAACCCTACTTTCCATGAAAGAACGAAACATATAGAAGTCGACTGCCACTTTGTACGGGAAAAAGTTATGTCCGGACAGATTCACACTCCATATATCAGCACGGAAAAACAACTTGCAGATATCTTCACCAAAGTGCTACCCAAAAATCGCTTCCAGATGTTGACTGACAAGCTGGGCCTCTTTGACATCTACGCTCCAGCTTGAGGGGGAGTATAGAGATATGTGTTGTCTTGAGCGTCATGTGCTTAGCATGTGCTTTACTTATGTTGTTTCTTATGTTGTTTAGTCCCATATGGGCTGCTTCTTAACCAGTCTCTGTCTCGAGTTGTTATATAAGAGACTACAATGTACACTGTTTGAATCATCCAATAAACAACACTTCTCCACTTTACAAGGGGAAAACTCACTTGTTATGTTGTTACATTAGATGGCACACTCTTCTCCTATATATAGGAGAGGGGGAAATAATTATTGACTTGGAACTCAAGTAGGGCTGTATGGGCCGAGATACGTAAGCTCGTTAACTAATTATCCTATTAACTAAAATAGGCTAATAATACTTTTTAACAATATTGTATGTCTCAAAATCTATAAGGTTACAGTGGCTTTTTGGATATGCCACTCTAATTTCGATGATACAAATATTTTTCATTTGTGTTACTAATGTATGCAATAAATGTTTCAGGTGATCGAGGAATTAAGACAAGATCCAATGTCAAACATTGTTCAATATTTGTGTGTTCGGATGCTTGTAAAACAAGTTTTACCAAGAAGTATAACTTGTACAGGTGCAATTGTAAAACTTAATGGGAATGGTGTAAGAACAAGTGATGAACGGATGGAAACCTTCCTAAACTTAGTTTTATGTGTATAAACCCATTACAATAGGAATAGGTAGATAACTTTCCAAACTGTTTAAGATGTTTTTCATATTTGAAGAATTTTGAGACATTTTTTCAGTCGAATTACATGCAATTAAAATGCATGTTGGTTTGACTTTCATTCGACCTAGACATAGCCACTAGTCAATGGAGGTGAAGGCTGTGTTTTGGCATAGCCCACTATGCCAATGGAGGTCAAGGTTGTGTTTTGGTCGAATTGTACCTCGATCGAGATGCAACTCAGTCGGATTATATTTTGAATGACTGCATATTTCAGAGTTCTAAGTTAGTGCACCATTAGCCAGTTTATTCCCAATTACTTTGCTACAACAACTAGTTTAGCACTAAACTCGTCTAAAATGCTCCCAACAGTTATCCTTATTCTAGCTATTTATAAGTGTTTCATATATATAGAGTCAGGCTAGTGTATACTCGAGTGTACCGGAGGCACCGTACACCTCGGTCATTTTTAAAGATGCGGTAACTTTTTGAAAAATCTAAACCGTTGATCTTCTTAAATATCATAAGAGCATACTATATAAAAAATTTCAACTCATTTGGACACTTATAGGTTGTGCATCTAAAGGAGGCAAAAATCATGCATTTCAAATTAGTTTTGTGCGTCGGTTTTGTTGTCCTTGGATGAGTGACTTACGCTCATCCAAATGAGCTCAAATTTTGTATGTGATCTATTATTACTGTAACCATGAAGATCAATGGATTAGATTTTGGAAAAACATGGTCTACATAGGCAAACACGATTGGGGTGTATAGCGTGGTCTGTACACTCAAGTGTATTCTAGCCTGACTCTCTCTCTCTCTCTCTATATATATATAGAGAGAGAGAGAGAGAGAGTCAGGCTAGTGTACACTCGAGTGTACTGGAGGCACCGTACACCTCAGGCGTTTTAAAGATGTAATAACTTTTTGAAAAATCTAAACCGTTGATCTTCTTAAATATCTTAAGAACATACTATATACTAAATTTCAGCTCAATTGGACATTTTCAGGTCATGCATCTAAAAGAGGCAAAAATCATGCATTTCAAATTAGTTTTGTGTGTCGATTTTGTTGTTCTTGTATGAGTGACGTATACTCATCCAAATGAGCTCAAATTTTGTATGTAGCCTATTATTATTGTAACCATGAAGATCAATGGATTAGATTTTGAAAAAAATGGTCTAGATAGGCAAACACCATTAGGGTGTACAACGTGATATGTACACTCGAGTGTATTCTAGCCTGACTCTCTCTCTATATATATGTGTGTGTGTGTGACTGCCACATGGACACCCAAAATACACTTGATCGTGCCTCTGCATGCTATCTTTCTAAGAGCTTAGAATCCTAGTTCGCCATATCTTTCCAAGTGATCCTAAGCCTTGTCTAGCTCCAATGTCCTACTCCACCAAATATATCCTTGCTTAAACCTCGTCGAGTTGGTCATTACTTGTTCATTAGTACCTCAATTGTGTATTCTTTGTCAGATTGAGTTGTACTTTCCATCTTACTTCTTGTTCCTTGTTTGGTTCATTGTTTTGGGCTACTTTTTGCGAGAAGGTTGCATCGAAGAGCTTTAGAGCTACTTTTTACAAAAAGGTTGCGTCCAAAAGTTGTGGAGATTGTGATCTTCTTTAAGAGGGTGGTCTTCTGGCATCCCACAAAGAAGATGATAGTCATCCTTGCTTTTGAAAAGCAGGTTGGTGTTGATCTACAAAAGACACTGGAATTTGTAATTTGTATCATTGTAGGAAAGGTAATAATTACAGGTTAAGAAACCATGGTTGACAACAATTAGGGAGTGGAACTACGACATTTCAAGCCCGAACCACTATACTTCTTGTGTGTTTTGTGGTTGCTTCACTTGTCAATCACTTTACATTCTGCAAAAAATATTCTTTGAACAAGTTACAATTAACCTCCCCTATGCTCTAAGATACATAATATCAGATCACTGTTCAACACCCCCTCTAAAGCTTTCAGTTACCAATTTCAAACTTTCAGTCTTCAGATGGCGATTTAAATTGTTGTTAGCCTCAATGGAAGTAGCTATTGTACGAAAGATACAGGTTGAATATGTGTTTATTATATAAGTGGCGCTCTCTTAAGATTCCACATCGAATTTCCTAGTTGACATCAATTTTTAGCAACTTCTACCCTGTTAAAATTTCAATTGAAATTTTCATTCAATGCCAGAATTTCTCAAAAAATCTATCAAAAGTACTAAAGCTTTCCATTCTTATGGGTGGTGAAATCGTTTCCAAATCAACAAGTCCAATGCTTTCTTAAATGATTGATTGAATAAAAAATTAACTATAGACTGATTTTGAATTTTTGCTACATAAAAGGTGGACAATTATGAAAATCTTGTGATTTCATTATTTGATCACTCTAAATCATTTTATGTTACAAAGGAATATGTTGACCTTACAACCTATTAGATGGCTAATTGGCTATGTTGACCTTATTGTTATTACTCAAAA
Source organism: Alisma plantago-aquatica (assembly GCA_963693085.1). Lineage (NCBI taxonomy): Eukaryota > Viridiplantae > Streptophyta > Magnoliopsida > Alismatales > Alismataceae > Alisma > Alisma plantago-aquatica. The sequence continues at coordinate 175,161,395 of OY856411.1, read as the reverse complement.
TTGGTGGATGTAAATCACATCCTACATTTGCCTCTGAATAGATATATTGTGTAGTTGGTAGTACTAGACCCTACAAAGAAGGTCCACTATCTAAAGTCGTGTATGTTCTAGTTTATTGTCAAGTCTTAGCTCTCCTTCACATAGATGTATATATGGATCACAATTTTAATTTTGTTAGATTGTCATAATTCTTTATTTTTATAATGTATTTATACATTTTGAAGATCATACAAGAGTTGGATACAGAAGGATATATGTATATATGTGTGTATCTATATATATATAGAGAGAGAGAGTCAGGCTAGAATACACTCGAGTGTACAGATCGCACGAATACACTCAAATGTGTTTGCATATCAAGACTATTTTTTGTAAAATTTAAACCATTGATCTTCACCGTCATACTATAACTAGGCTACATACAAATTTTGAGCCCATTTGGATGAGTGTAAGTCACTCATCCAAGGGCAACAAAATCGACACGCGAAAATTGAAATGCATAATTTTTGCGGTCTTTATAACATGACCTATAAATGTCCAAATGTGCTCAAATTTTGTGTATATGCTATTCACAAGATGTTTAAGAAGATCAACGGATTAGATTTTTGAAAAAAATATTGCATCATGAAAAACTACTTGAGTGTATTCTGCTCCGAATACACTCGAGTGTATTCTAGCCTGACTCTCTCTCTCTCTCTCTCTCTCTCTATATATATATATATATATATATATATATATATATATATATATATGTATGCATGTATATCGTAGAAGAGGGAAGAAGAAGGTACTTGTATCAAGTAGTATGCATTATAAATAATGATGGTAGGAGTTGATCAAAGATGATGATATCAAATTCATTGGAAAAACTACTTCCATAACATTCTGAATGGAAATACCTTAAATAATACTAGAGGCTTACCTGGAATGAAGGATTGGAATCTCCGCAAAATCTGCTATCTAATATCCATGATGAAGAAGTGGTTAAGTTAATCTCTATAGTGTATATACCTAAGGTGGAGATCTCTACCCCCTTTGAATTCTTAAGTTCCTTCAGGCAGAGAGGACAATTTCACTTTCTCCAGGTTTATGACAATGGTAACAATTGCCCACACCTCCCCTTGCCTTCAAAGCAGAAGACTGGGACTTACTCTTAGAATCGTTCTTAGCCTTTTTCTTTCTCTTAGTCTTTCTTTTCACTACATCGGCCATCAACCTAAATCGAGTCTTGACCTTCTTCATGTTCAACCCATTAGTTAGCAACATGCTAGTAGTTCTGGCAGCAGTTCAATCATTTCATTTATGTTGTCATTCATGTTGAATTGGCTATAAGATTCAGGCTACGATTGCATACTCAAACCGTGGCCAACTCTTAGCCCATGGGGAAACCCAGATTCTCTAGGTTCTCCATATACACAATCATCTCAAGCACATGAGAGTCAACTGGATCTAACTTACTATGAAATAACACCTTTGATATGTCAAACCTATCTTGTCTAACTTGGTCTAAGTCCACCTTTTTCCACATTCAAATGAGAAGATTTTAGATGTTTCACAAAAGGAGTGCACATATCCACCTTTCTTGATTTTGTTTGCAAGTTAGGCACGTTTGACTTGTATGCCAACTTCAGGGGGAGTATTAAGTAATTTATTCATTTTTGTTAATGGGCTAGGGAGGCAGCCCATTTACATATTATGCTTTGCTTCTTGTTGTGTGAATGGATCTTGGAGGTGGATCCATTCAACATGCATCATTTAACTTTTGTCACACCTCCCCACCATTTTTGAGTGGAGAAACGAAGACATAAGAACACCAACGGTCTTCGCTTTAGGAGTTTCTCTTCACATGGTTTTCTCCTCCCCCAAGAAGTGTGTTTCTCAATGTAAATCCTTTCTTTTTTGGCGTTTGGTCTTTTTTTTTTCTTTTACAATGGGGGATGCGGCATGCATGGTGTACACAATTGGAAGAGATGTAAAGGTTGCATGGTGCAGAGAGCAAAGCATAGAATTCACAGGTACCTGACTACATGATGACAAATAAGCAAGAGTGGCTACATGCTAAGAGCATTCATTGGTACACTATAACAAGTGCACAAACTCGATTGTAACACATGTACTCTTAGATGAAATCATGTAAGGGGCAGGCCTAGTGCCCTATTGTTCTAATTTTAATAAACCCAAGTATACTCTACATATCGGCTTCATGCTTGTTACACACATTAGAATGAACATGAAAATGTGTAAGGCTAAAGAGTATGCTAAACTATTTTCAAAACTTTTATCCTCATTACAAGTTGGGACCAAGATACTTTATAAGATCAAAGTGCTTGTGGATGAAAAAAAATTGATGCTTGAGATCAAGTGAAATTGTCAAGCAAAAAGATCTTAGCATGTGAAGAGCACAGAACACCAAGCTCCAAAATGAGTATGTGTATGTTGCAAAAAGATCTACTAGTTGGCAACAGAGGTCAAACAGAATGGTGGGTCAACTAGTAGATTTATTGTGTTGCTATCGAAGATAAATATGATTGATCTTCAAGAGAAAAGTCATAAGTAAATGTGATTTAACTGATTATTGATTGGGGATATAGAATTATCAACAAATCAAATATGTGTGATGCCTGAGGACATTATGATGATTGCTTGCAATAGAGATCTGCATGATGGCCAACGACTAGAGTTGGGTTATCTCGCTGGCTTGCTTAGTAGGGGCTTTCACAACTTTGATATAATGTAAAGAATGAGTTTGGTGCATTAACACACTTATTGTTGGGGAGAATATATAAAGGCATGACTAACTCAAACTTTAATGGGCTAAATCCTAAACCAAAATGCCAAAAGAAGCTTGCTTTTCATTATGTCGATATTGCCACTTAAACGTCCTCGATCCTACCAAAACATCCTACACATAGTTCATCCATCAGCCTTGTTTTTTAACCTACTTCCACCGTGAAGTCCTCTTTCCTACCAAAAATCATGTCTATATTTCATCTATCACCCACAACTATATTTTTTTCAAAAGTCGCCACCTTTGACCTACATTGCCCAATACCCAAGGACCTCATATTGCATTCTCTTAGCAGTTTCGATACCATAATATGAAAGATTCATTGTTAAACCACTAATTCCACCTCCAATGATTTGGGGTAAGTTGTCATGAACTCACCCCAACATAGTGCTCCTTAGGGTGCCATTGGCCTTCCATGCATTCTAGGCTCACGATAGCAACCTACAATAAAACCAAGAGCCCACCCTAGATATAGAAAATTTCTAGTACAAAGGTCACTTGGTAAAAGTATCACTGAAGGTGAAGCATTGTTAGTGTATCCAATGTCGAGGAAGTGTACAATGACTAAGCATTGATATACACATACACACACACATACACATATATATATAGAGAGAGAGAGTCAGGGTAGAATACACTCGAGTTTATAGATTGCATCGTACACTTACCTACTATGACCTTTTTTGGGGAAATCCAAACCATTGATATCCATTCTTATAACAAATATAGGCTACATAAAAAAATTGGGCTCATTTGGATAACCACAAGAACTCATCTAAGGACAACAAAATGAACATACATAACTAATTTCAAGTGCACCATTTTTTTTGTCTTTAGATGCATGACCTATAAGTTTCCAAACAATCTCCAACTTTGCATACAGATTGTTCTTAAGATATTTAAGAAGATTGATGATTTAAATTTTCAAAATTAGAGTTGCATTACAGAAAATGACTTGAGTGTCTTCTTTCTTTGGACACGTGTGTGTGTGTGTGTGTGTGTGTGGATATAGAAATGCATATATCACTACTTGAAAAGTCTATGTGCACACTGCATATACCTGTGCTTATACTTGTGCCAATTAAGCAGCTGATTAAACTCTGCTTTTTGAAAAGACCACTACTTGCGCCCTAGACACACGAAAACACACACGCATATACATTTCAATATATATAACAAATTACCACACAATATACATCTATATGTATATTTACATATATGTACAAATCTCACACACATAATTGTTCTTTACATACGTGCGTGCGTGTGTGTCTTTCTGTTTGAATATATCATATATGCATGTGTATATGTATACATGTAATATGAATGTGTATATCTATATATCATACATGTATGTCCTCCGGGTTTTTTCTCGACTTATCCCAAATTTCCTACATAATAAGAATTTCAATTATTTTAGCTCGGACAAAAACAATATAGTAGGTTGACATATAACTTAGCACTTATATGTACTAGGCGAGCTCGTAGTAGATTATGCATACAAAATGTAATGTGTTATCTTAAGGAAACTATGGGCATTAGATCCAAGTGTGATAACCCCTTGCCAAGCTAATAACAATCATAATGACCAATAGCCAATTTATTAAGCATGAAAACCTCAAGTTTGAATGCTCTAGTGGTATTTGAGAGCAAAAATTAGTATTGACGTGTTGAGCAATCTATATTGCAGTTGTCCAAGTAAGAAATGTGTAGTTATGCAACATGTTCTAAGAGGATATAGCCTAAAGCAACAAAAATTAAGAATTTCCATATGTGCTAGGACTGGCATTAGGAACTTCTTGTGTCATCGCCAGCACTACCTAAAATAATTCCATTTGGAGTATACTCCAGAAACTATGCAAAGCAATCCATGGGCCAAAATGCTAAGGTGGGTACTAGGCGGGCCTCTCATAGTAAACTAATACATAAGGAAGAAAATGTCTGATTTTGGCGCTATTTCGGTGGCCGTAGTTAGCAGATGTGTTCATGGCGTTTTAAAGGCCAAATGAACGAATAATGAAAATTTTACCAACATGATCTTTTTTAATCCTCATTTTTTTTTATCCTCAAACGATCTGCTAGTGTAGATTTACGCAAATATGCAATAATATTTCATATTGGATATGCAGGGGGGGCTCCTATGTGTCAATGAAGGAATTTCAATTGTTGCAATGGGGAATTTTGATGTCAATTTTCAATGGTGAAATGAATGAACTAAGTCATTATAAGTTTGCAAGCACAATAGTAGACTTAGACACAAACTGTGCAAAGAAATTATGCTCTAGGTGCTACATAGTACACTAAATGGTAAAAAAAGTCTGAAGGTCAGTGAGTTCCAATGGCGCGTTTCGGTGTCCAATCGCCATAGGTATGGAAATTTCACAAAACATTTTCTCTGTTTTTTGATGAAAGTTTAAGCATTGTGAATACATTAATCTGAGGACCTTATCAATGTAAAGAGAAACCACCAGGGTGCGTTAGTATCTCAATCTGGACTAGAAAGTTTGAAGAATATAGATTAGATATTTAGTGGAGGCACTCAAGAGATTCAGGGAAAAGTAGTTTGATAATTGCTAATTTTATGCTTCCAGAGTTCTTTCAAAATGGTAATGGTATAGAAAGAGAGTTGATTCATCTTAGAGAGACCCTGTAAGTCGCTAAAAATGAGGATATGCATAGATAGGCCATCATCACCTATTACCAACAACTAATGCAAACAGAACATAGAACTTCTCTAAACATACAGCAGCCAATAATGCATTATGAGATACAGCAATGGAAAGCAAAAACAAATGCTATGCATCAAATGCATTAAGAATATAACAGCCTTAACCAGCACGTTTTTCTGTACATTTGTCGAGGATTACAGAGTGGTGAAAGAAGTAGCACTGTACGAGGAAATGATAACCATCTGTTCTATCAACTACCAATTCCAAAAAAGAAAAGGCGAGTTCCAACTCTTTAAGTTCTCAACCGAGAAAAGCAGTTACTATCTAGCTAACTGAAAGTTAATGTGAGAAATCAAATCGTAACATATAATAAGCGTAAAAGTCAATGTTTTTCAACAGACACAACAGATGCAAACCCACGTCAGTGGTTGGAGAAACCGGAAAAATTAGTTGGAAGTAGGAAGGGAGAAATCGGGATAGAGAGGGGTAAGCGAGCTACCTTCGCAGCCAGTCGAGTAAGGCGTCCCAAATGCCCGCCATCGTTGGTTGGCGTGAGGATGCAACTCGCAAAGACGGGCCAAGCAGAGGTAGTATCACGAAACCGAAAGGCGACAGCCGAGAGGCAAGCAGAGGCGGCAAGTAAGCGAAGGAACCAAAGCAATGAATCACCAGTCGTCACTCGGAGTCTCCGACACTCCCCCTTCTACTTTTTGTTTGCCACGCCAGCGGTTTGTCAAAATTTCCTATTACGACGAGTCTCCGACACCCCCCCCCCCTACTTTTATACTTTGCCAGAAACACGCCAGCATTTGTCAAAATTTCCTATTACGACGAGTACTATAAATAATCATAATCCCAAACCCCACCCCCCCCCTCCTCCTCCTCAAAGAAAAGGGATAATCCGAAGCCCTATTGTTAACCAATAAAATCAAGAAGAGATACTAAAGCAAGGGAGGTATCATGCACCATATATGTAATACTTGAGATAAAGCATTGTCATGGTGATAGGGTTTTCTTGTGGCCACAAATGCGGAAGGGATTCCGGCGAAGGTTATGGTTGTGCCTACCATCATCGTCCACCGATCAAGCCATTGACACCACCGAAGGTCTCATCACCTCAGTTTCAAGTTTACAATAAATATTGCCGAAGAATCTAGACTCTAAAGTTGCCAAGAATGACAATGACGACGATGTTGAGATGGGAGTTAATGACAACAATGGTGATCCCAAGAAATCCTACGAAGAAGCTACCATGGGTAAACCCAGTGGTATATTAACATACTTGAACCCCATTTGTCCAGACACCTTGAAGGATACAGATATTAGCAGTGTTCTTTCTCTGTGTGGAATGAAGTCATGCAACCTCTCCTTGAGCCATGGTGGCATGATGCCATTGTCAAGGCTATTGGAATCAATATGGGATTTCAAACACTCGTTAACAAGATCTATTCCATCTAGAGGCTTTCATAGCAGTCCAAGGTTATAGATCTTGAACTTGGCTATTATATCATCCAATTTGCAAACCATGAAGACTACCTATCTGCAATGACAAGAAACTACCTCTTTGTTCAGTCGTGGTTCCCCTCATTCCAACCATCAGACTCTATTTTGAGGAAAATTGTTGTTTGGGTTCATGTATGTGACGCCCATCGCCACACAAAATGAGATTACCAAAACAAAGCGTATAACTAACACTAAACATCAAGATTACCATCAATCAGGGTAAATTAAAACCGATCTCATATAGCCACAGAAGCGGAAACATATTACATATGAGTCCGCAAAACCATTCCACTTGTATTACATATCATGTCACAAGATGATACATATCATTATTCACATATACAAGCCATATATGTACAACCATGGCCTACTGTCAAAATTCGTATCGATGTACAACGTCTATAAAACACACCCAAGGACCTGAGAATACATGGACAACATATTGGACTCTACTACAAAACACTAGCAGCATATCCAACCTTCAGCAACTGTTGCTCTTCCTGCTACTCAGCCTCAACTACACGTTCTCTACCACGTTGTGCACGACCACCTAAAAGATGTGGAACCCCACGGGGTGAGACCAACATCTCAGCAAGAGATATAACTCTCTGTCAACAACTATTATAACCACATATAAATTAAAATAGGAAGATATCATTATTATTAGGATGAGCATATTCAACTAAATGATATGAGTAAAGTAGTTAACACTATTTAAGCAATTTAAGAAACTACAACTGAGCAGTAGAACATCTTATATTTTTAGAAGGAATATGGAGAGCATGTATAGTAGTTGATTTCTTTTACTGCACTATAAATAAACTAACAGTACAGGAGACAAGGCAAAGGGGTCATCAAATGTGAATTGCATTTTTGACCCTAAGCAGATATACTACACGGTTGAGTTACTTCTTTTATATGCCATGAGGACTTGAGTCGTACCGTCCAAATCTAACTGACCACTGCTAATTCAAAATCAGTATCATACAAGATCTGTGGAAGAGCCAGACTCCATGATCTTCTCCTACACTACTCGATTAGTTCAAGTCTACATCGCAGTGACATATCAGTCAAACTACAAAACAACAACTCACAGTCAAAGTTGTAGTCTTGTAGACAACAACTTATAGCCAAATCCATAGTCCGGTAAACACCTAGCCCACTTTGGTACATGTCACAGTGCTAGAAATAAGGGTGTATAACCCAATCAATGAGGTACAACCACAGTTGTCCTCTATCACATCTTATCACATTACATCATCACCGAGACCCGATAACAGTCATTCTCAAAACACTTGGAATCAAAATGTGGCACATCATTTGAACAAAACGTCATTAACTAAGCAGAAGTGAACATTAACAGCAGATTACTAAAAAATCACTAAAAATTAAAACCTTTTTGCAAAGAGATCCAATTCCAGGAAACTCTTAATAGCAAGAACCAAAGTATTACATATACATTATGGTCCACAAGAACATACCATGTACCATCTCTTCTTGAGGATTATATACATCAATTGCTCTGTTAAGTCTATACATGAGCAATATAAATCCTTGAGGCATTCAAGCCAAAATCTCAGATCGATTATAAAAGCACTAACTACTGACTCCGAGGACCTGAGAGTACAGAGACGATATATAGTGTGGGCTCTGATCTCCAAACCATAACATAAACACGATTAAAACTTAGCGGAAGCGAATCGGTAATCAGCGGAAGACAAAAATCACGGAAAATTAAAACTTTTCGAGACAAGAGCTTGGATCCATAAAAGCTTCTTTCATAAAGAGAGATAAACTGTTTACATCTCAGGATAATTACTTCTTGAGTAATTATATACATCAAGATACAAAATCTCAAGATCACTATACAAAAGACTCCAAGACCTGAGAGTACATAGGACACATAGGATTGACTCTAATTACACCACATGGCAAGACAATCTCCACCTGAGATTATTGCTGCCCCTGGTGCTGCTGCTGAGACTGATCACCTGTAGGCTGGTTCCTTTGTCTCCGACGTCCACCTAAAAAGTGGAAGCCTACGGGGTGAGACAATTATACATAATTGTCCCAGCGAGAGTTATAACTCTTCGCCAGAAGCTTTATTATATCATCAAAGAATATCTTAAACAATAAAGCCTTTAGAGCATTCTATAACAGTTGCAGGTATAACAAGATCTCAACCATTTAGGAGATATGGAGAATATAAACATTATTGCAATGTAACATCAATCAACTAACTTGGAGTCATCTCTAACAAGTTATACTACGTGGTTGATTATGTTTTACAAACAACATTATGCCCTGTGGAGATGAGGCTTACCACTCATACTCCAACTGATCGCTGAGAAGTCACATCAGTATCATACATAGATCATTAAGAGAGCCGGATTCTCATGACCTTCACCTTCCTCAGTCAGTAAGAGGATCACTTGTAGGACATCTCGTGTCTCTACTACTATAGCTCACCAGGGTAAACTGGTCCTTCGCTATTCTAGAGTCATAGTGGCGTTCTGTACTCTCTTCGTCATCAGGAGGTTTCATATTTACCTACCACTGATACGGATATCTGTGCTTTCTTCGTCATCAGGAGGTTTCATGTTTACCTACCACTGATATGGTATGGAATTATAGTGAAGGATGGATGGATTACACATCTACATCACTTTCCTACACTAGGATGTAAGGTTCTACACATCCATGTACCCCACATACTCAAAAGTATGTGCTCCAGGAGTTCCCTGAGGAAAACCTATTTCACCATCATTTAATTTCTGACAATGATGGATCTATGATCAGGGCTCTACATTATACTTGATTAGTTAGGTACATTCAATATTCTTTAACAGCATACATTGTTCTGCAAACAATAACAATAGCATAGCAGCTATAAAAGAAGAATACTAAATGTAACCGGCCTAACCCATATCATTCATCATTTCTCATTATCCTCATCACAAGTCATCTATAAGGCATGACTTTGATGGTATTCATGGCTCTTACAGCCCATTATCAGCATAGGATGCCACTGGCAAGGCATCAGATTACTTTACTTATTCATAAGGCAAACAACATGCCTTCAATGAATATAACATCAACATCCATACCTGGATAAGATCACCTTCATATCAGAACCTGCATGGTTAATTCAACTGATAAAGGTAATATACAATAAGGAATGTACTTCTCATTCTTGTCATAAGAGTTACATCTCTAATTCTCATCAATTAGAGTTTAGTACTCCCTTGCATGCCATTACCCTTGAATTAGGGTTCACTATTCACATTAGGGTGGATTGAACTCATATCTTTATTGTATAGGAGTAACATCTTCACTGATGCTCTCAGATTAGTTAAAGGTTTATCATTTATCATAATTAGGGTTTCTATGATCTCACACAGGTGGATCATACCCTAATTATGCTCACTCATGTGCATTGGAGGTGCTTTAGTTGAGTTTCCACTTAAAAAGGGTACTTTCTCTCTCTAGAAGTACTTTCTCTCTCATCATAAGGTTAGGTGATGTCAACATCACCCTAGATCAGGTCGGATTAAGTCATCATAGGCTAACATAGCCAAAAACATCACCATTATGTGATTTAGAGTTACTTTCTCTCTCTAGGGTACTTTCTCTCTCTAGAAGTACTCTCTCTTTCATCATACTAATGGTGGATGATAACATTAGACTAGATCAAGTTGGATAGAGTCATTATGACTAAAAACATCATTCTCATGTAATTAGAGTTTGAATTGAGCAAGGTATAACTCAATTGACCCTTCAGGGGTATTTTGGTAATTCCCCCCATTGATCATCATTATGGTCAAAAACCTTAGTCAAATAACCCCTTACTATCCTAGATTATCATTAGGGTTTGATTTGGGCAACATTGAACCATTTACATCATCAAATGATTGAATGAGGTCAACCTTGAATCACATTGATTGATTTCAATCATTAATCATCAATTGAGTTGAGATCGGTTGAAAGTGTTGACCATTTGCCCACTTTGACTTTCCAAGACCGCGAGCCTCCTTCTAACTCCAAGACCGTGAGGCCCCTTAGGCTTCAAGACCGCGAGCCTCTTCAAGTGGTTCAAGACCGCGAGCCCTATCATTGGTTCAATTGATGTTGAGACCGCGAAGATCAAGTTGGAGTTGAGACCGCGAAGAGATGTTGACCGTTTAGCTAGTTTGACCTCAGGACCGCGAGGCCCTTCGCGGTCTTGAGACCGCGAGCCTCCTCTCGGTCTTGAGACCTTGAGCCCTCTCACGGTCTTGAGACCGCGAGCCCTCTCACGGTCTTGAGACCGCGAGCCCTCTCACGGTCTTGAGACCGCGAGGCTCTCATGGTCTCAGCCGCTTGGTCCTTCAATCAAGACTCAAAGATGCAACCGATAATGTCAATCGAGGTTGAAGCCTTCAAAAGGTCCCATCTATGTTGACCACCTATGGATTGGGTTAATTAAGGTTATGCTTAACCAATTGGTCATTCAATTGACCCTCAATTTTTGACCAATTATGATTGAAATCGATTCAATTAGGATCTATCAATGTTCACCCATCAACACTCAACAATGTGCATCAACACAAGGTTGAACCCTTCAATTGAGCTCCAATTGGGCCCAAACTTGGCCCAAACGGTCTTGAGGTCATGTGGGTGGACCCCACATGGTCTTTAGACCGTTTGCCCAAGATTTCATTAAAATCTAAGGTGATTTGATAGAGATTGAACCATGATTGGGTCACTAAATCAGTATTTTAATCAATTGATAACTTATTTGCAATTGGGTCCTCAATTGGTCAAAATACTTAACCCTAGACCTTCAAACGGTCTTGGGTAATTGTCCTCTCGGTCTTGAGACCGTTTGGATGAGTTCCAAACGGTCTTGAGACCGTTTGCCCATCCAATTTTGGATTCTAGTGCAAATTTATCAAGGTCTGACCCATTGAGTTGATGATCGTGTCAATATTTTATTGCAATGTAATTTGGTGTAATTGTACCTTCAATTGGTCAACTATCCTTGACCCCAGACCTCCAAACGGTCTTGGTTGATTGCCCTCGCGGTCTTGAGACCGTTTGGTGACCCCCAAACGGTCTTGAGACCGTTTAGGTCAATCAACCCTAAAAACCCTAATTAGGTCACCATAATTTCAGTACTGATTTTACCTAGGGTTAGCCCTAGTATTCACCCTTCAACTCTTAGCCCGTTTGGAATTAGACCATCAAACTTGGTGAGTTGTTAATTAACATAATTTTGAACAGTAATATCATACGGTCAATGCCTGGTCAACGACCTTACACAGTCTTGAGACCGTTTGCCCAAAAAGGCAATTTCAGACCGTTTGAAAATCAGGAATAAATTCAAATAAAGTTGTTACTTAAAAAGGTCATATCTCCCGATTCCTTTGGAGTTAGCCTCCCAAATTTTGAGGGTAATTAGCCTATATAATTAGGAACAGGTTTCTTATACGGTCCACGCTCGGTCAACGGGGCCAAACGGTCTTGGAGACCGTTTTCCCTGTCGCGGTCTCGAGACCGTTTGCTCACCTCGCGGTCTTGAGACTGAGAGAGCAAACTTTTGAGATCGTTTAAGGAAGTGAAAAGCGGTGGGTTTTTCTTGGAAATCACGCCTTCATCTCCTAGCTCAAGAACAGTATGAATATCCCATGGATTTACTTGCAAAATAGCAGGGAAAAGTAGGGAAATACTAAGAGCTATCATCAACACGCATATAAAGATGCACATAGTAAAGCATGGGTTTAGAGTTATAAAACCCGCCTAAAGCTTGCTTCTTGAGCTCCAAGCTTTCAAGATCTAAGCTCTAATGGCGTCCTTAAGTTCTTACAGGTTGGCCAAGGTGAAAGCTCCAAGGAAGGATGAAAAGAGACGGCTAGAAAGGTAGGGTTTCAAGAGTTAGCCATGAAGATGACCTTGAATTCGAGTTCTTACCATGGAATTAGGCAAGAAGAGGGGTTTAGACTTACCTTGCACCCCTTGGTCGTCCTCCTTAGTTCCAAGGAAGTCCTTGGTCGTTTTTGGTGAAATGAAACAGTAAGGGAACGAAGGGTAAGTTCCTTTGCAACTTAAGGGAAGGAGAGCTTATATACATGGGGTAGGATTTTCAACATTAGTTCATAAGTTGTCCATAATTCCAACTAGGTCCCTCCTTCTTTACTTGATCGTCCCTTCCTCTTTATTCTAAGTACAAACCTTCTCTTAAGGTCTTAGGAAAAGAAGGTAAAGGAGAGCAAGCTAATAATGAGGTACATACATAAAGAAATATTGCACATATACCCTGATTATTCAATCACAAGGCATATCTCATAACTTGATAATTCAATTGAGGTGACTCCCTCATCATTTCTTCTCTAAATGATGGCAAGAGTCTAAAAAGATACATTAGATGACATATTTCACAATTTGTATCCCTTAATTTGGGTAATTTGCATTTTACCCCAAACTAGGGTTTCAAGCACCGGGATTGCTTCCACAGCTGCACCTTGGTGCCTTAGCTTGGGAAATCCCTCGAACTTTGCTAAAAAGATTTCTCATGATGTCTCAACATCAGAGGAACATCTCATCATGTGCAAATTGCAAGCTAACCCTCTTAACTGGGTAAATTGCACATAGGTCCCTGTATATCAACACAATGCTACAACTTTAAATAAAAAGGAGCAAATACTGAAATATATGTTTCTGAGAAACTTAATTACATGCTCAGAGTTAATCACAAAGATTTAATTACATATTTAGGCAAAACACCTAGGGTTAACTCATAACCCAGGTCAGGGATGTTACACATAGGACTCATATCTACAACACACAATAGTCAGTATCTCCACCTGAGATATTACTGTTGTCCATGATGTTGTTGTCCTTCCCTTGTTGTATGGTTTCTGCCTCCTTGTTTGCGTCTACCTAAACAAAATTAGATCCCACGGGGGTGAGACAATTGAAATTGTCCCAGCGAGAGATATAACTCTCCACCAGAAACATTATTATTGCAGTTAAATAGTATTAAACTGAGCAGAGGATAAGCAGTTTAGAACATTCTCATATTTTAAAGCATTGCAACTATCCATGATAGAGAAGTAAATCATCTATTCTCTTTATAAGGAATAGGAAGAATAGGTATATCATTTATCCATCATATTATATCAACATCTCAAACTTATCCTGTGATACTCATCAACATGGTATCTCATCCATGAATCATTCTCATTTCTATCCGTTGGCCTCATCCAATCTGCTAACCAGATATTGAATTGTACCAGTAATGTGAGTATACATTATCATATTCTGTCTAGGCATTGGACTATGACGATCCTATGCAACCATTCCAGGCATTAGACTATGCCAATCCTGTGCAAACATTCCAGGCATTGGACTATGCCAATCCTATGTAAACATTCCAGGCATTGGACTATGCCAATCCTGTGCAACCATTCCAGGCATTGGACTATGCCAATCATGTGCAAACATTCCAGGCATTGGGTTGTTACCAATCCTGTGCAAACATTCCAGGCATTGGACTATGCCAATCATGTGCAATTGTTCCAGGTATTGGGTTATTACCAATCCTATGCAATTATTCCAGAATACCACATCACCTTTACTAGGTATTAAACCTTGGCCAAGTCATCATACTTATTCACATCCTTTATGTAATTCAATTATTCCTCATATCTTTCTTAAGCTTATTCAAAACATTATAGCCCTTATTTGGCTATAAACATCAAGCATGTATGATCAAGATTTCATTATTATTATTATTGTATCCATTAGTTTTTATTATTATGTTACTAAGTTTTCATTGTTTATTTTGAACATTATCATTTCCTTCATGAGACTTTATAAACATATTGTTACCTCTCACTAGGCAACAACTACTCTCATGGCTCACAAGGCCCATTACACATCTTGTCACCTCTCACTAGGCAACAACTACTCTCATGGCTCACAAGGCCCATTAAACATTTTAAATAACACATCATAGCTCATACCTGGCTATGCTCATCATCTCATGATACCTGCATGATTAGTATACATGATGAAAGTTATATCAATTATATATCAGTACCATGCAATGTAATGGTAGTATCACTATTCCCTCATTAGGATTAGGGTTTCCAAATTCATGTCAATTAGGGATACTCATCCCATCTCCCAAAAATTAGGGTATGGCTTATCATCATATTGCCCAAGAATAGGGCTTCATGCATTATACCCCAAAATTTGGGTTTCACATAGCATCACCCTGGATTAGAGTTTCACATCTTATCATTGCATTAGGGTTACACATAACATTACCCTGGATTAGGATTTCACATCACATTACTGCATTAGGGTTTCACATGGCATTACCCTGGATTGGGATTTCTCATATCATCACCCTAGATTAGGGTTACACCATTACCCTAGATTAGGGTTCCATCTAAGGTTGCCTTAAATTAGGGTTAGGGATCATCAACCTTCTTGATTAGGGTTTCATGATCTCTTTATTAAGTATCATACCCTAATTACATATTCTTTTATTCATGTTGAAAGTGTTGAGGCTTAACCACTGCATGATTATTATACAAGTATGAATTACTCTCTCTCTCATCCTCTCTAGGATGTTGATTACTTCAAACTTGATTTGATTAGGTCAACCCTTCATTCAAGTACATACATTTAGGGTTAGCATAGTATGTTGACATATTGCTTCCATAAGCATCAAAGGTTAACTCCTCAAAGGGTACTAATCACCCTAGTACCTTAAAGGTACAACCATTGTAATTACCTTTGATAAACATCATTAACAATCGTGGGGTTTAATATTACTTACATGGTTTGAGTCAAATAAACCTCCAAATGATCTTGAGGTATTAGACCCTTAAACGGTCTTGAAGTACTTTGACCTTCAAACGGTCTTGAAGTACCTTGACCTTCAAACGGTTTTGAAGTACCTTGACCTTCAAACGGTCTTGAAGTACCTTGACCTTCAAACGGTCTTGAAGTACTTTGACCTTCAAATGGTCTTGATCCCAAAGTCCCTAAATGGTTTGAGACTGTTTGAATTAAATATAATTAACCCCAAACAGTTTGAGACCGAATGAGCAACTGATCATTGAAACCGATTGAACATCAAACGGTTTGAGACTGTTTGATCCCAAACGGTCTCAAGACCGTTTGGACTCAAACGGTCTCAAGACCATTTGGTCCAAACCACCTTGAAACCAAAAGGGTCATCTAGGTTTCCTTCAATCAATCATTTGATTTTAAGGTTTGCACTCTTTGAATCATTCATCAATTGGACCATTGAAAATAGATCAATTCATAACCCTTGGATGTCCAACCATCCATCACAGCCCTTGACCTCCAAATGGTCTTGAGACCATTTTCCCTCAAACGGTCTTGAGACTGTTTGAGCCATTCAACATAGAAATCAGCTCAATCGATTTAGGGTTTCAACCATTCAATCTAATTAGGGTTTGTAATCAATGGATCACCCAATCTTGAAACCATTATAATTAGATCAATTGGAACCAATGGATCTTCATCCAACTACATCAACAATTGACCCCAAATGGTCTTGAGACCGTTTGACCTCAAACGATCTTGAGACTGTTTGCTCTCAAACGGTCTTGAGACCGTTTGATCACCAAACGGTCTTGAGACCGTTTAGTCATCAACATAGCAAACTGTTTACTCAAGATATTAATTGAGGTGTGTGCTAAGATGACATCATCATCTTCAAGCTACAAACCTTCGAAATTTGTTGGGATTCTTATGGTGATTTCATCAACTAATAGAAAGGAAATTCGGGAATGAAAGAGGAATCAACATATGATGAAGAAATGAGATCAATAATGATATTTAAGGGTTCAAGTTATATAACCTGCCTTCAAAGTTGAATCCAATATTCAAGCTTCACGTATTTAATGGTGAATGAAGCTTCCTCAACTGTCCAAGGTCCTTTCTCAACTCTTTGGATGCAAAGGATGATCAAGGTTGAGCATTGAATGGAGAAAAGAAGAAAATAAGCATTGAATTTCGATTTCCACCATGAATTCAAGGTTGAAGATGACTATGAAGCTTACCTACAGATTGGGGCACGTTATCCTCTTGCTCCTAAGCTCCTTAGTCTTCGGCCCAAGCAAAGAAAGAAAGTGGTTTGCAAAATGGCCTTTCAAGTAGGGAGAAAACTGAATATATGTGATTGATTTTCTAGGAGAGAGAAAGTAGGAGAAAATCCATCCACTTTCTTTGCCACATGCCCCATCCCTTCCTTGCCTCCAAATACAACTCCCTTAATCCTAAATATCCTCTCGTTTATCCTTGAATTAAAAGCAATCCACTTAAGCACCTTAATCAATATAATACTATTATCCATTCTTAGTGGACAATTCTTTTTAATTAACAAATGCAAGTGGATTTCTTCACCTACTTAGGATATTTCGGTGCAACCCAAGGCCTTTGGACGTCCTTGCATCATAGGATTTCAACCAAAGCCCTATTAATTGATGAGCACTTCAATTAATATATTTATTTTTGCATTAAATTGAATTAGGGTTTCAATTATGCTTAAATATTGATTATTTTAATATCAAGATTCTCTCTCCTCCAAAGAGATTCAAATGAGACGCCCCTCTGATTTTCTTGTCTCTAATTGATACCAAGAAACATTAGGGACTCTGTAGAAGTGGTATTGCATATTGAACCCTAGGTTTTGGGTGAATTGCACATTACATTAAAACTAGGTTTTAATGCACAAACATTGCTTAATCAGCTCTTTCTTGGTGCTCAGGCTTGTGGAAGCCATACCTCTGCATCATTTTCATTCTTATTATGCTTCAACACTTGAGGAACATTTCATCATGTAACATTTGCAAGTTAACCCCTCAACTTGGGAATTTGTACTTTAGTCCAAAATAGGCAAAACATTGTTTTCAACATTATTAAAAAAGGACTAAAATTGAAACATAAGTTCCTCTTGAGCCTTAATTACTTTTCAAAAGATAATAGCAAGCATATAATTATCTTTCTTAAACAAAACATCTAGGGTTAAAGCATAACCCAGGTCAGGGATGTTATAATTATAAACCCCTAACAAGGATTTCGTCCCTGAAATCCCAGGTAAAGAAAGACAGATATTATTTATTCATTGTATCATCAAGTTTCCATCTAACATCTTAATGTCATGGATATTCCATAGAACTTTGATTAACACAAAGTCCTTCCATACAGGGTTATCATAGAAACTATCATACATGACACATACTCTACAATTTCTTTTCATTATTGACTGTAGAGCCAACTCTGTGTCAGGTAGCACTTTTCTTAGTCAGAGATACATTATACATACCTCATTTAATTCAGGTGTCAAACCTCACTGCTTTATCACTTTTCTCAATTTACAACTTTATGTGACATGATTCTTGATTTTGGGGAGTCTCAATCGGGGAGTCTCCCATACTCCTCATTTAGTTTAGCATTTCACTTTCAAGAAAAGACCAGTGTTACATTTTGTCACCCACTTGTGACTACAAGTCTCTTCATACACTTAGTGTGTCATCCAAACTACTGATACAACACTAAACTTTCTTACTGCTTGTACCAACTATCTTATTAGTTGTACATATTCTTTTCATAAGGGAAGGTTACTTATCAATTAAGAACTTATCTTAGAGGTATCTTAAAGAATTATTTTTAGCTTGATAAGCTTTTCCTACAATGATTTTACAATTGTTCCTTTGACTCATACATCTTTGTTGATGTCATGTTTATGCGGGGCATAAACCCCTAACATATGGTATCCATACTATAGTGTATAACTGGACAAATTTCAAAGTTGGACCTTCTAGGTAACCAAACATTACTTCTTATGAGAAGTCATGTTCCCATCTTCTCATATAATTGAAAGTTCTTGGATACTAGGATTCTTTACCTTGGTATCCATTATATGTTCCAAAAACACATCACATCATCATCATGATTACTAGATTTGGGTATTCAAACCCTCAGTCCATCATTGAACATTGTTACCTTTTATCAGGTAACTGTTACCTCTAGGTCTGAGGACCAGGGTATACATTATACTACACATCTTCTTTTGTTTATAAATTGATTTATGATTAACTTAGATCCCTTCGTATATCAATTAGGATGTGGTAGAAATATCCATGCCACATCTTCTACCTCATTATGCTCTTTAGATTGTCTCAAAATGACTACTTGATTAGAGTAATAAAAAAGATAGTAATCTAAGAGTGGCATACTTACCTTATCTTCAATAGATGAATACCTGGCCAGGGTATTCAATAACTGAAATTAGGTAGTATGTATTGGTTTTTATATTATGTTTCATCTCTTTAAGTTTTACTACTTAGTATCTTAAATTTTCTCTGGATGTTTCTTCTATATCTCTTCCCTTTTCTATATGAAGAGAGAAATTTCAAAACATACAAGAGAATATTAGACTGAATATAAGTTCTCATCCTTCTTAGATCTTCTTCATGTCCTCATAAGATTAATTAAAGGAATCTCAACAACAACTACTTTTCTTATAATTAGTAGGTAGAGAGTAGAAAAAAGAAAGATGATTCAGAATGAAAAGTTCTATCTTGACATGTTGCCTCTTACAAGTTATCTAGTGTCTTATCTGACTCAAAACATGGAGTCAGTTGTCATCTGTTATTGCCTTTGTCCTCTACTGCTAGAGGTAGATGGACCAAACTGTGACACTTGTCTTCATCCTCGACCTTCTGCTTCACTAAATTGGGGTCCTTGTGGGTTTTGTAGATTATGCCTTGACTGTTGGGTCACCACATTATTTCTTCTTGGACATTGCTGCCTAAAATGTCCTATCTATCCACATTTATGGCAAGTTCGGCCCTCACTTGGTGACTACTGCATTGATGTACTATATTGTGGTTGAACCGATGTTACCGAAAACTTTCGTTGTTTAGTACCACCAATCGATTGTTCTTGTGACTGTGTAGACCTCCTTTTGAGGTTTGCCTCATGTTTCTTTGTCACAGACCTTTCTATCCTCCGAATTGACTCCACACATGTGGCAAATTTCTCTCTACTTTCTAATGCAGCTGCCGAGATAGACACCTCATCATTCAGTCCTTTCTCAAAATGTCGAATCTTCTCCTGCTCAGTAGTAGCCATTTGAGGACAAAACTGTAAAAGTTCTATAAACCTAGCCTCATATTCATTTATTGACATGGTTCCCTGTCGAACCTTCTCAAACTGTGAGATCTTTTCATCTAAATATGTTCTTGGAAAATACTTATTGATGAATTCTTGACAAAATTCCTCCCAACCAACCTCTTCATCATTCCTTTTTACTTCTTCTATGGCCCACCAATGGTCAGCACTACCCTTCAAAAGGTATACAACATGCTTGGATTAGTCACCATCTGGAATACTAAGGATCTTAAAAGCCTTTTCTAACTCAGTGAGTTATAGATCAGCATCTGCTGGGTCAGTTGTCCCAGCATATTCTATACCTCCTACATGACGTAGTCGTTCAAAAGTCTTACCAGACCCATGTCCCTCATTGGGAGTTGGTGCCCTAGGTGCTGGTGCGGGCATCCGGTCTACCATATACCTCATTGTGGTCATGAATTCCCTAAATAGAGAATGAATATTTGGGTTTTCTATCATAACTTCATCAAAATGGGCATTCTCAGGCACTGATTCCTCTCTTGCTTGATCCCTTGCACCTCCTACTGGTGCAGCAACATTGCTTTCAGCAACGTGATCCTCGTGTTCTCTAGACATCTTTAAGCTATCTCCCTTCTTCTACATAAGCAGAAGTCACTATAAGATATATTGGAGGACACTAGAACAGACAACACCTTAGTCCTATGTCTCTGTAGACTCAGCGAACCTAGAGCTCTGATACCACTAATTGTGGCACACCGTTCGAACAAAACATCATTAACTAAGCGGAAGCGAACATTAACAACAGATTACTGAAAAATCACTAAAAATTAAAACCTTTTTGCAAAGAGATCCAATTCCAGAAAACTCTTAATAGCAAAAACCAAAGTATTACATGTACATTTTGGCCCACAAGAACATACCATGTACCATCTCTTCTTGAGGATTATATACATCAATTCCTCTGTTAAGTCTACACATGAGCAACACAAATCCTTGAGGTATTCAAGACAAAATCTCAGATCGATTATAAAAGCACTAACTACTGACTCCGAGGACCTGAGAGTACATAGACGACACATAGGACTCATATCTACAAGACACGACAGTCAGTATCTCCACCTGAGATATTATTATTGTCCCTGATGTTGTTGTCCTTCCTTTGTTGTATGGTTTCTGCCTCCTTGTCTGCGTCTACCTAAAAAAAATTGGATCCCACGGGGGTGAGACAATTGAAATTGTCCCTGCGAGAGATATAACTCTCTACCAGAAACATTATTATTGCAGTTAAATAGTATTAAACCGAGCAAAGGATAAGCAGTTTAGAACATTCTCATATTTTAAAGCATTGCAACTATCCATGATAGAGCAGTAAATAATCTATTCTCTTTATAAGGAATAGGAAGAACATGTACATCATTTATCCATCACATTATATCAACATATCAAGCTTATCCTATGATACTCATCAACATGGTACCTTATCCATGAATCATTCTCATTTCTATCTGTTGGCCTCAGCCAATTTGCTAACCAGATATTGAATTGTACCAGTCATGTGAGTATACATTATCATATTCTATCCAGGCATTGGACTATGCCAATCCTGTGCAACCATTCCAGGCATTGGACTATGCCAATCCTATGCAAACATTCCAGGCATTGGACTATGCCAATCCTGTGCAAACATTCCAGGAATTGGACTATGCCAATCTTGTGCAACCATTCCAGGCATTGGACTATGTCAATCCTATGCAAACATTCCAGGCATTGAGTTGTTACCAATCATGTGCAAACATTCCAGGCATTGGACTATGCCAATCCTGTGCAATTATTCCAGGTATTGGGTTATTACCAATCCTGTGCAATTATTCTAGAATACCACATCACCTTTGCTAGGTATTAAACCTTGGCCAAGCCATCATACTTATTCACATCCTTTATGTAATTCAATTATTCCTCATATCTTTCTTAAGCTTATTCAAAACACTATAGCCCTTATTTGGCTATAAACATCAAGCATGTATGATCAAGATTTCATTATTATTATTGTATACATTAGTTATTATTATTATGTTACTAAGTTTTCATTGTTTATTTTGAATATTATCATTTCCTTCATGAGACTTTATAAACATCTTGTTACCTCTCACTAGGCAACAACTACTCTCATGTCTCACAAGGCCCATTACACATCTTGTCACCTCTCGCTAGGCAACAACTACTCTCATGGCTCACAAGGCCCATTAAACATTTTAAATAACACATCATAGCTCATACCTGGATATGCTCATCATCTCATGATACCTGCATGATTAGTATACATGATGACAATTATATCAATTACATATCATTACCATGCAATGTAATGGTAGTATTACTATTCCCTCATTAGGATTAGGGTTTCCAAATTCATGTCAATTAGGGATACTCATTCCATCTCCAAAAAATTAGGGTTATGGCTTATCATCATATTTCCCAAGAATAGGGCTTCATGCATTATACCCCAAAATTTGGGTTTCACATAGCATCACCTTGGATTAGAGTTTCACATCTTATCATTGCATTAGGGTTACACATAACATTACCTTGGATTAGGATTTCACATCACATCACTGCATTAGGGTTTCACATGGCATTACCCTAGATTGGGATTTCTCATATCATCACCCTAGATTAGGGTTACACCATTACCCTAGATTAGGGTTTCATCTAAGGTTGCCCTAAATTAGGGTTAGGGATCATCAACCTTCTTGATTAGGGTTTCATGATCTCTTTATTAAGGATCATACCTTAATTACATATTATTTTATTCATGTTGAAAGTGTTGAGGCTTAACCACTACATGATTATTATACATGTATGAATTCCCCTCTCTATCATCCTCTCTAGGATGCTGATTACTTCAAACTTGATTTGATTAGGTCAACCCTTCATTCAAGTACATACATTTAGGGTTAGCATAGTATGTTGAGATATTGCTTCCATAAGCATCAAAGGTTAACTCCTCAAAGGTTTCTAATCACCCTAGTACCTTAAAGATACAACCATTGTAATTACCTTTGATAAACATCATTAACAATCATGGGGTTTAATAGTACTTACATGGTTTGAGTCAAATAAACCTCCAAACGGTCTTGAGGTATTAGACCCTTAAACGGTCTTGAAGTACTTTGACCTTCAAACGGTCTTGAAGTACCTTGACCTTCAAATGGTCTTGAAGTACTTTGACCTTCAAACAGTCTTGATCCCAAAGTCCCTCAACGGTTTGAGACCGTTTGAATTAAATATAATTAACCCCAAACGGTTTGAGACCGAATGAGCAACTCATCATTGAAACCGATTGAACATCAAACGGTTTGAGACCATTTGCCCTCCAAATGGTCTGAAGACCATTTGATCCCAAACGGTCTCAAGACCATTTGGTCCAAACCACCTTGAAACTGAAAGGGTCATCTAGGTTTCCTTCAATCAATCAATTGATTTTAGGGTTTGCACTCATTGAATCATTCATCAATTGGACCATTGAAAATAGATCAATTCATAACCCTTAGATCTCCAAACATCCATCATAGCCCTTGACCTCCAAACGGTCTTGAGACTGTATGGTCTCAAACGGTCTTAAGACCGTTTGAGCGATTCAACATAGAAATCGTCTCAATCGATTTAGGGTTTCAACCATTCAATCCAATTAGGCTTTGTAATCAATGGATCACCCAATCTTGAAACCATTATAATTAGATCAATTTGAACCATTGGATCTTCATCCAACTACATCAGAAATTGACCCCAAACGGTCTTGAGACCGTTTGATCACCAAACGGTCTTGAGACCGTTTGATCACCAAACGGTCTTGAGACCGTTTGATCACCAAACGGTCTTGAGACCGTTTGGTCATCAACATAGCAAACTGTTTACTCAAGATATTAATTGAGGCGTGTGCTAAGATGAAATCATCATCTTCAAGCTACAAACCTTTGAAATTTGTTGTGATTCTTATGGTGATTTCATCAACTAATAGAAAGGAAATTCGGGAATGAAAGAGGAATCAACATATGATGAAGAAATGAGATCAATAATGATATTTAGGGGTTCAAGTTATATAACCCACCTTCAAAGTTGAATCCAAGATTCAAGATTCACGTCTTTAATGGTTAATTAAGCTTCCTCAACTGTCCAAGGTCCTTTCTCAACTCTTTGGATGCAAAGGATGATCAAGGTTGAGCATTGAATGGAGAAAAGAAGAAAATAAGCATTGAATTTTGATTTCCACCATGAATTCAAGGTTGAAAATGACTATGAAGCTTACCTACAGGTTAGGGCACGTTATCCTCTTGCTCCTAAGCTCCTTAGTCTTGGCCCAAGCAAAGAAAGAAAGTGGTTTGCAAAATGGCCTTTCAAGTAGGGAGAAAATTGAATATATGTGATTGATTTTCTAGGAGAGAGAAAGTAGGAGAAAATCCATCCACTTTCTTTGCCACATGCCCCCTACCTTCCTTACCTCCAAAGCCAACTCCCTTCATCCTCAATATCCTCTCGTTTATCCTTGAATTAAAAGCAATCAACTTAAGCACCTTAATCAATATAATACTATTATCCATTCTTAGTGGACAATTCTTTTTAATTAACAAATGCAAGTGGATTTCTTCACCTACTTAGGATATTTCGGTGCAACCCAAGGCCTTTGGACGTCCTTGCATCATAGGATTTCAACCAAAGCCTTATTAATTGATGGGAACTTCAATTAATATATTTATTTTTGCATTAAATTGAATTAGGGTTTCAATTATGCTTAAATCTTGATTATTTTAATATCAAGATTCTCTCTCCTCCAAAGAGATTCAAATGAGACACCCCTATGATTTTATTATCTCTAATTGATATCAATAAACATTAGGGACTCTCTAGAAGTGGTATTTTGCATATGGAACCCTAGGTTTTGGGTAAATTGCACATTACACCAAAACTAGGTTTTAATGGACAAACATTGGTTAATCAACTCTTTCTTGGTGCTTAGGCTTGTGGAAGCCATACATCTGCATCATTTTCATTCTTATGATGCTTCAACACTTGAGGAACATTTTATCATGTAAAATTTGCAAGTTAACTCCTCAACTTGGGTAATTTTCACTTTAGTCCAAAACAGGCAAAACACTGTTTTCAACATTATTCAAACAGGACTAAAATTAAAACATAAGTTCCTCTTGAGCCTTAATTACTTTTTAAAATATAATAGCAAGCATATAATTATATTTCTTAAAAAAAACATCTAGGGTTAAAGCATAACCCAGGTCAGGGATGTTACACAAAATGTCAAGGACACCTAGTCACTTGCACCTCTCATACTCAATAGTATGCGCTCCGGGTTTCCCGTGGGAATCCCGTTTCACCATCTAGCAAAGTTCTGACTCTGGAATGGATCTATGACATAGGGCACTACATGATTAGGGGTTTGATTTATTATTTAAGCCAATTGGGTGTCTTTTAGCATCAATCAAGTTAAAACATACAAACCCTAAACAAACTCTGCAAAGATAAGGGCAGGATACAAATCCAGAAGATATAAAACACATGAGGTATACATTTGTCACATCATCACTTGATATCACCACCATATAAGGCCATCAACATTATCACATCACTAGGGTATAACAATCCCTCGTCTCATCACTAGAGGATATCACCTCACACTAGGCATTAAGCCTCTGCCAGGTCATAAGACCAAAAACACATAATTCTTGCACATCAACATTATCACATCATGCCTCATAAAGGCTCAAAACCATCACCCTGTGTCATATCAAGCACACCATAGCATTAACTAGCTATGTCATATTTTCCACTTGTAAGGCTAGGATTACATAAGTAGGAGAGAGAAAACATCAACTCATGCTATTCATTCAAGCAACCTCAGCAAGTGCATCACACACTTGAAATTAGGGTTAGGGTTTCACATATAGCCGATAAGGGTTTCCATCACATCACTCCACATCAAACCTTAGATACATCATTTCCCACATATTTGGACCACATTAGGGTTAAACATCATAATTATGATCAATCAACCATTCCAAACAATACTATGTATTAACCATTCAAAAACCAAGACGTAGTGACCATCACTTACATGCAGATGTGTAGCGACCAACATGGTTCACACGTGTAGCGACGATAGGTGATTAACACCTTGTTACGACCAAACTAGGTGTGTGTGTAGCGACCAACCAAAATAGAAGAATGTGTTGCGACCAAAAGGGATCATATGTAGTGATCAAAACCAAGAAAAAGCACTATAGCGACCACCCATTAGAGTTAGGGTTTGTTGCACGCACAACACCCCATCAACATGTCACGACCTCAAGCACCCAAGTGAGTGTAGTGACCACAAGGTCAACCCACTCCAAATAGCACATAACCAACTCCACAATAGAGATAAAACGCGATCAAAATAGGTGATAACCATCAAGAAAACTAAGCATCATCAAGGGGAAAATTCCATGCAAAGATGGACATCAAGAACCCTAAAATGAGTGCCACAAGGTAAACATGGAAAACCATGAAGATAGAAGGAAAATCATGCGCCCAATTCATGTCTCAAAAGATCAAAACCTCCAACATCACATGATGGACCAAACATAACATAGTGATAAAACCAAGAATCATGTTGCATGCAATAAACAACAACTCCATAGTCACTTAAAATTTGGGTATATGAATTAGGGTTTAAGAGAAAGAGTAATATATGAAAGAACACTTCAAAATATTATACCCTAGATCATGATAACATCATCTAGCATCTTAGGATCAAATTTTAGAGATAAAAACAATAGCATGTAAGCAAGAATATGGTGCAATAATAGTAGAAGGGAAAGTTATATAACCCCCCTTAAGATGAAGATCAAGCTCCAAAGCCACAAGATCCAAAGAGAGAGAAAGAACTCCAAACTTGGATCAAATCCACAGCCACAAGGTCACCTCAAGAAAAAGAAAAAATACCAAGGTCAAAGAGAAGCTCATGAAGAAGAAAACTAAAACCCTCGGCCAAATAAGAGAGAAGAAAGGAGAAAGAAGAAACTTCATCTCACTTAGGCACTATCATGGTCAAACCATAGTCTCCGGCCTCTATGGAGAGAAGTTCCTCAAGATATCCACCATGGTGATCCATAGTCTCATGACCAAGAAAGGAAGAAGGAAGGTAGGGTTCCAAAGGAAAAATGAGATCAAGGAGATAGAACCACTTACCAAGATCAAAGATCACCAAAGATCACCACAAAGAAGATGATAAAACTCAATATCATCACATGCAAAAATGATCGGCCACCAAACCACCAAGACCACCGCCTTATCTAGCTCCACTAAGATCAAGATTGAATACAAGGGAGAAGAGAGGAAAATGAGTTAAATGAGATACTTGCATGTGAAAGAGAGGGTTTATATACTCAATGGTAGGAGGGAGGTCAGGATCATGAGGTGTCAAGATGCTAGAGCACCAAAAGAACACTTATCCACCAAAGGATCGACCATGCAAGCACTCTAGACTTGCATGTAATAAAGGGTGATAAAAACAAGGTAGTGTAGTGACCACTAAGGTCCACTACACCCTCAAGTCAAAACAACACCAACGGTAGTGACCACTATACTAAGTCACCAAAACCAAACGGTTGCAACACTCCACCAAAGAGAAAACTCTAGAGATCTAAAACACATGCACAAGGCACTAGGTCACAAAAAACATCACACAAGAGAGTGTTGCAGTTACAACACCTCAAAAACCAACACACAAGGTCAAAACACCATCAAACTCAAGCATCCATGCAAAGCCATGTAAACCCTAATATCATCTCATGATGCCACCTCATTAACCAAGGTCCAACAAGGAGCCCTTAAGCATCATTCTCTCCCTAATGATGTTAAGGAATAAAAGGAACAACCTACTGTTGGGTTTTATGGGAGATAGAGAAGGTAGCAGAAACAAAAATTTTCTTCTCCCAAACCCAAAATAAAGGAATCACGTCAACATCTATATAGTAGGAAGGATGGTTTGTAGAGGTGTACCTTGTCCCAAGGCTTTCTCGGCGATGTTACCTCACGGCTTGCGCGGTCTTCACCTCCGGTCTTGGACGGTGTCTATGCAGCTCCTGGTCTCACCGGGACTGTCGGGATTGACAGTTGTCCTCTGAGCGGTAGAAGTATCCTGCCTCAAAAGTAGTCCACACAGACCACCTAGAACTCCGATCTCCTTGTCCCACAAGGAATCAAAAGGAGTTGCACCCTCCTATCGATGTACTAGTCACTAACACACTCTCCTGCCACCAGTCACTTTTCTACAGTTGTCTTTCCCTTATTGTGCCTCCCTTATCGAGTAGCACTTGCTCAGGCTCTCTCGGTTACCAAAACCAGAGAGAACGACAACTTTGCAGAGCAATTGGTTTTCTGAGTAGTTGTTCCTGAGAAGCCCCCAATAGCTCTATATATATAGGAGGGTCATGGGTCAGGGTTCTCTACCCCGGGAAATGCGGCATTAAAAAAGGAGTAGAAGGGTTTGAGATTTTCCACAAAATGACCAACCTGTTCCAGCTGAACCGATCGTTTCATACATGAAACAGTCGGTTGGGGAGCTGAACCGATCGATTCACACCTCAACCGATCGGTTGGGGAACTTGAGTCAATCAGTTCACTTCTGAGTCGATCGGTTCGTGGTCCAGGTCCAACTAGAATTGACTTTCATATTTGTTTCCGATTAATCAAATATTAATCCTTATCCAAATCAAATTTGTACAAGTGAAACAAATTGTATTTGCAAAATAGTCTTCTAAATTTCCAAACTTGCTCGGATGGACTAGTTGAGCCGATCAGTTCAACCCTTGAACCAGTCAGTTCATCATGTCCTGAGTTGATCGGTTCATCTCACGAGCCGATTGGTTCATCCCATGAGCCGATCGGTTGGGGTAGCAGACTATGCAAAATCATTCAATTGCAATTTCAATCAATCTGATACTCTAATCAATCAGTCCAACACCTTGAACACTATGATTTTGAGCTATTAATTGATTGAGTGTTTAATTGAACTACTAAACTCCTTTAGTAATCAATCTAAACATCGTTTGTGGATAAACTCCTCTTCCAGGTTAAATCCTATGTGTGTGACCCTGCAGGTCCATTTCACATTGGCAGTGAAAGTTCATAACACTTATGACTTCACAAGCAAAGAGTGGTGCCTAGTCGCACATCAGTGCTACCCAAGTGAAATAGAAAGTTGGAGAACAACTTTCAATCCTATAATCCGTGAATGGTGTTACATCGAATGTATAATTCCTTTGTCATTGATATCCTGAATGAACTCAAGGCATGAAACAATCATCCTGTCAACGTTCATTCACTTTCTTGATCTCAAAGTAGATTGAAGGAGATATGTATGACATCAATATCACTTATTGATTCACACATGCATGCGCATGCCTATCTCAATCCTACTCATCAAGTGGCCATGGATATCAAGCTCCCTCAGGAGGGACAAATCCCATATCTATCACTCACCCCTCAAAAGCCCCATGTGTCAAAGCCACCCAATCATCACCTTTATAACAACCCATGTTTCAGGACTGTGTTTGATGATGTCAAAGTGTACCCAACGACGTGTGTTGAGTGTAGTGATTTTAGGTCAAAGAATCAAACTCACCACCATCACTGTGAGAACTAACTGTGACTACCATGTCATGGTTCCATGTGTCAAACTCACGGTGGGTCTGTCCACTAAACTTGTTCTCTAACAAGTACCTATGTGTTTGGTTCGATATCTCCATATCATGACTAATGAGATTCTGTCATCAGCCAACACCACAATCTAGTCTTGTGTGTCATTGCTGTCTATCTACCTTCCACAATGACATCCGACTAGGGACATAATAAGAATGCAAAAACTCTTAGCATCCGTATGATCTCATCATTCAAGTCCTGAACCTGAAGGCATACATCATTGAGTACTGTCATTCTCTAGACATTCAATTTGTTCTATCATTATCTCATATGACTGAACCAGAAAGAATTGGAAGCTTGCCTTTGATCTTTATCAAATCAATCTTAATGTATCCCACCAATCATCCCATGATTGGCTGTCAGGGCATACATACCAACAGATTCCCACTTGCATTGTGAGCCAATCACCATTAAATCATATTCTTAGTGATCTTCAAACATGTCCCCCATGTTACTATGCTCTAAAGCTAACATAGTGAGTTATGGAACCACCTTGCCAAAGTCGATATGAACTGCATGTCTCTCATCTCTTCGTTGTACACCACACGTATGAGATGGAGTTGCCATA
This sequence comes from Alisma plantago-aquatica, assembly GCA_963693085.1. NCBI lineage: Eukaryota > Viridiplantae > Streptophyta > Magnoliopsida > Alismatales > Alismataceae > Alisma > Alisma plantago-aquatica. Next base: position 175,130,956 of record OY856411.1, on the reverse strand, counting down.
ATATGTGATCTAGTATTCCTTTACTAACCTTTATCCACATTTCATGACCAAGCACTCCTAACTTGTCATCAATGACCGGAATATCTATAAGTTCGTCTCTATGAACTTCCAAATCCATATAGTATCCACTAATGTTCTCTAACACATGGATACTCGACATTTCCTTTTTGAAACGACTTTATTGGAACATTTCCATTTATCAACAAACATTCGCTTTTATATATCCCATATATTTTGCAATTAGTTTTCTGTCCTTTTCTGAAGTTCGTATCAGTGTAACTCTTTATAGTGAACCCTTCCTTATTTCCATAGAACTAGTACTTCTCAAGTACTTTTCAAGTTCTTATGGTATTCCAGTAACCCTTACTGGAACTAGACAGACATCCACTCGTCATGTCCCACATACGAGTTATCAGGATGAGCACATCATATTGTCATGTCCTACATACAAGATGATGAATGCACTTTATTTTTCTATGTCCATACATGCAAGATAATGGGATGATTACATACATGATAGATCCATATCTATTCTTAGTGTTCCCATTCTTCACAAGAATTGGACACTTGGCCTTGGGATAGTAACTCCATGTATCATGGACAAGTTTTCTCCCAATGAATTATGCACACTGAACCTTTCAGTATAGATTACCAATGTATGCTCTCTCTTTTAAGGTCAAGAGGTTTTTGAGAACTATCTCTATAGATATCTATTCCTATCACATAGGAAACATCTCTATCTTCCTTAAAGATAATATCCACTTTGGATTTCCATTCTAGAACATCTCATTCCTCATCAACATGTGGAATGCAAATATGCTCCCACTAAATCACAGATCCCTTCTTTATCTTTGACATATTAGTCAAACACTTTGACTATATCATCAAAGTAAAGATCTAGCTCTGAGTTGCTTGTACTTAATCAATCGCATTGATTAGTCCATTGTAACTTATAGACTTCATTTGCATTAATGGATTCATAAACCTTGTAGGTTGTGTCACATACACATCCTTGTTTTGTATTCCTCATACGAATCCAATTTTAGTATCCGTATGCCAAATTTCTTAGTCATTAAGTTGAAATCAACAAGCATCATCCTTTTCAAAATGTTATCCATGTGTCTTAACGCTTAAGACTCATTCACAGTTATGGATTTCATTCCAATGGGTGCTACCATTAAGGTCATACCTTATGGTTCGCATGGAAGTCATTTAGGATGTAGTGGTCATAAACCATAACTCAAAATTTGGTTTCTCATATTCATCTAGATAGTTGACTCATCACATGACCAACTCATCACATAGATAATTGAGGTGTATCTTTCAAGGATATAAGAACTCACAACTCCTTGTGATTCTTAATGTCCTTTATTAGTGTGGGGTATTTTTTATTTAAGAAGAAATTAGTTACTTGATAATCATCCTCTAACTCCTTAGAGTATGACTCCTTTTGATTTAGACATCACCATGCCTTAATCATGAGCTTATTATGATACACTATCATAATCACTCATAAGGATCTCAAACATTTGGTTTAAGTATTTCATTCATTGATCTCATCAAGAATTAACACTTAACAAATTTGTACTTCATCTATGATATTCTTGAACACTTCAAGATATTCATATTGGTATTTCTCTAAACATCATTTGAAGTAATAACATCAACTCCAATAGGTATGTAAATACATCACATGTATTATACCTAATAGGATAATCATTCTCCCACTACCACTAGTGAAGATTGATTAATCATATCCAAGAGATTCATATCTCTTACTGGTTCTCTAACCAAAAGAGTATAGATTTATCCATCATATGAAAACTAGAAATGAATTTCTCATGATTTATGCTAAAATTATTGTTTGAGTTATCAATAACTTTTAGGTATCATTTTATCTTGTGCATACTAAGTACCACAAGATAAATAAGGCGTTGCCATAAAGATCATATCTTTTGAAATTAAAACACCAACTTTATTAATTGCTATCATTGTCATACAATATGCAAAAAATAATGTGTTTCTATCCATTGGCAAATATGAAATAGCAGTTCATAACTCTGTTACATGCCTTCAAGGCCAAAAATAAACTAAAGTACTCCTATCTATAACGGCAACACTTGCCCCATGTATTGAGTGCTTTACACTTTATATTTTGGTATCATATACCTTAAAAGTGTTATAAGTTTATTTCATGACACCTTCAGGTGGAGACGTCCATCACCTCCTTCTTCTTTAGTTCTTCCAGATAGAGTGGACAATTATTTTTCCAATGTCCTGGCTTTTGACAATGGTGGCAATTTCCTCTCTTTGTCACGCCTCCCTTGTCCTTGAGAGTTAAAGACGACTTAGGCTGTTGGCTAGCATCAGAACCTTTCTTAGCTTTACCCTTGCCCTTGCGTTTGGACTTGCCTTTGTTGCTGATCATCAACACAGACTTAGGCTTGTCCTTCTTCATCTGTGTCTCGGCTGTCCTCAACATGCCCAAAAACTCTGTCAACGGCTTGTCAAAGTTGTTCATGTTGTAGTTCATCACAAATTGACTGTAGGATTCTGGTAATGATTGCAGTATCACGTCAGTAGCCAACTCTTGGCTCAGGGGAAATCCCAATCTTGTCAAGTTCTCCACATACCCAATCATTTTGAGCGTGTGAGGATGAACTGGATCTCCTTCTGTCATGACACACTTGAACAGCACCTTGGAGACATCATATCTCTTGCCGTGCTTGATCTTCATACATGTTCTTGAGATGTTGAATCATCTCAATGACACCCATGTTCTCATGTTGTCTCTGCAACTCGTGGTTCATGGAGCACAACATCAAACACTTTGCATCAATGACATCATCAGAATGCTTCTTATAAGCATCCTTTTCTGCCTTTGGTGAGGTAGGAGCAGGTTCCTCTGGAACTGGAGTATCTAGTACATAGAGCTTTCACTCTTGAGTGAGAACAATTCTCAATGTCCTAAACTAGTCGTGGAAGTTAGTCTCATTCAGCTTGTCCTTTTCAAGGACTGATCGCAAAGAAAAGTGATTATTGTTTGTTGTCATTTGTACTACAAAAGGAAATATATGCAATTTAGTCCAAAACTCAATTTTGACTTATTTGATTGATTTGAAAGATTGGCGATATAATTAGGACTTTAATTAATTATTGCTCCCACTATTTTGTTCAAATTGATAGCCCTCACCATCAATTCGGAAAATTACAACGTTCAATCTTCTAGTGGGTCAAGATCCTGAAATCCTCTAAGTCATGGACCAGCTAGGGCTATCACCCACAACTTAGATCTTCCAGGTAGGCAACTCTTGCCAATTGCATCATATGCAACTCTTAGAAGATGTCATATGCAACTCCTTGCCATGATCACCTCCATGCCTCAAGGTGCTAGATCCTATCTAGGTCACCTTGGTAAGTCTGACCCAAAGCCAACACGATGAATATGCACCCTACTAGGGCAGACCCACATATCCATCCTTCACGCTTCTACAAGATAGTCGGTGCACCACGCTAGGGTGTGCCCACACTTGGCCGATCAAGCTTTTCACATGTGTCACATTTGGAAGGCATCTAAAACTTTAATATTTAATGAGGGATTTGGTTTTATAGGTACATATACATATCCAATCACCACAATATATAATGCATATCATATACATGCTATATCCCATTGAAAACATGTGAAATGATAAAAGCAATGATTATGGACATCCTAATGTGATTCCTCGAGCCAAGAGGAATCACAATCATCTAGGTCCACATCACATGCAACATGTACAAGATGAACTCTGTGCTTTGCCGTCCGAGTTGATCAACTCATCACATGAATGACCTGCTCGCCCTGGTTGATTGTCTAGGTGCCACCAGCCGATCGGTTGACTCCTCCAACCGACCGGTTTGCCTGGTCATCGTGCATCTCCTCAAGTCGTCACCCGCTCATCTCGTTCCTCGAGCCGATCGTCTGGATCACCAAACGATCGGTTCATGCCTTGAACCGATCGTGTCAATCATTGTCAGATTGTCCTCCGTTTTTTGACATAATAGGAAATATAAAAAGATCTATCCTATTTACATTTAAATTGGGAAAACCCGAGTTACATTCGGGGGGAGAAAAGGTAGGAAAGAAATCTCAAGTTATCTTGAGTTACATCAGGAATAAGGAGGTAGGGAATCAGTGCACAGACTGAGATGCAAGCAACCACATACAATCAAGCACACATACATAGGGTTTATTGGCCATAACCACGCTATACATATACCACAAAACTCATTTAAGGGCGACGCGTATCAAGTGCATTCATATTACATATCATATATGTATATTGGGATTTGTGGATTTAGGATTGGACATGCATAAAGCCAATTTTATTCACATCGTATGCAATAAATAAAGGCGACAAACCAAAATCGATCACATCGATAATCCTAAAGTATAGAGCAGTTGACGTGGCTCTGATACCACTATTGGGTTTTATGGGAGACAGAGAAGGCAGCGGAAACAAAAATTTTCTTCTCCCAAACCCAGAATAAAGGAATCGCGTCAACGTCTATACAGTAGGAAGGATGGTTTGTAGAGGCGTACCTTGTCCCGAGGCTTGCTCACCGATGTTACCTCACGGCTTGCGTGGTCTTCACCTCCGGTCTTGGACGGTGTATGTGCAGCTCCTGGTCTCACCAGGACTGTCGGGATTGACAGTTGTCCTCCGAGCGACAGAAGTCTCCCACCTCTGAAGTAGTCCACACAGACCACCTGGAACTCCGATCTCCTTGTCCCATAAGGAATCAGAAGGAGTCGCACCCTCCTGTCGGCGTACTAGTCACCAATACACTCTCCTACCACCAATCACTTTTCTATAGTTGTCTTTCCCTTGATGTGCCTCCCTTATCGGGTAGCACTTGCTCAGGCTCTCTCAGTTACCAAAACCAGAGAGAACAACAACTTTACAGAGCAACTGGTGTTCTGAGTTGTTGTTCCTAAGAAGCCCCCAATACCCCTATATATAGGAGGGTCATGGGTCAGGGTTCTCTACCCCAGGAAATGCGGGATTAAAGCAGGAGTAGAAGGGTTCGAGATTTTCCACAAAACAACCAACCTGTGCCAGCTGAACTGATCGTTTCATACATGAAATAGTCGGTTGGGGAGCTGAATCGATCGGTTCACACCTCAACTGATCGGTTGGGGAACCTGAGCCGATCGGTTCACTTCTGAGCCAACCGGTTTTTGGTCCAGGTCCAACTCAAATTGACTTTCATATTTGTTTCTGATTAATCAAATATTAATCCTTGTCCAAATCAAATTTGTACAAGTGAAACCAATTGTATTTGCAAAATAGTCTTCTAAATTTCCAAACTTACTCGGATGGACCAGTTGAGCCGATCAGTTCAACCCTTGAACCGTTCAGTTCTTTTTGTCCTGAGCCGATCGGTTCACCAAGCTGAGCTGATCGGTTCATCCCATGAGCTGATCGGTTGGGGCAACAGACTATGCAAAATCAGTCAATTGCAGTTTCAATCAATTTGATACTCTAATCAATCGGTCCAACACCTTGAACACTATGATTTTAAGCTATCAATTGATTGAGTGTTTAATTGAACTACTAAACTCCTTTAGTAATCAATCTAAACATCGTTTGTGGATAAACTCCTCTTCCAGGTTAAATCCTATGTGTGTGACCCTGCAGGTCCATTTCACGTTGGCAGTGAAAGTCCATAACACTTATGACTTCACAAGTAAAGAGTGATGCCTAGTCGCACATCAATGCTACCCAAGTGAAACAGAAAGTTGGATAACGACTTTCAATCCTACAATCCATGAATGGTGTTACAACGAATGTATAATTCCTTTGTCACCGATATCCTAAATGAACTCAAGGCATGGAACAATCATCCTATCAACGTTCATTCACTTTCTTGATCTTAGAGTAGATTGAAGGAGATATGTATGACATCAATATCACATATTGATTCACACATGTGTGTGCACGCCTATCTCAATCCTACTCATCAAGTAGCCATGGATACCAAACTCCCTCAAGAGGGACAAATCCCATATCTATCACTCACCCCTCAAAAGCCCCATGTGTCAAATCCACCCAATCATCACCTTTATAACAACCCATGTTTCAAGACTGTGTTTGATGATGTCAAAGTATACCCAACGACATGTGTTGAGTGTAGTGATTTTAGGTCAAAGAATTACACTCACCACCATCACTGTGAGAACTGACTGTGACTACCATGTCATGGTTCCATGTGTCAAACTCATGGTGGGTCTGTCCGGTAAACTTGTTTTCTAACAAGTACCTATGTGTTTGGTTCGATATTTCCATATCATGACTAATGAGATTCTATCATCAACCAACACCACAATCTAGTCTTGTGTGTCATTTCTATCTATCTACCTTCCACAATGACATCCGACTAGGGACATAATAAGAATGCACAAACTCTTAGCATCCGTATGATCTCATCGTTCAGGTCCTGAACCTGAAGGCATACGTCATTGAGTATTGTCATTCTCTAGAAATTCAATATGTTCTATCATTATCTCATATGACTGAACTAGAAAGAATTAGAAGCTTGCCTTTGATCTTTATCAAATCGATCTTAATGTATCCCACCAATCATACCATGATTGGCTCTCAGGGCATACATACCAACACCTACATGTGACAAATTACAAGATAGACCCCCACCATGGGTCAATTACAACTTAGTCCAAAACAAGCATAACCAACTCAAACATCAACCAAACATGACTAAACTAAAAACACATGCACGTCACATGTTAAGGAATATCAAGAGATTATATTAAGGTTTAAGTAACTTATTAAGAACCTAGGTCATGTAAACACCTAGCCCGCCTTGATATAGCTCACAACGCTAGAAACAAGGGTATATAACCCAATCACTGAGGTACAACTGCAGTTATCCTCTATCACATATTCACCAAGACCCAACCACAGTCATTCTCAAACACTTGAGATCAAGATGTCAAGGATGCATAGTCACTTACACCTTGCATACTCAACAATATGCGCTCTAGGTTTCCCATGGGAATACCCATTTCACCATCCAACAAAGTTCTGACTCTAGAATGGATCTATGGCACATGGCACTCCATGATTAGGGTTTCAATTTATTATTTAAGACAATTGGGTGTCTTTTAGAATCAATCAAGTTACAACGTACAAAACCTAAACAAACTCTATAAAGATAAGGGTATGATACAACTCCAGAAGATACAAAATGCATGAGGTATACACTTGTCACATCATCACTTTATATCACCGCCATGCAAGGCCATCAACATTATCACATCACTAGGGGATAGCAATCCCTCATCTCATCATTAGAGGATATCACCTCACACTAGGCATTGAGCCTCTTCCAGGTCATAAGACCAAAAACACGTAGTTCGTGCATATCATCATTATCACATCATACCTCACAAAGTCTCACAACCATCACCCTATGTCATATCAAACACACCATAGCATTCACTAACTATGTCATATTTTCCACATGCAAGGTTAGGATTAAACAAGTAGGAGAGAGAAAACATCAACAGATGTTATTCATTCAAGTAAGCTCAACAAGCACATCATACACTTGAAATTAGGGTTAGGATTTCACATGTAGCTGATTAGGGTTTCCTTCACATCATTCCACATCAAACCCTAGATACATCATTTCCCACATATTTGGAGCACATTAGGGTTAAGAATCATAATTATGATCAATAAACCATTCCAAACAACACTATGTATCGACCATTTAGTAACCAAGATGTAGCGACCATCACTTACATGCACATGTGTAGCAACCAACATGGTTAACATGTGTAACGACCACTTGCTGCGACCATAGGTAATTAACACATTGTTGCAACTAAACTAGGTGTGTGTGTGGTGACCAACAAAAATAGAATCATGTGTTGTGACTATAAGAGATTATATGTAGCGACCAAAGCCAAGCACAGGCACTATAGAGACCACCCATTAGGTGTTAGGTTTTGTTGTGCCCGCAACACCCCATCTACATGTCGTGACCTCAAGCACCCAAGTGAGTGTAGAGAACAAAAGGTCATCCCACTCCAAACAGCACATAACCAACTCACCAACAGAGCTAAACCACATTCAAAATAGGTGATAACCATCAAGAAAATTAAGCATCATCAAGGGAAAAAATCCATGCAAAGATGGACATCAAAAACCCTAAAATGAGTGCCACAAGATAAACATGGAAAACCATGGCGATAGAAGGAAAATCATGTGTCCAACTCATGTATCCAAACATCAAAACCTCTAACATCACACGATGGCAGAAACATAACATAGTGATCAAACCAAGAATCATGTCGCATGAAAGAAACAACAACTCCATAGTCACTTAAAATTCGGGTGTATATATTAGGGTTTAGGAGAAAGAGTAATCTATACAAGAACACTTCAAAATATTAAACCCTAGATCATGATAACATCATCTAGCATCTTAGGATCAAATTTTAGAGATAGAAGCAATAGCATGAAAGCAAGAATATGGTGCAATAATAGTAGAGGGGAAAGTTATATAACCCCCCTTAAGATGAAGATCAAGCTCCAAAGCCACAAGCCGCAAAGAGAGAGAAAGAACTCCAAACTTGGATCAACTCCATGGCTACAAGGTCACCTCAAGAAGAAGAATACATACCAAGGTCAAAGAGAAGCTCATGAAGAAGAAAACTCAAACCCTAGGCCGAACAAGAGAGAAGAAAGGAGAAAGAAGAAGCTTCATCTCACTTAGGTACTACCATGGTCAAACCATAGTCTTTAACCTCTATGGAGAGAATTTCCTTAAGATATCCACCATGGTGATCCATAGTCTCACGACCAAGAAAGGAAGAGGGAAGGTAGGGTTCCAAAGTAAAAATGAGATCAAGGTGATAGAACCATTTACCAAGATCAAAGATCACCACAAAGAAGATGATCAAGTTCAAGATCACCACATGCAAAAATGATTGACCATCAAACCACCAAGACCACCGCCTTCTCCAAATCCACTAAGATCAAGGCTGAACATAAGGGGTAAGAGAGGAAAAAGATCTAAAGGAGATACTTGCATGTGAAAGAGAGGGTTTATATACTCAAAGGTAGGAGGCATGTAAGGATCATGAGGTGTCAATATGTTAGAGAACCAAAAGAACACTTGTCCACCAAAGGATCGACCATGCAAGCACTCTAGACTTGCATGCAAGAAAGGATGATAAAAACAAGGTAGTGTAGCAACCACTAAGGTCCATTACACCCTCAAGGTCGAAACAATACAAAGGATAGAGACCTCTACACTAAGTCACCAAAGACAAATGGTCGCAACACTCCACCAAAGGCAAACCCCAGCGAGCCAAAACACATGCCCAAGGCACTAGGTCACAAAAAACATCACCCAAGAGAGTGTTGCAGTCACATCACCTCAAAAACCAACACACAATGTCAAAACACCACCAAACTCAAGCATCCATGCAAACCCTAATATCATCTCATGATGCTACCTCATCAATCAAGGTCCAACAAGGTGCCCTTAAGCATCATTCTCTCTCTCATGATGTTAAGGCACAAAAGGAACAACCTACATGTGACAAATTGCAAGATAGACTCTCAACATGGGTAAATTGCAACTTGGTCTAAAGCAAACATAACCGGCTCAAACATCAACCAGACAGGACTAAACTGAAAACACATGCATGTCATATGTTATTAAGGCATCTCAAGAGATTAGATTAAGGTTCAAGAAACTTATTAAGCAAAGCAAACAAAAAGCTAGGTCAGTGGTTTAACAATGTGCATAATTTGCTAATGTTCCTCTATCAAAACTAGTTAATCAGTCACATGGGAGATGTCATCAGAAAAATGATAAAGATTGATGCCCATACATCTCAAGGGTACTAGGGGAATTTTATTGAGTAGCAATTAAAGTGGAAATTTCCTAACTGATGCTACCTGCCATCTTCATTAACAACATAGTTTTTTTTACTAGAATATGAAAAAAGACGACAGTGTGTATAAAGTGTGGCCGTGTAGGACACATTGATTCATAGTGCAAATAGGTTGCAAATCCCTTGAGTAATATCGACTTGTCATCCCTGGTAATCCCTTTATGAAGCCTTTCTCATATGACTAATCATGCAAGGAAACCCGAGCCACATATAACTCAAGATAAGAAGGACACTCCAAAGAAATTGGTGTCCACCACCAACAAGAGCAATCAACTATAAGGAAAATGAATTCACATCTCAGATGATGAGGGAAACTCTACCAATAAGGATGGTTTCACAAAAGTTAAAAATAGGATACATAACAATAAGGCTTAGCAAAAACTATCCCAAGCCCCCTCCTTCCAAGGGATGTCAACTAGAACTAATCAAACCAAGTCATATAAAGAGGGGGTGATAATGTGATTCTGTTGACAAGAAGTGTCATGAATAAAGGCAAGATTGATCGCAATGGTGAACCAAGTTTAAGCAATTTCCAAGCAGACAAGGTTACTGATCGGGAACATCCACATTAACCTTAAATAAAGCCTGGTAGACATAGGGGAAGTGGTTATTTCATTTTAAGAAACAAGAAAGTAGTCAACCAATTAGTCCTATGCCGGATAGGGTTAGAAGAGAAGGTAAGATAGATCACTCTCCTAAGGAGGAAGAAGAAGTTCCACTGATATCGCAAAATATTAGGAAGATGCTTGATTTTAAGTAATAATCAAATTCTATGACATTTAAAGACTACATGGATCGTTATTATAAAGAGTGTTCTATTGGAATGTGCAATATTCTCTAATCCAACCCTTCTCCTCAAATTCCAACATGTGAATGAAAATTTATGATAGATCTAGAGGGGGTTAATGGAGCCAATCTAATAATTAACAAAAATATTTATTAAAGAAAGGATAGATAAGAAATCAACCATGGGAGGAAAAGATATAGAGCAATTCTATCAAATGACGTCAGTCCACTACGTGGTTGTTCCCAACCAAGATTTGTAACGATTAACTTCTATTAATTCTCACATGAAACAATACAATAAATAATTGTTACCCTCTTATTTCATGGACAAGGAAGAACATCGAACCTTCACCTCTTATTTAACGACTTTGAAGAGAACTGAACCTCTTCTTTGATAACTTTGAAGAGCATTGAATCTCTTCTTTGATAGCTTTGAATAGCACCAATGAGAAGACTCCTTCTCTAGAAAGTCCTCAAACAACCTTCTCGCGAGAAGTAGTCTAAGAGCACTTGAAAAAAGGAACAAGATTGGAGAGAGAGAATACCAATGCTCACAATATACAAAATATCCTATATCAAGCATATGCGTCACTTCCACCATGGTTAGAACATGTTTTGGATGGTGGAATAGGGCACTCAGATATTGTAGCTTATAGGATTTGGTAGATCTTTGGATCAAGTTTCAATTATGCAAGTAATGAAGTGCTCAAGTGTATTTTGGGTGTCCATGAGGCTATCCAATTTATATAAAATACTTAGGAATACTTAGGATAGTTGTTGAGTGAGTTTTGGACACAATTAAAGTCAAACTAGTCATTCAACAAATAAATACCTAATAACAATGGTTAGTGGATAGCTTAAAAAATAAATTTGCAGAACGTCCTCGATCGAACTATACTTCGACCAAAGGACCTATGGGTTGAATTATACTTTGACCGAGAGTTGTTCTCTTTGGAAATTTTGGAATGACTGTTTTTCTTCAATGACTATTTTAACCAAGAGTACTTTTTCTCGTCAAGGAAGAGTTCGACCGAGGATGACTTTGGTTCACACAAAATTCGACCAAAATTGTCACCGTAAATGCATCATTTAACTTTCAAAAAACACACTAAATGATTTTTCTAATGGGAGGCTTGATATAAATATGAAATTAGATTTATGATAGTTGTACTTGACTCATAGATTGATTTAACATGATATTTAATGACTTGTACATTATGCCTTATACAGATATAATACATTTAATAGACATGACAAAATAACCACTTGTCTTTAATCAAATATTTTCTAAATTCTTGTCTATACATATTTTGATATCTAAAACACTAGATAGAAAATTAGATACACAAAAGAGAAATGTGTATAACCGAAAGAGAAAGTGTGCAAATATCCAATTTAGGCATCAATTTCTCCCTTTTCGAAGTTGACACATGTTTTTAAAATAGGCAATATTTAAAGAAGGAAACTTATACCTAAATTTGTATCCCTTTAATTTCTCCAAAAGTGTGTTCTATTTTACTTAAGAAATGTGGAAAATGACATTCATTTTGCAAGATAAATAAGCAACCATTCATATCAGATAACATATAGGACTAAGATAAGGAATTAATTATCCATCTTAGTCAAGCAAATTAAAACAAAAAACTCAAGGACTTTGATTTTTTTGCAAATAAAACATATTTACCCCCCTTTGTCAATTACAAAAAGGGGGTGACAATCATGACTACCCTTAAAAATGATACCTCCTTCAATATTATGCTTCTTCTTATATTAGTATTCAAAGTTTATGGTGAAAGATGGAAATATCAAATTTAGCCACTAGAAGCACTAGCACTATATAGGGAGGCAAGACAATCCATCATTTAATTTATTCTATCATAAGGCCAAACAAAGTTACAATGCTCAAAATGAAATACATAAATAAAGATATCAAATGACATAAATCCAAAGGATTTTTACAGATTCCCAATGAGATAAAGAATGTAATCTATTTCAGGATCATGTCCTGTGAAAGAAGCAACACCATAGTATCGAATAAGAGTTATCTAATTCAAGACCTTCATAGTGGTTAATGCATAAGATTCAAGAAAAGTGGGAAGCCTAGAAAAGGTGAAGTGGGTAGCTATATCTTGAAGTTGTGCCTCTGAGAATTGTTTATGGTGAAGGTCAGATGGTGGTACAGGTGGTTGGAAATAGTTAAAGTTTGGATGGTAGGGAAGAATGCTATATAAAGATGAGAAGGATAGTTATATCAAACATTTGGAGTCAAGGCTTGCATGCATTCATTTAGATAGGTCATGGAATGATGTTGGTAGTCCACGTGTCTACCAATATGATAAGCAACCCCTTTGAAATTTGCAATATCATTTTTAAGATGAAGGAGGTGGAGGAATAGGATCTCGTGGAACCTCATCTTCATTATAGATCTTTTGTGAACAAATTCAGTTCCCATTTACTTAAAAGTGTTCAGATTAATTTTTGGAAAAGATGATCATGAACACATTCTAAATCTGAAAGAGTTTGACCAAGGGAATGCTCAATGATTTGACATACAAAGTCAACAAAGGAGGGGATCCCTCAAAATCAAGAATCTCATGGCAGAGGATTTTAACAAAGTTAATGGGAGTTTGTTTAAGGATAGAAAAGATGAGATACATATGAAATTATGGGATTTTGGATTTGTTAGTCCAAGGCACAATGTTTGCTCTAAGGATAAGGTTGATGATGCAGGTTTATTGGGAGAAATAAGAGGCATAGAGGGTACCTCTTGTCTTATGATAGGTGGCACCATGAAGAAGAACAAACTTTTTGATAGAGGTGAGAGAAATATCTTCATTTAAATGTTCTTGAAAGCTAGTAAGGGGATTTTTGCTAGTGAGTGCAATATAATTAGCAAAATCTTCTTCGTCTATGGAAAGTAAATTGTGAATAAAATTTTCATCAAATTGAAAGGAGAGACCATTGACCATGAAAGAGAAAGAAAATGGATCTTCATCTAATAAATATAGGTTGGCATAGAATTCATGGACGACTTTAGAAGACCATGAGAAGTGGGCTGGGGTAAGAAACTCTGAAAGGTATGTAAAGGTGTCTTTGGAGACAAGTAAAGGTGTCTTTGGAGACCAAATCAAGAACCCTTGAGAAAGAAGCACATCCACTGACTATCGAGGTAAAGGTGTCTTTGAAGACAAGTAGAGGAACTTGTTGGTGGTAGCAGATTTTATGAAGATAATGTTGTTAATGATCATCAGTTGGTTAGTTATCTTCTTGTTGGGGAGCTTCTTCTTTCTCCCATCATGAGAAGATGGCATCATTTGGAGTTTGTGGTGGAAGAGTGGAGAAGAAGGCTCAAAGTAGTATAAAAAGGAGTACAAAGGAGTTTGGGGGTAGAGTGGAGCTACAAAGGTTGAAAGAAAGAAGTAGAAAACTCATGAGTAAGTGAAAAGATGAAAATTACTGTTGGTATATGAAGAATGGCCAATTGGGTTGTATTTATACGCAACAGATAGATTCTCAGACAAATTGTGGTCTGACTGAGGTGGTCAACGGTAAAAAAACTACCACATTCAGTCGAAGCAAGTCAGCAACGGTCAGTACAATTCAAATAAATCACCGATTGAGGAGATTCTCGATCAAAATTTTTGTCGAGTGACAAACTTGTCAGTCAAACTATTCCTTGACTGAGGGTGCGACTGGTTGAGAAAATTTGAGCATTGTTTTGACCAGTATAATAAATGAACACATATATGAAATAAATTGCATATGATGTAAAGGATGGGTTTAGTGGAGGCAACATGCACAATAGAAGTAATAAAAATTTCTTCACACATACCCTAATAGTAGATCTCATCGATAATAACATATTTGCAAAGAGGGTTCAAGGATATACCTCATCCTGGAGCAAGTTTATTGACATCACCTTCACCCAGTGATGTGCACCTCTCTTGGCATACACATATGGTTCTCGTCAGTCCTCCGAACACAGGCAACTCAATGTCTACGTCTCTACTTCATCCACATGGATAGAATAGAATTCACATCACGCTTCCTTAAGCTGGCGGGAAGGAGCAACCTTTTGCTTGATGACTTGCTAGCATCAATTGCTCTCCTTCTCTCTCACTTAGGGACAGTGAAAACTAGGGTTCACGTATAAGAATGTAACCTCAAGTGTCTAAGCCTATCAAAAGCTGACTATCATGCCCCTATAAATAGAAGAGGAAAGGAAGCCAGATTTCTCAAAACCCTGGGGAAACAAAAGGCTATTGGTTCGTTTAAAATGAGCTGCTCATTGACTATTAAACGAATATTTTGGAATCAATTGATTAACCAATTAATCATACTAATTGATTAACTAATCTTTGTTTGTCCAACTCTATTCAATCACTCAGGATTAGACAACCAACTAAACAAATAAATCTAATTAATTGACTTAAACACTTTAACCATTTAACTCATATTATATTCTAATATTACTATAGTAGATTACCTAAAATTTTTTGTAATCAGTTTGACTCGAAATATTTCCAATCACGTCCACAATTATACTCCTATTCCAATCACATCCTATGCGTGTGACCTGGTAGGCTCCAAATTACATTGGTAGTAATATTCATAATCGTATTATGATTTCACATGCAATGATTGGTATCTAGTAACACTTCATTTCTCCCTAAGTAATTGGAGAAGTTGGAGAACAACTTAACCTACAATCTATGATCAATGTTACAATGATTGTATAGTTCCTTTGTCTCGATATCCAGATTGAACTCAGGGCATGGAATCATCATCCTCTTCAGCATTAAATCCATGTTCCTTTAACTAGAGCAGGTTGTCTGAGATATTGTAAGCTCAATATCACATATTGACTCACATCAGCATGGCCATATAGTTCTCAGTCTTGCTTATCAAGTGGCTAAGATATCAAACTCCTGTAGGAGGGACAAATCCCATCTACATCACTCACAATCATCTCCACGTGTCACAATTCACCTGAGCACCACCTTTACAACAACCCTTATTCAAGATCACGGTGGAAAATGTCTAAGCCACCGAACGACATGTGATGAGTGAGTGATTTCAGGTCTAAGAACCAAAATCACCACCATCACTATGAGAGATGAATTTGACTACCACTTATGGTCCCATGTGTCAATCTCAAGGTGGTTCTATCCGATACACTATTCTCTAACAAGTATCTATGTGCTTGGTTTGATATCATATATCATAACTAATGACATTCTGTCATCAGCCAACACACACTCTAGTCTTAAATGTTATTGTTATCTATTATCCTTCCACAATAACACCCAACTAGGGACATAACAAGAACGTGTATTCTCTTGAAATCGATATGATCTCATCTTTTAGGTCCTCAACCTGAATACATTCATCATTGAGTAATATCATTCTTTAGAGATTTATTATATTTCACCATTATCTCATAATTGAATAAAACATGATAAGTTGGAAGATTGACTTTATTATTAATCAAATCATTTACAAATTATGCCATCACAATCATCATATTATTGGCTCTCTGGGCATACATAACAATAGAAAAATATAAACATGAATCATCATCATCATCATCATCATCATCATCATCATCATCATCATCATCATCATCATCATCATCATCATCATCATCATCATCATCATCATCATCATCATCATCATCATCATCATCATCATCATCATCATCATCATCATCATCATCATCATCATCATCATCATCATCATCATCATCATCATCATCATCATCATCATCATCATCATCATCATCATCATCATCATCATCATCATCATCATCATCAACTGAGCCTCAATCCCAACTATGTTGGCAAAAATAAACATGAATCATAAATAAATTTTTGATCAAATTTTAAATATAATTAATCTATTGTAAAAAGGGATCAAAATACACATCTTTAAGAGGAACAAAGTTTAATTTATTTCAAATTAACCAAAATTGTTCTAAATCAAGTGTTTTAGCAAAAATTTTGCTAATTTATTTTTAGTATCAACATGATGAAGACAAATATTATTTTTAGCAATATGATCATGAAGAAAATGATGTCTTACTTCAATATGTTTGGCTCATCTATGTAAAATGGGATTATGAGCTACGTTTATGGAGTTGGTATTATCACCTAAAATTGTATAGATAGAGAAAAACCATAATCATGTAATACTTGTCACATCTAAAGAACTTGTACACAATAACTACCGGCAATATTGTTCTAGTGGTTGTTCAATTTCAACATTGTTATTATCTTTTGTTAAAAATGGTAATTCTTTAATTGTAGAATTTATATCATTATATAATTTATTATAAATTTGGGCCTCATGAAAATTTATGTGAATTAATTCTTCTACCCTCTTAGAGACAAGATTAAAAATTCTATAAGCTTTACTTGTGGTAGAATATCCTAAAATAAAATATTTTTGTGATTTAGGATCAAATTTGTCTCTATAATCTTTTGTATTAAGAATATAGCAAGATGTTACAAAGGTATGAAAATAATCCACTATAGGCTTTTCAGAGAAAAGTATCTCATAAGAAGTCTTTTTAAGGTGTGGGTGAATTAGAATATAATTTTGAACATAACAAGAAGTATTTACAACTTCAACCCAAAAGGTTTTAGGAGTATTATGTTCTAAAATCATAGTTGGAGCCATTTATTGTAAATATCAATTTCTTCTTTCAATTATACCATTTTTTGAGGTGTACGGGGAGTAGAGAAATTATGGATATAATCTTTAGATGAAGAAAACTCTTCAAATATATGATTTTCAAACTCTCCACAATGGTCAATTGTAATAGAGAAGATTTTTGTTTGAAGTTGATTTTCTAATTTAGAGAAAAACTTGAAAAGTATTTCGATAGTATCATCTTTTCTTGAAACAAACCCATGCATATCTACTATAATCATCAACAATTATAAAACAATATTTTTTACCACCTATTTATTAAGTCTACATGGGACCAAACAAGTCCATATGAATAAGTTCAAGTAGATGAGCAATATTAAGCATGCATTTACCTTCAAAATAAGTTTTGTTTTGTTTACCTAAATACATGGTTCACAATTTTTAGATTTATCAAAAGAAATTTTAGGTAAGTCACAGGGTAAATCATATTTCATCAATTTCTTTATTATATGAAAACTAGCATGTCCTAGTCTTCCATGACATAGAGTTTGAGTATCATCATTTGCAATAAGACATTTTCCTTGAATATATTTAATGGAGTTAGGTCTATGTATAGCTTTCATATTCTTTTTCCTTCATAGATGACATTACTAGTGTTTTCATCAAGTAATTTGTAGCAAATTTTGTTAAATAAGACATCATATACACTATCCAAAAGTTGGCTAACACTAAGTAAATTATGATGCAAACCACCAAATAAAAGTACATTTTTAATAGAGCAATTTGTTCCGATATTACCAATTCTGATGATGGTACCTTTTACAATTGTCACCAAAGGTAACATATCAATTTATTTTCTTTCTAGTTTGTTGAAGGCATTTTTGTTTCCGATCATGTGCTTGGAGAAACCTCCATCAACCATCCAATACTACAAATAAGATATTTTTGGTACCCAAGTGGAGTCCTCGATGATTATATATAATAAAAGAACAAGAATAACACCATTTTAATTTTATAAAATATATATATTTACAAACTTATTTTTGGTTGATTTGTGTTTTGACCACATGGTCGTTCGATTGAGAAATATATCGACTGAGAGACAGACTGTGGGAATTATACAAAATGTGTATTTTCCAACAAAAATATAAGCAAAGTATATTTACATTTGACTTGAGAAAATGGCATAAAGAAATTTTCAGATTAAGTGATGTTCATTCTCAAGTGTATCCTTAACTTAATTTATGTTTGGGGATTTAGGAACCCAAACCATGTTAATAGGTCTCTTCTTGTGATAAGAACATGTAAATGAGTAATGTCCAAAGCGTTGACAATGATTACATGTCACATATGATATTTGATCTTTCCTTAAAATATTATGAAAATCAACCACTTTGTTTTTAGGCACATATATGGTTGTATTCCTAGGTACATGTGTGCTTTCATTTCTTCACATATATCCCAAACCTCTCTGTAGAACTTGCTTATAAGATTTATTCAGAATATTTTTTAAATTTTCATTTGCTTCATAATTCTAGAGATAGTATTTTGGAGTTGAATATTTTCTTCAATCACTATAGATACATCTTTTTTTAGAAAAGCAACATTATAAAGTAAGGTATCTTTTTCAACTACTTAAACATGATAGTTTGAATGATTACATATAATAGGTTGGGATTGTTAACCATTTAGTTTGGCAAGAAATTCAACATTTTCAAGAGAGAGATGACTAGTGTTATTTTATAAGACAAGTATATTATTTTATAGCGTTCATTTGATTCTTTCAATGTATTATTTGAAAATTTACATTATCATTTTCCATAGACAAATTTTCATGATTTTCATGAAGTTCGTCTACATTTTCAACTAGTTTCTTCTTTTTGTTTTTGCATTCAATATACTTATTATGAGTTTTTCAAGAATGCTAATATTTTCCTTTTTCGATAAATAATAAGTTTCTACCTCATTAGGTTCTTGTTCATTTGTGCTCGACTTAGCCATGAGATAATTTACTTCTTCATCTTCAGTGCCAGTTTTACCTTCTTCACCTAATGCATCCCATGCAGCTTTATAGGATTTGTTCGCCTTATGCCTTTTCTTTTTAAGTGAGATTTTCTTGTTTTATGTGTGTAAAGAGTGGGAGCCGAGAGTGGATCCACTCCCTACTAAATTTGAGAAATAAACTCATCTATTCTATACACACTCAAAACGTATGCTAGGATAGGAGTACAATTTTTTCTTTTCTCAAATGACTAGTAAACACACACGTGCCCATGCACGTGACATATCATATTAGATATATTTTCCTTTTATCACCATAAGATTCATTTTTTATTAATTTAATTCATGTTATTGACTAACTCATATTGAACTACCACGCAAAAGTAATAAATGTTGATTTATTTTCTCATATTGGGGTTGAAGAAACGTATAAGACGACTCACCATCAATTTAAAAACTGCACATGTAATTTTGAATTACAATTTGAACGGGTTTATCATATTGTTGAGAAATTTTAAGAAAATATCATTTTTTATGGTAGTATAAATTAATTATAAGAAGAGTAATTGTCCATACTGATATTACTCACGTAGTTTTGTATTAGAATTTTGAATAGATTTATTACATTGTTGAGAAATTTTAGGAAATGATAGAAATGGTTCGATGTAAATAATCAAGTATAAAAAGTTAAAGGAAGATGGTTTTAAACTTTCAATGATGTGAGGAGAGAGAAGTAGATTTAAAACTTTCGGGAGTTACACGGAAGGAGTGGTGATGGAGAGGGGTAGTGGGGATTCGAGATATATATAGGGAGAGGAAAGTGAGACCGTAAAACACGTCCTTGAGAACATGGTAGTTATGTTGGAGAGAGTGGGGGAGAGTGGGGATAGTGAGGAGTAGTTTCGGGATGGAAGAAAATGAAGAGAAAATTTTTAGGAAGTAGAAGAACAAACCAATATAGGGAAATAAACTATATTAAAGGAAGATGAAGAGATTGAGTATATAATTTAAGACTAACTTATTAATATCTTCTTGTTTATTTATACCTCACATTTAATGTATTTGTCGTTATTTTTGTTTGACTTGATAATTTTTTTTATGATACGATGATAGATAAGATATGTTCTGGAGAATATGAGAGTTACGTTGGGGAGTCGGGAAGAGAGGGCATAGTGAAGGACCAACGGTTTTGGGATAGAAGAAAATGAAGAAATTTTTTTAGGAAGGAGAAGAGACGGGCCAATATAGGGAGAGAAATTATTTTATCAAAAAATGAAGAGAGTTACTGCAAAATTTCGGACTGACCAATTAATGTGTTGGTTGTGATATTTGTTTGACTTGGTAAACCATTTTGTGATGATAGGATAATGGGAAGTGAGACAACAAAACACGTCCTTGAAATATGGGAGTTATGTTGGAGAGAGTAGGGGAGAGAGGAGATAGTGGGAATAGGTGCTTTCAGATAGAAAGAAAAAGTATCATTAAAAATAAACAAAATCTTTGAAAAAGGGAGGGAAGAGAGTGAATCAAGGAGAGAGCAACATTTCAAAATGGAACAATTTGATTGGCTAGTGGCATGTTTTGTAATTCATTCAACAAAGGCACTCTTTTTATAGTAGTATATATGATATACATAATAGCCAAACTATAACACCATAATAATATTTCATGACTATATTCAATTTTGCAAATGTACATTATCATCTCCCTTAAAAGGTTTGTATGAAAATTAGAACATAAGGATCTTAGTAGAGGTATATCCAACTATCTCCACTCTATCTCCCCAAGAGCTCCACCTAAAAGGTCCATGTCACCATGTGTATTCTTCCAAGTCCTACACATCAAGTTGGAAGCATACCACAAACGAGAAGAAAAATGGAAGTTATTAGGAAAATTCCGGTATGTGCATATAAAATATGGATTGATCAATATAAGGAAAAATGACATCAAATATAACAAGGCTTCCCATAGAAGAGGATAGTACCACCCAAACGGGTATCAAAAGGATATGAATTTTCAAAATGATGATAAACAAGTCATATATGAGGAAGTTATTAAAGATAATATGATTTATAGAAGAATTCTTGCCATATAACAACATTAATAGATCATAATCAGTGTATGTAAGACAATTAGACTATTTTTGTTTATGTGGGACTGAGACCCATAAAATCTTAAGCTTGTATATATATTTAGATGGAAAACACACACCCTGGGTGGAATACGCTGATTCTTTGTATATGTATGAGTGGAATACACACATTTGGGATAGAATATACACTCCAATGATTATGGAAGTACAAATTTACTACTACAATAAATACAATTAGCCTATTTACACATGCAAAAAAAAATAAAGACAAAAATAAATCTAGTCAATCTGAAATAATAGGATGAGAACATCCAATAGTTATAATATGGGGTCAGAGGACCCATAGACAAATATATAATTATTTACACAATAAGATACTTTACAGGATCACCAAAGTCCACAACTTGAAAATTATGATTTTTATTAGGATTAAGATAAAAAATATAAGAATCCAATAATATATCCAACAAATTAAGATGATCACACGATCCATATCATCACATTATTTTGCACATAAGTCAACCTCTCAAAAGAGAGAGAAAAGTGTATCGAGCATATGTCCAAAGGACCAATAGAGAGATGAAATGTAGGTCTTTGCTCAATATATAAGTAAGGGAATGCAACATACATTAAGAGAGTGAAATCAGAAATTGCTCAATATGATTTTTTGAGATGCAACATACAACAAGAGAGAGAAAATTAGATTAGTTTCTCAATATAACTTAGAGGGGATGCAACATACCTTTGTTGAAAGACTAAATATACAATCCACCACAAGATCAGGGTAATGGTCACACCAAAACCTATATTCATTATAATATGAATTAGACTATCAATATTTCATTCTTATTTTCATTAATCTACTTAACTAAACTCTTAGTGAATTCAAACTACAACAAAAGAATAATAACTCATAATATTGGAGATGATGGCATCTGATCTTTAACAAGTTGGGTTAAAACCAGCCTTAGACAAATAGACTTGTAATCTTCTTCAGTCACAAACAAGGGTAACCATTGACTAGTCACATGAATTAAGATCTCCATATTCTAATCATTGTTGAAGAAGAATACATGACCACAAAAATAGTTGGCTTCAAAGGATCTATGGCATGTCAAAGGGATCAAGGAACGTCGAGGTTTTGGTTCATGTTTCCAATGTCCATGATCCATGTTGTCTATAGTGTCCAAACTCTTTGAATTGTAGTTCACTGGTTTTGGTGGTCATAGCTTCTTGCAAATTGCACAAGTCACCATGTATTATCATGGAGTTCTCTGAATAGTCCATCGGTGTGAGGAAAATAACCAAGGAAAAATGTTAGAACTAGTGGAGCATGGTTTTGCACCACAAACAAGATGCTTTGATGATGTTCTCTGCTACTTTAGAAAGATGACTTCATGGTGGTAGGAAGTGTTTCTTCATGGTCATGGTGGAGGAGAAGAATAGGGAAGGGGGAAGAGAAGAGGAAATCATGAGAAACCTTCTACATAGCACATGACTTAATAGGGTTTTAGATAGAGAAAGGAGGCAAGAAATATTATAGAATAAAGAATGAGAGCTAGGGGTTGTTGTCTGGTTTCATTTGGCAGATGTATAATGTAGTGTGATAGGAAATCTTTAGGAAAATAGAATTCAACTAAAGCAACAATGTTTTCTTATATACTAGTATTTTTGTCCTTTGTTTTATATCTTATTTAAGGAAACAAACATTAGCTAAACAAAATACGTTAGACATGTAGTCTAATTGTGATGTGTATAATACAAACTTAATATATGTTTCTTGTTTCAAAACTGTTTAATAATCATTTTAGTTATTTGTGTCCTTTTAGAATTGTCATTCTTATTTATTTTATAATTTATCAGTGGCAACTTAGAGTTATCCAATTGACGTGAAATATCATAAATAGACTAACTAATACATGACAAATCTAAGTTTAATATTAGTTCTTTTTTTAGATTGTTTAGTGGAATATTTAATATATAAGAGTTTTTGGTATTATTTAAATAAATAATATCATAATGTATATCATGTTATTATATTTGATATTTATGATCCTGTGGAAAATTTATACTCATGAAGGAAGTATATTTTTTGTATATTTCTGTAAATACATATTGCTATGCTAATTTTCCATTAAGTATGTGTAACATGATTTCCTTCTAAGAAAAAAGTATCTATGTAATTAATGTAAAGATGATTCTAATTTTGATGTTCAATCTCCACAAAACTATTAGATTCTAATTTTGATGTTCTATCTCCACAAAACTATTCTAAACTTTATATCATGAATTTGATTATATCAGTAACCTATAAGAGGACACATGAGAAGATATTCATGGTATCTATAATGTAGAATTTCTATGAAATTGGTCTTCAATCAAAATAATTATGATGAGATTACCAAATTAACAATTTTCCATTTTTTGTGGAATTGCAAAGGAAAGTAGTAAGTTTTTTTAAAGAAAAGTGTACAAACAAATTGTTATAAATTTTCAATTAGCATTCATTTATTTATTAGATGTTTTTATGTTTTGACATATTTTTAATGGAATGAAAACTTCATAACGGGAGTCTACTTCCTTTACAATTGGCTAGAGAGGATAATTAGACCTACATGATATTTTATATATAAGAGAGAGATATACCAAATTAGGTTTTGTTGAAATTTATATATTGTATTAAACAAAAAAATGTCATTAAATCCCATATACAATTACCATATTTGGAAAGGAGAATTTTATATGGATTCTTTTGTAGGGAACAATTTCACACATTTACTACACATAATACATTAATTTCCATACAAAAATTTATTAGCCAAGGACAACATAAATTGTCCCACTTGTATGAAGTACCCATTAATATCTAATTAGACGTCTATGCATATTTTTAATATTAATATATACTTATGTATATCATAATGTCTATTGCTACATGTCTTACAAGAAATATTACATGTGTTCACTGAATCATTGAATAACTATATGTAAATAAAAATTTATAAACAAGAAAGCAAGTTTTTATTTTGTTACATATTACTCCAAATCCATATAAAGTCTTATATTTATTTTCATTCCAATTTTCACTAGGACTTTAATTATTGTAATTCATCTAGGAAATAACAACAAGTTTCCCAACTTATGTTAACTTTCTCAATAATAAGAAAGCACCATCTATGACCAATAAGAAAGGAGAAAACTACTTCTCTCACTATTTTCAATTTTTGAAGTCATTCAATAATTCTTGTAACATATTTGGCATTACCTTTTATTTTCTTTTCTTAATGAAATTAGGATAATTTTTATTATTAAAATAAAGTAAAACTTGGCAACCAAGCTAATTGGGACCCAAGGAACATGATTTTAACATTATATTTTAGTTTTGAGATTT
This sequence comes from Alisma plantago-aquatica, assembly GCA_963693085.1. Lineage (NCBI taxonomy): Eukaryota > Viridiplantae > Streptophyta > Magnoliopsida > Alismatales > Alismataceae > Alisma > Alisma plantago-aquatica. Next base: position 175,106,059 of record OY856411.1, on the reverse strand, counting down.
CCTTTTATGAATTATGGCACCATTAGGATATTTGGATCGGTGCCATTATATTTTTCAATATTATATCGTTATTTTCAACATTCACTTAATTAAGTCATATTATCTTCAATCCATTTCCAAAAGGATTTTCTTATATTCTTTCCATATTTTACTTATAACATTTTTAGTCCATTAAATAAATATTTATTTTATATGATAACACATTTTTTATATTTATGGTCACGGGAACAAGAATTGTTATCCCAAAGCACATTATATCTCTTACTAAACATATTTTAGCCATTATTTGTATTTTAGTTAGAAAAAGGAACATATGTGACATATTTAATGAATTTACTTACATGTTAACACATAATTAAGTTATTATGTTAATATGATTGTATTATGATATATGTTGTTGATTATAGATCATGTTGCCACAAAATATGTGATATGCATAATCAATATTCTAGGGCGATGGCTCGGGGGCGAGGAGGATGAGGGCGTGGTCGCGGGCGCAATCCTAGCGGCCGAGGGGAGAAGCTTCAAGCTGCTGCAGAGTCGATTCCAACTCCTCCAGTTCGCCATTTGGAGGCAACTGGTGATGGGGGCATTCTCACCATCCCCGATCACTCAGGATCGCCTGGACAGATACAACAAAAGGGAAAGGAGGCGGCGGAAGCATCCTCCTCTACCTCCCCATCCCCCTCCCCCGCCAATGGAGCAGGTCCATCTTCACGGATTGCTGACTGGCTTCTGACCAACAGGCAAGATCGGGATGTGGACGAGATCATGATGATCGAATATGTCGAGCCAATCCTCAGAGACGGAGAGAGATGCGCCTCAATTTCCAGCCTGGAGTGTCCAGTTCCAGACTGGGACGAGTTCATTTCTGTTCGATTTGTTGGAAGGAAGCCCTACCGAGAGCACTTAGCAGGGTGGATTAGACGGCTCTGGCGACCGAGTGGATCGATTGAAGTCTTCTCAGAGGAGAGGGAGGGTTTCATTATCAAGATGACATCCAAAATGGAGAGAGATAGGGTGCTGGATGAGGCACCATGGTTCCTGGATGGGTCGCTAGTCGTTGCTCACTCGTGGAAGCCGGGTACCTCCCTTCAACCTCTGTCTTTCTCACAGGTACCAATCTGGATGAAAATAAAAAATGATGGAGTTCCTTGGACTCAAAATCACATTGCGAGCATGGTTAGCACAATCGGGAAACCTGTGGACTTCGACGACAGATCTACGTCTACTGGTTGTATCGGACCCGCCATTGCCTGTGTTGAAGTGTGCAACGACTCCTCTCTTCCCAGGACAACTAAGGTAGAAGTGGATTCCGTCATCAAGCAGTTGAAGATCGAGGTCATTTCGAAGCCAGTCTCTTGTTCGAACTGCAAACACTTTGGTCATAGGACTACCTCATGCCCGTCGAAGCCCAGGAAACCCCCCCAGACAACAATTTGCAGGTAAGGTTTGGAAAACAGGGAGGTGTTCATCGTAATGCCTCAACCAAATTTCCTAGTAATGTGACTCAAGATGCAAAAGACCAGGGGGAATCAACTGTGGTGCTTTCTGGTGATACTGAAGAAGACAACAACAGACTGCAGAACACTATTGCTCAACAGATTCAAAAGGTTGTCCTCAACAGTAACACCTCGGCTCATGAGCGTCAACCTAAGATCATTCAAGATTGGTCGAAGGAACCAGACATGTTTGGGTCGTCCCCGATTTGTAATCTGGGCAGTCTCAATCTTGGATGGGAGTTGGAGCTTACTCGCAGTTGCTCCTCATGGAAGATCAATAAGATCTGGGAGAGTAGCGATTTTTCAGTTGAATATCAATAGAGAAAGGAGCAACTATTTGATGAATATGATGGTTCCATTGAGGATACCTATTATGGAATTGACTCTGACCATTTGGACAACGAGTCACTAGAATATGAGGAATCACAGTCCAAGAGGAAAAAGAAAGCAGCAAGGAAGAGAAGAGAAGGGGGCTGATCTCTCCTTTTTAGGCTTCGTGCTGTTTGGTTTCTGGGGTTTGCATAAAGAACTAACCAGGTGATTCTGGACATTGGTTTCATTGGTTCAGGCTGTTCCTATGTTGGTGGATTAGTCCACACAATTTTATAGGGATGAGGATAATGTTTAGTGTGTGAATGATTAACTAGCTCAGTCAATCTGCTCTAAAGGATTCAATGGTTTGCAGGCTCTCTGGGTGTTTTCTTTTGCTTGCCAGAATTTCGAAGATCTGGATGATAGTAGTGGACAATCCTGCTGTATTGCTCTTGAGATCTCCAGGCTGCTGAAGTGATGGTTCGGCTGCTCATGTTGCCACACTTTCAGAGGTTGAGTATATTGCCAGTGTTGGCATGAGTAGTTTAGGATGGTCTTTTTAGCTTCTTTGTTATCTGTTTGAGTTAGTATTGTAGGTTTTTCTTTTCTCCTTTTTATCTAGGTTGTTGGCTACTGTAAGTAGCTTAGTGTCTAGCTTGTTTTCCTTAGTTGTTTGGATGTTTTCATCTAGGTTTGTAATGGGGGCGCAATATCTTTTGTACCCAAAGTTTTGGGCACCAACTTTTTAGTAACATGATTTTTTACCGACCAAAAAAAATATTCATTAAGGTGTAAGTTTATCCTTGTTTGTTCAAATTTAAAAGACCAAACATTTAATCTCCCAGTCATGGGAATATGATTTCTAGAGTGAAGATGTTAGGTTTGGGTATGTTACAACACTCCATCCCTTAAAGAGGATTTTGTCCCAAAAATTCAGTCATCGATACTTTACTAACCAACTTCCCTCCACCCTTACAAGGTTTAACCTAATAGGTCAAACTAAACAGCTCATAAATATATTAATGTTACATGTACATTTTTCTTAACTGTGAACTTTTTTTGTGGTGTTCTTTAATTCATGACATAGCCACCTAGGGGTTGAATTTTAGGTGCTTGTATTTCCAACCTACCAACCCCAAGGTTCACATCTCTGAATAAAGATCACAGGGTGCACAAGGGTAGGTCAACTAAACCTTTATCGTAAGACACATCGTCCTAGTCATCACACCAAACACCAACACTTCCCACTAATTCTCGAGTTTCTCTATCAAGACTTCACACATCCCCTTCACTGTGACTTGGTTCAAGAAAACCTCAATAAAATCCTGTATTTTTTTTATACATATAGTACTATTAAGAAAAAAATTATAACAAAACTTTGTGATGCAAAACTGAAATCGGTGCCAAACTTTATGCGAAACCACATCATGATTTCCATCTAAGATCTTATTATACTACTACCTAAACATCCTCATAACCTAACTCCATCATCAAGTCAAACCTCATTATATTCAAAGATACATGTCATAATTGACCTATGTCATAGGATTTGAGAAACTAGAGCCTCATCCCATTAGGGTTTTAAAATTATGATTCTTATGTGTACCATATATGATTCTAAATCAACATTTCATCATCTCATGAATAACATAGGTGAATTCTAGGGTAAACATCTCACTTAAAGGGTGATTATGTAAGGTAAGGGTTCTAATTAGGGAGACAAATTGAAATAGTCAGAAATCCAACCACTATGGCTCTAATACTATCTTGTAAGGAGTGGGACTAGAGATGGGACCCACTCCCTACTAAATTTGATAAATAAATCAATCTATTCCATACACACTCAAAAGGTGTGCTGGAATAGGTGTAAATATTTTTCTTTTCTCAAATGATGATAAACAAAAATAGCCAAAGTATACTAAAGGAATAATATTTTGTGACTATATTCAATTTTTCAAAAGTACATTATCATCTCCTATAAAGGGTTTACATGAAAGTTACAACATAAGGATCTAAATAGAGTGATATTTAGCTATCTCAACTCTGTCTCCCCAATAACTCCACCTAGCAGGACCATGTCACCATGTCCATTCTTGCAAATCCTACACCTGGGGTTGGAAGCATACCCCAAAAGAGAATACAAAATGGAAGTTATCATCAAAATGTCGATATGTACATATAAAATATAGATTGAGCAATATGAGGGAATACTATATCAAATATAACAAGGCTTCCCATAGAAGAGAAAAGTAGCACACAAATGGGTATCAAAATAATATGAATTTGAAAATGACGATAAGAAAGTCATAGATGAGGCATTTATTAAAATGAATATGATTAATAGAAAAATTTGTGCCATATAACAACATTAACATATCATAATCAATGCATGCATAACAATTAGACTACTTTTATTTATGTAGGGATGAGACCCATAGATTCTCAACTCTATATATATATTTGGGTGGAAAATGCACACCTTGTCCAGAATACATGTCCCTTTATATATGTATGAGTAGAATATGCGTACACGGGACAAAATACACACATGTAATGATTATGGAAGTATAGATATACTACTACAATAAATAAAATTAGTCTATTTGCACACACATAAAAAATAAGGGCAATAATAAGTCTAGTCAATTAGAAATAATAGGATGAGAACATCCAATAGTTATAATGTGGGGGTCAGAGGACCCATAAACAAATATATAATCATTTCCACAATAAGATGCTTTATAGGATCACAAAAGTCCACAACTTGAAAATTAGGATTTCACAAGGGTTAAGATGAAAAAGATATAAGTAAGAGTCCAATAAGAATATTTGACATATTAAGTTGATCACAAGATCCATATCATCACATAGTTTTGCACATAAGGCAACCTCTTAGAAGAGAGAGAAAAGTGTGTAGGGCATATGTCTGAAGGACCAAGAGAGAGATGAAACATAGGTAATTAATCAATATAGAAGTAACAGAATGCAACATACATTAAGAGAGTGAAATCAGAAATTGTTCAATATTATTTGAAGATGCAACATACAACAAGAGAGAGAAAGTCAGATCAATTGTTCAATATAACTCATAAGGGATGCAACGTACCTTAGTTGGAAACCTAAATATCTAGTCCACCACAAGATAAGGGTAGCGGTCACACCAAAACCTATATTCATTATATATTATATGAAATAGCATATCAATATTTCATTCTACTTTTCATTTATCTACTTAACTAAACTCTTGGTGAATTCAAACTACAGTAAGAGAATACTAACCTATTGCCTTGGAGATGAAGGGATCTGATCTTTAAAAAGTTGGGTTGAAACTAGCCTTAGTCAAATAGACATGTGATCTTTTTTTGGTCTCATAAAACTCATGTTTTTTTGTATTTTTTGCAAAAGTTTCTGTATAGTAGGGTGAAAGATAAGAAAAACAGGAGAGCTCTATATATACATATATAACCCAAATTAAGAATAGAAATAAAGAAAATGAAAACATCAGGCTCAAGACCCGTAAGAAGATTCAAGAACAACTCCCCAAACAGATCAGAGAAGGCTCCAAAGCTTCTCAGCAAGCATAGACAAATAGAGATCAACACTCCATAAGTAAAGACATTGCATAGCTCCAACAGATCATATAAACATTCCAGAGCTACTTAACAGAAAAATAAGAGGATCTAAGAAGATAGAGATAGACAAGTCTACAATCAATTCAACCAATAGGTCATGTTTGATGAAATTTGATATCATCTCAACTGGCGTAGATTTATCTTCATGGACACAAAGATTCCTTTTTACCCAGGTGTTATAGTGAATAAGGATGATAAGAATTTTATCCTTCAAACATTTAATTTTTTATATGATCCTCCCAGAACTTAGATGATAAATGAAGGCCGGTATCAAGATTAGCATACAAAATAACACTAAACATATATGAAGATTCAAAAAGCAGGTGTTTAGTGTCTTCATAACCACTCCTGCACAAAAAGCTAATAGAGGTAGTTTGAAACCACTTTCTCCTAGCGCAATCTCTAGTAGGAAGCTTGTTGAGCATCACTTTTCATAGGTGGAAACAATATCTTCTAGGTACGTGCCCTTTCCAGATCTAGATAGCAATGCCATCTGACTCATGACAAGTTCTAATATTATTCCAGAACACATTGAAAGATGGATGCCTAAGGTTCTTGTACTGAATGAAGTATTCATCCCCTTCAGGAAAAAGAATCATAGATAGAAGTCTAGCTAAATTCTAGTTGTTCCTATTATCAAGGCATTTCTAGAGCCCATCGGAGATGAAATGCTCCACCCAACAATCAGGGGAGGAAGTAGATTTAAGGATCACATCATTTCCAAAAATATCAGTGACACAATGATTGTTTCATACCCAAGGGTATTGCCAGAACTTAGTCCCCTTGTCATTCCAAATGTGAAACTTAATGTTTTGTCTTAAAGTATCTCTTTGATTTAGAATATTAGAAAATAAACATGACATATAAGGATTAGATATGATAGACAAAAAAGAAGTCTTTCTAACATATTTTTCATTCACTCACTTAACCCATAGTGAATCATTTTTGGAAGCAATATTCCAAGCATTCAAGATAATATATATCTTAACTACATCTTTGACATTTTTTATACCCAATCCTCCTTCCTTCTTAGAGTATGTAACCTTTTCCCACTTAGCCAGGTGAATGTTTCTCTTGTCATCAATATTACCCCAAAGAAAATCCCTGTAAGTCTTTTCAAATGCTACCAATAACAAAACTAGGGAGAAGGAACAAATAGGTCCAATGGATATGAATAGCACTAAGGGTAGAAAAAATAAATTCAAGTCTAGAAACAAAAAAATGAGTTCTATCTTCCCATCCTTCTAATATTTTCTTCATATGATCCATGATGGGATTGCAATAGTCCTTACTAAGTTTCCCTATAAACTAAAGAAATCCTAGATACTTAGAAAGGAGCTTACATATGGGAACTTAAGAATATTGGAGAAAACATCCTTGTTTGCATTTCTACTATAAATAAACCTCACTTTTATCAGGATTAAACTTCAAATGTGGCCAGTCTCCAAAACTATTGAACAAATCCAAAATGTGCTCTGCATTGTTAGTATCAACTTCACAAAACAAAATCAGATCGTCTACAAACACAAGATTGGAAATAGAAAGATCAGCTAAAGCCTTGATGGGGTTAATCTTCTGATCACGAACTTTTTCCTTGATAATTTTAGATAGATCCTGCACAACATGCATAAAGATATATGGTACAATTGGATCCCCTTAGCAGATACCATTAGTGGGATAGAAAGGTTCAGTAGGTTCACCATTCAACAAAACTTAGTAAGAAGTAGATTTTTTTAAAATCCATTTGATCCAAATAGAAGGGAAGTTCATGTGATTCATAATGGATAAAATAAATTCCCAACTAACATAATTGTATGCTTTAGTCAGATCACCTACTTCTAAAAAATTTCCTTGTAAAATCATGGATGATCTCATTAGAAATCAGAATGGCATCCTTGATGTCGCGTCCCCTGACGAAGGCACACTACTCAAAATCAATGATAGAAGCACACCTTGGAGTCTATTAGTATGAATTTTTGAAATGATCTAATAAATTATGTTATAGAGAGAAATTGAACTCCAATTTTAAGCTCATTAGAATCAATGCCTTTTGGAATTAAGGTAATGGACCTACGGTTGAATTTCTTAAGAAGTTTACCATTCCTGAAGAAATCATGAATGGATTTTTTGATATCAAGGCTAGTGATGTTCTTGGTATTCTTGATGAAATGGCCATGAAAGCCATCTGGACCAGGGGCCTTGTCCCCATTTAAAGACTTGACAACAAAATCAATTTCTTCTTGAGTAACTTGAGAAATAAGATTTTTTTAAAGAGATCTCAATTTATGACCATGCCGAGGAAGTTTGAAACTACATGAGGCTCGAAATTCAGTGTTAAACAACTTAGAGTAGTAGTTTAGAACATAACCTTAAATATCCACATAATTATGAGAAAGAATACCATTGATGTTCAAAACTTTTATACTATTCCTATCTCTTCATAGTAGAATAGAACATTTTTGCATTTTAATCCCCTTCCTTTAACCACAAGACTCTCCATTTTTTTTCCAAAGTAGATCCTCCTCATGAGTCGATGCAATAACAACTTTTTCCCTTGCATTTCTAGCCAAATCTTGAAGCTCACTGTCAGTAGGATTCATATCTACCTACACTTGGCATGTTCTAGCTTCATCTTTAAGTCTTCTAGAATTATCATTGAAGTTGCGAACCTTATCATGATTCCATTCCCATAGCTTAGCTTTAGTATTATGAATTCTTCTATAAACTTGAAACATAACTAGTGCAATTAATGTTCCAACTTCCTTTAACAATATCTCGATAGTCTTCTTACTGAACCCAAGAATTATTAAACCTGAACGTAGACCTGATTTTCCTCTGATTGCCAATACTAACAGAAATGATCTTGTAGTCACCAGTAGCGTTAGAAATGATTTCACCAAAAAAACTCAAGATATAGATTCAAGACGTTAAAATTATAAAGGACATAGTCAATCTTAGAACAAACAAATTTGTCTCCAGCTTGGTGATTATCCCCTGTGTCCTGGGACCCTTCATCTTAAGTTCAAAAAGGCCACAATCTAAAATGCATGCATTTAAATCTTCCATGTCTCTCACTGAAGGGGGATTGATGCTAATTCTTTCACAATGTTTTCTTAATGTGTCAAAATCTCCCAAAATAATCCAACTCTCATCTTTAGTTAAGTTATAGAATTCCTCAATGGATCCCCAGAGCTTCTTGCAATCATTATTAGGGTTATGACCGTAAACAACAGTTAACAACATAGTTTCACCATCAATAAGAATCCTTGAGTGAATACACTGATCACACTCTTCTATTTTGACAATGTCACAGTCCTTAGGCCTCCAGAGAATGATGATTCTACCTAGGGGGTGAGAGTTATGGTTAGAATATAGTTGAACCCCTAGAAGAAATGATTCATGAAACTAGCCATCCTTTTCTTTTTTATTTTTGTTTTATTTGAAACTATAATATGGCTAGAGAGTCTATTCAAATTTCTCTTGAGCACCTCTAACTTTATTGCTGAGGCCTCTCACATCCCAAAGGAAATCTTTAGATTGGTAATCATTTGATAACTTGAGCCGTTGGGCTGTTTGCTTCAACTTCATTAGTTTCATTATTCACCTCCAGGTTACTAAATCTATTAGTCATCAGAGAGAACATGTAACTGATACTTCTTTGAGAAGTACTAGTGACACTTTAAGTCAAAATTCTAGGAGGGGATTTGTTTCTTCCTCTGTGCTACATCGTAGTAAAACCATCTTGATCATCCATCTGCCTTGGAATCTATTGAGGAATATTGTTAAACACCTAAGCCGATGTAGAAGGAATAGATTTGGATTGCTCTTCCACTTTCTCATTTGATTCTTTATCAGTAGTTATGTTTGTCTTAGCCATGAATTCTTCAATAGGTTTGTCACTATCTTTATTCATTGTAAGTGATGAAGGGAACCTACACAAAGTTCAGTTCGAATATGAGTGGAAGCATTACGAGGATATTTTGAAGCCAAATTCGAAGATCTTTATTATCATTTATGTTTGTCTCATCTTATTTGGTCACAAAAAAGGTTAACCATCGACTAGTCACATGGACAGAGATCTTCATTTTATTGATCATTTTTGAAGAATAAGACATGACTACAAATCAATATTTGCCTTCAAAACATCCATGGAATGTCAAAGGGATCAAGGAAGGTCCAGAGTTTGGTTCAAGTTTCCAATCTCCATGAATCCGTGTTGTCTACAATGTCCAAACTCTTTGAATTGTACCTCAATGGTTTTGGTGGTCGTAGGTTCTTGCATGTACTTTTAAGTCTTTTGCACAAGTTACAATGTATTGTCATGGAGTTCTCTAAATAGCCCATCAACATGATAAAAAGAACCTAGGACAGATGTCAAAACTAGTGGAGCATGGTTGTGCACTACAAACATGATGCTTTGATGATGTTTTGTGCTTCTTTAGAAAGAGGGCACCATGGTGGTAGGAGATGTTTCTTCATGGGGTGGAGGGGAAGGATAGGGAAGGGGAAGAGAAGAGGAAATTGTGAGCAACCTTCCACATAGTACCTAACTTAATAGGGTTACAGATAGAGAAAGGAGGCAAGAGATATTACAAAATTATGTATGAGAGCTGGGTTGTTGTCTGGCTAGTTTTATTTTGTGGATATATAATGTAGTGTGATAGGAAATATTTAGGAAAATACAACCCAACTAAAGCAACAATATTTCTTTATATACTACTATTTTTGTCATTTGTTTTATATTTTATTTAAAGAAACAAACATTAACAAAACAAAATAAATTTGACATGTAGTCTAATTATGATGTGTATAATATAAATTTAACATATGTTTCCTATTTTCAATTTATATAATAAGTCATTTAATTTACCTGTGTCCTTTTAGAATTATCATACTAATTTATTTATAATTTATCAATGACAACTTAGAATTATCCAATTGATTTGAAATATCATAAATAGACTAACTAATACGTGACAAATCCAAGTTCAACATTAGTTCTTATTTTTAGATTGTTTAGTATAATATTTAATATATAAACATGTTTTTGGTATTATTTTAATAAATATTATAATTATGTTACTATATTTTGTTTTTATGATCCTTTGGAAAATATTTACTCACGAGGGAAGTATACCCTTTTTATAATTCTTTAAATACATATTTTCATGCTAATTTTCCATTAAGTATGCATAACACTATTTCCTTCTAAGAACAAGGTATCTATGTAATTAGTGTAAAGATAGACTCTAATTTTGATTTTTGATCTCCCCAAAACTATTCTAAACTTGTATATCACGAATTTTATTATTTCAATAACTTATAAGTGAAAATATGTGAAAATATTGACGATATCTATAATATAGGATTTTTATTAAATTTGTCTTAAATCAAAACAATGATGATGAAATTACCAAATTGATAATTTTCCATTTTTTAGGAATTCCAAAGGGAACTGGTAAGTTTTTTTTATGAAAAGCTTACAAATGAAATTATTATATTTTTTCAATTGATTTTCATTTATTTATTAGACGTGTTTCATGTTGCGACATATTTTCAATGGAATGTAAACTTCATATTGGGAGCCTACTTCCTTTATAGTAGACTAGAGAGGATAATTCTACCTACATGTTATTTTATATATAATAGAGAGAGATACCAAATTCGGTTTTATGAAATTTATATATTGTATTAAATGGATCAATGTCATTAAATCCCATATACAATCACCATATTTGGAAATGAGATTTTTTTTTGTTTTTTTTATGATGAACAATTTCACACATTTACTATACATAATATATTAGTTTCTATAAAGTAATTTATTAGCCAAGTACAACATAAACTGTACCACTTGTATGAAATGCCTTTTAGTATTTAATTAGATAGTTATGCATTTGAACAATAATATATACATATTTATATCATAATATTAATTGCTACACGTCTTGTAAGAAATTTTACATGTGTTTACAGTATTATTGTATAACTGTATGTAATATAAATCTATAAATTAGAAAGTAAGCTTTCTTATTTTGTTACACATTACTCCAAATCCATAAGGTCTTACATTTCTTTTCATTCCAATTTTCACTAGAACTTTTATTATTGTAATTTATCTAGGAAATAGCAACAAGTTTCCCAACTTATGTTAATTTTCTCAATAATAAGAAACCAACATCTATGACCAATAAGAAAGGAGAAAACTACTTTTCTCATTATTTTCTATTTTTAAAGTCATTCAATAATTCTTGTACCATGTTTGGCATTATCTTTTATTTTTTTTCTTAATGAAATTAGGATAGTTATTATTGTTCAAATAAAGTAAAACTTAGCACCAAGCTAACAGGGACCCAAGGAATATGATTTTACCATTATATCTTAGTTTTGAGATTTCCTTTTATGATTTATGTCACCATTAGTATTTTTGTCTCATTTCCATTATATTTATCAAGACATTATATCTTTATTATCATCGTTCACTTAATTAAGTCATATTGTCTTCAATTTATTTCCAAAAGGTTCATTATATTATTATGCATGCATTTCCATAATTTAATTATTTAATATTTTTAGTCCATTAAATGAATATTTATTTTAGATGATAACATTTATCATGTTTATGGTCACATGAACAAGAATTGTTATCCCAAAGCACATTATATCTCTTACTAAACATATTTTATCCATTATATGCATTTTAGTTAGCAAAAGGAACATATGTGACATACTTAATGAATTTACACAGATGTTAAGACATAATTAAGTTATCATTCCAATATGAGTGTATTATGATATATGTTGTTGATTATAGAACCTATTGCCACAAAATATGTAATATGCATCAACAATATTAATTAAGGTGTAACTTTATTGTTTTTTGGTCAAATTTAAAAGACTTAATATTCTAATCTCCTAATTATGAGAATATGATTTCTAGAGTCAAGATGCTAGGTTTGGGTATTACAATGCGCCTTAAGACAATCATTCTTTAAGTGTCCTTTCTTTCCACACTTAAAGAACTTGGGCGAAGAGGAATACACAATAGAGATTTTGTTAGGATAAGTTGTTTTATACTTCTTACCTTTTACAATTAAGGCCGCTTCATCATCTTCACTTAAATCACTACTGGATTGAGTGGTGATTTTGGATGCAGCTTCGACAATGATTTGAAGGTGATGTCCTTTTTATTAGCTTTATTTTGTTCTTCTTCTATTTTGGCCTCCTCCTAAAGCTTTATGTCACATGTCTCCAAGTTCCAATTAATTTGTTCCATTAATAATGTAGATAAATAACTTGATTCTTCTATACCAATGACCTTGTATTTGGACTTGGGAGGTAAGGTCCAAGTATCTTATATACCTGTTCACCCTCAGTCACATGTTTTTCTAAAGCACTCAAATAATTTATAAGAGTAGAAAATCTAGCATATATTTTGGCAATAATTTTAGTTTTAGTCATATAGAATAATTCAAGCTTGTATTGTAGCATATTTATTTGTGTAGTTAACTTGTTTAGTTTATTCATGTGTCACAAAAAGTTCCTTTCATATTTCATATGTAGATTCACATGATGATATGTGGTTAAACTCACTAGTATATAGGGAAATATAAAGAATGCTAATAGCTCTTGCATTGAGTATTTCACTTTTTATTATCTCTGTACCCCATTTATCCAATTCCTCCTTTGGAAGTTCATAAGGAAGTGCAACCATCTTCCATAGGTCAAAGCTAATATCTTGGAAGTAGAACTACATTCTTCTCTTCCAATACATGTAGTTTGTGCCATCAAACACTAGCGGTCGACTCACATGAGATCCTTCAAGTTTGAGACAACTTAGCACATTTTCCCCCATTCTTCAAGACTTGTTAAGATTTCTTAAAATCTTCTTTGATACCAATTGGTAGATATAAAGGGGTTGAATAGAGCTAATCCAATAAGTTATAAAAATATTTATTAAAGAAAAGATAGATAAGAAACCAACCATAGGAGACAAGTTGTAGAGTGGTTCCATCAAATGATGTCAATATACTACCTATTTGTTCCCAACCGTGATTTGTAACAATTAACTTTTATTAATTCTCACAAGGAACAATACAAAAAAATTGTTACCCTCTTCTTTCATAGCCAAGGAAGAGCACCAAACCTTCACCTCTTCTTTAATGACTTAGAAGAGCACCAAATCTCTTCTTTGATGGCTTTGAAGAACACCAAACCTTTTCTTTGACGACTTTGAAGAGCACCAACGAGAATACTCCTCCTTCTCTAGAAATTCCCCAAACAACCTTCTCATAGGAAGTAGTCCAAGAATACTTGAATAAAGGTACAACATTGGAGAGAGAACACCAATGCTCACAATATACAAATATCATATATCAAGCATATGAGTCACTTCAACTGTGGTTAGAACAAGTCCTAAATGGTGGAATAGAACACTCAAATATTATAGGTAATACAATTTAGTAAATCTTTAATTCAAGCTTCAAGTATGCAAGTAGTGGAGTGCTCAAGTGTATTTTATGTGTCCATGGGTCTATCCTATTTATAGGGAATGCTTAAGAATACTTAGGATAGTTGTTGGGTGAGTTTTAGATGCAATTAGAGTCAAACTAGCTGTTAGACAAATAGAAGACTTGATACCAAAGTTAGCGGAACACTCAAAAAATAATTTCAAAGAACGCCCTCAGTCAAACTGTACTTCGATTGAAGGACCTCTTGGTCGAACTATACTTTGACCGAGGGTAGTTCTCTTTGGAAATTGTACAATGACTCTTTTTCTTCAACGACCATTTCACCAAGAAGACTTTTGTTTAGTTGAGGAAGAGTTTGATCAAGGATGACTTCGGTCCACAAGGACTTCGATGAAATTGTCATTGTAAATGCATCATTTAACTTTTGAAAAACACACCAAATGATTTTTCTAATGGGATCTAACTATCCTAAAGGCTTGACATAAATATGAAATTAGGTTTAGGATAGTTGGACTTGATGCATATCTTGATTTAACATGATATATAATGACTTGTACATTATTTCTTGTACAAATGTAATACATTGAATAGATATGATAAAATAACTACTTGGGTTTAATCAAACATCTTCCAAATTCTTGTCTATACATCTATTCATCTCTGAAACACTAGATAGAACGTTATATACACAAAATAGAAATGTTTTCATCATTAAAAGAGAAAGTGTGCAAATATCTATCTTACAATTTGTTGTTGGAATATACAATTCACTTGTCCATACAGAAAACTTTACCTTCTTGCCTGTCAAGCTCATACATACTCATCATTATAGTTGGATTCATAAGTGTTATATGTTTTCTAATATGTTAGATAACCAATGTGTGATGAAGTGCATTTTGGAACACTTTTGATCTAATTACTCTTGTTCTACTCAATTACCTTATATCTGTCACTTTTAATAATTCCTATCATCAATAACCTTATGAGGATCTCTAAGATGAAAGTTCATGATTAAGATCAACTATATGCACCTATATCCTTTCATCCCTAGTTTGAAAAAGCCCTTAAATAAATTCATTAAATACTTGATAAAATTATCTCTTTTCTATTTGAAACATATCCATGTGTTCTACTCCCTATTATTAACCTATATTTCAAATATGACACATTAATTAGACCTTCCTACTAAGAGTCATGATTTAATCCTTAAACCTCCTTATTTCCCCCTTTTCCCTTATTTGTCCTTACACGTTCATCTAAACCTCCAGTGGCTTTCCCTTAACCTGACTGCTCTCCCTTGCATTGAGTTTTCATAACCCTGAGCCACACGGGCCTCGCCCTTCAGACCTATAGTGCATAATCCCCATCTAATGACTATCAAGCCTCTTTTACCTTGCAAAAGTCTCAGGAAGGTAGGCACAATGGGGCCTCATGTTGGTGGCTGCCGTTTTCCAACTCAACCGACCTTGCCCCTTTGATTCCCCTTTCCCTGAGTCAGTATCATCAAACTACTCCAGATTTCCACTTTATTTGTCTGAAATATTTGCCTTAGGCACAAGTCCCCATCTTGCCACCAACACTCCACAAACCCTAATCCTATCCCCTCTATCAACCCTAACCACCCTCATTGGACTATATAAATGCCCTCTTCCACTCTATTTCTTCACCTTAAGATTTTACATCCTATATTTGATTCTTGAATCCCTCTCCTTCCTTTCTTTCTCTTTGCTTTTGGTGATCTCACCGCCACACTCAAGCTGGTGCCTCCTTGTGAACATGACAAACTTGGATTTCTGGATTCCAATCAAGGATTGACCAGGACCAACGATCAACAATCCCTAATTCACGCCCCTCCTTTCTCTTCTCCCTCTCTCATGCACATGCCTGAGGGTTGGGACTCCCTCACCCGTGGGATCTCAGTGTTAGTCAAAGACTGGCCAAGCGATCAAGGACTAAGAAAGTTATGCTTTTAGGGTAATTCTTCTCTCTGCTAGAAAATCTAAGAAATTTCTCAAAACTTCTAAAAAGAATATATTTCAATTCCGTTGTCCAAAAATTATGAACCAATATTAAATTTTGATATGTAAGATGAAAGGAATTCATTCAAATGCTTTCAAAGGATAGTCCAATTGCTCTTTCGATAATACCCACAATGCAATCTTTGTGAGTATGTAATTTGATCAAAGACTCCACCAAGGTGATGTTGGCTCTGAAAACCTAAAATTTACTTAGATTATACTCTTGTAACCCTAAATCATTATGAGATGCGTAAAATAAGAAAATTTCTTGAATTATAATTGATAAAATAACATTTTTATCCACTTTGTGGCATGGGTGCAATCCATGGCCCAAGGGAGGCCCATGATACTATTTTCTCAGCAAATAGGTCCTTGTGGCACAAGTTTAAGAAATAAGAGATTTTGTACATAAATAAATACTAATTGCTTTATGGTTTGTTAGATAATCAAAATATGGAATAATAAGCAAGTTTCCAAAAAAAAAGTAACATATGTGGTATTTTAGATAATTAAGGGAGTCATTATCTAACCACAAATGATAACACAAGTTTTGAGGCATCAAATAGGAAAATATGGTCTGACCATTGGTATACCTAAAGATAATAATAAAAAGAAGAAAATTCTAGAATTTGAGAGAAAAATTACTTTCCATGTGGTGTGGGTAATTAATTTAAGGACATACTAAAATAGAAAGTTTCAACTATTAAAGTTATCCAAATAAATCCCATAAAATAGATATAGGTTGGGAAAGGTATCAATAAGATTCACTCCAAGTTTCTTAGAAAAAGGAGGCATCTAGAAGCCTACAAAAAATTGAGAAGGGTAATGGACCTATTTGTAATAAGTAAATCTTGTTCCCATATTTGAAGAGAGAGAAAAGGACATCTAAAAGCATTCCTTTGATACCCAATCTTGCTCGAGATTAAGTTAGTAGAAGGTTTCCTTTTGAAAATTTGGAGTCAATTGGAGGAGAGAGAAGAGAGTTATGGATTTTATAGACTTCCATAAAGTGAGAGGTTAATGATTTAATTGTGACATTTGTCACATTTAATGTTTCTAGGACTCATACCCGACCTCTCTCTGATGTCTCGTGAACCTAGAGCCATCATATCTGAAGATTGATTGTGTCCTGTGTGTCTTTCTCCTCCAACCTAGAAAAGGAAAGATGCTAGAGTAAATATGACTCCCTATGATCTCTCTCTCCCTAGTCTATGTTGAAGTATGGAAACACTCCCATTGGATTTGGGAGAATGAATCAGACCCAACAACCCCTAAATGTTGGTGCATTATAGGGACTTTCCCCAAATTCACTGGAGTTAGAGATCCATCAAAGATAAAGGGCAACCCTGCTTCTAACCCACATATATATAAGGCTTAGAATGGTCACTCTACAAAGACCATAACATAGACAACAAAGCCCTAATGGGATTGAAGGAATCTTCCCTAATCCTATCTTCTTCCTTGGTCCTCTATGCATGGAGGACAGTCATAGTGCTGGCATGAGCAAGGTACAAGAAAGCGGGAAAACAAAAGTCAACCTCAACTTCTCATCTTCGGTGAGTGCATATGGACTACCACCACATCTCTTATATGCCCCACGAGCTGACCTGGAGGGTAGGATGGCCACCACACAATTGGCCTTGTAGAGCTCTAGTTCTCTAGTGAAATAGGGGTGTGGACCCCCTTCCACATTGGGCGAGACATGAGGATTAACTGGATTCAGATTTCGACCCTAATGTATCCAAGTAAGGAATCTATGAGCCCATAGGAGAAAGGTAATGAAAATAAAAAGTATTAACTGCTAACGTGGCCTCTTTTGATTGGCCAAGATGTATTAAAATTGCATTAATAATAGTAAATAGATACTAGATCTATTAATAGGAAAATTATATACAAATTTATCAGAAAAATGAGAGGAATACAAATAAAATATATTTGAGACCTAATTCTAATCCCAATTCCAAAATCACCTTGGATACATGTTTAGTAAGTGACTAATGCATGAAAACCCTAGATTTTGATATTAAAGTGTTGAATATGTTAATTTCTCTCAATACATGTTATTATCTGATATTGTTGAAAATAATGGAATCTAAGATGGTCATGATAATAGTGATGAGTAATTAGGTTTTCTAAAGTGAATAACCACATATATGAGAAATTAGGGTTTTGAAACTGAAGATCATAACTTGTGATTATCATAGTGAACTTAATCTAATCTAAGTGTTCATAATGAAAGGATATGATGGATCTAATAATTAGGGTTTCGCCTAATGTTTAATATGTGATTGAACTAGGGTTTGTACCCTTATTAATTATCTAAACCTGAGACAACCCTAAACCCTAGATTAGGACCCGAGTAGGTTTTAATCTGAATGATGTGATGACGACACTTTAGGATATAATTACTTGTAGATTAAATGTTGATTGCTTGGATTCATCTTTGCTTACTTGATTGGACGATTTTATTAAAGTACTTGAAGTATGATTATATGATATGCATGGTTCCACATTGAGGTACATGGTTATGATTATGACTAATCGCAATATCGATTGCTGAGGTATTCTGAGGATTTCTCGAAGATTTTTGAAATAAACTGTTGGATGTTTATTTACATTCTATTAAATCATAATGCCACTATGAGTATCACATAAAGTAAGATACCATATTTTGAACCCTAGGATGATTTGTATCAAGGGGTAATGCACATGAGCCATGTAAGGGACAATTATCACATCCAAGATATTGTATCAATTGTAGGTTAGAATATGTGAAAAAGTTCCAGTTCTTATTTGTAAGTAATTGATTGATGTTTTTATGTTATTTGCACATTTTGAATACACCCCACGTACACAGTATAGCAATATACCGACCCACATTTTATTTCCCTGCTATTTTAGGTAAAAGCAAAATATGAAGATATCAAGACATGATGAATCAAATGAAATCAGTTGAAGGTATTAGAGCTAAGCAAAGGAGTATTAGTTAGATGCTTCTTCTCATATGTATTAGTTCCATATTGAAAATTCATGTAACTCCTTAGAGGAGCATCTTGTAAACAATATTTGTGAATTAATGAAGATTGTTTACTAATTTTTTGTTATTTGTTAAAATCTGGATCTTGGGAGTTTAAGGTAATAACGCTCAACTTTAAGGTCCTTCCTTAATTGGGAGATGCTGAAAAGTGAGGTATAGTTTATAATTTCAAGTAATATTTAGGAATATAAGGAATATTAGGCCACAACCTGAAGGTAATGGTGTATAGAAAGGATCATGGTTTTGGGGGTTGGAAATATTTTCTCCTACACAATTAAGTTAGTATACGAGGACTCTCTTAGACAAAGTGATACCTTCTAGGCCAGATTCTAGAGTTTTCCTGAAGTAATGTTTCCTCTAGGTCTTCTCATCTCTAATTTCATCCACTTCTCATCCTCTAGCTTAATAAACCCTAAAAGAAACTTCCCTCCTCATCTCAAGTTATTGTTTTTGAGAAGAAGTAGGATTAAAGCATCCTCCATCAGTTAATGTACAAGTACTGTGGAAATCATGATAAAATATAGAAAAATGGTTTTATTGGTTTTTCCCTTGCAAGGGTAAACCTTAGATGGATCTAGGGTTGGTTTAGGAAATCCCTTAGTGGGTCAAGAAAAACATAAAACCCTAAAGTGCAAGGGTAGCCCCTAAACTAGAACCTAAACCCTAGTCCTGGGAAATGGGAGTAGTGTGGGTGAGATAGCAACCCAACCCATATGAACCCTAATTAGAGTAAAAGGACTAAGAAAGATCCAAATGAGTTTAGGTAACCCAGTCTCCCATGCATGCATGTATTTGGAGCAAGGCCTTCATGTAAATGGTTCTAAGAAACATAAGCAACAAATTGTTACATAAAAATGAAAATATGAATTAAAACCCTCAAATCACATATAGGGATGGTGTACCAACCTGGGGTGGGTCATCCCATGAAAGGGAAAAGACCTGGGGGGAAGACATAACCCTAAACCCATGGGGTCAGGTTGTGTCTAGAGAGCCTGACCTGTGAGCCAAGAAGGTACCCTAGGTTAGGATCTTCCCTAGAAGGGTGAGTTGACCAATCAGCTAAAAGATGGAGGTAACCTTGAATGTCACCTAAAGCTTGAAAAACTAAGTACACAAAGCATGAAAGCACATATATTAAGTATGATTCCTAAACCCAAGTATGCCATCTCTGAAGGTCACTAATAGGCCAAGCCTAGGAGGGAAGGCCACCATGGAGACCAAGCCCATGAGGGAAGGTCATTAATAAGACAAGCCCAAGAGGGAAGGTTTCCATGGAGACCAAACCTAGGAAGGAAGGTCATTAAGAAGCCAAGCCTAAGAGGGAAGGCCACGATGGAGACCAAGCCCAAGAGGGAAGGTCATTAAGAAGAAAAGCCCAGGAGGGAAGGCTATCACGAAGACCAAACCCAGGAGGGAAGGCTTCCATGAAGACTAAGCCCAGGAGGGAAGAATTCCATGAAGACCAAGCCTAGGAGGGAAGGCCTGTTGGTATGTATACCAAGGGAGCCAATCATATGATTATTGTAATTTCATAACATGTAAATGATTTGTTTATTAATAAAGGCAAGCTTCTAATTTATTCTGTTTATTCTGTTTTGAGATAATGAAATAAAATGATAAATGTCTAGAGAATGATATTACTCAATGGTGTATGTCTTTAGGTTGAGGACCTGAACAATGAGATCATACAAATGTTAAGAGTATATGCATTCTTGTTATGTCCATGATTGGTTGTTATTGTGGAAGGCAAATAAACATCAATGACACATAAGATCAAAGTGTGAGTTGGTTGATGATAGAATCTCATTAGTCATGATATGGTGATATCAAACCAAGCACATAGATATATGTTAGAGAATAGTGTATCAGACAGACCCACCATAAGAGTGATATATGGAAACCTTAACTAGGTAATTCAAAATCACGTCTTATAGTGATGGTGGTGTTTGTGATTCTTAAGACCTGAAATCACTACACTCATCACATGTCGTTCGATACATTTTGACATCATCAAACACAATCTTGAAACATGGGTTTTCATAAAGGTGATGATTGGGTGACTGTGACACATGGGGATTGACTATGAGTGATAGAAATGGGATTTGTCCCTCCTAAGGGAGTATGATATCCAAGGCCTCTTGATTAGAGAGACTAAGAAATACATGGCCACATACATGTGAGTCAATATGTGATATTGAGCAAACATATATCTTAGACAGTCTGCTCTGGTTCAAGAAACATATTGAATAATAATGAGGATGACTGTTCCAAGCCTCTAGTTCAATATGGATATCAGTTACAAAGGAATTGTACAAACACTACAACACCATACACATATTGTAGGTTGAAGTTGTTCTCCAACGTTTCATTTACTTAGGTAGCAATGACGTGCGACTAGACACCACATATTCCTTGTGACATCATAAGTTATTATGGACATTCACTGCCAATGCAATATGGGACATATAAGGTCACACACAAAGGAACTCATCTAGGAAAAGAGTTTAATCTTGAATGATAATTGGATTGATTACTAAAGTGATTAGATATTCAATTCATGCAACAAATCAGCCGACTGGACTTCTAAACAATCAATTTAAGTGTTGAGACAATCGTCAGGCTGATTGTATACATTGGCTGGAATTCAGCCTGACTCGACCTGTGAGATGCCCATCTCGAGTGGGCAAGATGTCCGTATCGTATACAACAAATTACCATTTCGGGGGTGCAATTCAATTGCATCTAGGATTGGTGCTAACATCATGATGTGCACTAATTAGAATTGAATTGTCGACATATGTACACAATTGGGAAACTACGAAATGACCGTCTGCAGGCCAAACAACCGTTTGGGTTTCCAGACAACTGTTTCAGCTACCACAGGCTGTGAAGTTTCCAGAATTATTGTAAAAAATTGAGATCTTTCACTCCCTTGCACTCTCGCATAGTTTGGAAACCCTGACCCTAGCCTCCACTATAAATAGAGGAGTACTGGGGGCTTCTTAGAGCCCAACATAGACAATTGAGAAACAGTTGCTCTGACAATTGTTGTCTTCTCTGGTTGTAGTAACTAAGAGAGCCCAAGTAAGTCCTACCCGACTAGGGAGGGATAACAAGGGAGAAAAACAACTGAGGATCATTGTTATGGGAGAGCAGGTTGGTGACTAGTACACCAACAGGAGGGACAACTCCTTCCTGTGTATTCTAGCATGACAACATGAGTTCTAGTTGGTCTGTGTGAACTTCTCTATAGGCGAGGTGGCCTTTGCCCATTGCTAAGGAGGACGACGTCATACAACAATCTGTGATGAGAGTAGTTGTTGCAGATGATGAAGCTTGAGTTTGTTGTCTCTAGAGGAGCAGTTAGATGAGTCCCAGTGGAACCAGGAGTAGCACAGACACCGTCTAAGATAGAGTATGCATCTGCATCGACAAAGATTGTCGTTGGACTTGCTCCAAGACCAGGTATATCTTTGTGAAACCATCCTTTTCATTGCATAACTATTGACGTGATCTGTTGGTTAATGGGAAATATGTAGTAAATTTTTTGTTTCCACTGTCAATATGTTGCTGTATTTCCCTATAGTGGTATCAAAGCCACGTCAATTAATTATGTTTTAGTATAATCAATATTATCAGATTTTGGTTTTATTGAGTTTAATTATTACATGTGATGTGAATATTTAAACTGGTTGATGTGTATATCTGACTAATCACCACATAATAACATAAGAGAATATATATATATATATATATATATATATATATATATATTTGTGTGTGTGTGCGTGTGTGTCTCCCTAAAAGAGAGTTTTGATGGTGAATGTATAGCATGGTTATGGCCAATAACCCCTATTATGTGTGCATAGTTGTGTGGTTGGTTAATCCTATTTATCTCAGTCTGTGAATCAAACCTCTCTCTTATATTACTAATGTAAAACTATTATTCTCTTCTACCTTTGCTCCCCTCGAATGTAACTTGAGGTTTCTACATCATTATGTAAAAGTAGGATAGTTTACTTTCTTATTATGATGAAGAAGAAAGATGCCAACTGACCGCACGGAGGAGTCAAGCCGACCGGGTGGAGGGTCCAAGATGACCATTTGGCATGGCCGAGATGACTGGACGGTGAGCCGACCATGAGCCCGAAGGACCATATAAGATGAGCATTTGGAGGAGGCAAATGATCAAGTACATGATGACCACACGATCATTTGGAGGAGCCAGACAACTGGTTGGAGGTGACCAACCGAACAACCAGGAGGTGAGCTGATCAGTTCAAAGGTTGAACCAATCAACCTAGATTGGCAAGCACAAATCTTCATCAACAATAGGTTTCTGCATGTGATGTGGACCTAGGTTGTGGTAATTCCTTGTGGCTCCAAGAAATTACATTAGGCTGGCCATAACCAATGCTTTTTTAATATTGCATGTTTTCATTGTGGGTTATAGCATGTATAAGATATGTACTATATATATGGTGATTTGTTTATATATATATATTTATACAAACTACCTCAATTAAAAATATTAATTCTTAGATGCTTTCCATAAGTAGAACACATGAAAAGCTTGATCAACTAAGCATGGTGCTCCGTCTATCTCATGGAAGTGTGATGGTAGATATGTGGGTCTGCCCTAGCAGGGTGCATAATCTATTGTGTTAGGTTATGGTTCAGGCTTAACTAGGTGATCTTAATTAGATTAAGCACCTAAAAGAATACATATGATCAATGACAAAGAGTTTTTCATATCATCTATCAAGAGTTGCATGTGATGCAATTGGAAAAAGTTGCCTATCTGATAGAATCAAGTTGTGGGCAACAACCCTAGATGGCTCATAATTTTGATGAAATTAGGATCTTGGCCCACTATAATATTGTACGTTGCAATATTACAAATTGATATTGAAGGCTATAAATATGAATAAAATAGTGGGAGCGATAGTTGATTAAAGACCTAATTAATGTCAGCCTTTCGAATAAAATAAAATAAAAAATTGTTTTTGACAAATGCAAATTTTATCTTGTAGAATTAAATGGAAAAACTCAATCATCGCAACAGACAAATTAAATGAGATTTATTTCCATAACTGGTTCATGTCCTTGAGAAGTTTTCAACATGTTCCTAAAAATACCAGTGCCAAAATCCACTCAAATTCACCTAAGATTGACATGGATGCTTCTTAGAAGCATGCCAATGATGTTGTGAACATCCAGAACCTTATGCTGGGCCGTATGAACTATGAGTTGCATAAACAACATGATAAAAATGAAAGGTATAATGTCTCCAAAGCACTATATTAGTGCAAACTGACAGATGGAGATCCAGTAGAGCCTCATGTGCTCAATATGATTGGGCATGTGGATCATCTAGAGAAACTAAGATTTGCTTTAAGTCAAGAGTTGGCTATGGATATGATTTTGCAGTCGTTGCCTAAATAATATAGCCAGTTTATCAAGTGTTATCACTTGAGTAACATGGCTAGACCGTTGTCACAGTTTCTTGACATTTTGATAAATGTTGGATCACAAATGAAGATGGACAAATTCGTGATGATGATCATTGGAGATGAGTTCAAGGATAAAGGAAAAGCCGAGAAGCGTATTGTGGCTAGATGAAGTTCAATTCTTCTGCACTCAAAATAAGGATAAGGATAAGGGAACCTAGGAAGATGAATCAAGGGATTGAGTTCTCTACTTCTGGTATATACGTTATTGAGGTTAACTTTACTACTTCCTCATCATGGGTACTAGATACCGGATGTGGATCACACATTTGCTCAAATGTGAAGGATCTGAAAAGAAGCAGACCTTTACAGAAAGGTGAGGTAGAATTGCGAGTTGCAAATGGCACAAGAGTTGCAGCCAGTGCAGTTTGAACCTACGAGTTATCTCTACCAAGTGGGCTTGTAACAGAGTTAAAGAATTACTATTACATACCTACCGTTAATAGGAACATCATATCTATTTCTTGTTTGGAAAAGAACATATTTGAATTTCTTATAAAGAATGGAAGATGTTCTATTAGTAAAGATGAGATATTTTATGGCAGTGCCCCAATATCTTATGGTCTATACTTGATAGATCTAGAGACAAGAATATATAATGTAAATACCAAAAAACAAAAACTCAATGACTCAAACCAAACATACCTTTGACATTGTCATCTGGGGCACATAAATGAGAAACACATATCCAAACTCCATAAAAAGATGGTTATCTAGACTCTTTTGATTTTAAATCAATAGAGACATGTGAATCTTTTTTGTTGGGGAAAATGACCAAGACTCCATTCAGTGGTAGTAGTAAGAGACCTAGTGATTTATTAGGACTCAATACATACTGATGTATGTGGGCCTTTTAGAACAAATTCTAGAGGTGGTTATCAATACTTCATTACCTTCACTAATGATTTCAGTAGGTATGGTTATGTTTACTTGATGAAACATAAGTAAAAAACTCTTGAAAAGTTCAAAGAGTTTATGAATGAAGTACAAAACCAACTTGAAAAAAGTATTAAGAACTTTAATCTGTTCGAGGTGGAGAATACTTAATGCAAGAGTTTGAGGACCTTCTGAGAGCCTGTGGTATTGTATCACAATGGACTCCACCTGGAACACCACAACATAATGGTGTGTCAAAAAGAAGGAATCACACATTACTGGATATGGTGGGATTGATGTTGAGTTTGCTGATCTTCCAACTTCCTTCAAGGGGTATGATCTTGATGTTGGCTAAATGGACATCTATAAAATCCCTTTGTTTTGATTATGACAAACATTTCATTCTTATTTATCTGACGAGCTACTTGAGTGTGCAGGATGACACAACTATAAGGGAAATCCAACATGAAGTATTTATATTTTCATGCAAATGTAATCATTGTAAAAACTTGTACAGAATTATAATGTACAAGTACTTAGAATCGCATGTAAATCAAGCATTGGATTTTCCCTAGCTAAACACCACACTTAGTTAGGTCATCTCCTTCTAATAGATCACATAATGCACACTCATGCACATACTTAGTATCTTAATTAAAAGATTGAAAACAGAGTCAATCTCGGTCGACCACACTCCTCGACCGAGACACTCTCGGTCGACAAACTTCTCGACCGAGATTGACCAAAAGTAGCCGTTAGACACAGCAGTTGACAGTTGCAAATCAACGTTAATCCAGAGAGCCTGTCGGTCGACAAATCCTCGACCGACTGGGCATCTCGGTCGACAAGTCCTCGACCGAGATGGTCTCTGACAGCAACTGCAGAATTGATTAACTAGCCGTTGCTAATGCGCCTAACTTATTCCTAACGGCTAGTTAAGCACTAGGAACCCCCTAGAAGTTGTCTAGAACGTCCTTAAGCATACTTAGGTCATTCCTATAAATAGGACAAGCCATAGGACAAGCCATAGGACACTAGAATACACTTCTTACACTTGCTATACTTGAGAAAATACTTGAGCCCTCTTGTGCAATCTGTGTGAACTGAGCTTTGTGATCAATTGGCCATTTTCCCTTTAGCTCAAGCTCGTCCTATAGGCTAGATTTTCCTAACCCTAGCAATCACAAGTCCATCATATTGGCTAGGAAAATCCAAACGCTTGATCTAGGGAAATCAAGCCTTGAGCTACAAGGATAAGTTGTATTTTCTTTTATTCCTTTCTTGTTCCTTGTATTACTTGTACTCTCCTTGCTACTCCAGGTAGGAGGCTGCGGATTGGAGAGGGTGAAGCTCTTCGTGGTGAAGAGGAAGACTTTGGACTACTTCAGAAGGCTGTCTTGATGGGAAGCTACTTCGAGAGGAAGGCTACTTCAAGGGGGAGCTTGAAGTTACTTCAAGGAAGGCTGCTTCGAGGTTGGCAAGACTACTTCAAGGTGAAGGCTGTCCAAAGGGTGTTTAGAAAGTATTGTAAATTTTATGTAACATCCTTGAGAGGTAATAAAATTTATTACTTTCAAAATCCCGGTTGGGTAAGCAACCGGGTAGTGGACTGACTCCTTAGTATTTGCTAAGGTGGAACCACTCTAAACACCTGTGTTCCTCTTCTTAATCTTTAGTTTGGTTGTTTGAGTTTAAATTATTTTAAAATCTCTATAAAACTCTATTCACCCCCCCTCTAGAGGTTTTCACTTGAAACTACTGTGCTTACACTAAATGGAGTACCATCTAAGATGGTTCAAAAGTCACCATATGAGATATGGCATGGGAAACATCTTGATTCATCATTTATGAAAATTTGGGGATGTGAAGCTTATGTCAGGAAAATGTTTCCTAAAAATCTTGGCCCTAAGTTTAATAAATGTTATTTTGTTGGATATCCCAAAGAGACAAGGGGATACTACTTATACAACCCAACTAACAACAAAATAGTTGTTGCCAAAAATGTTGTATTCCTTGAAAAGGAAATTATTTCCAAAGAAATCAGTGGGAGGAAAATAGAACTCAAAGAGGTTCGAGACCAACAAGAAAACATTGGACCTGAGGAGGTACGTGAAGAACAAAGAGACTGACATGTTGTTGTGGAATCTCAAATTCCTCAAGTAACACATGAACCTCGTAGATCTAATAGGACACACCTTGAACCTAAGAGATATGGATATCTTGTGACTCAGGAAGGTGGTGAATTGGTCATAGATGATGAGCCAATTACCTATCAAGATGCTATATATTGAGGGACCAAATTTTGAGAAATGGCTTGAATCCATGAGATCTAAGATGGAATCCATGTTTGCCAACAAGGTATGGACCTTGGTGGATCCACCTAAAGGGGTAAAACCCATAGGGTGTAAGTGGGTCTTCAAGAAGAAGACTAACATGGATGGTAAAGTACAAACCTATAAGGGCATATTGGTTGCAAAGGGTTTCAAACAAGTTTAAGGTGTTGACTATGAAAAAACCTTTTCTCCAGTGGCCATGGTTAAGTCCATCAGGATCATGCTTGCTATTGCAGTTTATCATGACTATGAAATTTGGAAAATGGATGTTAAAACCACAGTCCTTAATGGGAATCTTGTTGAGGACGTGTACATGAAAGAATCTGAGGGTTTTATAAATCCAAAGTTTGCAAATAAAGTCTGTAAGCTAAAAAGGTAAATCTATGGATTGAAGCAACCATCTCAGAGGCTAAATCTTCATTTTGATGAGAGTCAAAGAGTTTGGCTTTGTTCAAAATGAAGATGAACCTTGTGTGTACAAGAAGATTAGTGGGAGAATTGTAGTATTCCACATATTATATGTAGATTACATCTATTGATGGGGAATGACATCCCCACTTTACAAAAGGTAAATACATGGCTTGGAAATACATTCTCTATGAAAGACTTAGGGGAAGAATCCTACATCTTAGGGATAAAGATCTATAGAAATAGATCAAGAAGGATTCTTGGACTAAGTCAAAGCACATACATTGACAAAGTGTTGAAATAGTGCAACATGAAGAACCCAAAGAGAGGAAACCTGCCCATGTTACATGGAGTTACCATCTCTAAAGTTCAATGTCCCCATTCTTGTAAAGAAAGGGATCGCATGAGTATGATTCCATATGCGTCGACAATTGGATCTATCATGTAGGTTATGTTGTGCACCCGTCCAGATGTCTCGTATGCTTTGAGCATGACAAGTATATATTAGTCAGATCCAGGTGATGCTCACTGGACATTCGTGAAGAACATCTCCAAGTACTTGAAAAGTACTAAGGATCAATTCTTGGTCTATGACATAGAGGAAGAGTTGGTGGTAAGAGGTTACATCGATGCAAGCTTCTAGATTGACAAAGATGATTACAAATTGCAATCAAGATCTTGTGTTTTGCCTAAACAATGGGGCTATAAGCTCAAAGAATTCCAAGAAAGAGATAGTTGGCAATTCTACAACAGAGGTCGAGTATATTGCTGCATCGAATGCAGTAAAGGAGGCTATATGGATCAAGAAGTTCATTTCAGAACTTGGGGTCGTTCCAAGCATCATCGATACAACCGAGATATATTGTGGCAACAATGGAGCAATTTCATAAGCTAAGGAGCCTAGATCACATCAACTCTCAAAGAATATACAAAGGTGGTATCATCTCATACGAGAGATCGTATAACAAGGAGATGCAAAGGTTTACAGAGTACAAACTGAGAACAATGTTGCTGATCTGTTGACTAAAGCACTTCCATAGTAGAAGCATGATGGTGATGTTAGGCCACTCGGAATAAGATTCATGGGTGATTGGCTCTAAGTGCAAGTGGGAGTCTATTGGTATGTATGCCCAGAGATCCAATCATATGATGATTGTAAAAACATAACTTATAAATGATTTGATTATTAATAAAGGAAAACCTCCAATTTATTATGTTTATTTAGTTTTAAGATAATGAAATAACATAATAAATGTCTATAGTATGATATTATTCAATGACGTATGTCTTTAGGTTGAGGACTTGGACAATGAGATCATATGAATGTTAAGAGTATATACATTCTTATTATGTCCCTGGTTGGTTGTTATTATGGAAGGCAAATAGACATCAATGAACAAATGAGATCACAGTGTGAGTTGGTTGATGACAAAATCTCATTATTCATGATATGGCGATATCAAATCAAGCACATAGATACATGTTAGAGAATAATGTATTAGACAGACCCACCATAAGAGTGATACATGGAAACCTTAACTAGGTAAGTCATAATCATGTCTTATAGTGATGGTGGTGTTTGTGGTTCTTAAGACCTAAAATCGCTACACTCATCCCATGTTGTTCGGTACGCTTTGACATCATTGAACACAATCTTGAAACATGGGTTGTCATAAAGGTGATGATTGGGTGACTGTGACACATGGGGACTGACTGTGAGTGATAGAGATGGGATTTTTCCCTCTTAAGGGAGTATGATATCCAAGGCCTCTTCATTAGTGAGACTGAGAAATGTGTGGCCATACACATGTGAATCAATATGTGATATTGACCTTACATATATCTCAGACAGTCTGCTCTGGTTCAAGAAATAGATTGACCAATAAAGAGGATGACTGTTCCATGCCTTTAGTTCAATTTGGAAATTAGTGACAAAGGAACTATACAAACACTATAACACCATACAAAGATTGTAGGTTGAAGAGGTTCTCCAACTTTCCATTTACTTGGGTAGCTATGATGTGTGACTAGACACCGCTCATTGCTTGTGACGTCATAACTTGTTATGGATATTCACTGCTAACATAATATGGGACATATAGGGTCACACACAAAGGAACTCATATAGAAGAACTGTTTAATATTCAATGATAATTGGACTAATTACTAAAGTGTTTAGGTATTTGATTCATGCAACAAATCGGCTGACTGGACTGCCAAATGATTAGTTCAAGTGTTGAGACATTCGTTTGGAGTGTCATAATGATTGTATTGTACATTGGCTGGAATTTAGCCTAACTCGGCCCGTGAGACGCCCATCTTGTCTGCACCAAACATCCATTTTGAGGGTGCAATTTGATTGCATCTAGGATTGGTGCTGAAACCATGATGTGCACTCATTGGAAGTGAATTTCCGACATATGTACACAAATAGGAAACTGCAAAATGACTATCTCACAAGCCAGACGACCGTTTTGACTGCCGCAGGCTATGAAGTTTTCAAAAATGTTGCAAAAATCTTAGATCTTCTGGTCCCTTCCACTCCCGCATAGACTAGGGACCCTGACCTTGGCCTCTACTATAAATAGAAGGGTACTGGGGGCTGCTCAGAGGACAACACAGATAATTGATAATTAGTTGCTCAGACAATTGTTGTCTTCT
Organism: Alisma plantago-aquatica; assembly: GCA_963693085.1. NCBI lineage: Eukaryota > Viridiplantae > Streptophyta > Magnoliopsida > Alismatales > Alismataceae > Alisma > Alisma plantago-aquatica. Next base: position 175,075,299 of record OY856411.1, on the reverse strand, counting down.
CTAGTCGTGGTAACCAAGAGAGCCCAAACAAGTCCTACCTGACTAGGGAGGGATATCAAGGAAGAGAAACAACTGAAGATCATTGTTGTGGGAGAGTAGGTTGGTGACTAGTATACCAACGGGAGGTACAACTCCTTCCTATCTATTCTAGTAGGATGACATGAGTTCTAGTTGGTCCGTGTGGACTTCTCTAGAGGTGAGGTGGCCTTTTCTCGTTGCTAAGGAGGATGACGTCAGCCAATAGTCAGTGACAAGAGGAGCTGCCGGAGACGACGACATTTGAGTCTACTATCCCTCGAGGAGCAATCAGACGAGTCCCAGTGAAATCGAGAGCTGCACAGACACCATCCAAGACATAATGTACATCTACATCGATGAGGAATTGTCATTGGACTTGCTCCAAGACTAGGTATATCTTCAGGAAACCATCTTTTTCATTGCATAGTTATTGATACGATTTATTGGTTAATGGAAAATATGTCAATAAATTTTTTAGTTATGCTGCCTATTTGATGTCATATTTCCCTACAAGGCCTCCATGAAGACCAAGCTTGGGAAAGAAGGTCTCTATGAGCCCAATGCAGGGACATAAATAAATAATGTGTACCCTAAGAGATGAAGAAAATCTTAGTTAAAGAATTACATAAGAAAATAATGTGCTTGAAAATTATTAAAGTTATGATATCTCGATGAACCCTAGGTAGGGTAGAGACCTAATTCAATTCTAAGGTCAAGTAGGGAGGATTAAAGGTAAAGATGACCTATGAGGTTAGGAGATGATCATTCCCTAACGTGCATAAGACCTTGGGGTTGGGAGATGTCCATCCATGTTTGTTCGAGGCCCATGGGTCAAGAGATTGGCCACCTTCATGAGTTCATGAGGCCTAAGGGGTAAATGTGAGAGGCACTCCTTAAGTGCATAGGGCCTACGAAGACAAGAGGAGATCACTCCAAAGTTATATGTACCCATAGTGACGTTGAGGAAATGATTAAGGCTAATGAGACATGATATGTAAATATAAGGAATACAAGGAATCATAATGGTGATAAAATCTTGAAGGGATTAGTTCATAAACTCCAGGATTATGAGAAAATCACTTTCCATGTGAGGACATGAAAGTTATGAAAATTATGTAATTAAAAGTAATCATGGTTTGTAGTCATTGTTCAAGATGATTCAACCTAAAATTCATAATATTAATATAATGTGTGAATACACCATCTATGCCCTTGGAATGAGATGAACTTTGTTTTTAGGATGCATCCAAACACTTATTTCATCTTATTATGGATGAAAGAGATTGGGTAGACACATGTTATGCTTAACAAATGGACATATGAGAATGAATGGCCTAAGTTGTATTTAAAAAAATGATCTAGGGCTTGAGGTTTTACCCCACCCTTATGTGAAAATAAATGTATAATAGTTTGTAAACCTAGGTGAAAAGGTAGTCACCAAATGAAATTGAAATCACAAGTGGAAACATAATCACTAAGAGATGATATCATGTAAATACTAAGCATGTGGATATACATTGAATTGAATTTAGGTACCAAACATAGAATCCAAGAAGGATTTCTAACCCTAATATTTGAAGCTATGTCGAGTAATCATTCACCTTAACCTTACTAGTACTGAATTTTGAGAAAAAATTCCTTTGAAGGAGGGGTGAGCGTAATATCCTAAAATTTTGGTCAATTTGAAAAAAAATTGTAAATATAAGACTTGACTTGATAACCAAATTTCCTGAATTATAATTGATATAATAACAATATTATCCACTTGTGGTATTGGTATAGCCCATGGCCAAAGCGAGGCCCATGAGACTATTTGCTCTGCAAATAGGTCCTTGTGGAAGAAGTTTAACAAATAAGATATTTCATGTATAGATAAATAATAATGGGTTTATGGTTTGTTAGATAATTGAAATATGAAATAATAAGCATGTTCCAAAAGAAAGTAATATATGTGGTATTTTAGATAATTAAGGGAGTAATTATCTAACCATGAATAAATAAGTTTGCAAAATAAAGTAAGATACGTGTTCGCAAGTCTCCTATCACCAAATTATGGAAGGATCTTTTCTAGAAGTTGACATACATTTCCTTGTGGTCCGTGGTGTAAAAAACCAGAGAGACACCTTGTTTGATCTAGGGGTGGGAGTCTCCAAGTCCACAGTGTCTACTGTCATCCTCTCCTCCACAATCCTATCTCCACCACCATTAGCCGATTCATTCCCTTATATACTAGTTACAGATGATTGCTGACCGACACTACTATGGTTTTCTTTCTTTCATGACACCCTCCACCAACTCACCATATGCACCTCTATACCCTTTCACATACATGGTTGTCCCCCTTGGCAATCTCCAATGAAGGATCTTCTCCCCTTATTTCCATGTTAGACACCTAACAAACATGGTGCCCTCATCATCTAACACTAGATCTTGGGTTCATCAACGAGTAGTAGAATAGTTGTATCTTGATAAGATCAGCTAACACTCTGGCCTATTTTCTAATATCACATATATCTATGAATCACTGTAAATGGTCACTCACATAGTCCCCTACGATTCCACCACAACTATTGTTCTACATCATCAACACACATTTTTTCTTGATTTTAAACACTAGTGTTGCAACACTATGATGAATGATTGGATGCATTACATGTACAAATTAGGGGATTGAAAACTCCTCAATATCTATTCGTAGGGATGGCAATGGAGTGATTTGTCTTCCAACCACCCCATACTGATCCATATCACTAAATAAATTGTCCACCCACAACCACAAGATAAAGTGCACACCTTCATGTTCAGTGCCGATTGTCCGTTCTATAAAAATCTCACTATCGTATATACCACCTCTGTTATGTCTAATCCAGGTGCCATCCACTCGTTGCGGTGCTGCTTCCATGTACTCACCCACACCACCATGCACTGATCCACGTCGACTGCTTCCATGAACTCACAGTCGTGTTATGCACTTAACGCCACCATGCACTCATCTCTGTTTCTGCCATGCACTCACTACTAGCACCATGGACTCGTCGTTACCACTTCCATGAACTTTCCACCTCTGACACACTCATTGCCTTTGTTTCCATGCACTCGTCTCCACCGTGGCCATGCCCTACACCCATGGCTACCATCACTTTGTCCTTGCACTCGTCTCCACCGTGGACATGCCCTACACCCATGGCTACCATATCTTTGTCCTTGTCTGCTGGATACCAATTGTAGTGCAACACTTCCAGAACATCTTCAACACTGACCATGAGTCTAAATTCTAAACTCCATCAACTGGAAGTAAATATGCTACAAAACCATCCCATCCCCCAACAACACCATCAGAGACTTCACCATAGATGAACTGAATGATGCCATCACTTCCCTTGGTAGAAATAAATCACCGGGACCTTACGAACTCAACGTGAAATTCTATCTCTCACTTTGGAACCATATTAAAGGGGATTTCATGTGTCTTTTCCATTCCCTCCAAGAAAATGCTGATATCCATAAACACGTCAAAGTTCTCAATCAAACTAACATATCCCTTATAAAAAAGTGGACCATCCAGATTTAATCACTCAATTTCGACCCATTAGCCTTATCAACACTCTTACAAAATCTTTTCAAAATTCTCAGCAATCACATCAAACCCCAGCTAGAAGAATCTATAGCAAATAACCATAATGCTTTCCTTAAGCACCATAGCAACCATGATTCCTTCATCATGGTCAATGAAACCCTTCATCTATGCTACAAAAATAAAATGCCAGTGATATCTATCAAACTTGACTTTGAGAAAGTGTTTGGTTATGTGAATTGGAATTGCCTTCTCAATACTATGATAGGCTATGGATTCCCAAACAAATGGATAAACTGGATCCACATATGTATCTCCACAAACAACTTCTCAACTATCATCAATGACACTCCATTTGGTGATTTCCACAATGATGGTCTCAGGTAAGAGGACCAACTATCCCCTAGCTCTTTATCCTAATCACATCTATCCTTACCAACATGATCAAATTGGGTACCACAAACAGACTCATAGCCTCACCCTCAGAATGTTTTGAAAATATCATCCAATTTGCAGATGACACCATGATTATTGTCAAACCTGAAGACGATCACTATCCAAATCATTGGTCTTTTCTCCTATATCTCGGGTCTCAGAATCAATATTAACAAATCATCCATCATCAACATCAACACATCCATAGACACCGTCAACAAATACAAAACCCTCCTCAGATATAAGAGTAAAAAATTTCTGGTTATGTATTTGGGTTTTCCTATCACCCCACACTCCACACAACACAGTCTATGGAACGCTAGCATAGATAAAATTAGCTACAAAATTTTTTCTTAGACTAACAATTTCCTCAATATAGCTGGCCGTCCCACCCTCCTTAACAGTGTTATCACACCCATCACCACACATTACCTCAACTGCATTTCCTTTCCAGTCAAATCCTTAAAACTGATCGACTCCCTCAGAAGGAAGATTTTATGGAATCACTTCAATGAAAACCATAAGATGAAAAAAATGCATTTAGTTAACTGGGGCATCATCAATGCTCTGATAGATTATGGGGGATGGGGCATCATCAAAATTATGGTGCATGTCATATGTCCTATCACAAAAATTATTCTTTTCATTACCTCCAACACTAACAAAATTTAGAAACGGATAATCCTTCACAAATACTACATACATTCCACTCCTTGGCACAAAACTAAAAAGAACTTATCCTCACCACTTTGGAGATTTATCAACAAAATCTGGATATTATTGGCAATCTGATCAATTCTCCACATCACATATATAATAACATTAAATTTTGGACTGGCCCTTGGTACCACAACAATTCGATCCAAAACCTTATCAGCAACTAGGGCTGGCAATGGGGAGGGTTGGGGATAGTAAGGGCTTACCCTTACTCTTACCCAACAAGTGTGGTGGGTAAGGGTATGGCTAGTTCCCCACTCCAGCAATATCCTTACCCTCCCCTTACCCTCACCCTCTTACCCATAGGATAAACAGGGAGAGTAAGGGTGAATCAAGGAATTTCTCTATCTTCTAAAACTTTGTGCTTATATTACCAATAATGGTATGCCTAATAATCATTATATATTTCATTGAAATATCAAGATACTCCAATGTCTACTAAATATTCAATATGATTCTATTATCAAGCAAACTGTTGTTACATATACTAAATTTGAGCTAATATGTTGCCCCTAAAAGAAAAAGATGATACACTAAAATGATATTAAATGACAACACAACACAAAAGTTATTGTTGTAAACATAGATATCTTATACCCTCCAAAATGTTGTTGCATACGAAAAAATTAAGCACAACTGAATTAGATAACACCGCCACAAATATGTATCATATGGTACATTATCAATTACATTTTTTATTATTTACCCACATGTCTTACAACTTAATGTTTTGTAACATACTTGATCAATCACCACACCAAAAATTATATAATAGTGCATACACTATAAAATCTCATTATTTTCATAAATGTCTTACACCTCCAAAATAGTATTGTATACACAACCAAGTTAGCTAGATAAGAGACAGATACAAGTATCATGTATTGTATTGTTTAATGATGACGACACAATATTGAATAAGACATAGATTTAAACATCACAATGACTATATATTTAATTTATTTTAGATATGTATTGGCGGGTAGCAGGTTAGAGGGTATGGGTAATGGCTTACCTTACCCTTACCCACTAAGTTAGCAGGTTGGAGGGTAGAGGGTAGGTAGGTAAAGGGTAAGAAAATCCTTTACCCTTACACTTCTACTACAGGGTATGGGTAAAGGGTAAATGAGTTAACCCTTACCCATTGACAGCCCTATCAACAACCTCCACATACCAAAACCACTAAGAAACATCACCACTGCTAGAGCTCTAAAAATTCTGACTAGAAACAAATAAAATTCCCTTATAATACACCTCATGCAAAACCTCAACCTACATACACTTCAGGACATCATTCATAATCTAGAATTTGACACAGACAACATAATCACATGGAAATGGGGACCTTTATATACAACGAAGAAAGCCTATTACCACCTTACTTACATAGGGCATATATTTTAGTTGGTCACCATTTGGAAGATGAAATGGCCACAAAGATATAACATCTTCTTCTAGCTCATCTCTAAGAATAAGACCCCCACTGACCACAATCTCATGAAGCGGGGATTTCAAGGACCTACCAGATGTTATCTTTGTCATGCAACTAAAGAAAACTACTAACCATCTTTTCACTGCATGCACTTTCATGACATGTTTTTTGCACAAATACTGCACCCAACTCCCTCACAGACTTCACCAATACATCAAACTAGATGATACATATCCAACCCCTAAACCCAAACCATTCCACACCAAACCTAATGATTGCCATCTTATGGAACACATGGAATGAAAGAAACTTTAGAAAACATAACAATGCCATCTACACACTACAACAAATTCAAAAAGAGATCAAACACTCCTTACATATTATCTTGCATTGCATGACTGATGTCCACATCAACACATGTGATGAAGACGAAGAGGACCAAATGACTATCTTTGGAGACCACAATGCATAAGGGCGATACTCTTTGGAGAAAATCCTTACAGATGATACATGCTTTTGAACATTTCAGCAGCTTTTAAGAATATAATTTTTATCATCATCCTAGCAGTAGTCTTACATTAGATTGGGGCTCATTGTTTAATGGGTGCATCCCCCCAGAACTTTACTTTCCTATTTCATCATGCTCTCCCTTTAGATTCTCCATAGATCGTGGGTTACATCTTCATGATGTATTTGATTTTGTGATGATTTTTTTGTATGTTGCATGTTTACTGAAGTTTCTATTTGTAAACATTTATCTATGAATTAAATCTGTTATTAAAAAACCCAATTTCCGTGCACACATTGTCACACAAATGGCCGCCACACTATGGTGCCACCACTTTTTTTGGCCATAAAGGATGACTTGGCAGCCACCAGTAGTACTCCCCCTCGGTGTTGGTTCCTGGTCATGAAGTGGGATTGCCCTAGCTGCATCCATTCCTACCTCTCTCACGCTAATTCTAGCACAACTTTGTCCATAGGCCAGGTGTTGCTCATTCGACTAGATTTCTATTCAACCCCCAAGGGAAATTTAACCTTAAAAACCCAACTTACCCTTCTTCCAACTCCACATCCTCACCTAGCCCATAGTCCCCATCCGAGATGTCCATGCAAGCGAGTCTCAACAACAAGGGGAAGTCCAACCGAAAGTCCATCGACACCGGATCTGGCAATGTCGTCATCGTTTGATAGTGTTGATAAGTACCCACTACGCCGCAACCATCGTTCCTGCTAGGGTTCAACCTAGAACTCCTCCAAACCGAGGAGTCGACTCGACTAGGGTTGAGACCAGGGAAATGGGATGAGAAGCAGAGCAAAAGGGGGATGAAAGGACTAGACTGGGAGTCAATCCAAAACATACTGGCCTAGTTCGTTGCTCTGTCTTATTAATAGTCGACACCAATACAATACTAGCTGAGCTACAAATTGGCTTCAAAACTGTCTCCTGTACTCACTAGCTAGCAGACAATGAGCTGGTCTTTACAATTAAACCGCTTGTACTGACAAAAATACCCCACCCCTGTGCCACTTTGACAATACAAGACCAGAGACATGTAACAATTCCCTCATTATTTTCTGCCATCGTCCCCGATGGCTAACTAAGAAGGTAAAGCCACCTTCAGATTGTTGTGGCACTCCCAGGTTGCCTCTGCTTCAGTTTCTCCAACCCACTGCACCAAAACTTCTGATGCCACTGCCTATCCTTTGCAAATCATACACCGAGCAAGTATCTTCTCAGTGAATCTTGCAGCCATCACCCAATCCCAATTTGGTGGGGAAGCAGGCTATGTTGGGCGCTCTCCATGGAGTGGATTCAGTTGGGATACATGAAAATCAGATGTACCATAGCTTCCTTTGGAAGACCCAATCGGTAAGCTACCATCCCAATCTTAGCAAGCACTTCAAAAGGGCAGAAAAATATTGCCGCCAACTTCTGTGAAGTCTTCGGACTACTGTGTTTTCCCGATAGGGTTGTAGCTTCAACCAAACCCACTCTCCTACTGTAAAGTTCCTTTCCCTCCTCCTTTTATTAGCTGACTTCTTCATCCTCTCTGGTGCTGTCTCCAAATCTGCCTTCAACTTTCTCAGTACCCAGTCTCTCGCCCTCATAAGGTCTTCCAATGTTGGAGAAGATGCCGAGCCTGCTTCATGATGAATTACTGGTGGAGAAGCTCGTCCCTAAACCACCTCAAAAGGGGTGAATACATGAGCTAAATGCAACGAGGTATTGTACCAATACTCCACCCATGGTAGCCAGCACAACCAGTCCTTTCGTTGTTGGTTGCAGAATCATCTCAAATATGTCTCCAAACATCTATTGAGGACCTCTGTCTATCCATCTAAGTGTGGATGATATGCCAAACGTCGACATAGTTTTGTACCACTGCTGCTAAACAAATCCTCCCAGAATTTACTTGTGACATAATGCTCTCTGGTAGTCCATGGAGCCTCACCACTTCTGCTATGAAAACCTCTCCCAATGAGATTACTGTATATGGATGTCCCACAACAATGAAATGCCCATATTTAGATAAGCAATCTACAACTACCAGGATTGTGGACTTCCCTTTCATTACTGGTAACCCATCCATGAAATCCATGGAGATTCCCTCCCATACAGCCTACAGAGCTGGCAGTGGTTCTACCAATACAACCGGTGCTCAGGCCTATACCTATCAAACTGGGTCAAAATCTATGGTCACCCACAGGTCGACCCGTTTAAATAGGGTTTGAGTGATGAAATTTTCTACTCATTGAAAATCACCCAAACCCATACCCACCCATTTATATGGAGGATTTCATGGGTAACCCACATACAACCACATGTGACCCAATTAACTAAACAATATATATATATATATATATATATACACACACACACACACACATACATCTATTAAGAGATACACACTAATTTTTCACAAGTTAAATCTTAACCATTAATTTCATCAATTGTATTCTCTTTATGTTTGCAATAGACAAGAACAAGTAGTTGTAAAATATGCAATGTGTAATATTAAATGTAAAAATTAAATGTTGCCTTTTGTGACACTTTATAAATGAAAACTACATTGGTCTTTTCACAATTTACATATAAATACAATAGCTAGCTGTTGCTTTTTTTTCTTTTAATTTGGTATAAACTCAATTCGACAATTAATCGATTGGTTTCACATCAAATATAGTAGTTTGTTGGTTTTTTTGCACTACATTTGACATCCAAACATAGTTATGAGATATTTTAATTGTTGTTTTTTGTGTTAAGGAAAGAAACTAGTAACTTATTATTGATTGGACACATTTTATATGGCTATCCGTGGGTCAACCCGCAACCCATTGGGCTGGATTTGGGTGTGCTTTTCTTCTACCCATTTATAGTTGTATATTTTTGACCCGCACCCGCGAGACTTGCACCCACAATGACCCAACCCAAACCCACACAACCCACCCGTTTGATAGGTTTACTCGTGCCTCATATTTCTTCACCAATAGCTTGATATTCCCTTTCATGCCCAACCAGTAAAAATCCCTCCTCACCCTTTGCAGAGTCTTGGCATAACCTGAGTGGCCCCCTATTTTAGAGCAATGTCCATCCTCCATAATACTCCCCAACAACACTGACTCCGGATTTAGGTACAATCTATTCTTGTAGTACATCAATCCCCCTTTCTTTGTGTAAGTCTTACCATTCAGATTTCCCTCCTCCCATGCTTTTGTCTTCGCCTGCAAGTCCGGTAAGGTCTGATACTTATTTCTCAAGCCTTCCAACCATTCAGAAATGACCGTCAATATAAGAGAGCAGCCTCCTCGACACACCTGGATAAGACATCAACAGCCTGATTAGTACTTCCTTTCTGATATTCGACTATAAATGAATATCCCAACAATTTATGCAGCCACTTTTCTTGAGCTGGGGTATGTATCTTTTGGTCTAGAAAAAATTCAAACTGTAGTGATCTGTCTTGATTATGAACTTGGTACCCAACACGTAGGGCCTCCATTTTTGGACACATTCAACAATGGCCAAAAACTCCTTCTCATAGGTGGACAAATTCAATTGTCTCCCTTTTAAGGCTCTGCTATAATATGCAATAGGATGTTTATTCTGAGACAGAACTCCCCCTAGACCAATCCCCAGCGCATCACTCTTTACCACAAAGGATAAGGCAAAATCCGGCATCACTAATATAGGTGTTGTGATTAAGGACACTTTGAGTTTCCCAAATTCCTGGGTTGCTGCATCAGTCCACATGAAAGCGTCTTTCTTTAGTAAGCACGTCAGTGGTTCTGCAATGATGGAGTAGTGTCGGATGAACTTTCAGTAATAGCCCTCTAAGCCCAAAAATCCTCTCAACTGCTTACAGGTCATCGGAAATGGTCATAGTTGCACATCTTCCACTTTTCCCTTCTCAATGGACACCCCACTTTCTGAGACAACATGGCTGAGGTATTGCACTTCCTTCACTCCAAACCTACACTTACTGAGTTTAGCATAGAGCTTGTGCTTCTCCAAGACACTCAAAACTACTTGCACATGTTCTTGATGTTCCTCCTTTGTTCGCTATAAACCATTATGTCATCAAAGAATACCAGGACAAACATGTGCAACATTTCCCTGGAAATCTCATTCATGAGGTGTTGAAAGGTGGCTGGCACGTTAGTTAGACCAAATGGAATCACAATAAACTCGTAGTGTCCTTCATGAGTCCTAAATGCAGTCTTTGAAATGTCTTTTTCAAACACTCTAATATAATGGTAACTGGATCTCAGATCCAGTTTAGAAAACCATTGAGCCCTAACAAGTTCGTCCAACAACTCATCGATCACTGGTATAGGATGTTTGTCCTTGATTGTATGATTATCCAAGGCCCGATAGTCAATATAGAATCGCCATGACACATCATGCTTCTTTACCAGCAATACTGGGGAGGAGAAAGGGCTATTACTAGGCCTGATCAGCCCCTGTGATCTCATCTCTCTTACCTATTTCTCAATTTCATCCTTCTAAGCATGAGCATATTGATAAGGGGGTACTTATACGACCTTCTATTCATCTTATAGTAGTATCTTGTGGTCGACTGACCTTGGTGGGGGAAGTCCTTTGGGCTCATCAAACACTAACTGGAACCCCTGGAGAACTCCTGCCATTACCTCATCTACTACCAAACCATCCCCCTCCCGTGCATCCATAGATTTCAAATGCAACATCATGGCACATGATGCTCCCTTTAATTCCTGCTGAAAATCCTTGCCTTTAATTTCTCTAATTCCCTCCTTCAGCCCTCTGATAATGTAAGGAACTCCTTCCACTTCAGACCTCATCACCTTCTGTTTGTGGTTGTGGATGATGGTCCCTAACTTCTCCAGCCACATTAACATGAGAACCAACTATTTGCATCCCAAAGGAAGGAGGTGGACCTCTTCTTTGGTTGAATACCCCTGCATCTTTACCCGACACTGTGATAAGTACCCATGTGTTCTCAATATTCCTCCACCTCCCACTTCTACCTTTAGTGATTCCACTCCTTTAATTTTTAACCCCCATTCCCCAACCAATGACAGGTCTATGAAGTTGTGTGGTAATCTCCACAGCTAGCACTTTCTTTCACATGTCCATCAAACTGGTGAAGCCTATAAGATTGACTTCCTCCTTCATCTCTGACTTTAGTCTACCGTAGTAGATCAGACACAACATCTCATTAGATATTGGTGGAAATCAGTTCAACAATTTCTCAAAAGTGTGCTGATACTCCCACACTGATCCACTCTGAGATAGGTGAGCCAGGGCGCCGATCGGTCTATCCTTCAATTCCATGCCAAATCAATGTTGAAGAGCAATTTAGATTTTCTTCCACAACCTCAGTCTCCCAAACTTCTCTATCCAGTTGTACCAGTTTAGCGCCTCTCCTCTCAAGAACTGCGCTACCGTCTTTAGTGCCACCCTGTCATTTACCAGTGGATTTTGGTCAAAATACCTCCTGATGCACTGGATCCAATCCGTTGGATCCTGTCCTGCTGTACATCAGCATCTGAACGCAGTTGGACCTTTGAACATCGGCGGCATCATCAGTGATTACCACATCATCTCTAGATTATGATTTGGAGTTCATATCGAGACACTCCATTCTTTGCTCCATCTCTGTCTTCCAGTCCGTCAACTCCTCCAATTGCGACATCATCTGCACCATGAGGAGCTTGAGTTTCTCAGATGGATTTTCTCCCTTCGCCGACACCTTCGTCTCCCCTTTCATCGGTGCTCTGGTTGTGCTGTTGCTTGTAGTCGAAGAGGATTCCTCCAAGAAGATACTTCCGAGCACTCGTGGGGGCATCACCGGTAGCAGAAGTGATGATGGTTGCTCTGATACCAAAATGCAAGGGTTTGTCTGCCGGCCCATTGGGGTGGCCAACCTGGGTGACGGCCAGGGGACCAACAAAGATGGGGCCCCACAATTTTATTTTTATAAACATCTCTTGTTGCAGGGTAGTGTTATTTGGAATTATATTTTATGTATTGTTAATACAGTAGGTAAGAAGTTGCAATCTAAATCTGTTTTCATTGATGCTACTATTTTTTATAAGATAGTTTGACAATTATAACTAAACCTGTATTTATTTAAATTTGTTAAATAAGAGTATATAGAAGGCCCATTTTTTATCTTCGTCCCGGGGCCTCTAAAAGTTCTGCAACGGGGTCCTAGCACTCCTCCTTGCTGGGGAGCCGGCTCAACTAGGGTTGGAGATACCTATGGTGATCAGGGAAAGGGGATGGAAAGTAGAGCAAAAGGGGGGATGTGAGGACTGGACTGGGGGTCAAACCAAAACATACTGGCCCAGTCCGCTACTCTATCTTACTAATAGTCGACACCGATACAATACTAGCTGAGCCACAGATTGGCTTTATAGGGCATGTTTGGATTACCGAATTAAATCAGATTATGGTATATCCTATATTTTCATAATACTGCTCTAGGAAAATGATGTGTTTCCAGATTTCCAGTAACTCTGCATTTTAACTTTGGTTTCGATGGAGTAATGATCTGGAGTAATCATGAGAAAAAGCATGAGAACAGGTGGGGACGGCGGTCTTGCAGCAGGCACAGGTTCAAAAAATAACAAAATAACCGACGCTAACAAGCGGGGCATGAGCTGGAGCCTGGCGTCCGACATGTTTGAAAAGGAGAATGAAATCCAAACTTTACATGGATGACTGTAAATGTACCACATTTCCAGCTCCATAAAACCAAACCTAAAATTCTTATTGTGGGATGCAAAAATGCAATCCAATACAGCATAATCCATCAAATCAAACATGCCCATAGTTGTCTCCTCTACTCGTAAGCTAGTGGACAATGAGCTGGTCTTTACAACTAACAGCCAGACAGCCGCTCGTACTAACAGAAATACCCCACCCATGTGCCATGTTGGCAATACAAGACTAGAGACATGTAATAGTTCTGACCCTTCTGCTTATTCTCTATCCCTGCTCAAGAGGAGACTTCCTTAACCATCCCAGCATGTGTCACCACCTCAAAAGGAGGATCTTGGTACCACAGTGGAGTTGCAGATATTCCCTGAACAAACCCTCAAAGACCACCACTGGAGTCTTGACGAAGCCCACGATAATTGGTAGATGCAGGACAACAAGACCTTGCTTGTTCTTAGTCTCAATAGAGACATGACACACGACATCATTGGTCAATGCCGTGAAGAAAAATTAGGGATGAGTCCGACTTGATTTGGGTTCCCACTCAACCAAACGATATATTTTTTTGCCCATCCTCGAAGCCCCGCAGACTGGTTTGATGTGAAAAATCCTCTCATATGGTATGGTATGGTTTGAAAGTGGTTAAGGTGACGGGTTCTAATTTTTACTCTTGTCCCCACTCTCTACCAACCACCATTCATCCTTCTGTGTTGATTGAACTTCTTCTTGAACTACAACCCTGATCTTTGTTAATAGTCTCTCTATCTCTCCCTCTCTTTGAGTAATCATTGTGTCCTCTACTCTGTGTTTAGTTTCTTCATGCCATTTTTGACGTTGTTCTCATAAAGGATATTGTGGTAGGCCTTATTGATCTTTGGATTGAGGTCTACCATGAAGTTAAACTCCAACAGAGAATCACATGCACAATAAATTATACCTAAGAAAATTAGATCACCATTGTAAAAATGAATCAAGAAAATTCAATTTGAAAGATGTGTAATAATATCATCTGCACAAGAAAAATTCCTAAAAGTCACAATTAAATTTAATTGACAAGTTATATAGTTTTCCAAAACAAAAACACCAAAAATTGATATCTTATTTTACATCCCTTCAAATTTACTAAGTTTTCAAATCCTAGTTTCTCCTAGATTGTTGACACAAAAGGTCACATGTAAGAAAACAAATCTTACCGCAATACCATTTAGGATAGAATACCAAGGGACAACTTATTTAAGAATACTAATAATCACTCAATTAATTCACAACTAGTTTTCAACACAAATAGTTGGACTGATGATATGAAAATGCAAAGGTTAATTAATATGATTGAATATTGAATTATCAAATGTTAAAGAACTAGGGTAATTCGATTCTACCTATACTACCCTATATTTTCTCTCTAACAACATTATCATTCACACACTAAGGTTGCATAAGGTTCTATCCTTTTGGAATAACAATCATTCACAAATATATATCACCTAATTATACTTTTGTTGCATTACACTAGGGATCCTTTATATGTAACCTCAACAATTGCCCATCTAAAGTTCATAGGGAGATTAATAAGAAATAACTGAAATCCTAGGTTATGGTCATGAAGTTCTTGATATCCAAAATACAAAAGACATGCAAAATAATGGTCAAATGAGATTTCAAGGTAGTAACCCATTGATTCACAATGAAAATGTCCATACAAACAATGATGCAAGTAAAAGTGGCAAATATGGGTAGTGGGCTATTCCTCATACCCCAATGAGGAAAATGCTTGCTTTTGATTGCAAGAAAAAAGATCAATGAAGGGAAAAAAAGAAGAGTCATTGTCGCTATAGGGGGAAGAAGCATAATCATGGTCTATAGTAGTGGTTCTTGTATTCATTTCTGTATACAATTTGACGTGTCCTCTAGAGTTTATATCAGACCATCCACGAGATGTCTCTCACTTGCTATGTAGTCTCACCTCCTTCAAATAACCCAACCTTACATTTAAAAGTGATAGCATTCAATCACTCATGTCGTCACATATCCTATTTCTTATATAGTGCCCTTGGTATCCCATCCATTAGTTAGGAAATTAGCGACATATGTGATTAATTTCTTCTTGATAGAAGTGTGAGATGATCGAATGGATAGACACCTGATTGTCTCATCCTCAAGTGGTTATTAAGTTCCCTTCCTAGCTGATTGACTATTTCGGTCAAATGATCATATGTGATTTAATATGGGAGTTTTTTAAGGGCTTCATCCAATTGGCTAGAGTTATCAGTCATTTAGGATGACACCCTCTATGATTCTTAGAAGAAGGATGCCATTCAATCAGCTAGAGCTTCCATCTGACCATCTAACTTTCATGATAATATCTATGATCTCTCTGTATGGCTAATCCAACAGACTTAGGGTACCCATTCATATCTTTTTTGGATTAAGTAAAGCTCCCCGACCAATCTTCTAGAGGTATAATTGATCTTCTAGTGTATCTTTTAGACATGTTTAACATGTAAAAACAAAAGGTAAAATATAATGTGATGGTGGTACTAGGGTTGTGTGGGGGATGTGGAGATACAAGGGGGCGATTCAGTGGGCGATGAGGATGATTGAGGGCTGGAGCCAGAGGCAAATCCTAGGGTTGATAGTAGATTGATAGGGGGAAGCAATTCTGTAGGATGAGGGAGCTCAGGGAGAGGACACAAATGCTCAAAGAATCATAAATTAGGAGCAACCACTTTCTCAATGCTTGAGATCATGTTTACATTCACGATGACTGGTATGAAGGGGGTGACTCCTACATAGGAAGTGGAACACTTCTTAGAATAAGGAAAGGGGGCGGATGGTCATACCCAGGAGATTGAGGTGTTAGATCTTCAAAGACAATACATGATTCCAGACAAGTCACACTCGTATGCAGCCAAGGTATCTGCACATAACACAACTCGATGGAATGTTTAAGATGCACATCAACATGGACGGAGATGTTTTCTTCTTGGATAAACTATTTGAACCAGATATTCCTTTAGGGGCCATAACGCTTGGAGAAGTAGATGGGATACCAAAAATTTCCATTGAACCTGAAGCTGAGGAGGACCTTTTATGCCCATGGAAGTATGCAGTGGTCGTCCGCTTAGTTTTTTTGGTCGGAGAAAAATCATGTTGCTATTGATTCCAAAACTTTAGGTACAAAACAAAATCGCACCCCTTAATCCTCAAGAGAGGATTACCAGAAAAAACAAAAGAAGACACAAGTCTTGAACACAAGACCCAAAAACAGAAAGAAAGGTACAGAGCGAGATAACAAGGAAGTCTTCATACAGACTAATCCCAATAATACGCCACCAAAACAGCAAAGGAGCTTCACTATCATTAAGAACACCCACAAATTGTGAATACTCTACTGTTAGAGAGGAGACCATCAGAAGAAGTCAGAACTCTAACTTCCAAGATATCATCTAACTGATATCCATCCAACTGAACCATGAAAGAAACATCCTTCAACACCAACCTTCTGTACCAAGCTGAACCGTAAAAGAAATTTCAGCAAACTGAACAGCTGCGTCGAAAGAAAGAAGTAGGATTCAGCCTTCCCTTCTCCTTAGCATTAAACCATTCACTGAAGTTAGAAAATAGAAAAGACAGAATCAAACTTCACACCCTCAAGCATCAATACAGGCCTTGGAAACTTATACAGTGACAGATAGACAAAAAGATTTTAGTTGTCAAAAGCAACACTTATCCTATCACCAGCCAGTCCAACAATCCAGGCTTCAACACTTAAACAACTGCGCCGATCACCAGAGGACCAAAACCTAGGCCCCCCATCACTGGCAAACCTAGGTCGTCCGCTTAGTGGGCATGGAGATAGGCTACATGACCCTAAGGGACTGACTCAAGTTAGTGTGACATATTAAAGGAAGATTCAATATGTTTGAGCTTGAATTAGGGCATTTTATAATGTAGTGTTTGTGTCAACATGATTTTTACATGGCATTAATAGGCAGACCCTAGAAACTATTCGATTGTAATGTCATTGTTTAGGAATGGTATCTGACCTTTAAACGTACTAAATAATTCCTAGATTACATTGTAACATGGGTCAGGATAATCAACCTTACGCTACATTTATATGTCCCGCCGATGTTCACATATATAGGCATGGATTTGGGATCTTTAGTCAAGGTTGAGAATCATATTGAGAACAGATCGCACAACCTCTTTTCCAGAGTGGAAGTAGAAATTGATATTTTAAAAGATTTTGTTAGATCTATCCTGATTAATGGAAAATATTATGAAGTGGTGTATGAAGGATTTCGATGGGCATATGCAAAATGTGGGATGGAGGGTCATGCATCCAAGAATTGCACAAAGACTGGTATGAGGGGGATGAACAAGGCAATGAGGCCGGAGACTACCGAGCAACTCATTGAGAAGGGAACGAAGGAAAACTCCAATGGGGAGTGGCAATACCAAAGGAAAAAGGGGGGGAGAAGGAATAGATTGCTATTCATTAACAATAGGATTGGTGGGACCAATCACTTTGGGACTGTTAGAGGAGAATGTGGGAATGGATGAAGGAGGCAAAGGCACACAAGCTAACCAAGAAGGAGTGTCTGTATAGAATACACGTTCAATGAAAATTTGGAGGAAGAAAAAGGTTCTGTCCAAGGAAAGCACAGAGAAGGTGGCTGAGGGAGGTGAGGAAAACAAATCATTGGGATATATCACAAATACTACTGCTAACAATATCCAGAAGCAAAGAAAAGCCAAGGGTGTAGAGCAGTCTTGAAGGAGAAGTATACTGTTGTTAACCCTGCTATGGAAAAAGTGATAGCCATCGACGAATCTGTTGATCAACTCAACACTATAGTAGAAATGCAAGAGACCAATGTGTTCAATGAGGAAGAAGGGTTGATAGTTACTTCCAGATTTAAGAAGGATAAAGTAAGGAAAAAGATCCAGGATAAAGACAAAACCTTACTACCATGGTGGACTAGGACAAGAAACAATTTGGAGACTAAAAAACATCCGTATGAAACCACCAGATATTACTACTACACCGAGAAGAAGTCTGAGAGTGGCAGTGGTGAAAGATATTTTTATGGAATTTGCATCTTCACTTACAAAGAGTGAACAACAATCAAAGGAGAATAAGGATAGAACTAGGTAGAAGGAAGGTATGGTCGATGAGGTGCAGGTGGAGAAGGAGAATATAGTGTCTGGGACGAGCTCAATCTAATTTGTCCAAGACTTTTAATCCAAGTCATATCTCCTCAATGATAATCCTATGTTGGAACGTTAGGGGTATAGGTAACAAGGATAGATGAAATACTCTTATGGACTTCATGAGAGAACACAAACTGGATGTGATGGAAATCCTGGAACCAAGGATTAGTGCTTTACCTGCAAAGATAATAATCAAGAAGCTCAGTTTCAACTACTCGCACCGGGTGGAAGCCCACGGTTTCACAATAGGAATTTGGGTATGTTGGAAACATGAAGAGCAAAAAGTTCAAATCCTATCTAGTCATCGACAATTTATTACTTGTAGAATCAATGAGACGCTTGTAGTTTATTTTGTCTATGCAAATCCACATATATTAGTATGACAACTGTTGTGGAAACACTTAATTGAAACCGATACTAGAATAAATGAACTATGGGTGGTCCTGGGGGATTTCAACACTAGGTTGATTCCTTATGAGAAGTTGGGGAGTGACCGCTATAATTTCAATGAAGCAAGGTTATTCAAAGACACATTGATGGAGGCAGGGTTGTTAGAATTGGGCTTCTCTGGAATCAAATTTTCTTACAAGCACGGGGGTCTACAAGAATGACTGGATAGGGCCATTGCCAATGTAGCCTTCATGCAAAGCTTCCCTAAGTTTGCTGTAGAACATCTACCTAGAGTATCATCAGACCACTATCCCTTGTTAATGGGTCTAGTCACTACTACAGAAATAGCCTTTGGTGTCGGTTGTTTAACCCCCTTTGGCGTCGGTTTCTGAGCGACGCCTATGTGGGCACCGGTAAAGGTTGAACACTTTGGCGTCAGTTTTTTAAGCGACGCCTATAATACATATAGGCGTCGGTCTTTTAGTAGATAACCGACGCCAAAAGGGTTCACGCCACAGAAAACAGTGTCATCTAGGACACATTCTGTGTCGGTTATCTACTAAAAGACCGGTGCCTATATGGACTATAGCGTCGGTGTTTACTTGGTAACTGACGCAGAAAGTGTTGGCGTGAACCCGTTTGGCGTCGGTTATCTACTAAAAGACCGACGCCATACTTCAAGACGACACGGCCGTGCTTCCCTGCACGACCGTGTTTAGTACTATAGGCATCAGTTTTATATGAATAAGCGACGCCTTTTCCACCACGGCCGTGCTTTCCTGCACGGCCGGGTTGTTTGTAATATTAGGCGTCGGTTTTATCCAATAACCGACGCTGTAGGTCTTTGCTGACGGTTTTCTGTAAATAACTGACACCTATATCCATTTTTTTTTATATCAGTTTGCAGGCCTGCTGTGGCTGGTCAGCAGGATGAGAACCTGCAGTTTAGTTTTCTGAACTGCAGGTTTACGACATCCATTGATATCAGCCTACAAATAGGCCACAAACCTGCCAAAGTCCCAAGGAAAATTTCACACAAGTAGATACATTCAGACATCAATTCAATTCTCACATTCACACATATAGAAATATTCAAATACATGTATTAACATTCAGAAATATTTATTTACAAAGTATCATTCATTATCGCTATCAACATCCCAATTATATCTTACAGTTGCCACTGCTTGTATGGCTTTTGCCCATTCTTCTCTTATTTCATTTAATGCTTCCATCGTATATGGAGCATGTATATTTTTTAAGCGTTTACCTATAGTGTGGTCAGTTTTAAACACCTGCAAAGAGAATGATGTATATATATAAGTAATAATATAAAAATAAGATTGATATATTTCATACTAACTAATGAGACTATATATAATACCTCATGTATGGTATCGATGTTCAATGCGGCATGTTTGATAATCATCTGCATAAATCACATCACATAGTATGCGCATGCCCATCCATTGTCTTGTGTAGCGCACTATAAATTGAAACATACAAAATAATACAACTAAGCACAATTCACATCAATAATATATACATTGGAGTCGGGAACTTACTTGTACGTTCTGCCAATTTATTGGCTGGTTCTTTTTCCTTGGGACCGTTCCTCCAGCCTTTTTGAATGCATCTAAACCCCTACATGTTAATATAACACAGTAAATTACATAAGTAAATAGTAATGTAATAATAGATGTTAATAGATACAAAAATGAAATATTTCTCACTAGAATAATGGCATTCTCATTACGTGTCCAATTTTAGTGTTTAATGTACTTCCCGCGGGATCTAGATAATAAACAGTGAACGTCCCGGGGACAATAACTAGTAACTCCCAATGTTTATCGCTAGAGGTAAAAAGTTAACAATTAATAACTCAAAATGCACAATAAAAATGGAATTTTCTTAAGTCCAAATTATAAATAAAGTAAACTTACTTGACATTGAATGGATCTATTATTATCGTCTTCTTTTGCTGACCAAAAATTGTAAAATTATATATACAGTATTGTTGAACATTATCAGGGTCTTTAGCTACCATACTAATCAATGATGGAATCAAAAATCCCACATGATCAAATGCAAATTGTTTGCAATGATCTTCGACTAAGTAGCTGCAAAACATGTATTACGTATGCATTAATATATAAGAAACCAGATCACCGGATCTTACACAAGGTATATGGATGTATAAACAAGATCTCACCTTATCCATGTCTCTATCATTGATGTATTCAGCCAATCATACATAAACAGCTCAATAATATCTTGTATAAATAAAGAGCTATCGTATGATTGACCTGCATAATCTGCATCTAAAGAAACAATTATTGGGCAATGTATATTATGTGCCTGTAGCCAACATGCCATTCCCCTACAAGCAGGACCTAACGGGTATGTTAGGTCAGTTGGAACCCAAGTTGGTAATGCGGGAAGTGGAGGTGGAGGCCTAGGTGCTCCTGGTGTCTTCTTTTTAACATGTATATATAATTTTAGATCAGTTGACATCATATATACACATTAACAGTCTAAATCAATGTAAATTTATCTTACAATTTCAGTAGTGTAGATGACATCTACTTTGGGCCACAATATGACCCCACCTTCTGCCTCAGCAAGTGTATCAATATCTGGGTGGGGATATGGCAATGTAGCTTCCCTCCAATTGGGTAACACACGTAATGGGCCCACACGAACGTAGCCCTGTGGCATTGGAGTCCCGTGAAACCTTTCCCCAGGAAGGGACGTGTAAGCCTGCGCCTCTGCAACAACATAGTCTTGTATTCTTAAGCGACATGGCTTCAATGCCTACAAATTTACGTAAAGAATGTTATACATATATACATATCGTCTTGAAAACATATCATCTTGAAAAGACTAGCTACAATGTCATAAACAATACTTACAGCAGACGTGTTAGGCGATGGGTCTCCAGGATTACTCGCAGTCTGTGCATCAGGAGAAGAGTGGGTCGCCATAGGCTGATTGGAAGCCTGAGATGCCTGCCACCACAACAATTCTTCCTTGACCTTCTCAGAAACTACATCGTTGACCTTCTTAGCAACTATATCCTCGACTCTCTTATTCTCCTATACATGGATAAAAGAAACATTAGCTTCTTATTATTGAATTTCCTTTTGCAGTAACATTCTAAAAAAAGAATAGGTTACCTCTTCTTGAGAAAGTCCCGCTCTAGTTTTGCACTGGGATGGCCCAAAGAATGCTTTGATGCCCATACCAGCGCCTGCACCCCTAACACGTCCAGGATGCTCTAGGTTACCCAGAGCAACTGTCAATTCATCCCTTGTGCCCTGAGGGATGAACGTGCCTTGTTTCCTCTGCTCGTGCAGCTCCCGCTAATCACCATCAACAGAAATTGGTAAATTAACACCACAAATAATCAATATTCAAACGATTGCTCTAAGAGTTGTATTTTACCATTTTTCGCAGCCGCCTCAGCAGTTACAGGCTTCTTTATTTCACCCTTCTTGTTTTGCCTCCCAGCTATCCAGATATCATGGCGAGGCAAGGGTGTGGTAGACTCCTGAGTAGGAGCAGACTCCTGAGTAGGAGCAGACTCCTGAGTAGCCGCAGACTCCGCATGTAGTCTTTGGCGAATGCTTGCATAGCCTTTTAGACCCATAGTGTGGTCATGCACATTCAGTGCACGCCTTGCTTTTTGTGCGTCACTGAGGGCCTAGTTAGTATGCACATTAATGATTTGGTTAGTATCACTAAATGTTAATCTTGAATAGGTGAAAACAATGTATATTAATTAAATTGGGAGTGACACCTAATACCTTGAATTCTTCAGATTTTCTTGAAGCAACAAAATTGTCCCAATCTTCTTTGTCCAAGAAGTTCCATTGTTCAAGGTGACTTCTTTTTCTTATCACCCTCTTTTATGTATTCTCTGTTTAGATTTGTCCTATAATTCCTAAGCATCTTTCCAGCGCTTTGCATCACACTTTTACGATGCAACTTCTCATCCAATGCAAATAGATTCTGTAAAATAGAAATGTTATTAACTAGTATCCAAAATAGAATTGCAAATAATAGAATTTGTAATCTACAAAATAGAATTGCAAATAATAATAACTCACGCATAAATCCTTCCATATCAAGTCTTTTTTCCCCTGAGGAACTTTATGCCAATTATCATACTTAACACCACAATGGCTCCGAGTGGCACACCCAAGATAGTTTACAAAATTATTGCGGTTCACTCCAATTGCATTTCCTCCATTATCAAACTCCACAACCAATTTGGATCCACTGCCACTAAGCGCTATTAACTTCTTCAACAGAGTGATGCCCCTTTTCTTGTTAAGTGCTTGGTGCTGCGCATCAAGTTGCTCCAGTGCTTCAGTGGGTACATGTGCATCATCAACCTAAAATTTGACAAAAATAAACACACTGAATTAGCCCAATATAGAAATATAAGATATATGACATAACTAGAAGATAATGAATTTTATAGAAATACAGGATATGTTTTTAGAACTTACATTGGTATCCTCGCCATGCTCGTCATGGACAGCATGCTCATCATGGACTTCATGCTCATCATGGACATCATGCTCATCATGGTCAACCATCTGAAAATGTCATTAAAAAGGCAAACATTTAGCATTTGTATTAACTAGAAAAAGGAAAACATTTAGCATTTGTATTAACTAGAAAAAGCAAACATTTAGCATTTGTATAAACATACATGTCTCTAAATTTGTGATCTTTTATCAATTAACAATCCTTCATTGTGATCTCCGCGCACATATAAGTCATCATTAGCTTCAATATTTTGTGGAGTTGGCAACCCAACTAAGAATGGACTGGAGTCATCATACTTATCATAGTACTCTTCTTCATCTATAGGATCTTCAATGAACTGTCTTTTACCATGAAGAACAACCGACCATTTATCATTTGCAGGATCATCGATATAGAATATTTGTTTCGCCTGTGATGCCAATATGAATGGTTCACCCTTCTCGCCAATCTTTTCAAAGTTCACCAAAGTGAAACCCAATTCATCCACTATAACTCCTTTGGTGTTATCAACCCAATTACATTTAAAGAGCGGAATTTTGAAATCTATGTAGTCAAACTCCCAAATGTCTTCAATGACACCGTAATATGACATTTTAGCTTCACGTGGACTCTTATCCTTTGCACTTGCAAAGTACATAGTCGACGCTTGAAGAGTGACCCCACTATTTTGGACGACACTCTTATCATCTTGGCGCTTTGTGTAATATGTGAATCCATTAATGTCAAACCCTTCATAGGACATAACATTCGGTTTTGGTTTAAAGGTGAGGCATTTGATAGTTTCTGTAATATCAATTGGTGTTTGAGATAGTTGATGTAAGACTTTATCTTCAAACCACTTAGTAAAAGTCTTATTATGCTCTCTAGCAAGCCACATTGAACTTGCTCGAGGATGTTGTCTCTTTATGAAATTGGTATGTTCCTCGATATAAACACTCACTTCGTCCATATTGTGTAAAATATACAAGTGAGCTTGTTCCAACTGCTCACGGCTGATTACTTTCACCCGTGATCCCAAAATTCCTTTGCCCTCCTCAATATTCTTGTCATTATCAGGAGTGTCATTACCACTGAGAAAGTCATTGCAAAAATCCATAACCTCTCTCGCCACATAACCTTCAACAATACTCCCTTCAGGCCGATAACGGTTTCGAACATCACCTTTAAAAACGCTCATGTATCGTTCAAAGGGATACATCCAATGCAAGAAAACTGGTCCCAACATTTTCACTTCCCTAGTCAAGTGGACAACAAGATGTACCATGATATCAAAGAATGAAGGAGGGAAATACATCTCAAGCTGACATAGGGTAACAACCACTTCTCTTTGCAAATTATCGAGAGTATCATGGTCAATAACTTTGCTGCATAGACTGTTGAAAAAGAAACAAAGTCTGGTAATTGCAAACCTTACATGCTTCAGCAATATAGCTCGAATTGCCACGGGCAATATTTGTTGCATTAGAGTGTGACAATCATGAGATTTAAGACCTATCAACTTCAGATCTTTCATTGATACCAATCTATGGATGTTGGATGAGTAACCATGTGGCACCTTAACATTTACCAAGCATTCACATAAAGTTTTGTTCTCCTTTCTAGACAACGTGTAACAAGCGGGAGGTAAGTATGTTCTTTTATTACCCATTTCACGTAATTCTGTTAATTCTGACCTTATTCCCATTTCACGTAGGTCCAGTCTAGATTTTATCCCATCTTTAGTCTTACCTGGTATATTTAACAGAGTACCAATGATGCTATCACAGACATTTTTCTCAACGTGCATTACATCGATACAATGCCTGACTGTCAAAGAACTCCAATAAGGAAGATCCCAAAATATTGACTTCTTCTTGAATGAAGAATTGTCACTCCGTGTGGCCATACTAAATTGTGATTTCTTACCAAATTCATTGACAATGTCTTTTACTCTTGCATAAACAACATCCCTTGGTATAGGTTTAGGTGCACTCCGTTCATCATTCCATCCATTGAATGCTTTGCGCTTCCTACGATACGGATGGAATTTTGAAAGAAACCTTCGATGACCAAGATATACAGTCTTGCCGCCATGTTTTAGTCTTATTGAATCAGTGTTTTCTTCACATATAGGACACGCTTTAGCTCCTTTGACACTATATCTAGACAAATTCCCATATGCTGGAAAGTCATTAACAGTGCAAAACAACATAGCGTGCAAACGAAATGTCTCTCTTGCTGAAGCATCATAGGTCATCACACCTTCAGCCCAAAGTTTCTTTAAGTCATCAATCAAAGGTTCAAGATAAACATCGATATCATTTTTGGGTTGTTTAGGGCCCGATATCAACAACGACAACATAACGTACTTATTTTTCATACACATCTAGGGAGGAAGATTGTATATAACAAGCATGACTGGCCAAGTGCTATGTTGGCTGCTCAATGTCCCGTATGGATTCATCCCATCTGTACAAAGCCCAAGTCTTAGATTCCTATCTTCTTCACCAAATTTGGGGTACAATAGATCAATCTTCTTCCACTGTGGGGAATCAGACGCATGTCGTAGGATCCCATCATTATTTTTCTTAACATCTGCATGCCACCTCAAATTCTTTGCATCTTTTGGATTTGCAAACAAGCATTGAAACCGTGATATTATAGGTAGATACCACAACACCTTGGCAGGAGAACCGGTTTTGGACTCCCCCGAAGTCGTCAATTTATACCTTGACGCACCACATTTTGGACAATCTTTCAAATCTACATAGTCCTTTTGAAATAATACAC
The DNA here is from genome assembly GCA_963693085.1 of Alisma plantago-aquatica. NCBI lineage: Eukaryota > Viridiplantae > Streptophyta > Magnoliopsida > Alismatales > Alismataceae > Alisma > Alisma plantago-aquatica. The sequence continues at coordinate 175,048,983 of OY856411.1, read as the reverse complement.
AATCATTCGGGCATGCGTGTATCTTCTTGGCCTCCATTCCCATTGGGCACAACATTTTCTTTACCTGGTATGTTGAGATTGGCAGCTCGTTTCCTTTAGGAAGCATTTCTTTCAACAAAGTCAACAATGAAGTGAAGCTTTTGTCGCTCCATCTATTGTTAGCTTTCAACTTATACAATCTCAACACAACACTAAGCTTCGTAAACTTAGCACAGCCTGTGTATAACGGTATCTCAGCATCATGCACAATGTTTCTAAAGATAGGAGGTGGATCGGTGTGCTCTACCCTACAACTATCCAGCATCGCATCAATGATGTCTGCTGGAACTGGTTCGTTCACATTTACGTCATCGGAGGCAATTTCTTCTTCCACCCAAGCACTGCTATCGACATCTACTGGTTTCGATTTTGAAATCTCTCCATGCCAGTGCCATTCTGTATAGCCTAGTACAATCCCGTTGCACATGACATGACTTTTGATTTCCTCACCAGTGTTGATTTCAAGTTGTTACCGCAATGCCTACATGGATAGTAGAACCTATCTGTAGGTTTTTTCCTATGTTCCTCGACAAATCTAATAAACTGATCAAGACCAGATATAAACTCTGGGGTGCAACGATTACGAATGGACATCCATGATCTATCCATTCTATGATCAGAGAAAACAAGTACATATTAGGAAACAAGTATATATTAGGAAAAGATTAGGGTATACACTTACATCCTAAGTGTATAATGTGATGTCATTCTTATATATAATAAATGTGTACCACCTATCCCATCCTTGAACACCTAATCTCACTAGTAAGTGTATAATGTGTATTGGGTTTTCAAAAAAATTTCGGCAGCATTTCCCCGCTATTCTCTAAGTACATATGTACTTAGAGAACAAATGGGGAAATGCTGCCGAATTTTTCTCGAAAACCCAATACACATTATACACTTACATCCTAAGTGAGATTAGGTGTTCAAGAACAGTCCCAAATCAGGGACTTTCCAAGATTTACTCCTAATGAGTCAATCTTGGACGGGTTTCTAGGCCAACAAACACATTTGATGTCATTCTTATATATAATAAATGTGTACCACCTATCCCATCCTTGAACACCTAATCTCACTAGTAAGTGTATAATGTGTATTGGGTTTTCGAGAAAATTTCGGCAGCATTTCCCCGCTGTTCTCTAAGTACATATGTACTTAGAGAACAAACGGGGAAATGCTGTCGAAATTTTCTCGAAAACCCAATACACATTATACACTTACATCCTAAGTGAGATTAGGTGTTCAAGAACAGTCCCAAACCGGGGACTATCCAAGATTTACTCCTAATGAGTCAATCTTGGACGAGTTTCTAGGCCAACAAGCACATTTGATGTCATTCTTATATATAATAAATGTGTACCACCTATCCCATCCTTGAACACCTAATCTCACTAGTAAGTGTATAATGTGTATTGGGTTTTCGAGAAAATTTCGGCAGCATTTCCCCGCTGTTCTCTAAGTATATATGTATTTAGAGAACAAACAGGGAAATGCTGCCGAAATTTTCTCAAAAACCCAATACACATTATACACTTACATCCTAAGTGAGATTAGGTGTTCAATAACAGTCCCAAACCGGGGACTATCCAAGATTTACTCCTAATGAGTCAATCTTAGACGTGTTTCTAGGCCAACAAACACAATAATAGATATGTACATGTTAGGGTTTCATCACAATTGATGTTAGGGTTTCATCAATGTTAGGGTTTAATCAAATCAAATTAGGATGCTAGAATGGATTTAAATCAAATTAGGGTTTAAATCAAATCAAACACGGCCGTGGCTGTGTTGGCCTACCACGGCCGTGCTGGGCAGCACGGTCGTGCTGTCCAGAACGGCCGTGCTGCCCAGCACGGCCGTGGTAGGCCATTCTTCTCAGTTCTCAGTGAAAGAAGTGGTGAAACCAAGATTTAGATGCAATATTAGGCAAGCAACAACAACTGACCTCCCAGCAGTGGTGGCGGTGACCGGTGAGCTCCAGGCGACAGGGCAGGCAGGTGCAGCGGTGGCCGGCGAGCTCCAAGCGGTAGGGCAGATAGACCAAGGAGTAGCGGCGTCGGTGGCAAGGAGCAGCGACGTCGGCGAGCGGCGGCAAGGAGGAAGGCGGCGCGGCGGCGAGCTCTAGGCAGCAGGGAAGGCAGACCAAGGAGCAGCAGTGGCTGTGGAGAAGGGGGTGCGGCGGAGAAGGGGGCGCAGAGAAGGGGAAGAAGGCAGCAACAGTGGCGGCGGAGAAGGGGGTGCGCCGGCTGCGCGGCGGCACTGTCGTGGAGGAAGAAGGAGCTTTCGTGGAGGAGAAATCGGCGGCGTGGTCGGGCGACAACAGAGAAGAAAAGGGAAATCGGCTCACAATGAAACAGAAGAAAGGGGAAGAGTCGGGCGATCGCGGGATATTAAGTTCCAAAATAGCGTCGGTTGTTTCAAACAACCGACGCCTAAACCTCTTTAGCGTCGGTTGTTTGAACCAACCGACGTCCAATTGGACGATATTTTTCACGAAATTGTTTGGCGGGAACCACTTTCAGCGTCGGTTATAAAAGGTTAACCGACGCTGAAAGTGACACTTTTCGCACAAATTTTCATCGCGCATAGGCGTCGGTTTCTATCTACATAAGCGACGCTGAAAGTGACACTATTTTTTTTGCTCGAAAATTGGATTTCACAGGCGACTTTAGGCGTCGGTTTGTTATTAACAACCGACGCTGTATTCAAAGCGGTACCCGTGTCTGGCTGGTCTTCGAATATAGACGTCGGTTTGCCTAAATAACCGACGTCTAATAGTATAGGCATCGGTTTTCCTAAAGAACCGACGCCCAGAAAAGCGACACTGAATGCTGTTTCTGTAGTAGTGAGTGAAAAGGGAGAAGCAAACTCCTAGATTTTTTGCTAAAGCTTCTTGGAACACGGAGGAGGGGTTCAAAAGGATGCTGGGAAGTAGGTGGAAGCCATAAGTTGGCTTTTACAAATCTCTTAATGAGCTATGAAAACACATGGTGAAGTGGGAAAAGCAAGCAAGGGAGGAGAAATATAAGAATAAGACCGGGTTATTGAGAAATATAATGATCCTTCAACATATGCTAGTTGACCAACACGATGAGATCACTGATAACTTATGTTTGCAGATGCAAACTGAACTACAACAACTTATATATGAGGAAGAGGAGGGTTGGAGATAGATACCTCACATAAATTGGTTACAAAATGGTGATAAACATACTAGGTTGTACCAAATTTGGATCAATCAATGACACATGAAAAATATTATTACATCTCTCAAAGACGCTACAGGTGCTTGGGTGTTGAATGTTACCGATTTAATGAATTTGGTAGTTTGAAATTTTGAAAAATCACTCACCACCCTGGACAGAGGTAGGGAACTAGATTATTTATCAATCCCTAGAGATTTTATTAGCCTTCAAGAAAGTGAGCTATCCGTGTTGGAAGAAAGACCTTTAGTGAAAGAAATCTGGAAAGTGTTGTACTCAACGAAGTCATACAAGGTGGCATTACCTGATGGTGTTACAACAGATTTCTTGAAACATTATTTCCCACTGTGAGAAGCCCAATTTCAAAGACGATGCGAGATATGCTGATGGGGAGCCCAATTCCAAAGGAGGTATAAAACTCTACCATTATCTCATTCCCAAAGTTGCTAATCCAGAGAGATGTGATCAATTACGCCCAATCTTTCTCAATAATATTATCCTAAAGCTTGCTTCTAAGATCTTAGTTGAAAGGTTGAAAAAGTTCATACTAGGATGGATCTCAGCAGAACAAAGCAACTTTGTAACATGGAGAAGAATTACAGATAACATAGCTTTGGTACAAGAAATCATACATGGAATGAAAAGTATCAAGGGCGCTAAGATGATGGAAATAAAATTTGACTTAACAAAACCCTATGATCAAATGTCTTGGGGTTTTGTCAACGACACTTTGAAATGTGCAGGCTTACAGTTGAAGACTAGAAGATACATTATGAATTCCTTCACAGGAGGAAGCACTTCAATTGTGAGCAATGGTAAGCAATTAAGGAAGTTTAAAGCCAATAGAGGCTTGAGATAGGGAGACCCATTATCTCCTTATCTATGTGTCCTGTATCTTGAAAGACTAAGACAGATGATCTAGGAGAAAGTCCAACTCAAACACTAGAAACTGATCAAATTGGGTAGATCTAGATTGGAGGTAGCCCATGTGTGCTTTGCGAATGATCTGATTATTTTTCACATGCAACCAAGAAGCAAATGAAGTGTATCCTAGAATACTTTAAGAAGTTCAAGAATGCTTCTGGCCAGACAATTTCTATGGCCAAAACTCATATATTCCTTTCTAGAAGAGTCCTAAGACTTACAAGAAAGTGCATATAGTTGTTGTGCCAGTTTCTGGTCACCAGTGATCTGGGTCATTATCAAGGGGTCCCAATCATACATTCACGGCTCACCAAGGTGACTTATTCAGATATCAAGATCAAGATTGAGAATAAGGTGAACACATGGGATGCTAGAAGCTTGTCCTTTTCCAAACGGATTTGTCTTGCAAAGTCTACTCCCTCTACCATACCTACTTATGCTATGAAAACAACAATCCTTCCATTGAGTCTGTGTGACAGAATAGATGGCACTATTAGAAAGTTTATCTGGGGACACAGCTGTTAAGAGAGACCAATCTCTCTGGTTGCTTGGGCCAAGGTGACAAGTACAAAATATAATGGAGGTTTGGGTATTAAATCAATGAGGGAGTGGAACTTATCACTGCTTACAAAACATACGTGGGACTTACCTTCAAATAGGAACTCAATATGGTGGAGGGTGCTGAGGGATCATTTCAACAAGTACATAGAGGCTAAGAAGGTGTTAGTCTCAAGATTAGGCCAGACAACCTTGGACAAAAAACAATTCATTTTGAATAATTCCACAATGAAACCCATCAATGGTGAATCAGTGAATGTGTGGGATGATGAGTGGATCAAACCTCAACTACAACTGAGACTAGAAACAAAACAATTGATTCCATCTGAACTGGAATATATGCAAGTATGTTCCCTAGTCGTGGACTCCCTAGAATGGGATGTAGATTTCCTGATAGATTGATTTGACAATACGAAAATTGACCTTATTCTGAAATCTCTGATTCCATTGAAAGGGAACTATATAGACCTAAGTGTTTGTACCCATTCTTCAAATGGGAGGTTCACATCATGTTCGTCTTATCTGGTATTGATGGATGATAAGGAGATTGTGGTGCCAGCTAAATGGGATAAGGTATGGAAGATGCAGGTGTCAGCTCGAATGAAGATTTTTTCCTGGTTAGCCTTACATCAAGATTTACTCACTAATGAGAAAAGAAGGAGCAGACACATGACCTAGGATAGTCAATGAAGCAGATGTTGGATTGCGATGAAATCAATATTACATGCTCTATGTGATTGTAAAGTGGTGAAAGATGCTTGGAGAGATCTTATACAACTAGGAGGATGACATGCATTATTTGAAGCACCCAACTTAGAGGAGTGGTGTTGGCATTCAATCACCACCATAAGTGAAAGTATCTCTGATGAAGACTTCTGAATAGTCTGTCATTGTATCTGGCGTAGCAGAAATGTTGAAGTCTTTGACGACAGGTCCAAAAGGAGTGCACATCTGATCCCTTACGTGCGGAGAGACATACAATTGAATGAGCATGCTAGGGAAGTGGTTATTGTGGATGATAGAGTTGACATATTTGAAAGGTGGAGTCTGCCCTATTATGGTGAAATCAAGTTCAAAGTAGATACAACAATGAATAGAACTAGCCCAACAGTTGTCGTGGGGGCTCGAAATGATACCGGTGAATGGTTGGGAGGATGGGGGAAACTTGTAGGTACCACAAATACTACTGAACCTGAGTTGGCGGGCATCCTATAAGCTCTGGAACAAGCCAAGTCATAGGGTTGGACTAGAGTTGTCATTGATTTCAATTTCCAAAAGGCGACATCTATGCTTGAAGAAGATGAGTATTTATACCTGCATTATGAACTTTGGGTATCAAATATAAAAACTGTCCTACAGGCGCATATATCAGTTCATTATAGATGCAAGGAAAGTAATCAATTGGTAGATATGCTGGCCAAGATTCATCTAAAGGTAGAACAAAGTTTCATAGTTACAATGAACCTCCTAATGAAGTGTTGGGTGTCCTTAGCGAGAAATATACTGTACTAGGTGGGGTTTCAAGGCCTTTGATTTCTGTAGTGCTTACTACAAATGAATAAATAGAGAGGTGTCATTTAAAAAAAAACACGCAACAACATGACAAGTTCATCATTCAAAATATCAAATTGAGGAGTGATGTCGTAGGACTCATATCGTCCTCAATTTCTTCTTCTTCGAGGGAATGAGAGGATATCTCCCTTCACTTGATCTATTTCTACAAAAAATGAACTACATTGAGACACAAATGTCATAAAATTAGAAAATCTCAACTTAAGCAGATGTCAAAGTGAAATGCACAATCTAAATGCTAAAATAAGATAAAAACGTGACTAGAACTGAGATGAATATGCATTATCAAGAGCCATAGAAAATTTTTGAAGGATTGACATGGATACACGTACACTAATGGAAAGGTGATCAGAAAATTTCAACAAATGCTCAAGGAGTGGCTTCATATACCAAAAAGCTTCTTATCCATTATGATATGTCATCCACAAGCCTATCCATCTTTATCTTTTTCTATATCATATATATGAGTAAAGAGTATATCATCTATTTGGGTGTGGGGAGTAACTGAATTGCCTAATAGTTTCTTTTGTATGACATCTTGGATACTATACGAACAACAACTTTTTTTAATTCAAAAATTAATTTTAATCATAATCAACTGATTTGATCTATTAGGCATTTTGATATCGTGACCGTGTGAGTGTTTTTAATCATATTTTTGAGTTCACACTTCTATGCTTGATTCTATCATCGATAGCATAGTTCCAAAGCAATGAACAAGTGGCTTCCTAGAAGTCATGAACACATGATATAAGTGAGGTAGACAAATTGTCACATCAAATTTTGGCAACATTGCTGGGACAACGTAACACTGGATTTTTCCCTATTGAGATAATTTAGATTTTTTTTGAAATTTATATTGACGTTATAATTCTTGAAGCTTTATTAGTTTCATTTAGTTGTTCTTCTATTTTGTACAAAACAATTTATTATTTCCCATTCTCTTAAATAAATTGAATTTATACTTGTAATATGGGTTCTTATTTTTGCAACACGATAGTTAGTTTCCATATTTTTGAGTTATTTTAAATTAAGTCAAGTGGCTGGCTCAAAAAAGTGTATGATTTTAATTATGCAACTGCTACAATCATGCAATTAGATCCCTCCTCAGTGTGCCTCAACACATAAAAGCATTAGGAATCACCATAACACGTAATTGATTTGCTGAGAAGAACACCATGCCCTATCATTAAATATATGAAGTGGACTACAATCAACATATTCAGGGCCCTTATTTTGAAAATTGATATCTAGGTGAACAATCTACAATCTACAACATTTTGGGGTTTACTCTGAAGAGGCTCATAATGAAATCCACTTCCATGCAAGATGAGTGAAAAAACATCATAATCATATCAAACTACAATAAATATGTTTGTAAGATGATGTATATTAAGATTTTCTTGCACTTGAAGGGCCAAAAAGTTCCTTTTAGACTGACATGGAGGTTTAATGTAGCATCAAAAAAATATAAGCTGATATCTGGATAATAATAAGAAATAATTGACATATATACATAGTTTTGAAACCAGACTGGCAGATAATGGAATCCTATTTGAGCATGAACAATCTGTTACATGTAAGGCCAAAACATCCTATAGGGTAGAATAAGATATGTTACTTGCAGTAAATACGCATGCCCATAATTTAAACTCTCCAATGGACTGAGAGAGGAAGACACACATGGAGTCACTAGACTTGATGAGGCCCCACCATAATTTAGCATTGTAGAAATTGTGCCATATGTATGCAACAATAAGTTAACCTCTATCTATTTTATCAAGGAAAAGATACATGATGAAAATAAACAACCCTCTTCAATTGTATAACTTGTATTTTGATATAAAGATGCAATGCTCCAACAGGTGATTTTCACACCACCACCACATGCTTTTGCTGCTTTCTCTCCAAATTTTGTTCCTATGAAACTCATTGATGAGTTTGGTATGTGCCACTTCATGGAACTAGATCAAATGTTTGAGTCCATAATTTTTTGGCTACTACTAGAGACTAAGCATTATTCATTCTACTCTCTAGTACCCAAAGAACAGAGGATACTTGAATGTTAGGGTTACAAGATAACCAACTAGGTAGTACTAAAGAGAAAGAGCATGCCATATTAGAGGCTAACATATTTTTTACAATCTTGTTTTCCACTTCATTCATATTGTGTGGGATATGGTAGACCTTCTTATAGAGGCCTTTATCAGTGACCTTCCATGCCTTGTAGGCATAGGGCTTAAACTTTAGAGGGGCTTTATCAGGTCTAATGAGGAAATAAATAACCTACTAAGAGTTAGAGAGGATTTAGTAGGATGGCCATTGCTTCTGCTCACATAGTTCCAAAACTTTAAGAACAACTTGTATCTTAGTCTCGAGTGTAGAAGAGGAGATTGTGGATGTTCCCATCCCCAGGAAGAAAATGCCTTCATGATCAACAATGTGAATTTCAATGACTGATCTAAATGCCTACTTCTGATAGGCTGCATCGATAACATATAAACTTCATTTGTAGGTACCGTGTTTGTCATTGCTTCCATGGAGTGCTTCCATTTATAGGGTTTTCAAGAAAGTTCAAAATTGTGGATGTTCATCAATAAATGAAAATCACTTTGGTAGTAGGGGCTTAGTGATGTGTTAATGAATGTATTCTTTTTGACAGTTCCAAATGTTCCAACAAACTAAAACCTAGATATTTGAGAATTAAAGTTGCGATCATGTTAAAAAATTCATAGAGAAATCTACTCATTTTCAAGAAGATTGAAATAATTGTCATTGATGGGTAACATGAGCCAGACTACCTTGCTAGTAGGGTAGTCATGAAGTGCATGCATAGAAGTGTCTCATGCATTTTTGTAAACATGACTGTGTCAGTACATCCATGTGGCACAACATTTTTCAATATTTTTCATCAGTGCGTTATGTTGTAAGAGTCATACAAAAACTTTAAGTCTCTCAGGTAGTCATATTTATGTCCAATTACCTAGAGTGGGGACCTCGTTATCTCTTCATATCCATCTGTATGAAGAGAGAGAAGAAAGTTTCCCTAAGAGCTCAAGGGGCCATGATCAAGCATCATCATCTATAGAGGTATCTGGTGTAGGGATGGTGTCTATGGTTCGTCAAGTGTCCCGAGGAAGATAGTTGTGTATAAATCCCAGTACCATGATCCGTGTACAAGGTCCATGGAACTGACTATTAAGTGTTGAACTTCTCCATAAATATTCCAGTTAGAAGCGTAGTCAATAATGAACCTCCCTCCAATCCACTTGTCCCTCCATACGCTAATCTTGATGCCATTATTGATAATATTATGACATAGTGATGTTATTTTTACAATGTGCCTCTTTATGAAACTCCATGTAGATGAGGAGGGCCTGGAAGCAAAGGAATCTCCTCAAACATATTTTTCCTTCATGCTTTGGGTCAGAGATCACATTTCTCCTCCCACTGCTTGGCACAGTTTCATGTTCTATTTCCTTTCACCTTTCCCTCATGGTACTGCAACACCCATACTTGAAAGGGTTCATTTGGAAAAAACATACATTGTTCAACATGAGGGCATGGTTCTGATCCCACACATCCTTAATGCCAAGACCTCCAACATCCTTACTAGAGGACCCCTTCTTCCAAGATACATGCAAGAGCTTATGGATGTCCCCACAACATGACCAGATAAACCTTCTTGTACGTTTGTTGATGTCAACACAAAGTCACAACAAGAATTTCAATGACTGCATCATATAAGTGGGGAGTCTTGCAAGGTGGATTTCACCAGTGTGATCCGACTGGACAAGGAAAGGTGGCACATGGTCCAAGTATTCAGTCATTTCTGGATGGGCGAGATAATGCGGCCATGTGTGCACTTGTTTATACGATGATGAAGAATGGGTACCCTAATGTATATATTGAGGTCTTTTATCTAGCTAAATCCTAGTTTTCTTTTGATAGAGTGCATTTCTGGGCATGTTGTGTCATGGGAAAAATAACACTATGATTTCTCCTTAGAAACTAATTGTACTGAAGCCATCAAAAATCCATCATGTATGCCTGTAATGACTTTTGCTTACACTGTAGGGGCCTCACTTATAAGTAGGATATCATTAAAAAATAATACATGGGACATCTTGGTTGCACCTCTAGAAAGAGTCATTGGTTTCCTTCACATGCTATAGAAACATTGGTAATGGCTTGACTAAGTCTCTCCATGCACATCATGAAGATGTATAGGTTGATCATATTTCCTTTCCACACACGTTGAGATTCCTTGAAATCTAGGAGTGGGTCTCCTTCCCAAAGGATGGAAGTCGAGCCCTATGTAATAGTCTGCATGATAAGCCTTCAAAGTTTATTAGGTATTCTAGTCTGTATGAGAGTGTCATGAATGAAGTTCCAGTTCATTCTATTGAATGCCTTAGAAAGGTCCATTTTGATGGACATAATTTTCTTCTTAGTTGCATGGTTACTCATGGAATGTATAACCTCTTGGAAAAGCAATATTTTATCATTGATGCATTTCGAGGTATGAAGTTGGGTTGGGTCGGTCGATCCAACTATTAAGGAAAGGCAACACATTCGACAATCACCTTGGTAATGACCCACTTATGGTATAGAATATCATGTTGTTTGGATGGCTAACCATAAGGATACATAGTTGATCCAACCCTATTCTAGGGCTATATCTTATGTCATTTTGTACCTTTATCACATTCAAATGCATTATAATTACATGTTATTATCCCCAATATGATTATCCTTGCAAATATGCTTATGGATGTTCTTTGCACTATTTTTTAGGTAATTGGACCATGCTTAGATGGAAGAGAGAGAGAGGGAGTTCTAGGGTTCCCCCACTCAAGGAGGGACCCAAAGAAGGCCCCAAAGTCTCCCTCAACCTACCTCCAGTGGCCAAGAATCATCCCCGAGCAAAGACATCCGAAATTGACAAAGTAAGAAGCAAAATCAAGAAGTCAAGCCTCACCACGACCGTGGGTTTATTGCCAAGTTCCAATAGGTTGCAACAGGGAATTCCTTAGATCGCCCACGACCGTGGCCTCCCAGCCATGACCGTGGCCAGTGAAGACAACACGACCGTGACCATCAACACGATCGTGGTCAGGAGAAGAGAACACGGCCGTGGCACCCTGCCACGGTCGTGGGAATTAATTGCGAAAAGTCAGTCACCAACAGGGAATTTGCCTCCCAACCACGATCGTGGCCAAGTCGCCATGACCGTGGCCGATGCTGATCAAGATGCCCGTGGCCCCTCCCCACGGTCAGCTCCAACTCCTCCAAAACGGCCATGCTACCCAACACGGCCGTGGTGCATGCTACCCACCACGACCGTGGCTCTCCACCACGGTCGTGGCCACCACCATCTCACCACTTCCTTCACCCCAAGACCATGTTCACCCCCCACGGTCATCCCCCACTACCCTCACCACGGCCGTGGCACCCCCACCACGACCGTGGTGATCACCTACCCTATACAACTTTTCACTATTTTTCCTATTTTGCCCCCACTTAGCCCTAGCTCCTATATAAGCACTAGTTGCTTCTAGGGCTCGAGGGAGAGCACTTCCTAGCTGCCCCCAGCTGCTCCCTTGCCTCCATTACTCCCATCCACCTACTTTCCTTGCATTTAATCCCATTTCCACCCACTTTCCACTCATTTCCACCATAGAAACCTAGTTTCTCTAGGTTTCTATCCATCCATTCCACCATTTCCATGCTCTTGGGCACCATTGGAGAAGGAGGCTTGTGGCTGGCGTCAAGGAGGTGAAGAAGTCAAGCTTCATCAAGCATCCATGGCGTTTCCTACTCTCTTTCCCTTCTCCTTTGTTTCTTTTTTGATCATGTATAGCTAAGCCCCCCTTGGGTAGGATGTTTGGGGAAAAAATGTGACTTTGATACCATGTTGGGGGAATATAATTTGTAATGAACATATTTCACTTCTATGATGATTGCCTTTGCTTGTATCTCATTTCCCATTACTTGTGCATGTGATTGTTGTTTAGTTACATTAATTGCTTGCCTTGTGGTGCTTGAAGACATTTGCCTCTAGGGTGTTGGTTTCTATGTAGCTATCATAGGATTGGATCCTAGGTCCTTAATTCGGATCCCTAGCTAGCCCCCTATCTTCCTACATAATCACCTTCTTCCTACATTCAAATGTGAGTTCTAAGTGACTAGTATAAGTGTGATTAGTGCAATTGCCTAGGATTTCCTAAAGGCTGAGGTGGCTAGTGGCATGATGTCAAATATCCTCATCTCTACTCCCATCCTTACACTTGGTCCTAAATTGGCTAATACCATTTATCCTAGAGACCTAGACTTGGTGAGTCCTATGAGAATTACACCTAGCCCTAGTTCTCCAACTAGTAGCATAGGGTACATCCCCATAGCACCCACCTTGTTGTTTGGTTTGGTAGTCTAGAATGAAATATGCTAATTGCTTGTTATGGTGACATCCCCCAATTAATGTCAAGGTCACATTCCCAAACGGCCCACCTCCTTCATCAAATTTCTTAAAAGCTTAATTGCTCTATTTTCTTGTTAATTCTAGTATAGCTCAATTGCTTTAGTTAACTTAGTTAATTGCCTAGTTTTGCTAGCTAAGTGTTAATTTAGGTCTTTGATCTTGATTAGTGGTTAACTTAGGCTCTCAATTGCTAGTTGCTTGCTTAGTCTAGTATAGTTTGTTCTTGCTCTTGTTTAGATAGTTTGTTGACTTAAATTGCTAATTTAGTCTTTTGATAACTTAGTTTCATATTGCTTTTCCTACTCGCTCTCTTAGCTTAATCAACAACCAATCAACCTCAAAACCCTAAAAAACTTAATCTCCACAATAGGAACGTAGCTCACACCTTCTAACTCTAGCGCCCCCTCTATCTCCGTGGTTCGACCCCACATCTTGCCTTTGATCTATACTACAACAATACCCAATACGCTTGCGGGTGAATTATTTTAGTTTTAGTGATAGACTCGATCTAGGACCATACAAATTTTGAAAGCATAATATCCCACATCCCATGCGCTCCGACCTTGTGGGGTGTAAAAGCACCACTAGCGGGGATGCACCAAACTTTCTGGCACCGTTGCCGTGGATAGAGGCGCTCGGCCTAGTTAGATAGTGTAGCTTAGCCTTTCCTTTTTCCCTCACCATTGCTATTATTTATCCTTTGTGTTACTCTTGCATATTGGTTTGCTAACTTGGCTCCTTGTTGTTTGTTTGTGACTTGCGCAGGTGACAGCTGTGCATGCATAACACGCGTTTGACTTGCACCGACTTGGTGGTTTACGTCCCCGAGATTGAGAGAAGAAGGCGTCAAGCTCGCCACAACCTACATCGAGAGGCCGAGATGGCTGAGAACAACCCACCACCGGATGTTCCACCTCCACCGCCGCATCGCCCGCTTCACGAGTACTTCACACCGGGGAACTACAACTCCCCCATCGCCACTCTAGTTGACAAAATGCCAGGTCAACAGTTCTCCATCCCGTCGGCACTCTTGGGGCTTCTCCCTACATACTTCGGTATGGAGAACGAGAACCCCTACCACCACATAGACGCGTTCCTTGAAATGTGCTCTACCTTCCGCACACCAGCTGCCATCGATGACTCAATCAGGAGGACACTCTTTCCCTTCTCTCTCAAAGAGAAGGCCATGGAGTGGTACGTTTTGAGGTTAGAGTTGGTCACTTGGAATGAGGTGAAGAACGAGTTTCTCAAGAAGTTCTTCCCCATCACTAAGTTATCCTACATGAGAAGGTGCATCACATCGTTCGCCCAGAAAGAGAACGAGCCCTTCCATGAGGCGTGGGAGAGGTTTCAAAAGTTGCTTCATGACTGCCCTCATCACGAGGTTCCTCTTTGGCAGCTAGTGCAGGCCTTCTACACTGGGCTTGAGGAGCAAAGCCAAAACAACTTCGATTCTTCTTGCGGGGGCACGTTCATGGCAAAGCCGCCCGAAGAATCATGGCCACTGTTTGAGCATCTCGCCGAGAATTCTCGCCACCGAGCTTCCACTAAAGGGGGGTATTGCGGCTGGAACTACACTCCTCCACCCTCCTCCGTGGCTCCCGCACGCAATACTACCGACCCCGATATGATGACAATGATGACCGAGATGATGGAGTGGATGAAGAATCAAGCTGGTGGCTCTTCTAGCCAGCCGACAAGGGTGGTTGATACTGTAGACGAGGAGGTCAACGCTCTACATTCCTTTGGTGGCCGCAACAACCAGGGCCCGATGTCCAGCTCCTACACTCCCGGGTGGAGGAACCACCCCAACTTCTCCTGGAAACAATAGAACGAGGATGGGCAAGGACAGGGGCAACAAAAGCCATGCTACAATTCAAAGTTCGAAGAGGAAGTACTTGGAAGATTGAGGAATCTAGATGAGGTAAAGAGAGAAGTGTATTTTCAAGGACAAAACATCAGCCGTCTTGAGCAAAGGCTCGATCAAATTTCTCTCTCACTTGCTCTTCGTGAAGAGGGGAGATTGCCATCTCAACCTATGACAAATCCTAACAGCGATGGTAGTTATGTGAATGACACCCAAGCCACATACATCCCACCACGTGGCCAAGCAAACTCACTTCCACAATACCAAGGACCACCGCACCCATATGCTCCTCCATCTCACCAACCCCCACTAAATTACCAATACCCACCACCACCTCCACATACTTACCAACCTCCACCTCCACCACAACCAACTTGCATACTCCAAAATCCTAATTCCACCCAGCAAAGACCACCACCACCTCCGTCCTCACAAGCTCCCCCTTCTTTGCATAAACAAGTGAGTATGGTCTCTGCCATATGGGGAGAAGAAGCTGCTCAAGGTTGCGGAAAAAGGGAAAAGAAAGTGACTGAGGTTGGGGGTAACATCCCGATACTAGAGGAATCTAGCGAAGATAAAGAATTCTCCGAAGGATTTGCCGCTCAAGCACCACCAGAGAATGCTAAGTGCACCCAGATTGCTACTGCACCAGACACGAAGGTAGAGGCACTCTCATTGGTTCCACCCGTACTCGGGGATACAAAAATTGCAATAGATATAGCTCAGCCGACTGTTGGTGATGGTGTCACGTCTGTTGTTTCACATACCATGGACATAGCAGCGCTTGAAGCCATATCCTTATGGGAACCAAGACCTTTACATGAGATGAGCATCACCATCACCCCTTCGCAAGTTCCAACAAGTACAGTGGAGATATTTGATGAAGACGGAAAGCAATCCCATGGAGGTTCGACTCTCAAAAAAAGGGGCGGAAATGTCATGAATCTCCTAGGAAACTTGAAGCGGGGAACAATAGGCATCACATCACTCTTTTCATTGATGAAGGACATATGCATGGGAAGGAGAAAGTTAGTGCTACTGCCGACCGAGGAGATTTTTGCCTCAAAATATGTGAACTTCATCTATGACAATAGCTTCCCAGAGAAGAGAGGTGATCCGGGAGTGCCTCTGATTTCTTGCTACATTGGTACACAACCCAAGCACGTTCTCATTGACTTAGGTGCAGGGACAAGCCTCATGCCATGGAGCATGTACCTATGACTTGGCCTAAACAAAATGAAACCAGTGGAGTGTGCCATTATCTTGGGTGATGGAACCAAGCAGAAGCCATTGGGAATCATGCAGAACACAATAGTGTCGATGGATGAAAGAGTGAACATTGCCTATGTGACCGATTTCCTGATAGTGGACACCGCACCTATTGATGGAGAAGAGTACCTCATATTGGGTAGACCTTTCCTATCCACTTTGGGAGCTGAAATCAATATCCGCACAGGCACGCTAACAATTACTTATAAGAGGAAAAAGTTTGACTTCTTCATGTTCATAAAAGAAGAGAGGGACAAGCTGGCCAATGAAGACTTCGGTGAGAGTTTGTGCTATTGTGACCCTCTGGAGCTGTGGAGATCGAGCCCATACTTCTATTCCATGTACACTCCTTGGGACAAAGCACACGTCATTAGAGCGCTTGACAGGATCACCGTAGAAGAGAAGAAGGGCACCGTGGGTGTCAATACATGAAAAAAGAGAGCAACAAGCCCGACTGAAGGCTATAAATTTAGCGCTAGTGGGAGGAAACCCACGTGGTTTGAGATTCTCGAACCTTGTTTTACCATACTTTCTTTTGGTTTCCAAGAAACACACACACACACACACACTATACTTGATAGTTTTTCTATTTGTGAATCATTTTAGCACAGGCACAAGAAATAAAAGATGATGCTAAAGGGTTTAGCCAAGGCGGAGGTCAAAGTGGAAGAGGAGATTGAAAATCAATATAGGAGCTACAGGAAGAAGGCCAGAACGACCGGGCTGCTCAGCACGGCCGTGATGGCCCTGTCCTACTCACCTAAAGTTACATTGACCACTCCAGCTCTCGTCGGTTGCCTTTCGCAACCCTAAGCATTTTTACCCTACTAGTCTAAACTTATATTTCATGATGAGGACATCATGACTTAAAAGTTTGGTGTGGTAGGGCGGTAAGCCTTCTTTCTCCACATTTTTTTCTCTATGTGCCTTGTGCTAAATTTTTGCAAGATGATCAAACAGTTTGACTGACATTCCATACTCAATTACCCTGACCTGGTGTGTCTGCTTGCATCTTTTCCTGACATGTAGTTGATTTCTGTATTTTTTAGTAATTTTTCAAAAAAGTTGCATGTTTTAGCTAGGATTTACTTGCTTTTTACCTAAAATGGTGTTTGAATGTGATTTAGTGCAAATTGGAACCATTTTGGCCAATTTTTCCCAGACTTGAATATTTTTGCTCTGATAGGATGTTTTGACTTAATCTCCAATGTTTGAAATGAAAAGGTTTACTCTTGTGACAAATGCATGCTACATTCTTAGACCTTATTGATATATGGTCTTGTTTGTGACTTTTTACATGTGAACCACATCTCTTAAGTCTGTGAATGCTTTGGTTGAATCATGAATTGAGCAAGCGACAAACGCTTAAAGCCAATGGAATCACTTGGTAGAAATATGAATATTGTGTTAATTCTATCATGTGGTGTGATATTACTTGGTGAAGTGTTGAATTAGCTTTCATGCAGGGAATTGTATGTTGAAAACTACACTGATGACCCCTCTTTGACCCGACCACTCTTTCATCATCTTCATACCTCTCCACCTCATAAAAAGATGCCAAAGTGCACATATTAGCCGTGGCCACTTCCAAAAGTTTGGGGTGGCCACATCTTTATCTCCCCGCTTCACTCTATCCAACATGTGCCCTACCTACACCAAGGGCAAAGAAAAAGAAGAAAAGCAAAAATAAAATAAAAGGATACTCCTATTTAAGAGCATTCAAATAAAGAAAAGAAGAGTGTGTAAAAGCACTCCAAATCTTACCGCTACCCTTTCTTCTTCTTTTATACCCATCGAGCTAGAAAACATCAAATCTAGCTCACTTTACCCTTTCTAAAACCAAGTGGATCATCTAGTGTGGCTGGAAGCATAAGACCGAATGCATGAAAGTGAAACAACACTCCTAGTCACCTTTGATTAACACCAACATGAAACGGTTTACCCAGAATAACATAAAGGACATATGGACAACTTGTGTTTCTATGCTTTATATTTGAAGTTTGTATGCTCAATGCTCAGTTCATGATTGGATTGTGAAAGAAAGAGAGGAGAGATGTGAGACACATGCACTTAGTCACCTCCATGACCATATATTCAATAATTTTTTGCTGCTTTGCATTTGTCATGTGTGTTTGTTGAAAAGAATGGAAAAGAGAGATTAAGTTGGAGCATACTTGAGGACAAGTATGTTTCAAGTTTGGGGTGGTGATCCAACCCTATTATAGGGCTGTATCTTGTGTCATTTTGTACCTTTATCACATTCAAATGCATTATAATTACATGTTATTCTCCCCAATATGATTATCCTTGCAAATATGCTTATGGATGTTCTTTGCACTATTTTTCAGGTACTTGGACCATGCTTAGATGGAAGAGAGAGAGGGAGTTCTAGGGTTCCCCCACTCAAGGAGGGACCCAAAGAAGGCCCCAAAGTCTCCCTCAACATACCTCCAGTGGCCAAGAATCATCTCTGAGCAAAGACATCCAAAATTGACAAAGTAAGAAGCAAAATCAAGAAGTCAAGCCTCACCACGGCCGTGGCCCCAATGCCACGGTCGTGGGTTTATTTCCAAGTTCCAATAGGTTGCAATAGGGAATTCCTTAGACTTCCCACGACTGTGGCCTCCCAGCCACGATCGTGGCCAGAGAAGACAACACGACTGTGGCCATCAGCACGGTCGTGGTCAGGAGAAGAGAACACAGCCGTGGCACCCTGCCACAGTCGTGGGAATTAATTGTGAAAAGTCAGTCGCTAATAGGGAATTTTCCTCCCAGCCATGACCGTGGCCAAGTCACCATGACCGTGGCCGATGCTGATCAAGACACCCGTGGCCCCTCCCTACAGTCAGTTCCAACTCCTCCAAAACGACCGTGCTACCCAACACGGCCGTGGTGCATGCTACCCACCATGACCGTGGCACTCCGCCACGACCGTGGCCACCACCATCTCACCACTTCCTTCACCCCACGACTGTGTTCACCCCCCACTGTCGTCCCCCACTACCCTCACCACGTCCGTGGCACACCCACCACGACCGTGGTAATCACCTACCCTATACAACTTTTCACTATTTTTCCTGTTTTGCCCCCACTTAGCCCTAGCTCCTATATAAGCATGCTCCCTTGCCTCCATTACTCCCATCCACCTACTTTCCTTGCATTTAATCCCATTTCCACCCACTTTCCACTCATTTCCACCATAGAAACCTAGTTTCTCTAGGTTTCTATCCATCCATTCCACCATTTCCATGCTCTTGGGCACCATTGGAGGAGGAGGCTCTTGGCTGGCAGCAAGGAGGTGAAGAAGTCAAGCTTCATCAAGCATCCATGGCGTTTCCTACTCTCTTTCCCTTCTCCTTTGTTTCTATTTTGATCATGTATAGCTAAGCCCCCCTTGGGTGGGCTGTTTGGGGCAAAAATGTGACTTTGATACCATGTTGGGGGAATATAATTTGTAATGAATATATTTCAATTCTATGATGATTGCCTTTTCTTGTATCTCATTTCCCATTACTTGTGCATGTGATTGTTGTTTAGTTACATTAATTGCTTGCCTTGTGGTGCTTGAAGACATTTGCCTCTAGGGTGTTGGTTTCTATGTAGCTATCATAGGATTGGCTCCTAGGTCCTTAATTCAGATCCCTAGCTAGCCCCCTATCTTCCTACATAATCACCTTCTTCCTACATGCAAATGTGAGTTCTAAGTGACTAGTATAAGTGTGATTAGTGCAATTGCCTAGGATTTCCTAAAGGCTGAGGTGGCTAGTGGCATGAGGTCAAATATCCTCATCTCTACTCCCATCCTTACCCTTGGTCCTCAATTGACTAATACCACTTATCCTGGAGACCTAGACTTGGTGAGTCCTATGAGAACTACACCTAGCCCTAGTTCTCCAACTAGTAGCATAGGGTACATCCCCATAGAACCCACCTTGTTGTTTGGTTTGGTAGTCTAGAATGAAATATGCTAATTGCTTGTTATGGTGACATTCCCCAATTAATGTCAAGGTCACATTCCCAAACGGCCCACCTCCTTCATCTAATTTCTTAAAAGCTTAATTGATCTGTTTGCTTGTTAATGCTAGTATAGCTCAATTGCTTTAGTTAACTTAGTTAATTGCCTAGTTTTGCTAGCTAAGTGTTAATTTAGGTCTTTGATCTTGATTAGTGGTTAACTTAGGCTCTCAATTGCTATTTGCTTGCTTAGTCTAGTATAGTTTGTTCTTGCTCTTGTTTAGATAGTTTGTTGACTTAAATTGCTAATTTAGTCTTTTGATAACTTATTTTCATATTGCTTTTCCTACTCGCTCTCTTAGCTTAATCAACAACCAATCAACCTTAAAAACCTAAAAACCTTAATCTCTGCAATAGGAATGTAGCTCATGCCTTCTAACTCTAGCGCCCCCTCTATCTCCATGGTTCGACCCCACATCTTGCCTTTGATCTATACTACAACAGTACCCCGTACGCTTGTGGGCGAATTGTTTTAGTTTTAGTGATAGACTCGATCTGGGACCATACAAATTTCGAAAGCATAATCTCCCACATCCCATGCGCTCCGACCTCGTGGGGTGTAAAAGCACCACTAGAGGGGACACACCAATAGTCATATAAAATCATTCACCTTGCAGATTTTACAAATGAAAAATAGATCCTATTCTAAAATCACACCTTCTACATGCAAATCTAGTTGGAAGGAGGCAAATCCTATTTTTTATTGAGCACAACTGGCATTTTCTATAGTGAACTTAACACATATTAAATTATCCATAAAAGAAGGTAATCCACCGCCAACTTCCTGGTTGGGCATATCCAAAAGTCCCCATACAGGAACAACCACATTTTGAGCCTTGTGTCACAGACCCACACACATCTGTTGTACTTCGTTTAATCATAAGGGAGTTGTTTTAGATCTTATGTAATGGATTGTGGGGCCCAAATTCCCCTTTAGATGCCACAACCAACCAATCACATGATGAATCATGAAGCTATTTGTATTAATGTCCCATACTTCCTTATATCACTTCACCAAGAGATTCTAAGAGTTGCCATGGTCATATGGATGATCGTAAAAGGACTTATCCCCTACAGTCTTGGTGTTTATAGTATTTGTTCAAGAATGAAAAAGAATCTAAGATGAAGGTGAAGGGTGGGTGGTATGTAATCCATTCCACCCACACCTATTTGCTTTTAAATTCCTATATTTAACTATGATTGTTAGATTTCATACATGAACTTTTTACCTGCCATCTGTATGCATTTATCTTAAAATATTTTGAATTTCACTTATTATTTCATTGTTTAATTGAAGCCATTATTAGTCCTCTCACTTATTATTAATGGTGCATCATTGCATCAGAGTTTTCATGCAAACCCCCTTGTTTGAAGCAAATTCACATATTAACTATTTTTATTATTGCCAATGAATGTTAGCGCTACACCACTTGAAAGATGGTTGCTGTTAGAGGAACTAATAGGGATTATAAATGAGGTTCCTTCCACCATTAGTGGAACATATCCATGGAATTGCCACATGTTCCCTTATCGTGTTATTATTTGGGTATAGAAAATTTATATGAATAAAAAAAACAATCCAAAGCCTCTTCTAAACCTATCCGACTTCTTACAACCATCCATTAAAATATACACAAGTTGTGCCAATCCCTAAGATTGGAGTGGAACCCCTCTCTCCTACACTATTTTCTTCTATCCTCTCTATGTAATAGATGCATACCACCAAAAATAGAAAATTTTAAAGATGAAAATATGCATAAACAAGCAAATCTTGTTGATCACTGTTGAAGAAAAAAAAGCAATCTTAGGTTAAGTGAAGGAGAGGTATGCATCTTCCCTCCATACCCTCATTCTCTCATTTTTTTCACCTAGGTGGGCGTTACATGTTCCATTTGATATCCATCTGACATACCCTAGATTAAGTGCATACTTGTGACTTTGTGGGAAGTGCATGCTTTTGAGTTTGTAGGATTCATTATTTTTTCATGAAGTCTTTAGACATGTGTGCTTGTGGTAATTGTGGTGAAGAAGTAGTTGTGTGGAGTGAATTCAGGATTAAGGACTTGGATATTCATCCTTATTGATCTCCAAAGGTTGGTAGCTTGGTGGTATTATAGATAGGGATCCAAATGTGATTTAATAGCTTGACTGTATTGGAGGTAGGGATCCAAATGTGATGAAAATGTGAGGAGTTTCATTATTTGTGTATAGTGTTTTTATTTTGTGTTACCCAAGTACGATCTATGTTCAAGCTTGAGATTGCTTGATGAATGTCCATTCATCATGATTTTTATTGCATATCTCATTTACTTAGGCATGTTTTGTTTCACTCAGGGTTTTACTTCAGTTACTCATTTATCTAGCTTTCTCCATCCTTTCACTAATATTAATTTTTTAATTGTAGGAATGTAAAGATAAATTCCAAAAAATCAATTTTAAAAAAATTAAATCAACCTACTAACTACTTAATTAGGAAAATAACCATGTAAAAAAAATATCTATATTTCACACTAAACTCCAAATTGATTGATTTACAAGTTTATTTTTTACATAAAAATTAAAATATGCAATTCTAAAAAGAATCTATAGACCATACTACATTAGCCTAATGGCTAACACTTGTAGCATACTGGCTAGTTTATTTTGCAGATTCCCATAAAGCAACAACTAGAAGCCAATTGGTTAACATTGTTAGCCAACTGACTACTGCAGTTTTTAGCATGAAAATAGTGTCTTCAAATTTCCCTATTTCCTTTGATTCAATAAAAAAAAATCCTCCACTACATATGTAAACACTAAGGCAACTAACACATGGTTATTATTAAGACTATTACTTGGGTGTAGATCTGAAGACAAACATAGAAGGCTCTACATGGAGGCATGAACTACTGGAGATGTGGCTAGAAGATGTCAACATTCATTTAGACAATGGTTTTTCACTCCATGGATATCGTCCTACATGAATCTATGCCATCTGTGAAACTCTCCTCTCTCTTTTATAGTAGACAATAGAACATTTACTAGGTTGTGGAGATTAACCACACTACTTGAATATTTCTATTTTATACCACATCTTGGATATTGTATGAACAATTACTTTGTATCAATTGAGTCTTTCATTTCAATCATAATTGACATATCACTAGTTCCTTTGATCCATTGGGTATTCTAATATCATGAACATGTAGGAATTCCTAATAATATTGTCGAATTTCCATTTCTAGATTTGATGCTACCATAAATATATTGTCCTAGAGTAGTGAACAAGTGACCTTTGGAACATCACAAACATGTGATAAGAGTGACAATTTCCAATTAACATATGTGAATAAAATATTGTCGCTTTGTAATATAGACAATATTAAATTTCCATTTCTAGGTTTGATGCCACCATAGATACTATTGATTTATCATGTGCATTTCAATATGTATTCTCACTTGTTTTGAGTATAGTGGGAGAAAGTAATTCATTAAGGTAGTGGAAATGATACTTATCATCCTAGTATCCTTATCCAATTACATCTCTCATTTTCTTAAGAAACTTTAGATTGTCCATTAGTTCTATTCAACCAAATTATCAACTATACTATCCTTGTTAATCATCTGTCTCAATTAACCTAACATCTAAAATACTATTAAAAAGTTATCTCTTGGTATTCAACCATTAAATTTTATTTTATATGTCCCATCCTCTTGCAGTTGAGTTTGTCATACTACTATTGAGGTCAAAAACAAAGATTTATAACCTATTGAATTTTAGGTATACAAATTGTCACATCATTCTTCTTTCAGGAAGACTCCCTTTTCATTCACCTCTTGCATTAGGCTTTACCTCTTAAGTTTAGAGATTTTATATGAGGTCTTTAAATTGGAATTTATGGAGGTTAGAAGATCATATTTTGACTTCCACTTTATTCTCAAACCAATTAGTGAAAAACTAGAGTATTTTCCAACTTTCTCCTTTGACTCAACATGCTTGGCGAGAGTACCAAGGCCACCATTTATGCAGCATAATAATCATTGAATCCTTGAGTTCCTCTGTCCCTTCATGAGTGATGAAAAGATTCTTCTATATTTAACTTTCATTTGGTTCCATTTAGCTTTTATGTTATTTTTTAGGTTTTTGATATTTTTCTGAACTTCCTTTGTAGGTTTATAGTTTTATCTCTCCTTACCAACACATCCTAGGGGTCTCGCTACCCTTTAGTGGGAGAGATTCGAGAGAGGGATGCCTCTTGAGAGGTGCGAGGAAATGCCCCGACCTGAAATGGATTCTGGACATGTTTAAAACCTAGACAAATCATCCTAGATTGTTCATACCATGGTCAACCACCTTGATCGACCTAATAATTGACCTCTACTGAAAGACATCTTATAACCGAGCTTCACCGATCAAGCATCTACTGGTCTACATATCCTTGTCAAGCTCTATTGATTGAGATCCATTGACCAAGGCTCATAATCGACCACTCGATCGACCTCCCTAACTCAAGATCCATTATCAATCACTTGTATCAACCATTCAAATCGATCAGGGTAGTAGATCCTTGATTGACCACCACAACTTGATCATAATTGATCAACTATTCTGCCAAAGTATACATCCTAAAACTGACAAACGACCTCTGAAGCCACCACCTATTGAGCTATGCCAACGATGACCATTAATCGATCGAGTTGAATATTGACCACCTTGGTCAACCACTCAGCACTTGATCATGTACATGATCAACCTCAATAGTTTGACAAGATCTAATTCCTCAAGAAACCCGTGAATTTCAATCAACATGATCAAACTAAACTAGAGACCTAACAACCTTCAAGTCAATAGTCAAAGCTTGATATTAATGCTCGACTACAACTGCTCGAGGAAGAATCCAACTATCTATAATGTAACAATCACTAGCAGAATCATGGGAGGGGTATAATGAACTCCTCTACAAGTGTCCACATTATGATATTTCTAAAAATTTTCTCATTCAGTTCCTCTATAGAGGTATGGGTGATGATATTAAAAGGTTTCCAGATTCCTCATCTATAGGAAACTTCATGCTCCAAAGATAGTGCCTATAAAGTAGTGACTCTTGGATCTAAGAATCAAGCCAACTAGGACAGATATATAAGAAAGGGAATGCTGAAAGTGATTATGGTAGAAGGTCGCTCTAAATTAAAATCTTTTAGTGAATCCTTGAAGCAACTAGAACTCAAGTAGGAAAATTTTGAGACATCTTTCAATGCCTATGAAAGGTGAAGCTAACCACAACAACAATAGGTGAAAGCAACAACACAATTCAGTGAAGCATGTAAGAGTACTGATCATTCTACTTTTCTTGTCAAATTATTTATGACGTGGTGATGAGTAACTTAATGCCTCAAGTAGATAAGAATCAGATAGAGGATCTAGAATCCATCCATGGTAACCCATGATAAGGGTATAAAACTACAAATCAAAATAAAAATCATCCTATGTTACAATATGAAAATATTGTATGTGCAAAAAGTCTTCAGTAACTTACACATGTAGAAATCAAGTTCGTCATGCTCGAGGATTTAACCAATAAAATAACTTCATAAACCAAAGAAACTATTGAGGTAACTTCCAAAATAGGGCCTACAATCAGTGTCAGAATCCTAACTAGGACCCACAATAACAACAACAACAAATATGCTGGCTAATGTTCCTTCATTGGATCAAGATAAACTTGCAATTGAGAAGATACTATAGTCACATCATGCTATGATTGCAAATCAACAAGATCACTAGAAGGCAATTTACTCTCAAATTGCCAACTCTAATATAACCTTTGACTCATACAAGAGCTTTTGTAGGCCAACCAAAAAATAAAGTTAAGAACCTAGAACAACTGAAGGTTATTGCTACACGTTCAAGAAGATTCTTTCAAAATTCACCCCCCAAAACTTCAGTGATTGACATAGATGAAGATGATTATGTAATTGTACAAGATTCAACAATACCAATTGTATAAGAAGTAGAAACACAAAATGCAGAAGAGCAAGATACAACAGTGATCGACAACACCAAAAAAATCAATTCGAAAGAACCAATGACTACAAAAGATAGTACAACCAAGGAAGATGCTCCAATCTATAAGCCTTGTCCTTCATACCAGTCCCATCTAAATCATATACTGCTACTCACATGCTTTATGAAATTCAAGGAGGCCATGAAGAATCTTTCATGTAGACATTCCTTTCTTGGACTCCCTGGTAGACATAACGACATGGTCGAAATACCTGAAGATGATCCTCACAAGGAAATACTTGACTAAGGAGTATGAAATGGTCAATCTTTCCTGAACAATGTCTGATATAATAATGAACAAAATGATAAATAAGAAAAAGGATCCATTCTCTTTTGGGATCACATGCTACACTATTAACTCTACATGCAAGAAAGGATTAGTTGACATTAGAGCCAATATCTCTGTTATGCCCTATAGACTTTGTAAGAGACTAGCTTCCATAGAGTTACTACAAATTGACATGACAATACAACTCATAGATTCTTCAATGACTGTTCTATTGGGTATCATCAAACATGTTCCTGTCAAGGTACTAAAGGACTCTTATGTCCCATGCAAATTCATTGTCATGGACATAAAGGAGGATCTCGAATTTCCTCTTATTTTTAACAAAACATTCTATCCACAACAAGAACATTACTTGATGTCAAGGAAGGAATCATACTTCTAAGGTTAGAAAAAGGAACCATCAGATCTAGGGTTTTTAATAGCATAAAGGTTCCAAGTAGGATGAAGAATTTTTTCTGTTAGATTGCATAGAAAAGATGTCACTTCTAAAACAGGAAGATCTAGTGCGTAAATGACCCTGTAGATATTGCAACTGCTGATCTCGAGGCTAGTGAGTCTACTGAAGAGTAGGTGAAACATTACACACTCCACCTAGATTCAACTAAAAAAGACCCACAAACCAAATTTGAAGAACTAAATTATCTTTATATTGTCAAGTAACTAAACTGAAGCACCAAAGGCCCAATATATGAAACCCTTACCAAAAGGATTAAAGTATGCCTTCTTTGATGACTTGAAGTTCTTCCCAGTAAAATTAACTACAATTAGACAACTAAGCAGGAAGACAATCTATTATCTAAAGTAAGGAAAATGCCAAAGGTTATAGATTATAAGATGAGTGATCTCACAACAATGAGTTAAGAGACATGCATACAAAAAATTCTTATGGTGGAAGATTTCAAACCATCTATACAATACCAGCCCAAAATGAACCCAAATATGAAAGAAGTGGTTTTCCACAAAGTCATAAAGTTTCTCACGTCTGACATTATTTACCCCATATGTAAATCACCATGGGTGAGCCCTATCCAAGTCGTTATGAATTAATAAGGAAACATAATGGTACATGATGAGAAAGATGAATTGTTCCCCACTCATAGTGTCACTAGGTGGAAGATGTGTATCAACTATAGAAAAGTAAATAAAGCTACACACAAGGATCATTTTCACTTACCCTTCCTAGACCAAGTTCTAGATCACCTATCTCATCAAGTATACTTTTTCTATCTTGATGGTTGCTCTAATTTGTATCATTTCTAAATTCATCTAGATGACCATGAAAAGGTCAGTTTTACATGTCCCTTTACGACCTATGCATTTAGAAGAATTCCTTGGGCTATGCAATGCATCATGCACATTCCAAAGATGCATCACAACCATCTTCACTGCATTAACTGAAATGATTATGGAGGTTTCCATGGATGATTTCTCTACATATGGAGATTAATTCTACCCATACCTAATTCATCTCTCTATGGTGCTTAAACCATATGAGGAAGCACATCTGGTGCTCAATTGGGAGAAATGATACTTTATGATGAAATAAGGCATGATGTTAGGTCACAAAGCCAGTAACAAAGAAATTGTGGTAGACAAGGCAAAAGTAGAAGTGATTGTCAAGCCCACTCGATTGACTATAGGAAAAGAATTACGGTGTAAGACCCCTTACCTTGATTTTTGGCTGAACATACTTTCTTATCATAATTGGATGATTAAAACCTTAATATAACCTTAATATGTTTTTTGATATCATGAGACAAACCTAAGTTTCAAGTTTGGTCCAGTTTGGACAATGTTTGAGTAAGTTATGCATTTATAAGCTTGTTTTGGGATTTTATGCAATTTACCCATATCTAGGATTTTTCTTGTAATTTGTCACATGTTTATTGTGCCTCACATTTTTTCATATAATGATTGAGTTATTTGTACCTTGGGGTGCCTATATGCACCTTGGTTTTGAGTGTGACATCTACCTAGGGTTGAACTTAGGGTTTCCTCTCATAGATGGGCTACCTTGAGTGCTAGAACTCGATGGTTATTCTGGTTTGGTCAGATCCAATGGCTTCCCTTATGTGTTGGGATCCTATGGCGATCCCTTTATGTGAGAGGAGTGATGGTTTTCCCTCTTTAACCTCCCTGGATCAATGGTTCACCAAGAAAGGTGCTCAAACCAATGACGATGCTAGGATTTCCACCCTTGTGACCAAGGGGTCAAGATCCGATAGTCACCCTACTGTTGGAGTTCTATGGCTCATATGGGAGTCAATACTAGATGGTCATCCTACTCTCGCATCTGATGGACCACCTGGTTTGCATGGACGAGATGTTCTTTGACCATGGACACACAACAAACATGGCTAGACATGTCTACCTTTTCTTCTCTCTCCCCCATAGTTTTATATACCTTCCCCTTCCCATGCAAACGAGTTTTTTACACACCTACCTCACCCTCTTAGTCTTCCTTTCTACTTTGAGCTCGTCCCCCTTGCTTTTTGGAGAAGAAGGACCTCAAGGTAGACGAATCTTTGACGATCTTGCTTGCGTGTGCACCTAGGGTTTGATTCTACCCTTATAGAGGTCATTTGGTTCTTCCTTGCCTTGCTTCTTAGTATAGGTGAGTGAGATATCCCTCCCTTCCTTCTTTTTCCTTGCTATCCTACCTTACTCTCTTTTTCTTGGTCAGATTCATGGTGGAGCTTGAGCTAGAGGTTCAAGACACCTTCTTTCTTGCTTGTTCAAGCTAGGGTTTACTTACTTTTGGAGAAGGAGCTAGCTTGGTTGAGTGGAGTTCTCAAGCTAGGGTTTCTTCCTCCTTTCCTTGAGCTACCTTGCTATATGGAGCTTCATCTTCAACCTTGAGGAGAGTTATATAACTTTCTCCACGTTTGTTGCTTACTCATAGCTTGCATGTACTAGATCTTTCTCTAAAACGTAGTACTAAGTAGAAGATGCTATTTTACCTAAGGTTTGTGATTATTGTTGGGTTTTATAGGGAGACAGAGAAGGCAGTGGAAACAAAAATTTCTCCCCAAACCCATACCGAGGAAACGCGTCAACGTCTATATAATAGGAAAGGATGGTTTGTGGAATCATACCTTGTCCCGAGGCTTGCTCGGCGACAATACCTCGCGCTATGCGCGGTCTTCAACTCCGGACTTCGACGGTGTCTGTGCAGCTCCTGGTCGCACTGGGACTGAAAACTCCTACTTGAACTGGACTGTCGGATGATAGTTGTCCTCCTAAGCGGCAGTGTCCTCCCGCCTCTGTAGTAGTCCACACGGACCACCTGGAACTCCACACTCCTTGTCCCACAAGGAAGTGGAAGGAGTCGCACCCTCCTGTTGACGTACTAGTCGCCAACACGCTCTCCTGCCTCCTATTGCAACTGCAGTTGTCCTTCCCTTGCTGCACCTCCCTTTTGCGGGAAGCACTTGCTCAGGCTCTCTCACGGTTACCAAAACCAGAGAGAACGACAACTTACAGAGCAACTGGTTGCACTGAGCTGTACCGTGAGAAGCCCCCAATACCCCTATATATAGGAGAGTCATGGGACATGGTTCTCCATCCCGGGCAATGCGGGACTAATGCAGGAGTAGAAGGGTTCGAGAATTTTTCACCAAAAGCAACCATCTCGCAACCTGAACTGATCGGTTCACTACTGAACCGATCGGTTCGGCCATTGATCCGATCGGTTGGACCTGAGCCGATCGTTTGGGGCACTCCAACCGATCGGTTGGTGCCCTGAACCAATCAGTTCATGGTCCTAATCCGGCTCAAAAAGACTTTCCTTGTTTCTTTCCCAATTGGTATCGAATACCAATATTATTCCCAATCGAATTGGGCAATTTGAAACGAAAGGAAAATCCTTGCCGACATGACTTTCCCAACTGGTCGGTTGCACCAGTTGAGCCGATCGGTTCAACTCTTGAATCGGTCGTTTCAACCTGGGCATGAGCCGATCGGCCTGGACACTCCAGCCGACCGGTTCAGCAACCTTAGCCGACCGGTTCATCACATGAACCGATCGGTTGGGAGCACAGGTTGGGCAAAATCAGTCAATTGCGATTTCAATCAATCTGATACTCCAATCAATGCGTCTAACACCTTGAACCATATGATATTGAGCTATCGACTGATTGAGTGTTTAATTGTACTACTAAACTCCTTTAGTAATCAATCTAAACATTGCTTTGTGGACAAAACTCCTCTTCCAGGTTAAATCCTATGTGTGTGACCCTGCAGGTCCATTTCACGTTGGCAGTGAAAGTCCATAACACTTATGACTTCACAAGCAAAGAGCGGTGCCTAGTCACACATCAGTGCTACCCAAGTGAAAGTAGAAAGTTGGAGAACAACTTTCATCCTACAATCCGTGAATGGTGTTACAACGAATGTATAATTCCTTTGTCACTGATATCCCGAATGAACTCCAGGCATGGAACAGTCATCCTGTCAACGTTCATTCACTTTCTTGATCTCAGAGCAGATTGGAAGAGATATGTATGACATCAATATCACATACTGATTCACACATGCGTGCACGCCTTTCTCAATCCTACTCATCAAGTGGCCATGGATATCAAACTCCCTTAGGAGGGACAAATCCCATATCTATCACTCGCCCCTCAAAAGCCCCATGTGTCAAAGCCACCCAATCATCACCTTTATAACAACCCATGTTTCAGGACTGCGTTTGATGATGTCAAAGTGTGCCCAACGACATGTGTTGAGTGCAGTGATTTCAGGTCTAAGAATCACACTCACCACCATCACTGTGAGTACTGACTGTGACTACCATGTCATGGTTCCATGTGTCAAACTCACGGTGGGTCTGTCCGGTACCTTGTTCTCTAACAAGTACCTATGTGTTTGGTTTGATATCTCTATATCATGACTAATGAGATTCTGTCATCAACCAACACCACAATCTAGTCTTGTGTGTCATTGCTGTCTATCTACCTTCCACAATGACATCCGACTAGGGACATAACAAGAATGTACAAACTCTTAGCATCCGTATGATCTCATCGTTCAGGTCATGAACCTGAAGACATACGTCATTGAGTACTGTCATTCTCTAGACATTCAATCTGTTCTATCACTATCTCATATGATTGAACCAGAAAGAGTTGGAAGCTCGCCTTTTATGTTTATCAAATCAATCTTAATGTATCCCACCAATCATCACATGATTGGCTCTCAGGGCATACATACCAACAGACTCCCACTTGCACTGCGAGCCAATCACCCATGAATCATATTCATAGTGATTTTCAAACATGTCCCACATGTTACAGTGCTGTAGTGCCAACATAGTGAGTAATGGCAACACCTTGCCAAAGTATGTATAAATTGCATGTCTCTCATCTCTTCGCTGTATGTCACACGTATGAGATGGAGTTTCCGTAATATGCGATCTTGTATTCCATTTGCTAACCTTTAGCCATATTGCATGATCAAGGATTCCAAACTTGTCATCAATGAGTGGAATATAAGTTCATCTCATGAACTTTCAGATCCATATAGTATCCACTGCTGTTCACTAACACATAGATACTCGACTTTTCCCTTTTAAATGGCTTTATTGGAACACTTCCAATTATCAACAAACTTTTACTTTTATACATCCTATGTATATTTTGCGATTACTTTTCTGTCCTTTCGGAAGTTCGCATCAATGTAACTCTTTACATCAAACTCTTCCTTATCTCCATAGAACTAGTACTTCCCAAGTACTTATCAAGTTCTCATGGTATTCCAGTAACCCTTAGTGGAATCAGACAGACATCCACTCGTCATGTCCTACATTCGAGTTATCAGGATGAGCACATCATATTGCCATGTCTTACATACAAGATGATGAATGCATTTTATTCTTGCCATGTCATACATGCAAGATAATGGGATGATTACATACATGATAGATCCATATCTATTCTTAGTGTTCCCATTCTTCATAAGAATTGGACACTTGGCCTTGGGATACTTATATCCATATAACATGGACAAGTTTTCTCCCACTGAATCTGTGCATACTAAACACTTCAGTACAGATTGCCAATGTATGCTCTCTCTTTCCAGGTCAAGAGATTTTCGAGAACTATCTCTATAGATCTCTATTCCTATCACATAGGAAACATCTCTATCTTCCTTAAGGATAATTTCCACATTCGGATTTCCAATCTAGAACATTTCCATTTCACATCAATATGTGGAATGTGAATAGGCTCCCACTAAATCACAGATCCCTTCTTTATCTTTGACATATCAGTCAAACCCTTTGACTATATCATCAAAGTAAAGATCCAATTTTTGAGTTGCTTGTACTCAATCAATCACATTGATTAGTCCATTGTAACTTATAGACTTCATTTGCATTAGTGGATTCATAAACCTTATAGGCTGTGCCACGTACACATCTTGTTTTTATTCCTCATAGGAATGCAGTTTTAGTATCCATATGCCAAAAATCTTAGTCATTAAGTTGCAATCAACAAGCATCATCCTTGTCAAAATGTTATCCATGTGTCTTAACACTTAAAGACTTATTTGCACTTATGGATATGATCCAATGAGTGCTACCATCAAGGTCATACCTTATGGTTCACATGGAAGTCATTTAGGATGTAATGGTTTTAAACCATAACTCAAGATTCGGTTCCTCATATTCATCTTGATAGTTGACTCATCACATGAACAACTCATCACATAGATGATTGAGGTGTATCTGTTAAAGATATAAGAACTCACAACCCTTGTGATTCTTAATTTCTTTTATTAGTATGGGGTATTCTTTTATTAAGAAGAATTCAGTTATTTGATAATCATTCTCTAACTCCTTAGAGTATGATTCCTTCTTGATTCAGACATCACCATGCCTTAATCATGAGTTCACTATGATACACTATCATAATCACTCATAAGGATCTCAAACATTTGGTCCAAGTATTTCATTCATTGATCTCATCAAGAATTAATACTTTACCAAATTTGTACTTCATTTATGATAATCTTGAACACTTCAAGATATTCATATTGGTATTTCTCTAAACACCATTTGAAGTATTAGCATTTATTCCAATAGGTATGTAAATACATCACATGTATTATGCCTAATAGGATAATCACTCTCCCACTACATTAGTGAAGATTGATTAATCATGTTCATGTCTCTTACTGGTTCTATAACCAAAAGAGTCTAGATTCATCCATCACATGGAAACTAGAAATGAATTTCTCATGATTAATGCTAATTAAATTGTTTGAGTTATCTATAACTTTTAGGTATCATCTTATCTCATGCATATCAAATATCACAAGATAAATAAGGCATTGCCACAAAGATCATATCTTTATAAATTGAAACATCTCTTTATTAATTGCCATCATTGTCATACAATATGCAAAATAAAGTGTTTCTATCTATTGGCAAATATGAAATAGCAGTTCATAACTGTATTACATGCCTTATTGGCTGAAAATAAACTAAAGTATTCCTATCTATAAAGGCAACACTTGCCCCAAGTAAGAATGCTTTACACTTTATATCTTGATATCATATATCTCAAAAAGTGTTACAAGTTTATTTACATGACACCTTCAAGTAGAGGCTTCAGTCGCCTCCTTCTTCTTTTGTTCTTCCAGGTAGATAGGACAATTCCTTTTCCAATGTCCTGGCTTTTGACAATGGTGGCAATTTCCTTTCTTGGTCACGCCTCCCTTGGCCTTGAGAGCTGAAGATGGCTTGGACTCCTGGCTAGCTTCAGAACCTTTCTTAGCTTTGCCCTTGCCCTTGCGCTTGGACTTGCCTTTCTTGCTCGTGATCACCATCACGGACTTAGGCTTGTCCTTCTTCATCTGTAACTCGGCTGTCCTCAACATGCCCAACAACTCTGACAGTGGCCTATCAAAGTTGTTCATGTTGTAGTTCATCACAAACTGACTGTAAGATTCTGGCAACGATTGCAGTATCACGTCAGTAGCCAACTCTTGGCTCAGTGGAAATCCCAGTCTCTGCAGGTTCTCCACATACCCAATCATCTTGAGTGTGTGAGGACCAACTGGATCTCCTTCTGTCATGACGCACTTGAACAGCGCCCTAGAAACATTGTACCTCTCTTGCCGTGCCTGATCTTCATACATGTTCCTGAGATGCAGAATCATCTCTATGACACCCATGTTCTCATGTTGCCTCTGCAACTCATGGTTCATTGAACATAGCATCAAGCACTTTGCATCAATGGCATCATCAGAATGCTTCTTGTAAGCATCCCTTTCTGCCTTTGGTGCATTAGGAGCGGGTTCCTCTGGAATTGGAGTATCCAGGACATAGAGCTTGCGCTCTTGAGTGAGAACAATTCTCAATGTCCGATACCAGTCGTGGAAGTTTGTCCCATTTAGCTTGTCCTTGTCAAGGACCGATCGCAAAGAAAAGTTGTTGTTGTTTGTTGCCATTTGAACTACAAAAGGAAAATATGCAATTTTAGTCCAAAACTCATTTTTTGACTTATTTGATTGATTTGGAAAAATTGACGATATAATTAGGCCTTTAATTAATTATCGCTCCCACTATTTTACTTGAAATTGATAGCCCTCACCATCAATTCGGAAGATTGCAGCGTACAACCTTCTAGTGGGCAAGATCCTGAAATCCTCTAAGCCATGAGTCAGCTTTGGCTGATCGCCCACAACTTAGATCTCTCAGGTAGGCAACTCTTGCCAATTGCATCATATGCAACTCTTGTTGAATGAACATGCACAACACCTTGCCATGAACATTCCTTGCCTCTGGGCCTAGACGCTCTAAGAATCACCAGTTAAGTCTAACCCAAAAGCCGACACGGTAAATATGCACCCTGCTTTGGCAGAACCTACATGTCTACCCTTCACACTTCCACAAGATAGACGGCGCACCACGCTTTGGCGTAACCTACGCTTGGTCGATCAAGTTTGCCATGTGTGTCGCTAATGGAAGGCTTATAAGACTTAATATTTTAATGAGGGATTTGGTTTTATATACATATACATATCCAATCACCACAATACATAGTACGTATCATATACATGCTATATCCCACTGAAAACATGCACAAACGATAAAAAGCGATGATTATGGCCATCCTAATGTGATTCCTCGAGCCAAGAGGAATCACGGTCATCTAGGTCTACATCACATGCAACCTGTACAAGATGAACTCTGTGCCTTGCCTTCCGAGTTGATCAACTCATCTCATGAATGATCTGTACTCTCCAGCCGGTCGTCTGGGTGCCACCAGCCGATCGGTTGGCTCCTCCAACCGATCGGTTCGCCTGGTCGTCGTGCATCTCATCATGTCCGCCACCCGCTCGTCTCGCTCCTCGAACCGGTCATCAACCGATCGGTTCACTCCTTGAACCGATCGTCTGGAAAGTCAACCGATCGGTTCACTCCTTGAACCGACCGTCTGAGCAGTCGTCTTGATGTCCGCCGGTCTTTGACATAACAGGAAATAAAATCCTATTCTATTTATTACATTGCTTTAAAAAGGAAACCCCGAGTTACATTCGGGGGGAGCAAAGGTAGGAAAGAATCTCGAATTATTTCGAGTTACATCAGGAATAAGAGAGGGAAGATCGGTGCGCAGACTGAGATGCAAGCAACCGCACACAACCAATCACAGATAGGTGTTTATAGGCCATAATCATGCTACACACATCCACCACAAAACTCGTTTAAGGGCGACGCGTATCGAGTGCATTAATAATACATATCATATATGTAATTAGGAATTTGTGGATTTAGGATTGGACATGCATAAAGCTGATATTATTCGCATCACATGCAATAAATAAAGGCGACAAACCAAAATCAATCACATCGATATTCCTAAAACATAGAACAGTTGACCTGGCTCTGATACCACTGTTGGGTTTTATAGGGAGACAGAGAAGGCAGCGGAAACAAAAATTTCTCCCCAAACCCATACCGAGGAAACGCGTCAATGTCTATATAATAGGAAAGGATGGTTTGTGGAATCAGACCTTGTCCCGAGGCTTGCTCGGGTGACAATACCTCGCGCTATGCGCGGTCTTCAACTCCGGACTTCGACGGTGTCTGTGCAGCTCCTGGTCGCACCGGGACTGACAACTCCTACTCGAACCGGACTGTCGGATGACAGTTGTCCTCCTAAGCGGCAGTGTCCTCCCGCCTCTGTAGTAGTCCACACGGACCACCTGGAACTCCACACTCCTTGTCCCACAAGGAAGTGGAAGGAGTCGCACCCTCCTGTTGACGTACTAGTCGCCAACACGCTCTCCTGCCTCCTGTTGCAACTGCAGTTGTCCTTCCCTTGCCGCACCTCCCTTTTGCGGGAAGCACTTGCTCGGGCTCTCTCACGGTTACCAAAACCAGAGAGAACGACAACTTACAGAGCAACTGGTTGCACTAAGCTGTACCGTGAGAAGCCCCCAATACCCCTATATATATAGGAGAGTCATGGGACAGGGTTCTCCATCCCGGGCAATGCGGGACTAATGCAGGAGTAGAAGGGTTCGAGAATTTTCCACCAAAAGCAACCATCTCACAACCTGAACTGATCGGTTCACTACTGAACCGATCGGTTCGGCCATTGAGCCGATCGGTTGGACCTGAGCCGATCGTTTGGGGCACTCCAACCGATCGGTTGGTGCCCTGAACCGATCGGTTCATGGTCCTAATCCGGCTCAAAAAGACTTTCCTTGTTTCTTTCCCAATTGGTATCGAATACCAATATTATTCCCAATCGAATTGGGCAATTTGAAACGAAAGGAAAATCCTTGCCGACATGACTTTCCCAACTGGTCGGTTGCACCAGTTGAGCCGATCGGTTCAACTCTTGAACCGGTCGTTTCAACCTGGGCATGAGCTGATCGACCTGGACACTCCAGCCGACCGGTTCAGCAACCTCAGCCGACCGGTACATCACATGAACCGATCGGTTGGGAGCACAGGTTGGGCAAAATCAGTCAATTGCGATTTCAATCAATCCGATACTCCAATCAATGCGTCCAACACCTTGAACCATACGATATTGAGCTATCGACTGATTGAGTGTTTAATTGAACTACTAAACTCCTTTAGTAATCAATCTAAACATTGCTTTGTGGAAAAAACTCCTCTTCCAGGTTAAATCCTATGTGTGTGACCCTGCAGGTCCATTTCACGTTGGCAGTGAAAGTCCATAACACTTATGACTTCACAAGCAAAGAGCGGTGCCTAGTCACACATCAGTGCTACCCAAGTGAAAGTAGAAAGTTGGAGAACAACTTTCATCCTACAATCCGTGAATGGTGTTACAGTGAATGTATAATTCCTTTGTCACTGATATCCCGAATGAACTCCAGGCATGGAACAGTCATCCTGTCAACGTTCATTCACTTTCTTGATCTCAGAGCAGATTGGAAGAGATATGTATGACATCAGTATCACATACTGATTCACACATGCATGCACGCCTTTCTCAATCCTACTCATCAAGTGGCCATGGATATCAAACTCCCTCAGGAGAGAAAAATCCCATATCTATCACTCGCCCCTCAAAAGCCCCATGTGTCAAAGCCACCCAATCATCACCTTTATAACAACCCATGTTTCAGGACTGCGTTTGATGATGTCAAAGTGTGCCCAACGACATGTGTTGAGTGCAGTGATTTCAGGTCTAAGAATCACACTCACCACCATCACTGTGAGTACTGACTGTGACTACCATGTCATGGTTCCATGTGTCAAACTCACGGTGGGTCTGTCCGGTACCTTGTTCTCTAACAAGTACCTATGTGTTTGGTTTGATATCTCTATATCATGACTAATGAGATTCTGTCATCAACCAACACCACAATCTAGTCTTGTGTGTCATTGCTGTCTATCTACCTTCCACAATGACATCCGACTAGGGACATAACAAGAATGTACAAACTCTTAGCATCCGTATGATCTCATCGTTCAGGTCATGAACCTGAAGACATACGTCATTGAGTACTGTCATTCTCTAGACATTCAATCTGTTCTATCACTATCTCATATGACTGAACCAGAAAGAGTTGGAAGCTCGCCTTTTATGTTTATCAAATCAATCTTAATGTATCCCACCAATCATCACATGATTGGCTCTCAGGGCATACATACCAACAATTATATGGTAGATATTGAGTAGATAATCTTCTTGGTTTCTCTTCTTAATCTTTTACACGTTCCTTCCTCAGAATAAGTGTCTCTAGCCTTACATGTGTGCGTAGATCGATGGTTTTGTTCCTTGACTCTAGGGTTTCCTTTGAGGTGACAAATTGATGGATTTCCTTAAGTGTGAAAGGACTAATTTCTACCTTGTTCATGATCCTTGATCTTGGTTCCCCATGAAATGATGGTTCTTACTTTGGGGTTTTGAGCTGATTTTCTCCTCTTAATATGAGACCTGGTGGTTTGTTGTTAGTGCTGTTTTGTTTGACCTCTTTGTGTCAATCGATGGATGGTGTTAAGTTGCTGTTTGGGACTTTAGTTTGTGCATGGAACTGATGGTAATGTTCCCTCTCACAACCGATGACATGGTTTCTCCAAAAATGATGGTTTAGATACTCCATGTAGTGGGTTTACTCAATGGTTTTCTTCTCTCTATCAAATGATGGCTTTTACTTGGTCATTGGATATGTTTTCCACATGTTGACCACAACAGATGGTCTTACTGGGTCCACACTTAATCATCCCTCTAAGTTCACAACCAATAGACCTTCTGGTTCATGACTCAATGGTCCACATCCAATGTTTTCACTGGGTTCAACATCCAGTGGTGGACCTGATGTCCACAATCGATGGCTCTTCTGATGTCAACAAATGATGATGTTTCTAATTCTAGAAACTGATGGCCTTTCTAGGTCAAGTTTTGATGACTCTATAGGTCTTGACTCAATGGTTTCCCTATGTGTATGATTCAATGATCTTGTATATCTTGAATCTGATGGTTTGTATTTATGTACATGATTTGATGGTGGTGTTTTGACTAAGTAACCATAATCCAATGGTTGTGTTTGATGTAC
This sequence comes from Alisma plantago-aquatica, assembly GCA_963693085.1. Lineage (NCBI taxonomy): Eukaryota > Viridiplantae > Streptophyta > Magnoliopsida > Alismatales > Alismataceae > Alisma > Alisma plantago-aquatica. Next base: position 175,009,674 of record OY856411.1, on the reverse strand, counting down.
AAAGATTTGATAGTTGCGTACATGTTTTTATGGGAATGTTAAGTGTGAGTGTTGGTGCTTGGTTACACATGATCTAATAGTCTTACCTTTTCCCTCATATGAACATAAAATGATGGTCACAATAAAGTGTTAATGTGTAACACTAATTCAATGAATATAACCTAAAAGTGATTAGACATGATAGTTTAAGTGTATCTGTCTCCGTCTATGCTGTTATGATGGAAGTTGTCTCTTATAATGTTAATGGAGATCCTGCTGTATTAGATGATAAACACCATATCTCTTGTGATTAATGCAATATTATGCTAAGTCTGTGTATCACATGTATGATGGTGATTGTTGAACCTTTTACAAGGTGTTGAAAGATAATAATGTTCTTACAAGAGATTATGTGGTGGTCTAAATGACCTTTAGGCATCAGTTGAGCCTCAGTGGGAGGGTAACCCTCTTTACGATTAACAAGGGTTGGTACCTTGGGATGATGTGATAAGGATTTATATCTGGTGAAGGCGTGATGACAAGTATAGTCTTATGGATGGTAATGAAATAGTACCATGTGATGTTGAAATGAGGAGTTATGTCTCATACGTTATATCTTCTGAAGTTGTTATATATTTATACCTATTAAAGATGAATTAGGTTTTGTATGTCTACTTGTTTGATGCAGACTTAATTCTCCCAATTGGAAATAACAAATCAAGTGAAACCCTAATTATGTAGTACCCTGTGTCGTAGATCCATTATAGTGTTAGGACTTGCTGGATGGTGAAATGGGTATTCTTGATGGGAAGCCTAGAGTCGCATAATGTCGAGTATGCATGGGTGCATGAGACTATGTGTCCTTGACATCCTGATCCCAAGGTTTTGAGGATGGCTGCAGTCATACCTTGACAAGAGTATGACTGTGGTCATATATTGATATTTGTATATATAATGTTTTGAGGATAGCTATGGTTGTACCTCAGATGATAGGGTTTTCAAATACCTTGGTTACTAGTGCATTGACCTATATACCAAGGGTGGACTCGCCAGTTTTGCAGTTTGACCTTATGTGTCACTGCGGTGAACTCGTATTGGCTGAGGGAAGATGATATCTTAGGATTTTGGCTCTCCTAGATCTTGTATAGAACTGATTGCTAGCAAGTGATGGTTAGTTGGAATTTGAGTGGTATACCTCAAATTCCCCATGGCTTAATAAAAGACGTAATACCACTGTGTAGTATATCTGTTAGGGTTATACACAATACTTCACATTGGATGATCACCCTTCTATGCTCCTTTCATACATATAAATGATGTATAGTGCAACAAGAGAAAGTGGTCTTTCTTATGCTATTATATATACTGATACTGCTAGTTAATTTTATGTTGATTAGTGGCCTTATGCAGCTATATATGTTTTGTTGTTAACCATACTTATGCTATTATCCCTACTAATGAGGTTAGCTATGTTTATGATGTTAGTCAGACTTATGATGATGGTTATGCCCATAATTTTAAACTACACCTGATCTTCTGAGACCCTTTGAATGCTACAAATAAGACTCTGATTACAACTGTTCTAAAGAAGTTTTATATCTAGTATTTCTATTTTGTTATATAATCTTCTCTATCTGTTTAGATTACATAACTTATCATAATCAATAAACATTATTGAGAGTTATGTCTCTCACTGGGACATGGGTCTCACATGTGGTGATGGACCTTAGAGAAGGTTTTTTATATGTATAGTGTATCCTAGAGTTGTCGATGTATTCTCTGGTCCGAGCGGGAAAGTTGTATATGATGTTTCAATCAACTCGAGCTTTTTGGTGGTATTCTGATGCTTGTACCTATGGTATATGTGAATAACGTTCTTCTGTATGTATATGTTGTGTATGAGACCACAGAGTAATTGTAAAATGTACTTGGCATAATATATGAATATATGCAAGATGTTGGACTTTTATGTAAATATTGTAAACATGTTTGGAATATTTAATCAGTTTAATTATCCGTTTTTTCTGTTATACAGTAAATTAGTCATTGATATCGTATTTTATTTTGAGTAATATCCTTTAGCATGACAAGTTCTCTCATAGGGCCTTCACAGGTCATGCATGTTTCTATAGAAGATTCATCCATGATTTTTAAAGATAGTTAAGCCAATGACAACTCTGCTGCTCAAAGATGTTGATTTCCACTTTGACAATGAATGCATGAAGAGTCTCAACAACCTAAAAGTAGATCTCACCTCAACTCCTACTATTTGTGTACTAGAATGGTCACAACCATTTGAGGTTATGTGTGACGCCAATGATTATGCTATAGGTATTGTCTTGGGTCACTGAATAGAGAAGAAACATCATCTCATTTATTATGTCTCCAAGAATCCAGAGAAAGCTCACAAAAACTATACAACTACTGAGAAGGAATTCCTAGCATTCATGTATGCCTTTGATGAATTTAGATCATACTCCATTGGTTCAAAAGTAATAGTTTATATAGATCATGCTGCAAACCAATACCCGTTGGCAAAGAACGACACCAAACCCAAACTCATATGGTGGATCCTTCTTCCATAAGAGTTTGATCTCAACATATGAGACAAGAGGGGTAGTGAGAATGTAGTTGTTGTTCACTTAAGTCATCTTCAAATATACAATACAGACGCTATACCCATCAATGACTCTCTTCCAGATGATCTGCTCATGAAATCCTAGGTTGCCTTTCCCTGGGATACCCCATTTTGTTAACTATCTTACTGCAAATATTCTTCATCCAGAACACATCGATAAGGAAAGGAAGAAATTTATGCGTGACATCAGATCTATTATTGGGATGAGCCATATATTCACAAACTATATGTCGATGGTCTCCAACCATGCTGTAATCATTAGGAGGAAGTCTCGTTAGCAGAAAAATGTCACTCAGGTTCTACTAGAATCCATATGAGTTCTAATTAGAGTGCACTCAAGGTCCTATAGTGTAGATTCTTATGGTAAAAAATATTCAAGGATGCCTTCAAATTTTGTTTATCTTGCGAAAAATGTTGATGGTATGGGAACACTACTAATAGAGATGAAATGACCTTAAATCAATGGAAAGAAGTTGAAGTCTTATAGGTATAGTGAGTAGACTACATGTACCCATTACCATCTTCATATGGATTCTTTTGCATCCTAGTAGATTTGGACTACATCTCTAAATGGGTAGAGTCATACCTTCAATCTCTAATGTCTCAAAACCTATTATCGAGATGTTGGGGACATCATCTTTCCTCATTTTGGAGTTCCTTACACTATCATCTCCTATAGAGGTTCTCATTTTCTAGAACGTAATTTTGAAACTCTTTGAGGAAATACAGTGTTCATTCGATAGTGGAGTCTCCATATCATCCAAAAACAAGTGGGCATGTGGATGTATCAAATTGGAAACTCAAGGAAATTCTAGAGAAAATTGTTGGATATAATATGAAGAATTGGTCCAAAAAAATCAACAATGCTCATTGGGCCTACTAGGCAACATTTAAAACACCTCTGGGCAACATACCATTTTAGATTGATATATGGAAAGTTGACTGACCAACTTGTTGAACTGGAAAAAAAGCCTGGTGAGTCATCATACAATTGAAATTCAATCTAAAGGAAGTTGGAAATACCATGAAATTATAGTTATACGATCTTAAGGAACTTAGATTGATTGTATATGAAATGCATAGATCTACAAGGAGAGAACAAAGTTATGGAATTATGGTCAAATGAAAAGGAAGGATGTTACACCCACATCCCATGATAACCACTAATCATGAGGTTAGGGCATAAGTTGAGGATTTAACATAAAACCAAGATCACTCAACTTTTTTTCTTCGATTTCAAACTCTTTATTTTCTCACATTCAATCACATAAATTAACTATACAAGGGGATTTAAAACCTGATTACTCTAATATGATTTCAACAATAGAGATATAGTTGCATGTACATACAACATGATAATCAAATACATTCTCTATTGTTAAGGAAACAAAATTACACATCATCATTTACAACCCTGTCACTTGTACACAAGGACCTAGAGTGACAAGGACAGAATGAACTTAACTAATATGATGCTTGGCTTTCATAGAAGATCTACTTTGATGCATCAAAATATTCAATTCACATGGTTTCCCTAAAAAAATGTGAGTAGAAGAGTGAGTGTAATATCCCCAATTTTGGTAGAATTGAATTATATAAATGTAAGGCATGAAGTGACAAATAATTTCCACAATGGTAGAATAATACTGCCATTCACTTTATTGGTGTAATCCATGGCCCATATAAAGACCCATGAGACTATTTTCTTTGCAAATAGGTCTGTAGAGCACAACATAGAGAAATAAGAGATTTTTGTGCATGAATAAATATCAATGACTTTATGAATTGTTGAATAATAGAAATATGGGAAATATGCAAGTTTTTAAAAATAAATTAAGATGTATGATGTTTTAGATAATTAAAAAAGTGTCTAACCAATTTGGAAACACGTGTTAGAGACATCAATTACTATTATTTTGATCTAACTTTTAGTATAATTAAAAATAATGAGGAAAAGAATAGAATTCTAGAAATTTGGGAGAAAAAAGGTTATTCCAAGGGATAATGGTATTGTTTAAAATAATTTCTTGAAGGAGAAAGTTTTGTATAATGGAAGGAATCTCAATAAACCTCAATACCTTGGATATAAATTTGGGAGGAATATTAATGAGTTCTTATATTGGATTTAAATATCAAAGAAATAGAGAGAATGAAACAATCTATATTTCAAGTCATGAAGTATTTTTCTGATTTTTAAGGATCATTCAATGTGTACCATATAGAGATGTGCTTCCCTTTATAACTTTTGGTTACCAAATCCAAAAAGGAAGGATTGGTTATTTCTTTCGGCGACTTTCATTGTAAGAATTAAGAGAATAAGGTAGGGTGGAATTCGTGGTTAATAAATCACCTTTCGATGCTTATGGATCATGGTATGAGTTGGTCTCCCCCACAAATTATATATAGGGAAGGAAAGTCAGGCTTTCCCCTTCAGTCCAGACCACCTCTCCCTCTCTCTTTGTTACTCTTCCTCCTCCTACCCATTTGAGTTCCTCTCAGGGTCTATATATATAATCCCCTAGAGCCCTTGACTCCATAGATCACAAGGGAGACCTGTAGATAGTTCCCAACCCTCGTGGTTCCAACCCTGAGACAACATGAATGAGATGATAGGCAAATAGAAAACAAGTGATTCCTTAAGGAGAACTAGGGCAATGAGCTTCCTTCCTCCTCTCGCCAACAACACCGACCGCCTCTGCCGCCAGATGCAAGATGAGACCCAGGAAGTTCTGACGACCAATAAGCAAACCTAGAGCTTCGAGACCTGAGCCATTCACCCTCACAACAAGGAAGGAATTTGCAGGATCCATAAGTGGATCCCAAATATCATAAAGGGCTCTGAAAAAGTTTCTCTACGCAGGTCTACACACACTATGCTGAGATGAGGGCTTTGACTATATTCTTCTTGTGCTATAGCTTGCTACATGTAGAACCTTTTCCCTCAAACACCAACCATCTTTGAATGCATCAAGCAGCCACCCAGGTTCGATGAGGATGGGCATATCCAGTCTGGCCTTCTCTGAGGCTTCTCAATCTTGGAGACTGCGAGGACAACCCTCAAGTTCCTCCTCCAGGGAAGAACTCACCTCCATGGTGAGGTTAGGGAAGGTTATAAGTTAAAAGACTAGAATATCTTGACCTATACACGATAACAACAATGGAAATATGGTATTTACCCACTAACCTAAGGGGTTTTTGAGCCTTATTTCTAGCAAACTAGTTTTGCTGACGTGTCACACCAAGATTGGTCCATATGTTATAATCTTAAAATAATTACAGTCATTAATAGGATGATCAGATCAAGACATGTTATATATGAAACTTGCTTAAAAAAATGCAAGGAATGTAAATAAAATACAATATATACCTAATTCTAACCTTAGTTCTAAAAGTACGAACAATGCATGATTATTAAGCGATTAAGGTATAAAAGCCCTAATTTTGGTGATTATGATGTTGAACACAATGAATCCATTTATTTTGAGTTGTTAACTGTTATTTCTGAATATAATGCTAATATGACATGATCGTAATTATGATGGTGATAAATGGGGTTCCAAAAGTGAATAATCATGCATATAATTAATATCGATTAAAGGTTACATCTCACTAGGTTGTTAATGAGCATATTTGAATCTAGGTGATCATAATGAAAGGATAAGATGGATCTAGCAATTAGGGTTCACCTATTGTTAATATGTTATAGATATAGGATTTGATCCCTTATTCATAGACAACTCTAAAACCTAGATTAGGACCGAGTAGGGTTTGATCTAATTGATGTGATGGTGACACTTTAGGTTTACATACTTGTAGATTCATGTTCAATTGCTTGGAATCTTCTATGTTGATTCGATTGATTGAATGTGCTTGAAGTGTAATTGCATAATATGCATGGTTCACCAATAAGGTACATGGTTATGATTATGACTACCCACAAAATCATTTTCCGATGTTTGTCGAGGATCTCTCTAGGATTGTTCAAATAAACTGGCGAGTGTTTATTTACATTCTATTCAATTATAATGCCACTATGAGTATCAAAAAAGATGAGTATATGAATAAAATGTCAGTTCTTATTTGCAAGTAATTCATTGATTATATGTTGTTATAATAGTTGCACACTTTGGCATTCACCCTCATACACAATATAGCAATATACTGAGTGGCATTTTTGTTTCATTCCATTTTAGGTACATGCAAAAATTAAAGATAGAAAGATATGATGGACATATGAAATTACCCGAAGACATTAAAGATAACTTGTAAGGAGGATTAGTATAAGGAGTGAGACCTAAGAGGGGATCTACTCCCTAATAAATCAAATAAAAAAGAAACATCCCATATATTAACACCACTATAAATTTTTTTGCAAAGGGACGGTAATCCATTTTATTCAAAAGTATGATTCAAGTAACCAAATGTAGCAGTGAAAACAAAATATCTAACTACTACATAACTTGAGGTTGTCACTAAACTTTGCCACACAGGGTGATTCATATGAAAACTAATTTTAGTGAAGGATCAATAAAGGGTCATCTAACCACCCCAATAAAGTCTCCTAAAAGGTCTCAGTTATACTTGATGAGGTCTTGGTCCAACTTGGTTATCTTCTACTTGACCTACACATGGGGCTAAAAGCGTACCACAACAAGAGAAGAAAAGTAGATACATCAGCAAAACTGCATACTAAATCGAGTATTGAGAAATATGAGAAATAAATGTTGTCAAATAAATACGGCTTCCCATATCAAAAGGAAAGGAACACCCAAGTGGGTTTCAAAAGAATATGAATTTTAAAAGATGTTAAACAAGGAGAATACTTTCCATTAAACCAACGTATAAGTTGTGCCACACAAGCACTATAAATCTTTGGGCACAAAATCCACAACAATGATATCACTTGTATTCATTTGAGATAAACAGAGCACTAGAACAATATAAATAACAATGGCGGCCAAGGCTCACAACCTTGAAACCTAAAAGAGAATGACATACTGCCAAACTCTCAATATAATAACGGGTGGAAAGGCGCACACTTGGCGGAAAGGCATGTCCTTATATAAAATATGAATGGAAAGGGGAAATCAGTAGGGAATACAACTCAACAAGACCAAAGTAATTACACTAACCTAGGGCTACTGAATCACATAATCATGCATAATGTAAAGACAAGTATAGAGTGTAGTCTTTTATAGAACAACTAAAGTTGCCATCAGAAAAATGGACACCAACCACATGAGTGGCCAAATTAGGGTTTCATAAAGGTACAAGTTAGAGTCAAAAGGAAGTCCAACAAAATAAGGATGATCATAAGATCAGAATCAAGTAGAATGTGACATGGAATAAATTTTTAGAGAGAGATTATGTAGGCTAGTATGTCAAGAGAGTGAGAAACTAGGTTCATTTCTCAAAGAGAATATTATGAGATGCAAACATAGCTTGACTTGAGTGTTGAGTCAGAGATCAAGTCCTAATCCTCCAAGTCTAAAGTCAACTCAACCTACATATAGGATTAGGTCCATCAATTAGGGTTTATGTTATCATACATTTATGTATTGTGAAAACCCTAGAAATCCAAATCCATATGTAAAACCATTGGTCGGCTCAGGTTAAATACCTAACATTGATTTTAGAATTTCTTAATGATATGTTGACCAAAAATCACAATTTTATTAATTATGATGTTACCTTTAGTTACTTTTTAAGATCATAAGTGAAAGAAAAACCCTCAATCTCAAATCATTGAAAAAAACCTAGATTGACACATGAATTTATCTTAAAGAAAGGGTCCAAGGTTACTGATCATGGATTTAACTCCAAGTTCTCAAATTTTCCCTTTAAAACCTATCTTTAATTATTGATGTGGTATTATCAGTGTTTAAAAAATCCTAAAAATCAAATCCTTAAAAACTTGAGAATTAGGTCATGAAAACTATACCAAAAGAGACCTAATAATTTTTGAATCCAACGAGTACTTTGTGAAATTTTTGGATAAATCGAGAGAAAGTTATGAATTTTCAAAGTTTCAACCAATCAGAAAAATTAGGTTAATCCATGTAAGTAAAACAAAACTCACTTGAGTGAGATTGGCCCGCTGAGGTGGCCCAATATTAGGCTTCCAACTCACCTCGTCAGTGACCAACGAGGCTCTAGTTCAAGGAAACAAAATGAGGGCAAAAAGACCATTTTGCTCCTCAGAGGAAGAATAGAAAGGCAAAGTCAACTAAGGGCAGACTGGGGAATAATACATAGGGAGGAATCATCCCTCTCCCTCATCCATGCCATGGATACAAATAGCAAGCTAGCATAACCTCAATGGAATTGGGGAAACATCATCGGGTGACAATCAAGCCAAAACTATGAGTCGTAAATGAAGAGGAGGTCTCTTAGTAACCTAACTTGGTGTCAATTGTAAGAGGAGGGGTTGAATTAGGCATCGGTGTGAAGATTTTGATGAAGAGAAGAACATCTTGGGAAATAGTGAAACACATGATCTCAAACAAAATTGATGTGGGAGGTGAGTTGTGTGATATCCAACGATGCTAGGGATATAGGTATATATAGGTATGGTTTGGTTTTTCGGCTCTACGAGTAGGAGCCTTGAGAAGAAATGGAGGCAAAATTGGGCATTTCTAGAATACCAAACAATATACTTTAATTTAGGTATAGATATATGTAGAATTGAGAGAGGAACACAAAGGTGAAGAAATTTCTTAAAACAATCGACTGTGGTGAGAGAAATCACGATTTTACCAAACACAAAACCGACACCCTATTTCCATATAGGCACAAGGGAGATGATGACTTTAGAGTCATTCAATCCTCAAACAATGGATGTGAGAGGCACACACATCAGATGTGTTACACATGACATTAAATACACTTCCTAATCGAATTTGAGTAAAGTGTTGATTTAATTATTTCATTTTCTCTCTCACAATAGTTGAGGGTACAAACAACATCTAATTAATACAAAATTTTGCACATAGGCTAATTAAGACATGTAGATTCCAATTTTGTAATTAGTTTTTTGTAGGGACTTTTCATATTTTACTTCATTCTTTTAGATTATCTCATACATTCCCTTTCCTTAATGAATTTGAGGCATATAGAAACTCCTAAAAGATGTGAAACTTGGCCCACAAGAAAACTAAAACATGTAAAATATGATTTTACAATTAATTTTCCCTTTTGGGGTTATTTGACGTGGTATTTAATATTTTGGACTTAAATATACATTCTCTTTCTCCTAAACTACACTAGGACAGGCAAGTTTGTCCAAATAAGATGAAAGTTCACGCATTGGTTAATTATGGTATGTAGAATTTGAATCTGGGGTTTAATTCCAATTTTGGAGACTTTAGTAATTTATTTAATACTTTTGGCTCTTATCCTATTTTCTTTTCCAAAATAGAATTAAATTATATTTATTATTATGCAAATATGTGAAACTTGGCTTCCAAGGAAATTGGGATCCAAAGAACACAATTTGTCTATTATATTTTTATTTTGAGATTTATTTTAATGAGTTATGGAACCATTAGGAACTTTGAAACATTATCATTGTATTTATCAAAATATTATATCAACAATGACTTAATTAAGTCTTATTAATGTCATGATGATACAAAAAGAGTTATATATTTTTATTATGAACGAAAATTCACCTTTTAATCAATTCACATTTTTAATTTATGTATTCCTCTTTAATTTATATGATTGCACATGAAAATTAAAATTGGTATTTTAACACATGTAGTAATCATATTTTCCTCCATTATGTGAGTATTAGATAGCAAATGAAATGTATGTAATATATTTCATGAACTAACTTTCATGTTAAATTATTATATGAATATCTTTTAGTTTTGTCTTTGTTTGACCACATCTAAAGAACAAACCTAACTAGCTTTCTAATCATGGGATCGGGTAGGATTCTAAGTTCTGGTTCGTTACAACACTCTACCACTTTAAATTATTTTTTCCTCAAAATCTAATCATTCCAACTTAATCAATCACCTATAATCCACCCTTAAAAGGTTTCCCTAATAAGTCAAACAACACTATAGGTTTAAAGAATAGTCTTTCAAAAACTCATGTACTTCATCACTTTTGTCTACAAGGTAATATGAAAAATAGAAAACATATCTTTAAAGTACAACTAAGAGATTATGGGTTACCTTCAACATGATCTTCTTCATTAACTTCTTGTCCATAAAAAGCAAAGACTCTTCCAACACATCTCTCAAATACTTTCCCTCCATCATTATTTCCATTGTTCTGAGGAGGTTCCTGAGGTTGTTGTTGAGCCGGTGCATGTCAGATATGTCCTGGTTCCTTGCAATGTTGGCATATAATTTGAGAGCCAGTTCAACATCTATGTTGATTTATACCATGGGAAAGCTTCCCAGGAAGATGATAACTATTACACTTAGCACACCTATCACTTTTCTAATCATCATCTGAGAACTTCCTCTTCTCGTCTTGTTCCTTATGTTGATATACATGATAAGACTCAATAGCCAACACTTTATCAACCATCTATTGAAAAGTCAAGGGAAGTTGTGGGACAAGATCATGAACCATGTCGTAGTTGAGTCCTTGGTAAAATAGGTCAGACCTACAAACCTCACTCAAATCAGAAGCATAACTTTCAAGCAACATGAATTTTTGCACATATGCAGAAACAAACAAGGAACCCTGCTTCAGGCTATAAAATTGTGCTTTCTACCTCTTTAGGACAGCAGTGCAGATGTACTTCCCATGAAAAAGAACCAAAAATTGTTCGCAAGTCACAATAGAGATGTCAAGAGTCCTTTCTACACCATTCCACTAGACACGTATAGGTCCATCTAGCACATATGAAGCAGATCGGACCTTCTGGTGCAGAGGACATGCCATACCATCAAAATATGCTCCATGACTAAAAATCAATCAACAACCTTATAAACCATCTTCTGTTGTCCTTCACCCTTAAAGTAAGGTGGTTGTTGTTGGGAAATATAGGCAAAGAGTATAGCAGCAGAAACAATTATTTTTTATCTATCCATATTCCCCATAATAGTAAGATCACGACAACTTGTTTGAAATAGAAAGGATGGTTTAATGAGTTTATACTTGGTCCTGTAGCAAGTCCACTGACAACAAATCATTGCAATGAAAATATCTCCTAGTTGATCTTGGACGGTGTATGTGCACCTCCTGGTCTTCTTCACATATGGTGAGCTGAACAGCTTTAGCAATGACTCCTGCAGTCTCGCCACAGATTGCAAACTGACATTGTGCCCCTACGAGCAGCCCAATGACTACTTCCTCTAGAGTAGTCCGCACAGACCAACTAGAACTCCTGTCGTTCAACTAGAACTGACAAGAAGGATTTGTCTCTCCCATTGGCATAATAGTCACCAATTTACTCTCGCACAATAATGATCCTCAGTTGCTCTCTCCCATCGCTATACTTCCCTAGTTGGGTAGGACTTGCTTGTGATCTCTTGGTTACCACAACCAGATAGGACAACAATTGTCATAGAAATTGATTCTCAATTGTGTGTGCTATGTTCTAAGAAACCCCCAATACCCCTCTATTTATAGGCGAGGTTAGGGCTAGGGTTCCCGGTCTATTAGAGATCTACATAGGAGTGGAAGGGATCATAAGATCTTGAATTTTTGCAACATGTGACATCTGAAATGGTCATTTTTCAAGTGAAAAGGTCGTCTCACATATGAGACGGTCGTATGATATAGCAAGATGGTCATTTCGTCATGTTTCATGATCACACATGAATTTGGCAATTCAAATCCAATTAATGCATGACATGATGTCATCACTAATCCTTGATGCAATCAAATTTCTCCATGAACTGAGCAATCTTGCACATGCAAATGGTCATCTCACTCACCTAGACAATCGTCTAGTGACTCGAGCCGATCAGTTCAACAAAATGCATCAGTTGGTTCACACCTCAGTTTCGGTAGAACTTAGCCAATTCAATTTCTGATCACCCTGACAATCTAAACAACCGTCTTAACACTTGGGCCGATTGTTTGACACTCCAAATGGTCATTTCACCCTATGAGACAATTAGCTAGCAGTGCACTCAACTGATCTGTTGCATGAATTGGGTACCTAAACACTTTAGTAATCAATGAGTTCCTTTGTGTGTGACCCTATAGGCCCCATATCATGTTGGCAGTGAATGTCCATAAACAACTTATGACATCACAAGAAGAGAACGATGCCTAATTGCACATCGGTGCTACCTAAGTGGATGGAAAGTTGGAGAACAACTTCAACCTACAATCTTTATAAGGTGTTGTAGTGATTGTATGATTCCTTTTTCTCTGATATCTGGAGTGATCTCAAGCCATGGGTATCGTCATCCTCTCAACGTACCAAGAGTAGTTAGTCTGAGATAATGTGAACTCAATATCATATAGTGATACACATGGGCATGTTCATGCATTTCTCAGTCTCGCTTATCAAGTGGACAAGATATCAAAATCTAGTAGCAGGGACAAATCCCATCTCTATCACTCATAGTCTATGCTCATGTGTCAAAGCTCACACAATCATCACCTTTATGGCTACCCGTATTTTAGGATTATGTTTGATGATGTCAAAGTATACCCAACGACATGCGATGAGTCTAGCGATTTTAGGTCTAAGAACCAAAATCACCACCTTCACTATGAGAGATGACTATGACCACCAATTATAGTTTCAATGTGTCACTCTCAAGGTGGGTCTAATCGATACACCATTCCTCAATATGTATTCATGTGCTCGGTTTGATATGCCATATCATGACTAATGAGATTTTGTCATCAACCAACCCACACTCCAGTCTTATGTATTACTGGTGTCTATCTACCTTCCACAATAACAACTGACTAGGGAAATAAAAAGAATGTACATACTCATAACATTCATATGATCTTATTCTCCAAGTCACGTACTTGAAGACATATGTTATTGAGTATTTCCATTCTTTAGATATTCATAATGTTTCCTCATTGTATCATAACTGAATGAAACATAATGAATTAGAAGCTTGTCTTTGTGAGTATTAATCAAATCCTTTTATGATACGTGCCATGTCAATCATCACATGATTAGCTCTCTGGGCATACCTTACCAACATACTCTCACTTGCACTTAGAGCCAATCACCCATGAATCTCATTCTTAGTGATATAAACATGTCCACCATGTTTCTAATGCGCTAGTGCTAATCCAAATGGTTAGAAACACTTTTGTTATTACTCGGTATATTACATGTTTCTTATCTCCTCAATGTGAGATTAAAATACCATAATATGGTATATGATATTCCTTGCCTAACAAGTAGCTCCATTGTTGTCACAATATTACTACTGAGTCATCAATGGTTGGAACATCTATAAGTTTATCATATGAACTTCTAGATCCATATATTATCACTCTGTGTTTGTAACACAAGTATACTCAGCTTCTATTGTAGAATAGAATTAATGGCTATTAGTTCAAAAGCCTTCCAACTAATAACATTTCTCCTTTAATTCAAATATAATTTATTAAGATCACTTTCATTATTTTGGAAGCTTGCATTAATGTAACCCTTTACATCTAACTCTTCCTTTATTGCTATCTTTATTTACTAACAATCTATTTTTAAGTACTTATCAAGTACCAATGGATATATTTAATGACCTTTCAATAACCCTTATTGAAATCTAATATCATCTTGACATGTCCAATACATACAAGATTATATGGGATAGGTACATTTATAGCATTCATGATAGATCCATTGCTACAACCTGTGGCATCTTTGATGTCATTTCCATCATTCACAAGAATTGGAACATATGGTTCATGAGAGACTAATCTGGATTGTTTCTCATTGAATCCTTTTAGTGTTGAACTCTTTCAACATCTGGTTATTATATTTTCTGAATGTTACATTGTGAAACTTTCAAGAACCATATCTATAGGTCTTAATCCTTATCTCATAAGATGTTTCACCTAATCCTTCATTATTGAAGCTGTTTTCTTGCCAATTCTCAATATTCACAATATTGTGACGTAACTCATCATCCTATGTGGAATACTCACATATGCTTCTACTAAATATTTTGTAATCATAGATTTCATCTTTATCTTGATTCAAGTCAAACTCTTTGACTGTCTTGTCAAGTCATAAGATCCCATCTATGAGATGCTTGTTTCAATTCCAGTTAAACATTGTAGTTTATAGACTTTATTTGCATTCTTGAAGTTATAAACCTTTTAGTTTGTGTCATGTACACATCCTCTAATGTATTCCCATTAAGGAATCCAGTTTATATTTTCATATGTTGAATCTCGTAGTCTATTTTAACTCCAACAACACGTTTGACAATTGGTAAAGGAATTTATATAATGTTCAACAGCTTGAACTAATATAATTCTTTTCAACCAATTTGTCCTTTTATGTTATCTATGTAGGTATTTTCCATAGGAACCTATTGCACCCTTCATGTATTACCCCTTTAGGTGACACTATCAAGGTCCTACCTTGTTAGCTTACATGGACCCCATAATGACATTGGGCTATTACAAAGATTATGGTATTTAATAGCTTCTAGTTGATCAGTTGGCTCATCCTATATTCACCAACTTATCTGGATTGTTGGATTTACAATCCTTTAGTTTTAGATGTGTTCTACTAGAATTATTTTATTTTGTGTCATTGATGAACTTGAGATTCCACAATAATTTGTGATTCTCTTAGTTCTTATTGTACCTCTATTTTGACCTCGAACATATCGAGTTCTACTTTTACTCCCACTAATTCTTTAGGAACTCAATCATCCTGGTAACAAAATGCTTTTGTTATTAGAATGGGTCAAAGGAGGTATTAAAAAATTATGGTTTGTGGATCAACCCTATAAGAAATTACTTTATTTATATAGGTTTCAATCCTTTAGACACATTGAGACATTCTCAAATCATATCATATATGATGTCTTATTAAACCATTTAGATGGTACATGATTTAGTGATAGGTATATATTTATGAGGATATAAGAAGATTAGATTATTTGATAATTATATCATGACTTATCATGGTATACTTCTTCATTCTGACACATCATCATGTTCAAATGCATTGTGATTTGCGATACATTATCATAGTTCTTTCTTTGAAGGTTTTCAAGGTATTTATGTAAAAGTATTTCATCATTTGATCTCATCAAAGTTCCTTAATACTTTCATCGAAGTTATACTTCATTTATAATTCCTTGAACACTTTAAGAGATTTATATTTCTACTTTACTGAGTACATATCATCATATTATCAATAAATGAAATGAAGTATAAATAATTATTCATAGTATTCTTTTTATGAGATCTTCATGCATCATATATATGAGGCCTGGTGGAAAGCTTATCCCCCCATTACATCTTGTGAAGGATGTTATGTCACATTGTGCATAAGTAAGACTTGCAACTTTCCTCAGGTTCATTAACCAAGGGAATCTAGATGAACATAAATATGTATTCTAGATATGCATTTCTCATATATATATGTCCAATGTGACTATTGCTAATGATAGTTTTTGAGTTATCAATTACAACCCTCTGGTATTAACATTGAAAAATTTATCCAAGATTCTTTCAAAGCAAAGATCAGTAGATATATCTGGGCAATGCCACACAAGATCATATCTTTTGAAACAAAAACATTAATATCTCACTTTATTGATTCATCTTCATTGTCATACAAGATGCTTTAAAGTAAATGTTTCTATTTGTTGGCATAATGAAATAGCAGTTCAACTAACTCTATTACATGCCCATTAGGCTAAGATAAATGTAAATGTAGAATAATTTTTCTACAACTCTTGCTCCACCTTGTCCATCTTTTTCCTTGAATGAGGGCTTTTACTTCTTGTTAGATACCACACATCAAGTATGTCATATCTCTATTTGGTATCACATACCAAAATGAAGAAGTAATAAAAACCTGAAGTGGAGGCCGCAGTGCCTTCCTTCTTCATCTTTAGTTCCTCTAATCGGAGTGGGAAATTTCTTTTCTAATGTCTAGGATGGAGACAATGGTGACAATTTCCTCTTTTCTTCACTCCTCCCTTAGCTTTGAGATCTAAAGATTTGATCTTCTGGACAACTTTAGAACTCTTCTTAGTTTTGCCTTTTCCTTTAGAATTCCCCTTTGTCTTGATGATCACCATCACAGACTTGGGTTTGTCTTTCTTCATTTGTCCCCCATATATTCTCAACATGCCCAACAACTCTATCAAGGATTTTTCAAAGTCATTCATGTTGGAGTTCATGAAAAACTTACTGTATGATTCTGGCAGAGACTGCATAATCACACCAGTGGCCAACTCTTGACCCAAGGGGAATCCCAGTCTAGCTAGGTTTTCCACATACCCAATAAGTTTGAGCACATGAGGACCTACTGGATCTCCCTTTGTCACGTTGCATTTGAACAATGCTTTGGAGACATCGTATCTCTCTTGTCTTGGTTAATATTGGAACATGTTATTGAGATGTGTGACAATATCAATCACATCCATGTTCTCATGATGCCTCTACAACTCATAGTTCATGGAGCATAATATTAGACACTTGACATCCATGACATCTTCATATGCTTCTTGTAAACATCCATGTTATCCCTAGGTGTAGTCAGAAGGGGTTCATCTGGTTCTGACGTCTCCAGGACATAGAGTGTGCACTCTTGTGTGAGAACAATTCTCAACTTTCTGAACCAGTGGTGGAAGTTGTTACCATTAAGTTTGTCCTTCTCAAGGACTGATCGTAGAGAAAAGTGATTGTTGTTTGTTTCCCTTTGATTCTACAAAAGAATTTACTATTTTGTCAAAATTCACATTGACGTGATTTGATTATGATTTGGAAATATTAATTAGGTCTTTAATTAACTACCATTCTTACTATTTTGATCAAATTGACAACCCTCAAGTATGAATTCAGAAAACTATAACGAACAATTTTCTAATGAGCCAAGATCCATGTTTCATCAAATTTGGGGTCATGTTTTGCTGATCACCAACAACTTGACTATGTAGGTTGTAAAGACTTGATCTTTACAGTCGGATATTTACAAAATAATATCAAAATTATAAACAATATTTATTACAATGATGCTTTTACATTAGATTCGTAGAAGCTTTAAACATAATATTATAAGATTGAAATTAAGAATTTTTTCCTATCTAATCTTCAATAGAGGACAACTCCTACACATCTCTTCTATTTATTCTTTGAATCACCTGTCCATGAGTTCTCAGAGGAATAAAACCACACATAGACCCCATATAGGGAAAATAAAGGTCACTAGGCTGGGACTAAATCCATTTGTTGAGCTATTATAAAAAATATAGAGTTATGAGATCGAATCTAGGTAAGATTCCTGAGGGGACTATGGTATTAACGATAGAATAGTCTAGCTACCATGCTAAGTTTAAAAAATGCAATAATTTGAAGTGATAACTAGAAAACAATAAAGATATTCTCAAACTAATATCAAGATTTCAACATGGAACAAATTTTCTCAACACTAATATAATGATATCTAATTATTCAAAATACAAAGTTTTATCCATTGGCACAATAAATCTTATATTTTGTCTTTGACAATGGCTAGGTGCCTAATGTTCTCCGCTCTATGAGAGAATGACACTTCTCCAGAGGGGGTAACCAATACTGGGAGACCTCTAATTGTCCATTATCCACTGCGTAGGGTTGGGGGTCATGACCTGCCGAATCTAGTGAGACAAAGCTCTTAGTCCATATTTTGAATTTTTGTACCAATATCAAAATCTAACAATATTTCAATTTCTCAATAATGTTCCATATTCAAAATCTAGTCGTGGTGAACATCAACAAAAAGGGAAAGGCTAACAAAAATATTTGTTCACCAATTTTCAAACATTTCAAATATGAAACTCAAGAGGGAGGCAAATAGTTTAATAAAAGAATAGATAATTTCATTTCTGCTCCAATCAAAAATCTCCAATCAAAATGCCCACAAGGATCAAGGATACACATTTTCACAAGAATCTAGCAAGAGAGAATGTACTAGAGTTATTTGATGTTACTTGGCTAAGAATCACCTCTTAGATTCTAATAATTTCAAATTACCATTTTGTCCCTTAGGGGTTTTATGTTAAATAACCACATTTGGTTGTTATAATATCTCATATTTAGTTCATTAGTATAGTAGCCATCTTAATACATGTGGTCATATATGATATCCCAATTATTATTCGTGTTCACAATATATATATACAATTCATGAATTTCTACTCCTATATGTATCATCCTTTGGCCATTCTGTCGATTATAGATGTGGGATCCATCAAGGTTATATCTCGGTATACTTATAGGGTTCTAAAAAGGAATTTAATTTCTCATCATTATTTGTAAATCTCCTTTATATGCATCATTAGTAAGAATGGTCGATTTGGGGTTATTCATTAAATGATAAGGTTAAAACCATGGCTCTTATTACTTTGATTCTCTTTAACTACTGATAATGTATTATTTCCTCCATATATAACTATCTGAGTCATATATATATATATATATATATATATATATATATATATATATATATATATATATATATATATATATAGTTAGGCTAGGATATACTTAAGTGTATTGGGGCCTAGATACAATCAAGTTTTAAGCCCTTGGATGTTCCTTGATTTTGATCAGTGGCTGGGAATTCTCCGCCCACTGATACAACCATAGACACGCACTGGGTCCACACACTGTCACCCAACCACTCTCTCTCCTCGCTCTCTCTCTCCCTCTCTCTCCCCGCTCTCTCTCTCCCCACTATCTCTCTCTCTCTCCGCGCTCTCACCCCTCCACTTTCCGGCGACCTCCCTGCCGACTGAGGCTCAGCGGTCGATCGCCGGCGCCCGGCGACCTTTTTGCTTGCACGACGACACCTAGATATGCCCGAACGCACTGCTGCTGTCAACGAGCTGCTACTGCTACATGCGAGCTACCCTTCTTTCGGCGAGCTGCGCCTAGATCTCTCCCTGACTCGCTCTCTCCCTCTCCTCGCTTGTTGTTTGTCTGCAAGTTCCAGCCGCCGCCTCCGACTTCCCAGGTGATTAGGTGACAGGCTTCCCAGGCCGCCGCCTTCGGCTGCTGTGATTTTGGCATCTATGTGCCAGTGCTATTTAGGTCGTCTTCGCCTTTTAGATCTTCTCCCCCTTTAGGCCGTCTTCCCCCTTTAGATCTGCTCCCTTTCCACCTTTCGTCTCCCCCCTTCCTATGTGATGCTGCTGCGATTTTCTTATATGTGGTGTTGCTGTAATTCGTCTCCCCCCATTCGTATGTGTTGCTGATGTGATTTTCTCATATGTGCTAGCTGTAATTCGTCTCCCCCCTTTCCTCCTTTCATCTGCCATTTCATCCTAATTCCCCCTGTGTTTTCAGTTGGATCTACTCTTCCCTTACTATGATGGGAGTTAGAAGAAATCCTGGTTCTATTTGTTCAACAACATTTAACGAGAGTGGAAGCATTAGCCAACATTGATACTGTGGTCTGGTACTTCAAGCTAAGACAGCCTGGATTGAGAAGAATTATGGGCGTAAATTTATTGGTTGTCCCAACTTCAACAAACAGGTTATTTTCAACCAATTAATGGTATCTTCAATTATGAATTTTGAGTTCAGTATCAATGGCATTGATTTTCATTTTTGTATGTAGGGAACTGATCACTGCCGATTCTTCCAATGGGTTGATGAACCTGTGAACATTCCTAGGGAATATGTTATTAAGATGAAACAGCTTGAAGAAGGAATGAAGATGTCTAAGATGAGGGAAGAAAGAGCAGTTATCAAATATAGGTGTTGTATAGCTATATTGGTGGCTTCTTGGGTCTTTTTTCTTGTTGTGTATGCAGGACCATGTTAGTAAGTTGTGGGTATTAACAAAGAACGAGTATGTATTATGGTTTAGTAAGTGCATTGTAGTTGTGGTTTGGAGTTGTAATCTCTGAATATCTGTACTGGTTTCTGAATGAATGAATGTTACCCACCATTGACATTACTTGTGCATTCCATTGACACTCAATGAGTTAGACTGAATGTAAAAATTTATATGATCCACCTTATGAAGCTCTGTCGATCTTGCATCTGAATGAATACCATCTGCCATATGAAGACGTTGAGTTTCAGTAAGCAACAAAAAAATGAAAATTCAAGAGGACATTGAGTTTCAGTACATCAGTAGGACCAAGAACAAGTAACCACGCCCCAATTTAAAATTGCTAAATCATGAACTTAACTAAGGGTTAATTGAATGCATATTTGCATTCATCTGTGCAATTGAAGCAGCAACGATTGTATTACTGAATTGGACTAAGAACAAGTAACCACACCCCATTTAAAGATTGTTGTACTGAACATATCACATTACTGTATTGTACTCAAATGACAATCCAATAAAGATTGGTATACCACCACTCAGTTTATTATTCTTCAAATTAACACATCCACTGAAATCTGGAATCCCTTCTGTCAGTGAATTCCCATCTAGCCATCTAGAAGAAATGATTCAGTGATTGCAACAAAAGTGGAGGGTGTATGAGAGGGAGCTCTATTTGGTAAACTTATAGTTCAACCAATCCAATTAACATTGTGAGATCAGACTAGATGTTCCCGCTCAAGTTTATCCTAGACAAATTACAGTTCAACCAATCCAGTACATTGAAGTTATCCTTGGCTGTGTGTCCGAATTGCATTGCACCCATGACCATGGAACTGGCAAACAAGGATCACCTCCTTCATGCGCCCATACTTGAGAGGAGTAATGTGAGGCAAAAATGGCTCTAATAGTGATTGGGATTACATAAAAATAAATAAGAGAATAGTTGATAAATGACTATGACACAAGTCCAATGCTTCCATTTTAGTCACCAACAAGTATGATATCTGAAATGGAAGTTGCAAATAGGGGAAGACATCTAAGTCTCCATGTTTCAGCAACCAAATCACATTATATTCAGATGGTGAGGTACTTTCAGTAAACATGTAGCACAAAGGATACCAAGATACAATAAACATACCAAAACCGTACTGTATGTACCTGAGTTTATCACAACTACAGATTCATCACACCCTTTGAGATAATATAGTCAAGGAGAACAATTTTTTTTTTAAAATGCGTTACTTTCTTTTCCATTGCTTCCTCCACACCAAGGTTAGCAATAAACATGCCTTATTTTCAATTAATACATTACCTCGCTGTTATATTTACAACCATCTGAATCAGTAGTTCATTTTTTCTTGCAACAATAATAAAAACACTTAATGAACCAGTTCGTATTCCACATTCAATCCAAAACAATTACACTCATGCTCAAGATATTGGGGGAAGCCGGTGAAGGTGTTTCTGATGTCATAATCTCAGCTAATGGGTCTTGGAAAATCGTTGAAGTGCAGCAGGTTACAACCACTCATTCACAGGCCATGTCACCTATGGGTCATCAGTGGATCTCACTATAGAAGATTTAGAAGATGATAATTTAGAACCTGCTAACAGATCTTTGGAAGGTGAAGATAAGAAATCTATCCATGGGACAAGTGTTTCCATAGGGCAGTCACCGGTATCGGGTCCCATGGCTGGAGCTCACATACCTGTTGCAACAGTTGGGGATATGTCCAGGGTATTATCTGGTTTTGCTCCAAATTTATCCACAAAACAATTACACTGAATAAACCACACACTCAGATCAACAATCGAGCCAAACATGAATTGAACTTAATCCAACAACAAGTCTATTCATTTCAGAATTTTGGATAATCATTATAGAAAAGATCCAGTAAGAACATAATTTTCCATTTTCATTTCAGAATTTTGGATAAGCATTATAGAAAAGATCTAGTAAGAATAGAATTTTCCATTTCAGCACTAAGCGTGCATACATTAATACATCATCAGCACTGGATGTGCATACATGAATAGATTGCAGTGAACATGCATACATTAATACATAGTTTTAGCTTATTCTTCTTCAGACTCATAAATTTGGTGAAGATCATGAGCATCCACCTGCATCTTATTCTTCTTCAGACTCATAAATTTGGTGAAGATCATGAGCATCAGATGTTTCTTTGACAACCTGAATAAATTTTTGCATCATGAGTGACCAGGAAAATGAAAATCAAGTAAATTAACTAGAACAAAAATCAACTAAGTAAACTAACCCCCGATTTGCATGTACGACTGTTGTGCCCTTTTCCATTACATGTACTGCATGTCCTTTGTCTTTTTGCCTTTAACTCAGCTTGTGGCTTAAACCTTTGTGGCTTCCTGTTTCCTTTACAATGTGATAGAGGTGGATCTCTTGCTTCCATTCCATCTTCCACATCTTGAATCTAGAGCACACATTGACTACATTGTGTTGGAATGTGAGTTTGAGACAATGGCATGCCTTCTTCACAAGAAGCCCTTCCCATATCTTTTTGTGAGGACATGATGTTGTCATAAGTTTTTTCAAACAGCTCGTGCACATCAATGTAACTGTATGTTTAGAAGCTATACCAACTAACTTCATTGCCGATCTACAAAGTGAGTTGTACCTACCTAAAGGGGTACTACCATCAACTTCTTCACAAGTCTCTTAGGCATAATGATCTGTACTTGTAGTTTTTTCTTTCCTAGTCCATCTATTCAGCACATGTAGAGGTGGTATCTTATGAACTTTAAGATAAGCATCACTTTTACTATATGCCCACATAAGATGCCAAAAAACTGAAATAGCTTGCATTCACAAAAGAATTCTTCATTATTTAGATTAACATGTACTTGGTAGCTATTCTTTGATATAAATGCAAGTGACTCACCACCAACATGTGAAATTTGATATATAGAATCTTTACTAACCTCCTCTAAATCATATCATGAGGTCAACTTCATTTGCTTTTTGAAAATCTTAAAAACTGATCTAGTGTAGATATCCCTTGCATGTTTCTCAATGGGAGCATAAGACCATAGTGTTGGTTGTCCATCCTTAGATCTGTGGTCTTCTTCATCTTGTTTGTCATATCGGTTATCGACCACCTTCTCGAATGCTTGGAAAAATTTAAACAAAGGCAAATGATTATTTACATGATCTTTAAATATTGCATTCATGCTCTCACTTCGTTGTGTTGTCGACATATTGGCAAAAAATGTGTCTCTAAAGTATACAGGAATCCATTGCTCTCTGATATTCCACAGCAAGGTTAGATGTGCATTTTCACTCAAATTGAAATCGGTTATGATCTTATTCCATCTTTGTTCAAACTCATCAATAGTGATGGGGTGATTGATGCAGCATTGAAACTCTTCAATGAACCCAACAATAGTCCCATAGATCACACCGAGATGTTCACGTGCTTTTCTCATTACATGCCATTGGAAACAACGATGAACTGTATTGGGAAACACAATACGAATTGCCTTTTTCATTGCTGGATCTTGATCAGTTAAAATTGCCTTTGGGTGCTTTTGATACATTGCTTCTAGAAATATTTGGAAAACCCAAACAAATGACTCAGCGGTCTCATCTCTTAATAAAGCACAACCAAACAAAGTAGATTTCTTATGATGATTCACCCCTATAAAAGGTGCAAATGGCATATTGTATCTATTAGTCATGTAAGTTGTGTCAAATGTAATCACATCCCCAAATGTTTGATATGCTAGTCTTGATCTTGCATCTACCCAGAAGATATTGCATGCACAACCCTCATCATCAAATAGTATAGAGTAGAAGAATGCAGGGTTAATTGCTTACTCCTTTCTAAAATGCTCTAATGTGGATGCTACATCAACACCTATGTATCTCCTTCTCAAAGAAACAAGTGTGTTGCTTACATCTTTTCTTGTGAATGTGACATTATGAATTCCACCTTATTGGCTAGCAATAAGTGACATTATTTGTGCACTTGAAATATTTTGGTCATGCATTGCCTGGATCAAATCCTGCACCTCAGAAGACATGCGACGGTGTGAGCGATGAAACCTCTTTTTAGATGGATTGTTGGTGAGATCATGATTGTGCTCTTTCTAAAAGCTCATAACCACCCACTTTGTATCCTCTTCTAGCTTGACTCGCATTTGAGCCTTGCAACATGTTCGATTAGAAATGATGTCCTTTTGTGGGGTTCCCTTATGACCATTGTCTTCCTTCTTTTTTGGTTTATATAACCCTTCCTTAAAGCACATGAATACCCTACTTGTCACTTTTTTTGTTTTAGATGAGACATAATGATTCCCTTTCCTTATGCTAAATCCCATACGATATGCATATTGATTATAAAACTCCTCAGCCTTATCAAGGCTATCAAATTACAAACCTATGAAAGGCTCCAAATCAGATTGTACTTCTAACCTTTCATCCTCCATAGGGGTCTCATTTTCTTCTCCAAACTGATCATTTGCATCCACTGTCGCTTCTTCGTGTAACCAATCTATTCCCGTCATGCCATCTACATCATGAGAAAAATCCATATCTACCAAAAAAAAAGACATAATCATTCCTTTTTTTTCATATTATCAAATAATAGAAAGTTATAGTACATTGATAAGTTCAAAGGAAGTCTAACCATGCATGCGTGATTGTGTGGCACTAGTGCCTTCCATATCAGACCAAATTGGAATGTAACCTTCCATATCTTAAAAAAAATTGAATATCATGAGAAACCCAATATGATTAAATTACCACATTGAACATGATAATGCACATTGGTGTACACAACAATACACATAGGTCTACATGATAGTACACATAGGTATACACAACATTACAAAAGCTAATTCCTTTTTAATTTATTGGAAATACAAAAAAATTTATGGAAAAACCACCATGATATATCACAAGTTTCATGACCACAGTACCTACTGTCGTCATATGTTTGGTTGATGATCTCCTACTTATATTCTCACTTCAATCGAGATATGCAGAGTATAAAGATCGGATAATACTAAGACCTTCTACAATGAGTTAGGAGACTTTGCAATCACCAATTAGTAATATGAATGCTACATTCTAACTATCCATGGCTTAAATTTATAGTATGTAATCAAGTTTGTGCAACCTTATTTATCAAATTACACAGGATATGTTTCTGATTCATTGATATATATAAAGAAAACTGATCTTAAAAACCAACCCGAAACTAAAAGCCATCATAATTAAGAAAATATGCAATTTGACTTAGTTCATCAATACGTACATAGTTCAATGTCTAGCTAGTAGCCCTGAATCCTGATCCTGCACCCATAAATTAAGGTGTCTGTCAAGACAAGTGCTTACCGATTTTAAAATCCCCACGTCCGACAAGTAGCAGCTCACCGACAGCTCGCCGACAGAAGGGCAGTAGCAGCATCTCGCTAGCACAAGGGCAGCAGCAGCAGCTCGGGGAGAGATCTAGGCATAGCTCGCCGGCAGAAGGGCAGCTCGCCTGCAGCAGCAACAACTCGCCGGCAGTAGTAGTGCGTTCGGGCAGATCTAGGCGTTGCCGTGCAAGCAAAAAGGTCTCCGGCCGCCGGCGTTCGGCCGCTGAGCCTCAGTCGACAGGGAGGTCGCCCAAAAGCAGAGGGGAGAGAGCGCGGAGAGAGAGAGATAGAGTGGGGAGAGAGAGCGTGGGGGGAGAGAGAGAGACCGAGTGACAGTGTGTGGACCCATCGCGCGTTTGTGGTTGTATCAGTGGGCGGAGAATTCCCAGCCACTGATCAAAATCAGGGAACATCCAAGGGCTTAAAACTTAATTGTATCCAGACCCCAATACACTTAAGTGTATCCTAGCCTAACTCTCTCTCTCACTATATATATATATATATGTATATATGTATATATATATATGTATATATATATATGTAGATATATATATATATATGTATATATATGTATATATATGTGTGTGTGTATGTATATATATATATATATATATATATATATATATATATATATATATATATATATATATATATATATATATATATATATATATATATAGTCAGGCTAGAATACACTTGAGTGTATGAATCACACAAATACACTCAAGTGTGTTTGCATATCAAGACTATTTTTTACAAAATGTAAACCATTGATCTTCACCGTCATACTATCACTAGGCTACATACAAATTTTGAGCCCATATGGATGAGTGTAAGTCACTCATCCAAGGGCAACAAAATCGATGCGCGAAACTAATTTGAAATGCATAATTTTTGCCGTCTTCATAACATGAGCTATACATATCCAAATGTGCTCAGATTTTGTGTATGAGTTGTTCATGAGATGTTTAAGAAGATCAATGGATTAAATTTTCAAAAAAAATATTACATCATGAAAAACTACTTGAGCGTATTCCGCTCCGGATACACTCGGGTGTATTCTAGCCTGACTCTATATATATATGTGTGTGTATGTGTGTGTGTGTGAGTGTGTGTGTGCGCGCACACACACACGTGTTTAATATGTCCAAAATACTAAGTCATGATATGCATATACGATTAAGGTTTGTATTTTAGTGATATGAGGATCATGTATATATCCCTATCTCTTAAATAAAGAAGGTGTAAGTCTGTGTGCTCATTATGTTTTGGGTGTCTTGTGTTGATTAACTAAGGTGTTGTTACCCTTGATTATTACATTCATGATACTAGATATTGTTTGCTTATATTGTTAGTGATACTAACGTTGACCCTTGATTAGTTTCATTCAAATCAGAATAATAAATGAAGAAGGGGAAAACGAGAAGAGTACCTGCTGGCAACCAGGTACGGATTGCCAAGAAAGAACCCCTCAAGCAAGGTTGGTCTTTAATTGAAGTCGAGCGAGGCAATACTGTAGGTTGGGTAATATCTGGGGTGGCCGCCAAAGTTGTGTTTGGGGTGGTTACCATAATCGATACCAATCTATTGTTTGTTGCGTCGCCTGTGGAGGACGACAGCGGATCTGACTAGGTGGGCGATTGTTCAGGAGGTTGGGTGATGGTTGCCAGAGTCGTGAACTTCATCAGGGCTTGTGAGGTCGAGGCAGATCTGGATTGTAGATCTGGCCTGCGTTGTGAATCAGGTCACCGTTCTAGTTGTGCAGGTCGTGCGAGGTTTTGTGGGGGTCGGCTATATATGCCGGAGAAGGTGGGGGTGATGGAGGTGGCAGGGCGGTGGCTCTCCAGGGTTCTTTCAGAGTGGTGGTGACAGAACAGGTGTGCTGTCCCGGCTGGCAAGATCCAACACAAGCCTCAGGAGTCGGGGTCTGGTTGTGCTGTTGTGTGGCGTGGAACTGGTGCCTGGAGGTGATAGACGAGTATGAAGGCTGTCGATTCCCTTGCTGGCGAGGCGATCAACATCTGTGAATATTAGGACGACCGGGGATAAGGGAGTCTGAAACGGCTGGGTTGATCGGTATGGTGGCAACGTCGGACTCAACTCTATGGGATCCTGGTGGCTGTTCTCAAGAGGAGACGACGAAATACCCATGCTAATAGGGTTGTAGCAGATGTAGCCACTGGATGAAGGAGGCCAGTTCAATGGTCTTGTAGGAGGTGCCGCTGTGCACCGTTTCCTGGCGAGGAGGAAGGTGATCGGGTGGGGAGGAGTTAGAGAATCAGAGCGTTTTGCACTGCAGACCTTGTTAGATATATGGCTGCTGTGGCAACCATTTATTTAGCATGGGTTAAGCCCAATGTATTGCAGCAAGTATGTGAGAAAAGTAAGTTGTCTCTAGTACAAATGACAAAGAAATTTTATCCCATATTGCTCACTCTTAGAACTTTTGTAGTCCTCATTTGTAGGATCACATGGTGCACTAGTGTCCAAGGGGTCCTAGGAGGAAAGTATGCTCACCTCATTGGTGGGTGGGGTTACCACATCACAACATGCGCGCCACACCTCGCCTAGCCTGGCCGAGCTCAGGCTCGGGCTCGGGCTTGTGGATTGTGTCTTCCGGCTTTTTTTACACTAGGATACGACTAAGTAATTAATTACTCATGTAATTAATTGTTTCTTTCCTATTTCAGATTTCTTAATCCTAATTAGAAAATGTTCTCTTTTGCGAATTATTCCGTATTGTGTCCAAGAGCAACCGAGTGTTTGCGTCTTACTGGGAATAGTATTAGGGACGTGCGTGGCTATATATACGCCTCCGGTCATTAGGGTAAAACACACAACAAACATCTTTCTACCGCTGTTTTACGTGTGTTTTGAGAGCCCTAATCCAGAGAGCAAGTGCCTTCGTTCCAAGCCGCTTCGTGGAGTTGGTCTCCTGTGCGAAGTGCGGCGTTCTTCTTCCTGTCACCTAGACGCAGCTGTCAGGCAGTGGTTCCTGCGGTTGCTGTGCTGCACTGGTAGCAGTGCAACGAGGCTACTTCGGGCGAGTGCAAGACGTGCCTGTTCCCCGTTCATGCCAGATCGAGTCTGGGAGTACGGTGCCTATCCACGAGGATTGCCGAGCATTGATTTCTTTAAGTATCACAATGATCTGGTTTGTGAATCTAACTTCTTTATTTCTGTTCTCCTGCTTTGTTTGATCTTCGTTTCTTATTTTGGATCTGCCTGAAATTGTTAATTACTTTGCACTTGTCGATGTTGCATGAACGACGTTAACAACTATTAATAACAGTCTTAAAGAAATTATTTTTGTTTCGTTAATTAACAATGGCCGGTCAGGGTGGTTCGGGAAATAAAATTGATACCAGCAATATGCCTGAAAAATTTACTGGTACCAACTTTGCTCGTTGGCAAAGTCAGATGGAAATTTGGCTGAATATTGCGGGTTTTGATCAGTACTTAGTAGAGGCTGAACCTATATCTGATGAAATGATTCCTGATAATGCAAATATAATTGCTAATTGGAAGAAGAGTGACAAAACGTGCCGCGGTTTGACTCTGTTTGGTTTAAATAACAAACTCTATGATTCTTACTCAAAGCCACCAGTCACTACATCCAAGGTTTTGTGGGAATTGTTGATTAAGAATTTTAGTACTGAAAATCAAGGTGTTGAAAAATACTGCGTGTCTAAATTTCTTAAGTTTCAGATGATTGAGGGTAATTTAGTTTCCGATCAAATACATGATCTGTAACTCCTAGTTCATGAACTCTCGGATGCCAAGATGGTATTGCCTGAGAAGTTTATTTTATGTCTCATAGAAAAATTCCCTAAGTCATGGGAATCGTTTGGTATGTCTCTGAAGCATCGCAAAGGGACACACACAATGGAAGAACTTATGATGGATATTAATATACAAGAAGAATACTTAAAGGAGAAAACGGTCAAGGTGCCTACCGATGCAAATCCAACGGTTAATTTTACTTCTGCGAAAAACACCAAAGATAAAAAATCTAAGAATGCACATAAACCTAAGGCAAAGATCCAAAAGAAACCGAAGAACAAACCTTGTTGGACTTGTGGACGGGTTGGCCACTGGAACAAAGATTGTCCTACTAAGAAGGCAAAGAAAGCTACTGCATCTGCAACTGAGGAGGTTGTGGTCAATATGATGACTACATCCTTGAACCTTAATGATGGGTACGTGTCTATTAAACCTGAAATCCTTTCTATTTTTGAACCACTTTATTGGATAATTGGCACTGGGGCTAATGTACACGTGTGTGCTGATAAATCCCTATTTGTGTCTTATCAGGTCTCTCGAGGTCGGTCCATGACTTTGGGTGATTCCAGCTCTGCAGAAGTCAAAGGCAAAGGACGGGTGGACTTGAAGTTCCCTTCGGGGACGTTTTTGACTCTTAACAGGGCCAGACATGTTCCAACCATTCGAAACAATATCCTTAGTGGCATCACTTTAGTTAGGGAAGGTTATAGAGTAGACTGCAAATGTAATAAGGCTATTATTACACGCCTTCGTGATTCTTTGTTTTTTTGGCAAGGAGTACTTATGTGATGTGGAGAACTTATTTAAGATTCATGTTGAACCTGTTTCAAATTCCATTTTAAATTTGAATGATTATAGTTCTGTTTGCATGAATCTTATTTCATTCGATGTATGGCATTCACATTTGGGACATGTTAATGTTGCCTCAATGAAGCATATGATGAATCTAAATTTGATCCCTAAATAAGAAATTAGCAACAATAAATGTGAAATCTGTGTGCAAGCTAAATTACCTAGGAAGCCTTTTCATTCTGTGAATAGGAATTCAGAAATTTTGGATTTAGTTCGTATAGATATCTGTGAATTTAATGGTGTTGCTACGAGGGATCAAAAGCATTATTTTATAACTTTTATTGACGATGTGAGTAGATACTGTTATGTCTTTTTACTTAGAAGTAAAGATGAGGCATTCGATAAATTTCAATTTTATAAGAAAGAAGCTGAAACTCAAACCGGTAAAGTACTTAAGCGATTAAGGTCTGATAGGGGAGGAGAGTATACCTTGAACTTATTTTTGGAATTTTTCCAATTACATGGTATAGTTCATGAGGTCACTGCTCCTTATTCACCACAATCAAATGGAATAGCTGAACATAAAAACCGAACCTTAATAGATATGATAAATACCTTACTCCAAACATCTAGATTACCCAACTTTATGTGGGGGAAAGCTTTGAATACAACTTGCCATATTCTGAATAGAGTTCCCCATAAACATTCAGAGAGTAGTCCGTTTGAGTTATGGAGAGGAAGGAAACCTGAGTCTTAAATATCTTCGAGTGTGGGGGTGCCTAGTAAAGGTACTTGTCCCTGAACACAAAAGGAAGAAATTGGGACAAAAAACGGTTGATGCCATATTTCTGGGTTATGTAGAGACAAGCTATGCTTACAGATTCCTGATTGTAAAATTAGATATCTCTGGCATTGAGGTCAATACAATTGTGGAATTATGTGACACAACATTCTTTGAGGATGTGTTTCCTATGAAAACTGATGTGCCCAATGAAGTATCTCAAGAAGATCATTTACCACAAGTTCCATTTCCGAGCACGTGGAAAGGATGACAAATGTGGGGGGTGACTCAGAACAAGCTATTTTTGAATCAGATGATTTTGAAGAAATAGTTGAACCAAGGAGAAGTAAGCAACCTAGGACATCCAAGTATTTTGGAAGTGAGTTTCTCACTTACAATGTTGAGGATGATCCTGTTACTTTCAAACAAGCTATGGAATCTCTAGAACCTAAGTTTTGGAAAGAAGCCGTTAATGATGAAATCCAATCAATTATCTCGAATGGAACTTGGGAATTGGTGGATTTTCCTCCTAGTTGTTCTGCAGTTGGTTGCAAATAGATTTTTAAAAAGAAACTTAATGCATACGGGACAATCAATAAGTATAAGGCTAGGTTAGTTGCTAAGGGTTACACACAAAGGGAAGGAATAGATTATTTTGATACCTATTCACCTATTTCCCGTATGACCACAATCCGAGTACTTATAGCATTGACTTCCATTTATAATCTCTATGTCCATCAGATGGAAGTGAAAACTGCGTTCATACACGGTGATCTTCAAGAAGAGATATATATGGAATAACCTGAGGGATTTGTGGGTCGTGGGAATGAGTCCAAAGTGTGTAAACTTGTTAAGTCATTATATGGCTTGAAACAAGCTCCTAAGCAATGGCATGAGAAGTATGATTCTGTGATATCATCGTTTGGCTTTATTTCTAATGAATTTGATAAGTGTCTCTACTGCAAGATTGTCAATAATGGATTCATTTTTTATGCTTATATGTCGATGATATCCTGCTTTTTGGTTTCGATATGAAAGTAGTAAATGAGACAAAGTCATTCTTGTGTAGCAAGTTTGAGATGAAGGATATGGGTGTCGATGATGTGATTTTAGGGCTTAAAATCATAAGGTCTACTGATGGTATAACTCTCTCTCAGTCTCACTATGTTGAGAAGATACTGGAGATGTTTGAGTACACATCACATAAACCTGTTAAGACTCCATATGATTCATCCAAGCCCTTGTTCAAGAATGAGACTGGGGTTCCAGTGTCTCAATTACGATACACTCAGATTATCGGAAGTTTGATGTATCTTATGAATTGTACACGTCCAGACATTGCGTTTACCGTGAACAAGTTAAGTAGATACACCAGTTGTCTCGATAAGACCCATTGGGAAGCTCTTGATAGAGTTCTGAGGTATATTAACGGAACATGTTCTCTTGGGCTGTATTATTGTAAACATCCTTCCGTAGTTGAAGGATATAGTGATGCAAGCTGGATTGCCGTGAATTCTGAGAGTAATGGTGTCTCAGGATATGTATTCATGTTGGGAGGAGGAGTTGTTTCCTGGAGGTCTAAGAAACAAACCATATTGTCTCGGTCTACTTTTGAGGCAGAGCTATGTGCTTTAGATGAAACTGGATTGGAAGCTGAATGGCTACATGGACTTATGTCTAGTTTACCTATGGTAATGAAGCCGCTTCCTACAATTTCAGTTCACTGTGACAACACTAAAACTATTTCTAAGATAAAGAGTTCCAAGTACAATAAAAAATAGCATAGACACATCCAAGTCAGATTGAAATCTGTATGGGAGTTAGTGTCTAATGGGGTCGTGGATGTGGACTACGTCGGTACCAAAGATAATACAACTGATCCTTTCACTAAAGGTCTTACCTTGGCTTTAGTGGAAAAATCCAAGTTGGGGATGGGACTGAAACCCCTATAGATTTGCAGGCAGTAGCAACCCAACCCAAAAGAGTGGAGACCCCACAAATTGGGTTCAATGTGGTAATAACAAGCTGTCGGGTAAATCGGATGACACTATGTATTCTTGTTTGATGCTTCTTTCATCTGTGTGTCTATTCCCTGATAAACCTGTTAGTGTCATGACTGCAAGTTAGTAAGAGAGTAGTCTCTTAATGGTGTCAAGTCTTAGAACAGGATGTTAGCAGTACATCCTTGGAGACTCCAACTAAGTGATTGATGTTGTGTAGGCCACAATAGGAGAATTGGGTTGTTCTCTGTTATCAATCATGATATAAAATTTTATATGTATGGCCTTAATGCATTATTTTCTTTACTACCATGTCTTTATTGTGTTGTTACCAACCTATACTCTTGTACCCAAGGTTCAGGTTCAAGGCTTTTGTTCACCTAGTTCCTATGGGGGTCACAGTTGGATAACTCAGGTAGATTCAAACCGAAAGGTATCTGCTGAAAGCACAGTATGGAGGACTGAATGGTAGAGCACACTACACATTGGACTTTGTGGGAGATTTTTAGATATATGGCTGTTGTAGCAACCATTTATTTATCATGGGTTAAGCCCAATCTAGTGTAGCAAGTACATGTGAGAAAAGTAGTTTTGTCTCTCGTGCAAATGACAAAGAAGTTTTATCCCATATTGCTCACTCCTAGAACTTTTGTGGTCCTCATATGTAGGATCACATGGGGCACTAGTATCCAAGGGGTCCTAGGAGGAAGGTATGCTCACCTCCTTGGTGGGTGGGGTTACTACATCACAACGCATGCACGCACGTGTGCACGTGCCACGCCACGTGTCACCTGGCCAGGACGGGCTTGGGCTTGGGCTTGTGGCTTGTGGCTTGTGGATTATGGATTGTGGAGAATGTCTTCCGTCTTCCGACTTCTTTTTGCACTAGGATACGACTAAGTAATTAATTACTCATGTAATTAATTGTTTCTTTCCTACTTCAACTAGTACAGGAATGGTCTGTAGCGTTGGTTTTTTTAAGCCTGCAACGTCACTTTATAAGCGACGCCTAAGTGGCCGTCTCTATAGAATTTGCTCTATAGCATCGGTTTATTTGACCAAATAAAACCGACCTTACAGAGTAAACACCGATGCAAAACACCGGCCTAGGCGAGAATTTGCTCTACATAATTTGTTCTATAGCGTCCGTTATTCCAAAAAAGCCGACCCTGTAACGATCTCGGTCGACAATTTTCTCGACCGATATCGTTTACAGGGTCGATTTTTTTTGGAATAACCGACCCTAAAAATTTAATGACCCCTTCAGTGTGATCCTCGGTCGAGAAAATTTTTGACCGAAATATTTTTCAGTCGATAATTTTCTCGACCGAGAGAGTTTTACAGGGTTAGTTTTTTTAGAATAACCGACCCTAAAGATTGAATGACCACTTCAGTGTGATCCTCGGTCGAGAACATTTTCGACCGAAAATATTTCGGTCGACAATTTTCTAGACCGAGAGAGTTTACAGGGTTAGTTTTTTTTGGAATAACCGACCCTAAAGATTGAATAAAGATTTCAGAGTAATCCTCGATCGAGAAATTTGTCGACCGAAGATTACTCTGAAGTGTTTATTCAATCTTTAGGGTCGGTTATTCCAAAAAAAACTGACCCTGTAAAACTCTCTCGGTCGAGAAAATTGTCGACCGAAAATATTTCGGTCAAAAATGTTCTCGACTGAGGATCACATTGAAGTGATCATTCAATCTTTAGGGTCGGTTATTTAAAAAACTGACGCTAGAAGTTACGATTTTTTTTAAAATTTCTGTAGAAAATGAAATAGAACAGAAGAACAAGAAGATTCATATATTCTGGGAGAGGGGAGCATTGATGCTCAACCGTCACCATTCAAAACCACACATTCATGACAAAAATGATTCATAATCACATAAAAATTTACAAAATAATAGATTGCAAGTCTGAGATGATATTAATCAGATACAAAAGTAAATATGAAAGGGTACTCAAACCACATACATAAATGGAGCTGACATATTTAATCCAATGCTATATTGACTTCATTTAGAAAAGAATCTGACCACTCTTCTCGGAATTCATTCAAGTCCACAAGGGTGTAAGGCTGAGTTGTAAAGATATGTAACAGAAAATACACATGCTAATATTTTATAAAATGACTACAATCACTTGTAAATTTATGATGTTATTCTTTATTACCCGACTTATAGTCTGAATGTCATGTGATGCTTGTTTGACAATAGCTTGCATATATTTCATTACATAGTAGCCACAAGCCCAGTCATTATTTTGCATAGGACACTAAAAATAATGAATTATACTTAATGTTAGTAAACTACTATAAACAGCAGTTGAGATATTAGAATTGAAAATTAATACATATAAGACTAAGCAGTTGTCAAAGTAGCTACCTTGACATTTTTCAAAGTCAATGTCTTTAATTTTGTTGGTATTTGTCCTCCAGCATCACGAAAAGCCTTTATACCCCTATCAATTAAATAATAGTTGGTAAAATAGAAATTCTAAATAGAAATATCATGTTGAAGCATTGACTAAATTTATACTTACTCCATAGCTTGCAATTTCAGTTTGTGACTCCTTGTTGTTTTACCCATTGGGTCAAGATAATAAAGAGTCATCAATTTAGGGGCAATCGCCACTAATTCCCAATTTCTACCTCTGAGCAAGAATAAAACAAACATTAAAATAAATAAATTTATTCATTATTAAAATTATATTGAATAATAATACTTACTGCACGTTAAAAGGAATTAGGATAATTTCCTTCCCTTCACTAGCAAAATATTTGAATGCAGTAGAGAAGTACTCATTCACATCCTCAAAATTTATCTCCACTTGACTAGTGATTGAAGGAACTAAGAATCCATCATTCTTTATATCAAAGTTTGTGATCTCAGTATATAAATGGCTGTAAAACATTTGTAATTATTTCCATATATAGAACTAAGCTAAAAATGTCTATTGGAATTTGATATATATATATTGATAGATCATTACCTTATCCATACTTCTATTACCGAAGTATTTAGCCAATCATACTGGAACAACTCTATAATATCATCAAGAAAAATTAAATTCTCAAAATCCCTCCCAACTGCATCTTCTGTTAAATTGACCAACATTTGTAATCCTGAGCTTTGGTTGGCTAAGTATCGACACAAACATTTACATTTGCTTCCCAATTCATCGAATGTAGCTTCAGGAATGAAAGATGGCTTGGGCATAGGAGGACGACTAGTAGAATTTTTACTTTTTGATTTATAAACCTGTTAATTAAATTACATACTTATATTACACGAGTTCATATATGCAGTCAAATATGAAAAATATGGTAGAAATAAGGTATACCTTGTCATTGATAACAGAGTGTCTAGGCCAACCCACCATAGCACCCTCAGCTTCTTCAATTGTACTATATTCAGGATTAGGTATGGGTAGTGGTTTGTCCCCCATTCCGTCATACACAAGATGGATGGACACACGACAAATGTCATCAGTAATTTGTTGGCAATGCAATGTACCACCAAGGTTGTACACCTTGCCCGCTGTCACAACATTATATTCTGGAACCTCCACTACAAGTTTACAGTTCATACCAGCCAAGATTGAAATAATATAAGTTATATAAGAAACAATAGAACAGATACATGTTACAACTATATATATTATCATATATTTATCATACTAATAACACAACATATAGAACAAAAACTTACTGCGATTGTTGTGGTGGGTCATCGGGAGTGCTCCCATGACCTTCTACAACTGGAGTATGGGCTTGTACCTCATCACTTGAGAGACGCGTAGTATGAATAGGTTGAGAAGGTTGAGTAGGCTGAAATGAAGACATTATTTCTTTTACTTTCTGCGCTACTAATGCTTCAAGATCCTCTTGTGTAAGACCTCCTACATGACCTCTTTTAGATTGCGAAGGGCCAAAATAAGACTTGAATCCTATGCCAGCTCCTAATCCCCTAACACGGCCAGGATGCTCCTTCGTACCAAGAGCAACTGCTAGTTCATCCATGTAGCCAGTTGGGATGCACTTTCCTTCCTTCCTTTGCTCGTGGAGATCAATCTATTCATAGTTAATAAAAATATTAAATCACAATATCAATTAGATATAAATACTTAGTTGGGATAAACCTACCATCTTTTGTGCCACCTCCTTAGTTGCAGGGTTGAAAATTTCACCTGCTCGATTCTTTCTAGCATCAATCCATGTCATGTGTCGGGGTGGTCGCTCAACTTGAGTTGTACTAGATTCTTCTCCAGAAGAGGATTGCTTCTCTTGTAGTTGGCGGTGGAAGGCATAACCACCGGGCCCCAAGTGATGGTCATGCACATTTTTAGCCCGTCTTTCCTTTTAAGCCTGGTGAATAGCCTGATCATTTAAAATGAGGTATTGCAATTTAGACTTGGCAAACATGTATAAAAAGATTCACCTCCTTAATTGTATAAAATTAAATATTCATACAGTACATCACAATCTTTATTACCTGAAACTCTTCCGATCTCCTAGCTGCAACAAATCTTTCCCACACCTCATGATCTATAAAAATATATACATCTTTAGCTTTCTTATTTTGTTTAGGATTATTTATAAATTCCCTTACAAGATATGTCTTAAAACCCCTCCATCGTACACCACAACGTTGTAGCACTCTTTTCTTGTGATCTTTTTCATTTAGATGAAAAACACCCTATACATACAAAAGAAACAATTAATAATGTGGTTTTGAAAAGGAATTAATTCCAAGCAAACTAAATTAGAATCAATAGATTAAAAACATATTAAAATAATATCACTTCCACTCACAGATATATCTTTCCATATGAGGTCTTTTTTGGCATTAGGAACATCATGCCAATTTTCTATATCTATTGCCACCTTACTACGCGCGGTCGCCCCTACGTAATGCTTGAAAGCACTAGCATGTTCCCCAACAGGTGCTCCTGTCATATGAAATTGGACTGACAATTTATCCCCTTTAGCCCTGAGCTCCTACAGCCTACGCATCAATGTAGGACCTCTACTTTTCTTAGCATCACCACTACCATCCTCATGGTGCTCATGCTCAGAATGTTCATCTTCACTCGCCATTTTAGAACCTGCAAGTATACATGATAAAAAAAATAAGTGATAATAAAAGCACAAGTGATAAGGTATACATGATAATAAAATAAATAATTCAAAGAATACATGCCTTTAGTATTGGTTGAGCTGTTAGTCAAGGAAAATTCCTTTAGCATGGTCTTGATGCTTATAATATTCATAAGTGTTATCTTCAACATTTACACTTGGCAAACCAACTGAGAATGGACTGGAATCATCATACTTTTCGTAGTATTCTTCTTCATTTATAGGATCTACAGTAAACTGTCTTTTTCCATTAAGAACGAAAGACCAATTTTTATTTGTCGGGTCATCAATATAGAATACTTGTTTTGCTTGGTCTGCCATGATGAATGGCTCATCTTTGAAACCAATCTTTTCAAAGTTCACCAATTTGAAACCCAACTCATCCACTAAAACTCCTTTGTTGTTGTCAACCCAATTACACCTAAATATAGGAACTTGAAAATTTGTATAGTCCATTTCCCATATGTCCTCAATGACGCCGTAATATGACATCTCATCTTCGCGTGGTCTTTTATCTTTGGCACTAGCAAAATACAATGAACAAGCTTTAATAGTGACCCTACTATTTTGAACTACACTACTTTCATCTTGACGCTTTGTGTAGTATGAAAATCCGTTAATGTCATAACCTTCGTATGACATGACATCCATTTTTGGCTTAAAGGCGAGCCATTTTATTTTCTCAGCAACATTATTTGGTGATTCAGATAGTTGATTAAATACCTTCTCTTCAAACCACCTAATAAATGTTCGATTATGCTCTCTTGCAAGCCACATTGAACTGGATCGCGGATGATTTCTCTTGATAAGATCATTGTGTTCTGTGATGTAGCTACTAACTTCATCGATGTTGTATAAAATATACAAATACGCTTGTTCCCACAACTCACGACTGATTCCTTTCACTCGTCCTCCCAGAGTTCCTTTGCCACAATAAGATCCAGTGTGATGGGAATTTTTTTGATCGCTACAAGTTTCATTACAATTCAAAAAATCATTACAAAAGTCCATCACCTCCCTAGCCACGTAACCCTCAACAATACTCCCTTCAGGACGATAACGATTCCGAACATCACCTTTAAAAACACTCATGTAGCGTTCAAATGGATACATCCAGTGTAAGAAAATTGGACCCAACATCTTCACCTCCCTTGTAATATGTACTACAAGATCAACCATGATATCAAAAAATGAAGGAGGAAAGTACATTTCAAGCTGACACATGGTAACAAGTACATCTTTCTGTAATTTATCGAGAGTATCGGGATGTATCACTTTGTTGCATATTTCATTGAAGAAGAAACAGAGTCTTGTGATTGCAAACCTTACATGCTTCAGCAATACAGATCGAATAGCCACAGGTAAAATTTGTTGCATTAAGGTGTGACAATCGTGAGATTTGAGACCTATCAATTTCAGATCCTTCATTGATACCAATCTACGAATATTAGAAGAGTATCCTTGTGGAACCTTAATATTATACAAGCACTCACAGAAAGTCTTTTTATCTTTCTTTGACAAAGTGTAACAAGCCGGTGGCAAATATGTGCGGCGACCCCTGATCTCCACTGATAATTCTTTTCTAATACCCATTAATTCTAAATCTTTTCTAGATTTGATGCCATCTTTAGTCTTTCTTGGTATGTTCAATAGCATACCGATGATGCTATCACAAATATTTTTTCCAACATGAATGACGTCAATGCAGTGTCTAATTGCCAAAGATCTCCAATAAGGAAGATCCCAGAATATTGACCTCTTCTTGTATAGAAATTTGTCACATGCGAGTGTATGACTACTTGAACTCTTTCCAAATTCATTAGCAATATGTTTCACCCTATCATATATAACATT
Organism: Alisma plantago-aquatica; assembly: GCA_963693085.1. Lineage (NCBI taxonomy): Eukaryota > Viridiplantae > Streptophyta > Magnoliopsida > Alismatales > Alismataceae > Alisma > Alisma plantago-aquatica. The sequence continues at coordinate 174,969,350 of OY856411.1, read as the reverse complement.
TCCTAGTATAGGTTTAGGAGCACTTCGTTCCTCAGTTGACCCATTAAAGGTTTTGCGTTGCCTTCGATAAGGATGCACTGGTGGGAGAAATCTTCGATGACCAAGATATACGATTTTACCACCATGTTTCAGTCTGATTGAATCAGTATTTTCCTCACAAACAGGACATACTTTGTATCCTTTTATGCTATATCCAGACAAATTTCCATAAGCTGGAAAGTCATTAATCGTGCAAAATAACATAGCACGCAAACTGAAGATCTCTTTATGTGAAGCATCATATGTCATAATACCTTCTTCCCATAGTTTCATTAGGTCATCAATTAGAGGTTGAAGGTAAACATCAATATCATTTCCAGGTTGCTTGGGCCCTGATATCAATATTGACAACATCACATACTTATTTTTCATACACAACCAAAGAGGAAGATTGTATATAACAATCATAACAGGCCACGTGCTATGTTGGCTGCTTAATGTACCATAGGGATTCATTCCATCTGTACAGAGCCCAAGTCTTAGGTTTCTTGGTTCTTTACCAAATTGAGGGTATAATAAATCAATTTTCTTCCATTGTGGTGAATCAGATGCATGTCGTAGGACGCCATCATCATTGACCTTTAACTCCCCATGCCAAGACAAATTTTGCGCATCTTTTGTATTAGCAAATAAGCGTTGAAATCGTGGTATTATTGGTAGATACCACATCACCTTGGCAGGAGAGCCATTTTTAGCCTTAGCTGAATTTGTAGTCTTATACCTTGACGCACCACATTTTGGACAATTTATCAAATTACTATAGTCCTTCTGAAATAACACACAATCATTTAGACATGCATGAATCTTCTTAGACTCCATTCCCATTGGGCACATTATTTTCTTTACTTGATATGTTGAAATTGGAAGCTCATTGCCTTTAGGAAGAATTTCCTTTAACAAAGACAACAGTGAAGTGAAATTCTTATCGCTCCAACGGTTTTGAGCTTTAAGAGTATATAATCACATCACATCACTCAACCTCGTGAACTTAGTACAACCCTTATATAATGGTTTTTCAGCATCATGGACAATGTTTGCAAATAAAGAAGGTGGATCAATGACATTGTCCCGACAACTACGTAGCATCTCATCAACCATATCATCCTGAATCGGTTCATCATTAACATTATCATCATTATCTATATCTTCTATGCCACAACTATTAGTATCGACATTTTCTGATCCATAATTAAATTTCTCTCCATGCCAATACCATTCATTATAACCTTGTATGATCCCATTGCATATGACATGATTATTAATTTCCTCACCAGTATCAACTTTCAAATTGTTACAACAATTTCTACATGGACAATATAGTCTATCTATAGGTAGTTTCCTATGTTCCTCAGCAAATCTGATAAATTCATCAAGACCTTTGGCAAACTCTGGACTGCAACGGTTCTTGATAGACATCCAACTTCGATCCATTTTCTATATCAGAATAAAATTAATTATAAAACTAACAGTTTAATATTGATACTATAATAATCTGTAAGTTTTTATTGATAGGAAGTTAATTACTTATATACTAAAGTGTACCACCTATCCCATTTTTGAATATTTAATCTCACTAGTAAATATATAATGTATATGTTTAGTTTTGAAGAAAATTTCAGCATCATTTCCCCTAAGTTCTCCAAGTACACCGATGTAAATGCAAATAACCACTCACATATGTACCCAGAGAACAAATGAAGAAATCTTACTGAAATAATCTACAAAACTAAACATACATTATATAGGTACATCCTAAGTGAGATTAAAATATCCAAAAATAGTCCCAAACCGGGGACTATCCAAAGTTTACTCCTAATGAGTAAATTTTGAACGGGTTTCTAAGTTAATATATAAATGCATCAACCCTAAAGTGTCAATCTAAGAGTACACATGTCTAATCTCGTATTAATTTCTAGAATTTATATAATTATTACATTTGAAAAAAAACATGTTTTTATTATTGGGTTATCAAATCATATAAAATGAAAAATACTTGTACAAATTAGCAAAGTAAGGCCATTTCCAACAGTGCAAAGATTGAAATCATTATAATATTCAGAAATATTTGTGAACATTACAACAAATATGGTTAAAACATTTATAGCTCACACATAAATAAGGAGCAGGTCCACTCTTGATCGACAATTAGTCGACCGAGTTCCCACCTGCGCGCAGCGTCCAGGTCCACTCTCGGTCGATGAATTTGTCGACCGAGAGTGGACCTGGACGCTGCGCGCAGGTGGGCACTCGGTCGACTAATTGTCGACCAAGAGTGGACCTGGACGCAACCATGGCATCGGGCGGGAACGAAGGAAGGCGGGAACGAAGGAACGGAAGCGGAGAACTTACTTGGAAATGGCGGCGACCTTCGTGGAGGATGAGACGACCTTCACGGAGAGGCAGCAACCTTCGTGGAAGAGTGGAGAGGCGACGACGACGAGCTCTATTTGGAGGCGACGGCGAGCTCTATTTTCCGGCGACGACAAGCTCTATTTTTCGGTGCGGAGAGTGGCAACGGCCTGGACACCACGATCCTTTGGCGGCGCGGAGAGGTGGCACGACTTCACGGAGAGGAGGCAAGGGCTTTGCGGAGGGAATGACACAAGAAAGAAAGGGTTTCACGGCGCCGCGGGAGAGAAAAATAGAATAGAAAGGTTTTCGCGGGAGGAAGAAAGGGTTTCGGCTTTTTCAATTAGAGAAAAACATGTAGCGTCGGTTAAACGAAACAAACCGAAGCTACAGATAAGCGGTGCCCGTGTCGTGTTATTTAAAAATACTCAAACGCATTTTCGGTCGACGAATTTGTCGACCGAAAAGACCTCTAGGGTCGGTTATAAGGAAAAAAACCGACGCTACAAGTGCTTATACAAAGGAAATCTAGCCCCTTTCGGTCGACAAATTCGTCGACCGAGAAGGAGTAAGATTTCCTTCGTATAAGCACCTCTAGGGTCGGTTTTTCCTTATAATCGACCCTAAGTTTATCTCGGTCGACAATATTATCGACCGAAGAGGACTTTAGAGTCAGTTATAAAGAAAAAACCAACCCTAGAGGTGCTTCTAAGAAGGAAATCTGGCTCCTTTCGGTCGACAAATTTGTTGACCGAAAGGTGCCATATTTCCTTCGTATAAGCACTTCTAGCATTGGTTGTTTCCTTATAACCGACCCTAGAGGTCTTTTCGATCGACAAATTCGTCAACTGAGAATGCGTGAACTAAACTGGATCGAAAATTCATGTCGGTCGACAATAATTTTCGACCAAGGAGCATTTTAGGGTTGGTTATAAAGAAAAAACCGACCCTAGAGGTGCTTATACACGTGAAATCTGACTCTTTTTCGGTCGACAAGTTTGTCGACCGAGGAGTGTTTTAGGTGCTTACACAAACCTAATAATGATGTTATGTGAAACCCTAGAGGTCTTTTCGGTCGACCAATTCGTCGATCGAGGAGCCCTTAAGGGTTGGTTATAAGTGAAAAACCGACCCTAGAGGTGCCTATACACGTTAAATTTGGCTCTTATTTGGTCGACGAATTTGTCGACCTAGGGGCCTTAGAGGTGCTTATAACCGACCCTAGAGGTGATCCTAAGTCCTCCTCAGTCGAAAATATTGTCGATCGAGAGTATCTCGGTCGACAATATTTCGACCGAGATTAACCCTGTTTCAATGTTTTAAATTAAGTACCAAGTGTGTGTATGAGTGTGCAGTTGTGACACTATTGTAGGGGATGACCTATCTAAGTGTTGTAAATGGCTAGGTAAGATCTAACGCTTGATTTACATGATATCTAAGTGCTTATACAAAATTTAAATGATATCCAATATAATCATTTTGTATGACTCTTTAGTTCTCCCTCTTAATTTTATGCTATGCTCTCCCTTAAAGAGATATTTAATTTTAAAACCAAGTGATGCTTTGTCAAATTTAGCCATAATTTATTTTTCAATCATTTGAAATAACAATATTCTTATATAACATGTATATGTCCAAGTGAAGCCATGGAAAACACCTTTATTCGTAACAATTTAATGCCCATACACTTTATAAGATGAAGCATGACATACTTGCTTTATAAAAAGATATCCATTACAATCATTACAAAGATATCTCATAATCTCACTGAAAATACCGAAGGATTACATCAGTGTCTGGGTCTTTTCCAAGAAAGGGCTCAGCTCCATAATATTTGACCAGTGTCTGCCACTCCAAGGAACCTGTCTTGGTTAAGGCATAAGCCTCCAAGAAGGTGGGAACACGATAAAAGCGAAAGTGGGCAGCAATGTCTTGAAGTTGAATTGGGGAAAACTGAGTATGTGTGAGATCAGGAGATGGTGGAGGTGGAATTTGATAGTAGTTGTAGGAAGGATTGTATGGATTTATCATGCCAGGATTAAGGGAATAGGGATATTCATCAGGTTGGTTAGGAGAGAGAGCTTGCATCCTTTGGTTTAAATAAGTCATGCCATGGTGATTATAATACAATTGCCTACTTAGGTGATATTGGGATCCAACAATGTATGTCAAGGTGTTTGTAATAGGATCATGGGGTAGGTTGGTAGGAGGAGGTGGTGGAGGTATGTCTTGGGTGGATGTCTCCCCTTCAGTCCTAGCCCTTTTGTGGCCAAAGTCGATTCCCATCTTTTCCACCATATTTTTACTTATCTTTTGGGGTTTTCTATCCCATGTGTAACCTAAGTCGTCCTCAATATTCTTCTTAACAAAATGTTGAATGATTTGGCATACAAAGTCAGCATAAGGTGGATTGCCAGAAAACTCAAGCATATTCTTAAGGATGATACGAATAAAGTTTATGGGAATACCTTTGAGAATGGCATAGATAAGGCACATACGAAAGGTGGGTACTTCAGATTTGTTTTCTCTAGGATGGATATTGGTGGGAACAATGAGATTTATGATCCTAGCTTCAGGTTTTAAATTTATGGCATAATAGGTACCCCTATCTTCATGGAAAGTCGTATTTGATTGAAAGATGGCTTTTTTGACATCACTAAGGCTAGTTGTAGTGTCATCTTAGGAGAGTTTGTTGAGTGGATTTCCTGTGGTGAGATCAACAAAATCTTTATATTCTTCTATGTCTATGTCAAGCATATCAAGAATACCCTCCTCAGTAAAATGGAATCCATACCCACCAACCATAGAGGAGAAGGAATCATGGTCAGGATGTGGGGTTAAATTGGAATAGAATTCATTAACTACTTTGGAGGAGTAGGAATGGAAGGAGGGGATCAGAAAACCAGTCAAATGTTGCACCTTAAAGAGTTCCTCCAAATTGACAATGCTGTGGAAGTCCATGACGTCGACTGGACATCGTGGAAGAGGAGTTTTTGAGGAGAGCATGAGGTAGCGGTCGCCTACAGCTGCGTCGTTGAAGGGGACGTCGTTGATGATCAGCAGCGCTGGAGAGACCGTCCTTCCTTTCCTGGCTGCAACTTGCTTCTTTCCACGCGTTGATGAGGAAGCCATCTCGTTGCTTTGAAATGGAGAAGTAGCAAGCAAGACTTAAATGTAGAGAAGCTAAAGATTTTCACAAGAATACACTAGAGAGGAGCTAGAGAAGTGAGAATGTGAAGGTGTGAAGAAATGGATCGTTTTGGGTGCTATTTATAGGAAAACAGAGCCCATTTCGGTCTACAATTTGTCGACCGACTCCCGCAACGGTCGTCTCCCGGTCGGCCAAAGGTCGATCGAAGTAGCCGTACGACGGTCGATTTTCTAGCCGTTACGACGGTCGATTTTCTAGCCATTTCGGTCGACAATTTGTCGACCGACGCCCGCAACAGTCGTCTCCCGGTCGGCCAACGGTCGATCGAACTAGCCGTTACGACGGTCGATTTTCTAGCCGTTATGACGGTCTATTTTCTAGCCATTTCGGTCGACAATTTGTCGACCGACGCCCGCAACGGTCATCTCCCAGTCAGCTAACGGTCGATCGAACTAGAAAATGGAGGTTCACAGGGTTGGCCTCGGTCGAACAATTTGTCGACCGATGTTGTCTCGGTCGAATAATTCCTCGACCGACAAAGAGCCAGATTTCCTTCGTGTAAGTACCTCTAGGGTCGGTTTTTTCCTTAAAACCGACCCTAGAGGTACTTATTCATGTGTGAAATACTAAACTGGATCCTAAGTCTATCTCGGTTGACAATATTGTCGACCGAAAATCCCTCTAGGATCGGTTATTTTAAGAAAAACCGATGCTACAGGAGCTGAATCTGGCTCTATCTCGGTCGACAAATTCATCGATCGAGAAACAACCAGATTTTGTTCGTATAAGTACCTTTAGGGTCAGTTTTTTGCTTATAACCGACCTTAGAATTCCAATTCCGTCAACAATATTGTCGACCGAATAGACTTCTAAGGTCGATTATAAACAAAAAACTGACCCTAAAAGTTGCTTATACACTTGAAATCTGACTCATTATCGGTCGTCGAATTTGTCGACCGAGAAAAGCTCTAAGGTCGGTTATAAGTACAAATCCGACGCTAGAGGTGCTTATACATGCGTGAAGTAAACTGGATCCAGAATTGTTATCGGTCGACGAATTTGTTGACCGAGGAGCCTTTAGGGTCAGTTTTAAAGGAAAAACCGACCTTAGAGGTGCTGAACTGAAGAGGACGTTAGGGTCGGTTATAAGGAAAAAACCGACCCTAAAGGTGCTCGTATACGTGAAATCCAACTCTTATTCGATCGATGAATTTGTCGACCGAGGATCCCTTTAGGGTCGGTTATAAGGAAAAACCGACCCTATAGATCTAGGCGCGAAGCCAAAATCAAGCAAATTTTTGCCGCAGGAAACTTGTAAATGAATTTCTAAAACCAATTGTCTATAAGGTCGCTTATTTTATAAAAACCGACCCTATAGAGATGCACTACAAGGTCGGTTATTTTAAGAAAAGCGACCCAAGAGGTCTTAAGTGGTGCCCGTGTTTCTTATAGACATATAAGGTCGGTTATTTGTAAAACCAACCCTATAGAGATACACTACAAGGTCGGTTATTTTAAGAAAAGCGACCCAAGAGGTCTTAAGTGGTGCCCGCATTTTTATAGACATATAAGGTCGGTTATTTGGAAAACCAACCCTATAGAGATACACTACAAGGTCGATTTTTTTAAGAAAACTGACCCAAGAGGTCTTAAGTGGTGCCCACGTTTTTTTAGACATATAAGGTCGGTTATTTGGAAAAACCGACCCTACACGTAGGGACGTTATAACCCATTTCTGTACTAGTGTTCAGATTTCTTAATCCTAATTAGAAAGTGTTTCTCTTTTGTGGATTATTCCGTATTGTGTACAAGAGCAACCGAGTATTTATGTCTTACTGGGAATAGTATTAGGGACGTGTGTGGCTATATATATGCCTCCGGTCATTAGGGTAAAACACACAACAAACATCTTTCTGCCACCGTTTTACATGTGTTTTGAGAGCCCTAATTCAGGGAGCAAGTGCTTTAGTTCCAAGCCGCTTCGTGGAGTTGTTCTTTTTGGATCCTAGATGGGTGATTAGATGCTCTAGGGGGGGGTGAATAGAGCTGAAAGCACTTACACAAAATTCATTAAACCTTCAAAATATATGACAAGATAAGGTTGCTAAATAGGTAATTTGAGTGCAACTAAATCATGCATAGCAAGGATAAGAGAGATTGAACATGCACCAATTAGACAAGCTATTTAGAGTGGTTCCACACTTAAAACTAGAAGTGTGTCAGTCCATTTGCCTAGAGAGGTCAACCTCTAGGACTTCAAACAATTGCACTCTTATATTCATTAATAAGACATACAATACATGACCAAAAAAGGACTTACCTATCCAATACAAAGAGTCTTCAACCTTACCAAGGACTTACCCACTTTGCAAGAGTCTTCGGCCTTCTCCAAGGACTTACCCACTCTAGCACAAGTCTTCATCCTTGTAGGAATTACCCACTGTTCTTGGATCTTCCGCCTTTGACTTCACCTTCACTCGGAGAAGCTTTCTACCAAGGACTTACCCACTTGAGCTTGAGTCTTTTGCCTATTCCAAGGGCTTACCCACTCTAGCTCCAAGTCTTCGGCCTTGATCTTCACCAAGGGACTCCTTCCCTTGTTCTTCTTCACCTCTCTTGGATAAGAGAGAGAACCTTCATCTTCAAGATAGAAAATGAGAGATGGGGAGGTGGTGGAAGTGAGAGCCTCACAAGATATACAAGTAGAAACTAGCTCTCTTACAAATCTCCTACTCACTCTAATGGATGTAGCAAGTGATTAAGCTTAGAGAGAGAGGAGGCTGTAGGAAGCACTCAACTATAGAATAGGAACCTCACAAAGAGTTTGCAATGAATGCTCAACCTTGGAATGAAGCCCAAGGGGTCCTATTTATAGCTGGGGATGCCTCTTAGCCTTTGGGAACACTTAAGAACGAAAACTAGCCGTTTTGTGGCTTGCAACGGATCTATTTTCACTTGTTGCAACTCCACAACGGCTAGTAGCACTTTTCTACACTTTTGCGTACAGTGCATTCGGTCGAGTTTCTATGGGTGTAATTCGACCGATCAAGTAGGAGGCAAACTGATGTTCAAAGGATCGGTCAAGTTTGTCCTGAGGAAACTCGACCGACCATTTCAACTGGGAATGGCCTACTACCCAACCGGTCGAGTTCTGTGAGTGCACAACTCGACCGATGCAATCTTCAGAAAATCGACCAAGGTTGATCGGTCGAGTTTCAGGGTGGGAAACTCGACCGACCAAGTGCCTGTAATTGATTTTCAAAGATGCATCTAAAGTGCTCTAATATTCGATCTAAGTGCTCCTGATATTTTTCTAAGCTTAATTACAAGTCATACAATCATTACAAGTGATTTACAACATGATTCTAAAGGATATACATCATATTACAAAAACATGCACTTGTATGACTTTGACTTGTCTTTTCTCCAATTTGAGATGCGCAAGTTAGGGCAATTGGAGTGTGTCTATACCTAATCTGAAATTACTCAAGTAGAAGCATTAGACACCAATATGTGGAATGGTTAGTCATCATCAAAACACGTGTTTAGTCAATTTAGTCGTGATTCAACCTTGACCTAATTGACCTTGAGTCAACATTCTCCCCTTTTTTGAAGATGACAAACCATTCCATAAATGTATTGAAAGCATTTAAGGAAATTCATACCTTCGGAGAAACCTAGGGGTTTCAATAGAATGGAGTTCATATGCTCCCCCTCAATTGATGTGCATGGAGTTTTCATACTCCCCCTCAATTGATGCAATTTCTCCTGCATGGTTAGCTTTCATAACATTTATAGAATACTATGTCTTCTACTCATATATGTTTTACACATATATGTCTTCTCCCCTTTACCTTCTCCCTTTTCATGAACATGCTTCTCCTCTTCATGTAAGACATGCCTTCTTCCTCTTTTAAAAGAAGACATACCTTTCTCCCCCTTTATCATTTCAAAAAGTGGGGTTATGAAGAAAAAGGAAACATCACTTGTTAAAGAGAAAAGGAGATAACACAAATATATATAAGGAGAGTAGAAGAGCACAGATAGGGTCTTGTCCAAGCATAGAAAGAAAAGCAAGTTAAAACATATACTTGAACAACCCAAAAATGCAAGATAAAGTGCTGCAGAAAAACAATAAATCACAATTTTGACCCTCAAGATGACGGAATTTGATCAAAAACCATCAGAGCTCATGGCAAAGCAATGAGTCTTGCTTAGAAGGTCGTTTCTGCATGAAAAACACTAGTCTTGCACCAAAAACTAAAACTGGAACAAAAGCTGCATAAAATCCAAAAATATATCATGTAGATCTATGTACCCTGCATCACAATGTTATGCAAGCAACTCAAGATAGTAGATATGCAATTCAAGGAACAATCTTGAGCATGTATGAGACAAGATACAAGCATAGCATATAGATGAGCAAATATTCCAATTATAAACAGGGTTAGAACTACATGTATATGAACTACTAGTAGATGATATCACAAGTTAGGACTACTAGTAGGATCTAGATCATAGCAAGAGATACCAAAAGATACACAAGTTAAAGAGCAAGCTATGAGTAGATGTAGAGATATATCCAAACAGAGAGATATGCAATTTTAGAAGCATGAAAGGATATAACTCACTAGATATGCATCCTTACCATAAGATGATTACCCCTATGAACCTCAAGGTTGTATCAAAATAAGATATACACCTAGATAGATGTAGCAAGTTAGAGTACAATAGAAGTGATTTTAGACACAACCAAGAGATCCAAAGAGATCATCATCAAAACCTGCAAAACAACTCAAAGCAAGTAATTGCAAGATATAGATATACCAATTTCGAGCAATGAGAGAGATAGAGTTGTAAGCAAGATAGGCAATTTAGAACATGGAAATATGCATATATAAAGGTACCAAATGAGAGTGCCAAAGAATGAGGCTATTGGTTGAGAAAAATATAGTTGAGAGGGAAATTCTCACTCAATAAGCCAAATGTATATTCTGTGCACAGTGTTATCGGTCGAGTTCTGTGCATTGACAACTCGACCGATGACAGCTGCTGGCAACACCCATTGGTGCCTATCGGTCGAGTTTCAATAGGGAAAACTCGACCGACAGAGCAGCTGTCAAAAGGCATATATATATCATAAAAACACATTTAAAGGCATGCTTAAAATACAAACCATATCCAAACATGTCTAAGCAAATTAGTAATGCACTATAGAAGCATTAGAAACAGTTTTTGAGCAAGAGTGTGAAGAGAATCACAAAATTCCACTTTTGACTCAAAAACCATATGTATAGTGCACACTATCTTGACAAAAACAAGTTAGAGATGGTTACAAGCAATAAAACCATTCCCTTTGTGCTTACCATTGCTTTTCCACTTGTTGTCACCCTCTACACATCTCACCTTTCTTCTTTCATGTGGATTGGCAAGTCAATTTGCAATTCAATACCTCAAGTCAATCCATTTGTAAGTACCTACAAGAAGAAAGATGAAATGGTCCCCAATCATGTTTTTGGGTCCGGAGGGGTTAGTTTAGCAACCCAAGTCCTATTGCTCTTGGGTGCTTTCCTAAAAGGACAACAAGTAGAATAATGACCAAATTCATTGCAATAGTTGCATGTTCCCATAGTCTTGGAACTAGAGGATTCTCCATGGAATATTGGAGGTCCTTTATCTTTGTTGTTCCCTTGACTACTATTATACCCTAAACCATGTCTACCAATTTGTTTAGTAGTATGGTGTAGGATGTCATTAAGACTCTTTTTACCAACTAAGAATCTTTGCAAAGAAGATCTCAAACTGTTATTATCATGCTTAAGAGAAGCAATAGTCGAAGACAATTGATTAATATTATCTCTAACATGCAAAAGATCATTTTCTAAGCAAAGAGATTTAGTTGAAAGAGAATCTCTATCAATATGTAGAGCAGCAACATCATTCTCTCTATTTGTAGAACTAGAACAAGATTCATGCCCATTGATTTTAGCAAGCAAGGAGGCATTTTCTATTTCTAATTCATGCAAAACAAAATCTTTGTCCTTGTTTTCAGATTTAAGAACATCAATGTCATGCATGAGAGAATCAATAATTAAAGTATGCTCTTCATTAGAACTAGACATGAGAGGTTGAGCTTCTAGAAATTTAATCTTATCAAGTAAACTAGCATTTTCAAGTTTAAGAGAGTCTACTTGGCTAAGAAAATCATTTTTATCAATAAGCAAGCAAGAATTAGCATATTCAAGATCATCTAGTTCTATATGCAAATTATCAACAATTTTAGCAAGCTTTTTCTTTTTCTTTTTAGAAGACTTATAAGAGGCACAAATGTCATGAATAATAGCAATTAAAGATTCTTTATCTAAAGAGTCTAGATTTACCTCACTTGAGTCTTCACTTGTTGATGCTATAAGGGCAAAATGTCATTCCCCTTCATCACTAGAGCTTGAGCTTGATCCTTCACATGAATCTTCACTTGAGCTTGAGTTGGAGGATCCACTTGAGCTTGAGTGCCATTTCTCCTTCTTGTGAAGATGGGTCTTTTTGCCTTGTGGGCAATCTTCCTTGTAGTGACCCTTCTTTCCACATGTGAAGCATCGGATGGAGGAGGACTTGCCTTTGAAGAGTCTACCCTTGGAGTACATGGCATCTTCCTTAGCTTGAGAGGATGGAGAGACTTGTTCCATGATAGCTTCAATTTGAGCCTTTAGTTCAGCCTTCTTCATTCTCTTTAGCTCTTTCTTCTCTTGTCTTTCTAATTCCTCCCTCTTGTCAAGTGTGGCTTCATGTGCTTGTAGATTTCCAATGAGCTCTTCAATAGGAATATCCCTAAGAGACCTTGCTTCTTCAATAGAAGTCACCTTGGATTCCCACCTCTTGGGGAGAGTTCTAAGGATCTTTGAGTTGATCTCTCCACTAGACATAGGATGTCCTAGAACAGCAAGACCATTCAAGATGGTGTTGAGCCTTGAGTACATGTTGGCTATGCTCTCCTCCTTTCCCATCTTGAAGTTCTCAAGCAACCCTTTGAGCATGTAGACTTTGCTTTCCTTCACTTGATCTGTCCCTTCATAAGTGATGCAAAGCTTTCTCCATACCTCATAGGCCGTCTCACAAGAGGAAATCCGGTTGAACTCGGTGGGGGTCATGGAGGCATAAAGGATGTGCATGGCTCTAGCATTCAAGGTTGCTTTCATCAAGGTGGCTTCATCCCATTCTTTAATATTTGTCTTTGGTAGAATGTATGGGTTGTTCACCATTTGCCACATCTCGAGACTTGATCCTTGGATGTAGAATTGAAGTCTTCTTCTCCAATAGAGGAAGTTGCTCCCATCAAAGATTGGAAGGCTGGTCGAGAGTCTCCCTCCAAGGTAGTCACCCATCTTCTCCTACTTGTTGAAGTATGCTTGGAGAAGACCCGCTCTGATACCACTTGTTGGATCCTAGATGGGTGATTAGATGCTCTAGAGGGGGGGTGAATAGAGCTGAAAGCACTTACACAAAATTCATTAAACCTTCAAAATATATGACAAGATAAGGTTGCTAAATAGGTAATTTGAGTGCAACTAAATCATGCATAACAAGGATAAGAGAGATTGAACATGCACCAATTAGACAAGCTATTTAGAGTGGTTCCACACTTCAAACTAGAAGTGTGTCAGTCCACTTTCCTAGAGAGGTCAACCTCTAGGACTTCAAACAATTGCACTCTTATATTCATTAATAAGACATACAATATATGACCAACAAAGGACTTACCTATCCAATACAAAGAGTCTTCAACCTTACCAAGGACTTACCCACTTTGCAAGAGTCTTCGGCCTTCTCCAAGGACTTACCCACTCTAGCACAAGTCTTCAGCCTTGTAGGAATTACCCACTCTTCTTGGATCTTCTGCCTTTGACTTCACCTTCACTCGGAGAAGCTTTCCACCAAGGACTTACCCACTTGAGCTTGAGTCTTTTGCCTTCTCCAAGGGCTTACCCACTCTAGCTCCAAGTCTTCGACCTTGATATTCACCAAGGGACTCCTTCCCTTGTTCTTCTTCACCTCTCTTGGACAAGAGAGAGAACCTTCATCTTCAAGATAGCAAATGAGAGATGGGGAGGTGGTGGAAGTGAGAGCCTCACAAGATATACAAGTAGAAACTAGCTCTCTTACAAATCTCCTACTCACTCTAATGGATGTAGCAAGTGATTAAGCTTAGAGAGAGAGAGGAGGCTATAGGAAGCACTCAACTATAGAATAGGAACCTCACAAAGAGTTTGCAATGAATGCTCAACCTTGGAATGAAGCCCAAGGGGTCCTATTTATAACTGGGGATGCCTTTTAGCCTTTGGGAACACTTAAGAATGAAAACTAGCCATTTTATGGCTTGCAACAGATCTATTTTCACTTGTTGCAACTCCACAACGACTAGTAGCACTTTTCTGCACTTTTCCGTACAGTGCATTCGGTCGAGTTTCTATGGGTGTAATTCGACCGATCAAGTAGGAGGCAAACTGATGTTCAAAGGATCGGTCAAGTTTGTCCTGAGGAAACTCGACCGACCATTTCAACTGGGAATGGCCTACTACCCAACCGGTCGAGTTCTGTGAGTGCACAACTCGACCGATGCAATCTTCAGAAAATCGACCAAGGTTGATCGGTCGAGTTTCAGGGTGGGAAACTCGACCGACCAAGTGCCTGTAATTGATTTTCAAAGATGCATCTAAAGTGCTCTAATATTCGATCTAAGTGCTCCTGATATTTTTCTAAGCTTAATTACAAGTCATACAATCATTACAAGTGATTTACAACATGATTCTAAAGGATATACATCATATTACAAAAACATGCACTTGTATGACTTTGACTTGTCTTTTCTCCAATTTGAGATGCGCAAGTTAGGGCAATTGGAGTGTGTCTATACCTAATCTGAAATTACTCAAGTAGAAGCATTAGACACCAATATGTGGAATGGTTAGTCATCATCAAAACACGTGTTTAGTCAATTTAGTCGTGATTCAACCTTGACCTAATTGACCTTGAGTCAACAGTTCTCCTGTGCGAAGTGCGGCGTTCTTCTTCCTCTCACCGAGACGCAGCTGTCAGGCGGTGGTTCCTGCGGTTGCTGTGCTGCACTGGTAGCAGTGCAACGAGGCTACTTTGAGTGAGTGCAAGACGTGCCTGTTCTAAGTTCATGCCAGATCGAGTCTTGGAGTACGGTGCCTATCCGCGAGGATTGCCGGACACTGAATTCTTTAAGTATCATGTTCGTTTCTCAATGAACTATCTGGTTTGCGAATCTAACTTCTTTATTTCTATTCTCCTACTTTGTTTGATCTTCGTTTCTTATTTTGGATCTGCCTGAAATTGTTAATTACTTTGCACCTGTCACTATTGCATGAATGACGTTAAAAACTATTATTAACATACCTACATGTAACCCCATTGAGGTATGATTACAGATCGTGAGGGGCTTCCTGCTTGCAAAGACAATGTTTTCGTATTATGGCTAGTCAATAAGAGGGGGATTGCGGTGGTTGCTTTAGGGTTAGGAGAGAAATTATCATGGTCGTTGAGTAGAGGGAGCCGAAGTAAAGAATTTACTTACCAATGAGTTAACAGACGAGAGGGGGAAAACTGTTAGTTGTTTCCTCTAGCATGAGGAAGAAGAGCCTGGAGCCAATGGGGTGTGGGTCAACCCTATTTGATCGGGGAAAGAAAGCTATTTATTCTCTCTTTGCTAAAAAAACTCCCATTTTCTTAAAAATTATATATCTGCTATCCTATATGGCCGTCTTCCTTGATATGTTTAACATATCCCTAATGGTAATTAATCTAATCATAAAAAATACTAACTCCTTTATTATTAGTCCTTTTGGCATGATGTTTTGACTATGGTTTCAATTTGCATTACTCTAAAATAGAAAAATACTAATTCCCATGTTTATATTTTTGAGGTGTCTAAATATACTCTCTTGATTACTTTAATGCTCAAAATTATATTTTGATGTGATTCCAAGGTCAAGAATCCAATTTGGCAATGGTGAGTCCCAAATGGGGCGATTAGACCAAAATGAGGGCAAATGTGTGTTTTTGTACTCATATTTCAAGATAACTTCATGAAGTGAAATATTGATTGGAAAATTTAGCAAAAGATGTTTTCAATTTGAGAGTATTATTAATAATAACTCCAAATTAGATTTCGTATCAAAATTCTGTAGGTTATAACTCTCCACCCCTTAAAATGATTTTGTCCTTGAAATCGGTACATCCATGGTCTATCTAGATACTACTCTCCGACCCTCATAAGGATTCAACTAGGAGTTTAAATAGGCATGTCAATTACAATGTACCTTCACTCTCTTAAACCCTATCTCTAGGTTTTATGGATTCCATTTGACTTTCCTCTAAGGTTTTTCTCATATCTCCATGATTGTGACTTAGCTCAAGAAAACTTTGATAAAATCTCATAAAATCATTTTTTGTACATATAGTATTATGAAGAAAATAATTTTTATCGATGGAAAACATTTCGATGCAAGACCAAAAATGGCCAAAATCAATGAGATGACTAAGTCACAATCACTTCTCCAACATTCACCCTACTAACTATTTGGCTTAGTTTTATACTTATGGTATAGGAAATAAGGATGTTCCTCACTAGTTCGGAGTTCGGACATGAGCTTAGTGTCATTGTTCACCTTCCAATTACTCAGTTTCTCACATTTTCTGACACCTCAACTCACCTCTATTAATACGGTGATGTTTCATCTTCACTAGTTGGTGGATCAAACTATTTAAAAAAAAATAAATTTTACCTAACTTACTATTTTCATTTAGCTAGATAATGCTAACAAGACTAGGGTTGATTCTAAACTAATTGACAAAATTCTAGGTTTTCTAGTTTTTAACCCTAACTTCCACGAGACATGCATGAGTGTGTCGACTATTTATGGCTCCGATACCATGTTGTAAAGACTCAATCTTTAAGGTGGAATATTTATAAAATAATATCAAAATTATAAAAAATCTTTATTACAATCATACTTTTACATTAGAGTCACGGAAGCTTTAAACATAATACTACAAGATTGAAAATAAGAATTGGTTCCTATCTGATCTTCAACAGAGGACAACGCCTGCATATCTCTTCTATTTCTTCTTTGTATCACCTGTCCATGAGTTCCCGGAGGAACAGAACCACATATGGACTCTATTTAGGGGAAATAAAGGTCAGCTAGACTGGTACTAAATCCATTTATTGAGCTATTAAAAAAATAAAGAGTTATGAGATCAAATCTAGGTAAGATTGCTGGGGGGCTATGGTATTAAGAAGAGAATAGTCTATCTGCCATGCTAAGTTAAAAAATGCAATAATTCAAAGTGGTAACTAGAAAATAATAAAGAGGTTCTCAAACTAATATCAAGATTTCAAAAAAAAAACAATTTTTCTCCCCACTAATATCAAGATATTTAATTATTCAAAATGCAAAGATTTATCCATTGGCACAATCAATCTATTATTTTGTCTTCGCTAGTGGCTAGGCGCCTAGTGTTCTCCCCTCTATGAGAGAACAACACTTCGACTGTGGGATTGATCAGTACTGGGGGGCCTGTAGTTGTCCATTATCCACAGCGCAGGGTTGAAGGCCGTGACCCTCCGAATCTAGTGAGCCAAAGATCTTAGCTAAGATTTCAAATTTTTGTGCCAATATCAAAATCTAACAATATTTCAATTTCTCAATAATATTCAATATTCAAAATCTAGTCGTGGTGACCTTCAACAAAAAGGGAAAGGCTACGACAATATTCTTCATCAATTTGCAAAATTTTATATATGAAACAAAAGAGGAAGGCAAATACTTCAATAAAAGAATATATAATTTAGTTCCTTCTCCAATCGAGAATCTCCAATCAAAATGCGCACAAGGACCAAATATACCAATTTTCACAAGAATCTAGCAAGAGAGAATGTAGTAGGGTTATTTGATGTTACTTGGCTTGGAATCACCTCTTAGATTCTAATAATGTGAAATTACCATTTTGCCCCTAAGGGGTTTTATGTAGAATAACCACCTTTGGTTGTTATAATATCTTATATTTAGTTCATTAGTATAGTAGTCATCTTTATACATGTGGTCATATATGATATCCCAATTATTATTCATGTTCACAATATATATATATATATATATATATATATATATATATATATATATATATATAGATATATATATATATATATATATACAATTCATGAATTTGTACTCCTATATGTATCATATCCTTAAGTCATTGTGTCGATTATAGATGTGGGATCCATCAAGGTTATATTTTTGGTATACTTATAGGGTTCTAAGAAGAAATTTAATTTCTCATAATTATTTGGATATTGCCTTTATATGCATTATTAGTAAGAATGGTCAATTTGAGATTATTCCTTAAATGATAAGGTTACAACCATTGCTCTTATTACTTTGATTCTCTTTAACGGCTAATAATGTATTATTTCCTCCACATATAACCATCCAAATCATACATGTATATATATGTGTGTGTTAAATATGTCCAAACTACTAAGTCATGATATGCATATACGATTAAGGTTTGTATCTTACTGATATTAGGATCATGTATATATCCCTATGTCTTAAATCAAGAAGGTGTAAGTATGTGTGCTCATTACATTTTGGTTGCCTTGTGTTTATTAACTAAGGTGTTGTTACCCTTGATTATTACATTAATGATACTGGATATTGTTTGCTTATATTGTTATTGTTACTAATGTTGACCCTTGATTAGTTTAAATCAAATCAGAATAATAAATGAAGAAGGGGAAAAGGAGAAGAGTACCTGCTGGTAACCAGGTACGAATTGCCAAGAAAGAACCCCTCAGGCAAGGTTGGTCTTTAATTGAAGTCGAGCAAGGCAATACTGTAGGTTGGGTGATATCTCGGGTGGCCGCCGAAGTTGTGTTTGGGGTGGCTACCGTAATCAATACCAGTCTGTTGCTTGTTGCGTCGTCTGTGGAGGACCACAGCGGATCCGACCAGGTGGGTGATTGTTCAGGAGATTGGGTGATGGTTGGCGGAGTCGTGAACTTCATCAGGGCTCGTGAGGTCGAGGCAGATCTGGATTGTAGATCTGGCCTGGGCTGTGAATCAGGTTACCGTTCTGGTTGTGCAGGTCGTGCAGAGGTTTTGTGGGGGTTGGCTATGCCGGAGAAGGTGGGAGCGATAGAGGTGGCAGGGCGGTGGCTAGCTCTCCAGGGTTCTTTGAGAGTGGTGGTGGCAACACAGGTGTGCTGTCCCAGCTGGCGAGATCCAGTAAAGGCCTCAGGAGTCGGGGTCTGGTTGTGCTGTTGTGTGGCGTGGAACTGGTTCCTGGAGGTGATGACGAGTCTGCAGGCTGTCGATTCCCTTGCTGGCGAGGTGGTCAACATCTGTGATGAGGAAGAGCGGGGACAAGGGAGTCTAAAACGGCTGGGTTGATCAGAATGGTGGCAACGTCGGACAACTTTATTGGATCTTGGTGGCTGTTCTGAAGTGACGACGACAGACCATGCTAATCGGGTTCTAGCAGATGTAGCCACTGGATAAAGGAAGCCAGTTCAATGGTCTTGTAGGAGGTGCCACTGTGCACCGTTTCCTGGTGAGGAGGAAGGTGATCGGGTGGGGAGGAGTCAGAGAATTAGAGCGTTTTGCATTGCAGACCTGTAACCCCGTCGAGGTATGATTACAGATCGTGAGGGGCTTCCTGCTTGCAAAGACAATGTTGTCGTATTATGGCTAGTAAATGATCGCGGCGGTTGCTTTAGGGTTTAGGAGAGCAATTATCTTGGTCGTTTAGTAGAGGGAGCCGAAGTAAAGAATTTACTTACTAATGAGGTAATGGACGAGAGGGGGAAAAGTGTCACTTGTTTCCTCTTGCTTCCTATCCAATCGATGTCTGGACACCTTCCATGGACATTTGTCTGGCCTCCTGTCCAACAGATGTCTGTACACCTTCCAGGCGGTCAGTTGGACCCACCAGACGGTCATTTGGATCCTTTGCTCTGTCTTCCTTGGTCCTTCAGACGATCGGCTCATCTCACGAACTGGTCATCTCATTTGTCCATGATTATCTTCCTCATCGTTGCAAGAAAATGAAACCATCCTATTGTTACTTTATTACATTGCAAGGAAAAACCTCAAGTTACATTGTGGGGAACAAATGTAGGAAAGAATTAACTTTATATTGGGAATAAGGAGGTAGAGGTTTGCTATTGCAGACCGAGATAAAACATGAATAAAACCAAACCATCCAAGCACACACAAATATTGGGTTATTGACCGTAACCATGCTACACATCCACCATCAAAACCGCTTTTAAGGCGACACATGTAAATTATATATATATATATATATATATATATATATATATATATATATATATATAGTCAGGCTCGAATACACTCGAGTGTACAAATCACACCGTACACCTCAATAGTGTTTACTTATCTATACCATATTTTTACAAAATCTAATCCATTGATCTTCATTGTTATAATAATAATAGGCTACATACAAAATTTGTGCCCATTTGGATGAGTGTAAGTCACTCATCCAAGGACAACAAAATTTACACACAAAACTAATTTAAAATGCATAATTCTTACCTTCTTTAGATGCTTGACCTATAAGTGTCCAAATGCATTCAAATTTATTATATAGTATGTTCTTAAGATCCTAAGGAAGATCAACGGTTTAGATTTTCAAAATAATTGTTGTATGATGGAAAACGATTGAGGTGTATAGTGCCTCCGATACACTCGAATGTATTCCAGATTAACTATATATGTGTGTGTGTATTAGTTTAGGATTATGTGGTCTTTGATTAGATACACATATGAGACATTTTAAATATTCACATCGTATGCAATAAATAAACGATAAAATAAAAAATTCAATCATATCGATTATCCTAAAACATAGTAAATTGATGTGGTTCTGATACCACTGTTGGGAAATACGAGCACAGAGTATAGTACTGAAAATAATTTTTTTTCTATCTGTATTCCCCATAATAGCAAGATCGCGTCAACTACTATGAAATAGGAAGGATGGTTTAATGAGTGTATTCCTGGTCCTGGAGAAAGTCAATTGACAATAACCCATTTTGATGCAACTATCTCCTAGTTGCTCTTGGATGATTTCTATATACCTACTGGTCTTCTTTATGGATGGCGGACTGAACACCTTCAACAACAACTCCTGCGGTCTCTCCATGGACTACAAACTGACGTTGTCCTCCTAGAAGCAGCCAAAGGACTCCTTCCTCTAGAGTAGTCTACACAGACCAACTAGAACTCCTATCGTTCAACTAGAACTGCCATAAAGGAGTTGTCTCTCCCATTGGCATACTAGTCACCAACTTGCTCTCCCACAACAATGATCCTCAGTTTTTCTCTCCCGTCGATATCCCTCCCTAGTCGGGTAGGACTTGACTGGGCTCTCTTAGTTACCACAACCAGAGAGGACAACAATTTCCAGAGCATCTGATTCTCAATTGTGTGTGTTGTGTTCCCAGAAGCCCTCAATACCCCTCTATTTATAGGTGGGGTTAGGGCCATGGTTCTCGGTCTGTTCGGGATCTATATGAGAGTGGAAGGGACCAGAAGATCTTGAATTTTTGTAACCTGGGACATTTGAAATGGTCATCTTGCAAGCGAAGTGTGCGTATCACATGCAAGACGGTCGTCTAGTACAACCATACATTCATTTTGCCATGTTTCCCGAGCGTACATGAATTTGGCAATTTGAATCCAATTAATACACGACATGATATCAACACTCATCTTTATGAAATCAAATTTCTCCATGATTTGAGCAATATCGCACATGCGACATTGTCGTCTCGCTCACCCAGATCGTCTTCTGGTGACCCGAGCCAAGCGGATCGGTTGAACAGAATGAACTGGTCGGTTCACACCTCAGTTTGGGTAGAACTTAGCCAATTCAATTTCTGATCAGCCTGACAATCTAAACGACCATCTCAACACTTGAGTTGATCGTTTGACACTGCAAAATGGTCATCTCACCCTGTGAGATGATAGGATGGAAGTGGAGTCATCTATTAAGTTGCGTGAATTGGGTACCTAAACACTTTAGTAACCTATCCTATCATCATTCAATATTAAACTCTTCTTCTAGATGAGTTCCTTTGTGTGTGACCCTATAGGTCCCATATTATGTTGGCAGTGAATGTCCATAACTAACTTATGACATCACAAGTAGAGAGCGGTTCCAAGTCACACATCAGTGAAACCCAATTGGATGGAAAGTTGGGGAACAACTTCAACCTACAATCTTCTTAAGGTGTTGCAATGATTGTAAAATTCCTTTGTCTCTGATATCCAGAGTGAATTTGAGGCATGGATATCATCATCCTCTCAACATTCAACCCATGTTCCTTGAACTAAGGGCAAAATATCTGTGATAATGTGATTTCAATATCATATATTGATAAACATGTGCATGCACATGTGTTTCTCTATTTCACTTATCAAGTGGCCTGGATATCAAACTCCAGTAGGAGGGACAAATCCCATCTCTTTCACTCAAAGTATATCCCCATGTATCAAAGCTTACACAATCATCACCTTTATGGCAACCTATATTTTAGGATTACGTTTGATGATGTGAAAGAATACCCAATGACATGTGATGAGTTTAGTGATTTTAGGTCTAAGAGCCACAATCACCACCTTCACTCTGAGAGATGACTATGACCACCAATGATGGTTTCCATGTGTAATTGTCAAGGTGGGTATGTTAGATACACTATTCCCCAACATGTATCTGTGTGCTTGGTTTGATATGCCATATCATGACTAATGCGATTTAGTCATCAACCAACCCACACTCCAGCCTTATGTGTTACTGATGTCTATCTACCTTCTATAGTAACAACTGACTAGGGACATAACAAGAATGTACATACTCTTAATATTCATATGATCTCATTCTCCAGTCACGTACTTGAAGACATACGTCATTGAGTATTGTCATTCTTTAGACATTCATAATGTTTCCTCATTATCTCTTAACTAAATGAAACATGATGAATTTTAAGCTTGCCTTTATGAGTATTAATCAAATCCTTTTATGATATGTGCCATGCCAATCATCACATGATTGTCTCTCTAGGCATACCTTTCCAATAGACTACCACTTGCACTTAGAGATAATCACCCATGAATCTCATTCTTGAGATAGTCACTAAAATTAACCACACAGGGTGATTCATTTGAAAACTAACTATACTAAAGGATAAAAAAAAGGTCATCTAACCACCTCATGAAAGTCTCACAGAAGGTCTCAGTTATACTTGATGAGGTCCGGGTCCAACTTAGCTATCTTCTCCTTGACCTACACATGGGGTTGGAAGTGTACTCCAGTAAGAGGAGAAAAGTAGATACATCAGCATAATGTTGGTATGTGCATACTAAATCAAGTATTGTGCAATATGAGAAATAAAGGTTGTCAAATAAACATGGATTCTCATATCAAAAGGAAACGAATACCCAAGTGGGTTTCAAAAGAATATGAATTTCAAAAAATGTTAAACAAAGAGAATACTTTCCATTAAACCAACATAAAAGTTGTGCCACAAGCGCATATAAATCTTTGGGCACAAAACCCATAACAATATAATATCCCCTGCATGCATGTGAGATAAACATAGCACTAGAACAATATAAATGACAATGGTGGCCAAGGTTTGCAACTTTGAAACCTGATAGAGAATGATGTAATGCCACACTCCCAATATAATAACGGGGGGAAAGGCACACCCTGCGTGGAAAGGTGCACCCCTGTATAAAATATGAGTGGAAAGGCACACTTGGTAAACACAATAAGACCAAAGTAATTACACTACTCAAGGGTTACTGAATCATATAATCATGAATAATGTAGAGGAAAGTATAGAGTGTAGTATTTTATAGAACAATTAAAGTTTCCATCACAAAAATGGACAAATTAAACACTAACCACAAGTGGCAAAATTAGGGTTTCATAAAGGTACAAGTTAGAGTCAAAAGAAAGTCCAACAAAATAAGGATGATCATAAGATCATAATCAAGTAGAATTTTACATGGAATAATTTCTCAGAGAGAGATTGTGTAGGCTAGTATGTCAAGAGAGAGAGAAACTAAGTTTATTGCTCAAAGAGAATAATATGAGATGCAAACATACCTTGACTTGATCAAGTCCTAATCCTCCAAGTCTGAAGTCAACACAACATACATATAGGATTAGGTCCATCAATTAGGGTACATAATGTATTGTGAAAACTCTATAAATCCAAGTTTGACGGTAAAACTCTTGATCAGCTCAGGTTAAGGACTTAACATTGATTTCAGAGTTTCTAAATGTTAGGTTGACCCAAAATTACAACTTATTAATTATGATGTTATCTTAGTTACTTTTAAGATCATAAGCGAATGAAAATCCTTAAAACTCAAATCATTGAAAGGAACCTATATTGACACATGATCATATCTCAAAGAAAGGGTTCAAGGTTACTGATCATGGATTTGACTCCAAGATCTCAACTTTTCCCCTTAAAACCTATTTTTAACTATTGATGTGGTATTATGAATGTTTTAAAATTCTAAAAAAATATTAAAAACATGAGAATTAGGTGATGAAAATTGGACCAAAAGATACAGAGTAATTTTTTGAATCCAAAGTTTTTGTGAAACTTTTGGATAAACAGAGAGAATGTTATGAATTTTGAAGTTTCTGCCAATCAAAAAATTAGGTTAATCCATGTAAGCAAAACAAAACTCACCTAAATGAGATTGTCCTACTGAGCTGGTCCAATCTTCATCTGCCAACTCACTTTGTTAGCCAACAATGATGCTCTAGTTCAAGGAAACCAAAGGAGGGCAAAGAACCATTTTTCCCCTCAAAGGAAAAATAGAAAGGCAAAGTCAACTAAGGGAAGACTAGGGAAAATGCAGCGAGGAATCATCCCTCTCCCTTGGTTGTGCCATGGTTGTAGGTAGCAAGCTAGAAAAACCTCAGTAGAATTGGGGAAACATCATCGGGCAATGATCAAGACAAAACTATGAGTCGTAAATGGAGAGGAGGTCTCTTAGTAAACTACCTTGGTGTCAATTGCAAGAAGAGGGGTTAGATCAGGCATTAGTGTGAAGAGCTCAACAGAGAGTAGAACATCTTAAGATGTGGTGAAACACATGATCTCAAACAAAATTTATGCGATAGGAGAGTTGTGTGATGTCCAATGATCTTAGGGATATAGGTATACATAGGTATGGTTCGGTTTTAGGGCTTCGAGATTAGGAGCTTCGAGAAGCAATGGAGGCAAGATTAGGAATTTATAGAATACAAAATAATAAACTTTTAGGTATAGATAGATGCAGAATCGAGAGAGGAACATGTAGGTGAAGAAATTTCATGAAACAATCGACTGTGGTGAGAGAAATCACGATTTTACCAGACACAAAATCGGTGACCTATTTCCATATATGCGCGAGGTGGATAATGACTTGAGAGGCGTTCAGTCTGCATCCAATGTTTAGGAGAGGCGCGCACCTGATGTGTCATATGTGACATTAAATACACTTCCTAATTGAATTGGAATAAAATGTTGATTTAAATTACCTCCTTTTCTCTCTCACAACAGCTGCGGGTGCAAACATAGTCCAATCAATACATTTTTTTGCAAATAGACTAATTAAGACATGTAGATTCTAATTTTCGAATTTGGTTTTGCTTTTGGGGACTTCTATAATTTATTTAATTCTTTTATATTATCTCATACATTATCTTTCCTTAATAAATTTGAGGCATGTAGAAAATCTTAAAAGATGTGAAACTTGGCCCATAAGTAAACGAAAGCATGTAAAATATGATTTTACAATTAATTTTCCATTTTGGGGTTATTTAACATGTTATTTAATATTTTGGGATGAAATGTACATTCTCTCTCCTAAACTACACTAGGATAGGTAAGTTTGTCCAAATAAGATGAAAATTCACACATACACTAATTTTGGTATATAGACTTCAAATCTGGGTTTAATTCCACTTTTGGAGAGTTTTTGTAATTTATTTAATACATTTTGTTCTTATCCTATTTCTTTTCCGAATAGGATTAAAATAGTTATTATTATGCAAATAATGTGAGGCTTGTCTCCCTAGGCAATTGGGACCCAAAGAACACATTTTATCTATTATATTTTTATTTTGAGATTTCTTTTTATGAGTTATGACACCATTAGGAATTTTGACACATTATCATTGTATTTATCAAAATATTATATCAACACTTAGTTAAGTCCTATAAATGTCACACTGTTACAAAAAGAGTTATATATTTTTATAATGAACAAAAATTCACCTTTTACTCAATTAACATATTTAATTTATTTATTCCACTTTAATTTATATGATTGCACATGAAAATTCCAATTGTCATTTTAACACATGTATTAATCATATTTTCCTCCATTAAGTGAGTATTAGATATCAAAGGAAATGTATATAATATATTTCATGAATTAACTTTCATGTTAGCATATATTTAAATTATTATATAAATATATTTTAGTTTTATCCTTGTTTAGTCACATCTAAAAAAAGCCTAACTAGCTTTCTAATCATGGGACAGAGTATCATTCTAAGTTCTTCTTTATTATAATTAGATGAATACTTCTTCTCATATGTATAGTTCTGATGATAGAAATTCATGTAACTTTTTAGAGGAGTATTTTTGTAAGAAATATTTGAATTAATGGAAATAATTTGCTATTATTTTTTATTTGGTTAAATCTGGATCCTTAGGAATTTTATGTAATGACTCAAATTGTTGGGTCCTTCCTTAATTATTGGATGCTGAAAGTGAGGTCATTAATTTGGCATCAGAGCCCATGTTTTTCATATAATTTAATAGTCTATAATTTCAAGTAATATGTAGAAATATAAGGAAACTTATTAAGGCATGACCTGATGGTAATGGTGTCTAGAATGGGTCATCGCTTTGGGGGCTAGCAATATTTTCCTCTACACCATTAAGTTGGTTTACAAGGTTTCCCTTAGCTAATGTGATACCTGCCTAGCCATAACCTAGGGTTTTCCTAAAGTAATGCTTCATCTAAGTCTTCTCATCTCAAATTTTATCCACTTCTCATCCCCTTGCTTAATAAACCATAAAATATACTTCCCCTCCTCATCTTAAGATTAGGGTTTTTGAGAAGTAGGATTAAGGCATCCTCCTCCAATTAATGTACATGCAATGTGGAAATATGAATCAGGTGAAAACAATGTTTTTAGGTTTTTCTTGTACTGGTAAACATTTGATGGAGCTAGGATTGTCTTAGGAAAACCCCTAGTGGGTCAGGGGATATAGAAACCATAAGATGCATGGTATGGATTGTGTAGTCTGGGACCCTAACCCTAAACCCTACTCTTTGGTAATAAGAATGGTGTGAATGAGATAGATGCCCTACCCATAAGAACCCTATTTAGGGTAAGGGGAAAGAGGAAATAAAAATGAGTAATGTGACCCGATCTCCCATGCATGAGTGTACGTGGAGAAAGACATTAATGTAAATGATTTTAAGAAAAATAAGCAACCAATGGTTACACTAATATGAAAATATGAAACTTTTAGGGTTGGTGTCCCGACCTGGGCTAGGTCAACCCAAGAGTAGGAACAAGACCTATGGGGGAGGCAAAACCCTAAACCCATGGGGGCCAGGTTGCGGCTAGAGAGCCTAACATGCTCCTATGAGTCAAGAAGACACCATAGTTTAGGACCTTCTATAGAAGGATGAGTTGACCAATAAATTTAAAGGATTGGGGTAATCTTTAATGGCATCTAAAGTGTAAAGGATTAATTATGCAAGATATAAAAGCACATTCTTTAAACCTAAGTATGCCATATCTAGGGGACACAAGAAAAATCACTAAGGAAGTGGCTGAAAGTTGATGACCAAGACGAGATAGGAAGGTCACTAATCGGCCAAGGCGGGATAGGGAGGTCGATATAAAAATGAAAGACATTTTAATGACTGGGGATCAAGTAGAGATAGGAATATCACCAATAGGCCAAGATGGAATCGGAAGGCCGATATAAGAGGAAGTCATTACAATGAATAGTGATGAAGCTGGGATAGGAAGATCACCAATAGGCCAATCTAGGAATGGAAGGCCAATATAAGAGGAAGTCATTTATATGACCAATGATCAAGCCGGTATAGAAAGGCTAATAATAGGCCAAGTCAAGAAATGAAGGCCAATATAAGAGGAAGTCATTGCAATGACTAGTGACCAAGTTGGGAAAGGAAGGTCATTAATAGGTCAAGCCAGGAAAGGAAGACCACCATGAAAGACCAAACCCAGGAAGGGAAGGTTGCCATGAGCCCAATGAAGGGACATAATGTGAATAGTGTGTACCCCAAGAGATGAAGGAAATTTGGGTTAAAGAATTTCATAAGAAAACAATGTGCTTGAAAATAGTTAAAGTTTTAATATCTCGATAAACCCTAGACAGGGTAGGGCCCTAATGTTGGTATGTATGCCCAGAGAGACGATCATATGATGATTGTAATGAAATAACTTGTACATGATTTGATTAATAATAAAGGCAAGCTTCCAATTTGTTCTATTTTATTCAGTTATGATATAATGAAGTAACATTATAAATGTCTAGAGAATGATATTACTCAATGACATATGTCTTCAAGTACGTGACTTGAACAATGGGATCATATGGATATTAAAAGTATACATTCTCATTATGTCCCTAGTCAGATGTTATTATGGAAGGCTAATAGACAACAATAACACCTAAGACTAGAGTGTGTGTATGTTGATGATAGAATGTAATTAATCATGATATTTTATATCAAACAAAGCAAATAGTTACTTGTTAGAGAACATAGTATTGCATAGACCCACCATGAGAGTATCACATGGAAACCATTGTGATGTTAGTCATAGTTATCTCTAATAGTGTGGGTGGTGATTGTGGTTGTTAGACCTAAAGTCACTACACTCATCACATGTCGTTAGGTATGCTTTGACATCATCAAACACAATCCTGAATAAGGGTTACCATAATGGTGATGCTTGGGTGATTGTGACACATGGGGACTAACTTTCTGTGATGTAGATGAGATTTGTCTCTCCTATAGGAGTACGATATCCTAGGACTCTTTATTAGCAAGTCTGAGAAATGCATGGCCATACACATGTGAGTCAATATGTTATATTGAGCTCACATATATTTATACAATCTTCTCTTGTTTAAGAAATACGATTGAATGTTGAAGAGGATGACTGCTCCAAGCCTCAATTTCAATCTGGATATCAATGAGAAAGGAACTATACATAGACCATAACACCATACACAAATTATAGGTGGAAGTTGTTCTGGAACTTTTCATTCACTTGGGTAGCACTTATGTGTGAATAGGAACCACTCTTTGCTTGTGATGTCATAAACCAAATATGGACATTCAATGCCAATGTGATATGGGACCTATAGGGTCACACACATATAAATTTATCTAGAAGAGGAGTTTATCCATGGATGATGTTTAAGTTGATTACTAATGATGTTTAGGTATTCAATTAAACAACCAATTAACTGAATGGACTCACAACCATCAACTTCAAGTGTTAGACTGATTGGTTAGGGTGTCAGGTTGATTAGAAATTGAATTGACTGAATTCTGCACGAGTCAGTGATAACACCAAATTTTGTGAGGTTTTTGGCCTTTATTCTGTTATCAAAACTGCCCTTTTCTGCTATTTTCCTCTCTTTTATATGCACTTTCGCAATAAATGGCCGGGCTACGCTCTTAATCAAATATTTTCATCTCTTGCAGAGTTTTTCCTCCGTTTTGACACAATGAGGCCGTCCCGGCCCACAAATAAGTCCAAGTCTGTTTCGGCCTTCCTGACGCCCGATACGACCCCTGCCCGACAAGGGGAGCGACAGCATGACACACGAAAAAGGGATGCCACGCCAAAAGAAACTGACGGATGACACACCCTTTACCCAACAGGGACCCGATCTCGCCCGGCAGCCAAGGCTTGTTGGGTGACACAGCCACCCACCGGCAGGCGTGCTGCCCGCCACGTGATCGATTAGCCGACACTCCCGAGCCGAGCGATACCAGTATCGGCCGTCCACCGACCTGCAAATGAGGGGGACACGTGGCGCTTCGAGCACCATAACTTCCCCCAACCTCTGCCTATAAATAGCAGCTACAGGGAGCCAAAAAGACAGCGGGGGGGGGGGGGGTCAGTTCGGATACTTCGGAATTCGGACAGTTGGGAGCCTTGAGTGTTCTTCGGAGGAAACTACGAGAGCAGGTGTATCGCACCCCAATACTCGTGCCGGGTGATACTAGGTGAGCCCTTCCTCATCCCGAGAGGGAGGGGATGGTTCACTTAGAACCGTCTCGGGCGACACTGCGGGCCGATATCGGCCACGACGATGAGCGACACAAGTGCCGGCCATGATGAACGCGTCGCTCTGTGCCCGTCATGATATCGAAACGGATACGCTTCGCCCATCATGCGTGCCGCCCGAGAGGGTGTGTCGCCCGACTCGAGCGTATCGGCCAGGTCCTTGAGCGATACAGTCGGCCGTCACGGTGTGCCGCTCGAGAGAGCGTGCCGCCCGACACGGCTGTATCGGGCTAGGCCCTGTCCGGTATCGGGCGGGTGAGCCGCTGTATTCTGTCTTCCTTCTACATCAAGAAGGTGACCTCTATCTTTACATCTGTTATTTAATTCCTTTCTTACGCAATGTACTAAGACCCTTAATGTTTATGGAAATAGAAAAGCTTAATTACTTGCTGCTCTATGCTTGGTACAATATGTTGGATGACTGCTATGTTTGATATATGAACTCTAGCTTGCATGTTTGGATCACGTTTCGCTTAGCTACCGAATCGTGTTTTCCCGTCACAACAACTTCGAGAGTTGTGTTCTGGCTCTAGTGTTTGGTCCGATTCTAGAGTACGAGAGTGCCTGGAATGGAGTCGTTTCAGTAACATTCCACTCTAACTTTGAGCCCATCAACCTCGAGAGGGGTGCCGAGGCTTGGTTAGAGGTATCCGCTCTGAGAGGAGGGGTGCATGATGTTATTAGTGCCGCTTGTTATGATGTAGTCTTATCCTTCGTACCTTGCTCTAGCCCTAGTTTTATCCTTTTGTTTCTGTTGCAAGAAAACCTCTAAAAACTGCTAAATGACTAAAACCTTAAATCTTTCTAGTAACTCCACCTGGAGATAGTTTTCTTGTTTTGTTCGTGACACCTTACTACTTCCCTTCTGGGGAATTTATCATCTCTTTATACCTGCTGGAGTGTAGCATGTCGATTCTGGGTTCTCAACACTACCACCCTTGTCCCTGTGTTCGACCCCGTAAACAAAGTTGCGGGGGCCTAGAAGGATTCGGGTTTATAAATGTAAAAGCTCGACTACCTCAAATCCGCCTCCAATTTTAGGACACGTGATTTAGGCCGGTTAACTTTTTGGCGCCATTGCCGGGGACAAGGCAAAATGACACTGTTGATGAATCCGAATCCACTAACTACACTCTTGTGCCTCAAGCTTAGCAATGAGTTTGACAACACTCTTTTTCTTTTTCTTTTTCTTTACTATTATTCTTTGCTTGAAATTAATAAATCTTTCTTCTAAACTTGATTTCTCGTGCCATCTGAGTAACTCTAAAGAACGGTGACCTATTCCTTCGAGATCTGGCACCATGTCTCGTTGTGAGCAATATCCGTTTGAAGGTGAACGTCAAGGCCGAGATGTGATTTCACACCAGCCCAGCCTGGTTGGCCAGTTGCATGCTTTCATAAAAAGTCAAGACTCTATCATCAACCGGCTGGTGCAGGGTGCACTTCCCAGCCCTGGAGCTCAGAATTCCATTCAACACCAGATGGCAAGTCTGCAGATGCGCCAATGGGAAGTCGATCAACGATTGGTCCAGATGGAAGCACTGATAAAGAACCTTGCGGGAAATACACTCTCATATCCGGAAACTGCCAGAATGGCGGTACTTAGGTCTGGGAAGACGATGGAGCGCACAGCTGATGCCGAAACAGAACCTGAACCGAGGTTGGAGAGTATCATTCCAGCAGAGGGTGAAGGTGGACAAGCAGAAGCTAAAGAGCCTGCACGGAAGCCTTCTGATGAGCTACCTGGTGGGAGGAATCCTTATGCTCCAAGGCTGCCGTTTCCGTATAATATGATCAAGGCAAATATGAAAAGGTGTCACGAAAGGTTCATGGACTCGATCAGGAAACTACATCTTGAAGTCCCCCTCCTTGACGCCTTGGAGGAGATGTCGATTTACGCCAAGTTCCTGAAGGACCTTATAACGAAGAAAAGGGGAGGAGGAAGGATCCAGACCGTGCACCTAGTGTCCGCTTCCTCATCCTTCATGAAGCCCGACACGCCAAATAAGAGAAGGGATCCCAAAGCTTTCACAATCCCATTCTCCATCGGAGACAACGTCGAGCGTAACGGTCTTGCAGACTTTGGGGAAAGCATAAGCCTCATGCCCCTAAGTTTCACACAAAGAGTGGGTTTGACCGACATGGTCTGAACCATCATGCGGATTGAATTGGCAGACCACACCTTTAAGAGACTCGTCGGCATTGTCGAAGATGTGCCGATCAGGGTTGGCGACTTCTTCATCCCTTGCGATATAGTCGTCATCGACACAGCTGAAGACCCCCGTTGCCCGATCATCTTTGGTCGCCCCTTCTTGGTGACAGGGAGAGCACTGATTGATGTTTCTGAGGGGATGATCACCTTAAGGGTCGGAAACGACCATATCGACTTCAAGTTGAAAGAGGTCATGAAGAGCCCATCCCTATCGGAATCAACATGTTTCGCAGATAGCTACAATAAATTCTGCGAGGAAGTAGAGGAAGATATCCGGACAGTAGATCCCCTCTTGAGGGCTATAAACTGTCAAGATCCCGACCTCGAAGATCCTGAGGTCGCGAAGCAGCTCAACCTTTTCAACCTTTCTGACGAAGATTTGCAAGAAGAGGATACAGTGGTGGAGTCTGCGAAGTATGCCTCTCTCGAGGAGGAGCCTCAGGAGAAGGCGCCCAGACCAAAGCCAGAGTTAAAAGCATTGCCTGAAGGCATGAAGTATGAGTTCTTGGATGAAGAGCAGAGGAACCCTATCATCATAAATGCCAATCTTTCAAGCAATCAACTAGACCGACTCCTTGAGGAGTTAAGGCTCCACATGGAGGCTATAGGATATTCAGTAGAGGATATCAAAGGCCTTAGCCCCACCCTGTGCATGCATCACATCAGCTTAGATGAATCTGCCAAGCCTCTGGCTCAACCCCAGAGGAAGATGAACCAGATGCTCAAGGAGGTCGTCAAGAAAGAGGTAATAAGGCTTAGGAATGCGGTGATCATTTACCCAATCAGTGATAACAATTGGGTAAGTCCAATCCACGTAGTACCCAAGAAGGGTGGAATGACAGTGGTTAGGGGCGAGACGGGCGATGAGGTTGCGGTAAGAACTGTCACTGGATGGCGGATGTGTATTGATTACCGAAAGCTAAATCAGGCTACAAAGAAGGATCATTTTCCGCTACCTTTTATTGACCAAGTTCTTGAAAGGTTAGCGCATCACGATTTCTTTTGTTTTCTTGATGGCTTTTCAGGTTTTTACCAGGTACCCATCCTGCCCGACGATCAAGAGAAAACAACATTCACTTGCCTTTACGACACTTATGCCTTCCGAAGGATGCCATTCGGGCTCTGCAATGCCCCCGCTACCTTTCAAAGATGCATGATATCGATGTTCTCAGATTTTCTAGAAGACACCGTAGAAGTCTTCATGGATGACTTCTCAGTCTATGGGAAATACTTCGATAGCTGTCTGAAGTATTTGTCATTAGTCCTTCAAAGGTGTGAGGAGAACAACCTGGTCCTGAACTGGGAAAAGTGCCACTTCATGGTGTGAGAGGGCATCGTTCTAGGGCATAAGATCTCAAGGCGTGGGATCGAGGTGGACGTAAGCAAGGTCGAAGCGATATCTAAACTTCCTCCACCGAAATCCATGATGGGAGTGAGAAGCTTCCTCGGGCACGCCAGATATTACTGAAGATTCATCAAGGACTTCTCAAAGATTTCCAAACCGCTGTCCAATCTTCTGGTAAAAGATGCTGAATTTGTTTTCTCTAATGATTGTCTAAGTGCTTTTCAGGCCCTGAAAAACACTTTGATATCACCACCTATCCTTCAAGTGCCAGAATGGGGTTTACCTTTTGAGCTGATGTGCGACGCTAGTGACTACGCGGTTGGAGCAGTCCTGGGGCAAAAGAAAGATAAAAAGCACCATGTGATTTGCTACGCTAGTCGCACGTTGGACGAGGCTCAAGTAAACTACACAACAACTGAAAAGGAGATGCTCGCGATCATCTTCGCGTTTGATAAATTCAGGTCGTATCTCGTCGGAGAAAAGGTTAAGGTATACACAGATCATGGGGCAATAAAATACTTAATGCAAAAGAAAGACCCAAAGCCCCGGCTGTTGAGGTGGGCCTTATTGCTCCAAGAGTTTGACCATGAAATTATCGACAAGAAGGGTGCAGAAAATGTGGTCGCCGACCACCTATCAAGGATCGTGGCTAAGAGACAGGGAGGGCCACCTATCAACGAAGACTACGCCGATGAGGCTCTTATGTTGGCCGAAGCTCGAGAAGAAAGTCTACCCTGGTTTGCAGACATCTGCAATTATCTTGCTTGTGGAGAACTGCCTCCTGACATCACGTACAATTAGAAAAAGAAGCTATTCACGGATGCCAAGAACTATTACTGGGATGACCCTCTCCTATTCAGAAGATGCGCTGACAGCTTATACAGGAGGTGCATCCCAGAGGAAGAAACCACGGACATCCTGAAAGAATGTCACACCTCCCCCTACGGTGGTCACCTGGGTAGCGAAAGGACAGCGGCTAAAGTACTACAGTTAGGTTTCTACTAGCCTTCCTTGTTTAAGGATGCTGCACAATTTGTAAAAGTCTGCAAAGAGTGCCAGTTTACAGGGAACATAGGGCGGAGGAATGAAATGCCAATGGCGAGCTGGATCGAAGTTGAAATCTTTGACGTATGGGGGATCGACTACATGGGACCATTTCCCCCAATCCGGGGGTAATCATTACATACTCGAGGCAGTGGATTATGTATCGAAGTGGGTGGAGGCAGTAGCCACCCAAACCTGTGACGCCAAGTCGGTTATCAAGCTCTTCGAGAAAACCATCTTTCCTTGTTTCGGTGTCCCGCGCACGGTTATAAGCGATGGAGGGTCACACTTTGGAGAAAGACAATTTGAAGCACTCCTGCGCAAGTACGGAGTGAAACACAAGATCGCTACACCCTACCATCCACAGACGTCAGGGCAGGTAGAGGTTTCCAACAGGCAAATCAAGCAGATCTTGGAGAAAACTGTCAACCGAACAAGGAAAGATTGGTCCATGAAGCTCAACGACGCACTTTGGGCCTACCGGACCGCCTACAAAACACCCATCGGAACCACCCCTTACAGGCTGATCTACGGAAAATCCTACCACCTACCTCTAGAATTGGAACACAAGGCCCTTTGGGCAATTAAATTTTTAAACATGGACCTTGAGAAAGTAGGAGAAAAGAGATTTTTGCAGCTTCAAGAGCTCAAAGAGGTGAGAATGAACGCCTACGAAAATGCAAAAATCTACAAACAGAGGACAAAATTGTGGCATGATGCCCACCTCAGGAGAAAAGATGTAAGCGAAGGGGATAAGGTCTTGTTATTCAAGTCCTCCATTCGTCTTTTCCCTGATAGTTACAAACGAGATGGTCAGGACCGTTCACTGTGTCGAAGATATACCCATTAGGAATGATGGAGCTCTACGACAAGGACGATCCGACCAGGGTCTTTCAAGTAAATGGGCACAGGGTGAAAAGGTTCTATGAAGATGAAGCGTTTGTCAGGAGAGCAGAGATCAGTCTGCAAGATATGGGTACAGTCGAGAGCTGAACAAGATGGTCCTACACCGTCCGAGCTGGCGACGCAAACTTCAATGCTCCTCAGGAGGCACCCCTCTCGTAGAGTAGGATGCATTTTTCTTATTACCTATAAAAAAAATTTATGAATTGTAATAAGGCCCGAGCCGGTGCACGCGCCGAGCGCACCGACTCCTCTGTTTTATGGGCCACCGCTGTCATACTTTCTGAGGTCGGGGACTTAACCCTAAACCAATGATGTTCTTCTTCCTTATCCTAGCTTTGGTTTTCGACCGCCTGTTTTAAGTCCTGTCGGGCAGCAGCTCAGCTGGCGCGTAGTAATGCTTGTATCAGGATGAAGTTTCTGGGGCACTGCAAGGGCCGTGGCGAATGGTATTCCCGAGCAACCATCGTATCGTGGATGGGAATAAATGCCCTATTTTAGCTGACGTGACCATCGTCTCGGGAATTGCCTGACTCGTCAGCCGACGCCCGCCCCAGAAATGCCTGTTTTACCCCCAGCCGAGCTTGCTATATATAGCAAGGTGGGCTTAGCATGTCGGGCTGACTCACTTCTCTTTTAGCCACTTGTAACACATGTAGTGATTAACCTTTGCTCGCGTGTCGGCCAGCCTGCCTTCACTCTTGTATCAGGCGATGGCTCCTATGAGCAAAGGTATAGCCCGACGGTCTGTCGCCCGACACGGGGTTTCATATCGCGCGATGCGTGTCAGGTCGACGAGCTTAGTCGATTTTTCTTTTATCACCCGACACGTTTGATGCATGACACGACGACCGATCGCGTTGCCTGATACACCATATCGGGCGACACGTTTTCTTTTGTGACGGCCTGTCGGGCCGTTGCTCTTTTGCGTCCTTATCGCCCGATATATCTATATCGGGAGGTATGTTGTGCCATGCAGATCTCCTCGTATCGCCCAATCTTGTATCGACTCACGTTTTCTTTGATGGACGATACCCGGATTTTGAAATAAGTCCAGTTTTATCGAGTTTCTTTAGCTCTTCCTATCTAAAGTTTTAAATGGTTAAATGAACTTGATAACAGGTGGAATTGCGGCCGCAGTTGAAGCAACAACTGTCGGACAAAAATGTCACAAGGGGCCACCAACCACCAAAAAGAAAGCAAGGGGGAATTTTCCTGATTTGGTAGCCTCAAAAGAGGCTCGTTTCCTTATCATAATCTGTCTTCTGTAGTGGCCTGGGACCATCTGCAGAGACAACACGAGTATAGCCCCGGTGGTCGCCGGGACAGCACAAGAGCTCTCTGTCTACCACCATAGACCTGTTTCCTTCTCAGGAGCTTTTGCGCATGTTCCAGCTGAGCTGGGAAAGAAAACGGAGGCTTCAGCAAAGAAGCATATTGCAGCTTCTACAAGGCACAAGCGAACCCGCTAAATAACCTTCACTGGACTAACATGAATTCACCCTCTTCTTCACTACTCTGGGACAGAGTATGGGATAAGTTTTTTTGGGGGGGGGGGTACCCATGTACCAGTGAAGGAGGTATAAAAATTCTCTTGTGCCATTTTGTTCTCCTCCTATATCATGTATTTGTACCCTTGCTCATATAATTTTTTTTTATATTAATGCAACTACTGGTAAAGTTAGTTTTCTTTGTGCTTAAGAGATACAAGTTCCGTTATATCTTTCTGATAATGCTGCTTCAAACGAACAGAAGATTACGTTTTTCCACGCCAAAAATTTCAAAAAATATAATAATCTCGCAAATAGCTAAGAGACGAGTATGGAGAAGGAAAAAGCTGCCCAAACAACAAGAATCTTTTGTTTCCCTTTACCCAACAAAAAATCCCAAAAAAGACGAAGCGGCCTTATGAGAGTGAATAAAAGCATGAGAGTTGTGCCCAATAAAAGAAAAAAAAACATATATATACACACACTTGTTTTCCAAAAGTACCCATCTTTAGGCATGGTAGATTTGGGGCAGGGGTACGTAGGATGTGAAATCACTGCTCTAAAGCCAACTGGCTTGGACTGCAGGGACCACTTGCCCGCTAACGGACCCTTATCTGGATGGACTGATGGAAAACAAGATGAAAAACCCAAAAAGCCTTAGCCTACCCTTTACACAACTTTCTGCCCCAAAAATAAAACTGTTTGCTGTGTAAGCTAACTTCGAAATCATACAACAAAGTCTCACTGAAGCTGTAGAGAAAAATTTTACTAAAATAATAAGCAAGGAAACGCAGGGTCTTTTGGTTGCAGTGAGGCAGCATTATTTCTAAAAGCATTGCTATACTTGTTTTACCTCTTGGCCTGAGAACTATACTGCGCAAGGAGAAGCATCACTAAATAAAGTTTAAATATTGATTGAGGACAATCAAAATGCTAAGTTTGGGGGAGTTGATAACACCAAATTTTGTGAGGTTTTTGGCATTTATTCTGTTATCAAAACTGCCCTTTTATGCTATTTTCCTCTCTTTTATATGCACTTTCGCAATAAATGAACGGGCTACACTCTTAATCAAATATTTTCATCTCTTGCAGAGTTTTTCCTCCGTTTTGACACAATGAGGCCGTCCCGGCCCACAAATAAGTCCAAGTCTGTTTCGGCCTTCCTGACGCCCGATACGACCCCTGCCCGACAAAGGGGAGCGACACCATGACGCACGACAAAGGGATGCCACACCAAAAGAAACTGACGGACGACACACCCTTTACCCGACAGGGAGCCGATCTCGCCCAACAGCCAAGGCTTGTCGGGTGACACAGCCACCCACCGGCAGGCGTGCCGCCCGCCATGTGATTGATTAGCTGACACTCCTGAGCCGAGCGATACTAGTATCGGCCGTCCACCGACCCGCAAATGAGGGGGACACATGGCTCTTCGAGCGCCATAACTTCCCCCAACCGCTGCCTATAAATAGCAGCTATAGGGAGCCGAAAAGACAGCGGGGGGGGGGTCAGTTCGGATACTTCGGAATTCAGACAGTTGGGAGCCTTGAGTGTTTTTCGGAGGAAACTACGAGAGCAGGTGTATCGCGCCCCAGTACTCGTACCGGGTGACACTAGGTGAGCCCTTCCTCATCCTGAGAGGGAGGGGATGGTTCACTTAGAACCGTCCCAGGCGACACTGCGGGCTGATATCGGCCACGACGATGAGCAACACAAGTGCCCGCCACGATGAACGCGTCGCTCTGTGCCCGTCATGATATTGAAATCGATACGCTTCGCCCGTCATGCGTGTCGCCTGAGAGGGTGTGTCGCCCGACTCGAGCGTATCGGCCAAGTCCTTGAGCGATACAGTCGGCCGTCACAGTGTGCCGCTCGAGAGAGCGTGCCGCCCGACACGGCTGTATCGGGCTAGGCCCTGTCCGGTATCAGGCGGGAGAGCCGCTGTAGTCTGTTGTCCTTCTACATCAAGAAGGCGACCTCTATCTTTAATTATGTTATTTAATTCCTTTCTTACGCAATGTACTAAGACCCTTAATGTTTATGGAAATAGAAAAGCTTAATTACTTGTTGCTCTATGCTTGGTACAATATGTTGGATGACTGCTATGTTTGATATCTGAACTCTAGCTTGCATGTTTGGATCGCATTTTGCTTAGCTACCGAATCGTGTTTTCCCGTCGCAACAACTTCGAGAGTTGTGTTGTGGCTCTAGTGTTTGGTCCGATTCTGGAGTACGAGAGTGCCTGGAACGGAGTCGTTTCAGTAACATTCCACTCTAACTTTGAGCCCAGCAACCTTGAGAGGGGTACCGAGGCTTGGTTAGAGGTATCCGCTCTGAGAGGAGGGGTGCAGGATGTTACCGGTGCCGCTTGTTATGCTGTAGTCTTATCCTTCATACCTTGCTCTAGCCCTAGTTTTATCCTTCTGTTTCTGTTGCAAGAAAACCTCTAAAAACTGCTAAACGACTAAAACCTTAAATCTTTCTAGTAACTCCACTTGGAGATAGTTTTCTTATTTTGTTCGTGACACCTTAATGCTTCCCTTCTGGGGAATTTATCATCTCTTTATGCCTGCCGGAGTGTAGCGTGTCGATTCTGGGTTCTCAACACTACCACCCTTGTCCCTGTGTTCGACCCCGTATATCTACTTCGACCCCATAAACAAAGTGGCGGGGGCCTAGAAGGATTCGGGTTTATAAATGTAAAAGCTTGACTACCTCAAATCCGTCTCCAATTGGTGAGACAACTGGTTCACCTGGTGAACCAATCGACTCGATCATGCCAACCGAAGCTTCTGGTGATTTTCCCAATTTATGAAAATAGTTGATCATTTCACTTGTTCAGTTTGATTGGTACAAGGAATTAATGTTGGACATTAATTGAAAATGAATTGTCAATTCAATTTGTGATTGGGAAACATGTGAAATGATCAGCTCACTGAGTGAACGATCAACTCACTATGCCAACCGACTAGTTCACCTAGTGTAGGGAAAATAAATTCATGGAAATTATGGTCCTTTTCACTCCCACATAGACTGGGAACCTAGACCCTAACCCCTTATATAAATAGAGGGGTAATGGAGGATTCTCAGACAGATCAATTGCCTCTGACAATTGTTTGTCTTCTCTGGTTATGGTAACCAAGAGAACTTGAGCAAGTCCTACCTGATAAAGGGAGGGATAGCAAAGGAGAACAATTGTGGGAGAGAAAATTGGTGACTTGTACACCAATGGGAGGGATAAAATCCTTCCTGTCAGTTCTATTAGAGCGACAGGAGTTCTAGGTAGTCCGTGTGGACTTCTATAGAAGTGAGTGGCCTTTGCCCATCGCTAGGAGGACAACGTAAGCCTACAATCAATTGTAGAGACAAGGAGCTAATGCAGACACCTTTCGAGTCTGTTGTCTGTGGTTGGGCTGCAGGCGCCATCCCAGAGAAACTAAGAGTGTTGCACAACTACAACGATGAGGAGATGTTGTTGGACTTGCTCCAGGACCATGTATATCCTCAAAGCCATTCTTCCCATTATATAGTTATTGACGCGATCCTCTGGTTTAATGGGGAATATGGAAGTAAATTTTTTGTTTTTGCTACCTATTCTGTTAGCATGTTTCCCTACACCTAAGTCAATCCTAAGGTCAAGTAGGGAGTATTAAAGGTATAAAAGACCATTGAGATTGGAGGGTGATTGTGCTCTGAATGCATAAGACCATATGGTTGGGAGGTAACAACCATGTTTGCCCGAGGCCCATGCATTAGGAGATTGGCCACCTTCATGGGTTAATGAGGCCCAAGGAGTGAATGTGAGAGGCACCCCCTAGATGGATAAGGATGCGATCACTCCAAAAGTACATGTACCCCTAGAGACCTTGAGGAAATGACTAAGTCTAATGAGTCATGAGGTATAAAATAAAACATACATGAAATCGTGCAATAATGAAATTTTTAAAGGAGTTGTGCACAAGACACTTGACTTCATGAAATATAAGAATGTTGCAGAATTAAAAAGTAAGTATGGTTTAGGGTCATGTTGATAAGGATTCAACTAAAAATATAGAATTTTGAGATAATTTCTGGGTACATCATCGCTGTTCTCGGATTGGGATGAACTTTGTATTTGGGCTGCTATCAAACACTTTTTCATTTTATTATGAGGGAGAGAGATTGGCTAGACACATGTTATGCTTAAAATTTATATATACCCTAAGTTGAGTCTTAATGGCATGACCTAAGGTTTGAGGTGTTACCTCACCCATATGTGGAAATAAATGAACGATATGTTGGAAACCTAGGTGAAAAGGTAGTCATCAAGTGAATATGAAATCACAAAAATGAAAAATGTAATCACCAAGGGATGATATCACGTAAACACTAAGAATGTGGATATAACTTATACGGAATTCAAGTACCAATTTTAGTCATAACATGTGGAATTTGCATAACCATAAAAGTTGTTAAAGATATCTAAGTAGGGATGCTAACCCTAAGTGGTGAAATTACGATGAGTTATCTTTCATCTTAACCTTACTAGGTGTGAATTTTAGGGACAAGATTCCCTTTAAGGAGGGGTGAATGTAATATCCTTAATTTTGGTAAAATTGAATTGTATAAATGTAACGCATGAACTGATGAATAATTTCCCCAATGATAGAATAATAATTCCATTCACTTTGTTGTCATGGGTGCAACCCATGACCCATATAAATCCCATCATACTATTTGCTCTGCAAATAGGTCCTTGGAGAATAAGATAAAGAAATAAGAGATTTTATGCATGAATAAATAACAATGACTTTATGAATTGTTGAATAATAGAAATATGGGATAATATGCAAGTTTATAAAAAGAAATTTAGATGTGTGATGTTTTAGATAATTAAAAGAGTAATTGTCTAGCCAGTTTGGCAACACATGTTAGAGACATC
The DNA here is from genome assembly GCA_963693085.1 of Alisma plantago-aquatica. Taxonomy (NCBI): domain Eukaryota; kingdom Viridiplantae; phylum Streptophyta; class Magnoliopsida; order Alismatales; family Alismataceae; genus Alisma; species Alisma plantago-aquatica. Next base: position 174,927,416 of record OY856411.1, on the reverse strand, counting down.
AATTAGTATTATTTTGATCTAACTTTTGCTATACTTGAAAATAATAAGGAAAAGAAGACAATTCTATAAATTTGGGGAAAAAGGATATTCCATGGGGTAATGATATTTTATAAAATAAATGCTTAAAGGAGCAAGTTCTGTATAATGGAAGGCATTCCTATAAATGCCAATACCTTAGATATAGTTGGGAGGAATATTAATGAGTTCCTATAATGGATTTAAATATTGAAGAAAGAGAGTGAATGGAACAATCTAGATTTCAAGTCATGAGGTATTATTCTAATGTTTAAGGATCAAATCAAAACATTCAATGTGTACCATATAGAGATGTGCTTCCCTTTGTAACATTTGTTTGCCACATCCAAATAGGAAGGAGTGTTTATTTATTTCGATGACTTTATATTAAGAAATTAAGAGAATAAGGTGGGGTGGAAGTCGGTGGTTAGTAAATCACCTTTCCATGCTAATGGATCATGGTATGAGTTAGTCACTCCACAACTTGTATATAGGGAAGGAAAGTCAGGAATTCCTCTTTGGGCCAGACAAACCTCTCCCTCTATCTTCATTAATCTTCCTCCTACCCATTAGGGTTCCTATAGGGGTCTATATATATATAATCCCCAAGAAGCCTCGACTATAGTATGGCATCTAGCTTCCATAAATCATGAGGAAGACCTATCGATAGTTCCCAACCCTCAATGTTCCAACCTTGAGATGGCATGAATGAGCCGATAAGCAAATAGACAACAAGTGATTCATATAGAATGAAGGGCTATGGTAAAGTTGCTCCACTTAGGGATACATACACTGCGTCGAGGTGAGGGCTTTGACTATCTTCTTCTTGTGCTATATCTTGCTGCATGTATAACATTTTCCCTCAAACACCGACTATCTCCAGCTACGTAAGGCATCCACTCAGGTCCAGTGTGGAAGAGTAGAGACAATCCAGCCTTCTCCAAGGCTTCACATCCTAGCAGATCACGGGGACAACCCTCATTTTCCTCCGCCAGGGAAGAACCCGCCTCCATCATGAGGTTAGGGAAGGTTCTAAGTTAAAAGACCAAAATATCCCAACCTATACACATAAACAACATGGGTAGTGTGGTATTTACCCAATGACTTAAGGGGTCGCCGAGCTGTATTTCAAGAAAACTAGTTTTGCTGACGTGTCAAGCCAAGATTGGTTCAGATGATATTATCTTAAAATAGTTATAGTAATTGATAGGATGATCAGATGAAGAAATGTTATATATGAAACTTGATTAGAAAAGTGTGAGGAATGCAAATAAAATATACTAGAAACCGAATTCTAATCCTAGTTCTGAAAGTAGTACCAATGCGTGATTATTAAGCGATTAAGGTATAAAAGCCCTAGTTTTGGTGATTATGATGCTTAACACAGTGAATCCAATTATTTTGAGTTATTAATTGTTATTTTGAATATAATGATAATATAACATGATCATCATCATAGTGGGGATAATTGGGGTTTCAAAAGTGAATAATCATGCATATGAATAATTAGAATCTCCACACATCACAAACATGATAGTAAATATTCCCCTTGGGAGACAGGCAGGGGACGATATCCTTTGTTGGGAAGAGGAAAGCAATGGAGAGTATACGGTGAAAAGTGCATATGCCTTTATTAGGATGGGGGCAGAGATCGCAGGAGAGGTGGAAGAGGGGGATTGGAAGCGTATTTGGAAGCAAAATTGGCCACCAAAACTGAAACACTTTATATGGCGGGTCATGCAAGATATACTTCCAACACAGCATGCTCTTGCCCGGAAGCACATCATTGAAGATGATACCTGTAGGAGATGTCATTTGCAGCAAGAAGATGCAGCGCATGCTTTGCTAACATGTAGCCATTCTTTGCAAGCATGGACGACGGGCAAGTTCTCATGGCCGGCTCGAGCACATGGCCGCGCAAGGGAATTTGTTCGAGAGTTGATAAGGGAAGACAACCAGGACAGAATTGATGAAGGAGCAACGCTGATGTGGGTGGCATGGACGGCGAGGAACAAAAGCCTCTTTGATCAGCGCCCACCCTACACGTCGGCAATGGCAGCTGGATTCCTATCCATGGTGGCAGATACGAAGGCATATTCTGCGGCGACAACCATTCAAAACAATGACAGTCACATGGACACCCAAACTCCCTGGAAACCTCCGAATCGGAAATTTACAAAGCTGAATACAGATGCAAGCTTGAGGAATGACGGGTCGGGAGGCATTGGCACTGTCCTAAGGGACAATATGGGAAACATCCAAGGGACGTATCAAAGCAGGATAGACCATACATTCTCGGTGCTTAGTGCGGAGGGAATGGCGGTATATTCGGGCATGGTATTTGCCTTGGAAAGAGGTATAACTGACCTCATGGTTGAAACAGATAGCGCCTTACTCGTCCATGCGATTAAGAGGGAAGGATGGGGAAGAGGTTACGTGGATCGTATCTCTCAAAACATTATCTGCTTCTCTTTACATTTTCTTTCCTTTAATGTATGATTTGTAAGAAGGCAAGGTAACGGGGTAGCCCATGCCTTGGCTTCGACTGCCTGTCTGCTTGAAGGCTCACGTAGTCTTACAGAGAACTTTGATGATGACATTGTACAACTTTCTATTAATGACATCAATATATAAGAGTGACAGGCACCCTTTATCAAAAAAAAAAAATTAGAATTAAAGGTCATATGTTGCTAGGTTGTTGATGAGAATATTTGAATCTAGGTGATAATAATGAAAGGATTAGATGGATCTAGTAATTAGGGTTCACCTAATGTTCATATATTATGGAAATAGGGTTTGAGCCCTTATTTTGAGACACCTCTAAACCCTATATTAGTATCGAGTAGGGTTGATCTCATTAATGTGATAGTGACACTTTAATTTACATACATGCAGATTTATGTTGAATTTCTTGGGATCTTCTCTGTTGATTGGATTAATTGAATGTGCTTAAAGTATAATTGCATAATCTACATGGTTCACCAATAAGGTATGTGGTTACGATTATGACTACCCACAATATTATTTTATGGCGTTTGCTAAGGATTTCTTGAGGATTGTTCAAATAAACTATTGAATGTTTATTTACATTCTGTTCAATTATAATTTCACTGTGAGTATTAGATATAGATGAGAATATCTGAATAAAATGTCAGTTGTTATTTGCAAGTAATTGATTGATTATGTGTTGTTATAATACTTGCATAATTTTTCATACACCCACGTATACAATAAAGCAATATACCGAGGCACGTTTTTATTTCATGACATTTTAGGTACATGATAAAATGAAGATATCAACATATGAGGGACACATGAAATTACTTGAAGACATTAAAGATAACTTGTAAGGATTATTACATAGATGCTTTTTATCATATCCACAGTTCAGATGATAGAATTCATGTAACTCCCTAGAGTTTTTTTTAAATTGAATTAATGGAAATTATTTGTTATTTGGCTAAATTAAGGATCTTTGGGAATTTTAGGTAATGACACTTAACTTTTTGGGTCCTTCCTTAATTGGAGGATGCTAAAAAGTGAGGTCATTGTAGTGAGCCTACTCGTTTAGTGAATGAGTACTTCAAAGAAACACTTTAAAACACTTTGATAGTCAAAACATATATTATTGAGCAATATAATTTAAAGTAGAACAGTAACAAGATGTAATGGAACTAATCATTCATAAACATATAATTGGCAGGTTATTCCATATAACTACAAGAGTAAATAAATAATTTCACACACTAGTTTCTATCTCCTTGATCGACCCTTCCTCTCTTGTGCATGTATGATATTCTTGTCCAATATGCTCCTTCACCTTTGGAAGGTTTAAGACATCATCATTAATCCCTTCTTTATGGGATAGTGTCTCCAACCATCCACACCCTTTGTCACTTCTGTTCATCGCCAAGTTTAGATGTAGTCCACCCTATTCCATGGTGAGTACTTTTCCCTCACTGATAAGCCTAAATTACATGTCCAAAAGGAGACAAACTCAAAAGGATTGAACTTTGAATTTTTAACCCGAAACCTTCAAGGATCCCCATAAATTTATTACGGGGTCAAAATAGATATATGTGGTCAAACACAAGGATGTGGGTACGTTTAGGACATTTAATATCTCGCTCTTAAGTTAGTTAAGCCAATTCGATAGATGGTTAAAAATTTGGAACTAGAACTAGTCTAGAAAAATACTACAAAATAAAACAAAACAAAACCAAACAGAGACTGTTAGATTCTACTAATCAGAGAGAAGAATTTCATGGCTATGTAACCACAAGTTGGATAGTCTATGCACCCATTCTCGGGTGTAGAAAACACTCGTACACCTCAACAAGCAACCTACATCCTAACATAGTACGTATTGTGGTATCTATTCCTGTGGGGGTCATCCCACTCACTCACGTGCAGCGTGATTGAAACCCCATCAAGGATCTAAAACTTCTCTCAAGAAACCAACATCCCTGAATATTCTGAATACCCTTTTAGGTTTGGAACATTCAAAGCTGTTAAGAACCACTACCTTGAACCTCCTCCTTTCAGATTCGATCCAAACTACCTTCTCTCATCCATTTTTACCACTAATCTCTCGATCTATGAAGAAATGAAAGTTTAAGCAAGAAATAGATCAACCAATCCATCAATCATAACTGAAAAGAGAAGGTAGAATAGAAAGTATACTAGATCCGAAATAAAACTACTTACTTAAGGTAAAAGTACATAAACATGCCCAAAACGGGCTAAATATCCAAGAAGGAGAACTAGCTATGGACAAGCATAGTTGGCACCGAACAAAGACGGAAGAACATCATTTATATAGAAATAAAGGAGAACAGTAGAAGAGAGGGAAGAAGAAGAGATTTAGCCCATAGAGGAAAGGTGTCTCTCGCTCCTTAGCCTATGTGTGGACGAGATCTCATCTTTGGGTCGTCCTCTTTCATGTTCTGGACTCCTTGGCCTCCTTTCTCCTTGATTCCCTCCCAAACAACAACCTTGGTGGATGTATAGTGGTGGAAAGTGGCTAGGCTGGCTAGATCTAGATGGAAGATGATGAAAAATGGAGGTGGATGGAGGCAGGCTATATGTATGGAAGTAGGGTGTGTTCTTCTATCCTCTAAGACCTTAGAGAAATCCCATGGAGCTCTAGGAACCACTGGTCTGAGCTAAATTGAATAGTCAAATGGGGGCCGCAAAACCCCCTCTTTGGTAGTAGGGGATGGGTATATATAGGAGTCATGGTCATCATGGTCACAACAGTCATAGCGGGCATGATGTTGGTAGCGGTTGTGGCGTTGGTAGCGGCTACGACGCTGGTAGCGGTCGCGAAATTACTCCTCAGGGACAAACCTACCCAGAGGGAGCTATTACTCATGGTCGATGGGTCCGTGTCGATGAACCTTCTAATTGATGAGGATGCTTTCTAAAAAAGGACTGACCATAGAAAATAGGGTCCTAAGATGGTGTACATAACATGATGTTTTTGGAGCAGAATCTGGAGAATTGATGTCTTCTTGAGTTTGGTGCCTACAGGTCCCAAAATTGGCTAGTTGAGCAACTCTATCTATGAAAAGATATAAATGACTAAATGATAAGAATCTTGATTTATTTTTGACATATTAAGTATATAACAGAATGGAATCATGAATAAATGCTTAGTATAAATGCCTCAATTTGGGTGTTATCACTCACTAGTGTTTGTACAAATCATATTTGCTACTCATGAACTCATGTAATGTTAATAACCCTAAGATTTTAGATATGTCCTAATCTAAATTGGGGAATTTCAAAATATAGTCTTCATGCAAAGAGTATCATCTTAAATACTTATTCAACCATTATATAACCTCACATATGCCACACATCTTCAATCTGAATGGGATGTTGCAATCCCAACAAAACTAGGATTCTAGTTTCAATCCTAAAAAAAGTCCGTTTCTACATCTAAAATTAGCACTCTTGAAGTAGAGGACACAAAAGTCATGTTAAGATTCTAAAGCATTGGACTTGGTCTTTGCAAAATTAGCCGGTCAAAAAGTAAATAAAACATAAAATCCTCATAGAAAGTACTTTTCTTCTTCCGTCTCTATAGGACACACATTCATCAAATAAATTCTAAATTAAAAACCTAACTTTTTATAATATTTCTCATGATTAATATCTTCTTTAAACATCCATAATATTCTCAAACAAATGCCACTAAAATGCATTATATTAGTACATTATTATAAATATTTTGATGGTTCACTTTCATACTTACCCTTAATGCACGAAACGAGTTCAAAATGATCCCACAACTGAACAACTATATCTATTTGTATTCTTGAGGATTTTCTAGGACATTAATTATTATTAAATATGGTGATTCACTTTGAGTTATATTTGGAATGTTACATATACATACACACATGTATGCACAGTACACACACATTATATATATATAATGCACATTTTTATGAATGAGTTTTTTTCAGCAAATATCTTTTGACAAATATATTTTATCAAATGTCTTGTAGAGGTATTCATAGTTAAATTTAACGCTCGACTGTAAAAAGTGTAATTTTATGGTACAATACTGATTCATACTTGGCACATTATTTTTGACAAAGGGATGGAGGTAGATAAGGTGAAGATACATGTAAATGAAAAGATTCCATTATTAAATAATGTGAAATTTGTTGCATCTTCTTGGGTCAGATAGGACTTTACAAAAGTTTTATCACAATTTTACCAAGATAGAAAAGTTGCACTTGAATTTTTCGGTGAAGGATGTTGGTTTCTATTCTAATGAAGGTTACATCAAGGCATCTGAATCTCTAAAAGCTAAATTACTTTTAGCCTATATCATTGAATATCTAGAATGGAGTGAGCCATTTGAAATGATGTATGATGCATGTGAGGTTATAGTTAATACTATTTTTGGATAGAGATATATGGGATACTACACACCATCTACTATGCTTGAAAGATGCTAGATGATGCCCATATTAACTATGCTACAATTGAGAATGATCATTTTGTATTTGACATATTATAGTAATACCTAGTAGACTATAAAATTATTGTATTCAGTAATCATGTAAAGTTTGGGTATTTTCTAAACAAGAATGTTGTCAAGTTGTACCTCATTGGATGGGTTCTTATTTTTAGGAGTTTGATATGGAGATTAAGAATAAGAATGGATCAGAAAATTTTTTTGCTGACCATTTGTCCTTTTTTAGATCTTCATATGATTATGGAATGCCAACCAATGATGATCTATCAAAATAATTAATGCATGGAGATAGAGAACTTCAACTCCTTAGTATGCAAACTTTGCAAATTAAATTTCTTTCAGCTGGATGCTTCTATATCTTACATACCAACATCATGTGAAGTTATTTAATGACATAATATTTTACTTTTAGGATGATCTAATTGTTCATTAGATGTTCAGATGGTTTATTCTAAAAGGATATCAAGGACTTCATACGGTACTGCCATTCTTAGCATAATGGTGGGCACTTTCCCACTAACAACCACAAAAATATGATAGGGTGGAATTTATTGGACTTCAATATTCAAAGACATCAACCAATTTTCATAATGTGTTATCGATGTTATAGGACTAGAGGAATGCATAAGAGAGATGAGATGCCATCAAATAATATCCTATAATATGAAGTGTTCAACATATGGGATATTGACTATATGGGACCTTTCTTATCCTCTTCGGGTAATATATGCATTTTAGCGGCATATAATTATGTGTCAAAATGGGTGGAAGCAACTTCAACCAATACTTTGATTCAAACTTTATAGTATATCTATTTATGAGAAATATTCCCCTAGATTTGGTGTCTTAATAGATGTTGTTAGCCATGGTGAAGCTCATTTCAATGAAAGGAAATTCAATCATTTGCTACAAAAGTAAGGGGTACCCGTAAGATCTCCAATCCATATCTCCCATAGACCTTAGGAGAGGTTGAAGTATCCATTCATAAAATCAAGTTCATTCTACAAATTTGGCCTCGACGTCACCCAAAGATTGAGAACTCAAGTTGGACAATGTCTTGTGACAATATCTTACCACTTTCAAAATGCCCAGTGGCACCACACATTTTAGATTAGTTTATGGAAAATCATGCCACCTTCTAGTTGAGTTGGGGAAATGAGTCTATCATTTTGAGAAGTTCCTACACTATGGTCTGAAGGAAGAAAGTGAAATGAGAATTTTGTGAATACACAAATTAGCAGAGCTTAGGACAGACACTAGTTATAATGCCTATCTATACAAAAAAAGTATGACTTGATAGAAAAATCCAGAAGGAGTATGTAGTGCAAGACCATATATACTTTTAGTTCAAGATTAGATACGTCTCTAGGCAAGCTACAATTCATATGATTGGGCTATTTGTACTCATCAAAGTATTTACACACCTACGATTGAAATTCTAGGGAAAACATTCCACCTTCAAGGAAACTGATAGTGATTGAAAATTGCAACTTCCTAGAGATTTAGTAGAGGAGGGAGACACAATCTCTCTCATCAATGCAACCTAAATAAGATGAAGAGTCCAACTTCAGATTATAAATAGAATGCCATTCTGGTGATTGTTTCCACATTCAATATTTACACTAAAATAGACCTTTCGTTGTAAATTCATTTTCTTTATAATGTTTTTGTAACAAATGAAATCCACTCACATTAGCAAATAACATTTTTTACTTATTCTTGGTGATAGTTTTGTTGGCATTGTAGGTGCTACAATGTTAGGCATATTCAAGAAAGAAAAGATTTTAAAATCAAATTTTATGACCACTACATGACATGTGAAACGAGGTACATGATATGTACATCATTAGTTATACTAGATTCAAGAAGTCTAATGTAACAACCTATTTTAAGATTATTAATCTAATTAGGGTTTACTTGGATGATTGCATGCTTAACTAAATTGTTCATTGTTTAGAGATTGATTAATGATGTAGTCTAATTTTGATTCTTTTATATGCACGCATAACCTCATTACAAAGTATAAATATGCTTTTATTTCAAATAGTTAGGGTTTGAGAATCGAAAACTATAATCGACTAAAATTAGGGTTTTGGTAGCATACAAATACAAAATTTGACAAATATAGTGGTGCACTAAATGATTTTTAGTATTTTATACAAAAATTTGATATAGTTGAAATTTGAATATGATTTTGAGAACTGAAATGTAAGAATTCATGTAAAATATCAGAATTTTTTAATAATATATGACCTATTTTTTGTTCCAGTTACCTCAGGTTAAACTCAACAGACCATGTATTTAGACTAAAATGTAACAATCTAGTATTTGGTATTTATCTTTTTATTAGTTCATGCAAATGAGCTAAAATTTTAACTATACTTTGTAAGATGCATTGAAGACATTAAGTTAAATTTATTATGGATGATCTTAGATTGATCCAAAGAGGGGTGTCGGTCGAGTTTTCCCAGGATAATGCATTCTAGATGAAATATAACAATTTAATATTTGATTTTTATATATTTATTGGTAACTGTGATTGTTCTAATTTTTTTATTGAAGCTATGAAATGTTTTTCAGACAACATTATAAATTTTCTTAATTTTTGGAGGATCTTTGACCTATTTAGTAAACATTTTTAGTAACATTTGTGTGATTGAAAATTATGCTGAAATGAAAGAAAGTATAAAGTTGGGTAAATTTGCAATTGACTCAACCACCTTAATTGATCTATATGAGAAATCTAGCACCCAAGGAGCTCTCACATTTCATGATTTGTTCTAGAGAAATGAAATTCCAGAGAGAGAGGGAGATTTAGGGTTTGAGTGAAAAAGAATGTGGAGTTGTTGACCTAGGGCTTTATCATTCGAGAAATGATGTGATCAAGTAAGTTTAGCTTATTTACATAGTGTTTCATGGTGAATATTCTCTTACATGTCAAGATTCCATCCCTTCTCTTATTTGATTTGATATGATATCAAATCTCCCTTTTTTCTCACTCTTTGTCTCATATTCTTCATTTCTAAGGTTTTTGAATTGAGAGGAGGAGGAAATGGTTTCAACAGCTAGAACCTTGGTGGTTTTCCATAAATTCAGAGTTTGACCTATGTCTTTAAGGTGCTTATCACCTTAGGTGAGTGTTTCTCTTCCTATTAAGCATTGTAATCATGTTTAAATCCTAATTGTATCCGAATAAGACAATCAAGATCATTGCTGATATTTGTATACAACTGCGTAATCAATTGGGATGATTTTGAGGAAATAAATGCAAGTGATTTAGATCCTTTTTCAGTGATTAATATTTGTCTACTTTTTAATCTATTCATTTAAGTTCTATGAATAATTCCATGGAAATAGGATTATGTTTATTTGCATGAATATTACCTAGAACCAACTATTTAATGATATGCTTGGAAATTGAGTTGATATGCATATGTTCATATGTGAATTGTATTATAATGAATTGCATGTGTAATATTGAATCTCACTAAAATTGAATATGATATATATAGAAGGATCACTATAAGGTGGTAATATTCCCAAATTAGGGTTTGTGTTGGGAGTTTGAATCAAATAAGTCAATGAATCAATATATACTTAAGGTTGATGAATGAAGTATGTGGAAATGGAAACTAGGGTTTCCATGTGTGTGAATATCCCTAGTAAATTCATGTGCACCATGATGATATTACTGCATGATATGATTCTTATGATATGTTGAACTAAGATCACTTCTTAAACTCTAGAAATATATTATTAAGATGAGTATGAGAGGAAAATATAAACTCACATATAAGCGTGTGGATGTGAAAAGATGCTCAATTCTATGAGTTATTACTTCTTTTGAAGGTGACAAGTTTTACTAAGATGATCTAGGACTAGTGCATCTATTTTAGAATAATAATGGAATAATGAGTAGGCCCCCACATGAATGCAAGTCTTTTATACAAGTCTCGTAGTAACAAATTGGGAAGATAACTAGAGATTATGGTGTAAAAGGAATTAACCCTAATCCGTTCTAGTTTTATAAAGTGAGTAGTCTTATAAGCATTTGAAAGTGTGATGCTAATTTCCAAAATGTCACATAAAGTCAATGACATGGTAAACCTAGATAAATATGATAAAGGAAATAAACAAGAACGAACTGAATGGTGATGAAAAGTTAAAAATGAAATTGGTGAAATGTGTATGATGAAGTATATAGACTATATGTTTTGATTATAATGTGTTGACCTAAAATGAATAAAATATATTAAAATCATACTATGAAGGATTTCAATGAGAGATAAATTTATATATTAAGAAAATTTAGAATGATTGATTCTAAGAATAGTAGTGCACATCATACAAAAGAAGTTATGACTAAAGATTATAAAATGAAGGAAAAAGGAATAAAATTCATAGTTGGATATAGTATCCTAACTCTAACCCTAATATGATGGTCTATGTAACAATAATGAACAAAGATGAAGTTCATGGATGTAATTTGATTCATAAGAATTTACGTTTGAATTGTAATTGTAAATAGACACTTGTACTATGAGAATGGTCTAATCTAATGGTTGAAAATAGAGATTTGCATATTTATAGAGTAGTAACCCTAAATAAGAATGGTAATTAATAGAAGAGGAGTATTAAGTGTGTTATGCATGTTTATGCTTGAGATTTATTCATATCTATAGAAATGGGATGGAATAAGTATTATGTTGCATGATAATTCATGATCAATAACACAAGATGTTTACATACATATATTGTAGTTAGTTATAATGTATCTATAAATATCTGATGAGAATTGTAATATAGAATGAACTGATAAGAAATATGTTGAGGGTGAATTAGCATGCATGGATTACATTCGAGAAACCCTAATGAGGGTAAATGCTGGATAATGAGATCATGTCTCAAGCTGAAAGCCCATTGATGATTATTGTTATGAGAAGATGTGGAAATGGAAAGAATCATATGTTTTGCAAAATTACATAAAATTATATTTCTTATTTTACGCACTATCTCTCTTAATAAGCCTAATATGTCATTACTGTTACACAAAAATGTACACATGATAAGTGATGATTGTTTCTTCTTTAAGATGAGTAAAAAGAATTAAGAATAAGTGGAATGACACATCTAGTTAAGTTCCCTTAACACCGTGAGTTTTCCCCAAGTTCCACATTGGGGAAATGAAACTGATCTCCTTGTAGTAATTAGAGTATTATGAGCTGGATTTTCAAAGTTTGGATCGAGACCTTGAAAGTTAGACAACCAGGATTTAGGAGTGAGTCATCTGATGTGGCTCTGGCCCTAAATCCTTGATGTGAAAGTTTATGCTTGTGAGGTATAGAATATGATGAAATGAAAACTATGAAACATGTGAAAGATGATGATATGTTATATGAAATGATGATATGTGATATTCTGTTATGTTGATTCATATCTCGTGTACCTGATATGAGGATGAGAGCCTCTTTAGGAAACATGCAGTGGCCCAAGATCTGTTGGTTATATCTTAGGGTGGCCCCCTAAACTCTAAGATAGTGATGGTGACTTGTTAACATGAGAATCAGGTGTGGTGAATTCTACTTGGTGAGGTACAAGCCAAATAGTTTTAGGGAAAATGAATAAAATATGACAATTGTGTAGAATATGATTTGAATGTTTGTTACATCCCTCATACCACTAGTTGATAATTTTCAATTGTTGATTATGTTTTTTTTGTGGAAAATAAATATTTTGTTATAGAGATTATTTGTTTCATATTCTGGTCTATATTGTTGATAAGTAGTAAATGTTGGGAATTTTATGCACCTTGAATATGATTTGGATTGCTTGTCATTCATTAGTATTGTTTGGTAGACATGTTTAATGTCTATTGTGGCTTTAGAACTACAAGATGTGTTCTTGGTCTGGGTGGTGGGGTTTTAGAAAGATGATGTTATTGTTATGTATTAATTCAAAATATTTAAGTCTTGACTTTTTACTTAAACTAAAGGATTGTTAATCTGAATTAGGAATCATCTACTGATTTGTTCATAGACATGCTCTAAAAGATGTTTTAAATTTGGATTCTGTCTAAGTGACTACCTTTTCTAATTGCTTAGAATATTATTATAAACTAGATTTGACTATATACTAGAACTATATGCTAGAATTTTCAATATTTGTGTGTTTCTTTAAAGTTCATTGTACTTAACCTTATGCTGATGCATGTACTCAGCTTGAACGAGAGGTATCCACTCACTGGGGCTCTATCTGAGTTGCATGAGGTTGTTTCAAATATTTTTAGGTATAAAGCTATTCTATAGAGAGGTTGTGATGAAAATATTTAAATAAAATAATCTAGATAGATTAGAATGTTCGTGCACTCTTTCTTTCTTGAGATGGGTTGTAGATTGACATGTTCTTTCATATTCATATAATCGACGTACACTAAATCACATCTAAGCAAATAAATCTTGAATCTAGTTTTAATGAAGAATACGATTTGCTGTCATTGAGGTGAGATTGCTACAAGGTTTTATGAGAAAGAAAAGGAAAAAAAATATCTATGTTTTTCATATGTTGTGTTAATCACATTTGATGATAATTGGTTGTTTTCCTTCAATATTTGGGTTTAGGTTTTGGGTTTCGCTATAATAATTGGCATTAATGCTGATCAAAAGAGAGATCATGATAATGTGGTATAAGATCCTAGGTTAGATGAGTCTACATGGATATTAGGATCTAGGGTTAAATGATAATATGGATGCTAAACAAAAACTGAATGATATGCATACTGATTAATCTCAATATCCAAATATTGTGGTCAAGCATTTGGGTATTGAGATAAGATAGTATGGCACTACTGACTGTACTTCTTCTGGATGCCTTGACCAAGCATTCAGATGAAGACAATTTGTGAGTACAATAATATGCATGATTCTAAACGAATGATAAAATTCTAAAAGAGATAGGGTTATATAATTCAGTATGGAACCTAAGACAAGCATGATATTCCATATGAGGAAAACAAAACTTTAATGGATTATAGAGATAAATTCTAATGAGTTTGAATATGAGTCTGAATCTAACATTGTAATAAAAAGATGAGAAGTGAGATTGATGCTCACAAATGATCTTCTTAAAAAAATTTATGGATGCATATAATGATACATAATGATTTGTAAGCTCTATTCCTGAGATACATAATCAAATTGTTAAAAAGAATATGAAGGGTGATGTGAATCACATCTTCATAAATTATGTATTACTAATATTTGTGAAATAGGTGTTTGTAGTATTTGAAAGAGGGATATGATGATGCCAAGGGATGAAATATCCTCTAATGCCAATAAATTCAGAATTTCAATGTAAAAGATCTATGAACCAAGAAAATGATGTCATATGAAAGAAAGATAAAATGGAAATCCTTCTAACTTGATGATGAGAGAGATGAATGATTAGATGAAATGATTCTTCCACATCTTTTCTTGGATTTTGGGATGAAATCCCAAAAGGAAGGGAGAATTTATAACGATCTATATTTAGATTAATCATCTAATTAGGGTTTACTTGGATGACTGCATGCTTAACTAGATTGATCATTTTTTAAACATTGATTAATGATGGTAGTCTAATCTATGATTATTTAAACATAAATAGAAACTATAAATATGCTTTTATATCAAATAATTTGGGTTTGAGAAATGAAAACCCTAATTGGTCAAAATTAGGGTTTGGTAGCATATGAATACAAAATTTGATAAGTATAGTGGTACGCTAAATGATTTTTAGTATTTTATGTAAAACTCTAATTTAGTTGAAATTTGGATATAGTTTGTAGAACTCAAACATAAGAATTTTTACAAAATATCAGAATTCTTTTTTATTTTATGAGCTGTTTGTCAACCGAGTTACCCCAAGAAAAACTCAGACAACCATGTACTCTGACTGAAATATAAAAATCTAGTATTTGATTTTATATTTTTATTTGTACATCCAAATGAGCTAAAATTTTAACTATAGTGTATAAGATGCATTTAGGATATAAGATTGCATACAATAATCAAATGTATTTTATAAAAATCCTTAACAGAAGTATGTGCAACAAATTGTGCTTTATGAATGGCAAAATCTATGGATCTAAAAACAAAATTGTTGGACATAGGCGGAGAAACCATAAGATTCCTACTTAGTATATTTTGATGGCATCGAAGAAGGGAAATTTCATCTTAAACAAGAACCCCAAAGATATCAAAAGTGAAAGGTAGAAAATGATGGTGATTTACTTCACACACTGCACCATGCTTGTGGACTTTTTGCACCACAAATTTAGAAGCTTCCTAGACTGCTTTGAAGCTGTTTGAAAGGATGCATGTCAGGGGAGAAACTCCAAAAAGATCCAAACATGTCTGTTTGCCATCTGTCCAATCAAATAATAAGATATCAGTAGGACATCGTACATGGAGACCATCAACACGTGCGCCAAGAAAGGCCACATGAGCTTCCTTCAGTACTTTTAACCTCGCACGAGAGATAAGGTAAAAAAGAGCATCACCAACAACAAAATGATGGAACTTATACCCTGGTCGTGAATGACAATGGACGACATGATCACCAAAGCCATCAAGGTTTGCAGTATTGCAAAGCAGGCAACGTTCATCACAAGGATACAAGGGGATCATCAGTCAGTATTGAAGTATAGATCGATACTCAATAGGAGACATAGATAAGACACGACCTCCAATAGGAATACTAAGCAAGAAATCTTGTGCATGGTCGGCTTGTAGAGAAGAGAGAATAGAATGTTTCCGTGGGGATAGACTTATCAAAAATTGTTGGATGATTGTCCTGTAGTAAGCATCTACTAAAATAGACTAGGTCTTTGGAGTGGCAGAAGGTGCGCGTGACAACTTGGACCAACAAAAGGATGGCAAAACATTACATATAGAAGTATGTGCAGAGTCAAAGGAGATTCCTACATGCACAGAGCCAACCTCTCACAAAATATGATCTTGGATCTCTTGGGTGTGGATCCAAGAAGAAACATAAGCAAAGTTTCATACATCATGAGATGAATAGATGTCCAATCCCCCAAGATGAATAGGAAGTGTGACCAAGAACCGCTACAGATCACTAAATCTCGGGCCATCACCAACCACAATTCATTCCAGATGAAGACAAATGTCATGGTCAAAATCATCCAAAATAGATGTGATAGAAGTTGGCGGTGTCGTTTTGAGGTCAAACATCATCTTGGGCATCCCAACACAAGACCGTAGAAGAAGAAGCTTTCATGGGGGGTCCTAAAGTAACTCCAAGCGATCCATTATAAAAAGATTTTTTGTTGCATGTCTCTCGATGAGCTCCATGGAAAAATATGAGTCCATGGAAATAGGACCGCCATAAATCTTCACCCCACGCACTGGCTGAGAAATGTTAGTAGGAAATAAACCCTAAATCAGACTCTCATCTTGGGTATATAGATGGCCAAAATATTCAGTCTTCTAAGTATTGAGATGAAGACAAAAGATTGGGCCTCACTCTTGGATGTCACAAAGAGCTTAAGAAACTTGCACAATGTCTCCAATACGAGTTCCACCTTCAAGATAGAAAGAAAGAAGGTCAAGGTGACATTCATCCTTCACCTCCACAATAAGAGAATGTAGTGATAGAGAAAAAAGAAGGGGTACCAATGGTTCACCTTGTTGGAGACCAACCGTAGAAAAAGAGGCTCCTTTTGATCCAATCCAGATGGAAACATCAAATTGACCATCTTTGACTTTTGACTTGGCACAAGAAATGTTGGCTTCAATAGATTGTATGCAGATGAAAGGATTCTAATGGGTCAAAATCCAAGCAAGGAGTTTTTGAATACCATCACGAGCATAATTCCAAGTATCAAACACTTTGAGAATCATATGTTGTTGGATGGAGGAATGCTTTCGATAAGAATGTTCTTGAGCAGACTCAGGGGAGAAGTGATATAGGACACATGCTGGGAGTAGTAAAAGATAGAACCAAGCATCAATAGAGTGGGGACAAGAAGTCACTTGAAGCATGATAGCTCAAAGGGTGTCGACAAAGGGAAAATTATGGAGGATTCATATGATCTTGACCATAGGAAATCCCTAGAGAAATACAAAATCTAAATGTTCATAAATTTTGGATGATGTTAGATTGATCCGGAGGTTGGTGTCAGTCGAGTTTTCTCAGGATAAACTCAACCAATCGTGCATTTTAGCTAAAATATAGCAGTCTAGTATTTGATTTTTATTTATATATTGGTAACTATGATTGATCTTATATTTTTATCGAAGCCATAAAATGTTTCTTCAGACAACATCCTACTTTTTCCTAATTAGAGCTTTGACCTATTCAATAAACTATTTTTAGTAACATTTGTATGATAAACAATCTGCCGAAATAAAAGAAAGTGTAAAGTTGGGTCAATTTGCAATTGACCCAAGCACCTTAATTGATCTATATGAGAAATCTCACACCCAAGGGGCTATCATATTTTGTGATCCATTCCATAGAAAAGAAATTCTAGAGAGAGAAGGAGAGTTAGGGTTTGAGTGAGGAAGAAGGTGGATATGTTGACCTAGGGCTTTATCCTTCGAGAAATGATGCAATCAAGTAAGTTTAACTTCTTTGCATAGTATTTCACGGTGAATCATATTTCACATATTGATATTCTGTCCCACCTCTTATTTGATTCAAAATGATATCAAATCTCTCTCTTTCTCTCCTGTTCTCCATTTCTAGGGTTTATGAGTTGAGAGGAGGGAGAACTGGATTCAATAGGCAGAACCTTGGTGATTTTCCAAAAGTTCAGAGTTTAACTACATTGTTAAGGTACTTTTCACCCTATGTGAGTGTTTATCTTCCTATTGAGCTTTGTAATCGTGTTGAAAGTCTAATTACATCCATATAAAATAATGAAGATCGTTGCTGGTATTTATATGCAATTGAGTAATCAATTAGGATGATTTTGAGGAAATAAATGCTACTGATTTAAATTCTTTTTTATTGAATAATATTTGTGTAATTTTTGATCTATTCATTTAAGTTCTATAAATAATTATGTGGACATATGATTATGTTGTTTTGCGTGAGTATTACCAAGAACGAACTATGGATGTTATGCTTGGAAATTGAGTTGACATGCATAGGATCATATTTGAATTGTGTTAGAACGAATGACACAAGTGCAATATTGAATCTCACTAAAATTGAATATGATACATACACAAGGATCAATATGAGGTGGTACTATTCCCTAATTAGGGTTTGTATTGTGAGATTGAATCAAATAAGTCAAGCAATCAATATATACTTCAGATTGATGAATGCAATATGTTGAAATGGAAACTAGGGTTTCCATGAGTGTGAATATCCCTAATAAACCCCTATGCACCAAGATGATATTACTGCATGATATAATTCTTAGCATGTGTTGAACTAAGATTACATCTTAACCCCTAAAAATCTATTATTAATACAAGTATGAGAGAAAAAGCCCAACTCACATATATTACTTTGGATTGAAAAGATGCTCAATTGTAGGAGTTATTACTTATTTTGAAGGTGATGAGTATTACTAAGATGATCTAGGACTAATGTATCTATTTTAGAATAATTTATGAAATAATGAGTAAACTCCTACATGAATGCAAGTCTTCTACAAAGGTCTCGTAGTAATGAATTGGGAATATGACTAGAGATTATGGTGTAAGAAGAACTAACTCTAATCCATTCTTTTTTTCTTAAAGTGAGTAGTGTTATAAGAATTTATACGTTTTATGTTAATTACCAAAATCTCACAAAAAGTTGATGACATGGTACACCTAGCTTAATGAGAAAGGAAATGAACAAGAGTGAATTGAATGGTGATGGCAAGGTAAAACTAAAATTAATGAAATATGTATGATGGAGTATATTGACTTTATATTTTGGTTACATGTGTGTTGACCTAAATTGAGTGAAATATATTCAAATCAGATTATGAAGAATTTCAATTAGAGAGAAACTTTATATATTAGGTAAATTTAGAATGATTGATTCTAGGAATAGCAGTGAGCATAATGAAAGAAGTTATGACTCATGATTATCAAATGAAGAAAAAGGAAGATAATTCATAGTTGGATCTAATATCCTAACTCTAACCCTAATACGATGATCTATGTGACAATAATGAATAATGTTCTAATAGGAGGAATTAAGGAATGCACATTAGTATAGTCTAATTAAACTACAAGATGAAGTTCAAGGATGAAATTTGATTCATTAGAATTCATGTCTAAATTGTAATTGTCTGTAGACACTTGAAATATGAGAAAGGTTTGATGTAATGGATTGAAATTGAGATCTTCATATGTACTAAGTAGTATCCCTAACTAAGAATGGTAATTAATAGAAGAGGAGAATTATGTCTGTCATGCAAGTTTATGCTTGAGATTTATTCATATCTATATAAATTGGATGGAGTAAGTATTTGTTGCATGATAAGTCTGTTCTGAGCATGATGAATAACATAAGATGTCTATATGCATATATTGTTGCTAGTTCTAATATGTCTATATATATCTGATGAGAATTGTAATACAGATGAACTGATAAGAAATATGTTGAGGCTGAATAAATATGTTTTTATTACATTTGAGAAACTTTGATGAGGGTAAATGTTGGATAATGAGATCATATCTTGATATGAAAACCCACTGATGATGATTGTTATGAGAAGATGTGGAAATGTAAAGATCATATGTGTTGCAAAAGTACATATTATAATGATTCTTGTAAAGATACGGTCTAAGAGATTACCTTTTCTAATTAATTAGAATATTATCATGTACTGTATTTGACTATATGATAGAACTATTTTCTAGGCTTATCCATATTTGCTTGTTTCTTTAAACTTCATTATACTTAACCTGATGCTGATGCATCTACTCAGCTTGAGTGGGAGGTATTCCCTCAATGGGGCTCTATATGAGTCACATGAGGTTGTTTCTACTATTTCTAGGTATAATGCTATACAACAGAGAGGTCGTGATAAAGAAGATGTAAATATAATAATCAATTTGCTAGATTAGAATGTCCCTATACTATCTCTTTCTCGGGATGGGTTGTAGATCAAGTTGTTCTTTCATATTCATGTAATTGATGTAAACTAAATCACATTTGAGAAATATGTTCTTGACTCCTATGTTGCTAGAATTTAATACAATTTTTTGGTGATTGTCATTGAGGTGACATTGTAACGAGGTTTTATTAGAAATAAAAATAAAAATTTATTTGTGTTTCTCATATATTGTGTTAATCGTGTTTGTTGATAATTAATTGTTTTGCTTCACAATTTGGGTTCAAGTTTTTTGGTTGACTCTAATGGTTGGCATTAATGTTGATCAAAAGAGAGATCCTGACATACAAGTCATGTTGGTGAACTATATGGTGTGTCTCAATTTTTCATGAAATTTGAACAAAAAAGTAGTGAACTCACTACACACCATGTGATGTGTATACATCATACACATATTTTTTCAAGAAAGTATCCATTGAGACATAGATTCATCTACACTACTTGGGTACACATAACCATGTATTTTTTAGTTAGATGAATGAATCTTTCATGTACACAACATGTACCTCAATGTGCACAATCTGTACATTTTGTGAAACTTTTAAGAATTACTTCACAACCATCTACATGACGTATGATCTCTCTACACACTGGCTAAATTTTTACAAAGAAAGTGACATATATTTTACAATATGGCATTCACTTATAATACAAAATATACACTTTGCTGAGAAATATAGTAGAGGTGTACATTGAACTCACACGGTGTAATATTAGGGGTGCACGATAATGACCTTATTGAATAGGGGGGAATTTCTTAATATTACTAAGCACATACGAACACTCCTCCCTCACACACCATAAACCCTTTTTCCCCACCTCACTCTAACATTAAATAGAACTTCAACCACCTCCAACCTGGTTGAGATTGAGCCTCACACCGGCTCCATATTTCCTCCTTTAATGTTTCCTCCACTAACTTTTTTTATTGGCCTTCCTTCCTCTACCATTAAAGTCCATAGAAGAACCCAAGTCACCATTGGAATTGATAATATGTCGATGCAACCCATTTTTATGTTGTACATCTCCAAGACACACATAACATCAATGTTGCCACCTTCAGACCATGTAGAACAACAAGCATCACTCCTCTCACCCTTCCTTCAATGAAATGTAGTTTTCTCCTTTTTCACAATCAAAATCTTTTCCCTAGGAGGCTACACACCATATGTCCAAATCTACAATGCATACACTTATATTTCTTCTCTTCTCCTTGTCTAAAAAACTAGCGATCCCTCCACACAATCTGAATAAAAAAATACATTGCACTAAGTCCTCTTGTATCACTATATAATCCACCTTCTTGTCTTCATTTCATCTCAAACATGATCAGGAGGTAATCATTATGAACCTAGTGGTTCCCCATGGAACTAATAATATTTTTTTTATCAAGACGGATGCAATGAAAATCCTTTGGGAATCCTTGGATGTCTTGATTAGATTGTAATCAAGGAGTGTTGCACTAATAATTTGAACACATATGTAAGGTTAAGCTATGAATTTCACACCAATTTGATGGTCAAAGAGGATCCCAGAAAGAAATTAGAATTATTCAAGTTTATCATTTTCGATCTAATGTACATGAAGTACAATCCCACTTTCAAGAAACCATGTAGTACATGGATTTACCTAAGGAAAGATCATTCTTATCTCAGTAGAGTTCAAGAAGGATGACTTTTGGTCATAGATCACTCAAGAGACAAAGAAAAGTTCCTTGTCTTAAGAGACTTCTACATATGCAATGCCATTTATGGTACACCCACTGCCTCCTTAGTACCATCTTGTTTGATAACATGAAACTCAAGGGGTTATACGCATGAATAACTTATTATGATGTGGGTGATGTAGAATGATTATAAGTTCAACATTAACTATTTATTGATACAGAGATTCATAAGACCCAAAATCTGACATGGGAGAAATTATGCTTGGAGGATTGATCACTCAACTTTCCAGAGGCTAAACATGTATCTTATAGAGCTTGAGATGCAACCTTGGTTGACTAAGGTTGATATACAAATATTTGTTTCATCAGGACTGATTGTCTAGGACCCCAGTGGTGATGATAAATCACATCAATATTTCCATGAGAACATGGAAAAATTCTTGAACTCTCATATGCGGATAACACTACATTAACTATGAAAAAGAACTAGAACTGAACTTTTAGACATGGATTATTATAAGTAGGAATACCAATCTGACTCATCTAAAACCCAATAGGCAACTCCTACACATTGTATAGGGTATGCACCCCTCCCAGAACTAGTACCCATGACAACACAAAGTTATCACATTTAGGTGACTCCTAACATGGGACCTCAAGGTGCCGCCCTGCTGCTGGGCATTTTTTTTTTAATTTATTTACTTCCTATGAGAATCAGTTTTAATTAGGGCTCATACACATATTGATGTCTAACACCTAAATGAATATCTAGTTAGTGTATTTTCCTAGTATCGTGAAAGATTCTCAATCGTGTGTATCAAATGGGATTCTTATATATATTCAGAACTTAATGTTATAAATGGAAGACTCGAATGTTATAAAATCCCATCAAAGTAGGTAGAAACAACTTATATATATTCAGATCTTAATAATTCCATGAAGTGCACATTATCTTACTCATGAAAAGTATGTGTATAATGTAGGATTAGTTCCATATAATGGTTCTATTTTAGTAAGCACCTAGAAACCCGTCCAAGATTTACTCATTAGGAGCATTTCCTCGTTTGTTCTCTAAGTACATTTGTAGACTTCTTTTCAAGCTATCATGTCTACCAGGCCTCTATGTCAATGTTAACGTTCCCTATTGAAGAACAATTGGACATCATCCTAGATGATCGTTCCTTAAACCAATTGGTCATACCCAAACATTGGCGTTTTCTAAAAGGAAGACACTACATGCCTGGTAAAGTGACCATAACTTTTGGCAATTATTCACATGTTATCGAGGTTGAGTATGATTTGGAGGGAAATCTTGTATTAAAATCCAGTTGGCGTGATTGGATTGGAGAGATGCATGTGGTCCGTTGCAACAGACTTTTTCTCCGTCCAGTTGGCCATAATTCCATCAAAGTTTGGATAACCAACAACAACTGCGAGACCCCCAATCATCTACTGCGGTATGAGCACACGGCGTCGGATATCATCTGTGAGGAATCTGAATTTGAGGCCCCTGTCAGTTCAGATTTGTCTAAATACAGTGAGGAGCTTCGTGACACAGCTTCATCATCAAAAAGAAGTTATTGATGCGGGACCATGTTGGTGTAGTATTTAGTTGTCTATCTATCTTGACTTGTCTGTATTAATAGTTTTTTTAATTATGCGCATGTTTAGGGGTACACCAACCCCTTTGTTTAGTTATTGTTTAGGGGTACACCCCTGTGTGTGGATGTAAAAAGAGATTAATGAATGAAACTGAAAGTTGCTACATGAATGCTTATAACTGAAGTGTGTGTTCCCATGAATGTTCCCATTTTCATGATTACACTACTATTTTCTCATATTGTTTAGTCTATTTTAATATGACATACTTGCTTATATCTTGCTTAATGATGAACTGTAATGCACACATGTGACATGCTTGGAATGTAAATGATGAACTTTTCCCTAAATTGCCAATCATGCTTTTAAAGACATCAATAATCACCCTAACTTGAAGAACTAGGATTTTAGGTATAAGAATGACAATACATTATTTGTTGGCCTAGAAACCCATCCAAGATTTACTCATTAGGAGTAAATCTTGGATAGTCCCCGGTTTGGGACTGTTCTTGAACACCTAATCTCGCTTAGGATGTAAGTGTATAATGTGTATTGGGTTTTCAAGAAAATTTTGGCAACATTTCCCCGTTTGTTCTCTAAGTACATATGTACTTGGAGAACAACGGGGAAATGCTGCCGAAATTTTCTTGAAAACCCAATACACATTATACACTTACTAGTGAGATTAGGTGTTCAAGAATGGATAGGTGGTGCACATTTATTATATATAATAATGACATCACATGTATTTGTTAACCCTAGACCCTAATCTTGTCCTAATATATATTTGTTTTCTCTTTGATCATAGAATGGATAGATCATGAATGTCCATTCGCAATCGCTGCACCCCAGAGTTTATTTCTGGTCCTCACCAGTTCATTAAATTTGCCGAGGAACATAGGAAACAACCTGGAGATAGGTTCTACTGTCCATGTAGACATTGCGGTAACAACTTGAAAGTCAACACTGGTGACGAAATCAAAACTCATGTCATGTGCAACGGGATTATACAAGGCTATACAGAATGGCACTGGCATGGAGAGATTTCAAACCCGAAACCAGTGGATGTCGATAGCAGTGCTTGTGTGGAAGAAGAAAATGCCTACAATGACGTAGATGTGAATGAACCAGTTCCAGTAGACATCGTTGTTGCGATGCTGGATAGTTGTGGGATAGAGCACATCGATCCACCTCCCATTTTTAGAAACATTGTGCATGATGCTGAGATGCCGTTATACACAGGTTGTACTAAGTTTACGAAGCTTAACGCTGTGTTGAGATTGTATAAGTTGAAAGCTAACAATAGATGGAGCGATAAAAGCTTCACGTCATTGTTGTCTTTGTTGAAAGAAATGCTTCCTGAAGGAAACGAGCTGCCAATCTCAACATACCAGGTAAAGAAATTGTTGTGCCCAATGGGAATGGATGCCAAGAAGATACAAGCATACCCTAATGATTGTGTATTATTTCAAAAGGACTATGCAGATTTGAAAGATTGTCCAAAATGTGGTGCGTCACGGTATAAATTGACGACTTCGGGGGAGTCCAAAACTGGTTCTCCTGCCAAGGTGATGTGGTATCTACCTATAATATCACGGTTTCAACGCTTGTTTGCCAATCCGATAGATGTGAAGAATTTGAGGTGGCATGCAGATGTTAAGAAAAATAATGATGGGATCCTACGACATGCGTCTGATTCCCCACAGTGGAAGAAGATTGATGTATTGTACCCTGAATTTGGTGAAGAAGTCAGGAATCTAAGACTTGGGCTTTGTACAGACGGGATGAATCCGTACGGGACATTGAGCAGCCAACATAGCACTTGGCCAGTCATGCTTGTTATATACAATCTTCCTCCCTGGCTGTGTATGAAAAATAAGTACGTAATGCTGTCGTTGTTGATATCGGGCCCTAAACAACCTGGAAATGACATCGATGTTTATCTTGAACCTCTGATTGATGACTTAAAGAAACTCTGGGGTGAAGGTGTGATGACCTATGATGCTTCACGAAGAGAGACATTTCGTTTGCATGCTATGTTGTTTTGCACTATTAATGACTTTCCAGCATATGGGAATTTGTCTGGATTTAGTGTCAAAGGAGCTAAAGCGTGTCCTATATGTGAAGAGAACACTGATTCAACAAGACTAAAACATGGCGGTAAGAATGTATATCTCGGTCATCGAAGGTTTCTTCCAAAATTCCATCCGTATCGTAGGAAGCGCAAAGCATTCAATGGATTGAATGAGGAATGCAGTGCACCTAAACCTATACCAGGGGAGGTTGTTTATGAAAGAGTAAAAGACTTTGTCAATGAATTTGGTAAGAGATCACAATGTACTACACGGAGTGACAATTCTTCATTCAAGAAGAAGTCAATATTTTGGGATCTTCCTTATTGGAGTTCTTTGACAGTCAGACATTGTATCAATGTAATGCACGTTGAGAAAAATGCCTGTGATAGCATCATTGGTACTCTGTTAAATATACCAGGTAAGACTAAAGATGGGATAAAATCCAGACTGGACCTACGTGAAATGGGAATAAGGTCAGAATTAACAGAATTACGTGAAATGGGTAATAAAAGAACATACTTACCTCCCGCTTGTTACATATTGTCTAGAAAGGAGAAGAAAGCTTTTTGTGAATGCTTGGTAAATGTTAAGGTGCCACATGGTTACTCATCCAACATCCGTAGATTGGTATCAATGAAAGATCTAAAGTTGATAGGTCTTAAATCTCATGATTGTCACACTCTAATGCAACAAATATTGCCTGTGGAAATTCGATCTATATTGCCGAAGCATGTAAGGTTTGCAATCACCAGACTTTGTTTCTTTTTCAACAGTCTCTGCAGCAAAGTTATTGACCCTGAGACTCTCAATAATTTGCAAAGAGAAGTGGTTGTTACCCTATGTCAGCTTGAGATGTATTTCCCTCCTTCGTTCTTTGATATCATGGTACATCTTGTTGTCCACTTGACTAGGGAAGTGAAAATCTTGGGCCCGGTTTTCTTGCATTGGATGTATCCCTTTGAACGATACATGAGCATTTTTAAAGGTGATGTTCGAAACCGTTATCGGCCTGAAGGGAGTATTATTGAAGGTTATGTGGCGAGAGAGGTTATGGATTTCTGCAATGACTTTCTCAGTGGTAATGACACTCCTGATAATGACAAGAATATTGACGAGCTATTTGGAAAAGGAATTTTGGGATCACGTGTGAAAGTAATCAGCCGTGAGCAGTTGGAACAAGGTCATTTGTATATTTTACACAACATGGATGAAGTGAACGTTTATATCGAGGAACATACCAATTTCATCAAAAGACAATATCCTCGAGCCAATACAATGTGGCTTTCTAGAGAGCATAACAAGACTTTTATTAAGTGGTTTGAAGATAAAGTCTTACATCAACTATCTCAAACACCAGATGATATTACTGAAACTATCAAATGCCTCGCCTTTAAACCAAAGTTGACTGTTATGTCTTATGAAGGGTATGACATTAATGGATTCACATATTACACAAAGCGCCAAGATGATAAGAGTGTCGTCCAAAACAGTGGGGTCACCCTTCAAGCATTGACTATGTTTTTTGCAAGTGCAAAGGATAAGAGTCCACGTGAAGCTAAAATGTCATATTACGGTGTCATTGAAGAGATATGGGAATTTGACTACATAGATTTCAGAATTCCGCTCTTCAAATGTAATTGGGTTGATAACACCAAAGGAGTTATAGTGGATGAATTGGGTTTCATTTTAGTGAACTTTGAAAAGATTGGCGAGAAGGCTGAACCATTCATATTGGCATCACAGGCGAAACAAGTATTTTATATCGATGATCCTGCAAATGATAAATGGTCGGTTGTTCTTCATGGTAAAAGACAGTTAATTGAAGATCCTATAGATGAAGAAGAGTACTATGATAAATATGATGACTCCAGTCCATTCTCAGTTGGGTTGCCAACTCCAGAAAATATTGAAGCTAATGATGACTTATATGTGTGCGGAGATCACAATGAAGGATTGTTAATTGATAAAAGATCACAATTTTAGAGGCATGCATGTTTATATTTTTTTATTGAAGCTAAATGTTAACTTTTTTAATATCAATATCATTTTCTGATTTGATGTTTCATTATCTTCTAGTTAATACAAATGCTAAACATTGTGGGAGGGTGCTAAAGAACTATATGACCAATCTCACCCGAGATTACATACGCGATGCTGAGAGTAGGTTCTTGATCTATTCCAATTCTAGACATTGATCAGTATTTCACTAACTCTACACTAATAATTTTTGTTTGTATTCTCTTTGAAAAATAAATATAGGAAGAAGGCTATGCAGGACGGACATGACATAGCTATGCAGGATATGCATGATATGCAGGAAGAAGCCCCAATGAAGAGAAGCAGGATACAGATACAATACATAAAGTGCATCACACACAAGTGGTTCAGATTCATATAACAACATGACAGACTAACACATATATAGTGCATAACAACAGCAGTGCCGAATTTACATACAACACTAACTTAGTACATATATAGTGGGACTAAGGTGATGATACCACCTGCTAAAATAGGTTACCGACTACATGTTACGACTGGGAGGTCGTGATTCAGCAACGTATGCATTAGCAGGTGGACAATCAGATCACCATATGAGGACAAACATATGGTGATCTGTTTGTCCTCATACTAATGCATATTGTTGCTTAATCACGACCTCCCAGTCGTAACATGTAGTTGTCGGTAACCTGTTTTACCAGGTGGGATCGTCACCTTATAAGTCCCACTATATATGTACTAAGCTAGTGTTGTATGTAAATCTGACGCTGCTGTTGTTATGTACTATATATGTATTAGTCTGTCATGTTGTATGGACATTGATTGTATTACTCAGGTATTATATAGTCTCATTAGATAATATGAAATATATCAATCTTATTTATAGCTCATTAATTATATATATACATCATTCTCTTTACAGGTGTTTAAAGCTGACCCCACTACAGGAACAGACTTACCAGATGTACATGCTCCCTATACGATGGGAGAATTAAATGAAGTAAGAGAAGAATGGGCAACAACCATACAAATAGTGGGGTCTTTAAAATATAATTGGGATCCTGATAGCGAATAATGACTAAACAATGATATTTTGTAAATGAATTTCTGAATTATAATATATGTGTGAATGTTTCTACATGTCTGGATGTTTCTACATGTGTCTGAGTGAAAATGAATGAAAGTGTTGGTTGATATATTAATGTTTCTACATGTGTGAATGTGAATGAATGGAACTACAAATTGCTAGCTACATGAATGTTTCTAAATGTGTGAAAATAAAATGGAACTACAGGTTGCATTGCTAAATGCATGTATGAATATTTTTGTTGTTAATTTTGCAGGTTTGTGGCCTGTTGTCGGCTGATATCAATGGATGTCATAAAACCTGCAGTTCATAACTGAACTGAACATGTTTCTCATCTTGCGACCAGCCACAGCAGGTCTGCAGGCTGACAGAAAAAAAAATACAATAGGCGTCGGTTATTTGTATAAAACCGACGCCAAACAGGGTCACAGTGTCGGTTTTTAATAGAAACCGACGTCTATTTTCTTAACACCATGGCCGTGCTGTCCAGCACGACCATATTGGGAGTTATATGGCGTCAATTATTAGCTAATAACCGATGCCTATAGTGCCCAAGTTGGCGCCCTCCTGTGGCGCAAAGATATATGTCGTCGGTTAGTTCTAAAAAACCGACACTGATAGTGCCCAAGATGGCGCCCTTTCTGTGGCGCGAAGGGTTTGGGCGTCGGTTTCGTATCTAATAACCGACGCCTATAGTGCCATGATGGCGCATTTTCAGTGGCGCGCGAAGAGTTTGGGCGTCGGTTTTGGAACTAACGCCTAATGGGTGAGCTTTTAGTGTCGCCCACATAGGTGTCGCTCAGAAACCGACACTAAAGGCTTTAAATAACCGACACTAAAGGTAGGTTCTGTAGTAGTGTATGCTCCTTTATCCATAGAATGAAATGGTAATTCCGAATCCACTTCTTCTCTTTGCTTGAAAAATGACCAAGGAAGCTTTGTAGGATCAAGAGGACGACCCCCAACCTGTTGGTAAGCTTCTTGACTTCCTTTCACCTTGAATTCATGGTGGAAATCACAAAACAATGCATGATTTCTTCTTATCTCGATCCCATCTTCAATTCTAACCATTCCTTTTCACTCAAAGCTTGAGGACGAGCCTTGGAATAGTGAAAGGAGTTGCATCCACCATTGTTGACGTGAGATTGAAGCTTTGAAGCTCAATTGGAGGTGGGTTTTATAACTTGAACCACTCTACAATGTTATTCAACTATCAATCTTGCAATTTCATTGATTCCTTCATCTTCTTGATTAATTGTTTGTTGTAATTGGTAAATTCATGAAATCAGAAGTACTATAAGTTACAGGGACGAAGGTTTATGATTATGACATCATATTAGACACTTTTCCCAAGGAATTCCTTTTCCAATCGATTTCAACAAGTTGTCTGTTCGGTTTCAACAAAACCGTTTGGAATTAAACAGTTTCATCAAACCGTTAGGAACTAAACGGTTTCAAACCGTTTGGAAGAGTTGACCACAGTTGACCATTTGGATATTTGATGCTAATGATGATGGTTTATGACCCATTAAATTTAATTGACTAATTCCAAAGGGTTCATTAGTTGAAGGTTCATCAATTACCAAACCCTAATCGAGTTAAGTGCTGAAATTCCAATTGGTTGATTTAGATTTTTGGGTTGATTAACTCAAATGGTCTCAAGACCATTTGGGGGTCATCCAAATGGTCTCAATACCGTTCGGAGGTCAACGAAGACCATTTTGAGGTCTAGGGTTGAGTATGGTTGAGTAATAGAAGGTCTAGAGATACCAAATTGAAATGCAATTAATAACTGATTTGATGATCAATCCAATGATCAAAACCCTAATGGAATTTCACAAATTTCAAGGATAGGAGGGGGCAAACGGTCTCAAGACCGTTTGGAGATCATCCAAACTACCTCAAGACCATTTGGGGTCAGGTCATATAAAAAATTTGATGATGATTCATTAATTTCAATTGAATCAGTTCCACAATGTTGATCATTGATGGTTCCTCGATTTCAAAACTATAATTGAAGGTTTCTTGAGTAGAAATCCTAGATCAATTGGGTTCAAAACCCTAATTGATGGTCCAATTGAAGGATGATTCAATAGTTCAATTGATTAGGAAATTAAGGATTCAATTGTTAATCGTTTCATCTATTGAAACCATGAATTGTTTAAGTGTTGAAAGAACTTTTTAGTCCATTCGGTTTTGAGAGGGTTTGGACCAAACGGTCTTAAGACCGTTTGAGTCCAAATGGTCTCAAGAACATTTGGGTCCAAATGGTCTCAAGACCATTTGGGTCCAAATGGTCTCAAGACTGTTTGGGTCCAAATGATCTCAAACCATTTGGAGACCCAAAGTTCAATAGGTTTCAACACCTTTCTTGTCCAATCGGTTTCAAGGGCAATTTGCCCAAATGGTTTTCTACCAATTAAATTATGAGAACTAAGACCGTTTAGGGTCTAAGTAATTAAATGTTTTGAAGATCAACATGGTTAATCCATTTGTATATCTCATGTAATTGAAGGTCCAATATGGTTAATCTATTTGGATACCTAATGCATTTGAAGATTTAATTGGTTAATCCAATTGATCACCTAATGTAATTGAAAGTTTAATTGGTCAATTCTTTTGGATCCCTCATATAATTGAAGGTTCAATTGATTAAACCATTTGGAGACATGATGTACTTAGATAATTGATACCCTTAGTGGGATTTATCATTAATGCATAATGATGTAATAATTCAATACATCATGCTAACCATAAATGCATGTATTTGAATAAAGAGTAGGCTCAATCTAATCTAGAATTGAGTAGTAGACATCCTGAGTAGGATGAGAGAGAAATATTCATACATGAATGATATCATGTAGCAATTAAGTCTAAAACATTCAAAATTATGTGATATACAATTAGGGCATGATCCTTGATAATGAGATCATAAAACCCTAATTGAGATGATTAATGAACTCAAACCCTAATTTAGGGCAATTCCAAATGGAACCCTAATTTAGGAGGATAATGTGATATGAATTTAAGATAATGACATGAATAATCCTAATTCAGTGTATTGGTATGATAAACCCTAATTAGGTATGAATAGTAAAACCTAACCCTAATTTGGATGTTGGGATATGATAATTCCTAATGTGATGTGAATAGTAAACCCTAATTCTAAAATAGGGTGAAGATGTGTGAAATCCTAATTTTGGGTTTTACTATATAGAATGAAACCCTAATCTTGGATGGAATGATGAATCATTGGTCCTAGTTGTGAAAAGGAAATGAGTAACCCTGATTAACATGAAATGGGAAACCCTAACCCTGGTAAGGGAATAGTGGTGTTACTCTTGATTAGTATGAAACTGAAATATGATTGATATATATGTTATCATGTGTGCTAACCATGCAGGTATCTTGAGATGATGAACATATCCAGGTATGAGCTATGATGCCTTGTTCATTGATATTATCATTGGGCCTTGTGTGCCATAATATCCTTGTTGCTTAGTAAATAGTAACAAGAGAGTTAATGAGCCTCAAGTGCCATAAGAGATGCTTGTATAGCAAGTATCTTGTTTACCTTGGTCAAATGACTTGAAGGAGATAATTACCTGAAAAAGTGGTAACAGTGCTCAATGATGAGGTAAGGGTTTGAATACGTAGATCCATATAATTATGGTATTGAGATTGTTAAGGGATGATAATTCCCAGTATTGAAATGAGGGACTGAGATCCCAATGTCTTATAAAGACTGAGAAGTAACTGATGAAAACAGTACATGTTTCTTTGTAGAACTTGTCCTAATAAGTTATGTTTGAAAACTTGGCTGATGCTAAAAGAATATGATAATGTACTTAATTAATCAAGTGATACCATAGAATGTAGTTGCCCTGGCCACAGATCCATCAACATCAGAATTAGATGAATGGTGAAATGAGTTTTACTCAGAATGCATATTTTTGAATATGTGGGGGTAATTGGGCAAATATATCCTTATGCCCCATAGGAATGGCTATGGGCTATGTCCTATGTATGGGATTGGTTTCGGACCATACCCCAATAAGAGTATGGCTACAGGCCATAACTCCTCAATATAATACCAGGCATTGGCTATGGGCCATAACCCTGAAGAGAGTATATGCTACAGACTACAACTCTATAGAGAAGATGCCAATATACCCTGGCAAGCTAATTGTAGTTGACGCATGATGTCTCTGCTAAAGTAGTCTCGTACTGACCGAGATAGATGAGGTCATGGAATCCGGCTCTCCCATTGACCTTATGTGGTACCGATGCTTTACGTAATCGGGGTCGGCTGGAGTATGAGCGGTATATCTCATCTCCTCAGGGCTTAAGAATGTTTGTAAAATGTAATTAGCCATGTAGCGTATTTGCATAAGATTGAAATACGAGGATCATTGGTTGATGTTATTCTGCTTAGCATGTTCTAGATACATAAATGTTATATATGCTCTCCAAGTCCTTATTGAATAAGAGACACACTGCTTTATCAAGTTATAGCTTAAATGCTTGAATAGAAATGTTTCTTTAATTTGCATAGATATTGATTTATCTACTGTTGAATATATGATTCCACCATTCAGTTTATTTCTATTAAACTACAATAATAATGCTTTCAGAGAAGAGTTATATCTCTCACTGGGGCAATTTTATAATTGTCTCACCCCCGTGGGATTCAACATTTTTAGGTGGACGCGGACGAGGTAGAGGCAGAAACCCCATAAAAAGAGAAGAACAACATCAACAACAACAACATGGACAACAATGAATCCTCAGGTGGAGATATTGGCTGCCGAGTCTTGTATAGATGTAATTAGAGTCCTATGTGTCGTCTCTGTACTCTCAGGTCCTAGGAATATAATATCAATATGAGATTTTGGCTTGAATGCCTCGAGGATTTTATTACTTAAACTTTTGATAACACAAATGATGTATATATATTCCTCGAGAAGAAATGGTACAGAGAATGTACTATGTGAACCAGTATGTGAATGTAATATTATGGTTCTTATTGAAAGAGTTTTCCAAAGAATGGATCCCTTTGCAAATGGTTTTAATTTTTAGTGATTTTTAGTAATCCGCTGCTAACGATCGCTTCTGCATGTTATATTATTGTTGATGACACTTGTTATCTTAATTGATGACATTTGTCGTCACACAAACAAGTTTCTCTTAGATAAAACTATCTATGTATAAATATATATTAGATGTATGTATAATATTTTATTTAACTATATATAGTTTATTGTAGTATTTTCATGACACATTGTATAAGTTTAATCAGGAACATGTGTATATGGTGGTGTACTTCACAAAAGACCTAGAAAACAATCCAAGCTAACAAAAATGTATATATTGGTCAATTTTCTACCTAACCAATCTATGTTTGATGTCATCAAGATTCACCCATGTGAATTTTATGTGCCACTTTCTATAGAAAAAATATCAAAGGGTTATTCTAATAATTTGACTTAGTGATATTTAATAAATATAAAATCTAACATAAACAACCATCTTCCTAGAATGACAATGAAGGAAACAACGATTTCCTTTTGGCAACCAAACACTAACAACAACTACTAGGATAGTTCATATTTACTTCTTGATAACATAGTTTGATCTATAGTCAAAGGTATCCATGCTCAGGTTTAAACCAAAAGGCAGCGATGTATATCTCTTTGTATGGTTCAAATCGTAAGTACCACATTTCCCTTAAGCAACAGTAAACACATATCTCCATTAAATTGGTCAAATTATATAGTAACCACTAAATTCTTATGTCAGTGTCATTACTAGCATTTTTGCATATTGAGCTTTTAATTCTTAATCAAATGGACTTCATACTTTGAACATCCATACCCTTTCCAAAAAAACTTGGTCCCACATTGTCCTCCTTTTTCTCCGTGCCATCTCCCCTATTGCAAGGTCATACCTCCACTAATATCCTATCTAATGATGTCTTAGTTACTACTAAGGCCCCAAATTGGATCTCTAGTCATGAGTCACAACCACTCACCACAATTTAATAAAAAAAATATCATTTCATTATCCAAGAAAAACCCAACGGTTCATTGATATACATTGCTAAAACAAGACCATTAGGTCTTTACGTTACTCAACCACAAGAAAACCCATCAAATCTCATAAAGACTTAGTCAAAATAGTTTATATATCTATATTGTACCCATAAGTTCATGAAATAGATAATAAACAATAAGACCACTAGAACATGGGAAGCAAGGTCATTGACTCTTTTACTTTACAAAAACATTAGGTTGTTAACTCACTTATCCATTGATTCATTTACCTAGAGAAATATACAATTAGACAGTAAGTAAGGACCATATTTTTAGAAACTAAGAAGGGTTATCACCAAGAAACAACATAGTTTCCTTTACTTAAGTAAAACCTTTTATTCAAGGATATAGAAAACCATCACTTCATTTACTTATCCTAGTTATTGGATTATTGATTTGCATACACATGGGTTCATTTATCAAGTAGGGTACAAGCTTCTCACTCTAGGTATCACCATCACCATCTACTATTTTAATCAGAATGATTATTCTAAAGACATGTAGAACCATCATTTTCACACTTAACCAAACATTATCTCAAGGAAAAGAAAACCATCGTATTATAGGCTAAGTATCACTGTCAAATCAACACCGAATAATTCCATCCATTTCTATACTAAGGGAGAAATCAGTTATGCATACAAAGTGAAAAATCATCTTTTATACCTCTAAAACAAAGGTAGTTCTTGTCCATACTAATAGTAACGCTCACATGATCTATGGGTAGTTTAAGAAAACATAAATATCTTGTATATAAGTAAAGAAGTGCTCATGTGATCATTTCTTTCCATCACACAAAGTTTTAGGGAAAGATCTTTATAAAACAAGTTAAGAGTAAGCAAGAAACGGGATGAAAGTTATATAACTTGTCTCTTAGATGAATGTGCACGTCCAAACATCAAGGTAACTGAAGAAAAGACCTATCTTTTCCCCTTCAAATCTCCAAGGTAGCTTCTTTCTTCAAGTTCAAGGTAGATGTAGGTCAAAGAGAGAAGAAAAGGGTCCTTTCACCACATGCACAACCTTCCATATAGAACCTCTAGAGTTCTACCCATGGATGAGAAGAGAAGGAAGAGAGATAACTAGAGTAGAGAAGAAGATATTACTTGGTTAGGGCAAAAAACTAGGTTAGGAAGCTTCAAACATCCTTAGAGAAGCTTGATCCAAATCCTAGGGCGACATGCATCCATGATATTCAAGCTTTGGCCTCCAAGGATCCTTTTTTGTAAAGAAACAATGGCCTAGGGTTTCTCTAGAACCAAGGAAGAGATAATGCTGTAAAGGGTTTGTGGGAGTGGTGGAGGGTATATATAATCAAGGAGGAGAGGAAGGTGGTCAAAAGGTTGAAAATAGGCTTGCCATGTTTCAAAAACCAAAATCCGTCCTTTCCACGGATGTCAGAGTTTCCTTTGGTTATTTACCATGTTTTCTATGATTTCATTCATTTGAAATATTACCAAGATGTATAGTTAGAGTTCCCATCATATTATGCACATGTGCTATCAGAAAGCCATCACATCAACACCATGCTTAGTCATTTTGCCAACTCTGACCATCCATCGGATTGTCCATATGAACTAGGGTTTCCATTTGATTATGGAACTCAATATGAGGCCATTGTATCTTCTTCCTCAAGGAGAAACTATCAAATCATTACTCACAAGGTGGAACCATTGAATTCCTACCATACTTGGAAAAATCACCACATAGGTGGGAAACCCTAAGTTTTCAACCCTAGATGGATAGAGCAGACAATCCAATGGTACATATAGGCATCCATAGATGAAACTATATAAAAAATTATCAAGGATAATATGAGGCACATTATGTATGTGTGGAAATTACAGGTAAAACCCTAGA
The DNA here is from genome assembly GCA_963693085.1 of Alisma plantago-aquatica. Classification (NCBI taxonomy): domain Eukaryota; kingdom Viridiplantae; phylum Streptophyta; class Magnoliopsida; order Alismatales; family Alismataceae; genus Alisma; species Alisma plantago-aquatica. Next base: position 174,890,904 of record OY856411.1, on the reverse strand, counting down.
AATGGGATAATTTTGTAAAAGCCCTTATAAGCGCATAAATTGCAAAACTCAATCAAACAATGTCCAAACTGAAAAAAACTTCAAACTTAGCATTGTCACATGATATCAAAGCAGATGTTAGGGTTTGATTAAGGTTTTAGGAACCCAATTAAGATAATAAAGCAATTTTATCCATTAATCTAGGTCTGGGGTCATCCAGTTATGTTGCTAACATTTCTTACAAAGTTGGGCCTATAATCTCAAAGTAGCTCATCTATGCATAAAGGTGGTCCTTTTTATGGATTTGATTTGATGAAACTCTAACAACCTTCAAATTTAAATATAAAATATGGATGGTGTCATGCCATAGAATTGTTGGATGGAATCCATAATCAGAAGTAGTTTTGATATTCCTATAAGGTCTTATCCGTAGTATATCCTTATGTGGTGAAATTATCCTTTAATGGCTTGTAGTGGTGAATTGTGTCGTAATGAGTAATTTAGTTACATTGTGAGTGTTACTATATCTCCTAAATTTTTGAGTACTTAATACATGGATTAAAAGTAAATATGAATCAAGAAGAACAATTATTATAATGTACATGAAATGCATCATGAGGATAATTAATAAAGTGAAAATAAAGTAACTCAAAGGTTTCTTAAGTTTGGTAAGTTCTATTAAAGGGTGATAATCCTTTTATGATCAAAGGATACCAATGCAGAAATTCAATTCATCATATGATTTCCTATCTCTTTTATCTCTCCTTTCTCTATATTCTTAGGAGATTGAATACGTATGTGATAAATATGTGATATTACAATATGTATCTTGGGTATGTGGTATATACATGTAGGTTTGATGCCTTGAGGTTGATTCCTTAAGTGTAATGATACGGGTGACATCATTTGGATGATGGAAGGGTCTAAGGGTTTAAATTAACCCATGATGGAACATTAATAAAATACAATATGATGGATACATGGTGAAAAAGTGAAGGTTGAACAAATGATGATATATACTTTATAACAACCAAGTAGGATCTGAAAGATATATATAATGAGGATTACATATATGTTAATAAATACAATACAATATGATAGTTCCTTGTGATACACTTACACTTGAATAGTGATGATTAATCATGCTGCATAATCATGTCTTGTTCTATATGATGGTTATGATAATTGGTATGTACGGGAGTATAGTCATTGAATATCAGAAATGAAATATTAGAACAAGAAATAGTCAATTTTATTCCTTGATTTATGGATGATGTTCCATGATTTATTATGTTGGCTTTTTTTCGGTAGAGATTTATTTGTTGGAACTTAGTATGGTCAACAATGATTACTTATATCCTGATTTTGGTGGTTTGGTATGTGTAAATATATTTTGTATCTTCTGATGTTTGTAAACATGATTCATACATTTATGTCTCAATGAATTATTTCTAAATCTTTTGAAATTATCAAAATATGGAAAATTGATTTAATTAATCAAGTTTAACCCTAATCATGTAGCAGCTTGTGTCTGTAGATGTATTTCCCTAGGTTGTTAAAAAAATAATGAAATCAGCTAATCTTGAAGCAAATATGAATTGTGAGAAAATGCTCGCAATGTACATTTTTTAATGTATGGGGGTATGTAGGGTTGGTATAGACTAACAAACACAAGTTTTCCCTGGTACTTGATTACACCCTGCTGGTCTAGCGATAAGTGATGGAGATCAAGTGTGATCATTATCTCAGTTAGTTGGATTTTATATATATATTGTTTTCTTGGAGCAATGACCTATGTATCCAAGGTGAATATGTGGATCCACTTTTCAGTAGTTTCATAGTACACTAGGACTTTGAGCCTCTACCTCTTGTTAACCTCAATTTGACCCATGATGTGTGGATAGATCTATTGGAGTTTGAAAATTCTTAAATCTTATTTGGGGCTAGTTTAGGCTTCACAACTACTATCTAGTAGTTTAAGTGGTACCCCTCAAATGACCCAAGGCATAATAAAATGTGTAATGCAGCTGTGTAATTAGGCTTAATTGACAAATCACATGGATGTACAATTGTATTCCCATACACATTGTTGATATTATATCTATTTTCTACTCCATATAGTTAAGCATATGGCTCAGGTATAATTAGAGCTTGGGCATTTCCTACTTGTTGAATATACATCAATATGAAGAGATTTAGTACTTGCTGAGTATACATCCATGTGAAAATAAGTAACACTTACTAAATATATATCTAGTAAAGAAAATAAGAACTTGATGCATATATCCTATGTAGAGATATTTAACTATTGATTATATGCCTCTAAATAATTTGACCATCATATGCATAAAAGAAATGAGTATACTAGATTTTGTTGTATCATATTGCTAGGACTAGGAGTCTCTCCCTATGATTTTCACATGTTTTAGGTATGTTGAAGAAGCAAAAAGGATGTGTTGATTGATATGTAACAAGGAATAATATAGTGAAGTCTACATGTCCCAATACTCTCACTTTCATGAGTTATGAATGAGTAGTTGATTATTTATATGTTAGGTTGTTTGTCTTGGTGTTTGTTTATAATCATGAGTTGTAAACTGAATTGACCATATTATGTTGCTATAGTTTCATAGTCTCAGAAAAATCTTGTTATGCTTTTGATGAAATAAACAATAGAGATTTTAATTTTTATCTATACTATTATTCAAGGTTATATGACAATTTCCTATAGTTGGTTCTTTATCTGAATTTTTCTATTTGAATTTTTTGAACTACATTTCTAATGGTTTTTAGTTTTTAGTTGGGTTTTGTTTGGGGACTTGTCCTAATGATCAATTAAGGTTTGATCATCATGAAAAGTATTCACAAGGTTTGTATGAGATTCTAGGTTAGCTAAGTCTACATGGACAATAGGAATTAGGAATAAAGTGATAACTAAGGATGAACCTAACACGATCATTATGCATGCTAGTTGAACCCAATGTGTGGATGCCCTATTTAGGTATCCATGTATTGAGGGAGAGTCAGTGTGGAACTCTTTGACGGTTCTCACTTTCAATACTATCCTTAGGCAATCAGTTGTAAAAAAACCCTAGAGTATAATAATATAAGAAATTACAATGAGAAGAATGAGATAAAAGCTAACGCGAGATGTTAAACTTGCATAAAGGTTGAATATTTAACATCTACTTTAGTAGTATATGATTTGGTTTAGGATTTTCATACCTCCCTCTATCTCTTAATAGTGATCCTTCATTATATGGACCATTCCTCTTATTGGTTCAAAACTAAATTATCATAATTTGTACATTGATATTCTAATATGCCCTAATCATTCTCTATGGTCCTCTAATTTGATAAAAGATGATTTCATGACAACTACTCTAGATAAGTGAAAGGGAAATACTAAATTTATTGCTTTGTATAATATTCAACGAGTGATCTTTTATGTTAATTTTGTGTCCACCTAAATATGTTTCTACGGAAATTTTAATACATGTGAAATATTACAAGTGTTGTCTTTATGGTGTCTTGGTGCCATACGGTGGGAAATTGATATACATGTTATTCTTACAAATGGGAGTGGATATAGAGGATCTTAAGGCTTTTTATAGAGCTTTTATGATTCTAAAATTACTTTTGAAGTTAGCCCCATAATTTTAGCATAGCTTATTTATGCATAAAAATGGTCCTTTTATGTAGAATCTTGTATTTGATACAACTACCACATATAAGATCAATTTTGGTTTGCTGGTTCACATAGTAATATGAATGGATTCTAGAATCTCAAGTAGTTTTGTTATTCTTGTAAGGTCTTGTACTTAGTATGTCCTTATGTGGTGAAATTGTCCTTTCATGGATAGTAGTGGTGGATTGTGCTACAATCAATACATTGGGTTTAATTGTGAGTTATATTATTTCTCCTAAAGTCAGTGACACTTAATTTGATTCATATCTGAGATGAAAAGTAATTATGAATCGAGAAGCATAATTATATGAATACATGAAATGCATTAGGTGGGGAGTATTAATAAAGTGAACATAAAGTATCAAAGTTTCTTAATCCATGTGAGTTTTATTAAGGATGACCATTTTTTTTGATAAAAAATTCTAATGGAGTAATTATGTTCCTAATATGATTACCAATTTCTTTCATCTCTCCTTTATCTATATCTTAGGAGAATGAATAAGTATATGATAAAATGTGATAATACAAGATGTAACTTGGGTATGGGATATATACATGTAAACTTGATGCCTTGAGGCTGATACCTTGAGTGCAATGATAGGGGAGTTATCTGTGAGATGATGACACGGCCCAAGGATTCTATTGAAGCCATGATTGAACATAATTGTCATATAAGATGAAGGATAAATGTGAAACATTTAAGGTGGAAGAATTGATGATGTACACTTTATAATAGCCAAGTAAGCTCTCAAAGATATATGATGAGGATTGGTTGACTTTAACTAAATGTTCCTAAAGACAATGCAATATGATACTTCCTCATGCATGACACCTTTACACTTGAACAATGACAATTGATCATGTTGTATAATCATGTCTGGTTCTATATGATGGTTATCAAAATTTCTTTTATGTGATAATACTCTATTATGTGTGATACTATTTGTATATTGAAAATGAAATAAGGGAAGTAGAAATATCCTATGTTGTGTATTTATTAAGGGTGATGTGCCATGATTTATTATGTTGGGCCCTGTTGTGGCCGAGATTGATATTTTGGCCCTTCATATGGGAAAGATTGATATGTTGGCTGTAAGGCCCCTAACCCTACGTAACCTATAAACAAGATTGGATTGGACTAATTAATTTAATTAGATGATTAATCTTGAAAGTTAACTCTAATTTGTGATATCACACTAAATGGTGAATCTATGTTTAATTTTTTTTATCAAAATAGACCTTCCATGCTCAATTTATGTAGATTTATGCAAATTGTGGACATTTAAGTAAATTACCCTTTTCTGATAGTATGAACATAGTTGTTGCACTTGCTTGACTTGTTTATTCATGATATATATACAAAGTTTAGAATTCTACTTCTCCTTTGGATTCTTTTGAACATTACTTTGATGAAGTTTACATAAGTTAGGTGAGATGATAGTGATGTGTTCTTATTGGTCGATGGTTTTTTATGACCATTTTCTTTTCAATTTTTGCTTGTTTCTTGATGATATCCATTCTTTTTGGTGCCTTTTCTATTAGATAAATTGGGAGTGCATTATCAGATGAAGCCTTGGTGGTTGACAAGTTTTCATCCACCAACAAAGTCTCAGTGACTGACAAGGATTCTGAGCTGTCGGGGCCTTTATGTGTTGATCAATGGAATTCATGATGTGTTGATCAATATGATCTAGACTGAGGGGTTTCAGATCAATAGTGTTTCAGTGGCTGATGAGATTGATGTGTGTTTGTGTGTGAAGATGACCAGTGGGATTTTAGTGACTGATGGATTTGTTGGCCAACTAATTTCTCAATTCCTGGTGGGGTTTCTGGGCCAATGGGGTTCCTTCCAGACGAGTTTAACTTCAACCCTATAAATACCCCCTCTCTTTATCTCCATTCACTTAGTTTTGAAGGAGTTTAAGATGTGTCAAGAAACGCCCGATGAGGATCACTGGAGAGCATAGGTCGATAAGGGTTCATCGAGGATGGAAATTTTAGACTTTTTGTGGATGCATGTGTGTGAATCAATGTTCCTTTGTCTGATCTCTAGCCATTGATAATTTTGCTTACTTTCATCAAGAAAGTTTCTTTCTCTTTTACCCATTTTCTTGTTTTTCTTCACCCTCTTTCCTCATGAGACTTAGTTCCTTGGTGTTCCTTTAGTTTTCTTAGTGTTTTGTTGCTAGAACTCTACGCTTGTGGGTGGAGAACTTTCTTTTCTTCTTCCTTACTCTAGTTCCACCCGATTCGTGGTGAATGGAGGTAATTTTTGGAAGTTTTGGTGGGTCAATCTTGACACTTCATCATTGATTTCAAGAGTTTCGTCTTGGAGTTCAGTTTCTTCTCTCTACCATGCGACTAATATAACTTTGAGTGCATTTTGTGCCTACTTTCTACATGCATGTTGTTAATCTTACTTTAGAACTCTTAAAATGGTATAAAGATAGTCTTGATAGTACTATTTTATAGCACAAATGATGGTGATATAAATCTTTAAGCCACACTTAGTCATCATGAACATTTTCTTATGGTATTCTGATCCTTCCTAGAGTGTGAAAGGTCTAAAATCTCGAATTATAAGTGCTTGAACTCCTAAAATACCATGTATGTGATGTCTTGGTACCAATTGGGTAAAACAATTGTATCCACATACTATGTCATATGGTTTGATGAAAACTTCATGCAATAATGAGATCGATAAATCACTACTGTGATGTTGTGATAATGGTTGGATAAAACCCTACTGTTGAAAGCAACTCTTTATTTATGAGTTTGAGAGTATGGACACTTATGTCTGGAGTGACATGAAATCATTTCATACATTTTAATATATTCTAAGGTTGTATACCCTAATAATCTTTGTAAGAATATTTTGGTGTTTAAACGTAACTTGAAGATTAAGTGAAAATGTAATTAATTGACTTATGTTACACCCTAATCAAGTAGTGTCGTAAGTTTGTAAAGCTATTCCATTGTCGGAACTTGCTGGATGGAGTTTGAAAAATCCAAAAGGAGTTCAAAGTCATATACTATTGAGTATATGCGTATGTAGGGAGGGTATATACCTGTCATCTTGGTCTCAAGGTTTTGGAGAGAAATCAAGGATGTATCTCAGATGTGTAAGTAATTGAGAGAAACTATGATCGTAACTCAGATTTGAGGGTCGTATACCCTAGTTTCTAGTGTCATGGCCTATGTACCCAGGGTGGACTGAGCTGTCTTAGAAGTTGGGTTGATATACCACTATGGTTGTTACTCATACTGATCGAGGGGAAGAGATCTTAGGATTCCAGTCATCCTAGATCTTATAAGGAGCTGATTTTGTCTTTACAGTGGTCAATCAGTAGTTTGAGTGGTACAACTAAAACTACCCATGGCTTAATAAAATATGTAATCCAGCCGCATAGTATAACTATTAGGATTAAATTTCAAATCAAATTGGATGATAATCCTTGCTTTATTTCTTTTAATTTGTGAATAATATATAATGTAGTAAGAGAAATCAAATGTACTTATGAATCTAGTTATATATGATATTGATGCAAGTTAACTTAATCTTTCAACTATGTAATACAATCTGCTTCAATTGCTTAAAGTACTTAACCCTGGTAAGCTAGTGATGTTCTTGGAGTTATATCTCTCTCTAGGACATGGGTCTCACCTCATGGGTTACCACATCAATTTAGATGATCGACAATTACCATAGACATAATGTGTCGAAGAGGTGCAGTTTGAAGATCTATAGAGGCAGAATGTTGGTGGGGTTAGTATAGAGTCCTAGATTCATCCATGTACTCTCTGGTCTTGGCAGGGAGTTTTATATATGATGTATATCGACTCAATCTTTTGGTAGTGTAACTTGTTCTATGTAAATGATGTAATTATGTGTATAAGATATTCTATAAACGTGTTATGGCTGATGTCATGGAATGTATGTAAAGGTACCTGATATATATTTATCTATGAGGTTGGGCTAATGTACAAATTCTTCCTTTAACATGTTTAGAATTTCAATTTGGTTCTAATTCTATACCTTATTGGTAATTTCAGCAATTACCTTTTGATCATTGTTTTGGTTTCGAGTAAACTTGTTTAGCATAATGGATTGCCATATTGGTCTTGGTCTTACAAAAGATGATTAAATGTATCCTACTTTGGGGTGATTTAGTATGTGTGAATACATTTTATATCTTCTTTAGTATCTATAGTTTATTAGTATGTCAATTATATATCTATACATTATCTATAAATTGTTTGATACAATTAGAATATGAATAATTGATTTAGTTAATCAAGTGTAACCCTAATCCTGTAGATCCCTAAGTCTGTAGATCTATTTCCTTGAGTCGTTGGGAGAAATAGTTAAATGAATTAATCTTGTATCAATCTATGAATCATGAGAAGATGCTTGGAGCATATATATTTAAACATACGAGTGTGTGTGGGGTTGATATACCCTAAGACCACAAATATTGTTGGCAATCCGTTTTGACTAATGGTCTAGTGATATGTGATAGAGAGTGCCTGTGATCATGTCTTAGTTTGTTGGGTGTTTATCCTATTTTTTAGTGTTGTGACCTATGTACCCATGGTGGACCTATGATATATGTGGATCCACTTTTGAGGAATTCCATGGTAGAGTCCACCTTTGAGCACTCTACCTCTTGTTACCTTTCTTCAACCTGAGGTGTGCTGAGACATCAATGGAATATGATAATCATTAGTTCTTATATCAAGCTAGTTTGGACTTTACAACCATTATCTAGTAGTTTGAGGGGTATGCCTCAAGCTACAAATGACATAATACAATGTGTAACTCAACCGTTTAGTATATCTATATATGTTTTAATTGATGAATGGCATAGATCTCTGATTGTATTCCATTACTTGTTGCCAGTATTATATCTGTCTCACACTCTAACACAACTATAGAAACGAGATATAGAGTCTATCATTTTAGGCATACAATGTTGGTTATTAACCGACGGCCAAGTGGTAAACACTAAAAATCAAGCCATTCTTTGTCCGTTTAGGAAACAGATGACAATAATTTTTGTCGTCGGTTCCATATTATAGAAAAACCAACGACGTAACATGCATGGAGAAAAAAATATGTGGTCTTCTTTGACCTTTCTGCGTTCGTCATATGAAAAACAACTGACACCTATAAGCTAACCTGTGATAGTTCCTAGTCAGCTGGGTAATGAGAAATAACCGACATCGAATGGCTTGATGTAGGTTTTATCAGTAATTGAACGATGAAAATTTTAGATATCTCTCATGTATTTTTTTGTAAATAACTGACATAGAACGTATAAGTAATAGATTATTTACAAATAACCAATAAGAAACGTCTATGTTTTATTATATAGCAGGTCTACAGACCTGCTGTCCAGTTGCTAGCCTCTCTTCTACTGTAGTTCTTTAGTACGAAAAGTTTTGAAGAACTGTATGCCTCTGCAAGCATCACAACTTAACAATAGGCAGACAAACCTTCAAGAATAAAGATATATATGTACAAAATATCACAATGCATTTGATACAATAGTCACCAGACATGCCATCAAACCTTAACATTATATCATTTTTCACTTCAAATGCACACAAATATACACATTCAATTTTATACATATGCACAAATACACATAATTCTCTTCCTCATGAACTTCACATTCAATTCACACACACAAATACATATTAACATCAGCAGCCATCTCATATTTTAAGCAATATAACAAAAAAATTTAACATCAAAGTATGAACTACAAAAATATCAACCCTCCCATTCATCGTTGAAGTCCACATATCTGATCAAGCAGTTTACTCACTATTCACATAGGTCATTCAATTGCTATGATGTATAGGGTTTAGTACTATAAAAAAAATAGAAAGAGAATGAGACTTCTAATTAGATTGTTTGTATCAGCAAATGAGACTACTTCATTAATATGATCCATGACTAATAGAATTACCTTCTCTATACATTTGATCTGTTGTGCATGCATGACAATCATCTGTATGTACATCATCACGTAATATGCACATGCCCAATCATTGTCTTGTATAGGGCCCTTTATTTTTACGTTAATAAATGTAATTAAGAAGAGTTGGTAATATATATGTAATTGGAATGAGAAGACTACATCCACACTCTTCCTAGTTACCTATTTCTTTGTCTTATCTACTTTCCCATCACAACTACGGAATATTTTCACACCTCTATGAGTTAAATTAACATATATTTTGCAGTATTAAACTGTCATATGATGCAAATATTAACAAATATGTTGCGCACTGAAAAACTATACTTACACATGAACTTCCAATTTAATTAGGTGTCCCTCATCTGGTGTCAGTTTTATACCCGAAAGATCAAAGAGATACACGGTTCAGGTCTTAGGAACAATCACTAACAACTTTCAATTCTTATTTCTGAGTGAATAGAAGGAAAATACAATAAAAATTAAATTCCAAAACAAATTGTATTCATAAGTTAGGCATATAAGCAACAAGTCCAAAATTTACAAAACGTTGAAGGGATCTATGATCACGTTCTTAGAAGTAACAAAAACCTACATCATGGTATTCACATAATCTTTTATGCCACTTGGATCTCTAATTACACCGCTAATGAATAATGGCACCAAAAATGCCACATTTTCTATTCCGAACTCAACAATCGCATAATACAAATGATTAAATAATATATATATATGCAACACTCAGTTAATATATAGAAAACAATAAAAATATGTATTATTCACATATGACGAGGTATTCAGACTCATTGTATCCAAAATTCTATCATTGATGTGTTCAACCATTGATAATAAAATAGCTCAAAAACATTTGTCAACACTACAATAGTGTCGCGATCTATATCTGCAATCTCCTCTTGAAGGCTGATCACCATGATATTTGATTGGTCTATATTGTCTAACCATCTTGTCAATGCCTTACAGTTAGGGTCTAAGGAGTCGAACAACTCATGTGGAATAAAATGTGGGGGCAGAGGCTTCAGAACCATAAGGGGCTTCTTAGCTATTGCGGGCTTCATGCATGTATTCTCATATTAACTTTCGATTATCAATATAAATTTCAATATACATTTTTAATACTTGAAAAAATACACCAAGTCATTTGGGACACCCATTAAAGCCACCTTCTACCTCACTGACTTTGGTGGCATCTGGGTGCTCATATGGGAGAGGTGCATCTCTCATTGATGGAAATACATTTGTGACTCTCATACGAATGTGATCCGCATGAAGATGAATACCATGAATCATATCAGTGATAGAACCCTCGACATCTACCACAATGTTGTATGATGGAACATCGATGGCAATTTGACATTTTTTTCCATCTATAATTTTATGAAACACAAAATTTAAATCAACACACATATATATTGGTTTAAGGGATTATTTATCACAATGCATATATAAATTGACTTAAATTGAATCTTTCCCAGACCACACCATGTGAGTATGAATGAGTACTCCCAATATATTCTATGGGCGTGTGATTATGTACATGTTTTGTGACTGTTGGAGAAACTTGCTCCACCTGAGAAGCCTTGAAATTCTCTAAGGCTGAATCTATCAATCTCTATACATACTTGTGGTCCACTCCCCCTTTCTTGGTATATTTGTGCTTTTGTTGTGATTTACCAAAAAGATTTTATCCCATACCCAGCTCTAGTGGCCCTAATACGTCCATTATTCTCTTCTATTCCTAGAGCAACCATCAATTTATCGTATGTGTCCTGAGGGGTGAACTTTGCCCTCCTTTGTTTGCTCACCGAGTGTAACATCCCTGACCTGGGTTATGCTTTAACCCTAGGTGTTTTGCTTAATAAATTTGATTAGATGCTTGCTATTAACTCTTGAAAAGTAATTAAGGCTCAAGAGGAACTTATATTTCAATTTTAGTCCTTTTTGAACAATGTTAAAAACAATGTTTTGATTTTGTGGACTAAAGTGCAATTTACCCAAGTTGAGGGCTTAATTTGCAAATATTACATGATAATATCTTCCTCATGTGTTGAAGCATCATTAGAATGAATACGATGTAGAGGTATGTCTAGTGAAAGCCTGGGTACCAAGAAAGAGCTGATTAAACAATGTTTGTACATTAAAAACCTAGTTTTGGGGTAATGTGCAATTTACCCAAAACCTAGGGTTCAATATGCAAATTTCCACTTCAATAAGGTCCCTAAAAATTCTTGGCATCTTGTAGAGTCGAGAACATGAGAGGGGCATCTCATTTGAGCTACTTTGAAGGAGAGAGAATCTTGATATTAAAATAATCAAGATTTAAGCATAATTGAAATTCTAATTCAATTTAATGCTAAAATAATTATATTAAATGGATTGCCCTTCAACCAAAATTGTAGAGGTTTAAATCCAAATATATGGACGTCCTTGTGCCTTGCGAAGGCAATGGAAATATCTACGTGAGTGGAGAACCCACTCACATTAAGAAAATAAAAAGAAATATCCACTAACTTATGGATATTAATATTATAAGTGTTAAGGTGCTTAATTTCTTTTCCTTTAATTCATGGATAATGGAGAGGAATTCGGAGGTGAGTAATATATATTTGCATGCAAGGAATTTAGGGGGGAGAGGTGGCACCAATTTCGGAATTAAAATATTTTTATAAGGCATTTTCTCTCTCATTGATTTTTCTTATAAAAACACCTTTTACAACTCATATCAAAGGCTTTTTCGAATCCACTTCTTCTCTTTGATTGATAAACGACCAAGGGAGATTTGGAGGATCAGGAGGACGACCCCCAACCAGTTGGTAAGCTTCTTGACTTCCTTTCACCTTAATTCCATGGTGGAAATCGAAAATCAATGCATGATTTCTTCTTATCTCGATTCCATCTTCATTTCTAACCATTCCTTTTCACTCAAAGCCTGAGGACGAGCCTTGGGATAGTGAAAGGAGTTGCATCCATCATTGTTGACGTGATCTTGAAGCTTTGAAGCTCAATTGGAGGCGGTTTATATAACTTAAACCCATTACATTGTTATTCAATTATCAATCTTGCAATTATATTGATTCCTTCTTCTTCTTGATCAATTGCTTGTTGTAATTGATAATGTTATGAAATCAGTAGAAATATGAATTACATGAACGAAGGTAGATGATGATGACATCATCTTGGGCACTTTTTTCCCAAAGAAATTATATTCCAATTGGTTTTAACAAATTGTTCAATAGGTTTCAACAAAACCGTTTGAAATCAAACAGTTTCATCAAACCGTTAGAAACCAAACGGTTTCAAACTGTTTGGAAGGGTTAAACACAGTTGACCATTTGGAGATTATATGCTAGTGTTGATGATTGATGACCCATTAAATCTAATTGATTGATTCTAAAAGGTTCATCAGTTGAAGGTTAATCAATTATCAAACCCTAATCGGGTTAAGTGCTGAAATTTCAATTGGTTGATTTAAAATTTTGGGTTGATTAACCCAAACAGTCTCAAGACCGTTTGGTGATCACCCAAACGGTCTCAAGACTGTTTGGAGGTCGAATAAGACTGTTTGTAGGTCTATGGTTGGGTATGGTTGAGTAATTAAAGATCCAGAGATATAAAATTGAAATGCAATCAATAGCTAGATTGATGATCAATCCAATGATCTAAACCCTAATCAAATTTCACAAATTTTAGTGATGGATGGGGCAAACGGTCTCAAGACCGTTTGGAGGTCATCCAAATGACCTCAAGGCCGTTTTAGGTCAGGTCATATCATAATTTGATGATGATTCATTGATTTTAATGGAATTAGTTCCACAATGTTAACCATTGATGGTTCCTCGATTTCAAAACCCTAATTGAAGGTTTCTTGATTATAAATCCTAATTCAATTGGGTTCAAAACCCTAATTGATGGTCCAATTGAAGGATGATTCAATAGTTCAATTGATGAATGAATCAAGGATTCAATTAATAGTCAGTTCATTGATTGAAACCTTGAATTGATTAAGGGTTGAAAGACCTTTTTGGTCCATTCGGTTTTGAGAGGGTTTGGACTAAATAGTCTCAAGACCGTTTGAGTCCAAATGGTCTCAGGACCGTTTGGGTCCAAACGGTCTCAGGACCCTTTGGGTCCAAACGGTCTCAAACCGTTTGGAGATCCAAGTCTAATCAATTTCAACACATTTCTTGTCCAAACGGTTTCAAGGGCAATTTGCCCAAACAGTTTCAAACCGTTTGAATTCTGAGAGACCAAGAACGTTTATGGTTTAAGTAATCAAAACCATTTGAGGTTCAACATGGTTAATCCATTTGGATATCTAATGTAATTGAAGACTCAATTGGTTGATCCACTTAGACACCTAGTGTAATTAAAGATTCAATTGGTCAATTCATTTGGATACCTCATGTAATTGAAGGTTCAATTGATCAAATCTTTTGGACACCTAATGTACTTAGATGATTGATACCCTTAGTGGTATTAATCATTGATGCATAGTGATGAAATAATTCAATACATCATGCTAACCCTAAATGTCTATATTTGAATAAAGAGTAGGCTTAGTCTAATCAAGAATTGACTAGTGGACATCTTGAATAGGATGACAGAGAGAGATTCATACATGTAAGATAATCATGTAGCAATCAAGCCTAATACATTCAAAATACATGTGGTATACAATTAGGGTATGATCCTTGATAAAGAGATCATAAAACCCTAATTGAGTTGATTGATGAACTCAAACCCTAATTTAGGGCAACTCTTAGTGAAACCCTAATCTAGGTTAACAATGTAACCCTAATTAAGGGCGATGACATGAGAAACCCTAATTCAGGGTATCTTGATGATAAACCCTAATTGGGATGAATATTAATCCCTAATTATGGGTAATGGAATATGAAACCCTAATTTAGGGTATTTGTATGACAAATCCTGATTTGATGTGAATAGTAAAATCTAACCCTAATTTGGGATGTTGGGATATGATAATCCCTGATGTGGTGTGAATAGTGAACCCTAATTCTAAAATAGGGTGAAGGTGTGTGAAACCCTAATTCTGATTTATACTATATAGCATGAAACCCTAATCTTGGACAATAAAATGATAAATCGTTGGTACTAATTGTGAAAAAGGGATGAGTAACCCTGATTGAAATGAAATGGGAAACCCTAACCACTGATAAGGGAATAGTGGTGTTACCCTTGAATAGCATGAAACTAAATTATGATTAATATATCTGTTATCATGTGTGCTAACCATGCAGGTATCCTGAGATGATGAACATAGCCAGGTATGAGCTATGATGTTTATTTATTGGGCCTTGTGTGCCTTAATATGCCTTGTTACTTAATGAAAGGTAACAAGGGAGTTAATAGACCTCAAGTTCCATAAGAGATGCTTGTGTAGCAAGTGTCATGATTACCTTGGTCAGATAACCTGAAGGTGATAGTTACCTGAAAAAGTGGTAACAGTGCTTAGTGATGAGCTAAGGGTTTGAATACCCAGACCCATATGATTATGGTATTGAGAATTGTGTAGGGATGATAATTCCCAGTATTGAAATAAGAGACTGAGATCCCAATGTCTTATAAAGATCGAGAAGTAACTGATGAAAATAGTACATGTTTCTTTGTAGCTTTTGTCCTAATAAAGTTATGTTTGAAAACTTGGCTGATGCTAAAAGAATATGATAATGTACTTAATTAATCAAGTGCAATCTATTCATGTAGTGCTCTGACCATAGATCCATCATCGTCAGTAGTTGGTGATGGTGAAACAGGTTTTCCTACGGGATCTCCTGGAGTTTGCATATTTTTTAATATGCGGGGGTTGATGGGAAAAAATATCCATACGTCCTAATGGGGGAATTGATGGAAGGTAAACATTAAACCTCTCAATCCTTCATTATATGTGTCAGGATGGATGTATCACGAATCTCCCGATGATGTTAATGCCAGATCGATGGAGGTAAACATGAAATCTCTCAAATGCGAAGAGAGTATAGCTGCTACTGTAACTCTATAGAGAAGATGCCACTATATCCTGGCAAGCTATGTAGTAGAGACACAAGATGTCCTGCATGTGATCTCACACTGACCGAGATGTGGGAGGTCATGGAAGTTGACTCTTCCATTGACTTTGTATGGTACCAATTTCGATTTCGCAATGGTCGGTTGGAGTATGAGCAGTATATCTCATCTCCTCATATCTTAAGTATGTTTGTAAAATGTAATCAGCCGCGTAGCGTATTTGCATAAGGTTGAAATACAAGAACCACTGGTTGATGTTATCTTGCTTAGCATGCCCTTGATACATAAATGTTACTTATGATTCTTTAATTCTATATTGAATAAGAAACATGCTGCCTTATCGAGTTATAGCTGAAATATTGGAATAGGAATGTTGCTATGATCTGCACAAATATTAATTTATCTGCTATTGAAATATGGTTCCACTGTTCTGTTTATTCCTATTAAACTGCAATAATAATGTTTTCAGTGGAGAGTTATATCTCTCGCTGGGGCAATCTTATAAGTTGTCTCACCCCCGTGGGATCCAACATTTTTAGGTAAACGTAGACAAAGAGGAGGAAACTTCGTAGTAGAGGAAGAACAACAACAACAACAACAGGGACAATAATGATATCCCAAGTGGGGATACTAGCTGTCAAGCTTTGTATAGATAGTCTTATGTTTCGTCTCTGTACTCTCAGGTCCTAGGAGTCAGTAGATAGTATATTTATAATCGATCTGAGATTTTGGTTTGAATGCCTCGAGGATTTTGTTACTTGTGCTTTTTAGCAAAGCAATGATGTATATATATTCCTCGAGAAGAGATAGTACAATGAATGTACTTTGTGAACCCGTATGTAAATATAATACTATGATTCTTATTTAAAGAGTTTTCCTGAGAATGGATCTCTTTGCAAATGGTTTTAATTTTTAGTGATTTTCAGTAATCCGCCTTTAGCTAATCTTGTTATATTGGTTAAGACTGGTTTGTACGTCACACCCAGCTCCAACTATTCATCATCAAAACTGACTAATTAGTAAAACTTAACAATCTAGTAATAAAAGAATATGGACATATTGTGAGACTAAGAAATTAACCATTTTTGAAGCCACCTCCTGTGTTTCTTGGATGAGGATTTCTCTAACTTTATTTTTCCTTACATATATCCACTCAATATAGCGAGGCAACTGTCTAGAAGCACTAGAAGACTAAGCAGTGGAAGGACTAGAAGTAGAAGGCCCTTTCTCTTGCTATCACTTAGGCAGTGTTTAATATAACCACTTGAAACCAACCGATCATTGAGCACATTCTTGTCATGTCTATCTTTTTTAGCATCATGAATGACCTAATTAATTCAATAAGAAATACTATTAAGTAACCATAAGAAATCATAAAATGTAATTAACTCAATAAGAAATATTGTTAAATAATAATAAGAAATCATAAAATTATAATTAATTCAATACCTTGAATGCATCTATTTTTCTCCACTCAACAAACTCCTTCCAATCATCGTTATCAATATAGTTCCATTTAAGAGTGGGGTCCTGATCCTTCTTGTCTCCAAAGATGTAGTCTCTTATGAGAATTGACTGCCAATCTCCATGTCTTCTCCTGATGAGTTGCATAACAGACTTGTGATGCAACTTTTCATCAAGCTCATACCGGCCCTAAAAGGTTCAACATTCACAATTATTTAGAAATATTAAAAGAAAGAATATGAAAAGACTATTAAAATATAAATGAATTTATCTCACGTATAACTCCCTCCAGATGAGGTCTTTGTTGGCCGTACTTACTTGTATCCAATCCTCAACAAGGAAAGGAACTTTGCTTTGACCAAGGACCCCACAGTAGCTGACAACATAAGAATGACAAACCAATTTTCTTTTACAGGATTAATTGTTGATATAGAATACCCATTTTGTCTTTGATAACATGATGAAGGGTTCATCCTTCTCTCCTGTCCACTCAAAATTCACTATTATGAAATTGAGTTTGTCAACTACAAATCCTTTCTTGTTATCAATCCATTGACACCTAAATAATGGAACTCTAAACTCCGTGTAATCAATTTTCCATATCTCTTCAATGACATCGTAATAAGACATCTTTCCTTCATGTGGACTCTTATCATTTGAACTAGAAAAACACGATGAAGACGCCTAAAGGGTGACCCCACTATTTTGGATGACATTCTTATCATCTTGACATTTAGTGTAATATGAAAATACATTTATGTCAAACCTTCATAAGATGAATGTGGGTCTTTGGCTTATATGTGAGCCATTGGATAGTTTTTGTAACATTATTTGGTGTTTGAGGTAGTTGATTGAATACTTTTCCAACCACCTAATAATTGTTCGATTATGCTCTCTAGAAAGCCACATTGAACTGGCACGAGGATAACTTGTCATGCCATTGGTGTATTTGGTGATATAAATACCCACATCGTCAATTTTGAGTAATACTACAAGTGTGCTTATTCCCTGCTCAGGAATGGTATTTACATGCCGTTCTCTTAAAATACCATTTCTGAAATAAACTAAAGGATTCACACTATTAGCAAGACTTTTGTTGCAACTCAAAAAGTCATTGCAAAAGTATATAACCTCCCTAGTAATGTAACCCTCAATGATACTCCCTTTGGGGTGACAACAGTTCTGAACATAACCTTTAAAAACACTCATGTACTGCTTAAAAGGATACATCTAATTCAAGAAAACTAGACCCAACATTTTCACTTCCTATTCGAATGGACAACAAGATGTACCATGATATCAAAGAATGAAGGGGGAAAATACTACTCAAGTTGGCATAGGGTAATCACCACTTCTATTTGCAACTTATCTAGAATCTCAAAATCAATTACTTTGCTGCATATAAGTAAAACCTAGTAATTGAAAACCTTACATTATTAGGAAGGATAGATCTTATAGCCATAGGCAATATATGTTGCATTAGAGTGTGACAATGATGAGATTTAACACCTATCAACTTCAGATCCTTCATTGATACCAATCTATAGATATTGGTTGAGTATCCCTGTGGTACCTTAACATTACACAATCACTCACAAAAAGTTCTCTTCTCCTTTGTAGATAAGGTGTAACAAGAAAGAGATAGATATGTGTGGTGATCCTTGGTTACTTCTTTTATTAATTATTTCCTTATACCCATTTGACATAGGTTCATTCTAGATTTGATGCCATCTTTAGTCTTACCAAGTATATTCAACAAAGTTCCAATAATGCTATCACAAATATTTTTCTCAGCATGCATGACACCAATATAATGTTGAACTGTCAATGAACTCCTTAAAAGAAGATACCAAAATATTGACCTCTTTTTGAATAAATACTTTTCACCTGTGGGAGTAGTACATGGTATCTTACCAAAATGATTTACAATGTTGTTTACTCTTGCATAAACATCCTCCCCTAACATGAGTTTAGGGGCGCTCTGTTCTTTAGTTGAGCCATTAAATGTTTTTTGCAACTTTTGATAAGGATGCACCTTTGGCAGAAACCTTCAATGACCAAGATATACAATCTTACCACCATGTTTTAGTCGAATAGAATATGTATTTTCCTCACATATAGTACATGCCTTGGTTCCTTTGACACTGTATCCAGATAAGTTCCTATAAGTAGGAAAGTCATTAATAGTGCAAAATAGCAAAGCATGTAAATTAAACTTCTCTCCACACAAAGTATCATAAGTCATCACACCTTCTCTCCATAGTTTCTTTAGGTCCTAAATCAGAGGTTCAAGGTAAATATAGATATTATTGACAGGTTGTTTGGGGCCCGATATCATCAACAATAGCATGATGTATTTATTCCTCACACACAACCACTGAGGAAGATTGTATACACCAATCATGACAAGCCAAGTCTACATTGACTACTTAATTTTCCATATGAATTTATCCTATCAGTACAAAGTCCAAGTCTTAAATTATTGACTTCTTTACTAAATTTAGGATACAATAAATCAATATTCTTCTATTGTGGGGAAGCAGACACATGTTGTAGCATACCACCATTGTTTTTCTTTACCTCTTCATGCCAAGATAATTTTGTGCATCTATGATATTAGAAAACAAGCATTGAAACTATGGTATTATAGACAGATATAACCTCACCTTGGCAGGAGAATTTGTTTTGGTCTTACCCATGTCGCCCTTTTATGCCTTGATGCTCCACAGTTCAGACTTTCTTTCAGATCGATATAGTCCTTTTAAAACAGCACACAGTCATACGGGAATGTATGTATCTTCTTAGACTCCATTCCCATTGGACACAATATCTTTTTCATTTTGTATGTTGAGTTTGAAAGCTCATTGCCTTTAGTGAGAATTTATTTCAAAAAAGAAAATAGAGAAGTGAATATTTTGTCGCTCCATCTATTGTCAGCCTTTACAGTATACAATCTTAACACATCACTCAACTTCATAAATTTAGTACAACCTAAATATAATAATTTCTCAGCACCATGCACAACATTTCTAAATAAGGGAGGTGGGTCTGTAACATTAACCCCACAACTATCTATCATCACATCAACCAAATCTATTTGAATTGGTTCGTTTTCATCAACATCTTCAGGGATTTATTCTTCGACACAACTTCTACTACTGACATTGGTTGATCTCATACTAGGAATCTCTTCATGTCAGTACCATTATGTATAGCCCTATACAATCCTGTTGCACATGACAAGATATTTGATCATGTCAACAATGTCAAGTTTCAAGTTGTTACTACAATTCCTACAGGGACAATAAAACCTATCTCCATATTATTTTCTATGTTCCTTTACAAATCTTACAAACTCATTGAGACCATTAATAAACTCTAGAGTGCAGCGATTTGGTTTAGATATCCATGATTGAACCATTTCTATGATTAGATGGGAGACGAGTAGCTCATCAGGTTCTAGCTAGCAAGTTAATTTTAAAAAATATGCTTGAATTGAGCCCTAATCATCTAGTAGCATTCACATTAATTAATGTGTACCATCTATCCTATTCTTAAAAATTGTATATCACTAGTAAGTGTATCATATGTGTTTTATTTCAATAAATTTGGATAGAATTTCCCCATAGTTCTCTAATTACACCAATGTAGATTAGCAAATACCCACCTACATATGTTTCTAGAGAACAAAAGGGGAAATATTGTCAAAATTTATTGAAATTTAACACGCATTATACACTTACATCTTAAGTGAGATGAAGTGCTCAAGAACAATCCCATACCGTGGACTATCCAAGGTTTACTCCTAATGAGTAAATCTCGGACAAGTTTCTAGACCAACGACACGGTTTAGAAATAAGGGTTTAGAATCTTTTAATCAAATATTTCTTATATGCATTTTAGGGTTTACAATTCATTAAAATCTCATTACAATTCATCACAATCTAATTAAATATATAGTTAGAAATAATATTAGGTTTTACAAATCATCATATCTAATTAAATCTAGGGCAACAACATATTAGGATTTAAAAATGAATTTTAATTCTAATTAAATACATAGTTATACACATGCATATTTGTCACAATCATAATAAATTAAATATAAGCCAACAACATATTAGGATTTACACATAATTTTTAATTCTAATCAAATATATAGTTCATAGAGCCCTTCATAGTTTCACATATCTAATTTAATGAGCCATTCATAGTTTCATATAGAAATTTGTTCATACTTGCTCATTCATTGCTTAATAATATAAAAAAAAGAAGCAACTGACCTACCTCTCCGGACAGAGGAGAGAGCAGTTGCAACGACTTGATAAGTTGGAGAAGTAACGACAACAAGAGGAATCATTGGCAGAGAAGCATAAGTGATGACAGACATCACTGGTGAGAAGCAACAACAACAGAGAGGCACCAAGAAGCAACAACAACATCAGCTAGAATTGCCGGAGGAGCAGCAACGGTGGTGGACGTGCCAGGTAGCAATAGCAGTGGAGGCGGAAGAAAGGCGAAAAATACCAGAGCCTAAATCCAGAGAAACACGGGTAGGGGAAAGAGGGGAAAATAGTTTCTCATGAGGGTTTAAGTAAGACATTTCTCGTCAATTAATTAACAAACCGACGCCCTACAACCTTTTTCATCGGTTGAACTCAAAACACCACCGAAAAAAAGCCATCTTTATTGTCGACTATCTACAACAAACCCATGCCTAACTTCGCATCCCAATTCATTTTCGTGAGACACATGGTGTGTAAACTTTTCTCGTCGATCGTTTTGGATACAACCGCAAGAAACACCAATCGGGGTGAGAAAATTTCTGTAGGACACATGACACACATACTTTTTTACCCTGTGAGATATTTATAAAAGAACCGACATTGTAGGATTTTAAAGGTAAATGAAATTCCTTACAAAAACTTTGTACATAATTCTATTTTCGTGGGAGATATATCGCGTTGGTTGTTTTGAGAAGAGATCTATGATAAAAATAAAATACAACCCATATTTTAGTCAATGGTTGTCTTTAAAGAACGCAATATGATATATTGCCTGTTTTTTTTTTAAAGAACGGACGGGATATCTCATTTATGTATTAGTGTATACAGGTAAGCACATGGCTCACGTATTATAATATATACTTTTTCACTTGTTAAATATACATCCATGTAAAGTGGTTTTGTATTTGCTGAGTATACATCTGTGTGAAGGGAATTAACACTAGCTAATATATGTCCCATAAAGAGAATAAGTACTTGATGTATATATCTTACATAGAGATATTTAATTGTTGATTAATGTGACTATAAATATTGTGTTCATCATATGCCTGTAAGAAACGAGCATGCTTGATTTTTCTATATATGGAACTGGGTCTGACCTCATGATTTTTCACATCTTTTAGGTATGTTGAAGAAGCAAAAATATATATTGATCAAGATTTAATAAGGAATAATATAGTAAAATAAAGAATGTCCATATACTCTTACATTCCTGAGTTGTGGGTGGGTAGCTAATGATGTATCTATTAGTTTGTTCTCTTGGTGTTTTTAATGTTCATGAGTTGTAAACTAAATCGGCTATCTTATGCCATAATAGCTTATAATCACATAGAAATCTTATAATCCTTTTAATGAAATACATAATAAAAGATTTAAACGGTGATTTATCATATTTAGACGTGTAGTCATAATATTTATATATATTATTATTCAAGGTTTTATTACGGTTGATTGCAATAGATCTTTATTGAATCGATCTATTTGGAATTTCTTGACTCAATTTTTGATAGTTGTTAGTTTTTGTTGAGTTTTATAAGGAGATTCCTAATGATCAATTATGATTTGATCAATGGGATGAGTCCTTACAAGTTTCATAGTTTTAAATATAGCTTTTATTGTTTCTTCTAATTTGCTTCTATTATAGATAAGGACTTTGAATATTTTTCATGTAGATGAATATTTATTGTCTCACCAAGGAAACTTTACTTCTTAATATCTTTAGTCTCTTTCGATCCACTATTGTGGGAGAACCACCTTGTTTGGACCAGCGATATATTCCCGTGCATATCTTCTCTCTATGTGTGTATAGGATTCATAATAGGTTCATAATGAATGATTATTTTATCCAAACTGTTGATGGATGACTTTGCATGGAGATCTCTTTACGACTAACCTGATTGCTATGGTTTCATTACAAAATTGTTTGTATGACCATGTCGTCCAGGAATGGCTTCTAACCAAGGCAATTCTTCAACTAACCTTCTTCATATGGTTGAAGTACAAAACTCTGCTGCCTTCCTACTGTTGAGGGGTGGCTTTCCTCCAATATGATCATGCAACTAGCTTAATGTTTGAGGTTGATTTAATAAATATTTTTTACATAAACCTCCCTGTCACTGAATGATGCTTTACACGATGGTGATATTGCAACTAACCTTGTCCTTGTCCTATATTGTAAACCTCGTTCTACGTTCCCCCACTCTCTATGGCTCTACGGGGAGATAATAATGTAGGTAGCCTTTGTTGATATATTATTTATACTTATAAGGTATGTGCATTATTGGAGGCGCAATATGTACTAGTGAGATGTGGAAAGCATATTGGTCTTATTTGGAAATAGATCCAAAACATTGAAATTCGGGGTGGGCTATTCTTGTGTGCGACTTGTTTTAGGTTGAGCTGATCCGATTGTGTTTGGACAGCCTATTCAAATTTAGGATTGCAATCTATCAAATCATGGTATTGTAATATGCACTTGTTAGAGCAAATATGGATTGACTTATTCCGGGTTAGTGCTCAAGACAGGTTGAATTAATCTGAAGAGATAAAACAAGGCCAAATCAGGTTTTAACTAGCTCACAAGATCAAAACCAAGAAAATGAATCACAACCGTTATAGACGTGATGGTTTTTTATTATTTTTTATATGAAAGGATGTAGTATGTTAGTTTATTACCGTCCAACAAGATATGTACTAGACAGATCCAATCCCAGCTCTCAATTGTATGCTATAATTAGTTGGATGAATGATGAGCGATTAGTGAAAGGAATCAGTACTCTTTTTTAGTTATTGTTGAAAATCAAAGTTCTGGTTGCATGGCAACAAAAGAAAAAGAGTCTTCTACATGTGGCCAACATCAACATTAACCATTACATCTAAAGCTCACCATCATTGACGGCCAAGCTTTATAGCCCGTCTCATGATGCCTGCATAAAAAAAAAACAAAAGATCTTATTCTTGTGCTATTCTTCTGTTATCAGTAACAGCTGTTTAGAGGAAGAAGCCGGTGAGGAGAAGCGGGTTGGGCGCCAAGAAACGGGAAGGCTTTGGTTAGGTCGTACGACCACTGACGGCTATCGACCAATCGTTCACTGGAACCCGAACCCCCAGTTGTCTTGCTCGAGCACAGCACTTCTACCGCAACCAACGAAGTCCGAGGACATGATTGCCTCGGTGCTGGCTGCAACGGAACCCATGATAGTCAAGTCTAACCGGAAGAATTCGTCATCATCCAAGCAGCCCATCAACTCCGTCCAGTCCACGCTCCGGAGCTCATCCCCCTCTTTCGTCACCAAAGCTGACGATGAGCCGCTCGACGTCCCAGCGGCCGAGCAGATGGAGGTGCATGAGGTGGACGAGCTCGGGTCGGCTGCTGCAACCATCTCGTTGAGCTCTATCATGGGGACCTCGTCGGTGCAGAAGTTGTTGGGGACCAGTTCAAGATGTGGAGGCGGGGGCTCGACGGTGCCGAACAGGGTCATGAAATCCTCGGCGCTCACGTCATGTCCCGATCCAGCCGGCGATTCTGCTTTCAGCTGCAGGTATCCCGTCTCTTTCTCGCCGTCTTGTGGGTGAGCGATGGGGATTGATTCGTGGGTGACGGGGTCGATTCCCATTCCCCTCAGTTTCTTCTTGATGTGTGTGTTCCAGTGGTTCTTGATCTCATTGTCCGTTCTGCCGGGAAGGTTGGAGGCAATCTTGGACCACCTGTGTGGTAACAGGAGAGGAAGAGCAACGTCATTTTAACAGCATCGGTAATTGTTGCAGTAGGACCCGTTTGGTTCAGTATTAATGGAACATAGAATTCAGTACAATATTTGATAATTTAACAATCCGGCATTTATCCATTCAATTCTCCACGATAATCCATGGCCACATGCTAAACAGAAATGTGAAATGTAAAGATACATAGACCTTTTTTTAACCAAAAAGAACTGTGTAAAATCATTAAAAAAAGTCCACATAAAAGGACCTTTACAATATTTGATTATTTAACAATCCGGCATTTATCCATTCAATTTTCGACGATAATCCTGGGCCACACGCTAAACAGAAATCTGGAATATGTAAAGATAGATAGACCTTTTTTTTTAACAAAAGGAACTCTATAAAATCATTAAAAAAGTCCACATAAAAGGACCTTTAGTCAAACTTTGTTTTTTTTCTACAACTATTATACTGGGAAACCTTCACAGTTGACTGAGACCACTTTGGTATTGAATGCTCATTAACTCCCGTGCATGAACGGTGGATAGGGACTGCCGCATCAAACCACCAACGTCTTTTGTCGTTTTGAGTAAACTTTCAAAGCTAACATTTCATTCAAACTGGTCCCTATCCAAGAAGCATACTATCATGCAAAATAACAGGCACATGTATTTTTTTTCAAATCCGGACCCAGTTGACATATAGTTTGTTGAACAGGATCAGTACTAATAAACTGTTTAATCCCATTACTTAGTCAACTTATTTCATTACGTGATCCTCACATTTGTCTCGTGGGGTTTGATCTGATACCATATTAGAATGTGTGGTATTTAACCCAAAACCAATTGACAATGAGTGAAGGGACCACATACCTTATTAGTTTCAGGACCTCCCCAGAACTCAGCAGTATGAGACAATTCTAACAATCTGAACGGATCGATTGTTTTTATTTTTTCTTAATTTCTTTCCCCTGATGGTGCATTGAGACGAGCAATAAAAACTTCTATATGGATAACCCTATTTCAATATTTCCAAATATTAAACGCTTATACTTGAATTTCATGCTTAAATAGAAGTTGCAGTAACTACAAAATGAGTAATTCACTCATCTAGTTATGTGGTCAATATGAGTACGATTTTCTTGAACAGTGTGATAAAAACCCCAGCTGCATTCCCGTTGATTTATATATTCAAGAAACCTTGAAAAACTCAACTGCAGTTAAGTAGTTCAACATCATCAGCTCTACTAACAGTAGCAGAATCAGTCAAATGAAATTGCGCCTGTGACCAACCTTTATAACGTATACGAATTAGGGATTAATCTTCAAAGATAAATGGACCCACAAAAACATCGGAATCTGATCCTTACAGGATCGGCAAGTACTAGGTAGTCCATTTAAGACTTCCAAAACACAGAAGTTACCTTGTCATCCCTATCCCTCGTCCGATGACACATGAAAAACATAGTTTTACCTTATTATTCCATGTCCCGCTATACCTAGACAGTAGAGAAAGCAGATAACAAAGAGAAGTTTTACCTATTGCCGAGTTTGGCATGCAGATCGATCACCAGTTGCTCCTCAGACTCCGACAGCAAACCTCTCTTCAGATCAGGCCTCAGGTAGTTGGTCCATCTCAACCTACAGCTCTTCCCGCACCTCAGCAATCCTGGATTAAGACGGATACACGAAGAAGCAAAAATTAATACGCAACTAAGAGAATCAGACCAGAGCTTGACTCATCATCGATGGTGAAAAGAGCACATAACGGATTCCTCGTGAACAAACACGTCTCTACGACTATATATATAACAGTTGAGAATCAGCCTCTGCCCTCTTCTGTGTAGATGTTTCTATGCGGTAACATCAGACCAGAACTTCGTGTGCACGAGAGAGAAGAAAACCCAATAGAAATTCAAAGGAAAGCGGGAGCGCAGGTACCTGCAAGCTTTGGCACGGCTCTCCAGCAGCATTGGCTGTTGGCAAGCATGAAGTTGACGAGCTTCTTGTCCTCGTCGGCGGACCAGGGCCCCTTCTTCAGCCCCACCTTGTCACAGCATGGCTTCCTCCCCATTTGCCCAAGCTGAGAAAGGCCCAAAAAGAGGAGATTTGGTTGTTCAGGAAAAGGTGGTGGGGCGTCTGGAGATGGGAACGATGATATGGGTTGGTCAGAAAGGAGAGTCTGTCTCAGAAAGAACGCAGTATGAATACAAGGCGCACTGAACGGCGGGGGGTAAGAAGAGGCGAAACCCAACATCTGCCACCAACCTTTATAACGCCGAGGAGTGTGTGGGGCCGGGCCATTGTTTAATTTCTAATCCAAGTCTCCCACATGTGTCCCTTCTGCAGTGAGGGAAGGGTCACACGTGCGGTTCGGTATCAGACAGTGCCACGGCATCTAACAATATCAACTTGCTCTTGCTTCCAAGGGATATACACTCCCATACGGTCCCCCAAGCGTATCAGTTTTGAAGAAAAAAGTTGAGGTGTATGCATGAATCATGTATAATGATATAGTTATACTAATCATACATGCATATATATATATGTGGTTTATACGCTAAGAAGAATAATTGTATATCACTTAAACAGAAAGAAGTATTCGGTCATAACTTTTTGGAGGACTATATTTCCGTATCAAGTGAATCAACAAGTACTTTTAATTGGAGAAAACGGTTAAGATTCTTGTTTCACACTTTTATCTCATAGTGGAATTCTAGAGTTCTCTATCCCTATCATCGTTCTTGTAAGATTTCTTGTACAGCGCCAATGGAGCCTTAATACATATGGAAAATTCCGTGCATGGAGCCTTAATAGATATACATCTCCATTCGACATGAAGGTTTATAGGACATTGTTAATTTAAAATGTGATTTGAGCATGAGGTAGCCCACTCCTCGCATAACCCAGCAAGGGGGGCACGGATCTAATGCACGCCATCTTCGTAGAAAACCCAGACCTGGGGATGGGCTGGCTTATCTATCGCTGATACGTTTTGAAAAGAAAAATAAAACTAAAAATAGATTAGAGAGGGACAATGTGTTTTTTTTCCTACTTTTCTTCTGAAAATAACTTTTCTTTCTAAACCGTCTAGAGAGGCATCAAATCTTCACCAGTATATATTCAAACCGATTGGATAGTGAGCGAGTCACTCGCGTTTAGTCGAATTTGACATCACATTCTCTCAATTTCAAGCTATACTGAAGTGAGTACATCGATTCAAGTTTTGTTCAGGTAAAACACAAATTTTAGTCATTTTAATGTAAGAACACCAATTTAAGCCTTATAGTCGTCAGTAATGATCTGAATCCTTATCGAGGTGAGCATGATCTAAATCCTTATCGAGGTGAGCATGATCTGAATCCTTATTGAGGTAAGTATGCCCCTTCAAGACTTGCAATACATAGCAATGGTTCAAGTCATACCAATGTGACACCAATTGAAAGTCTTATTAAGCAATGTAAGACTAAATCAAGAAGTACTTTTAATCTGAGAAAATGGTTAACACTCTTGTTTTAAACTTTTATTTAATCGTAGAGTTCTAGAGTTCTACCTTCCTATCATCACTGTAGAGTTTCTCCTTTGGAATACTTGTACAACGATAGTAGAGTATATATAGGAAATATTGTGGATGTAGCCTTAATTGATATACCTCTTGATACCACTCGGCCATGAGGGTCCATAGGACATGGTTAAGATAACATGTAATTTCACCATGAGGTGGCCCACTCCTCGCATGACCCTATGTTCCCAATGAGAAGGGCACAGATCCGACACATGCCTATCCTCCTAGAAAACCTAGACTTGGGGTCAGGTTGACATATCTGTCTCTCATACATTTTGTAAGGAAAAAGAGAAGAAAAAGTAGAGTAGAGAAGGATATGGTTTTCCTATCTTTTTTTTCTCAAAACAACTTCTTTCAAAGCCCTCAAGAAAGGCATTCAATTCACCAATATATATTAAGAATCAATTGGATGCTAATCTTATCACCCAAATTTTAGTCAAATTTCACATCACATTCTCACACTTTCATGCTACACCAAGGTAAGCACATCAATCCAAGCCTTACTCAAGTAAATTTATCCATTTTGAGCTAAGTACACCACATCAAGCATTACTATCATAAGTAATACTTGAAGTCACACTACAGTGAGAATGGTCTGATTCCATATTGAGGTAAGCACATTGATACACGCCTTACAATATAAAGTTACGTTTCAAGTTTTACCAATGTGACAACAATCTCAAGCCTTATTGAGCTAAGTGATTCGAGACTAAATGGAATGATTCAACTCCATTCATGATCCCCTTTGAGGTACACAAAATCAATATCAAATATTGGCAATGATAACATTTACCCACCAACATATATATTTATAAATCAGTCTCAACACTTCATTGATTTCCATGGTAAAATTCACCAAGCATACCTCGCACCTTATCTTGAGAGGGACAAAATGTTGACATCTAGTTTTTGGTCAACACAAATCTTATAGTTTATTTACCCTAAGATCCTTAATTCATCTCCATAAATTGATGATCTAGATCAAATTGACATTTAAACATATTCAAATTATCATAACTTCAACTATGATCCATGAATGTAGCCTTAATTATCTTGAGATAGTTGTTCTAACATGGGTTTTCACATGTGTTTACATATTTGAAATGAAAATATTGGATTGTTAAGGATATATTAGAAAACTTAGTTTGCCTTGTTTTAAAGTATGGATTTAAAATGCAATTTCTCCTTGGCCATGAATTTCATGTGTTTTACTATTTTCAATAATCCATTAATAGATATTAGATAAAGAAAGAGAGGAAAATCCAATAATAAAGGAATCACTAAAAGTAATTCACAATGGGTATTTAAAATATGGAATTGGGTTGATTTTTCTAGAAAAGAGATGTTGTAGGTAACCATGACTTGGATTTGGTTCAATATTGTATTTAATGAGGAAACATATCTAAATAAGAAATATAGCCAAGTTTGGGAGAGAAAACATATTAATTGGTGCCATAAATAAATCAAATAAAGGGGAGACTTAGAGATAAAGAAAAGTATTTTTAACTTTTGTATTTTGGTCTCAATCTTGCTCACACTGATATTTAAGTGTTAAAGACTTCCCTTTAAAATTTAGCATTAATTGGATAAAAGGAGAGAGAGATATGAATTATGTAGTTTTTCCTAAAGTGAGAAGGGTTCAAGAAAATGCATTAATGTCAAGATTAAACAAGGAAACCAATACTCGACCCCTATGATTATTCACCTGACATATTGACCATTGGATAGGATCCAATGATGCTTGGGTCTTCGTTTACCTCGTACAAGATAGGAAACTAGGAACAATCAGTTCCTATTTGATTTCAAGAATTCCTCTCATCCCAATGCATGTGCACATCTGGAAATCTCTCTGACAGTTTATGAGGCAATTTCACACCAACTCATCTAGGATTTTCCTACTTTGGAATATTGTTACAAATTTTCCCAATTTCTATTCTTGGCTAACACCCAACACCCATAACCCAAGGCTATATAGGGGGTAGTACCCCCTATGCAAAACCATCTTTGCTTGGGAAAGACACTTACAGACGTGAGGAACTCTTCCCTTCATCCAATTCAAGTGCTCTCTCCGTGTTTATCTCCTTTTCCTCCTTATACCACCGCCAAAGAAAATCCATCTCAGTTCTCTGTCTCTCTGACCTTCTTTGGTAATTGAGGCCATTGGCGAGTCTAACAAGATAAGAGGAAAGTGTTGATACTCTTACCTGTTGCTCGGAGGTCCAGACACTTAGAGTCAACCATCTAGTTGACCGCCTGCGTGTGAAAAAGGAGACAAGCTGAGAAAGAAGATGACAGTTAGGGAAAGGTCTTCTTTGTCCTTGACCGACTTCTATGAGGTGATAGTCACACCTATCTTTTCCCCCTTTCTTTCTTACTTTCCGTCACCTTAACCGCGCGAGTGTGAGCACTAACATGGTGTAAGTTGATTGGCTCAGCCATGGCCTCGAGCCGCGCTAGCTTTACATAGTTATCCGCCTATCTGGCAGACTGTGGTTGGAAGAAAGGTTTAAAACTTATAAAAATGCTAGTAAAATATTGGAATGTCCAAATATAGAAAATATATAGTGTATTTTGAACATATAAGGAATCTGATGTAGTTGGTTCCAAGACCTAGTTCTGTCTCAAATTCTAAAAGTGCATAAAGTTGTTAACTTTAATGTATTAAAAGCATGAGAATTATAATTTCTTAGTTTAATGATCATAACTTGTTTAACTACTTTTAATGGATAAAGACTAATCTTTAGGGATAAAAGGACCACTTGGATATAGTTTGGGATTTGGAATTCATATGATTTTAAAATTAGGGGTTGTAAATTAAAAAGAACTTGTTTATGTTGTTACACCTAGATGCAAATACTTTGTTACCCCCACATACTCTGTATATTTGATATGATGACCATGTTTTTCTTCCCTCTATTTTAGGTTAAACTACAAGTAATGACGATATATGGACATCCAGAGAAGAAGACGCCAAAAGAATTTTTTTTGAAGTTATTCTAGAGGATTTAGATGGATAATTTTATTTCCTATTGCAACATTTAGATTTCCATTCAATGTAACACCATTGAGAAGATTATATCTTCATATTGTTATCAAACTCTTTTCCATTCAATGAAATTTATAATTATGGCGTTGTCGGATTTTCAATGCCTTGACATAATGTGTGACATACAAATTGAAATTCTCACCTCAGTGAGAATCCAAATTCAAACACCGCACACTAGGCCATGATGAAGAAAATCAGAGTAAGTCATAAGGAAACAACAATAGCACATGCATGTGAACAAGAACAAAACCATACAAAACATGTTCACCATTAAACATATAATTACAAAATGAATTATTATATAATTTGATATTACACATTGAAAAGTAAACTTTTACATATGGATGTACTACAACTACAACATGATCTTTAAACAATAGGTCTACCTGTGCACCTACTTACCACACAACTCTCAACTATCAAGCTCTTTAAGATCATATGTCCACAATCTTAACAAAAGATTACATGTGGTACACGTCAACACAATATTCTAAAATATGGTATTGAGTATGCCTATGAGTCTTTTTATATACATCTCATTACTGTGACCTGGAAATAAGATAAAACTAATACTTGGTAGTAATAAACAAATATAACAAAAGGCATATACTTGAACAAATATGTTTATTAAGAAAGAGAAACATGAATTAATCACATTTTCCATTATATTTAAAGTTAATCAACCACATGCACTATTCTACCAAAGAGATTTAGTGCTCACATGTACTATCCTTCTAAGGAGATTTAGTACTATCATAATTGCACTATTCTACCAAAGAGATTTAGTGCTCACATGTACTATTCTGCCAATGAGATTTGGTACTTTAAAAAATGCACTATTCTGCCAAAGAGATTTAGTGCCATCATATAATGGAACAGATTTATTATGTTTCATGTGTTAATAACTATAAGTATGAAAAATCAACCAAGATATCATTGAAGAACAATCATTTCATCCAATATCATATGCCAAGTGTTTTCTACACATATATTACAACCGTACAATATACTATGCCAAGTAAGAGGTAAAGTGTATCTTAGAAAGAGATATCATACTCATCACATATTCCTGAGTCAAAACTAACATTGTTCAACCCCCGATAAAGACAAGATCACATATCACCATCAGGTTCTCATCATATTAACCCTAATATGTCCATTTTAGGATTTAACTTTTGCATTAGGATGTTCCATTTTTACTTGCATTCTTGTCTTGGAATTATCTTACTTATGTTAATTTTCAATTATGTTACATATTAGGGTTCAACATTTGAACATTAGGTTCCACATCATTTTGTGTACATATTACCGCTATGATATATACTTTATTTCAATTAGGGTTTCAAACTATATATTACGAGTCACCACCATGTAACATGAATTTCGTGCATGAGACTGATATATTGGTTAGATATCATGTTCCATATAATGTTATGAACAAGTTCTAGATATACCGATATTTATTAACCATATATGTATTATCTACATTTTATTTAAGATTATTAGACCTATATATCCATACTAAGAAAATTAAATGATTACATGTCATGACATGATCATATCTAACATTGTATGGATTATATATCATATTTTAGAGTTGGTGATGCATTATCATAATTTTATGTTGTTTGGGGTTTATTAGTCATGAAACAATTGTAAATCATATTACATTATATCACTGATATCTAAATATTAAAATATTGATATTATGGTTCCATGTTGTTCTATTATTTTTTTTTTATAATTTTTGTATATTATTTGTAATTTTCTAATAAAAGTGTTAATTACTATGATTTATACAAGATCTAGATATTTACTGAAGATTTACCTTCTCCAGCCAATAGCACACCGCGATGTGATTTCTTATGGTGGCACTTGTCATTTCTTAGGCCATCCGGTTCATGCTGGGTGAGCATCTGGTCTTCCTAGTTTGGACCTAGTTCAACTCTGCTTTGCTTCCCTTTTGCACGATCTATTGGCATCTGCTAAATGGAGCAAAAAATCCTGCACTTTCCCTTGTTTCAGGGACACCACCACATGTTTGGTTTCTGACGAGCAATGTGTACAGACAAGGGGCTCGTCATCAACTACTAAGGCCTCCATTAGCTCTGGAGATTTCACCTAGACCTCAACGACTTCACAAATTCTCAACTTTGGCACTGGATCTCTGCCTCCATGTACTGGCCATCTCTTGCGGTAGTTGTGGCATGGAAAAAGAGGCGAGATGTCTATTAACCTATCATACTTCGTTATGAATATTTGAGAAGAACTAAAACACCTACAGAAACTAGCTGCTGCTAAAAAAATTAGAGGGAAACTCACTGAATCTTCCCCCAAACTTGATCTTCTTCTTCGATCAATCTCGATTTCACCATTCGCCCCATCAACACAATATGACATGAAAACAAGGTGCAAAGGCTCCTTTGGTCTCGAATATCCTTCACCTATATTTATCTTTTTCTAATCTCCTCTCTACCTCTACTTCTTTTCTTCTTCCTCGGACCTACTCTGTCTACGCTCAGAAAATGAGATGAGAGGAAAACTAGAAATTTGTTATCCCTGGTTCCCTTTCCCTCTCACCTCAAATTAGAGGTCAAGATATTCATAGCAATGAGACATGATCAAACACTCAATTATCTTCCCCTATCGCCCTACGGTGTGGGAGCTTGGCATCGTGGGAGCTCACCATTCTGAGGATGAGTAATTGCTATGAAGAAGATGGTCTTCTCAGCCATCAGATGCACATCAAGGGTCTGAATCTCTCCTCCACTAATACTTATCTGTGACCCTTTTATCTTCCAGCCCTTGTCCATGCTTTGTGGTGAGATCTTGGCCATGTCACTCAGTCAAGATTCAAGGGCGCATGGCTTATCATGTACCCAGGTGCATATTAAACTTTGATCAATTAACCATTGATAATGCACAACATTTCAAAATTTCTAAACCTAAATAGCTTCCTCTAGGATCCTCCAACATTCATGAAAATTTAACCATATCTTTATCATACCTCAAGGTACACTATATTAAAGTTTGGTACCATAACTCAACTATTTGATCAGTCTATTAAATACTTAAATAGGCATAAAATTATGGATATTAACCATAAAATCAATGGCAAGAACTCTTCAATTTCATCAAGGATTTGGTGCTCTTAATATAAACCAAACAAGATTAACTCAAATATGTACTAGATATTGAAGGCCTCAAATGAGCACTACATCATATCCTACACACCTTAAAATTGATTTATCCTTGAAATTAAGCCAAAATCCAGTCCATCATATCATATACATCTTAAAAGAATCTTTTTCCTCAAAATTAATTCATATCTTATTTAATATGTAGGGAATCCCTCTAGGTCTAGCATATCCACAAACAAAAGATCTTAGAACCATATATGAGCCACTCCTAGGAGGATTATATAAAAAATAAGTTGAACCACCTCTCCACAAAAGGTTAAAACATGTGTTTAGAAGCTTAGGTTATGTCATTCCATCTTTCACCTTAGTATTATCCTATTCATTTTTACCCAAGCATTAAGGGATCCCTTTGTACATTTATCGTGTTTAGAAGGATTTAATGATAATCAATCAACTTTATCTATCTGAATCATACCAAGGTTACATCATCATTATGTTGTGCTTAATATTAGAACATATTCAATAGATTCAATAAATGCAATTATTAACACCTCATTGATCATATGTCATTTCACTTACATGTTGGGTTACAAACTTTATTACTGAAATCATCACTTGATTTACCAAACTTATTATTTCATCATTATTTATGTGTATGATTAACCATTCATACATAGATAGTTATCCACCTCTATGTTTTCCATCATGTCATATCCATCAAATTACATTTCAACATTAGATCACAAACACATATACATCAGGCTTTTGCTACACAAACTTATACAAGTGTGAAACACATATCAAAACTTTGTATAGTCCAATTAAGGTTCTCCTAACCCTTATCCCAAGGTTAGTGTCGTGCTTAGTCTCTCTAAGTGCACTCATCTCTATGAGTATCCCATAAGAAATTGTTTTATCTTCCCTCTTTGGTTTAGGATTATCAGTTCTACCTCATTAGCACTGATTGATAGCTTTGCAAGCTCTGAGCATATAAGGAAAAACCAGAACATGATATGACATACTCTTCATACATCTCTACCCATGAAATATACTTACCCAAAACTCTCTTATATACACATCTACTAGATTCCTACAAGGAACTACCAACCCGAGCTTGAGGCTTCACACCATACTTACATTTCTAACCTCCTTCATAGTCTTGGGATTCCATCTCCCTCACCTAGAGGATAGGTACTCATTCATGTTCACATATGCATACATAACCAGCCTCTCTCTGACTCTAGACTTTGGTCCTTACAAGGATATCTATGGTTCAACAAGGCTATAGGAATCATGTATAAAACAACTCAACTCAATCACTCAGGAGTAGTCTAGTTTAGGACATATCATATCACATATTTCCCATAATTCTCATATCTTGGAGTTTAGGTTCTATGACCTTCTCCCTATGGGTCTCACTCTCTCTGGAGTTAGCCCTATAACTAGTCCTAACACTAGAGATCCTCCTTTGTAAAAGAGATTGAGGCTTTTGCTGAAACACATCCTATCTTAACTGAGCTCATCTTATTCATAAAGCCTACTTATTTTCATTGTAAAAACTTATCACAAATCCTAAAATCTGAAATTAAGTCCTCAAATACAAACATATATCATCATAAGTCATATTATATCATTTATATAAGACTTAGATCATCATCTAATCTTATTTGAGCTATTCCATCTATCATATATTCTAACAAGGCTCTAGATATCTAATCTAGAACTACTCTCTCTTCTAGATGGATTCCATTCACTTTCAATTAGGTTGAATGGTCAGATCCTACTCATACATATGTGGGGACACATCTTTGTATTTACTACATATATAATAAAATATTATATAGTTTTTCTCTGATAAAGCAAGCATCAGAGAAAACTCTCGAGATTTGAACTGATTGCAAACAAAACCAGGACAACAAAGTGAGTGTCCCGCACATAGTAGATAGTCTAGTGCCATGTCACCTAATTAAGAGGGTGAGAACAAATTATATACTAGTGTATATACTCTAGACAACAAGCACTATATGTCTAGGATTTCTCTTCCCTTGATTCACACTATTTCTGACTAATGTAACATCCCATACCGCCACATTATAAGGAAAGAATGACATCTTAGGACTTGCTATAAAACAAGCACTAGTCTAGATCTAGTTATCAGACATATAGGTTCTAACCTAAAGGCTAAGTCACATATAATCTCTCAAAGATGACTAACTAACCCTAAAGACTTTTTTTAAGTTCAAGGTTTTCATTAGTTTAGAGTTGTATAATGAGAAAATGTCAGGCTTTGCTATTGATCATGCTTTGATACCACCTATGACATCCTAATAATAACAATGCCTTGACATAATCTGTGACGTCCAAATTGAAACCATCACCTCAAGAAGAATACTAATTCAAACACCACACACTAGGAAAAGATGTAGAAAATTAGAAGGAAACAACAGTAGCACATGAACATGAACAAGTAAAAAACCATACAACACATGTTCACCATTCAACATATAATGACAAAATGAATTATTACAACATTTGATATTACACATTGAACATTAAACTTTTACATATTGCATGTACTACAACTACAACATGATCATTAAACAATTGGTCCACCTATACACCTTCTCGCCACACAACTCCCAACTATCAAGCTCTTTAAGATCATATGTTCACAACCTAAACAAAAGATTACATGTGGTATACGTCAACACAATATTATAAAATATCGTACTGTGTATGTCTATATGTCTTTTGATATACCTCTCATTACTGTGACTTGGCAACAACATAAAACTAGTACTTGGCAGTAATAAACAAATATAAAAAAGGCATATACTTAAATGCCAAGTGTTTTGTACACATATAATACAACCATAAAATATAATGTGCCAAGTAAGAGGTAAAATGTACCTTAAAGAGAGATATCATACTCATCACATATTCTTGAGTCAACATTAACCTTGGTCAACCTCTGATCAAGGTAAGATCACATATCACCATCAGGTTCTCATCATCTTAACCCTAATATGTCCATTTTAGGGTTTATCTTTCTCATTAAGACGTTCCCATTTATACTTGCATTCTTGTCTTGGAATTATCTTACTGATGTTATTTTCTAATTATGTTACAGATTAGGGTTCAACATTTGAACATTAGGTTCAACATCATTTGGTGCACATATAAACCCTATGTTATATACTTTATTACAATTAGGGTTTCAAACTATATATTTTGAGTCATCACCATGTAACAGAATATCATGCATGAGACTGATATATTGATTAGACATCATGTTCCATATAATGTTATGAACAAATTCTAGGAATACCAACATTTATTAACCATATATTTATTTTCTACATTTTACTCAGGGTTATTATCCCTAGATATACATAATAAAAAAATTAAATGCTTACATGTCATAACATGATCATATCTGGCATTGTATGTATCATATATCATATTTTAGAGTTACTGATATATTCTCATAATTTTATGTTGTTATTTGGTATTTATTACTCATTAAACAAGTGTAATGCATATTACATTATATTACTAAGATCTAAACATTAAAATATTGATATTATGGTTCCATGTTGTTCTACTCATTTTTCTAAGAATTTTTATGTATTATTTGTAATTTTCTGATAAAAGTGAGAATTATTGTGATTTATACAAGATCTAGATATTTATTTAAGATTTACCTTCTCTAGCCAATAGAACGTCGCCACGTGGCTTCTCAGGGTGGCACTGCCCCTTGCTTGGGCCATCCAGTTTAGGATGGG
This sequence comes from Alisma plantago-aquatica, assembly GCA_963693085.1. Classification (NCBI taxonomy): domain Eukaryota; kingdom Viridiplantae; phylum Streptophyta; class Magnoliopsida; order Alismatales; family Alismataceae; genus Alisma; species Alisma plantago-aquatica. Next base: position 174,852,215 of record OY856411.1, on the reverse strand, counting down.
TGAGCATCTGATCTTCCTTTTTTGGACCTGATTCAACTCTACTTCGCTTCCCTTTTGGCACGATCTGTTAGGATCTGCTCAACATACTGCAAAGCCTGTGCTTTCTCTTATTTCACGGATGCCGCCGCAGGTCTAGTTTTCGGCGAGCAATCTACAGAGACAAGGTGATTGTCATCAGATACTAAGAGCTCCATTAGTTCTGGCGACTTCACCCAGGCCTCAACGACTTCACAAATCCTCAACTTTGGCACTAGATCTCCGCCTCCATGTACTGGTTATCACTTGCGGCAGTTGTGGCATGGGAAAAGAGGTGAGATGCCTATGAATTTTCCATACTATGATATGATGATTTGAGAAGCACCAAAACACCTATAGAAACTAGCTACCACTCCAAAACTCAATGGGAAACTCACCAAATCTTCCCCCCAAACTTGATCTTCTTCTCCGATCAATCTCAATTTTGCCAATCATCCCATCAACACAACATACCACAAAAGCAAGGTGCAAAGGCTCTTTTGGTCTCAAACATCCTTCACCTATATCTATCTTATTATAACATCTTCTCTACCACTTCTTCCTTCTTCTTCCACAGACAGCTCAGAAAATGAGACGAGAGGAAAACTAGAAAGATGTTATGCCTGGTTCTCTTACCCTCTCACCACACATTAGAGGTCAAGACATTCATCGGAATGAGACATGATCAAACACAGTTATATTCACCTATCACCCCATGACATGGGAACTGGGCATCATAGGATCTCACCGTTCTGAGGTCAAGTAACTGCTATAAAAAAAATGGTCTTCTCAACCGTCAGATGCACATTAAGTGTTTGAAGCTCTCCTCCACTAACACTGATCCATGACTCTTTTCTATTTCGGGCCTTGGCCATTGGATTAATGCTTTGTGGTGAGATCTTGGCCATGCCTCTCATTCAAGATCTAATGGCGCGTAACACAACATGTACCCTGGTGTATATTAAACTTTGATCAATCAACGATCGATAATGCACAACATTTCACAATTTCCAAATCTAAATAACTTCCTCTAGGATGCTCTAATATTCATTAAAATGTAACTTTAGATTTATCATACCTCAAGGTACAATCTATTAATATTTGGTACCATAACTCAACTATTTGACTGGTCAGTTAAATACTTTAGAAAAGCATAAAATTAGGGATATTAATCATAAATTTAATGGTACGAACTCTGCAATTTCATCAAGTATTTTGTGATCTTAATAAAAACAGACAAGATTAACTCAAATATGTCACTAGATATTTGAAGGCCTCAAAGGTTCACTCCATCACATCCTACACACCTTAAAAGAAATTTTATCCTCAAAATGAAGCCAAAATCTAGTCCATTACAATAATTATTTTTTATTAATTTCTGAACCTTGTACCTATAAATATGATAGTGGCCCTTGCCCTCTCATTCCACCTAAATAGGGGACAATAGGGGAGGGTGTCATTACATTATCTGTATGTAACTAAATTAATATTGATAAAATAAAAAATGTCATGATTACACAAGAAATGTGAAGAGGAATGTCGAGACATAGGAAGACATTTCCATACAATGCTTAATAGATCCCATGGACTAAGAGACTTTCATTTCAGCAAAAATTTAACATTTAAAATTATTCCAAATCACATAGTTAATTAATCACAATTCGAACTCTGTTATGATTAGGACCACAAACGTGAACACAAAGAGATTTCATACGAAGAGAACAACCTAGTTCAAAATGGATGTCTTGGTAATGGAAACTCAATCACTAAATGCCTTCTTTGATATGGAATGACCAAAGAGGCTATGCAACAAAATACTCTTAGCCCATAAATACAACTCTAATAATAAACCCCTAGAACACCCAATGATCATAAACAAACACACCCAAATGACCATATGGAACATGGAGGCATATCAAAGATGCACACCCCATTTTACATGGGTCTCGAATACCCAACAACACATACATGCCACATTTTCCCTAGATCATGAGGTAGGAAGACAAATTGGTTTTATAAGGAGTGGAACCCAGAGTGGATCCACTCCATAGTAATATTTGAATAATAAAACATCCATTCCAAACACACTCAAAAGGTATGCTTGAAATAGGTGTGAGATTTTCAAATGTCAATAATGGTATTCAACACAACCAAAGTGTACCAGCAGAATAGAAGTAATGACTATATTCAATTCTACAAAAGTACATCATCATCTCCCATAATGGATTTACATGAATATTACATCATAAGGATCCATTATAGGGAAATATAGGCCATATCATGTTTGTATCAAAGCTTTAACATTTTAAGTTATATTCATGTTGAAAGCCATGTTCTCCTTTACTACACCTAGGGTTGGAAGCATACTCCAGCAAAAAGAAAAAAGTAAAAGACATCAGCAAAAAGTGGGTATGTGCATACTAAAATAAAATTGAGCAATATATGGACTAAAGGACATCAAGTAAAGAATGATTCCCATAGAAGAAAAAAGAACTACCCATGTGAGTATCAAGAGAAATGATTTGCAATAACAAATGAGATACTTGCATTAATCTATTTCATACAAGCACATATAAAGAATTAGGTCACACAATCCTTCAATAACATCATCTTGCATGCATGTGAGATAAGCATAGCACTAGAACAATATAAAGACAATTGCAACCAAGCCTCACAAACTTGAAACCTGATAGAGAATGACGTACTGCCAGAATCCCAATATATATAAAGGTGGGACAAGCCTCACAAACTCGAAACTTGATAGAGAACAACACATTTCCAGACTCCCGATATATATAAAGGTGGATCAAGCCTCACAAACTTGAAACCTGGGTATGGGGCACACAACCTCCATCCCAAAAACATAATAAGGGCACATAACCCAAAAATCAATGTACTTACTCTACTCTAGGGCTACTAAGTCACATAACATGCTTAATGTAGAGGCAAGTATAAAGTATAGTCAAACTAAACAAGGTTTGTCACCACATAAATGTCAATATACGCAACCACCACAAAAGTAGGCAAAAAGAGCATGTATGACCAAGTAAAGTTCCATCATGAAACAATATATAGGATAGAGTCCAAAAGAATGTCCATCACAATAAATTGATCATAAGATAAAAAACAAATAAGTTAGCCCACAAGAAATATGTTCTCAAAATAAAAAGAAATATTATGTAGGTTGATTGTCGATAGGACCAAGAGAAAGATAAAACAGGTCATTGCTCAATGTAGAAGAATAGGAGATGCAAAATAGACATTATGAAAAAGGAATTAGAAATTGATCAATATAGAAATAATTTGGGATGCAATCATACCTTAAACCATAATCCTAGAAACACTCTTCACCAATCTAGCTATTTCCAATATCACTTTTTCCTAATTACATATTATTCACATATATTAAGGTTTTATAATGTGTAAAGAAACCTTAAATCTAGACCTTTTTGGAAAACCTTGATTTTTTACTTTGAAAATCTCACCAATTGACTTATTAGGTTCTCTAGATCAAGAAAACATACTTCTATATTAATTTTGGAGTTTATACGACAAAGTCACAATTTTTATGAATTTTATGCATATATTTCATTTCCCAAAAATCATCCTTCAAAAAACATGAAAATCAGAGAATGAAACCATTTTTATTAGGTAGAACTCATTTTTCTGATTCCAAAACATATTTATTTATAATTTTTGGAGCTTCCAGTAAAAAGATAAGGTTTTTACAAGATTCACTTTATTTACTAATTTATTTGTGAAATTAAATTGCAAGAAACCAATTTGCCCTTGAATCAAAAATCAAACCTTTAGGCTATGGAAGAGTATAAATTTACTATTTGTGATGGTGTGACAAGCAAAAAAAAATGAATTAAAATGTGACGATTTATAAGAATGCCCATAATGAGGAAAAAAAAGAGAATCGTGGGGCAAAAAGGGAAAAACACAAGGGATCATCCCCTTCTCCGCTGCACACGCCATGGCCGAATGGGAAAGGAGAAGCTTGTCCAAGAGTTTAGGGAAACTTTGTTCATTTCTCATTCATGAAACTAACTAGCCGATCATGATGAACAAGTTTCAAAGTTGTTTACCTGAGGTCCAATTACGCTCTGAAGAAGCAAGACATTGGGGAGAAGTTATACAAACTCAAACCAAGAACCATGTTTGACGGTGTATGAAACGATGATGAAATGAAAAATTGAAATCAAAGGAGATTCTTTGGGTGTGCGTTTCATATGAGGGTAGGGTCTTATTTATATGAGTTTGAGTTTCAAGTGGTGTGCAAGAAGTTGCTTCGGAAGACTTGAGGAAAAATTTTAGACATTTCTAGAATTCTCCATTATAGGTCTCGAGTAAGGGATGGATGCAAAATTAAATTTTCGCAACTCGTTTCACAAAGTTTCATTGAGAATCGAGGGAGTTATGCCCAAAATACCAGACTTGGTCTGTGGTTACTGTTCATGCAGGCTGCAATGAATGTCATTTAATACAACTTTTCAACTTTGTTCTTTTAATGCATTTAATGTATAAAACTTTCTATAATTATTTGGGGGTGCAAACGAAGTCTAAATAAATTTCAAATTTTTAAGTTAGATAATTTTGGTGTGAGCAATCCGATTTCGGCACTATTCTATTTTTCTGAAGACTTCTAATATTTTATTCAATATGTTTAGATATTATCATTTATTTTATCCCTTTAATTAGTTAGAGGCATCTATAAACTTTATAAAAATATGAAACATGGTTTATAAACAATAGTAAACATGAACACAATTTTTCCCATATTATTTTTGTATATATTATTTAATATTTTTGTTACTTAAATTATATTCTCTCCTAAATTAACTAAATATAAAAGATTGTAAAAATTAGTTGAAAATTTACTCATATGATATTTTTGGCATATAGATTACGAATATGAGATTTATTTTCTTTATTTGAGTCATTTAATAATTTATTCAATATATTTGACTCTTATTCTTATTTTCTTTCCCAGTTAAAATAAAAATAGTTATTTTTATGCAAATAATGTGAAACTTAACCCTTAAGCAAACTAAAACATATGAAACATTAAGTAGACATTAATTTTATCTCTTGGTGTTATTTAATATTTTGGACTTTTAGATACTTTCTCTCTCCTAATGTACACATGTATATTAAAGATTATCCAAATTACATAAAAATTCACCCAAATGCTATTTTTAATGTGTAGATTATGAATCTAAGATAATGTTCCACTTTTTGAGTCATTAAATGATTTATCTCATATTTTGAAGAAAAATCACCTTTTCTTTTCTAAATAAAAGAGACATAATAATTATTATCTCAAATTTGTGAAACTTAGCCTCCAAGCCATATCATATCCAAAGAAAATGAATATGAAGTTATTCTTACTTACTTTTATCAATTTTATCCTATTATTCATTAGTACAACTATTTCTTATATTAAATAATTCAATATCACATTATCTTTTTAGGGAGTTATTATTTATTTCTTTTTCTCATTTCTTGTTCCAAAAAACCATAGGAAATTCTAGATCAATATTATTTTATCATTATTATTATAATTCGTCCAATTATGTCCATATCTACACATTACACCTAAAAGGATTATATATATTTATCATTTATCTCATATGACATATTTTCTATATCTATTATTGGTCTTATGCTTAATATGAGGGTATTATTTCATATTTGTTTTCATGCATATATGTTAGGGTGATTTTTTCATGTATTACATATTATGGTTACCATTAACTACCAGTTTAGCTAAGCCCAAAGAACTAAGGTATCTAACCTCTTAACCTTGGAATAGGATAAGGTTCTAGATTTCTGTATGTTATACGTTCCTATTAGAGGCAAACCCACTTTTAGAATAATTAAAAAGCTCCTTTGATAGCTGGAATTTATCACCAGATTATCCAAAGAAGATCACATGTTGTGCATCACAGGCACATGCAAACCTTTATTTTTCTTAAATTTTCTAAATAACAATCTTGATCACTTCATCTAAAATCTTCAAATAAAATTTAGTACACAAAGGGTACATAGTTGATGGGTGCCCTTGAATTTTTTTATTGAGTTTAAATATCTCAAAGAAGACAAGTTAAAACACTTTCAAAACACTATCTGACACCTCTCATATCTATACACATGACCCCTCATCATCCCAGTAGTGATGTTTACAAAATTAAATCCCAAAGCACTTGAGATCATTATCCCCACCTCATATTATCTCAAAAACCATAATCTAGTCTCTAAGGTTAGGGGTATGCATGGAATAAAAGTTTTAGATGGTGTTTTCAATAATCCTTATTCCCTTCCTTTAGTATAAATTGAAGAAATAGGAACACATTTTGTCTTTACATCATCAAAGGAAGATAAAGGGGCTTCCTCAAGATGTACCCATCTCATCCCCCTTTATTATGATCTCAAGCTATATGAAGATATGAGAACATGAGATTGATGATTCTCGACATTATCCTTTCATGTAACCATTTATTATGTATATTTCATCCTAGAAAAAGATGTACCATAAACTTTGCACATATTTATGCTCTAGTAAATCTATTATTTTCTTACTCACTAGATTAGAGGTACTAGTTTCAATGGTGTGTGTCGCTAACACCTTCCACACACACAACCCATGCCTTATCCAGACCATAGGCTAGTGATTGTCAATATCATGTTTATCTTTAAGATATCTTAATATCTTTTATCCTTTTAACTTTACAACCATGGTGGTGGATGCTCTTTCCCACATCACGTTCTCTTCATCTTTCAAAACCAGGATAAGATTGTTCTACCATTTCACACAAATGAAAAGACAAAATATGCAACTATATCAAGCAAGGATATCCAAGGACTTCATATGCATAAAACTACATCAAATGAAGGAAATCCATGGAGATATATTTAAATATCTTATAGACAAACTTTGTTTTTTGTCTATGTGTACCTATTTGTCTACCATTTCACATCTTGCATACTTAGGTCATTCACTTCTTCTATTGGTTGTGATCTTATGTTACATGATATATTTATGACTTCTAATTTTAATGCAATATGACTTGTGATAGTTTAAAATTGAATTGAATATCCCTTTAGTCTACTTTCATATAATATGAATATGATTTAAAGGTTGCTTGTTATATATGGTGTTTTAGACAATATCATTGATACATATGTATATATATTCATATTCAATGCAATTTGTATAAGAATCATTCATGACTTATATTCCAAACAACTAGTACATAATATGGAATCATCTTAAATTCTTGTAATGATTCAAATATATATTCATAATGGAATGCTACCATAGGAAAAGGATGTAACTTAATTTTGAAATACACTTACAATATAGTTTTTTTGTTTGTGTCTTTGTGCCTCTTGATATATGCATATAAAATCCATCCATATGTTTTCTTAACTGCCTTATTATTTAGATTACTATATGACACAAAGAAAAGTACATGTTTTGATGGACATGAACTATTGGTTTGTATGCCCAGAGAGCCAATCATACGATTATTGTAATGGGGCATTAGATACCTGATTTGATAATGATAAATGTGATTCCATATATTATGTTTGTCTCAATCATGATATGATGACACATACAAAGTAGATGTATAAATAATGATGTTACTTGATGACATATGCTTCAGGATGAGGACCTGAACAATGAGATCATATGTATGATAAGAGTACATACATTCTTGTTATGTCGTACATACATTCTTGTTATGTCCCTAGTTGGATATTACTGTGGGAGTAAAATAGACAACATTAATACATAATACTAGAGTGTGTGTTTACTGATGGTAGGGACTCATTAGTCATGATATGGGTTATAAAGTCAAACATGTAGGTACATCTTAGAGAATAGTGTATCGAACAGACCCATGTTGAGAGTGATACATGAAAACCATGGAATGGTAGTCAAAATCAACTCTTATAGTGATAGTGGTGATTGTGGTTCTTAGACCCAAAGTCACTGCACTCAACACATGTCGTTCAATGTATTTTGACATCATTTGACTTGACCTTGAATAAGGGTTGCCATAAATGTTATGCTCCTGTGCATTGTTTCACATGGGGATTGAGTGTGAGTGATGCATGTGGGATTTATCCCTCCTACATGAGATTGATATCCATGATAAGAGAGATTGAGAAATGTATGTACATACACATGTGACTCAATATGTGATGTATGAACTCACATGCATCTCATATAGTCTGCTCTAGTTCAAGGAACATGGATTGAATGTTGAGAGGATGACAGTTCCATGCCTTGAGTTTGATTCAGATATTAGAGACAAAGGAACTATAAGATGATAGTAACACTGATAATAAATTGTAGGTTAAAGTTGTTCTCCAACTTTCCAATTACATGGGTAGCAATGATGTGTTGTTAGATACCACTCATTTCTTGTGATGTCATAAATGAGTTATGGACATTAACTTCCAATATAATCTGGGACCTATAGGCTCACATGCATAGGATACACCTGGAAGACGATTTTACTAGTGAATATGGTTTAACTTGATTACTTAAGTATTTTGATATTCAATTTAAACAACAATGGCTGAAAATTGATTGACAAGACTATGGGCTGACCAGTTCAAGTGTTGAACTGATCGATTCAAGTCTCAAGTCAATTTGAACAAAGTTGTCTATACATTGTTTGAATCGGAAAATGGATAGATCATCTCAAGATGTGAAAAGACCATTTAGAGTTTGAAATGTGGATCACCTGATTCAATGATCAATACAATTACATCAATGATTGATGCTGATGTCATATTGTGCATTAATCATCACAACAAAGCCAATGTGTTTGGAATAGGAAATAATATGAACTGATCAACTCAAGTGTTGAATCAATTATTTCACATGTGAATTGACCATTTCAACTATGAACCAAATATTTCATAATTTATAATTTTCATAAAATTCATGAAATTATGTCTCTTGAACTTGCAGATGATCTGGAAACCCTGACCCTAGCCATTCTATAAATTGGGGGGGGGGGATTCAAGGCTTTAGGTAGACATAACAATAAGCTCTAATAATTGTTGTCCTCTCATAGTTGTGTTAACATGAGATCTTGAGAAAATGTTACCCATAAAAGGGAGAGACAACAAGGAAGACCAAGTCAATGATAGCATGTTGACATTCAATGGGACAACTCCTTCCCATTGGCTTTGGTAGCTCAACGTGGAGGTCCAAATGGTCTATGTGGACTACGTAGAGGTGTAGAGGCTATTGCCTCTACTACGCTAGGAGGACAACAACTACCGTCATCCATGGTGTTGCACCAGGAGGCCATTGTCGCTAATTGTTCATCTACGTCTTGTGAAGAGTGCACATCACCATGCAATAGCTGTCGTTCGACTTGCTTTAGGACTAGGTATACCTCATTCTACCTTCTTTCCTAGACACAACGTTATTGACATGATCTTTTGGTAAGGAATTGGGACAATTTTTTTTGATTCTGTTGCCTTCTCTACCAACCCTTTTTCCCAATAGTGGTATCATTGCCACATCAATTTACGATGTATCTGGATTTAAATGGATATGATTGGATTTAATTTATTGCATATGATGTGAATATTAAAATGATTAATGTGCATATTTGATTAAATACCACATATGATCCCAATATGTATATATATAAGGATTTATTTTACATCATATGATGTGAATATTAAAATGATTAATATGCATATATATATATATATATGTGTGTGTGTGTGTGTGTGTGTATGCTTATAGTGTAATATGGAATATGATAGTTATAATTTCTACTCTGGAAATAAAAGATGTTCTGCATGATTCAAGTCAATCGACTGGAGGAGAAAGTAGGAAAATAGATAGGAGGAGCCAACCGATCGACTTCAAGGCCAAGCGATTGACTGAAGGGTTCAGACGACCGGCTTGGCCAACACAAGTTATCTAGTACAGGTTGCTACATGAGATGCATGACCTTAGGTGGTAGCAATTTTTTGTGGTTCCGAAGAATTTCATTAGCATGACCATAACCATCCCTTATATGTTTGATAACTGCATGTTATGTTTGTGTATATAACTTGTATATGATATTTACTATAAGTATGTGGTGATTGGATATGTATATAAATTTATATACAAAATCCCTCAATAAATATTAAGTATAAGATGCTTTCTATAAGAAACACACATGAAAAGTTTGATCGAGAAAGTGTGGGTACACCCTAGCGTGGTGCGTTGTCTATCTCGTGGAAGTGTGATGGTAGATATGTGGGTATGCCCTAGCAGGCTGCATATTCTATCATGGTGGCTTATGGGTTAGACTTAATTAGCTGATCTTAATAGGATTAAGTGCCTAGAAACATAAAAACGGACTATGGCAAGAATTTGTGCATATCATGTATCCAACAATTGCATGAGATGTATTTGGAAAATGTTGCCTACCTTAATAATTGATTCTGAGTGCCAATGTTGGTTGGGCATTGGCTTAATTGTTTTGGATCTTGGCTCACTAGAAGACTGTTCACTACAATCTTCAAAATTGGCAATGAGGGCTATCTATTTAACAACTGTGGGAGCGATAATTGGTTAAAAGCCTCATTAATATCATCAAACTTACCAAATCAAATAAAATAAAAATGTTTTTGATAGAAGTTGTAAATTTTATAGAATCTAATGAAAAATACAAGCATATGTTCTTTGCGATGGGTCCTTGAGAAAGAAAAGTTGAATGAAAATAATTTCCATTATAGGTTCAAGATGTTGAGAATCATTCTCACTCAATATCACAAGCTCTCTGTCCTGGAGACACCAAAGCCAGATGAACTGGCTCCCACTGGTGCCTAAGGCTGATAGGGATGCTTACAAGAAGCTCTCTTAAGATTCCATGGATGTCAAGTGCTTGATATTATGCTTAATGAACAATGAGTTGCTGAGACAACATGAGAACATGGATTTTACTGATATGGTAACATATCTTAAGAACATGTACCAAGATCAGGAAAGAAAAGAGAGATATGATGTCTCTAAGGCATTATTCAAGTGCAATTTTGCGTAAGGAGATCCAGTAGGTCCTCATGTACTTGATTTGATAAGGTATGTGGAGAACCATGCTATATTGAAATTTCCCTAAAAGTTCTAAAGGGGGGGTATGATGTCTCTAAGGCATTATTCAAGTGCAATTTTGCGTAAGGAGATCCAGTAGGTCCTCATGTACTTGATTTGATGGGGTATGTGGTGAACCATGCTAGATTGAAATTTCCCCAAAAGCTCTAAAGGGGGGGTGAATAGAGCTAAAGGAATCTTTTTGCAATTTTAAAACACAAACATAATTAATTACAACTTGCTTAAATAATGCAGAAATAAAAGGCAAGTTAGTGGATAAAAGGAAGCAACCACAAGAGACACAAATTTAGAGTGGTTCTGTCAAATGATGTTAGTCCACTACCTAGTTGTTTCTAACTAAGATTTTTAAACCATATATTTTATTCCTTTTATATACAAATACACAATGCACCGGTGTCTTTTGTAGTATAGACAAACCCTCCTTTTTAGCTCAAGGAGAACTACCACCTTATTTGATGGGTTGTTGGAAGGTCACCCTTTTCTCCTCTTCTTTAACAGATCTGGAAGAGCACCAAACTACACCTCTTCTTTGATGTACAAGGAAGAGAATTCTTTAACGACCATCAGAAGAGCACCAAATTGAGAAAACTCCTTATCATAGGTTCCTGGACAACCTTTACTCTAATAAGTAATCTAAGAGCAATACACCAATGTAGAAACTAAATTGGAGAAAGGAAGAAACAATTTATCTCACAAGATTTACAATTGAGCATTAATAGACAAGTGATGATGATCCACTCGACAAAAGTTTTAGGCAAGGTTATATTTGGTGGAGAGGACACTAGAATTGAGCCAAGGCTTAGGCTAGAAAGATAGTAACTTGAAGTGTAGTATCTAATCACTATGAGTAGACCGTAAGTAGTAGTAAGCTCAAGTGAATGTCAATTGTTATTTTAAAGTAATGTGCAAAGTTGATCTCTAGGTGTTATAAGACCACTCCAATTTATAGAAAATGTTTAAAAGTGGTTTGGGTAACTGTGGAGAGTATCTAGAGTTTTCTAGGTCAAGAATAAGCCACTAGGATTGAGTCAATGTAGTTGGAACAACTAATTTGATCATTAATAAACTTGGTTTCCAAAAATTTTTTGGTAAAAAATTATTTTGACTGGGAACTATCTCGACCGAGAAAGATTTTGACTGAGCAATGATCTTGGCTTGAATTTATATAATGGCTATCTATCGATCTATCTTCTTGTTCAAATGTTGCACAACAACACTTTATCTATCAAACTTTTATTCGACCGACATTCTTGATTGTGATGTTCTTCAATCGAGAATTACCCATTACTCAATGTAAGTAAAAGCTAATTCCTGGTATAGAGATATGCTATTTTTCTATTATGTCTTATTGAGTGTCATGTGCATAGCATGTGCCTCACTTATGCTGTTTACTTCTACAGTTTAGTCCCATATTGCTCATCCCTACTTTAGTCTCTACTCTCTTCTGTTATATAAGAGACTACATTGTACACTATTTTACTCACTCAATAAACAAACCTTCATTTATCTATATGGTATCAAGAGTAGGTCCAGTCCTAGTTTTCCTATCCCACCCTATCCCCATGCCCTGAAGTCCTTCCACCCCCCTGTCGCCACTGTCGGACCCCCTCCTCTCCCAACATCGTCGCTGCCAACCCCCCCCCCCCCCCCACCGTCGGCCTGCCCTGCCGCCACCACCGCCCTTCCCACCACCACCTGCCGCCCCTTCCACTACCTACCACCCGCCGCTCATCTCCATCCCACCCCCTATTGGCATCGTAGCCGCTCCACCCCCTCCCTACCCATCGGCTGCCAACCCTCCCTCTCCACCCCCATCCATCTTCTTCCTTGATTCACTTATCCATCCTTCTTCTTCTTCTACCGGGTAATCGACTATTTTAGACAACCATAGACCTCTCACGTTGAGAGTCCCCTACGTCTCTGGTTCCTTTTCTTCTTGCGCCTCATGAAGGATTATTGATTTCCTCATGACGGTGTAGGTTTTCTTCATCTATCTCTGCCCGACTATGGGTCCTTCTGATTAGATGCATCGGATCCCTACTGCTGCTATTGCCCCATTGTGGGTTTATTATTTACTATCTGCTGCTACCTATCGTGGGTTATTTACGTGCTTCTTGCTGCTGCTACATCAAATTTCTACTATTGTCTACCACTGCCCAGTATGGCATCTGTGGAGCCTCCTTGATCTCTCTGTGTTACCATGGTCAATCTTGATGGATCCAACTACCATCTGTGGTCGGCATCCTTTGTCCTACATGTGAAGGCTCAAGGCATATACTCTCATCTTACTTCTGATCCACCTCCTGCTCCTGTTGGTACTACTGATGACAAGACCAAACAGGCTTATGGCCAATGGTCTAAAGACGACTCGGACATTATGTCCTAACTACTCAACAACACCGAGTCGCGCATTAGTCAGTCTCTCCTATGCCTTCATGATGCCAAAGCAATGTGGGACCAGCTGTCTCATGTCTACTCACACCAGCAAAATCCAAAGAGGGTTTTTTGAAATTTTCAAAAACCTTTCCAAAAAGGAGTACTCCTCAGATGCGTCTATTGAAGATTTCTACAAAAAGTGTTCCGCTCTCAGGAATGAGTATGAGATCTACCACCTGTTGATTGCTGACATCAAGGAAGCTTAGAAGTGACGCAATGAACTCCAACTGGTTCAGTTCTTGGCTGCAATTCCCACTTCTTTGTCCGATGTGGTTGACCAAATATTGTCTAGTTATCCGCTACCGACCCTTCGTTATGTTCTAAAGTGAGTCTAGAGACTACCTTCTATTTCCTCTACACTAGCTATTGAGCATCCTGCCTTGATTGCTTGTACTACTGATTATGGACGTGGCCGCAGTCATGGATGTGGTCATGGAGGATGTCCACCACCTTCTGGAGGAAGAGGCACTTCCACTGCCCCTAGACGAGGTCAAGCCCCTGGCCCTCACTACTACAAATGGTGTGGACGTGATAATCACAGTGAAGATAGGTGGTGGATCAAGCACGACAAGCCAACCTGGGCAAACCAAGAATCCACTGAAGCTACTACAGAAGCCGCATCAGATCCACCAGCTGATCCTCCATCCACTGACTGGATTTTCTCTAAGGTTAAGAAATTCTTCCAGGAGCGAATGACTCAACTACCTTCGACATCAATGGGAGGCTCTTCTACTATGCTGGTGTCTCCCTCTATTGGTAACCAAAAATGGTGTATTGATTCTGGGGCATCTATTCACATGGCAGGCGACCTCCACTTAAAAAAGATCAAGAATGATGAGAGAATATCCGAGGAACATAATGCAAGTGATAAATTGCAAAGAAAACCTCTCAATTGGGTAAATTGTAGAAAAGTCCAAAATGTGCATAAAATTGCATAACTTGCTCAAACAGTGTCCGAATTGGACCAAATTTGAAACTTAAGCTTATATTATGATTTCAAACAATATCAAAAGTTTATATTAGGGTGTAAGAATTCAATTATGATAATTAAGCTTATTCAACTCATTAAGCAAGTTTAGGGGCCTTACAACTATAAACCCCTAACAAGGATTTCGCCCCCAAAATCCAAGGTAAACAAAAATGGGTACTTCCTTTGCACCTCATCCTATTACTTACACATGGTTACTTGCATTTCATGGTGATGTCACATCATTCATACATATCTCATATTAGGTCAGCACAAAAACCCCCACATAAGAAGACATTTGCAAATATGGAACATAGAAACTTGTTGTGCCACATGTACAAATCTAATAGTAAATTTCAACTTTCAATTCTAGATATCATCCTAAAATTATATATATTTTATCAACAAACCATCTATCCTTGATAGTGTTCATGCCCATATATCACTAGACCATACACAACATTATAGAGTCACTTTTTTCTTTTTTCCTTCCAAACAACATTTATAGGATCATCATCAACTCTCTCCCTCTATACGGAAGAGGAATACTTGGAATGTTCATTTAATAAACATCTCCAACATTCACATATTTCTCATACTATGATACATCTTGGATAATAGGATTCATTACCTTGGTATCCACCTCATGTGCTATAAGGAACTCATATCATTATCTCATCCACTTTTACCAACATAAACAATATCAAGAAATATAAGAGGAGTCTTCCTAAATATTAGAAGGCTCAAAAGAAAACTCATCACAAACTTTATGATCTTGGAACCATAGTCCAAACAACCTTATGCTATAATAAGCTATCCACCCTCATGTTTACAACAAATCCACACATACCAAGTGGCAATGATCCACTTGAAAGTTGTGCCCTAGAAAGGAAAGATACAACGGGAACACACTTCCCACATCATAGAAGAATTGTTCAAGGGTCACTAGCAAAAAGGTAACCAATTCTATTTTCATTATGCGAGTGATAGGTTCTTATGTATCATTTTACCCTTTTCATTTTGGGTTCCTTGCCATTAGCATAGGAATCATCATGATTACCATATCTCATTACTCCTTCCTTGATGACTATTTATCACACTTCGATATGTTCTCTTATTTTATTATGTTTTTCAAGCACTGATCAACAGGTAAATCATCATATTCCACATTTTCTTCATTAAACATGGATCATTTGCCTTCATTTTTTTCACATGCTATGCTGATTTTACATTAACACTTTCTTACACACATAGGTTGGTTTGAGATTAACTCAGGTTCCACCTAATTCCTTTGTCATTGTTCCCATTTATCTTGTCATTTTGTACTTGTTATAGGAGTTCTTTCCATGTTATGTGGATTTCATACCTTGATTCACTTAATAAGCATATACTTATCTATATTTTACTTTATTATCTTCTTGAATCACATCTTTAGGAATTCCTATTTTACTTATTTGTATTCATATTTAGATTTCATGGTGTTGTATCTTTCTCTTATAGTTACCAAACATTCAAGTTTTAATAGATAATGATGCATCTTTCATCTTCTTTAAGGTAGGATTGAGATATTCACACAATGATTTCTTATTCATTATGCTCTTTAGATTGTCCCAAAATGACTACATGATCAGAGTAATCAGAAAGATAACAATCTAAGAGTTCCATGCTTACATTTTCTTCAATAATTGAATACATGGCCAGGGCACCCCAAGTATTGACATTATGGAGTATGCACCATGTTTTTGTGTCATAGTCTTAATTTAGACATCATCCTAGTCCTAAGTCCTAGTGTCCCTGTAGAATCAGTGAACCTAAAGCTTTGATACCAACTTGTGAGAACCCGTTACTCTAAATGAGATTACTCAAAACATAAAACACAATCAATCATCAATTAACCACATACCCAAAAATATGGGTAAATTTAAAACTATTTCAACGTCAGCACCCGCTCAGAAACATTTGTTTAAGAGCCTAACATCTTTCTTATATCCATACTATGCCAAGAATTTGATACAAATTGTTCCATCGCCTTAGCCACAACATATATACACATGAGAACAATATTCATATATGCCACACAAATAAGCATTAACATGCTAACAAAATTCCAATTTGTTTGAAACACCATATACAAACTTTTCCTACCGGGAGTAGAGAGTACATGGACGACTCTAGGACATACTAGACATCTAATCAAGTTTCTCAAAGATTCAGTACTATAGATCCTCTTGGCTACCACATGTTTGTTTTTGTCACTTTCGATTACTAAAAAAATGTGGCGAACCACAAGGGTGGGACCCATGTCCCACCAAGAGATATAACCTCCAACAATGCTTATTGATTACAACATTTTAAATAGTAGATAACTGAGCAGTTGGAGTACTTAATAATAAATTTAACAGATTGAATAGTTTAAGTATGCTAAATAGATTAAGCAAATAATCTTAGCAGCAAGTATGATCATCAATGCATATATAGGTAACAAATAAATCCATTTCTCTGGATATATATCTACTCAAATATCATCAAATTGCATCTAATAACAATCATTAATCAGACAATCATCATATTCATTGAAAACAACACAAGAATTCTAGTAGCATAAGCATCCCTGACATCATGAATATGTCTAGTAACATAACATGGTTATCAATATTGGCATCTCAAATAAAGGGGACAAATCTATATCATAAGTAGAACTAACATCATAGCACAATTAAATGCATAGGCATGATTATCAGTTTAAGCATTTCTAATTACATAGGCATGGATAGAAATAATAAACATAGCTAGCAACATCATCTTAACCATCATTGTCTGTATATTTTACAACATAAGCATGTTTACAACATGAGCATAACTACATCATATGCATATTGATTATATCTTATTGTAATATACATGATCTTAGTGAAAAGAAAGCAAAGAAGGGTTATCATCCAATATGAAGCATTGTGTATAACCCTAAAAATATATGCTAGATGACTGTATTACATATTTTATTATTCCTTGGGGAATTCGAATCGTACCATCCAAAGTCCAACTGACCCCTGTGAAGGGCTATTCAATTCCGTACAAGATCTAGAAGTGTTGGTATCCTAAGATCTCTTCCCCTCGCTCAATATGAGTAAAAATGCAGTGACATATCAGTCAAAGTTTACACCACAATGACATATAGTCAAGCTGCTAACCACTAGTCCACCCTTGGTACAGGTCACAACACTAGAAACCAGGGTATACAAAACCCTCTAATCCAAGGTACAACCACAGTTGTCCTCAATCCCATTCGATGTATGAGGCATGACCATAGCCAACCTCCACAACCTGCATTGTGGATGACAAGGATATATCCTCAACTTGCCACCCCCACATACTCAATAGTATGCGCTCCGTGTTTACCTTAGGAATACCCGTTTCACCATCCAGCAAGTTCTGACACTGAAGATGGCTCTATGGAACATGCCACTACATGATTAGAGTTGTACTTGATTAGTCATGCCAATTGGGTGGATTAAGGATGCATCAAACAAGTGGACATATGAACCCTAATTCACTTCTAGCAAGCATATAAACATCACAACTTTAAAAATATAAAAAGTTTGAAACATAATTTCTCATCTCATCATTACATGGTACTATTCACTTGCCATTCATGAGACCACACTAGTCATCACTATCACAGGATATAAATCCTTTTCACAATATCAAATGGTATCAACCCTTATCAACATAAGAGTATTACACCTCATTCATGGCTCAATCATGCCTAAAGGTCATTAAGACCATCATACTATTCCCTGCAAGATCATCATTATCTTTCCATGCCTTCTCATAAGGCTCAACAACATCACTTACATATAATACACAAGATCAACACAATATTGCATTAATGAGCTAGGAGATATTCATAAATAATCATTTATAATAAAATTAAGAACATTCCTTTATTACATCAACATGCAAGGAATCTAGATATGATTAACTCTCATCATATCCATAATGCACATGTTTAGCATAAGAAAGTATCAACCATGTGGATATGATAACCACAAATTAACACATTAAGGTTATTGTCATGGTAAGGATGTTATTTCACCATCATGACATCATATAATAAGGTTAAACATGAATACTCATCTTTATCTATTTGCATTAGAGTTAGGCTCAACAAGATAAATTATATTAATGTTACTAATCAACACTCATAACCAAACCCTAACTCACGACATCATATTGGATCATGGATGCATAAGGTGAAGAATCACCATCACATTCCATACTATTCTCAAGTATGAACCCACACATAAATCAAGGTGTAACCATCAGGTTATATCATACTAGGGTTTAAACAACAATAAGAGAGTACTCCATTATTGTATTAGTCATTCAAGGACTATTCATACCCAATTACCATCATTTAATTGTAATAAAGCTATGTATAACAAGCTATACCTCATTAGGGTTACATATCAACAGAATATGATTAACATCCCTTCTATTTGTATGAGTGAATAGGTAAGACTACCTTATTAAGGATAACCCCCCCCATTTGTTCCATCGTCATTCAATCCATATCACCATACCACAATGTCACCCAGAACCATTGGATGTTTAAAAGGTAAGACCATTGGTTGTTTACAAAAGTAAACACCTTGAATGAATTATCTATGATTTTATTGAGTTGTGATCTATAAAAGTCACCATTTAACCCTAGACATCCTTTGATTAACAACAATAAGGGTTCTATTGAGAGTAGGGTAAAACCCACAATCGACTGTTCATTTAAAACAAGCAATCTATTGTCAACAAGTAAGCTCCTTAAGTTGATCATATAAAGAAAACCATCTAAAACACATTATTAGGATCAACATATTACATTAGCTATCATTCCACCTTATTTTAGGACTAAACATTATATCTTGACCATTGGGTCAAGTTCATATCTTAAAACCATCAATTGCAGTATAGGTCCGACCATTGCATCAAGTGACCCAAGAAACCATTGGTCTAAGGCTTAATTGATGCTACAACTATATGATTAACTCACCATATGTTTTGGAGACCTGATCCACCATCAGTAGTGACAATTAAGTCACCATAGGTTGTTAGATCAGCACTATATTCATTAATCAACATCAAATATTAAGCTAATGTCATCATTGATTGATAACATCATTAGGGTACTTAATGGTTGATCATTACACTTCTAATTGATCTAAAACCTAACCTAAGGGGGTGACCATAGGTTGTCACCATAATATGACAGATTTGACCCCAACCATCATTTGTCATGAAGACAACACCATAGGGTTGTTTCAATGGTACCATCATTGGGTCCTGGGTTTATAGAAGAAATCATCTTTAAACCCTAAAATTAACCATTGGTTGATAGGTGCTTAGCACCATAGGTTGTCAAACCAACCCGATCCAAGTCATATTATACCTTAGTAATAATTTAAAAATGATCACAGGTTCATCTAGAACTGAAATAAGAATAGGGAAAATTATAAAAATAAAAATCCAAGTTAGACATAGCTTTTTAGTGCATGGATCATCATTTTTAAGCAAGAACATGGGCTAGCAAGCTTATGGTAAGAAATAAATGTGGAGCAAGTTATAAAACTTGCCTCTAATTAAAAGATAAACTCCCAAACATAAGAAAACATGAGAATTTAGGGTGGAAAATCCATGCATTAGCTGTGAACTCGTCCATCTAGCACCTTTCTTCATCAAATGAGCAAACCCTAACAAAAAGTAGTAAGAAAGGTAGGGTTTTAGAACTTTAGAGCAATTTCTACCATGCAACAACAAGGTTCTGACTTGGAGAAAGGTAGGAGGAAGGATAAAAAAGAAATAAACGTAGGGAAGAAGGGGATTCTTACTCTTTTAGGTCAAGCTCATTAGAAGGAATCTTTTCAAACCCTAAGGGGAAGTCAATTGCAACCCTAGATTTGTTTTCCAAGACGATCCTCTCTTTCTTCTTCCTTGGATAGTAAATTCATAGAATCATAGAGGGAGAATGAATTTCATAGAAGGAGGGAAGTGGTGGAGATAAAATGGCTCGTTTCGGTGCTTAGGGATAAGTATATGAAACCTTAAGATAAAAAAAAGAAAAAGTTTAAGTTCTAGTTTCTTTCCAAGTGTCCATGGCCTTAAACTATTAATAATATACAACCACACACACAAGAAGATCCCCCACCATCCATAGAGACATGTTTATCCCTTTTTTCTTGAATTTCCAAGAAAAACAAATAATTCATTAGTTGATAGCTACTAAAGGTAGCTCATCCATGAAGGGGTAAACCCTAAAATACCCTTGGAGAAAACACCTTCAAACCAAGGATTAAATAGGTTTACCATGGCTCAACAAGCTCAAGAATGATGATAGAATATTCAAGGAACATAATGCAAGTGATAAATTGCAAATAAAACCTCTAAATTGGGTAAATTGTAGAAAAGTCTAAAATGTGCATAAAATTGCATAATTTGCTCAAATAGTGTCCAAATTGGACCAAATTTGAAACTTATGCTGATCTTATGATTTCAAAGCATATCAAAAGGTTAGATTAGGGTTATAAGAATTCAATTATGATAATTAAGTTTATTCAACTCATTGAGCAAGTTTAGGGGCCTTACACTTGGTTAGAAGGCCGTTTCTACAAAAAACACTAGTCTTGCACCAAAATCTATCAATGGAGTAGAAAGTTCGAATACTACATAAATTCTTCAGATGATCCAATTTATGCATATAATGTAGCTCTATTTGTTTCACATCATAATGCTATGCAAGCAAATCAAGATAGTAGATATGCAAGTCAAGGAACAAGCTTGAGTATGTATGAAACAAGATACAAGCACAACATATAGTTGAATACCATTTGAAGAATTAGATATCAAATGATAAAAAGGCTAGAATAACATGTAGATGGACCACTAGTAGATGATATCACAATTTAGGACTACCAGTTGGATATAGATCATAGAAAAAGTTGCACAATTTAAAGAACAAGCTATGAGTAAATGTAGAAAAATATCCAAACAAAGAGATATGTAGTTTCAGAAGCATGAAAGGATATTACTCAACATTAAATATGCATCATTACAAAAAAATGTTTACCACTAATAAACTCAAGGTTCTATCAAAAACAAGATATAAAACTATACAGAAGTATAAAGATAGAGCACAACGGAAGAAATTTAAGACACAACCAAGAGATCCAAAGAGATCATCTTCAAAACCTGCATAAAAACTCAAGATAAGTAATTGGAAGATATAGAGATATCGATTTAGAGAAATTAGAGAGATAGAGTTGTATACAAGATAGGAAATTTAAAGCATGAAAAAATACACATATAAAGGTACCAAGGAGAGTGCCATAGAATAAGGATATTTGTTGAGAAAGACTAGTTGAGAGGGAAATTCTCATCCAAAAAGTCATATGTGTATTCTGTGTGCAGTTTTGTCATTCGAGTTTTTGGGTTGGAACTTCTTGACTGATAATCAGTTGTTGGTAACACCCATCGATACTTTTTGGTCAAGTTTCTTTCAGGACAAACTAGACCGATAACACCTCCTATCAAAGAACACATAAATTTCAAAAAACATATCTAGAGGTGTGATAAAAAAATAGACAATATCCAAACATGTATAAGCAAATTAGTAATGCACTATAAAAGCATCAGGGGTAGTTTTTGAGCACGAATGTGATGTGAATCACAATATACCAATTTTGACTCAAAAACTATAGGTATAGTGCATACTGACTTGGAAAAATCTCACTATGATTGCATATGAGAAACAATAGCATCACTTCTGTTCTTACCATTTCTTATCCGCTTGTTTCTACCCTATACACATCTCACCTTTTTTCTTTCATGTGGATTGAGAATCCAATTTTGCGAAGCAATAGCTCAAGTCATTCCTTTAACAAGTGACCTATACAAGAAAGATGAAATGGTTCCCAATCATATTTTTGGGTCCAAAGGGGCTAGCTTAGCAACCCAAGTCCTATTTCTGTTGGGTGCTTTCCTAAAAGGACAATATGTAGAATAATGACCAATTTCATTGCAACCATTACATGATCTCCTAGCCTTAGAACTAGTGGATTCTTCATTAAACATTGAAGGTCCTTTATCTTTGTTGTTCCTTTGTCTACTATCAAGTCCAAAACCATCTCTACCCATTTGTTTGTTAGTATGATCTAGGATTTGATTGAGATTCTTTTTATCATCTAAGAATCTTTGCATAGAAGATCTCAAACTATGATTATCATGCATAAGAGAAGTAATAGTGGAAGATAATTGAATGATATTATCTCTAGCATGCAAAATTTTGGTTTCTAAGAAAAGATCATTTGTCATATAATAATCTTCATAAATATGAAGAGCGACAACATTATTCTCTACTAGTGGAATTAGAGCAAGACTCAAGAACATTGATTTTAGCAAGCAAGGAAGCATTCTCATTTTCAAGAAAAGCAATCTTAGAAAGATAAATGCTATATTCAAATTCTAATCCTTGCACAACATAATCTTTGTACTGATTTTCAGTTTTGAGAACATCAATATCAAGCATGAGAGGATTCACAATTTTACTATGTTCTTCATTAGAACTAGACATAAGAGGTTGAACTTCTAGAAATCTAATATTATCAAGAAAGTTAGAGTTTTCAAGTTTAAGAGAGTTTATTTGACTAAGATAAGCATTGTTTTCATCTTGTCAACAAATATTAGCATGTTGAAGATCATACTTTTCT
Organism: Alisma plantago-aquatica; assembly: GCA_963693085.1. Lineage (NCBI taxonomy): Eukaryota > Viridiplantae > Streptophyta > Magnoliopsida > Alismatales > Alismataceae > Alisma > Alisma plantago-aquatica. The sequence goes on along the minus strand of OY856411.1, from coordinate 174,828,898 downwards.
ACATGCAAATTATCAACAATTCTAGAAAGCTTTTTCTTTTTCTTTTTCTTTTTCTTTTTAGAAGACTTAAGAGAGACACGAGTAGCATGAATAATAGAAATTAATGATTCTTTATATAAAGAGTTTATATTTACATCATTTGATTCTTCACTTGTTGAGGCCATCAGAGAAAAATGACGTTCTCCTTATTCACTAGAGCTAGAGCTGGATTCTTCACTTGATTCTTCACTTGAGCTTGAGTTGGAGGTGACGCTAGAACTTTTGTGCCATTTCTCCTTCTTCTTGTACTTCTCTTATCTTCTCTTGTGATGATATGTCTTTTTACCTTGTGGACAATCTTCCTTGAAGTGACTCTTTGTTCCACACTTGAAGTACCAGATAGAGGAGGAAGACTTTCCTTTGTAGAGTCTACCCTAAGAGTACATGGCATATTCTTTAACTTGAAAGGATGGAGAGGCTTGATTAAAAAAAGCTTCCACTTGGCCTTTATTTCAACCTTCTTCATTCTCTTGAGCTATTACTTTCCCAAGTGTAACTTCATGGCCTTATATATTTCCTATGAATTCTTCAATAGGAGCATCATCAAGAGACTTTGCTTATTTAATGGAAGTCAACTTAGATTGCCACCTCATAGGGAGAGATCTAAGGATGTTTGAGTTGAGCCTAGAATGGTAGACCATTTACAAAGGTGTTCAGCCTTGAGTACATCTCAGCTACCCTCTCCTCCTTCCCATCTTGAAGTTTTCAAGGAGGCCTTTGAGAATGCAGAATTTGCTTTCCTTTACTTGCTTTTCCCCCTCATAAGTGACACACGACTTTCTCCATACCTCGTAGGCCATATCACAAAAAGAAATCTAGTTGAGTTCGGTGGGGGAGATGAAGGCATAGATAATGTTGATAGCTCTTATATTGAAGGTTTCTTAATTCAAGGTAGCTTCATCCCATTCTTCCATCTTTGTCTCTGGTAGATTGTATGGAATGTCCACCATTCTCCATAGCATAAGACTTGATCCTCAGATGTAGAATTGTAGCCTTCTCTTCCATCTCTGGTAGCTTGTATGGAATATACACCATTCTCCATAGCTCAAGACTTGATCACTAAATGTATAATTGTAACCTTCTCTTCCAATAGAGGAAGTTACTCCCATTAAAGATTGGAATGTTGATGAGGCATCTCCCACCTTGATAATTGCCCATCTTCTCCTACTTGTGGAAGTATGCTTGGAGAAGACCTGCTCTGACAACACTTGTTGGATCTAAGATGATGGGCTCTAGGGGGGGTTAATAGAGCTAAATGCACATAAGAAAAATCTGTTAGACCTTCAAGATATTTCTAAGTTAATATGGCAACTATGAACTTTGATGTGCAACTAAACATACATATCAAGGATGAGAGAGATTGAACATGCATAATAACACAATTATGTAGAGTGGTTCCAATCTCCAAACTAGGAGAAAGTCAGTCTACTATTGAGGCTGGATTTGCTGTGATGTTCTGGTTGTGACACGGTAAGTAAACCTGGTGAGGTATTTTGACTGCTATTTTTTTATTACAACTACATGATAAATAAGTTACCGCACGAACAACTTGACCAAAAAATCTCCTATTAACTTGCCACTCCAAATCCTTGCGGCAAAAATAGGTTTATTTGCCATGGCTATCTATTTTCCACAATACCCCTCTAACTGATTGCTAAAAAATAGAATGTTATTTGTGTTGGGCATAACAAACTTTGTGCAAATAATGAAAGATTACATACAAGTGTATGAAACAACATACATCTTGCCAGTAAGTTTATTTGTTGTGGCTTCAAACATAATGTTACTAATTAATTTACCCATGGAAAGTAAACCTATGACAGCCGTATGCCAAACACAGCCCTAGAGAGGTCAAGCTCTAGGATTTTGCAACCATTGCATACTTATATTCCATTATGAGACATACAATATATGACCTTCCTTTTCTAGGCCAAGGATACCCAACCTTCCCTTTAAGGAGAAGGGATCCAACAACCTGCCAAATGACTTACTTATCCATGACCAAGAGTATTCAACCTCTACAAGGACTTACCAACTTTTCAACGAGAGTACCATCTTCACCAAGGACTTACTCGCTCTTGCACAAGTCTTCCTTCTTGAAGGAATTATCCACTCTTCATGGATCTTATGCCTTTGACTTCACCTTTGCCAAGTAGAAGATTTCACCAAGAGACTCCTTCCATAATTCAATAAGAAATATGGTTAACCATAAGAAATCATTAAAATGTAATAAAATCAATATGAAACATTGTTAAGTAACCATAGGAAATTTTAAACATTCAATTAATTCAATAACTTGAATGCATATATTTTTCTCTGCTCAACAACTCCTTACAATCATTTTTATCAATATAGTTCAATTTAAGAGGTGGGTCATGACCCTTCTTGTCTCCAAATATGTACTCTCTTGTGAGGATTGGGTACTAATCGCTATGTCTTCTGCCTACAAGCTACATAATAGACTTGCAATGCAACTTTTCATCAAGCTCATACAGGCCCAAAAAAGGTTCCATTCACTACTATTTAGAAATGTCAAAAGAAAGATATTCAAATATATCATAAAATCATTATAATATTTTTAAAGAAATGCCTTCACCGAGGAATAAGCTAGAAATGTCAAAATAAAGAACAAGAAAAGACTAAAAAATGTAAATGCATTTATCTCACCTCTAACTCCTTCCAGGTGATGTATTTGGTGTATGTACTCACTTGTCTCCAATCCTCAATAAGGAGAGGCACTTTTCTTCGACCAAGGACCCCACAATAGTTTACAAACTCTTTAATAATCGACATGCCTACTTCATTGAATTCAACAACGCCCTTCCTACCTTGCTGATTTGCGACAATTTTCATCAAAATTATCCCTCTCTTATGTTTTGATTTATCAACACCCTAGTCAGGATGCTCATGATCATCACTCTTAGGATACTAATGCTCGAGCTGACTATGATCTTGGTCAAACGTGATCTAAAAAAAGTAAATATATGAAAAAGTCAGATCACATATAAAAGTCATATCACATATATAAAAGTCAGATCACATATGAAAAAGTCAGATCACATATGATTAAATAAACATATTATATAATGCAAATAACATATGAAACATTACATGTAGTATACCTTAAACTAATATCCCTTATGTGTGATCTTCACATGTATATTAATCAGTGTTAGATTCAACATTTACACTTGGTAAGATAAAAGAAAATGGACTAGTGTCATCATACTTGTCATAGTACTCTTCTTTATCAATAGGATCTGAAATGAACTATCTTATCCCATGAAGAATGACAGATCAATTTTCTTTTGCAGGATCGTCGATATAAAATACCTATTTTTCCTATGATGCCATGATGAAGGGTTCATCCTTCTCGCCTATCCCCTAAAAATTCACTATTGTGAAACTGAGTTCATCAACTACAACTCCTTTCTCATTATCAACCTATTTACACCTAAATAATGGAACTCTAAACTCTATGCAATCAAATTCCCATATTTCTTCAATGACACCATAATAAGATCCTTCACATGGAATCTTATCCTTGGCACTATAAAAACAATGAAGAAGCTTGAAAGGTGATCCCACTATTTTGGATGATACCCTTATCATCTTGACATTTTGTGTAGTATGAAATCCGTTTATGCCAAACCCTTAGTATGATATCACATGGGTATTTGGTCTAAATGTGAGCCATTTGATAGTTTCTGTAACATTATTTGGTGTTTGAGATAGTTGATTGAATACTTTCTTTTCAAACCACCTTATAAATGTTTGACTTTGCTCTGTAGCAAGCCACATTGAACTGGCTCGGGGATAACTTGTCTTGAGATGGTCGGTGTGTTCGGTGATACAAATACCTGCATCGTTAATGTTGTGTAAAAAATACAAGTGTGCTTGTTCCTACTGCTCATGACTTATAGTTATCTATTGTTCTCCTCAAATACCTTTTCCAGAATAAACGTCAGGATTCAAAGTGTTATCAAGAGTTTCATTGCAACTCAAAAAGTCATTACAAAAGTTCATAACCTCCCTATAATCATAACCCTCAATGATACTCCCTTCGGGGCATAAATTGTTTTGAAATCACCTTTAAAAATAGTCATGTATTGCACTAAAGGTTACATCCAATGCAAGAAAACTATACCCAACATTTTCACTTCCCTAGTCAAATACACAACCAGATGTATCATGATATCAAAGAATGAAGGGGGAAAATACTGCTCAAGTTGGCACATGGTAATGACCACTTCTCTTTGCAACTTATCTAGAATCTCAGAATCAATTAATTTGCTGCATAGAGTCTTGTAGAAGAAGCAAAGCCTAGTAATTGCAAACCTTACATGCTCAGGAAGGATAGATCGAATAGCCACAGGAAATATATGTTGCATTAGAGTGTGACAATAATGAGATTTAAGATCTATTAACTTCTGATCCATCATTGATACCAATCTATGTATATTGGCTAGGTATCCCTATGGCACCTTAACATTATGCTAACACTCACAAAAAGTTCTCTTCTCCTTTATAGACAAGGTGTAACAAGCAGGAGGTAGAGATGTGCGGTGATCCTAGGTAACTTATTTTGTTAATTCTTTCCTTATACCCATTTCATGTAGGTCCATTCTAGATTTGAATCCATCTTTAGTCTTACAGGATATATTAAATAGAGTACCATTAATGACATCACAAAAAAAATTCTCAACATGCATGACATCCATACAATGTTTAACTATTAAAGAACTCCAAGGAAGAAGATCCCAAAATATTGAGCTCTTCTTGAATAAATACTTTTCACTTGTGGGAGTAGTACATGATCTCTTACCAAAATGAGTTACAATGTTATTTACTATTGTATAACCATCCTCCCCTAACATAGGTTTTGGGGCACTATGTTCTTCAGTTGAGCCATTGAAAGTTTTACACAACATTCGATAAGGATACACCTTTGGGAGAAATCTTCTGTGATGGTGATATAAAGTCTTACGGCCATATTTTAGTCTGATTGAATATGTATTTTCCTCACATATACAACATGCCTTGGTTCCTTTAACTCTGTATCTAGACAAGTTCCCATAAGTTGGAAAGTCATTAATAGTGAAAAATAACATAACACGTAAATCAAACTTCTCTCCGTGCAAAGCATCATAATTCATCACACCTTCTCCCCATAGTTTCTTTATATTATCAATCAGAGGTTCAATGTAAACATCACTATCATTGCCAAGTTGTTTGGGGACCGATATCAGTGACAATAACATGACACAATTTTTCTTCATTTACAACCACAGAGGAAGATTTATAAAACAAGCCAAGTGCTATGTTGGCTACTTAATGTGTCATATGGGTTCATCCTATCAGTACAAATTCCAAGTATTAAATTCCTAGCCTCTTCACCAAATTCAAGATACAATAAATCAATCTTCTTACATTGTGGGGAATCAAATGCTTTTCGTAGCATCCCATCATTATTTTTCTTTACCTCTGCATGCCAAGATAAATTTTTCCTGCATCTATAGTATTAGCAAACAAGCATTGAAACTATGGTATTATAGAAAGATACCACATCACCTTGGCAGGAGACTAGGTTTCGGTCTTACCCAATGGTGTCCTTTTGTACCTAGATGCCCCACATTTTGGACATTCTTTTATATTGATATAGTTCTTTTGAAACAACACATAGTCATTTGGGCATGCATGTATCTTCTTAGCCTCCATTCCCATATGGAACAACATCGTTTTTTTGTATGTTGAGATTGGAAGCTCGTTGCCTTCAGGGAGATTTTTTAACAAAGACAACACAAAAGTGAAGCTTTTGTCACTCCATCTATTGTTAGCATTTGGAGTATACAATGTCAACACAACATTCAACTTCGTAAACTTAGAACAACCTAAGTATAATAGTTTTTCAGCATCATGCACAAAATTTCTAAATAAGGGAGGTAGGTCTATAACATTTACCCTGCAACTATCTAGCATCACATAAACCATGTTTGTTGGAATTGGTTCATTCTAGTCAACATTGTCATTCATTTCTTCTTCAACGCAACTACCACTACTGACATTTGGTGATCTCATACTAGGAATCTTTCCATGCTAGTACCATTATTTATAGCCCTGTATAATCCCATTGCACATGACATGATCTTTGATCATGTCAAAAGTGTCAACTTTCAAGTTGTTACTACAGTTCCTATAGGGGCAATATAACCTATCTCCAAGTTGTTTTCTATGTTCCTCTGCAAATCTTACGAACTCATTGAGACCATTAATAAACTACAGAGTGTAGTGATTTTTTTATACATCCATGATCAATCCATTTCTATGATTAGATGGGAGATGAGTAGCGCATTGGGTTCTAGGTAGTAAGTTAATTTTAGAAAGAAAAAAATATGTTTGAATTGAGCCCTAATCATCTAGTATCATTCACATTCATGAATGTGTACCACCTATCCCATTCTTGAGCACTTCATCTCACTATTAAATGTATAACACATGTTATATTTCAATAAATTTTGACATCATTTCCCTGTAGTTCTCCAAGTACCCCGATGTACATGGGCTAATACCCACCTATATACATACCCAGAGCATAAAAGGGTGAATGCCGTCAAAATTTATTAAAATCAAACACACATAATACACTTACATCCTAAGTGAGATGAAGTGCTAAAGAATTGCCCCAAATGGGGACTATTCAAAGTTTACACCTAATGAGTAAATCTTGGACGGATTTCTAGGCCAACATAGTGTAGGGGTTAGGGTTTACAAGTTAGATTTACTTTTTATTTATTTTGGGTTTAGGGTTAATAAAGTATATTTATATGAATTTCATTGTAAATCAAGTTAATTTAGTGCAATTCATATCAATTTTAGTGTACTAATTCCAAGGTGTGATAATTTATCCATACTAACATTTAATTGCTAACATTTAACAATGCAATTATGATAGATATAAAATTAGGGTTATAGTTTCAAATAAACAATGCAATTATCACACTTCATTAATGAGCCCTAGAATTTGATTCTCTCCTCATCTAAGTTATAGTTGTTGGGTTTTGTGGAGAAAACATGCATGGCGGAAGGAACAAAACAAATTTCCACGCAACCCAAAATAAGATCTCGTCGACAACAACATATTCAGAAGGAGTGTTCACGGGATAGACCTCATCGCGGAGCAAGTCCGGTGATGTTCCGCTGCACGATGGTGTGCAATGCTGCTAGCCTACATAGACGATACTTCTCTCCCGTTCGCTGAGTGCGTAGTGGGAAGATCCGGTGATGCTCCTTTTGTGGGATGGTGTACTCCGCTCGTAGCGCGTATGGATGGTCATTGATGTCCTCCGAACGCAAACGTCTCAACATCTTCGTCTCTACTTCATCCATGCGGATGGACTGGAACTCCATATCATGCTTCCTAAGTTGACAGGAAGGAATAGTCTCTGTGTGGTGACATGCTAGTGCCATGATGCTCTCCTTTCTCTCCTGAGGATGGTGACGGCTAGGTTTTACGTACATGAGAGTAAACTGAAAAGCCTCTCTCAATATCTTATGAAGACATCGGTTGTCAAGCCCCTTTAAATAGGAGACGAAAGGAGGTAGGGTTTCCTAAACCCATCGATAAATAGAAAAATTGCATTAATTAAAATGCTCCTACATTAATTAGAATATTCTAGAATTAATCAATTAACCAAATAATCATATTAATTGATTAATTAATATCTGACTCCATGCAATCGCTCGGGATGGCTCTATGGGCATATATACCAATAGACCCCCACTTGCACTTAGAGCCAGTCACTCCAATTAATTGGCTCAAACATTTTAATATATTCCAATATTATTCTAATGGATTACATAAAAATTTTAGTAATCAATGTGATTCAGAACAATTCCAATCAAATCCACAATTATACTCCTATTCCAACACATCCTATGTGTGTGACCTGGTAGGTTCGAAATTATGTTGATAGTGATATCCATAATCATATTATGATTTCACAAGCAATGATTGGTATCTAGCAATAATTTATTGCTACCCAAGTAATTGGAGAAGTTCGAGAACAACTTAACCTATCATTCATGACTGGTATTATAGTGATTGTGTAGTTCCTTTGTCACTGATATTCGGATTGAACTCGAGTCATGGAACTATTATCCTCTTCGTTGTTCAATCCACGTTCCTTGAACTAGAACAGACTGTCTGAGATATATGTAAGCTCAATATCACATATTGACTCACATCAGCATGGCCTCAGTCTCTCTTATCAAGTGGCCAGAATATCAAACTCTTGTAGGAAGGACAAATTCCATCTACATCACTCACAGTCATCCCCATGAGTCACAGTGCACCCAAGCACCATCTTTATGGCAATCCTTATTCAGGACCACGGTGGATGATGTCAAAGTACACCAAACGACATGTGATAAATATAGTGACTTCAGGTCTAAGAACCACACTCACCACCATCATTAAGAGATGTGACTCTAAGTACCAATCATGGTATCCATGTGTCACTCTCAAGGTGGGTTTGTTTGATACACTCTTCTCTAACAAGTATCTATGTATTTGGTTTGATATCTCCATATCATGGATAATGAGATTCTTCCATCAACCAACATACATTCTAATCTTATGTGTTATTGATGTCTATGGATATTTCCACAATAACAACTGATTAGGGACAAAACAAGAATGCATACTCTTAGCATACATATGATCTCACTATTCAGGTCATCAGCCCGAAGATATATGTCATTGAATATATTATTCTATAGACATCTATGAGTTTTATGGTCATCTCACAATATAAAACAAAAACATATAGATTGGAAACTTTCCTTTATTAATATGATCAATGTAGTATTACAAATAGTTTACATAGTATCCCATTACAATCATCAAATGATAGTCTCTACGGGCATACATACCAATAGATTCCCACTTGCACTTATACCCAATCACTCATGAATCTCAATCCAAGTGATTGAACATGTTCGTCATGTTTCTATTGTGAAAGTGCTTTTGTGATCGAGTCAGCCATATTGCTTTCTGTAGGTACTCTGTAAATCTTCACATCTCCTCGCTATATGATCTCTCGTATGAGATGGAACTGCCATAGAATATGTTTGGAACATTGGTGTAATCTTGGTTGTTTAGCCTATGCAATTGCTCCACTGTTGTCGCAAAACAACTCAATTGCATCACTAGTGCTTGGAACCACTCCAAGTTCAAAAATGAACTTCTTGATCCACACTGCTTCCTTTTCCGCATTAGATGCGACAATATATTCGACCTATGTTGTAGAATCCACAACCATCTCTTGCTTGGAACTCTTCTAGCTCATAGCTCTGTTGTTCAAGGAAAACACAAATCTAGATTGTGATTTGTAGTCATCTTTGTTAGTTTGGAAGCTAGCATCGATGTATCCCTTTACCATGAGCTCTTCCTCACCATCGTATACCAAGAATTGATCCTTAGTCCTTCTCAAGTACTTTATGATGTTCTTTACAGTTGTCCAGTGACATTCACTTGGATATGACTGACACCGGCTCATCATGCTCAAAGCATACGACACATCAGGATGAGTACATAACATCACGTACATGATAGATCCAATTGTTGATGCATATGGAATCTTACTCATGTGCACCTGTTCATTACATGAACTAGGACATTGGGCTTTAGAGATCATAACCCCATGGGACATGGGCAAGTTTCCTCTCTTATAACCCTCCATGCTAAATCTCTTTAGCACCTTGTCAATGTATGTGCTCTGGCTTAGGCCTAGAATCCTTCAAGATCTAACTCTATAGATCTTGATTCCTAGTATATAGGATGCTTCACCTAAATCCTTCATAGATAAGGTCTTCCCCAGCCACGATTTTACTGTCTGAAGAGTAGGGATGTCATTTCCCATCAATAGTATGTCATTCACATACAATATGATAAATACGACTATGCTCCCACTAACCTTTTTGTCAAAACAAGGTTCATCTTCATTTTGATTAAAGCCAAACTTTTTGACTACTTCATCAAAATGTAGATTCTAGCTCCGAGATGCTTGCTTCAATCCATAGATTGACCTTTGTATCTTATAGACTTTATTGGCTTCCTTCATATCAATAAAACCCTCAGGTTGTGTCATGTAAACATCCTCAAGTAAATTCCCATTAAGAAATGTTGTTTTAACATCCATCTACCAAATGTCATAGTAATGATAAGTTGCAATGGCAAGCATGATCCTGATGGATTTAACCATGGCAATTGGTGAGAAGGTCTCTTCATAATCAACACCATGAATTTGAAGAAATCCTTTCACAACCAATCTACTTTTATAGGTTTGAACATTTCCATCCATGTCGGTCTTCTTCTTGAAGACCCACTTGCACCCTATGGATTTTACTCCTTCAGGTGGATCCACCAAGGTCCATACCTTGTTAGTGTACATGGATTCCATCTCTAATCTCATGGATTCAAGCCATTTCTTAGATTCTAGTCCCATAGTAGATTCTAGATATGAAGTTGGCTCATCTACTATGCCTAATTCATCACTGTCTTGAGTCATGAGAAATCCAAATCTCTCAGGCTCAAGTCCTATCCTACTAGACCTATGAGGTTCCTGTGTTACATTTGGAACTTGAAATTACACAATAGTTTATGAGTCTTCATGTTCCTTATGTACCTCCTCAAATTCTTTGCTTTCTTGTTTATATCGAACTTCTTCAAGCTCTACATTCCTCCCACTTATTTCTTTGGAAATAAATTCCTTTTCTAGAAATACATCAAACCTAGCAACAAACACTTTGTTGTTAGTTGGTGTGTAGAAGTAGTAGCCCCGTGTTTCCTTGGGGTATCCAAAAAAATAGCATTTTTCATATTTGGGTCCAAGCTTTTTAGGAAACTGTTTCCTAACTGAAGCTTCACATTCCCAAATATTTAACATAGACAAATTGGGACGATTCCCATTTCATATCTCATATGGTGTTTTTTGAACCGTTTTGGAAGGTACACAGTTAAGTGTAAATGCTGCAGTTTCAAGACCATATCCCCAGAACGATATTAGAAGTTTGGCTGAACTCATCATTGATTGTACCATGTGTAATAATGTATGATTCCTTCTTTATGAGACACCATTATGTTGTGGTGTACCCTGGTGGAGTCCATTGTGATACAATACCACCGTCTCTCAGAAGGTCCTCAAACTCTTGGCTTAAGTATTTGACATCTTGATCTGAATGGAGTGCTTTAATACTCTTACCAAGTTGCTTCTCTACTTCATTCATGAAAGTCTTGAACATTTCAAGAGTTTCTGACTTGTGTTTCATAAGATATACATAGCCATACCTACTGAGGTCATCAGTGAAGGTAATGAAGTATTGATAGCCTCCTCTAGCATTTGATCTAAAAGGTCCACATACATCAGTATGTATGAGCCCTAGTAGATCACTAGCTCTCTCACTGTGTCCAGTGAAAGGAGTCTTGGTCATCTTGCCTAATAATCAAGCTTCACATGTCTCTAATGATTCAAAATAAAAAGAGTCTAGATAACCATCTTTATGGAGTCTAGATATGCACTTCTCGTTTATGTGACCCAGATGACAATGACATAAGTAAGTTTTGTTTGAGTTGTCAAGTTTTAGACTTTTAGTATTTACGTTGTATATGCTAGTCTCAAGTTCTAACTGTAGATACCATAAGACATAGGGGCACTTCCATAAAAGATCTCATCTTTAGAAATAGAAATCATTCCATTCTTAATGTGAAATTAAAATCTACTCTTATCCATACAAGATACATAAATAATATTTCTATTAATGACAGATACATAATAGAAATTATCTAATTGTATTACAAGGATTGTATGCAAAGATAAACTAATAAATCCAACTACGGTGGCAGCAACTCTTGCTCCATTAGTGACCCATAGCTCGACTTGGCCCTTTCGTAAAGTCTTACTTCTTATCAGATCCTGCACATTTGAACATATGTGAGATCCACATCCAGTATCCAGTACCCATGATGAACAAGTATTTAAGTTTATGTCAATAACATATATACCTGAAGTGGATATCTCTATCCCCTACTTCTTCTTCCTCACTTCCTTCAGTTAGAGAGGATAGTTTCTTTTCCAATGTCCAACCTGGTGACAATGGTGACAACTGCCTTCTTTGGAGATCCCACCTTTAGCTTTGAGTGCGGATGACTTTGGCTTCTGCCCAGCTTTAGAACCTTTCTTAGCCTTGCCTTTGCCTTTTGAATTTCCCTTTGTCCTGCTGATCATCATCACAGACTTGGGCTTGTCTTTCTTCATCTGTTCTTCAACTGTCCTCAACATGCCCAATAATTCTGACAACGACTTGTCAAGATTGTTGATGTTATAGTTCAAGACAAAATGACTATATGATTCAAGCAACGATTGCATAAGCACATCAATTGCCAACTCTTGACCTAGGGGAAATCCCAGCTTGGATAGGCTTTCCACGTACCCAATCAAACTGAGTATATGGGTGCCAACTGGGTCTCCCTCTTTCATCTTGCTCCTGAGCAAAGCCTTAGAGACATCATATCTCTCCTGTCTTGCTTGATGCTGATACATGTTCTTGAGATGTATTACCATCTCCATGACATTCATGTTCTCATGCTGCTCTTGCAAGTCATAGTTCATTGAGCACAACATCATGCACTTGACATCCACGACATCATCAAGGTGCTTCTTGTAAGCATCCTTTTCCGCCTTGGACGCATTTGAGGCGGGTTCCGCTGGCTCTAGTGTTTCAAGGACATAGAGCTTACGCTCATGTGTGAGAACAATTCTCAGCATCCTAAACTAGTTTTGAAACTTGGTTCCAATAAGTTTGTCCTTCTCAAGGACCAATCTTAACGAGAAAGTGTGAGTGTTGTTTTCCATTTGATTGCTATAAAAGAAAAAGTTTGCATTTAGTCTAAAACATTTTAACTTGTAAAGATTTGATAAATGAAATTAATTAGGCCTTTAATTAATTATGCTCCCACTATTTAATTCAAATTGATATCACTCACTATCAATTTGGAAGATTGTAGTGTACAACCTTCTAATGAGCCAAGATCCAAAATAATAGGATCAATGCCCAGCCAACGCCAACGTCAAAGACCAAATACTAAGGTAGACAACTTTTTCCAATTGCATCATATGCAACTCTTGGATAGATGATCATGCACAAATCCTTGCCATGATGCATCTTTGTTCCTCTAGGTACTTGATCCTATCAAGGTTCCCTAGTTAAGTCCAACACATAAGCCAACACGATGAGTGTGCACCATGCAGAGGCAGACCCACACACCCACCATCACACTTCTACAAGATAGACAGTATACCACGCGGAGGCGTGCCCACACATAGTCGATCAAGATTTTCATATGTGTTTCTTTATGGAAGGCAACTAAAACTTAATATTATTAATTGAAGGGTTTTATTAATACATATACATATACAAACACCACATACTTATAGTACGTATCATATACTACAATATCCACAACCATAAATGATAGACATGCAATCACAAACATAAACACATCGGTTATGGCCATACTATTGTAATCCTTTAGAGAAAAAAAGGATTACGGTCCACCTATGGTCTTATGCATCTCATGCAACAACACCTTTGAATCAACCTGTAAGGATCAACATTACAATAAACAACTTAATGGATGCTCCGTGAGGTTGGAACTTCAAGTTGCTTCTTAGAATTAGATCTTCATGTTGCTTCTCGATGGAAGCTCTTTGGAGTTGGATCTTCAGGTTGCTTCTTGGAATTGGATCCTCATGGTGCTTTTCCATGGATGCTCCTTGGAGTTAGATCTTCAAGTGGCCTCCTTATATCAAGATTACAAAGACTAAAACTAATCCTATATCTATTACATCATATGAGTACAAAATATAAAGATAAATAATTAATTACACTTTGAAATAAGAGATGAGGCTTGGCATGCAAACTAAATACTTTATACAAAGGATCCACATACAACTATTATACATCCATAACATTATGAAACAAACATATCCACAAGATTCAGAACCACATTCATTCACAATATTTTGAAAAGGGGATTCTAGGCCATAACTGTGCATGTATTCACCACATAAAATAGATTTTTAAGGCGACATGTATGATATCATAGGTATATCAAAATATAGATATATACATATTAAAATTGTAGTCCTTTTAATGAGGGACATTCCCCATTAAATAAATTTTTGACTCCCACACAGACTATGCGGGGTACACAGGGGTAGCGCCCCTGTGCGGGGTCAGCAAGCGGGGGTCGAGGAGAAGCCGCCCCTTGCGGGGTCTCAGAGGTAGAGCCCCTGAAAGGTCTATGGAATTTTACTTTCTTGCACTTAGGAAAATCAATATTTTCCATAATTGACCCCGAAACGTCAAAAGTAGAAGCCTGTGACGTATATGGAATTAGGTTTAGATTTGCACATTAACAGTTTTAATTTGCATCGTATGCAACATAGAAAATAGTATGCAGTGATTCGATCATATCAAATGAATCCAAATATGTCGTAGATTGATGCTGCTCTGATACCATTGTTGGGTTTTGTGGAGAAAACAATGTGCGGTGGAAGCAACAAAATAAATTTCCACACAACCCAAAATAGGATCTCATCGACAAAAGCATATTAGGAAGGAGTGTTTATGGGATATACCTTATTGTAGAGCAAGTCTGGTGATGTCTCACTACATGATGGTGTGCAACGCTGCTGACCTACATGAAAAATACTTCTCTCCCGTTCACTGAGTGTGTCACGGGAAGTTCCAACGATGCTCCTTTCGTGTGGTGGTGTATGCCGCTCATAGCGCGTATGGATGGTCGTTGGCATATTCCAAATGTAGGCATCTCTGAGTCTGTGTCTCTACTTCATCCACGCAAATGGATTGGAACTCCACATCATGCTTCCTAAGACAACATGAAGGAGTAGTCTCTCTGTAGCGATGTGCTAGTGCCGCGGTGCTCTCCTTTCTCTCCTGAGGACGGTGAAAACTAGGGTTTACGTACGTGAACATAAACTGAAATGCCTCTCTCAATATCTTATATAGACATCGGCTATCAAGCCCCTTTAAATAGGAGACGAAAGGAGGCAGGGTTTCCTAAACTCCTCGGTAAATAGAAACACAACATTAATTAAAATGCTTGTGGATTAATTCGAATATTATAGAATTAATCCATTAACAAAATAATCATATTAATTGATTAATTAATATCTGACTCCATGCAATCGCTGGAAATAGCTGTATGGGAATATATACCAATAATAGTTTCATTATGAACATGTAATAATCCTAACAATGCCAAATAACCAATAATTAGCATGTAATATTTCATCAGAAGATCCATTACTTCATCACTATTTTGACAAAAATTATATGATTTGTTCCCAATTTCATCACAATTAACTACAAATGAAAATATCCATTAATTCAATTTCATTGCAACTCATAATTTTTCTAGAATTTATATCAATCTCTATCTCCCTTATCCCTTTCCTCCTTTCCTCGCCCTTCATATTTTCTTCCTAATATTGAGAAGAAATCATAGGACAGCAGAAAGAGGAGAGAGGAGGAAGGAGGAGAGAGGAAAGAGAGATGGAGATAATAATTCAAACTAAAGTAGTACCTGACCTATTTCACAACAAAGAGTAGAGAGCGGCAGTGGCTTAAGAAGTTGGAGAAGCATCAATGATAGTAGGAGGATTTTCCGGTAGAGTAGCGGTAGTAGCAGTGAAGAAGCGGCAAGTAGCAACAATAGCAGTTGGAATCACTAGAGGAGGAGTAATGGTGGGAGTGAGCACAGGTCTACGGACAACAACGACCGAGCTCGAAGGTGACTAGCTGGTATCATAAAAAAGAAGTGGGATAGCAATCAATCAGACAATATCATGGGAAGGGAAAGAGGGGAAATAGTTTCGTGGTTAATTAATAGGTACATTAGGCATCAATTATTACATAAACTGACAATGTACAATCGCTATTGTCAGTTGCATATAAAAATCCTCTGACAAAAGAAAACTTTGTCTACGGCTATATTCAGTAAACCAATGTCTAACTCTGCATCCCAGATGCAACCCAGTGACACCTACATTGTTGGGTTATGGTAAAGACAATCGACGAGAAACACAAATTGAGGGTGGAATTTTTTTGTAAGACACATGGAACTTACACCTTTATCATTGGTCCTTATAGATACAACTGACGAGAAACACCAATTGGTTTTTGCGAGATACATGGCATGTACAACGTTTCATCCTATCAGATATTTATAAAAGAATCGCGACGTAGGTTTTTGAAGGAAAATGTAATTTCTCACAAAAATTATGCAAAAGTTCTATTTTCATGGGATATATATCACATCAGTTTCTTTGAGAAGCAACCGATGATAAAAATAAAATGTAGCTTGTGTTTTCTCAGTTGGTCAAACCATTGTGGTTGTTTTATAGAACCGACATGAAATGGTATACCATCATTTTTTCTTGAAAATTCAACTGACAAGAATATCTCATTTCTATAGTAGTGTAATTTTATTTTGATCTATAATCCATAATTTTTCCTAATTTGAACTCATTCCTTCTTCCCAAGTCTTACTCAATTACTTTGATCAAATCTCTTGTTCTTTGATGCAAATCATCTTAATTTGAGTTTCTTATGCTCTAGTGATTTTAACTTTTTTACATGAAAATTATTTATGAATGGCCCCCCTCTACTCTATTTCAGAGAATTTATAAACCAGTCCCTCAAATATTTGTTCCATGAAATAGTTTGATGTTGACTAACTGTAATTTGTATCAATTGTTCCATAGAGTTCTCCAAAATTTATAACTAATGGTGTTGAAAAAAAATATAAATATTCATAAATACAAATTTTTAGATAATTGATTATAGAGGAAGTTAATTGCTTAGTCAAGACTCTTAGAATGTAGATTTAATATTTTAGAAATTATTATAATAGGGATTAAAGCACAGATAAAATCTCCTAATGTTTTTGTAGGAATTAAAAAATTAGAAGTAATGAACTATTAGGGGGCTATTAACAATTATAAGAGATACAATTGTGTTAAACATTAAGAGGAAAAGAATGTCTCCCTCCTCTTTGGGTTACAAACTCACGGGCAGTTTTGAAGAAGTAGAATGTCTATGCTGTTATATCCCTACAACAGAGATGCAATTATCTCCCCATAAGAAATCCGTTGATGTTGACTTTGACGTTAAGATCAATGTCAATGACACCATGAAGTAAAAGACGCGGTCAAGCACCACTTTCACCACCATTGGTCACTTTATAGAATAATAAAAGAGGTGACATGAATGATCCTCAAAGCCTCCAATTTTATATCTCTAAATCCACCACCTCCTCTAAGCATAACCAATACAATCCTACCCATTGATGGGCACCAAAAACTACAAAAAATCCTCGACCAAGTTAATTATAGAAGATTACCCAATCATTGTGGGCCATGGGAGTTCTGACAATCAACACTAGACCTCTCAACACCTCTATTCCTCTGCCTGATATCTTTAGAATCCTCAAATCCCTCCTCACCATGCCTTCATTCGACATTTAGTGAACCTAAAACGGCAAATCAGAAATTAGTATAGAAAGTTATGCCGCCCATCTCCTCTCACTACTGATTGATAATTCATGACTCTGGCCACTTCTGGAAGAGCTTCATAGCCACCTGCAACACCACAATAGCCTGTCCAGACCCTCATTAGCAAGCCACCATCAAAATTCAGTGGCTACAATGTAAAACATAGAACACTTACATCCTCGACTAGAAGATAAACCTTAAATCATTGAATGGTTTGTGTGACCTTTTGTTACTACCTTGAAAGGAATCTACCAATAGGAGTAGATATGACCAGATCCATGGAATTTTAGATGAGTGTAACAACCTCACTTTCCAACAACCCCCGATTAAGGAAGGCCAAAAAGATGAGAGCCATTACATCAAATTTTCCAAAGGATCCATATTTTCATCAAACAATAAGTAAAAGAAAATAATTTTATTAACTCAATCATATTGTTTACAAGATGTTCTTTTAGAATTTACATAACCTTACCATCATCAAAGTTGTACATATGAGAGATATGTGAGAATAGATATCTATCTAATACTCCTTACAAGTTAACTTTAACATCATCAAGTAAAATCAATTGATTATCATTTCCATCATACCTCAAGATCATCTTATCTAGAATGTACCTAAAATTCCGTGAAATAAAAGCACTAATTAGTATGACAAGTTATATTGTGTATATGGGGTGCATGTAAAAGTGTGCAAGTAAAGTAACAACATATATTTCATCAAATACTTGCTAATACGAACAATCATTTTCTTCATATAATCTTTCTTTCTGTGACACTCATACTGGCATTCTAATTGAACATAAATAAATATCCAACAGTTTAGTGGTTCAATCCTCGAGAAATACTCACAAAATATCGACAAACTAATGCAGGTAGTTATAGGTGTAAGCACGTACCTCGATGGTGAGCCATGCAGAATATTATGCAAAATACACTTCAATTACATTCAAACAATCCAATCAACAAAGATGAATATAGGGAATCACATTATATCTACATGTATGTAAATCCTAAAGTGTCACCATCACATTAAACATATTAAAACCCTACTCGGGTCCTAATCTAGGGTTTAGGATCATGTTGGGGGTTGGATTTGGATTAAGGATGGAATCCCTAACTCCATTACATATTACTTTATGTATTCCACATCATGTGTAACCCTAATCACTTTATCCAACATATCCCCTTCATTATGAACAATTAAATCATGTTAAGTTCATTAACAACATGCAAGTCATGATCTTTAACCCTAACTATTTTTATGCATGGCTATCCATTTTAGAAACTCTAAATATCATCATCATGACCATAATCATGTTAAGTTACCATTATATATCATATTATGAGTTTGCATATTAAATAATCATGATTAATAACTTATTCATCAAAACTAGGATTTTATGCATTAAACATCAATTGAACACCTATTGCTAATTATCCACTTTAGAAACCCTAACTTTTGCAACATATGTACTTTTTAACTCAAAATAGGTCCAAGATTCTCTTTTATCCTAAAAGGTTAAGCTTTATCCATTAATATCATTTAAAGAAGTTATGACCATTAAAATAATGTAACTAGGGTTTCTAAGCATATTTACATTAAAAAAATCATCTATATGCCCCTTTAGAAAAGGAGGCATAAATATACTATGAAACTATTTTATTTATACTCCTTTCATTTTTGTCATCAAATTTCATATATAACATGTTGAACATGAGTTACCAATTAATTTCTATGAATTTCATAAGATAATTCACTATTGACCAGACAAATTGCCAAATCAGCAACACGCATGTTAAAAGAATTACTTATGTGGTGGGGCCAACCAATTGGCTCTCACCCAATTGGCATTAAATGCCTGTGTGGATGGAGTTAAGTAACAGGTCAAAAGACAAGCATAGCCTTACCTGACTGTATCGACCCCAGTGTTATAGTGTTCTTTTTATGCCTGATTGTCTTCAACCCCTTGATCTGGACCTTGCAAAGAAGGACTTGGGTGAGTCAAAACAATTGTTGACTCTAGTTGTTCAAGACCCTACGCAGTAGGTGGTCAAGAAGGTCTCTATGCCTATCTCATGCATACTTGGTCATGGCCTCGAACGCCAAGGAAAATCAACACTGAGAGGGGAAAGGGATGGGATGCCATGGTGGTGACAGCAGAAGGAAAGAAAGATAGGATAGGGACTTGTGGAAAAATTTTAGGCAGAGTTGGGATGTCTTGAGTCATACAAAGTCTAGGGATGAGATTTCTCTATCTCACAGGGGGTTTGTAGCCCCTTTTATAGGTATGGCTAAGAGGAAAGGCTGGGTTAGCCTTCAATGGAATCAGTTTCCAATGGTAAATTGGGGAAACCCCAAACACGTACGAAAACTATGGAAACTAGGGATCAACAAACATGGTTTTATCTCCCGAACTCATTGGAGAAAGAATTAGAGAGAACAATCAAGATTGGAGAGACATTGAGGTGCTAGAAAATTGGATGTACTATAGACAAAGTTTCCTTTTTAGTTTCTTGCTAGAAGATGATCCTCAAACAATGGATCTCAGACCAAATTTCTAGAAAGCCATGTGAAAATATAAAGGGATGTGACTAAGTTCCCAAATTTGATTAAAATCTGATTGTAAATGCATATCCCTCCATATCCCTTTCACTTTAAAAAATAGTAGATAATTCGTATCTCTATCTCTATTAGCTTGATCAACCCCAAAATTTAAAGGAATGTCTTAAATACTTTTATCTAGGTGTCTGCAAGTTTTGAGGCCAAAATACTAATGTTAATATCTCTTTTCTTTGCCCCTAAGAATAGCCTATATTTGATTCATTTAAGGCATCAATTAATTTATTTTTCCATCCAGACATGGAAAACTATCCCATATTAATGTATTTTTCTCATTAGGTACAATAACGAGCCGAATCCAAGTTATTAGTTTCCTCCAACACCTCTTTTCTATAAAAATCCAATTATTTACATCTTTAAAACATCCATTGTGAATTACCTTGAGTAATTTCTTTATTATTATAATTTTCTCTCTTTCTTTGTCCGAAATCTATTGATGGATTATTACAAGTAGTAAACTACATGAGATCTATTCCATATGAAGTATTTGCACTCTCAAACAACATTTTCCAAAAAAGACACATAAAGAACCATATTTCTAATGTATCCTTATTATTATATTATTTGCAAACAAATATGTAAAAATTGGGAAAAACCAAGTTATCAACCCAGTAAGCTCTAATAGGAATTTTGTCCTAAAAATTCAACTAATCCTATAAAAGATAGGTATGAGACAATTTCCTCACATATAGTTTAACGAACATCTCATAATGCCATTAGATTTTATTTATGTGCTAAATCTTTTATTTCTTTAATTTGTGTTGCAAGGACCTATTGCAAATCAAATACCTTATGGGGTTCACTGGGGCCATGGGTTGCACCCATACCCTAATGTTGATTTCATTATTCCTTCAATTGTACCATTGGGGAGATTACTTATCAATTCATGCATTATGTTAAATTTCACAAAATTGAGGATATTACAATGAGCTTCGAGCCACCCTCAACACCAGACGAGCCATCCCTATTGAGGAGAAGGGGAAGAAATGTACCATTGTTCCTCTTTGTACCTACAATGAAGTGAAGCCTCAACTTCAGGTTTCTCAACAAGGAGAGGATCATCATGCCTTGGAGATTTTTAAAACTTCTCTTGAGGAGATCACCAATTGGAATAACTCCACGATGGTTATATCCAGTCATTTGGCATGAGAACAACCTGAAAACATTAAGGAAACCATGATTGGAAGATGAATCTAACAAATGACCAACTGAAACCCAGTGAACTTCAAGTAATTAGATATGGAACCTTTTTCATATAAATTTATCATCTATCAAAATACATTTCACTAATAGCCAAAGAAACTTTGTTGGATTAATGTATTTAGAAACTTAATCATACAAGTATATATACATACACACACATACACACATAGATATATATATATACATATATATATATATATATATATATATCACATTGGGGTATCATCTATCAAAATAGATTTCACTAATAGCCAAAGAAATAATGTTCAATTAATGTATTTAGAAACTTAATTATACAAGCATATATATATATACATATCATATTGGGGTATAGCAATATTTATGCATTTGTACACTAGATTACTAAGCTAGTAGATGAGAAACATAAAATTACCTACAATGACATGAATACATCAAATCTCTAGTTAACAAGTATGGTACAACGATTAATAATGATAATAAGAAAAATTGAAAGTTGGATTTTCCTATTACATGTCATATTAACATTGATACAAATGCAATATAGTTAGTAAGGGTTCAGAGGTGGCTTAGTAGTCAATAGTATGAAAATCAATAAACAAATATGATTATTTTCATATATCAATAGCTAAAGATGGACATATAAGTATATCTTATAACGGCCTATCAAAAATGCATGTGAATATAGGAAAATAACCTATCTCGACCAATCAATTTGAGTGAAGTGATATATGAGAGGGAGTATATTAATATAACTTAAGAAAACCAATTGCAGCATGTATATAACGCCGATTCTATGGTATAATAATCATATAATGACTTAAGATGAAGTAAATAACAACTATGAAGTGATTATAAAATGTAGGGTATGACTAAAAATAGTAATTAAGAAGCTAAATGACAATCTCCAAGCCTAGTGACTGAATAAAATAATTGAATCTAGAGGAAATAGAACAAAGCAATTGCATATTGTTTTGTATAATATTAGAAAGAGAATGTCTCTATAAGACTTAGGTTTATACAATAGCTTAGACTTGTATGAATTATGCAACTAATTATCGATCCCAAATAAAGAATGAAGCTAAAATCACAAACGAGAGAGAGTACATAGAAATATGAAAGAATACAAAAAAAACCTAGATAACAAAAATTTAAACAAACTTAATTGCAAGCCAATAATATCCTTATTGTTCAAGATTGTAGATATCTCCGTTCATCAACTATTGGAATTTTTTTGAATCTTGATCATAAAGTTTTTTAGCTCCATACATGGAATGGTACAATTTATATGATTTAATCAAAGACACAAAATTTCTATTTCTATTTGGAACATTAATTCCCTCATTGATTGCATTCATGACTAGATAGGTTGGTTGGCACAAAAATTGATTTTCAACCTTAGCCTCCTCTTTGAAAGGCCACTGACAATTATTCTCAGAAAATAGTAGAACCATATTTAAACATAAAAAATGGCAAGTTAGTGCTCCTAGTTTAGTGTAATTATGCTTCCAAGCCTCTGTGAAGAGTTAAAGGACATACAATCCTATCAGTTGAACATAAGAGAGTCAAACGAGAGCGGCGATGTTAGGGTTCTATTAAGGTAGCGGCCATGGGAGAGGATTCCATGGGGGTAGGGGTCATGCCCACCACAATAGGATGCCCGATTCCACGATATTCTCTGAGGATGGTGCCATACCTACTCAAGATACTACCACGGTTCAAGATATCACATCTACTGAACAAGGCTCCGCCATGGATAGTGGCATGGGGTAGTGAACGATGCTTCCACTGACGATGTGAAGAAGTTGTATGTAGAGACTGTTAGTGGTAAACCAGTTAGCAGTCTGACTTTCCTAAATCTGATCTCACCGGACACGTTGAAGGACACTGATGTTAAGGTCGATCTTAGCGGGGTGCTACCTACGTTCTCAGTGACTATGGACGCTCTGAAGCCCCTACTCGAGCCATGGAAGTTTGTAGTTGTTACTACGGCGTTCTCAGTGACTATGGATGCTCTGAAGCCCCTACTCGAGCCATGGAAGTTTGCAGTTGTTACTAAGGCGTTAGTCATCAATGTGGGCTTTACAATGCTAGTCAACAAAATCTACTCCATCTGGTCCCCAATGGATGAATTTTGGGTCATTTATCTTGACTAAGGTTACTACATAGTTCAATTCTCTTGTGAAGAGGATTAAATCACTGCCATGACGGGAGGGACATGGATGATTTTTGGTAGCTACCTATCAGTGCAGTCATGGTCCCCTACTTTTAGACCCTTTGACCCCATGCTAAGGACTTCAACACCATGGCTAAGTTGGTTGTATGGGTTTGAGAACCATATCTACCTATTTTCTTGTTTCAAAACCAACTACTGACAAGAATTGGGAACACCATTGGCGAGACCGTCAAAATTGATGCCCATACGTTGCTAGGTCGCAGGGGGGAATTTTCCAGAATGGCAATCGAAGTAGAAACAACAAAACCACTTCTACCCACCATCTTCATTAATGGTGAGCACTTCAGGTTTGATTATGAAAACTTGCCAGTCGTATGTATGAAGTGTGGTGGATTAGGCCATGCTGAGTCAGATTGCAAACATGCCATTATCCTAGCTTCTGAGTCACCCTCTACATCCTCACCAATTCCCATACCAGGAATATCCTACTCTGTGGCTATACACGCCAAGTGGCCGGAGCCACGTAAAACATTAGAAAAGAAATCCACTGCCAAATAGATGTCTTTCGAATCAAAAAATAAAAAAGCACAGGAAGAACCTATTGTTGTGTCTGAAAATGAGGATACAATGGATGAGGAGGGATTTACTAAAGTTGTGAGCAAGAAAAACAAGAAGAAAACCAATCGTCATACTAATCATCATGTTACTAGTACCACCTCTTCAAATGATCCGTCTCGTATAGGCAAGTCCAATGGTGTAGTGGACATTGTTGTTACTCTCATTGGGGATGAGGTCAGCACTGGAAGGCCAGTTGTAGGCTCGAGCATGGTGCTTCAATACCAGGCACACAGTGCTTTGACACGTGTTCCCCATCACCATCCCTTCATCAAGTCTGGGCTTGAAGGAGGTAGCGGGTATGTGATGCTAAGGAACAGGAAGATCATCTATCAGGATGTTTTAAGTCCTGATAGAGTATGAAAGAAAGGGAAGATAGACCACTTGGAGATTGTTGACCCCCTGGATGGGCCCGACATCCAATCCAAAGCCAAGAAGATCCTCAACCTTGAAGAACAAATGATCACTATTGAGGCAGTTGCAGATGATCCAAGACACAGGCGAGCAACCAGAGGGCCTGCTTGCTACAATCTAGTTTTCTATCCCTCTTCTACCCCAATGTAGTTTTGATGAAGACTGGATATTGGAATATTCAAGGTGCCTGTCAAGATAGGAAGATTCTCCTTCTTAAAGACTTAAAACATTCTCACTATCTCTAAATTCTTGCTATTGTTGAACCTAGATGCAGTGGTTCTACTGCTAAGGGTATCATCCACAAACTTGGGTTCTCTTCTTCACACAGAGTGGAAGCAATAGGGTTTTGAGGTGGTGTATGGCTACTTTGGTAAAACTACTTCTGTGATATCAAGATAATCCTTAATCATCGTTAATTTCTCCATTGATGCGTCAACAAGCAATGGCACTTGACTTTTGTTTATGGCAGTCCCAACCCAACTACTCTGAAACTACTCTGGCATTGTTTGGAAGATATTTCAATGGCCATTGGTGGCACATGGGTAGTTGTAGGGGACTTCAACACCATGCTAGATTTCAATGAGAAGAAGGGTGGTAAATCCTTTGATCGCTACTCATGTGCACGCTTCAACGAGGTTCTTTTGAATGCTGACCTAAATGACACCAAAACTTAGGGGTCCTTCACCTTCCAACGTGGCTCACTATATGAGAAACTTTATCGAGTGTGAGTCAATGCTTGTTGGTTGCATTCATTTACTTCTGCCACAATCAAGGTTCTTCCTTGTCTCTACTCAGATCATAGTCTTTTGCTCATTTCTATGGAACAAAGGCTTTCTTCCTGAAGGGTTACCTTCAGAACACGGGCAATTTTGGAACTTATGTCCAGAGTTCCATTCCTCCTTGCTTCCTAGGTGGGACAATAATACCCCCTTCCCTATTGCAACTTGTTAGTTTCAAGATGCAATTGTGAAATGGGAGGGTGCATGCTTTGTAGAACAAAAAAAGGAGAAACTCTCTCTACTTGCACGGATTAAACACCACCAGGTATCCTCTCAGTCCTCTCCCTCTCTAGTTATTGAACTTCAGGAGAAATACAATCGATTACTCGCCTGTGAAGAAGTTGACTGGCAGCAATGTGCTCATTTTGACTGGCTATGGTTTGGTGATGGAAACAAAAAAATATTCCAATCTTATGTTAAAGCCCACATCCACCATAACAAAGTTACGTATCTCCTCAACTGCTTGGGAACCTGGGTCGATAACACTACTGGCTTGGAGACCCTTATGCATAGTTACTTTCTTAACTTGATGATGAAGACCTTGGATCCTGAGCCTGCAGAAATACATTGCTACCCGGGTAGCTTCCAGCCTCCGCCGCCCCCAGATCTACTCTCTATGTCTGTGATTCCCTCTGCCTTGGAAATCTTGTACGTTCTATTCAAAATGGCCCTTCTAAGGCACCTGGACCGGATGACATATACATTAGTTTTCTCCAGAAAAATTGGCACCATGTTTCCCCTTCAGTGATTCAGACTATCATTGATGTGTTCCAATCTGGTGTGGTTGACAAATCCATGTCGAATTCTCATATGGTACTCATTCTAAAAACCAAAGCTCCTACAAAATGCAGTGACCTAAGGCCCATCTCTCTGAATAATGGGTGTTTCAAACTACTGTAAAAAATCTTGGTTGAGCGCATTAAATCATTCTTGAATGCTTAGATTTCACCTAACCAATCTAGTTTTATTCCGAGAATGAGGATTAGTGAAATTATACTTCTTTTCCAAGAAGTCATGCACTCTATGCACACCTCAAGCACTAAGAAATCATGGATGCATACTAAAATTGATTTGTCAAAAGAATTTGATAGAATGAACTGGCTTTTCATCAGGGACATACTATACAAAACTGATATGACTGACACAATTGTTGGTTTAATTATGCAGATCATTACATCTAGTTCTACCTCTATTTTATGGGAAGGCAAGTTGCTTGAGCCATTCAAGGCCACCTAGGGAGTGAGAGAAGGTGACCCCATCAGTCCATATGTCTTTGTGTTGTGCATGGAATGTATATCACAAGCTATTCTTGAATTTGTAGAACAGGGTTCATGGAAACCTATTATTCTATCAAAGAGAGGCACACCATTATCCCATGTTTGTTTCACAGATGACATACTTTTATTCTCTAAAGCATTAGTCTCATAGGCAAATAACATTAAAGTAGTTCTTCACTCTTTCTTCAAAGTCTCTGGTCAGGCAGTGTCATAGGAAAAGTTTGTGTGCTACTTCTCTACGAATGTAACTCATACTAAAAAATGAGCCATAAGTAATTCCCTCGGGTTCCCCTAGACTAACAACCTAGGGAGATACCCAGGAGTTCCTATACTCCACCACCGCGTCAACAAAGACACACATGGTCACCTGTCAACCTTAATTGAGGATAAGCTAAATGGATGGTCTATGAGTCATCTATCCTTAGCTGACCGTACAACACTGGTTAAAAGTACCCTGTAAGCTCTTCCTACTTACACAATGCAAATTGTGCAATTCTCTCCTACACTCTGTGATGACATCAATAAGCATGTCCGCAACTTTATTTGGTCTGGCACTGGGAGCCGTCGTCTTTCCTTGGTGTCCTGGGAGAAAATTACCACTTCTAAGGATCTAGGAGGCCTGGGTATTAAAGACACTAGAGATCAGAATACTTCACTCATGATGAAGAATGTGTGAACCTTTCTGAGTGAGCTGGAAAAATTATGGGTCCAAGTCATGAAGGAGAAATATTTTAACAATGACAAAATGCTTAAAAAATCTTTCTCCTCGGTCTGAAATTTCATCAAAAGGAATTTATTACCGGTTAAAAATATCTATACCAAAACTATCAACAATGGACAAAGCACAAATGTCTGGATTGATTGTTGGATCCCTAACCAGTCTTCTATCATTGAGATAGATGGTTTCTAGATCTCAGCTCAGTTAGAAACACTCAAAACTACCTCCATGACTATCGAACCTAGTGTTTGGGATTGGATTTTTATCCATGCTTTTATACCTGACAAATTCTGGTGTTCTATCAATTCTATTCCAACCCCCATGCCCGACTGTGGTGAGGATGGATGGGCGTGGCCTTTTGAAAGAAATGGGTGCATGAGAAACTGATCCATTTATAGGTGGATTTGATCCTTCAAAGAAATTCACTTGCCAAGACAGTGGAAATATATATGGAGCTATTCTCTCCCTGAACGAGTTCATGGATTTCTTTGGCTACTACAACACAAAGCTCTTCTTATCAATGCTGAAAAAGCCAGATGGCACATACATGTGGATGCTATCTGTCAAGTCGTAACAATGCTCTTGATACCATCCTCCATGCCCTACGAGGCTGTGATACCAGGCATGCTATATGGATGGAGGCTACTAGGGATCGTGATCATTTTTCTTGGAGTGAAGTGGATTGGATTGAGTATTGCACCCATTCAAATGCCTCTTCAACTTGCCATTTTCTTCGTGCCATCATGTGTTGGAATATCTGGAACATAAGGAACGAGCTACTTCATGACCAGACCAAGACCCCAACATTGGCTTGTGCTCTTTTTATCAAAGAATGAGTTAGTTCCATAATGTAGCTCGCAAGCAATCCTTTGGTCCTCCACTATAAAATCCAAGCTTTCTCTACCCCTCCTCTATCTACTCCAGTCATCTTTGTGGATGCTTCTTATCACCCACAAGCTGTTTGTTCAGTTTTAGGGGCTCTCACCATCTCAACCAATAGAACTAATCTTCTATTCATAGGATACCAGAATACATCGACTTCTACTATGGAGGTGGAATTGTAATCAATTCTCAAGGTTGTGGACATTACTCATTCTCAGAGCTAGTCAAGGTTCACAATTATGACAGACTCTAAACAAGCTTGTTCTATTCTAAACGCAACACTACCACCTGGAAACTGCTTTAAATCCTACCATCATAAGTTCATCACCCTCTGAGGTGATGGAAGCAGTGTAAACCTTTAGTACCTCACTAGGAACCTAAACATCCTGGCAGATTCAATTGCCAAGCATGTTATCTGGTCTAAGTTATGTTTTGTTTCATCTTCTCAACCTTACTGGCTTTGTTTAACATTTCTAAAACTTTATCCTTGATCTGGCCTGGTCTAGAGCACAAGATGAATAATATCTAAGCTCTAGGATTTCTCCTCCAAAAAAGGGACATCGATCTTGAAGTATACTGGGATTTTTAGTTGGTGTGTTGTCGTTCTCCATAGGAGAGAACACAAGGCTTCCCCATCAACTAGACATTGACATTCACTATCTATGAAAATTTTGATGACTAGTTTCAAAACTTATATATTGAATCTTATTGCAATTGAAAACCCATTGATACCTCTTGATACCTACCTACATTTTTTATTCCTTTGCATTCTCTCATGAAAAACCTATGTAGATAGGTGCATACTTTTATTTTCCAAATATTAATTTTGTACGAGCTTTGCTGACCTATGTTTCCCTTCTTGGGGTCAATGTCTAGTTTTGTTCTCTCTGGGAATTCATGGAAAATACAAGACCTAGATGATACGTGCAAGAGTTGTCCCCTATTGGAGTATGGATAGGAATCAATGACTATTTAGAATTTTATAATCTTATGTAAATATTTAGTGAATCTAATGTAAATCATGATTATGAAAAGATTTGTTTATAATTTATGATGCAATTTTGTAAATATTCAATCATACGAATCAGGTCTTTACAACATGGTATCAGAGCCTATAAACAGTTGACACGCATGTATGCATTGGACGACTGGGGTTAGTTAGGAATAAAAATGGAATAAATAGTTCAGAATAAACCCTAATATCATTGGTTCACTTATTAGGATATACCTAAACTATGGTTACGAAACACTAAGAGTCTAGGATGTGGATTGTGTACCTCAACAGTCTAGGATGTGGGTTATGTACCTCAATATAAAGTCATGAAACAAACCTAGCTCACTTTAACTTTTGGACTCACATATTATTGAGGAATAAGTATTTTTGATACAAGTACGTAGATTGATAGTGATACCCTGAAGTCGCAACTACAAGTATACAAATGGTCAGGGTTCCCTATAGTCAAGTAATTGCAAACAAGAAAAAGGAAATAGAATAAATAAGTATCATAGCACAAAAAGATCCAATTTGTTAAGTTAAGCGTGACATGATGTAAATAATATACTTCAAATTTTTTAATTGAGAATAATTCATCACCATGATAGTGGTATTATCGGAGGTGTCTAAGGAATGATGTTTAGTGAAATTTCAGACATAATTACTCCCAATCTACTTAGATAGTGGTGGGGTTTCCTCACTTTACATACCAACCTAGACAAAGCAATGTCTACCATTTGGGAAAACCCTAATATCAAATTTCATCAATAAGCCAATAAAAATGTGTGTATGTTAATTTACCTTCAATAGAGAGGAAAGAAATGATAATATGTTAGGACTTAGACAAAAAATCCTACTAATACAAAACTTGTTCAAAAAAAATTCCACATGATAAACCCTCATAAAATATAATGATTGAGAGTTAGATATCAGAGTCCCTTTTATATATGTATTTATGATATTTGTGAGAAAAAGAAGTTACAAATCCAACATTACACCTTTGCCGATGCAGGGATTCAAATTGGCATCCTAATTCATAATAAAATATGAAGTAGTCATAAATGGTACAACCTCTAGATTTTGAAACCCTCAAATTTAAGAAATATACAAAAGTTGGAATAGGTTATATCTAGATATTTGACCCAGTAAAACGTCACATCACAATTGAGTAAATAAAGTTTTAAGTTTGGATATAATAACTACAATTTTGTGGTGTATTTTTTTTTTAATATTCATGATTTAAATTCTTTACCTATACATGTTTACAAGACCCTAAATGGATTATATGGATTAGGTTCACTAAGTGCTTAGGTGACTCCTTATGTTTCATAGAAATCTAGATTTCCGAGATGTGTCAAGTAGTTTGGATGATGGAATAGTTGTAACTAGAATATAGACATGAGGTGATTCTGACATGGTTCTCACTTTGATCTTGGCCATTTTACAATTTTATAGCAAAATGTTTTCTCGGCAAAAAATATTTTCTTTATAACACAATATGAACAAAGAAAAATGATTATAGTGATGATTTCTTGAGCTAAATCATAATCAAGAAAGTATGAGATAACCCTAGAGGAGAAACGTAGAGTTGGTGAATGCTACTTCATTGTAGTTTACATGCCTATTGAAATTGTTACTTGATTCCTTTTAAGGGATGAAGACTAGTACCTGACTATACCATAAGTTTACCAATTCTGGGGGATGAAATCTTCTTTATGGGATGGAGAGTTGTAACATACTAGATTTTTGGGTGCAAATTCTATTTTGATCTATAATCTATACTTTTTCCGAGTTGATCTCATTCCTTCATCCAAAGGCTTATTCAATTATTTTGATCAAGTCCCTCATCCTTTGATGTCTCAATTTGAGTTTCTTATGTTTCAATGAGTTAAAATTTTTAAATCACATATATTTAAAATGACTCCCCTCTCCTCTCTTTTATAGAATTTACAAATTCGTCCCTCAAAATTTTATTTCATGAAAAAATCTAATTGGATTAATTGCAATCAAAATTAACTGTGTGAATATACCTTGGTTAGACCATAATCATAGAGAACTCTTGAATTTATAACTAATGGCTATGGAACAAATATAAATATTTATAAATATGAACTTTTTGATAATTCATTAAAAAGAATTTAATGGTCTTGTTAATACTCTTAGAATGTAGAGTTAATATTTTAAAAACTATTATTATAGAGATTAAACACAGAGAATATCTCCTAACAATTCTCTAGGAGTTACAAAATTGGAAGTAATGAACTAGTAGGGGGTTCTTAGTAATTATATGAGATATAATTTTGTTAGATGTTAGGAGGAAAACCTCATCTCCCTCCTCTATAGGTCACACACTCATGTGTGGTTCTGAGAAATGAGAACACTATGCTATTATATCCCACAATGGTGATGCCATTGTCTTCCCACAAGAAATGTGTTGGTGTTGACATCGGTTTCAAGACCCAACATTAGAAACATCCACGAAGTAAAAGACACAATCAAGCTCCATTGTCACCTCCACCATCCACCTGATAGAGTGAAAATAGAGCCACCGTGAACAATCACCAAAGCCTCCAATTTCTATATCTCTAAAACTTCCACTCCTCATCATCATGAATTGGATCTATAAACCCTAGTATCTCCACCTCGTTCCAAGAATAACCACTCCAACCATACATGGATGTGCACCAAAATCCTACAACAAGCCCTTAACCAAGTTACATATGATCACATGAACATTGTGGGTCACTTGTGCACTGACCATCAACACTCAACCTCACAACACCACTATTCCTATGCCTCCTGTCTTCAGAATCCTCTAAGACCTTCCCACCAAGCCGCCATATGACTTTAAATAGATTTGTGATGTCAGATCAAAAAAGAAGACCAAAAATCTATGCCACCAATCTTCTCTCAAAATTGCTTAGAAATTCATGACGCCAACCACTCTAGTGGAGCTTCCCAACTACCTGCAGCACCACAATAGCCTGGCCAGTCCCTCGATAGCAAGCCGCCATGGAAACTCAGTGGCTACAACCTAAAATATAGAACACTTTCATCCTCGACTGGAAGACATACCCAAAATTGTTGAAAGGTCTGTGTGACCTATTGTTACTAGCTTGAAAGGAATCCAACATCAAAACTAGATATGACAAGATCCATGGAATCATGGAAGAGATTCTAGCCAACCTCAAAACTAGTTGAGCCATCCCTAGTGAGGAGAAGAGGAAGAACTATAGCATTAATCCCCTTCATACCTACAATTAATTGAATCCTCAACTTCAAGTTTATCGACTTGGAGAAGATCATCACGACTTGGGTATCTGTAAAACTTATCTTAAGGAGGCGACAGATTGGAATAACTTCATGATAGTTATAGTTAGTCATTTGGCATGGGAACAACCTGTAAACATGAAGAGAATCATGATTGGAAGAAGAATCCAACAAATAACCAACTGAAATGCATGGAACTATAAGTAATTCGATCCCAAATATTTTCCATGTACATTTATCATCTACCAAAAAGATTTTTCATAATACCCAAAGGACCATTGTTAGATTAATGTATTTAGAAACTTGATTATATAAGAATATTATATACATACATATATATATATATAGAGAGAGAGAGAGAGAGAGATAGAAAGAGAGAAAGATTTAGGCTAGAATACACACAAGTGTACCAGAGATGCTATACACCTCAATCATTTCCATCATGAAACAATTTTTAGGAAATCTAAACCGTTGAACTTCTTAAATATCTTACAAACATACTATATAATAAATTTCAGATCATTTGGAAACCTCTAGGTCATGGATCTAAAGGAGGAAAACATCATGCATTTCAAATAAGTTTTGTGCTTTGATTTTTTTGTCCATGAATGAGTGACTAACACTCATCTAAGTGGGATACAATTTTGTATGTGGGCTATTGTTATTATAATAATGAAGATCAATGGGTTAGATTTTGTAAAAGCATGGCCTATATAGGAAACCACCATTGAGGTGTTCAGTGTGATCTACACACTCCAGTGTATAGATCACACCGAACACCCTAATGGAATTTTCCTATCTAGGCCATGCTCTTACAAAATATAACCCATTGATCTTCATTTTTACAATGATAATAGCCAACATACAAAATTTGATCCCATTTGGTGAGTGAAAATCACTCATCCAAGAACAACAAAATCAACACACAAAACTAATTTGAAATGCATGATTTTTTCCTCCTTTAGACCATGACATATAAGTTTCCAAATGAGATACAATTTATTGTATAGTATGTTATCAAGATATTTAAGAATTTCAATGGTTTAGATTTACACAATAATTGGTTCATGATGGAAAATGACTGAGGTGTATAGTGTCTCTGATACAGTCGAGTGTATTCTAGTCTGACTACATAGACACACAAACATATATATATATATATATATATATATATATATATATATATTATATATATACACACACATATACTTATATATATATGTATATGTATATATGTATATGTATGTATATATATATATATATATATATATATATATATATATATATATATATATATATATATATATATATATATATATATAGGGTGTTCATTCATTTCCCGCGCGGGTAGCATGGATTTTCGCTACCCTGCAGACAAAAAAGTAACTCTCCTAGCTAAGAAAGTAACTCTACTGTAAAAAAATTAACTCT
The DNA here is from genome assembly GCA_963693085.1 of Alisma plantago-aquatica. Lineage (NCBI taxonomy): Eukaryota > Viridiplantae > Streptophyta > Magnoliopsida > Alismatales > Alismataceae > Alisma > Alisma plantago-aquatica. The sequence goes on along the minus strand of OY856411.1, from coordinate 174,794,865 downwards.
GCTGGCCAAAAAAGTAACTTTGTACAAAATATACAGCAGATATATATAAGGACGAGTTTTTTGATTTTGGAGGGGCAAATGATATTATTTTTGGCTCAAATTTTTTGGAGAGCTAGACAAAATAGTCCTCTACAATTTCGAAATTTTTTTTGAAAAAAAGTGATCGGAAGGGTGGGCGGGTAGCTACCCGGGCGGGCAATAAAGATGGGCCCATATATATATATATATATATATATATATATATATATATATATATATATATATATATATACATATGGACCATAATCAATACCCGTGTAGGTAGCTACCCGCCCCCTCTTTTGGTTACTTTTTTGGAGTTTCTTACATTATACATGTAGATGTTTACTTTATCTTGCAAACCGTTACTTTTCATGCATAAATAGTTACATTTATATTAACTATAACATATATACAATTACATATATATTTACTGTGTATTATGTCTAGTTTTACCTTTTTAGTCATAGAATTACTTTTTTTATCAACATAGTTACTTTTTTGTCTAGAGAGCTCCTTTTCTGACCATATTGTTACAATTTTGGATGCACATGTAGCGAAAATCCAGGGTACCTCTGCGAACCGAATGAACGGTCATATATATATATATATATATATATATATATAGAGAGAGAGAGAGAGAGAGAGAGAGAGAGAGAGGGAGAGAGAGAGAGAGAGAGTTAGGCTAGAATACACTCGAGTGTACAGATCACATCGTACACCCCAACGGTGTTTGCCTATCTAGACCAAGTTTTTCCAAAATCTAATCCATTGATCTTTATGGTTACAATAATAATAGGTCACATACAAAATTTGAACTCATTTGGATGAGTGTAAGTCACTCATCCAAGGACAACAAAATAGATGCACAAAACTAATTTGAAATGCATGATTTTTGCCTCCTTTAGATGCATGACCTATAGGTGTCCAAATGAGCTAAAATTTATTATATAGTATGTTCTTATGATAATTAAGAAGATCAATGGTTTAGATTTTTCAAAAATTTATTGCATATTCAAAAATGACTGAGGTGTACGGTGCCTCTGGTACACTCGAGTGTACACTAGCCTGACTCTCTCTCTCTCTCTATATATATATATATATATATATATATATATATATTACAATCTAAAATGAAAAATATGAGAGATCTGAATAACCATAAGTTCCACATCTAGAAGAACACCTAAGTTAACTTTAGAGAACCATATTAAACTATTAACAAAATTATCAAAAACATTAAGGGTGTCATTCTCCCTTTTCTCCTAAACTCTATTATTCCTCTCCCTCTGGTACGAAACAAGATTCCTATGAAGACCAAACCACTCATACTTCTCATCTTCAAATTACATCTCATGTGGTTGAAATCCATTGTATGTCTTCATTGAAGTTGTGCTGAGAAAGACCACCCCTCCAACATTTAAGGATAGTTCTCTTCGTCAGATACAACATCTCAACCATTGGTGGAAATTCACCCCACATCCAATCCCCATTGAAACAACATTGCATTTTCAAGATTTTAGATATCTTGGAAAAGACTTAGACTACTACTTTTAGATATGTATCCAAATGCTTATGATGTTTGTACTAGATATTGTCTTCTTTGTTATCAATAAATAATTATGTCTTAGACCAAAAAAAAATAAAAATAAGATCCATATACGGGGCTTAATTGTTATTAGTGGTGTCCTGTGAGAAGTTTATGATGACATGAAGCCAATCATATAGTTTGGTCTTAATGGCATCTTAATTCCATGAAGAGAAACATAAGGGAAACTATTCCACCATGTGATAGGATTGCAAATGCAACTTCAACATAAATGTATCTCTTCCCAATCTATTAAACATTTTTTTTAACTGTTGGACGTGATTGTAGTATTTCGTGTCAATTGGAATGATGATAGGGTTTATAATTCAGTTGATGATACTAGGAACATTAAAATTATGATTGCCTTTCCTAAAGATGTATGTGAATACGATTTCTATAAAATGGGTGCATAATATTAAAAATGAAATATTGATAATGCTACAAAATATTTTATGTAAAAACAAATATTTAGATATGTGTATAAGACCATTATGTGCTTCTAATTTAGTTATTTAGTGTCATAATATATGCTTTTTCATATCCATAGTCAATTTCAAGTTTATATCTTTTTGTATAAGTAATTACCAGTGTGTCACCTGACAATTAGGGTAGGGTACCCAAAGCCTAAAGCCATTGCTATTGTAGAAAGTTGAAATAAGGTCCTATATGTTATGTACTAAAGTACTTCTTCACTAAACCCTAGCCTTAGGTGTTGCACTAGTGTTAAGTTTCAATATTCTTCTCCCACGTGTGTCTTTTCTGTCTTTCTTGACTACATATTGATATGAATATCCAGTGATGTTTCAATAAGGAATCTATCAGATTCTTCCAATTCATAAAGAAAAAAGTGAAGTCGATTACAAATGCCATAGATACTACAAACATATTTATTAGTATTATATGTATGTCTCACTGTAACACTACAATAGTTTCCACATGTGAATCCCACCTTGTCATTGTGTGATAAACTCCTACAAGGAATGTTAACACGAGTAATGGGGATAAATTAGGACAAATTTGTTACCACCTAGGATCCTACTCTTTTCTCTTCTTCTTAGAATTAATATGTGTTTCTTTCATGTTCCTCTTGTTAGTTATGATAGGTGGTGGAAATCTTGCTCCTTGTTGTGCATGCTTTTCCCGTGTGTTAATTGGGAATGAACTACATATATAAATTTTGAAATAATAAAATTATAGGTTATTCTGCATATTAGGTTACAAAAAAAGGAAAGGATAATGAATAAAAGAAAACATGATAGAAGGACCATAAATGATTAGATTGAAGTATACTAGACCAACCAAATGAACAAACTAGAGAAAATACAAAAAGACCAAGGGAAGTATAAGTAGGTTTTCTCAATATCAACTAGTATAAAAATAAGTAAAATGAAATAGGAAATTGTGTTGTTTCTTGTAACTTCATTATAGTAAAACTCATTGTGTGTACAAAAATATTTTTTTTTAAACTCGATACCCTACTTTATTAGGCATAGTATTTACATTTCATATACATATATCTAAAGATGAATTATATGACCTAATTAGTCCTTGGACCATTTCTTGATTTGTCTAATCTTGGACTTGACTAGATAAAAAAACCAAAACACCCAAATTTATGGATTGAAATCAGAGTTGATCCAAGGCAACTTTGAACACCATGTTTTTTTTCAATTAAAGTATATCAACCCCGATGATATATCATCCAAACCCCTCCATATAGATCTCCATGAAATAGGTTATTGCATTATAGTGTTCAAGGGCTGGATAGAGAAAGAAAACAAATGTGAAGAACCAAACTACTAATAGATATTTCTAGGTTTTAGTTATTTTGGAAATATATCCCCAGGTTCACCCATTCATCAAAACCCCAACCAAAAAACTAAAAATGTAAAAATAAGATGTATTATATCTATTTTATTCAAAAAACCTCATCTCAAAATTTTAGTTTTACTCATATTCTTTCATATGAAATAAATCCTTCCTTAAAATATCTTGTCCACTAGTGAAAGATTTCATCACACTTTATTTCTTTTCCTTATAAAAGTTCCAATTGAAGATGAAACAATCATTTATAGATAAAATTTTGTTTTGTGCTAGATGTTCTTTTGTATTAATCGTTGCCTGTCATGATAAATCTATATACATTATATACAAAGGTTCTTACAAACATATTCCATTTATATTTTTTAGGATTAGTAAACCTTACAATGACTAAATTTTCTGCACTTTAAAAAAAAAACTACATAATTGAGTACAACGTGTTGTTATCCAATGAGTGTGCTTTTCATCGAAAGTTAGATGGAGGAAGATGTAGGAAATGAATGAGGGATAAATAAGAATTAAATAACTTAATTAGAGGAGTAAGTGGAGATAAAAGGAATGAAGAGAATATAGAACAACCATGCACATAGTATTCACTGTGTGGTATGAAATACAATTTTAGATTATGATCCATTGTTCATATCTATAAACTCTTGATAAATAATATCCAAAAGTTATGTACATATTATCTATCTGAGGATAATTGATAGTATTGCAAAATCATACACACACACAAACAACCAATATATGAGTAGAATAGCATTGACAACTGAATATGTTAATCAAGTTTCAAAGTAAATAACTTATGCGAGAATACGTATATCTATTAACTAAATTGATCTTCAAATTGTAATTTTTAAAAATTCTATAATTGTAATAGTTACCAAGGAAATAACTTGAGCCATCACAAAAATGTATTAGCACTACAAATTAAAATTCATGTATGAATATAAATATTTAATTCAATATATGGCCTATTAAAGTCTTTCCAAACAATGAGTTTTCACAGTTAAGTTGTTAGAAGGTACATATTAGTTTCTTTAGCTGTGGAATCAACTATAGTTATATACAAGGCCCTTTGTTTTTGAATCAAGGTAAAATTTAGTTACAATACACTTTATTTTTGAATTAACTTTTTTAAGATAAAAAGATATGTTGTGTCCTCTTTCTTGGTGTGAGTCACGACAAATTTATTATAACACCCTATTACAACCCCAATTTTTTGGGTTCCGTTGGTGAGAAATGTAATTTCTCATATTAAAGATATTGGAACAAAAAATGATATAATTTGTTTTAAATGGATTTCTTTTATAATAGCCTTGATGGTTTTTTTTGTGGGCTTTATTGGCTATTGGGCCCAAATAACAAGGAAATACAATTAATAAATGAATAATAGAGTCTTTGAGAAAAGAAAGGTGTGGAAACCTCTAGAAGGCAAAAGAACTTAATCCAAAGTTGGATTTCGTGCCTCTTGGGTTCCTTGGGTCCCAAGGAGTCCCAAGTTGCATAGAGAATGCAATAAGAAATGAAAAGAACAATTAAGTATTTCCTTGTTAAGAAAGAAATTAAAAATGATGATAAAATGTGGAAAATAACTGGATAGAGGTGTAATTAAGTTATCCTTGATGGATTTTCGTATCCAAAGGATTCGTAATGTTAAAAGGAACTCCCATAAGGAAAATAGAAGAGAAATAAAGAGAGATTCTCAAAAAGAGCTATTTTAATAAGAAATAAACAAGATAATGGAGAATAATGCATGTAGATGCATCTAGAATGATAATGAGTATCCAATAAAAAAGGATTTCAAAATCTTTGAGTTTCTCGGGATCCAAGGAGTCCCAATAAAGAGGAAAGAAAGAGAAAATACCAAATTGCAATATAAAAGGATAATAGGAATACATAATTAATGAATTATGTTGTTTTGTTAAGAAGAAAGTATTTCCTACTTAAGGAAAATGTAATTTTTGAAGCCAATGGATTAAAAGGCAAGAATGAAGAGAGTAAGGGGGAGATTTTTCGTATTCCTAAATATCCTAGGTAATAAGGAATATCCAAAGTTGAGGAAGAGAGAGAAGAATACTTCTCCTTGTAGAAATGTGTTTCTTATTAAAGGAAGGACTTCGTTTCGTTGTGGGCAAGCCTCCCCAGGGCTTCGTTGACCCTCCCCTATATAAGGGGTAGAGTTCAGGGTTGAGTTAGATGGAATTCCACGCAGCCACCCCTATCTTCTTCTTCTTCTCCTTCTTCTTCTTCGTCCTAACCCTAACCAAGGAAGCTAGGGCTATCTCGGGGGAACAGGTAGTTGCGGTGAGACCTCGGTGGGGGCACGAAGCTACCCAAGGATCTGGTATGTTTGGCTTCCATCACCTTTGCTCCCAGCTGCGCTCAAAGTGCCTAATAGATCTGCAGGGTCTTTCACCTTGGACACCATTGCTGGCTTGGCTCCGGCCACCTCAGCCGCACTTGGGCGGTGCCCTAGGTACGACGGGATGCTGCGGAGTCAGAGCTATGGCGGGCGGCAATCGAAGGACCCTGGGAAGGGAGGGCAGACCACCGCGAGCAGACCTGGTCGGGGGACAGGCTGCGTTTCGTGAGGAGGAAGAAGAACTAGAAGATTTGACGACTTTATCCCTGCACGCTACACATCGCCAACTGCTTACGCAGGGGTAAAATAGACTTTTGGTTATGTTTCCAAAAGCCACGCAACGTTGCATGAGCCTGGTGATGTGGCGCAATCTGATTGGCCCACAATAAGTAATTTTGCTAAATACATAACTAATTATTCGTAGCTCGGATTAGTACACATAAAATATGAAAGTTGCTCAGAAAAATGAGGGGAATTCATTAAAAATATAATTGAAGCCTAATTCCTCTTGCAATTCGAAAAGTAATGGAAGATATCAAATTTAATGTATTTATGTTTAAAGAACCCTATTTTGAGATGAATAATATAATTAGAAGGGTTTAATTGACGATTAAATTTGATATTAACCTGTTAATCGTAAAGAGATACATTAATATCAAAAAAGATGAATCTTGCACGTAATTAGTTTAATTGAAAGTCCATGTGCATGAATATGTTGTAATGGGCCTTAAAACCCTAATGTTGGTAATTAGGACTACTAACGGCTTTAATTATTTGATTTCATGTCTAGAACTGAGTTTTCATGGTTATAAGCTATTTCGAGCATTAAATTTCCTAATCGGTGGAGAAATACCCTAAATGTAGTAATTAGGGTTTTCTCATGAATAAAAGGTGGAATTAATGGCATATCAAGTTCATATGTGATTTCGACCATAATGAACTATGAATTGATGATAAATGCTTATAATGATCTTGTCATGAATTAAAAGGATAAAAATAGTAGATTTAATGTAAAAGAGGCTTAATGAGATTAATTAATGGTTAATTATGCCTTTAATCCGGAATTGAGGATTAGATGTGGAAATAATTAGGGTTTGTGATCAATTGCGTTAAATTAGGGTTTAAAATAGTAAAAAAGTGAAGGGAAACCCTGATTATAATGGAAACCCTAAAAATGGACTAGAAACCCTAGGAAGCGAGTTAGACTTAATAGATCTTGATGACATGAGTAATAAAAGGGAATTGAATAATTGTTTCAAGATCTCATTGAATGCTTGCTTGCCTATTGTTGATTGGTTTATTTCTATCTCACATCAGCTTGATAGGTATGTGGTTACTCTTATGAATAACCGCTTTGGTTTCCCAAGGGTTTTCTTAATGTTTCCTCACATTGAATGCAATCTAAACAGTTTGGATGTTCATACTGCAATTATAAAGTCACTATGGATATCACAGTTATATATACATGTGAATTCTCGCACCTACATGCTACCCTGATGGAAAATTCCATAAAGGTCAGGCCTAGGAGGGTAGACCAATGGGCACCATGAGAGGTGACCCTATACACCAAGCTCATGAATGAAAAGGTGGTCTATGATGCATGACTATGGAGCACCATGAGAGGTGACTCCCAGGCACCAAGCTCAGGATTGAGAAGGTGGCCTTAAGTCAATGGCAAAATAGAAACCCTAGAGGGGTATGCCAGGGTTAGGGAAAAAGTGGTGGTGAATGACACATTGAAAATGTAAAGTGGCTGGTTAAATAATTTGATTGTGATTATTAAATTGTTAGCCATATTTGTAAGATTTTGGTTGTCCCCACATACCAGTATATTTCGATATACTGACCGACGTTTTGTTTGTCGACATTTTAGGAACAACAATTAAAAGAACAAGCAGTAAAGTGACACATTGTGGAAATAAGAAATAAAGTGCAAGGAGGATTAGATAGAATAATTCAAGCTTTGGATAGATAGATTTCCAAAGTTTTCAAAGGTAATTAAAGTTTTAATTTTATACCAAATTCCAGTTAGTTAGTAGAATTTCATAATTATTATTGATTATTTGATGAACCTTTGATCCTATTAATTGAATAATGGCTCTGACCTTCGGGTCTCCCTTAGTTGTGGGTTACCGGGAGGCGGGGTCGTTACAATTGGTATCAAAGCATGGGTTCCTCACTTAATCTTTAATAATTATTAAATTTTACAAATTCCATAGAACCGAGGGAGTTATTAGGGGATTGTCTGAAAGATTGAGGTGTCTAGAAAAGGATCACGTCTGGGGGCTGGAAATATTTTCCTCCACACTGCTAGTTGGAATATGAGGAATCCTGGATTGTGTGACTGCCTGGCTGATGTCTTAGGATATGACTTGAAATAAGATACCTTTAGGACTCTCTCATCTTGTTCATCCCTTCTCAATTCAAATTCTATTAAGGAACTTAAGGATTAGGGTTTCCTCTCTTCTACTCACCTTCTTGAGGTATGGGTAAGGTTAATAAGGTCTAAGGAATCCTCCACCAAATTAATGAAAAGCATGTAAATAAGATTTCATGGACATAAGCCTAATAGATTAAGCGCAAACTAAAGAATAGATACATGTTGAGGTAGTATGACATGAATTGTCATTGCCCTCAGGAGAGATCTGAGGATATACCTCCTTATCAGGGGGATGAGTAGAGAGAGTTAGTATTAAAACTAGAGACCTAGCACATCCTTTGAGGATGATGTTAACCCTAACCCTAAGTGAAGGTTGGAGAGAGAGATGACATGAAGAGTTAGATGTCATAGTAGGCCAGGTGTTGGGATAAACATGCCGTGGATGCCATATGAGCCATGAGAATTTGATGACCGAGTATCTTTAGCAACCCAACCCTGGGAAGGGTCGTGCATGTTTGAGCGAAGGATACCTCCTTCATGGAGGAGGTTAGAGAAGAACCTATAGAAACCTTATGTGTTGTTCCATGTAGGATATAACTTGCACCCAGAGTACATCAGTAGTATGAGCAGTAAGTCTAAACTAAGGCCAGAAGGACAGGATGGATGGCTTATGAGATAACCATAAGGGGCTATGGATAATCATAAGAAAACATAAGTTTGAGCATAGGCTTCACCCACATAGAGGTATGCCTGTGAGATTGATCCTTCATGGAGAGAGGACCTCTACTAGTATGGTGGGATGTGGAGTTAACTCTAGAGAGAGAAAGCAAGACCCATTTTGGAAGCTTAGATTTTGAGACATGAGGAATAGTGAGGAGTCGAGGATGATGTGACCTAAGTGGATGATAGTGGTTGCCTTATGCTTGATGATATCTTAGTTTCCTTTAGAGGAACCAACCCTAGAGAGAGAATGATGCTTTTGGTACCTATGTGCCTATGGTATAAGCGGTTACCTACTGAGATGAGACAAAGAGTTCCTTAGACCCTGAGGAGGTTTAGGTAACCCAGTTGTGAGGCCTTGTACCTAGTTGGTTGTCCTTGAGGAGGACTCAACTATGAGGTGTGTCTCATATAAAAGGATCATGGGAATACATGACATACCGTGGACATGCTTGATTCATGGTTAAGAGATTGAGCATGCAGTTGGACACCCAAAGGTGGACCTAGGGTTTCTAGGCCTAAGAGGGGAAGCAGTGTACCCGATGCTCATGATGAGATTTGAGTCTCTATAGCTTCGAGCATGTGTAGAGGAAAAAGAAACCCCTTAAGTTAAAGGTATGTGTGATGAACCCCTCACAACTAAGTTGGTCTAATGTTGAGGAATAGAACGAGTGTGACCTAGCATGGTTTAGTAGGTGGTCCGCTTATGCCTTAGTAGTTGCTAGGTTAAGCATGCTCATATGAACGTAAACCCTAAGGACGGTTGTGACCTTGTTGTCAAGAGTTGTAGTTTCCTCCCATCCTGGGAGAGGGACCATTTGGTAGTTTGTATACCAGTTTTGTTGGTTTTGAGGTAACCTAAAGAGGTTTCATAGGATCTTGAGAAGCTAAGTGAAAAGTACAAGGTATGAGAATGAACCAGTAGACCCATAGATAATCATCTCTAAGTGCATGTGGATGTGTTACTATGGAGGTAACTGGTATGGGGCCTGACCAAGGTAGGCAGGTTGCCATGACCCCCATGAAGAGATGAAAGTCTGTCATGAATGCAGAGAGAGATGATGGAGACTTGGGTAAGGTTTTAAGTTGGACATGTACAATGATAAAATCCTATGTCTGTCCTAGGGTCAGGTAGGTATAAGGCCGATGGAAGTAGGAGTTGCCTAATTCCCTAGTTGCACATGACCATAGGGTCGGGAGGTAACAACTATCATTATTCGCGGGACATGGGTTAGGAGATTGATCACCTTCATGAACTCATGGGGACCCAAAGGGCAGATGAGTAGGGCACTCTCTGGATGCATAAGGGAAGAGGGATGACCCAAAAATGTAGGCATCCTATAGGCTTAGAGGAGATGACAAAGGATTGTGTAGTGACCCAAGTAGGTTCGAGACCAGTTTCTCATGGAAGTAACTTTTATATCAAGATGATCATGATGTAGAGTCATAGGTTGCACGTTTCAACTTAGATTTGAAGGTGTACTGGCAAGGTGGGATGTACCATCTCTACTCTTGGAACAGGAAGAACTCCGTATTTGGACTGCAACCAAATGCTTATTTCCTCTTGTTATGGGAGTGAGAGATAGGACAGCACGCATGCCATACACCAAAGATAAAGATGATGTGAGTTGGAACGTTGCTACAAGGTATGAGGATAGAGATGATAACATACCCTTGTAGACCAAATGATACATGGATGGTTTACAAACACTAAGAGTATTAAGGAGATCATCTTGTGGGGATGTGATACCATGAGCTATCTGGAATTTGCAAGATATGCAAGGTTGAGTTTGACCACCATGAAAAGGAGCTCAAAGTTTCATGATGAAGACAAACTTAGAGATGAGATGATAAGTAGAATACATGGAGGTGTATGTCTTCAACATTACCTAACACCTAAGGATAAGATGTGGTAATGAATGCTCTGGTTGAGATATAGCTGCCTAGTTTAGCTGGAAGCTAGAAGAAGTTGAGGTTGTTAGGCTAACCTTAAGAGGAGGAAAAGAGATAAGTTTGGCTAACACCCAGCTGTATCAATAGCGGTTAATCAAGTAAATGATTATTTGGTTAGCCAGCCTAGTCCGTGATGTAATGAAAGGATGGTTGTAGAACCTTAAATGCACTTCTTTGGAAAGGAAGGTGATGAAACCATGATGAGAATGGTGTAGGGTTTCCGAGGTATCCATCTTGAGGAATCATGACATGCAGGAGATCATGATACACCTTGGTATTACAAAGATAGTAAGTGACAGTAGTACTTTAGATGCTTAAGGTGAAGTTGCATGGGGTATGTTGCCATGCAAGCCAGGAGGTGAAGAACAAACACCAGTAACCCAATGTGTTGATATAAAGGATAAAGGGTCCCCGAGAGGGAATGGGAGTTCACCACTATGGATGTTGTGAGTATCCCCTAGACCAAGGAAGGTCGAGATCCAATATGGGTTATGGTAGGCCACCTTACCTAGATAACATGAGAATGAAAGAGTTCTGTCAAGGGACAGATCTGGTTGAACTACATATGAAAAGAGATGGTTCAACTGCACCATGATGCGAGTTCAAAGGTCTTTGAGTTTGATCTAAAGGTTCCCTTCCAAAAAGTGGGAGTGGGTACGTGAAGAACTCGATGATAGTACAATTTATCACCCCTAACTAATGATTAGTATAATCCAGACTCAAGGGTCTGATGAGAGCATGTGTGCTCATTTAGGGTGATATCTAACACAGTTCTTGTCCTATGAAAGATGTGACATTAACCACCATAGCCTTTATCGGGATGCAAGAAGTTCTATAGGGAGGTTGTGTCAGTCACCACTTCATTATGATGATGTTGGTGCAGGAGGCCTCGCGAAGGTCAGAAAAGAGCCACAATGTGTGCAGATGAAGTCGCTTGATCATGCAATGACTGAGAGAGAACCCAAGGGTGACATGAGTCATGAGTTGATGCAAAGCAGACTGACATGCAGTTCACTATGGGAGAATATAATTTGACCCCTCTGAGCTACAGCTGAGAAAGCTGAGTCCCCGATATATGGGTCCATTTGAGATGGATTGGTGAAGATGGTTGTGTTTAGCCTTGCTCCTTAGGCTAACATGATGTATAAGGTGTTACATGAGTCTGATCTAGAGCACTATGTGAGGTACCCAAGCCATGTGCTAAGCCCTGAACGTATTCAGCTTTTGAGAGGGTGAAGTGTCCTGAGTCACCTATGAGGGTATGATATACCAAGGTAAGAAAGAACTCAGATGGAAGAATATGAGATGATGAAGGTTCTTGGGAAGCACCATGGAAAGGGTGAGGCCACATGGAAGCCATGATGGACATATGAAAGGATTATCCTATTTGTTTGCTTACTTGATGGAATTTTGAGGGCAAAATTCTTATAAGAGGGGAAGGATGTTACAACCCCAATTTTTAGGGTTCCTTTGGTGAGAAATGTAATTTCTCATATTAAAGATATTGGAACAAATAATGATATAATTTGTTTTAAATGCAATTCGTTTGCAATAGCCTAGATGGATTTTGTTGTGGGCTTTATTGGCTATTGAGCCCAAATAACAAGGAAATTCAATTAATAAATGAATAATCGAGTCTTTGAGAAAAGAAAGGTGTGGAAACCTCTACAAGGAAAAAAAAACTTAATCAAAAGTTGGATTTCGTGCCTCTTGGGTCCTTGGGTCCCAAGGAGTCCCAAGTTGCATAGAGAATGCAATAAGAAAAGAAAAGACCAATTAAGTATTTCCTTATTAATAAAGAAATTAAAAATAATGATAAAATGTGGAAAACAAGTGGAAAGAGGTGTAATTAAGTTATCCTTGATGCATTTTCGTATCTAAAAGATTCCTAATGTTAAAAGGAACTCCCATAAGGAAAAAAGAAGAGAAATCAAGAGAGATTCTCAAAAAGAGCTATTTTAATAAGAAATAAACAAGATAATGAAGAATAATGCATGTAGATGCATCTAGAAGGATAATGAGTATCCAATAAAAAAGGATTTCAAAATCTTTGAGTTTCTTGGGATCCAAGGAGTCCCAATAAAGAGGAAATAAAGAGAAAATACCAAATTGCAATATAAAAGGATAATAGGAATACATAATTAATGAATTATGTTGTTTTGTTAAGAAGAAAGTATTTCCTACTTAAGGAAAATGTAATTTTCGAAGCCAATGGATTAAAAGGCAGGAATAAAGAGAGTAAGGGAGAGATTTTTCGTATTCCTAAATATCCTAGGTAATAAGGAATATCCAAAGTTGAGGAAGAGAGAGAAGAATATGTCTCCTTGTTGGAATGTGATTCTTATTAAAGGAAGGAATTCGTTTCGTTGTGGGCAAGCCTCCCCAAGGCTTCATTGACCCTCCCCTATATAAGGGGTAGAGTTCAAGGTTGAGTTAGAGGGAATTCCACACAGCCACCCCTCTCTTCTTCTTCTTCTCCTTCTTCTTCTTCATCCTAACCCTAACCAAGGAAGTTAGGGCTATCTCGGGGGAAACAGGTTGTTGCGGTGAGACCTCGATGGGGGCACGAAGCTACCCAAGGATCTGGTATGTTTGGCTTCCATAACCTTTGCTCCCAGCTGTGCTCAAAGCGCCTAATAGATCTTTAGGGTCTTCCGCCTTGGACGCCATTGTTGGCTTGGTTCCGGCCACCTCGGCCGCACCTGGGCGGCGCCCTAGGTACGGCGGGATGCTACGGAGTCAAAGCTATGGCGGGTGGCAACCGAAGGACCCTAGGAAGGGAGGGCAGACCACCGCGAGCAGACCTGGTCGACGGACAGGCTGCGTTTCACGAGGAGGAAGAAGAACCAGAAGATTTGACGACTTTACCCCTCCACGCTACACATCGCCAACTGCTTACGCAGGGGTAAAATAGACTTTTGGTTATGTTTCCAAAAGCCACACAACGTTGCATGAGCCTGGTGACGTGGCACAATCTGATTGGCCCACAGTAAATTATTTTGCTAAATTCATAATTAATTATACGTAGTTCGGATTAACACCCATAAAATATGAAATTTGCTTAGAAAAATGAGGGGAATTCATTAAAAATATAATTGAAGACTAATTCCTCCAGAAATTCGAAAAGTAATGGAAGATATAAAATTTAATGTATTAATGTTTAAAGAACCCTATTTTGAGATGAATAATATATTTAGAAGGGTTTAATTGACGATTAAAGTTGATATTAACATGTTAATCGTAAAGAGATACATTACGATAAAAAAGTTGAATCTTGCACGTAATTAGTTTAATTGAAAGTCCATGTGCATGAATATGTTGTAATGGGCCTTGAAACCGTAATGTTGGTAATTAGGACTACTAATGGCTTTAATTATTTGATTTCATGTATAGAACTGAGTTTTCATGGTTATAAGCTATTTCGAGCATTAAAGTTCCTAATCAGTGGATAAATACCTTAAATGTAGTAATTAGGGTTTTCTCATGAATAAAAGGTGGAATTAATGGCAAATCGAGTTCATATGTAATTTGGACCATAATGAACTATGAATTGATGATAAATGCATATAATGATCTTGTCATGAATTAAAAGGATAAAAATAGTAGCTTTAATGTAAAAGAGGCTTAATGATCTTAATTAATGGTTAATTATGCCTTTAATCCGGAATTGAGGATTAGATGTGGAAATAATTAGGGTTTATGATCAATTGCGTTAAATTAGGGTTTAAAATAGTAAAAAAATGAAGGGAAACCCTGATTGCAATGGAAACCCTAAAAGTGGACTACAAACCCTATGAAGCGAGTTAGATTTAATAGATCTTGATGACATGAGTAATAAAAGGGAATTGAATAATTGTTTCAGGATCTCATTGAATGCTTGCTTGCCTATTGTTGATTGGTTTATTTCTGTCTCACATCAGCTTGACAGGTATGTGGTTACGCTTATGAATAACCGATTTAGTTTCCCGAGGGTTTTCTGAATGTTTCCTCGCATTGAATGCAATCTAAACAGTTTGGATGTTCATACTGCAATTATAAAGTCACTATGGCTATCATAGTTATATATACATGTGAATTGTCGCACCTACATGCCACCCTGATGGAAGATGCCATAAAGGTCAGACCCAGGAGGGTAGACCAATGGGCACCATGAGAGGTGACCCCAGACACCAAGCTCGGGAATGAGAAGGTGGTCTATGATGCATGACTATGGAGCACCATGAGAGGTGACTCCCAGGCACCAAGCTCAAGATTGAGAAGGTGGCCTTATGTCAATGGAAAAAGAGAAACCATAGAGGGGTATGCCAGGGTTAGGGCAAAAGCGGTGGAGAATGACACATTGAAAATGTAAAGTGGCTTGTGAAATAATTTGATTGTGATTATTAAATTGTTAGCCATATTTGCAAGATTTTGGTTGTCCCCACATACCAGTATATTTCAATATACTGACCGACGTTTTGTTTGTCAGTGTTTTAGGAACAACAATTGAAAGAACAAGCAGTAAAGTGACGCATTGTGGAAATAACAAATAAAGTGCAAGGAGGATTAGATAGAATAATTCAAGCTCTGGATAGATATATTTCCAAAGTTTTCAAAGGTAAGTAAAGTTTTAATTTTATACCAAATTCCAATTAGTTAGTAGAATTTCATAATTATTATTGATTATTTATTGAACCTTTGATCCTGTTAATTGAATAACGGCTCTGACCTTCTGGTCTTCCTTAATTGGGGGTTACCGGGAGGTGGGGTCGTTACACACCCCAATTGTATACACATCTACATGAGCGAAAGCATCAATTCCTAACTCATAATATTTATGGGGGTGTCACACACATTGAATATTATACATAAAGAAAAATTGAAAAATTAACCATCACATGAACACATTTCATTTCTCATTCTCAATAGTTTTGAAGAAAGGAAACTTAACACGACTAATGATATAGTCTTAAACATGAACATAAACAACTAGCATGATACATGAGATAAATCTGATGTGGATATTGACACTCTCTATAACTACACTATATCCTTGTTTTGATGTCTCTAGCTTTATATCTGCTTCTGCTCTCACCTATGAACATTTCCTACCCAGCCATGTATTGAAAAATGATAATCAATAAGTGGCATGAGTATTCTATATATATGAAATATTGGAATATAAAAATGATTGTACATTATTCTTAAACATGCTGCATGAAAGCTAACATAAAAATTGAAGGAAACTTGAACATGAATAGATGATCTTCTTTAGGCGTAATTCTTATCTTTTTATGCAACTTTTTTTGGAGACTTGTACTCTGGTACCTCGATCTCATGGCCTACACTCTGGTGCCTGGGTGATCTTATCTGAGTCGGCCAGCACTAAGGGACTGGGCCTCATGACCTACGCTAAGCCTGGGTCATGTCTCTTGAGTTTCCTGCACTAAGGCATGTGTCTAACTCTATACTCTGATGTCATCTTATTTCTTATCTTAACTTGAAATCTTAATGGGTTCTTATTTTGAAATCTTAGTATTGAGTCTGAACTTAATTTGATATAATAAATTCGAGCATGAATAAACTCTTGAATCATAAACTTTACTTGCAACACTTATAAAAAATATCTTTAACTTGAAACATTAAAGCATTAGAGCATACACATCATGAATATCTTACTTGAAATAAGGAACATGTAAAAATGCTAAAAATAAATACTAAATACTATGAGGCATGGACCACTTACCAATCACAAGGAAGAGTTGTTTACAATGTATCTTGATCTTATCCATTTAATCTACCTGTAATAATAAAAAAAGGTTATTAATTAGGATCTTTAACCCAAATTATGCTAAGACTGAAACATCGTGAAAACCCAATCGGAATATGTCATGTAACCCATTGGATAGATCTCAAAAAGTTTATCAAAAACCATGTATACTTTAACCCTATATGAGCCTTAGATTATTTTCTAGATTTTATACTAAAATTGACCAATCAGCATCGAAACAATTATAATAAATCCAGTATTGAAAATCCCACATATAATAAAAATAACTTGTGCAAAGACAACCTTACCCCCCATTAATGTGATGCATAACTTAGGAAGGGCATATTGTGATTTCATTTAAATAAATTCCTAGATTTACTTATCTACCCCATGTTAGGTATGAGACAGAACCAACGATATTGGGGCAACATTGTAAAAATGTCCGTTGGATTCTTATTCATCTAGAAGCCCCATGATACACATGCCATGTCTAGCTGGGGTGAAGCTTCAATGATCCTTGATCGTGTATGGGTATAGTGCAACCCCTCGGAGTTATGCAGATGGCCACGACCGCCCTTGGTAGGGTCAATGAGCTCCTACCATGACCATTGGTGACCGGAGAAGTAGCTTGTTACCTGTCATGAATCATGGGCAGAAGAGATAGAAATGTTAAACTGTTCAGGCAACCTCGATGAAAAGAAATCTTGGGGATCAGTGCATTGTCTACAATGTGAATATGAGTGAGTGATGAGAGCATGAGAGACACACAAAGTCAGTGATTGACATAATAGTCACAAAAGGTGGAGACCTCCCATCTATCTAAATTGAGGGATTATTTAGCTCCATGGCTATCCAAGGAACCCATATAACTTCATTTTGTGGCACGAGCAAGACTGGTTCTCTCCAAAGTCAGAGCTCCTTGTGCTTCAAGCAACTCAAGCTCGGGTAGGGATTACACCAAATCACACAACTAAGTGGTGAGTGGGGAAGCTACTAGGGATCCCAAGGATGCTCTTTGAAAATTGAATATGCTTGGGGTGGCCCCTAGGCTGGGAACAGTTCTAGTGAGTCAAGCACGAAGGTAGCTAGGTCTTAGCAATTGGGGTTGAGTGCATGGATTTTAAACTGAGAGGAGGTGATCGATGGACATCTATGAAGTCAACTAGAGCATTGCTTGCTTGAAATAAGGGTTGAGGGTCCCTCTGCAACTCGATGTATCCCCCACAAGGAGGAGGCACCTTTGGTTGTTTTTGTTACATGAGGAGATAGGGTTTAATCTTAGGCTCGATGGACTTGGAAAGGACTCTTGGAACTGATTGTGTCAAAAGACTAGGAAATTGTGGTGAATTCAGAGAGGTAGATGGACTGTAACGTTAGGGGGAGACGTTAGGTTACTGTTTCCCCATCAATGTGCTTCTTGCGCAAGGAAGGAGTCAAGGTATCCTACCCTTAGATTCAAATCTAACAGTTTGTAGTGATCCTGGTATAAAACTAGTGCGTGATACACTGTTGTGACTAGAATTTAGCTAAAATCCATATAATCGGAATGTGATTATATATTTAGGTCAATACATATCATTTATGTATTAATTTCTGCTTAAAACCAATTGAACTAGCTAAGGCAAACAAAATATAATGAAAATTTTCATGTATGCTAATTTCAACATGTTGATTCCAAATAACAACTCAAATATTTCATTTGTGCTACGGAATTATATGATTGATATGATTTGACATACATGTTAATTTGTGCACTACTAGTTATTGGAAAGGAATTATGCTACCAAAAACAATGAGAGAAACTCTAATATAGTGTGATTAGAAGAGAGAATATAATATGGACATATGAGAGCTCATTGTGATTTAAACTCTAATCATTCATTTTGGGGCTAGGTAGTGTGGATTATTAAATTAAGTTGTGATAAAACATCAAATATCATGTGATTGGGTTACTCTAGTATTTTACAACTTTAGAAGACATTAGATATTTATAACTTAGCATTATTGGTCATGTTTTTTCTAGACTAAAATTCTAGGGTGTTACATTTATCTTATGACATCCTCATATTGTAGACGATTTGATTTTTTATTAGTAGTCACAAGTGAATACATGTGAATCATATTCAAATACATACATATTTATTTGAAATGACTAACATTCATTACAAAACTACATATATTTTGAATTAAACAATTTTAATGAAAATCCATAAGGTGATCAAATGCTCATGTACTATATTATTTCTATTTGTATACTCATTTTTATCTAATAGATGCTGCTATAATGACATTTTTGGTTTGAGAATACAAAAATTGACTAGTATATCACATGCATTTTGGGCATTCGACTCTACCAATTTATACAATGACCTTTTCTTATGCCAAACAAGACACACCTCAAAAGAGTGGTTGAGCCAAGGAAGTCACCTAAGGGGGCATCAATAATGTAATGCCTCATGATATGATTTTATTTAGTGCATGATTAGTAGTTTTCTTTAAAATTCAACTTGTATTCAAAACAATTAGTGTGTAATGTTAAATATTTATATTGGATAAAATGTCATCGCATATCTATATGTATGTATCCAAGAATTCTAATAATATGCAAATTTTCAAAATAATATTATTAACTAGATTTTTTTCTTTAGTGGATCGAGATGAATCTCTGAAAAACAAAACCGCGTGCATCATGAAAATTGACCATTACACTTCAATGTCAGATTTTATGATTCTTGACATTACGACACACAATATTTTAGACATAAGATCGATTCTCACACATGATTTCCTGTGAATGTGTATCAAAACCTTAGGTTCCATTTTGGAAGGAAGTGCAAATACAATCCTATATGAAGTTGCAATAGTTACTTGAATGTATGATTAATTATGTCATCCTTATACAAAAAGCATGCAAGCGAACATACCCCTATGTGGCTCATATCTTACCAACACATCCTTGGTCTACTTCCCTTTTGTATGTGGAGAACATATTGATTTTAACATAAAACTCTTATTCTAATAACTTATTTTATAACAATAAGTTAATTTATAAAGAAATTACAAGAGCAACATTATTCCAGTATATCAATTTTAAATGGAAAGCTTACTTCTAATTAAATATGTTATTGTTATATATGGTTATTTGGAACCTAACTTTATGTTCCTATGAATTGAGTGTAGTTCCTGGAGACTAGATATAAATTTATTTGTAAAGTGCTATTATGATGTACGGATGAGCTTAGGTAAGATTTTGATACACATACGTAGAATCACATGATATTATTTTATCCCTATCCCTTTCGACTCAGTGTCATATAAGTTCAACTGAATTCTTGTTATATTTCTCCAATTGATTATTATCTTTTTTAAATTTATAATTGAGAAAAATCTCATTCAACTTGTACTGGACTGGAGTTGTGTTCCTCTTCAATGTATGCTTGTTTAAAAAATAGTGGTTTGACTTGTTCTTTGTACTTGTTAGATACTTGGTATTCCAACATGATTTTTGTTCTACAGTAGAGTCTAAAGTAACTAATTGTTGGGTTTGACAAGATTCTATTCTTGAATTGAAAAAAGTAGTATAAACTAGGTGTAGTTGAAATATAAACAAATCATAGTGGTGATCATAACAATAATGAACAAATCTAAGTTAAGAGTATCAATAATTTGGTTTACAACATGCTTGTGCAATTTTGTACTTGTTGATGACTTTTTTGTTTCACATTAAATATTTCTTGGCTGCATTGTAACCTTCTATCTTCCATGCATTATCATTCAACAACAAAAGAGAAATAAATATTACTTTTCATATGTAGGAAACCTTGCGATATCATGTTAAACATTTTTCCTAAAATCATTTTTATATGTTTATCTTTACTCTTGTACTAAATTCCATTGAGTTATTTTTTATCTTAAGAAATATATGTATTTTTGTATCATGTTAGACATACTACCTAGTAGAGCTATGTGAATATCCATAAAATAATATTGATAATCAACATTGAAATTGTACCAAGATTACACATTAGTCTTGCTTGGTTTATCTATTTTGAGAGCTTATATGCTTTTTTACGAATATATGTAATGTTCTCTCCATGTTGGATTGAGATAATAATATTCCAAAATAGAAGTACCATTACTTATGTCTTCTTGTTACACATGATACACATCACCTTGTCTTGTACCTAGGTCTATATCATTGGGGTGATTGCCTAATGAGGTTTCAAATGATATTTTGAGATATTTTCTCTATGCTGAAGTGGAATTTCATACATTATCACTCATTTGCATCTTTACCTTTTCTAGTATCCAAATTTTCTCTATATGTCCCTACTTATACATTTCCACGATAAATGATCATATGTGACACATTGACCTTAAATATATAAATTGATATTGAATTGTACACATTTAATCATAAAAAACTATAACCTTGTTTGAAAATAATTTTCTTCTTTCTCAATTCATGATCATATGTGACACTTCTACCATTTCTATACTTTTGTGATGATTGGGAGAGAAAAATTCGAGTTCAATTCATCTTTATTTGACTTGGCCATATCAATCATCCCCTGTGATAGGGATTGACACACCACAATACTTAAATTTGATCCTATAGATCATTGTGGACCTGACGGCTAGGGGTCATCTTCAACCTCCCACAATTAGTAGGAGGTGATGGAACATGTTGGTCAATGTCTTATTGTATCCTTGCACCTCCTCAAACAAATATAAGAGAGGGAATTTCTCTTTATCAATTAACCAAACACTTTTAACCTTTTCTTGATTAGATTAGGTGCATGAGAGAGGGAGTGTCAAACTCACCCCCTTCCTCTGGCCACCATGCATACTTTACCCTAAACCCGACCCTCTTGCGGCGTATTAATGCGTAGTTTACCTATTCCACATTGCTTTTTCCTTTCCCAAGCATTTCCAGACACCTTAGAGGCTCAAATCACCTCATGTGCTCCTCACTGTCTCTATGCTTCTTCCATTGCCACTACAGCTGTGACATCAGGTGCTTTCTTCATGTTCTTGAGCGATGTGAATAACGTAGCCATTGAACTTGTTGGTCTAAGGAAATCCTATACAACCTTTTATAAGGCTTCCCTAGCTATATTATCTCTCCTCTCCCTCTCTAAAATCCATGTTGTCATGATCCTATCTCCATATGTTGGATGTTTGTTGTGGAAGAGATAACCTAGTGGCCATCAAATTAGGGTCAGGTCGAGTTTGACTATCAATCTAATGGTCAAAACTATCTCCTCTCACAACCAACTGAGTGGAGGAGAGGATCTCAACCCTCTAACCAGGAAAAATCTAGACAAGAAGTCTAATCCAACAATTGCTAGTTTTTTTCTCAAATTAGTAAATAAATTAGCCTCTATTTTGATTACTCCAAAAAAATTCCCTGGTTGTAGAAAAACAACACAAAATCGATCCATTTTCCAAATAATACAAAATTATAGTAATTTCTAATGAAAAACTGGAAAGAAATTATCCAAACATTGGTTTAGAGCCTATGTCTTTCTCAAATTTCATTGATATCTTGAATAATCTTCTTGTTTCTGATTGAAAAAGAATAAATGACATTATCTAATGATAATGACTTTAAAAGCCTAAATCTAATATTGATCAACAACTTTGAGAAAGTCTTGAACCTAGACTAGACCTTAATCACCCTTGACAATGGTGATGGAAGTATTTTGGTATGAAGATGATGATAATGTGGAAGATAGGGTTAATGTTTCTAATGTGACCAAGGTTATAACCAATCACATGATATTATAATAATGTGGAGAAATAATGATTATTTTTTAGAATACCAGAGTTGGTACTACGCTCTGGTACAGGAACATATTCACATGTTACACATCGATTCCCTCATTAGTATCCCTTCTAGAAGAGCTACATTATGAAGAAAGAGTGATCTTGAATTGTTGATATGTTAGTATTTTTTATATGAAAAATGATTATAAAATGGAGTCACATTAGTACTTAATCATTCAATCCATAATAGTTTTTTACAATATTGAACCATATCCAAAATGTTGAGCCTTGAGTATGTTTTATATGCCAAAGACTCTTGATCTATTTTAACTCTACATCTCTAGGATCTAAGCTTTGATAAAATAAGGTACACTTTATTGTTATATTGAGCATGATTTATGGCATCAATGACATGTATGATAGCTCTACTGCAAGTGTGAAGACTCTTGGAGGAGAGACACCAACTTTTCCTATCACAGTTGGGGTACACCAGGGATCCACACATAGCCCATATATGTTCATTCTTGTTATGGATGAGCAGACAAAGAATGTTCAAGAAGATATTCCTTGGTGGAAGTTATTTACTTATGATATTGTTTTGATTGGCAAAACTAAAGATGGATAAAATGATAAAGTCAAAAGGTGGAGATTGGAACTGGAATCAAATGGATTGGTGATTAACAAGATCAAAACTGAGTATATGCATTGGAATTTCAGCCAATCCCATAGTGTGAATGATGGAGCCAAGTTGGGCGGAGTAGATATACCAAAGTGTGATAAATTTCATTACTTGGGTTCTATTGTTCAACTAGATGGGGATGTCCAAAATGACTTTTGTCATAGGATCACTGTAGGATGGTTGAAATGGAGCAGTGCAATTGGAGTATTATGTGATCTGAAGATCCCTCTCAGGTTAAAAAGTAAGTTTTATAGAACAGTTATACGTCTAGCCATGTTATATGGGATTGAATGTTGGGCGATGAAGAAACAAGGTCTCAACAAGATGAATGTGGCTGAAATGTGTATGTTGAGATGGATGTGTGGGAATACAAGAAAAAATCACGTGAGAAATGATTATATCAGGAATAAAATGGGGGTGGCGAGCATTGAGGAGAAGTTGTGTGAGGGCCGACTTAGATGGTACGGACATGTGCAATGCAGACCGACTAATGCACCTATACGAAGTAATGCTATTGAGTCAAGCACAATGAATAGAAGAAGAGGAAGACCTAAATTAACATGGGATGAGATTATAAAGAGAGATTTTGAATCTCTACATCTCAACCAGAATATGGCCCATGATAGAACTGAATGTAAACAACATATCCATGTAACCGACCCCAACTTAGTTGGGACTGAGGCTTAGATGATGATGATGATGATGATGATGAATGCTTGTATTGTAAAAGTATGAGTCTTGAGTTTGACATGCATTATTTTCTGATACATGTATGTTACCCTTTTAATTTTTGTAGATGTTATGTTTTAGAATACCGTGAACATTAGAATTTATAGTTCCATCATGCTTGATACGTGCAACTAGATCCACACTTGTGGGTGTTCAACATATCCATGCTTTTTAATATTTACAAAAATAACCCATATCTACTGGTGTAGAGAGGGTTGAATGAATGAATATTACATGCAAAGAGAACTACATCTAAAGGTGTATAGAGAGCCAAATACATAGAGGATATATGCAAAGAGATCCACACATGCAGGTGTATAGAATATTTAATGCATATAGAGTAATCCACTGTGAAAAATGCATGATAATTCTTTTAATAAAAAATTGATCTTATTGTTTTCTCTTACTTAAATATATTACTTCCAAACAATTATGTAGCCTATACTATTTTATCATCAGCTTGCCATTTCATTTGTAGTGTTGATGTCTCAATTTTTTCCCTATAAGGTTTAAGAATAGTGATAGATAAAGTCCTATCATGTCAATGATTGTGCTACTTGGTGATGATACTACTTGAAGATTGGAACTCCTTATGGGAGTAATTGGTAATGGGAATCATGATTAGTGTTTCTCATCTTTTAATATTTTCTTCTATTGTCTCCTTTACCCCCTTTACAAAAACCTTTTTGTTTCATGAAGAAAAGTTAATTTATGTTTATATATTTCAAATGTTGTGTGTATGATCAAGGCCACTCGGAGAAAAGCACATTAATACTTTTAACAGTGCCTACCAAGGTGGTGACATTGGATTGATGGATAAATGACAATTGGTATCAGAGCCTAACACACAATCTCTACATGATAAATAAATACTATTTCAAAGTCTATTGAAACAAGGAAACCATAAAATGCACAATGGTGAAATGAAGGCTAGGATTGAGCATCACATGGAGTTCAGACGTGATCATATGCTATCCACCTCACTGTGGTGGGTGAGATTCCTCATTCTCTTACTAGACTTAGTGGTTTCAGAATTGGACCAAAGGTTCTCCTATAACCCCATATAGTCAATCAAGAATCTCATCTCTTCTTTAAGGACTATCCCAAACCAACCACTAGGATGAAGTAGAATAAGTTATCACCTTTTCTTTTGTACTAAGGTGCTTTGACTAGAGTTATAGTCTCTAAATTATGGGTAGACTAAGGATAAAAATATGAATTAATTCATAAGGTGGACTAAAATGATGAAGTTTTGACGATCTAGTACTTGGAATCAAGTTGTATTATGAGACAACTTATACTACTAAACCTATTATAGCTGTGTCCACATCCCATAGTTAAAAGAATTGGGTTAGTCCATCAGGGGTCAACTATGCATATTACGGAAAAGGTGGCTTTAAGGGAAAAGGGTAGAAAAGTGGTAGAGACTCTAAGGGAGATTTTGAGGGACTGATTAGTAAATCAATTAACACTTGAGATTGTGAATAGTAGAGAAAGGTTCCCATGAAATCCATACACTTGAGATTGAGAATAGTAGAGAAAGGTTCCCATAGAATCTGTACACAACTTGGAAGTGCATATATAACCTTTAAAACCATTAGGAGTCAACATAAATAACCCCAACTAAAAATCTATTACCATCCATGAGCTCTGAAGATTGACCCTCAAGCATCCCACATGTAAAATAACAGGCATGTCCCTGATAAGGTTGATGCCTTGTTAATATCCATATAGAACACATTTCAGGTCCTTAGGTTTCCATATTAGGAAAAGATCACGTATGCTACCTAATTATTGAATGTTGTAGTAAATTTGTGGTGGGATAATTATATCCACTCACAAAAGGAGTTCCAAAAAATAGGGAAGCCTGGTATTCACAGATTGTTTCATGTATTTCTCAGAGATCAAAGAGAATTGAAAATAATTCCTTGACCTTACTTGAGGTAATTATCCATTTGTAAATGTAGCTCAATCTTTTTCCTTTCAGCTTATCATGAAAAAAATCTAACTAAGGAAGATAAAGTCGACCATATTATTGACAAGATCCACCTTACCATGAAACCCTTTGTTTCCTCATCCAAAAAATTACCATTCATGATCACTATGATCGTTCCTTGATACCTGGCTGGTGATTGGATATTTCAATATAGTGTGTAGGGAAGAGGAGAAAGTGGGGGTGTGGAGTTGAGTAGGAAGGTAGTCAAGGATTTTAAGTAGGAGGTATATCGTCAAGCTTGGTTGAGCTCAAGAATGTTGGGGTACTATTGTTTGCTGGAAATCATACGTAGATTTGGCTAGATCATTCTCTAGTTAATGGACATGGCTGGAAGCCATTCCTATTACCTTCACCACTCTTTCCTTCTCACATGCAATGACTATATGGAATGATTTCTATTTTAATCTTTGATGACAAGACAAAAAAGAGGCTACCTTTTAGGTTTCTCAATTATTGGAAGGACTATTACATTGATAATGAAATATTGAGAGAGGCTTGAAAAATGACAGTGACTGGGAACCCGCTCTACATGGTTGCTACAAAACTCTATAATGCAAAAAGAGCTATCAAACCATGGGCAAACACCATTGTGAATATCAAAGACCTGAGGAATCAGGAGGATGAAGACTTCAAGAAGAATTGCACTCTACTCCAAGGCAATCCCCTTGAAGACAATATCATCAAGTAGGACCTCACATCAGAAAATGAATGACACATCTTGACAAAGCGATGAAATGTTTTTGTATCAGAGAAGTAAAGTATGGTGGATCAAAAAGAAACAAATCCTCATATGAAGGGGTTGTACAAAGGAAGGAGGTTATAGATACCATTCACAAACTCATTAATAGTGAAGGAATCATGCTTGACAAACTTGGCCAATTAGAATAGGAACTAGTGGGATTCTGTTATGATCTCTACCAAGATGATGGTGAGGAACCAACACCTCTTCACTGCTTTTTGTGCCACAAAGTATTTAGTGAACAAGGCATCAACATGTGCAGACCTACCTTTGAGAAAGAGTTGTGATTCCTTGTGGAGCATAAACCCTAACTATTCACAGATCCCTAATGGTTTCAATGCCACATTCTTCCAAAATAGTAGGCACATCATTGGGGATGATATTTGCATTGCCATTCGATGTCTTATGGAGGAAGGTTCCATGGCTCACCAAGTCAACAAAACCTTCTTCACCTTAATCACTAAGGTTTATGCCAAGGAGATGAGAAGACCTATTGCATGTCATGGAGTTCTCTACAAGAATTTTCCCAAACTCCTCATAGGAAGGTTGAGATAAGTGCTTGCCGGCTTGGTCTCAACTAATCAGGGGGCCTTAATCCTAGGTCCCAATATCTCATATTGTGCTCTGCTTGTGGTTGAGTTCCTGATCATTTTTTATTGGATCTAATCGACATCATACACATGCCTCAAGGTGGATATTTTGAAAGACTATGATGATCTTAAATGGGATTACTTGTGGAGTATTTTTAGGGCTTCAATTTTTTAGAGAAATGGATTTTCTAGATGAAGGAATGTCTCTCCAGCTGCTCCTTCTCTATCTTAATTATTGGTTAACATACGGGTCTATTTGATGTCTTGTGAGGTCTGAGGCAAGGTGACCCCATCTCCCCTTGCTATTCACTTGGTCATAGAATAGATCACCATGCTCCTTATGGATGGTGATTGTAAAGGAGAGTTCGAAACTTTGTAAGTAAGGAGAACCAAAGTCTTCTCCCACTTAATCCTCATGGACAATGTATTAATATTCACAATAGGAACTAGTAACAACGTCTCCAACATTAGGAGTATCTTGGATGACTTTGGTGCCTCTACCCTTCTCCATGAAAATCCATAAAAATCAGCCATATTTTTCTATAAAAAAACCTCTACCTACAAACATAGCTTGAGAGTTGTGGTGGGTTTCCAGGAAGGCATGTTGCCTTGCAAGTATTTAGGCTACCCTCTGGTCAGGAAGAATCTCTTGGCTAGGCATTTTGGCCCTTGCCTTGAGGTCAATGTTGAATTTGTAGATGGTAGGAAAGATCTCCTTTGCAAGAAGATGCCTATGACGAAGACCAATATCCATGAGATCCTCTCTTTCTGGGCAATGCAAGGTCATTCTTATAGATGACTGGGGAGAGACTCCAAAGTGAGGTCATTCTTATTACATGAACATTGACCGCCTTACACTTCTGATGGAGGAAGGAGGTTGGGCATCAAGAAGCTTGATGACATCATCAACTGGGTATCCCTTCAATGTTTAGTCTGGTTCTCTACAGTCTCGAATTCAATTTAGACCAGCTAGCTATGTCATAGGTATAACACCCATTTTGTGCTCAAATTGACATGAGGTGCGGATTCTTCAGTTTATATAAGCACATGGGGCTTGTGTTTGGGGAACTCGAGCATCTTTTTATAGAATTCCCCCATGGGTCACACAACACGGGTAGTTCTAAACCTCAATCTTTGGGAAACCATCTACCTTAGAGACCCCCACCCCGATGCCCGATTGGAAAACTTATCTGGGAGTTTGACTTGATACCTAAATGAAGTTGCACTATCTTTAGAGCCTTCCACAATTCCTTGTCCACTACAGCCTGGTTGGTTGTGTGATTCCTAAACCAATTGTCATGCTATTCATTCTCCCTTGAGTAGAAGGCAAGACCACCTATTCTTTGCTGCCCCCTACTCATTTGTGATTTGGAGTGCAGTGGCAAGGAAGTGCATCCTGAAGATGAATCAAGATTTGGATTTCAAATCCACTATAATTCTAATCAATCTGCTTCCTCAACATGAATAGAACATACTATCAACTTTGGTGTGGTGATGTTGCATGTTCTATGTATGGAAGCACCAAAATGAAAGAGAACACAACATATCGACACTATCAAGTAGAGAGACCAAGTCCATGGAGATGAAGTATGTCTATTCAAGTAGTGTCAAGAGCTAACAATCAAGGACCCAAGATTCTCAGGGAGGTTGCCTCTATATGGAACCCCATCTGATTGGGAAATGGTTTCCTTTTCATTTGATATGGACCATCCCGATAGGTCCCCATTGCTTAGTATTCTTGTTTTGGTCCCATATGTAGGCCACTCAACCTTGTTGTAGGGCTTCAGTCATATAGCTCATGGTGCTTCTTGTACCTTATCCCTTTTTGTAATGGCTATAGAAGCTTGGTCTTCCAATATATTACCCATATATTTGGTATGATCGTGCCTTGAAAATGGAGAGAACCCTTGAGATGGGACAAGATAAATCCCTGAGTATAGAATACCTAGGGTTTATTGATAATGTTGTCTTCAACCTTTAACAAGGATGAAGACCCCATGACAATAATGGAAATAAAAATAGAAACAACAACCATGGCCAAAGGAACCCTCCCACCCAAAATAAACGACCCACTGAAGTATCTTGCCATGATCCAAATTGAGAAATACCTAGGTGTGACAACAATGGAACAAGCACACCAAACACTATTGATACTAGAATATGTTTTGGTTCTACTGCAAGGAGGAAGGAAACTTCTTGGACAAGTTCCCATACACACCTCCTCCAATTGGAAAAAGAAATAATACCTTTATGATGAGAAAAAATGTTTAAAATTATTTCTAAAGCCTAAATCCTCCTCTAGTTTTACTAATATGTGGAATCATATCCTTTTTCTTTTTTGAAAATGATTAATTGCCAAAATATATAGAAAATGACTCCAAAATTCTAAATAAAATAGTGTTGGATAATTATGATAACAATCTCAACCGTAGATCATACCTTACCACCCTCAATAATGATGATTGTGATATTCCAATATGAACATGATGATAGTGTGGGATTTATGTTCATGTATCTAATCTGACCTAGTTCTAATGAATTATTTGATATTAACAATGATATCGACAAATATTGGTGTTAAATGTTAATAGTGTGAAATATGAAAGATGATTATAGATTAAGATCACATTATTCTTTATCACCATAGATGTACTAGTTTGAGATCATATTAAACCATATTTCAAATATTGTTCCTTGTATATTGGTTATATGCCAATTCTCCTCACTATACTTTTGATCCCTAATGTCCTAGGTCTAACCTTTTCTCAACCAAGGAATGGTTTAATTTCATATTGGAAATAATTCTAATATTGAATCTTTATATAGTATATGTATGAGTCCCGATCTTGGAATACAGTATATTTTTTTATTTATGTGACATATATGATGCCCTATTCTTTTCATATAAATTAAACTACAAAACCTTCAACGTGAATTATGTATGAGCCCACTATGCTTGATACATTTAAGTAGATCCACACCTAAGTGTGTTTAGAGAATTGGTTCATAGTTAATAAATGCAAAGATATACACACATGTTGGTGTAGATATGATTAAATGCATAAATAACATAGACAAAGATATCCATACCTATGGGTGTAAAGATAATCAAATGCATAAAAACATATGCAAAGATATATATATATATATATATATATATATATGTGTGTGTGTGTGTGTGTGTGTGTGTGTGTGTGTGTGTGTGTGTGTGTGTGTGTCTGTGTATATATATATGTATATATATATATGTGTGTGTGTGTGTATGTACACATACACACACACACACACACACACACACACACACACACATATATATATATATATATATATATATATATATATATATATATATATATATATATGTATATATATGCAGTTCATTAGAGAGTACTCTACTATGGAAAATGCATACTAAATTGGTTTTGTAAAAGTGAAAGTTGAACAATGTTTTCTCCTGCTTGAATATACTACTTCCAAGAAATTATATAATTATGAAATTCACGTTGTTTATCATTAAAATGTAATTGCATCCTCAACGAAAATGCCCTAATTTTCTCTATTAGGTTTTAGAATCATGATTGATGAAGGTGTTCCGTTCTACGCTTCTGCACCATGAATATGATACTAATTGATGATGGAATCTTAGACAATAATTACCAAATTTGTGCTCCTTGAGGTAATTATTAACAAATTG
Source organism: Alisma plantago-aquatica (assembly GCA_963693085.1). Lineage (NCBI taxonomy): Eukaryota > Viridiplantae > Streptophyta > Magnoliopsida > Alismatales > Alismataceae > Alisma > Alisma plantago-aquatica. The sequence goes on along the minus strand of OY856411.1, from coordinate 174,764,075 downwards.
GAATCATTTTTAGCCTTTCTCGTCTTGTAATATTTTATTTTCTTGTTTCCCTTGCCCCTCCAATTTAATCCATTTTGGTTCATTAAAAAGCAAAGTTATGTTTCTTTATTGAATATGTGGTCTATGTCATCCAACTCACTGGGATACATACACATCAATATCTTTAACTCTGCCTACAATGGCTAGTTGGTTGATATTGATAATTATTTAGTTCTATCCTTAAAATCCATATCTTGGTTTACAAGTAATCTTAGGGTTAAAAACACATTGTTGTTAATTGCACCTTCTTTAATACTTTAGATTATTATTGGACTAATTTATGATTTATTTTAATTTAAAATTGTTATTTTCTAGGTTAACAATGTGTTTTGTTTATATGCTTGAGATTTAAGATTTAGTTAATATAGAATATAATATACACATGTATGTGAGAGTAACATCAAATATACTTGAGAAAATAATTCATAAAGAAATTAGCATCAGATTTTTTTTTCAAAATTTGAACTATGATTGTATACAGTTCAATATATGTCACAGAAAGATTGGTCAAAATAGGACTAAACACGAGAGATATTGCATTGCTACTAATCATGTACATGACTGTCTTTCTTTTACACTTTCATTGGTCCACATAGACTGATGACCTTACAAACCCACGACAACACATAGCAATGGCCACTCATACCACTGGCCATACATGGCGATGCCATGCAGACCAATGGCCACACAAATTGATGACCATGTAGACTGATGCTACACAGACTGATGGCCATGCAGACCGATGACCACCCAGATCAAAGGAAATAAGCTGCACGCCTACCCAACATAGGCAATCCTGAATAATTTCATAACTTATAAAATATATATTGAAATTTGATAAAAAGTATTTTGTTGGGTTAATACTCAATTTCTCATCTAACCACTTCCCAAAACGTACTATAGACACATGAAAGGGTGATTACCATATCAACTTAAGAGAAGATTGTGAAGAATTGGGAAGAATAGTAGACCTATCTGTAGATCCATTGAGGTAATCTTAGATCAAAGGATATTCCTTACCACTCTTCCTTTTTAACTTGGTTGCAATTTAGAGAAAGGCTAATAGGAGATTTCTTTCTTTTTTCTCAAGTAAACAAAGGTTACAACAATATCTCAGCTTCATCCTACAAAAGGTGGACTTGGTTCTTTTAGCTCAAATCTAAGCTTGACAAGACAAATTCAGATAAATCAAGACTAAAATCTTGATCAATATCTAGAACTAAAGTCAAGGTGAGTGGAAAATGATATGATTTTTAGAGAACCTAATTGTAAAACATGAATAACATGTGTGTCTAGTATACTACTTAATTGATTTTGGTTCAATAAGATTCAATTTAGATTTCTAAGGTATGAATGGTTAAAATAGCTAGATAGAAGATGAATGATTTTAGTTTTAGAATGTGTCTATATGATTTGTATGAGTTTCAAAAATAGTATATCATAGAGGCACTGGTGTATCTGGGTTTGTCTTGAACTCTTCACTAGTGAAACACACGTTGAGAAGTGCTATTAGATAGATTAATCCCGTACAATTATGAACTTCATATAATAAAATGTATAGATCTTTTTAAGCTATATGCCATTTTCAACAATTATGTTTAGAACAATAAGATTAGAATAAGTAGAAGTCATATGAAACATTGAAGTATTTCTATAGCACATATTGTTCCAATATATTCAGATATGATCAGATTACTCAGTTAAAGAGAAATATAATATTAAAGACTAGCAATTAAGTTTAATGCCTTTACAGAGCACTAGAAATACTCATATTCATTTTTGTACTATGCTAATCATTAAAAAAGCAATGTAGAACATAGGAAACAAAATGGAATGATCTAGTTACTGACTAAATTTAATAAAGGATAAATTGATCATTTTATAGTGAAAATAAAGAATAATTTAGACATTTAGATGTCTTGAATACTATATATTCCTTGTGGAGGTCTATGTTGTAATGGATGAATGACGTACCAACTAGTAGTATCTAGGAGAGGAAGATGGAACATGTCAATAGGGCATGAGGGTTGACCCTATCATGGATGGCCTTTTGAATTCCTGTGATATCCAATGTTACTCTATTTATATATAAATAAATCAATAAGTATATATAGTTTCCCACTCTTGTAACTAATTTTTGTTATGTGTGAATCTATTTTGTAACAATATGACACATATTATAATGAGATGACCAAATTGTAATTGAAAGACTCATTTCGTAAATACACTGTGAAATATTTTTGTCCTTCCAAATAACAACAAAATGATATGTATGAACCATCAATTTTTATGTTGTACTACAAAATGATTTTTTCTATTTAAATTTATTCATCTCATTACAATTAATGGTCATCTCATTACAATTATGTGCCTTCATGTTCTAAAATAAATTCATGAATAACTAACCTTATTTATAGGTTTAAGTAATGAATGGCCACACATACAAACATTACATATATATCTATGTGTGTGTTGTGTGTGCGTATATATATATAGAGTGAGAGATAGAGAGATAGGTTAGAATACACTCAAGTAGTTTTTCATGATGAAACATTTTTTTCAAAAATCTAATCTGTTGATCTTCTTAATCATCTTGTGAATAACTCACATAAAAAATTTGAGCACATTTGGATATTTATAAGTCATGTTATAAAGACAAAAAAAATTATGCATTTCAAATTAGTTTCGTGCGTCGATTTTGTTGCCCTCAGATGAGTGACTTACACTCATCCAAATGGGCTCAAAATTTGTATGCAACATAATTATAGTATGACAATGAAGATCAATGGTTAACATCTTGTAAGAAATAGTCTTGATATGAAAACATACTTGAGTGTATCTGTGTGATCTATACACTCGAGTGTATTCTAGCCTGACTCTATATATACATATATATACATATATATGCATATATATATATATATATATATATATATATATATATATATATATATATATACATACATATATACATATATATACAACATACGCACACACACACACACACATATATATATATATATATATATATATATATATTACTTGGATCAGGTAATAGACTTTGATTACTCATGGACTCAATTGTGTAATACGATGCCAAATAACTATAAAGACATGACCTAATTTTTATTATAAAGACTTATTTTTTAAATACAATGTCAATTTTTTATTGTCTTCTATAAAAATAATAAAAATGACACTTACTGAGAAAAATATGCGTCTGGTACTATAACCAAGAGTGAAAATTTATCACTAGAATGTTAAAACCATGGTAAAACACTCAGACTATAATTGGAAATGTTGGGTAACTAATTTATGTTACCCAGTTGGATAAAGAATACATCTCCTATATTAATATGATTGGCTACAGGTTTTGATAATTTTACATGTATTACCAATACTTGTACATTTTCATAGCTGCATTCATATTTGTCTTATACAAGAAGTTATGTATGCTATTTATTAACTTAATTTTTGTGTTTTAGTTTCCATACTAAATGCAAAAAGCCATAGTCACTAAGTGGTGTTGACCACCATTCAACTCAGTAATTACTATGATTCAAATGACGATCTCCACAAAAACCAACCCATTCATAGAAGGAAACATCGACAAGGTACATACGATATAATCAAAAGAGATTATCAAACTCAAAAATTTTAGTAAACTAAGAGTAACTTGTCTCTTTTTTAGGTTACTTGTAAGTTGGAATTATTTCTATAAATTCCAAATATGATTTACCTTGACAAAAAAATGATATTAACACTACAATTTTTAGCATATTTATGTGTATTTTCTATCTCAGTGAGTGGGTACTTCTCTCAGAAGACTAACAAAAGCTTAATCTACTTTTATATCATCTAATTATATTAAAAATTAGGGAGTCCATAATAAAGAAATGGTTGTGCACTAAAAGGGAATATGGATATTATCATGTGAAATTATACTTAATAGAAGATTAAGGTTGTAAAAACGTATTAGTGAATGAAGTGTTGCAATTTAAAGTGTTTAGTGTTGTTTATCATAAATTTGGGTCTCTATCATCTATAGTGTCAACATATGAAAATGTTACTAACATATGATTAGTTCAAGCTCCCATTCACATAGTAGCGAAAGAATTATTTCCAAGGCCTATCTATCCATCTTGAACAACCAAATTTAAGTTTGGACTTTTGGATATGGCTCATTCATCTCTGATACATTGTGAGAAATAGTTACCTCTAAGGTCATTCATCCCTTACAAAATAACTAGGAGTTGCATCAAGATTTTTTCAACCTATCAAACATTGGTAGGAGATGCATATATGGGTCGTGTCTCCTTCCTAGAGGGTGAAGAGTTTTAGAAAAGGGCAATCATCTCTCACCCTCTACCACAACCATTGTTTTGAAAACTACATCCAAGATCAAAGAATTATCTATAAATAATGACCATAAAAACACTATGATAGTTGCACTCATAAATCATTTATATCATATATTAGGTTTACATTAAACTCATTTCTTGGTATCCACTAAGAAAAACTAAAGGTTCAAATGTACATTCATTATGGTTCTACATAATTAACTTCATATGATTAAATACTTGATATGCACATCTTAGATTCTAATTTTCTATGTTGATATCAACATTAAACTATCTTCAAAAAGAAATTTACATACTCTCAATCATCAATGCAAATTATAAGCATTGACATGGTAATAAAAATGTACATTATATAATACCTTTATGTTGTATTATCACAGTTCATCATCATAGGTGACATAAATACTTACTCAAATCTATCCAAAAATCCCTACTCTTGTATTATCATTAAATCATTTTTTGTTCATTTTTGTTGGAAGATGTACTAATACTAATATTGACAATAGTTTAAAAAAATGAAATTTAAAATAAAAATTTGTTCCATTGATATTCATAATATACAACTTGATTATAATTCATGACAGAATACAATCATTATAAATGTTAGTTATTTGGTTAATGATTAGTAAATCACTTATACAAAAACTGAGTTACTAAATTCTACTTATATATATATATATATATATATATATATATGTGTGTGTGTGTGTGTGTGTGTGTATCTATCTATCTATCTATCTATATATATATATGTATATATATGTATATATATATATAGAGAGAGAGAGTCAGGCTAGAATACACTCGAGTGTACTAGAGAATGAATACACTCATGTTGTTTCCGTCATGCAATGTTCAATTTGAAAATCTAAACCATTGATCTTCTTAAAATATCATATAAAGATATTATATATATAATTTGAGATCATTTGGACACTTATAGGTCATGCATCTAAAGGCGACAAAAAGTGTACAATTCAAATTAGTTTTGTGCGTAGATTTGTTGGGCATGAAAGAGTGACTTAGAAAATTCCAAATGGGCTCAAATTTTACATGTGGGTTGTATTTGTTATAAAAATGAATATCAACAGTTTGGATTTGTTAGGTGCGATCTATGCACTTGAGTGTATTCTAGCCTAAATCTCTCTCTCTCTCTCTCTCTCTATATATATATATATATATATATATATATAATAGCTGATCCATTCATGTTCCATCTTTTATCATAAATTCATAACCATGTATCATGGAATAGTAAAACATAGAGAATGTACCTGCTCATCACATCAATAATTCAATCAAGATCTAGCTAGTCTCCATGGGGATCTACCAATAAGACCAACTTATTCAAAACCTATTGACTTCTTAGAGTTTTAACTAGCCAAATAAAGGAGAAAACTCAAAAAGGAATTTCTTGTACTTTTTATCTAAAGAAAATAACTTTATCCCAACACACCAAAAATCAAAATACATACCTTTTCCATACAAAACACCATATTCTCACATGTATTATTTATAAACTGAAGCAAACAAATAGATGTACTCTCATACTACCATTTGGTTCTCTCAAATCTTATATTTGTCATATTCATGGAAAATTTTGGGATCAACAGGTTGAAACTAAAAGTGGAGGGCTTCAAGTTTTAGAACCTATAAATATTGTGTAAGTGCATCATAATTTCCTCTAATAACCTTTTCCATACTATATTTTATTTTATTCCATCAACTGGAGACCTTGAATCATTTTGCCTCATAAATGGATACATTTTTGTGGATAGAGTCCAGCCAACTCAAGCTTTGCCTATAAAAGAATATGGTCAATGATATTTTATGAGGTCTATGTAAAAAACATGCACATAGAAATCATAATTAATTAGAAATAAATGCAATAAGAAGTATGCAAATATCTAGCCTCATAATCAATCATTCCATATAGTCTTTTGCCTTTTATTTTTAAGGTATAGGAGTTCAAGAACATTGGAATGTCTTGTTGTATAGATCTTCAAGTTTTTATTGTAGAAATTTATGTAAACATATATACATAAACTACATTTCCCTTTTTTATAATAGATTGTACTAGACATCCTCTAGTTATGTAACTAATTCATATATCTATTTATTTATCTTTTGGCTTCTATTTTTATTTAGTGTTTGAATTATACCCTTATGAGGAACACATATATCTGGTACATTGATCAAAAAATGAAAGATCGCTTGTTTATTTCAATTTTTTTCATGTGGTAATAGTTTCTAACTAAAAATGTATTCTAAATAAAAGTCTAAATTAAAACAAATAAACTTCTAACTTGTAGGAAATCACATTGTTGCTAATTCCATTATATGTCTTCTACACATTTTCTCTTTTAATTTTTTTCATTCTCATTTCTAAAGTTCAGAAGAGAGGTGGAACTTAATCTGAGGTTTCTTAAAGAAAGATAATAAAGGGGTTCATACTTGAACTTGGGTGGGGGAAACATAAATGAATTCTTTGTTTGATTCCAAACATTGTCCCATAAGTTCTATTATTTATTTATCTTCTTCACTTCTATTTAAATTATATAAATGAATTCTAGAATCCTTTGTACTACCATTGATCAAGTCAAATTACATTGATCTCAACAATATATATGTATTCGTATAGGAGTGTTTCCCAAAACAATGGTACAAATGAGTCCCAACACCTAAATAGTATATAAAGTGTTATAGTAACTCAATTTGTTTACAAAATTAGTGTATAGATATTTAGATTTACTCATTTTATTTACCTTTAAATACTTGTAATTGTTGAACAATATTCCATAAGTTTCAATAATTACACTCATACAATAATTTGCATTGCCTTGTGTCATGTGTGGGGATTGAAATAATTGAACTATAGTAGAAGTTGAATATATCATTATTATTTCATTAAGGACATTTGTTTGCAGTAATGAATGAATGCATATAATACTAGTGTTCTTTCATGAAACTAAGGTTTTCCACCTAACTTAGGGTAGGGGTATAAACATATACTCCATTTTAATTTTGCATGCTAGTAGTTTTCCATACTATGCCACCATTTTTACCCTATATCCCTACTTAGGCATCTTTTACAGTAACAACTACTTATCCAGTAGTTGAGCATACATGCTTAGAAAGACACTCAAAAATGACAAAAATGATATTTTTTTCTCTTCTTCTACAAAGTGACCTCCTTCCCCAAATCCTTAAAATTAAAATCCAAGTGGCTTCCATTTTGTGTCCAAGCATCTAGTAGCTTGCCTCAGTTGGTGATTAAATTTTTATAATTTGATCTAATCTTACTTGGCAAAGCTAATACATCGTATGAGTGAAAAAATTATTGAACCAAACGATAATTGGTTGGTCATGTATTCATATAGTTTTATACTTATACTAATAGTGGTCTTGTGGTGGATCCTTCTATTGGTTGTTCATGAAGTCATATAACTTATTATGTTTGACTATGCTCATACTTTTAGTGGCAATGTGGAGGTTTCTTCTATTTGTATTATTCATTTTATTGGACTTAAGTGCAATTTATTTATTTCTTATCTACATGTAGAGAATGCATTATTGATGGTTTTCTGGCTAGAATTATTTGTATGTAAAAACCCTAGGTCTATGTCAATATGTGATTTTTAGATTATTTTATACCTTAAGAACACATGTTATGCCTTCAAACAAGTTTTGCAGTAGGGTTTTATAGTATTTGTGAACTTCTTCTCTAAGGTTTGTTTGTAGTTATATTTACACTTAAATGTGTTTCTATAGTCTGAGAGTGCATTTTTTCTATAGGTCGTTATTCTTTAGGACATTATTGTCATTTGAAATCACTTGTACTTGATTTATTCATTCCCTCTAAATGTTAATTGAAATATCTATTATAAAGATCTTGGTCATCTTATTTCTTTATAACTCATTCAACTTAATTTTTCCTTGTGTGCAAATGAATTTTACCTCTAATGTGATTTTGTTTAGTCTATACTAATATTAATGTATTATTCATTCTGGACTTAGTTTCTACATTCATGCCCACATCTACTCATTTCCTTGATAATTTTCATCTAGGGAGTGAAATCTAGTCACAGTAAAAATCACATAACATTGTTCACTTATTGGTTCTGTTGACAATTAAACTTTTAATCTTCCTTGCATGTATTGTGAAGTTCGTGTTTTTTGTTCCTTCTATATGATATGAAATATTTCTTACAGATGGTGCCTTAATCTATCTAAACACACTAATCCACATCAGCCTTCCCTTTCGTCTCTCCTCTTCTTGGTTTTTTTGGTCATTTTGTTCATGAAGGTGTAATGCTTAACTGGAGATATAATGTTCCACTTATGACTAGTTTAAATTTCTATAAGAGCATTATCTTGGAGAACTAGCAAGAAACCAACCATTTCTCATGCAAATTGTGGATCACAATATATAGCTCATAGAAAAGGCCTTAATTGAAGACATTTTGTTTCTTATATGTTTTCTCATGTCAAAATTTTGGATTCAAATATTCTTACTCACATTTTTGATATTATAAGTACCTCCTTCGTGTCTAACATCATATTGATGAGGAACAAAATTCTAGATTTAGGATCTTCATCCATTATTGTCCCTTGCGTATCCAATTGGTTGACATTTTCATCAAGGGTCCCCTTTATAGTATGTTAGATTTTTTTAGTTGAAGCTTATAATCATATCTAACATCACACTTTATTGAAATTAGTGATACAAAAACTATCTATAATTGATTTACTAATAAACTAGAATTTATAAATGCTAGTTAACTCATTTAGTGTTGCATACTTGATTAACATCAATTGATTGATCAATATAATACAAATATATCAATTAGAGTTATTTATTTATAGGATGAGTCTTGTTATTGATGAATATATAATATAATGGAATACTATGTTAATTATTTATAGGATGAGTCTTGTTATTGTTAACACTATGTTCAATAATTATGATCACTATCAAACCACCAAGTGTCACATACCCTAAGAAAAAGTTCTTCTATACAATAGTCTCCATCCGTTAGTCATTCCTCTTCTTTGGTGTTGCTTACTCAGTGTGATTCTTAAATACACACCTGATCCACTTATAACTACTCTCCTTCTCTTGTTCAAAACTTCATTTCTCAAAGACCCTACAAGAAAACCATTATCACTCATTCGAGTTGCAAACCACAATAGCATGCCTTGGAAAAATCCTCTATCGAAGTCCTTTGGGTCAATTTTTTTGCTTTAGGATCTCATAACATAGCCTTATAATCCTCCAACACTTTATTGCAACAAAAATTTCACTCCCTTGGTCCTTAATTAGGTTTGAGCAGTTGAAAAAATGCAACATGCTTAGAAATTAGCTTCAACCTTGCGATCTATCAGTTAAGGCGCCCCCTTGCATCTGTCGTTGGTTGCTATTTTTGTGAGCGGTCACCATGATGATTTGTTCTGATTCTTTTTTATCCAAGCATCTTCTTGGATCTCTAGGCACTATATTTTTGATAGGGTGAGGGAAAATGTGATTATATTGATTGAATGGAAAAAATTTATAGAAAAAACTACATGTCAAGTGTATGATCGAATGTGTTAGAGCTGATAGGTATTAACTAACTTGTCAAATATTTGAAAGTTGATTTTTGTTGGGTGAGAAGTCATCTCTGATATTGATTAATGTTTAAAAACTACATATACATTGTAGAGGACTCTCCCAATCACAATCACTTATCCATATGAAGAATTATAGTCTCTTCTTGTAGAATTAGCTAAAGTTACGTGCATGGTTTGTATTCATCCCCATGTTAGAACATTTATAGCATAAGTGGAATACAACTTACAATAGTCACAATTACCATGAGGTTCCTCAAACACTTCGTCTCACCATTATGTTCAGTGGATCAATGATGACAAAGTGACCTTTATTGTGGTCGCAAAGTCTATGGTTCATTAAATCAAGGATGTATGTGGTGTTGTCATTTTTTGTAACCGTAAAGTATGGGAGAGCTAAATGCTTATAATAAGTACTTCACGCGAAAGAGAAGAAAAGTATGTGTGTGCCTGTGCAACCCCGAGCCGTTATACACAATCTTTTGATCTCCTTTTGGGTTCTTCGTCAGCTGAGCTGGCTATCAGTAAGGCCTGCGCATACAAAGAGTCTGATCCCTGATATGCTACATGTCGGGCAAACAATATATGTCAGCTGTTTCCTACGGTGCGTGTTCTTTTACTATTATTGATAGGATGTGGAGTCAATATGCTTACTTATATCAAATGCCCCGAGTCAAAATGTATATTAATTTCATATGCCCCTCCTCACCCATACATCACTATGTATCTTTATCCTTTTATCCATACGTGTGTCTTCCACGTTTTATCATGGGCTGTTTGCGGATTTCGAAGCCCCTCGTGTGACCTTTGAGCAGGAACAGTACTGGACAGGTCGCATCTGAACATCAGAACGTAGATGAGTGATGGAAAGACACCTGTGAGTGAAGGATATTCATGGCATGGCAATCTGTTAAGAAGAAAGTGGAGACTTTAGAGACTGGTGGAACGGCTAAGCGTTCCACGGCTGACTTTGCACCAGGCAATAAAGATTTAAGAAGATGGTCAACCGTGTTGTGCGGGCTATGTTCCAGAAGATGGACGGCTACTTGAGGATTGACATTCGTTAGATAACTGTTGATTTAATGTACTACTGGTCAAAGGCAGTGCGAAAATTCGGGTCGAAGACGAAACTGATATCTATAGCTTTGTTCGATCGTATAGAAAGATATCGTCATGTTCATGGCTGCAGATTGCGGAGGGATGATGTGGAGGAGCCATGGGAACTGCACCCAGTCAATAGCTTATCGGTTTAGTCAAGGCCATGTGATGTGAATGTGATCCGGAGTCCTGGAGGTGGTTTATGCGGCCGGTTTCAACTGGAGCTCTCCCAGTCTTCCTTCCGGTTGGTTTGGTGTAACAGCACCGTAAATACGCTCCGACGACCAAGTGGGAACATTCCCCCTTTGAGATTCATGTGCCGACACAACCTATTCCGTTTCGCTTTGACTTGCGTTATCTATTCTGTTGAGCGGTTCAGTCTGTGGTCCACCTTCTCGTATCGCCGGTTTTGCGCTGTGATACGTTGCCCACTTTACTCTTCCTTGTTTGCACTCACTTTCCTTCTGATGCTGCCACACTCGGGATTGTTATTCACAAACTCGGAATACAGTCCACTTGACCAGCTATGGTTGCGTGACAGAGCTTTGATTTAAAAAGGAAATATCGAAATTAGAATCTCTTATGCATAACAATACCCCATTTTGCGTGACAGAGCTTTGATTTAAAAAGGAAATATCGAAATTAAAACGAGCAGTTTCGTCGGAGTTTGAGTTTAGGGTTAAGCCACTGCATGATTCTGTACTTTTCATTTGGCTCAATTGGTATGTCTGATTAGTCTATTAACCGTAAGTCACTAGATATGTTCTCAGTTGAAGTATTCGGAACAAAGAAGTGGGTTTTATAGCAACAATTACTGACTCAACTTCATCTCAGTTGAAGTATCCGAACAAAGAAGTGAGTTTTATAGCAACAACTAAAGACTCAACTTCACGTGTTATGATAGGTCCAAATTTCTCCTCATGCTAATTAGATAACAAGTACACACACAAAAAAAAGCTCCAATGGCCCTTTACCATAGGAACCCTAGGTGCCCTTAACCATAGGAACCTTGGGAGCCTTTACGCTTTGTCCTTCCCTCACCGTCCGGGCAAAAGTCATCACACATCTATTTGTGTGAGCGATGTCACCCTTACCTCACCCCCTCACACTCCCCTTGACAGTCTACCATGTTACGAACATATCTAAATATGTTCAAAGATCAGCGATGACCGTGTACCACTACCCCCGTCTTCAGCTATAACTTCAGAAAGTATGTAATTCACGCCACATCACACTTTGAGTTAGGTGACGGTTTTTCAATCTACTCATAGATTCCACTCACTGCCCTTTGGACTTCTGACACACTCGGTTTGTTAAGAACATAACCGAAAAGATTCCACGGCCAACTATGGTTGCTTTCCGCAAGTTTGTTTTAAAACAGAAAAACAAAGATAAGACAGTTCACTATAAACAATGTTCCATTATAGCTCTATGGGTCCAGTACTCACGCGATATGAGAGAAAAGGGTCAACTAAACAGGAAGTTATGAAAAGTGAGGGTGAAGATTCGACATGTCCCATTTAACCATCAAACTATGGAAACATTTACCGTTGTCATTTCCTTTTCTCCCATATAGATGTCAATAGTCATCCACCTTCTTCTGCATGTAGTCAAGTGATATCACACCAGCACTCAAACCACGTTATCCCTTTAAATATCATGCTAGATCTCTTAAAAACAAAGCCAAAAATTTTCCATGGCCAGCTATGATTGGTACCACAAGTCTCATCTCCAGCTACAACATCATGAGGTATGTATTTTCACCTCCATCTCACTTAAAGATAAATTTAGCAATAAAAGTGACTGTAACGACCGGACACACCGCCTAAGATTCTAGTAGAATTTTAGGAATGACGATTGTCCCTATAGACCACCACCAGCCTTAACTACGCGTTTTGTCCTCAGTCACACACAAGTTAGGATAAAATTCCCGACTGATCACATATCTTAGTACTACTCTGGATTGAGCATGCTTAACCACTGAGTTCTTTAGTGATGAGCTCCCTGAAAAAGAGGTGCACCTTTTAGATATGGGTAATCTAATCATTCCTTTTAAGATTATTTTATCTGAGGCCTCATATCCTGGAACTTTACAATCTCCCCTATTTAGACTCTTGACATTCTCGTCAAGACTCAACTATATAGCCTCATTATATTACTCCATTTTGCTGACCCAAAATGACCCATAGACACTCAACTCCTGATCACAGAATACCAGCGCAAGGGTGGTCGCATCACCATGGATAGTCCTTTCCAACTTGTCTGGACCGCACGACTCAAGACTAGCATGCCACATGTCCATATGTAGGGTTGTAAATAGGTAGGATAGGGTAGGGTAAAGGCTTACCCTTACCCTTACCCATGTCAAGGATGCGGGTAGCGGATAGGGTAATTACCCTTTTCCTAAAAACATTTACCCTACTCTTACCCACACCCTTTCCCCACAGGGTAAATGGTTAGGGTAAGGGTGAAATGGGTTATAAGATATTTTTAACAAAATTTTCATATCATATTCCCTACATTAAACACAAAATACTCTTAATGCTAGTTTTTCATAGTAATATTATGTTTACTGTGATATGCAACAAAAAACAGTATACTTAACCAGATATATTTTCTAAGACAAGTCCTAGCTTTATTATATATTATTTCTTATTGATGAATCTAATTTTCTCTCAAATATATGACTGTAAAAGGTAGTATCATGCTACCCATTTTTTTATTAAAGTTTTGGGAATCATAATAGTACAAATTGAGAAGGTAGTGTTTTTGCTTGTTGGGTTTTTAATAGGCATTAATACATACATTAGAATCTGAAGTTATAAATTTAGATTTATACTAATGGATAAAATGGGTAGGATAAAACTTCTTCCTTACCCTACCCTCTTTATATGTGGGTAAAGCTGGTTAAGGGTAAATAGGTGGTGGGTAAAAAATATACTTACCCTTACCCTACCCTACATGATATGGGTAGTGAGTAAATGGGTAATACCCTACTCATTTACAACCCTATCCATGTGGGCTCCACCTACTGCAAAGGTTATGGATCTGATACCATTTCTAACATCAGGCCCACTGTCCAAGCCTCTAGTAAAGTTTCAGAAATGATGATTAGCTCTGTAGACCATCATTAGCCTTAACGGTGTGCTTTGTCCTCATTCATGTACAAGCCAGGATAAACTTCCCGATTGGTCACCCATCTTAGTATTACTCTGGGCTGAGAATGCTTAACCACATAATTCTTTAGTGATGCGCTCCTTGAAAAGATGGTTTACATTAGTGACATTGGTAATATAATCATTCCTTTTAACATTATTTCATTCGAAGCCTCATACCATGGGACGTTATAGTCACAGTTTCAAGAGTATGCACTTTCAGATAAATCCACTGTCAAAAGTAATATCTTCTAGATTATAGATAGTTTTTTCTCACTTTCATTTATCTATTTCCACACTTGGATAGATGAGATAGTTTAAAAATCTACGGGTAGATTCCATTGACTCTCCCTTGATCTATTTCTACACTCAACTTGTTATAAGAAAATCCACCAAATCCCACAACTAGGATATGATTTCTTGCCACAATTTTGACTTTAAAAGAAAACATAAAATACTTCATAGATAACAACATCCTATTATATCATTATGGGTTGAGTACCCACGAGATTACACAATTAGAGACAAAGTCATCCATTAGATAGCTATGGGTTCAATACAACTTTACCTTTTACTATATACTTTAGGACCAGACAAAGGTCCCCACTGTAAGGAGTGGGATCCCAGAGGGGAACCACTCCCTACTAAAAATTTGAAAAATAGAACCTCCAGTCCAAACACATTTAAAAGGTATGATGGAGTGGGTGTAAAAAATTTAAATCTTATTATTGATATTCAAAACAAACAAAGTGTAGCAGCAGAAGAAAATATTGACTATATTCAACTTCCCAACAAGATTACAAAAGTATATCTCAATCTCCCACATTGAGGTTTATATGTGATACAACATAAGGATCTAAGATAGAGGGAAATCTAAATCATAACAACTTTGTCTCCAAGCTTTAGCTTATTAAGCTATGTCCATAACTTTATGCCATATCCTCCATGTCCTCGACCTAAGGTTGGAAGCATACCCTAGCAAGAAGAGAAAAATAGAAAATATCAGCAAAGGCTAGTATGTGCATACTAAAAAAGAAAAATTGAGCAACATTTTGAAATAAAGGACAACAAATATAAAAGACTTCCCATGAAAAAGATAAGGACTACCCAAAAGGGCATAAAAGGAAAGAACAACAACGAAAGAGATACTTGCCATAAATAAAACAATAAAAGTTGTGCCACATAAGCACATATCATGAGATTAGGGAACATAACCCATAATTCATAATTATCATCATGCATGCATGTGAGATAAACATAGCCCTAGAACAATATAAATAAAAATGGCGGTCAAGCCTCATAAACTTGAAACATGATAGAGATTGGCACATAACCAAACTTCCAAATATATAAAATGTGGGCCAAACCTCATAAATTTGAAACCTGGGTATGGGGCACATAACCTCCATCCCAAAAATAACTAAGGGCACATAACCCAAAACCAATGTAATTACACTACTCTAGTGCTACTGAATCACATAGCATGTTTAATAGAGAGGCAAGTAAAAAGTATAGTTAGATTATACAAAATAGTCACCACAAAAGTGACCAACATATACATCCACCTCACAAGTGGGAAAAAAGACATCACATGTCATCAAATAAAGTTACATCACATACAAGGCATATGAAAAGAGTCCAAAAGAATATTCATGATCACTAGATCATTAACAAGTAGGGTACTTCACATGAAGCATAATTTCAAAAGAAAAAGACATTGTGTATAGGCTAATGTCCATAGGACCAAGAGAATGATAAAACATATGCTAATTGCTCAAAAGAATAATCGGAGATGCAAACATACTCCAATTTGGATGAAAATTTGAATAGAGGGTAATTAAAGCATGTATATTCTGATTATGTAATTAGATTTGCCTTTTGAGAACTTTTAATGAGTTAAATAAACCAAATCCTATTTTCTCTTTCCTCATGCATTAATGACTTTACGATTCTCCAAATTTTATGAAACTTCACCCACAAGTCATATTTAATGTGTTGGATAAGAATTTGGTATTCGTTTTACATGTTGGAGTTGTTTGTGTAGTAATTTAATACTTTGAAGGTTCTACACACTTTCTCTCTCCTGATTTCATCTTTTAATAAAACATCTTCCAAATTGGATGAAAATTCACCCAAAGTCTATTTTTATTATGCAGACTGCAAATCTAAGATTATTTTCCTCTTTTGGAGTCATTTATTATTTTATGTGATATTTTGGGGAAAACATAGATATTCTCTTTCCAAATTGAATTAAATTAATTATTATTATGTGAATAATGTGAAACTTGATACCCAAGGCAATTGGGACCCAAGGAACATGATTCTTAACTTAGATTTCACTTCTGAGATTTCTTTTAGGGAGTTATGTCACGATTACTATTTGTGGCTCATTATTATTATTACCATTATTCATCCAATTATGCTTCATCTTCTCATATTATCACAAAAGGAATTATGTAAGATTATTTTGCATGGGAGATTATGAAACCTTCGATCATGTGACATATTTTATTTTTTTATTATTTGCCTAAGATTAATGTGAGAGCATTAGGTTACATTAAGGTGATTTATACATGCTTTACCTCATTAGGGTTATACTAAACATCTTCTAGATCTATCCTCAACCTTGTTTGGCTAAGACTGAAAGGTCAAACTTCTAGGGTAGGGTCCAAGATTTGGTATGTTACAAAACTCCACCCCTTAAAAGGATTTCGACCTTGAAATCTATTGATCCAAACATCGAGAACCAACTACTCTCCACCCCTTAAAAGGTTTAACCTAAAAAGTCAAAGTCAACATCATTTAGGGTTACCCAAATATCTTTTAGTTGTGAATGTTTTAGAGATTGATTTTGTTCATGTAGCCATCTAGCAAGTCAGAGCCATCTATGTTTGAGTTTTAGGTCCTCATGTCTCTAACCTATCAAGCCTAAGATCCAAAAAGTCATAGGGTAGAAAGGGTAGGTCCACTACACCTTTATATAATCCATATATTCCTCGTCATTTCTTCATAATCAAAACTAGGGTTAATATTCTATTCCAACTAAATCTAGGGTTTCACTATCATACATCAAGAAAATCTTCATTATGACTTAGTTCAGGAAAACTTCGATAAAATCCAGAAAATTTTGTACATATAGTAGTATAATTGAAAATAATTTTGGCGATGAAATCTATTTGAGATGAAACAAAATATGGATCCAAAATCAATGGTGGAAACCAAGTCACAATTTTCCATCACAAGACATCTTCATCCTGCTACATCCACATAACCTGATTGCATCCTCAATTCAAACCTCATAGCATCAAGAGATACAAATTATAATCAATCTATTTGATAGGATAAGATCACCTAAAACCTCATCACATTATTAGCATAGATCAATTCTAGGGTAAACATCTAATCTAGAGGGTAATTATGTAAGGTAAGGATTCTAACTAAGAAAATAAAATTGAAATAGTTAGATTCTGACTACCATGGGCTCTGATACCATGCTATAAGGAGTGGGATCTCAGAGGGGAACCACTTCCTACTAAAAATTTGAAGAATAGAACCTCCAATCCAAACATACTAAAAAGGTATGATGGAGTGGGTGTAAAATTTTCAAATCTTATTAATGGTATTCAAAACAATCAAAGTGTAGAAGCAGAAGAAAATAATGACTATATTCAACTTCTCAACAAGATTACAAAAGTATATCTTAATCTCCCACATAGGGTTTACATGTATGATACAACATAAGGATCTAAGATAGAGGGAAATCTAAACCATGACAACTTTGTCTCCAAGCTTCAACTTCTTAAGCTATGTTCAACTTTATGCCATACCCTCCATGTCCTCCACGTAGGGTTGGAAGCATACCCCAGCAAGAAGAGAAAAATACAAGATATCAACAAAGGTTGGTATGTGCATACTAAAAAGGAAAATTGAGCAACATTATGAAATAAAGGAAAACAAATATTTAAGGCTTCCGATGAAAAGGATAAGGACTACCCAAAAGGGCATAAAAGGAAAGAACAACAATGAAAGAGATACTTTCCATAAATAAAACAATAAAGTTGTGCCACATAAGCATGTATCATGAGATTAGGGAACATAACCCATAATTCATAATCATCATCCTGCATGCATGTGAGATAAACATAGCCCTAGAATAATATAAATAACAATGGCAATCAAGACTCATAAACTTGAAACTTGATACAGATTGGCACATAACCAAACTCCCAAATATATAAAATGTGGGCCAAACCTCATAAATTTGAAACCCAGGTATGGGGCACATAACCTCCATCTCAAAAATAAAATAAGGACACATAACCCAAATCCAATGCAATTACACTACTCTAGTGCTATTGAATCACATATCATGTTTAATAGAGAAGCAAGTAAAAAGTATAGTTAGATTATACAACATAGTCACTACAAGTGACCAACATATACATCCACCTCACAAGTAGGGAAAAAGACATCACATGTCATCATATAAAGTTCCATCATGTACAAGGCATATGAAAAGAGTCCAAAAGAATATCCATGATCACAAGATCATTAACAAGTAGGGTACTTCACATGAAGCATAATTTCAAAAGAAAAAGACATTGTGTATAGGCTAATGTCCACATGACCAAGAGAATGATAAAACATAGGCTAATTGCTCAAAAGAATACTTGAGGATGCAAACATGCTCTAATTTGGTTGAAACTTTGCACAGAGGCTAATTAAGGCATGTAGATTCTGATTATGCAATTAGATTTTTCCTTTGAGACCTTTTAATGTGTTAAATAAACCGAATCCTATGTTCTCTTTCCCCATGCATTAATGACTTTAAGATTCTCCAAATTTTATGGAACTTCACCCACAAGTTATATTTAATGTGTTGGGCAAGAATTTGGAATCAATTTTACATGTTGGAGTTGTTTGTGCATTTATTCAATACTTTGAAGGTTCTACACACTTTCTCTCATGATTTCATCTTTTAATAAAACATCTTCCAAATTGGATGAAAATTCACGCAAAGGCTATTTTTATTATATAGACCACGAATCCATGATTATTTTACTCTTTTGGAGTAATTTATTATTTTATTTGATATTTTGGGGAAAAATAGATCTTCTCTTTCCAAATTGAATTAAATTAATTATTATTATGTGAATAATGTGAAACTTGACTGCCAAGGAAATTGGGACCCAAGGAACACGATTCTTAACTTAGATTCACTTTTGAGATTTCTTTTAGTGAGTTATGTCACAATTATCATTTGTGGCTCATTATTATTATTATTATTACCATTATTCATCCAATTATGCTTCATCTTATCATATTATCACCAAAGGAATTATGTAAGATTATTTTGCATGGGAGATTATGAAACCTTCCATCATGTGACATATTTTATGTGTCTATTATTGACCTAAGATTAATGTGAGAACATTAGGCTACATTAAGGTGATTTATACATGTTGTAGCTCATTAGGGCTATACTAAACATCTTCTAGATCTATCCTCAACCTTGTTTGGCTAAGACCAAAAGGTCAAACTTCCAAGGTAGGGTCAAAGATCTGGTATGTTACACCCACACATTTACCTTTGTGTGTTTGTAGTCATGTGATGTTACAAATACATCAAAGCTTCAGCTCACTCTCCCTTTTGACTGATTGTGCTGATATATGTTTCATGAACACTTCCAAAAGATGACATGACTAGATAAAACTCCACGGTGCAACTTGCATTTTTAGTTATAACATCATGAGGTACATAATTCATTACACATGACTCTTTTAAATAAATGTATTGGAAAAACTCACAGTTTAAGAGCTTTTACTTTGAGATGAATGCCCAAACAAAAGTGATAGTCTTTGGATCGATAAAAAATTCCATTCATTCTCTCTTTGTTTGATTTTGCACTTGGTTAGTTAATGGAAAATCCAAAAAGATTCCTTGTTTGCATCCACTCTCCTTTTGTATGTTGCTACACTCATTCTTTACTAAAAAGATACAAAAGGATTGAAAAAAAAATTGTGGTTTATAGATGTACCTTTGGGTTTCAAAAAAATCAAAACAACACACTTTGTAGATAACAACATCCAATTATAGAAATGTGGGTCCAATACCAAAATATGGCCGAGTTTTAGGAAAATGCATATACTAAATGCTCAATTTTCAAAGTAAAGCGTCCAAATGTTTGATTTATTATTAAGCCCTTGAACCTTCATTTTGTTACCAGCCAAACAAATGTCATTACTCATATACACTCACATGCATGTCAGCCTATGATGTCACACAATGCATAAAACTTACTACTAGAATTTCCTTTTGTCAGTTTTCAGTTTGTGATTACAAACTCAAAAAGATTCCAATACTATATGTGACTGCTATCACAAATCCCATCTTCATTTATATGTCATGAGTTCTAGATTTTATGACACATCACACTTAGAGACAATTGCTTTAACAAAAGTGACACTTTCAAGAGTTTGCACATTGAAATAGATAAATTAGCAAAAGTGACAATTTTTAGATCTATAGGCATGTTGTACTTCCTATCCTTTTGTCTATTTTAACAATTCATTTCTTACTAGAATACCTAAAAAGAACCCATGATAAGATACAATTTCCTTCCAAAAAATTGGTTTAGAAAAATGAATAACACATGTTATAGACATAAGATCCCATTTTAGCATCATGGATTCAGTGCCATGAGATTGCACAGTTTAAGGTAAAAGAATCAACTAAATGGAACTTTTTTAATTTAGGATAAGGAGCTCATGATGTCACATTTATCCTAAAATCATGGATGCCTCTAATTGTCATCACAAATCTACCTTCACGTGTGCATAATCATGTTATTTTGCCAATACCTCAAACCATCCAATTTCATTCTCCCTTTTGACTTCTTTTGTTCTAGATATATAGAAAATAATTCCAGTGACTAGCTATGAAAATATATTACAACTTTACTACCAACAATGACATAATGAGCTATGTAATTCATGTCACATCACCCTTTCATTGAAGTGTACTAGAAGTAGGGACAATTTTAAGTGTTGCACTTTTTGATTAATGCATCGACAAGAGCGACAACTTCTAGATTTATAGGATGATTGAAATTGCTCTCCATTAGTTTATTTTCACACTTAGTTTGTGTGTAGAAGATTCCAATATGATTTCTTTCCACAAATTTTGTTTAAAATAAACAAAGACACTTCATACAATAAGTGTTGACACCCTATTTTTACTTACTCAACAAAAAATCATGCTTAAAATGTTAATTCTATGGCTAATTATAGATTTCATTACATTTCACATTTTACCTGTTTTCACCTTTTCCCCTATTTTTCCATTTTTTACACATTTTTCTAGTCTATTTAATTCACCCACTATCACTATTTTACCCAGCTCAAGGTTTTCTATAAAGAAAATATCATTCGGGCTTAAGTACAATTTGCTCATTGTTGCTATTTTTGTCAAATTTTTTTCCATAAATTTCTCAGTTGAATTATCTTGAATTAAATATTATTCTTTTTCCAAAAGATAATTCAGCTGCCTTTTTCCACATAAAAATACATATCTTCTAGGTAATAATGAAGGATAATTCTGAATGAATGTCTTTTCTACCTACTTCCTTATTTTGTCTGACTTTTATTCAAAATATGCATTTTCTATTACTTTCTCCAAAAAATCCTAAAATATCTATAAATCAGAAAAATTAACTTTATCCAACCTGGGCCATCCGAATGAATCAGATCCATCTTCCTCATACCACATGGCAGATTCCCTCAATTCATGGGTCATGCCTTACGTGCATCAACGATCCACCACCTTTCTAGAATCTTCCACTTGGAAACTCCAAATCCCAAAATCCACCAATAAATAGACCCCCACACCCAATGTATTCTAGGCCTCTCTCATCTCTCTTGAAGCTAGAGAAATGACTACCTCTTTCTTTTGTGTTCTACATGTGATCAAATGATCCTTCTTTTGACACCAACTGCTCTGCTAATGCCGACAGGCTGCAAAACAATAACTATTGCTTTCTCCATTTTATGTATATCAATAATTGTTGCATGCTTTGATCTGTTCATAGCTTTTTATATTTTTACACTGTTTCTCAAAGATCTGATATTTCTCTTTTGAATATATATTTCTTTCCTCTATCTCTCTTCCTATGCATCATTCCTAACCACTAATAACATCCAATTTTAAGGATATCTCATACCTAATTTTAGCCCTAATTTCTTCTCTTTATGCATAGTTCCCTTAATTTTCTAACAATTTTCTCATGTTTACCGTTTATGTCTTGATTCAAAGTTAACTAATCGTTTCCATGCAAGAATCTCACCAAGCGATAGTTTTAACCATTGAATAGATTCTCCATCGGTTTCCACAATCGATAGTGACCATCGACCCTCAATATCAAAATGTTGTCCATTGAGTTGACTATCCATCAGTTCCCAAAACTGATGGCCTCCCGCAGTATCCATATGCTCAACCATTGGAAGGTACAAAATGGATACCCAATCGTCGAAAGGTGGTCTATTACATAAACCATCAGTTCCTAAAATCCATGGCCAATCTGAAGGACCGTTGTGGGTAGACTAGGTGATCATCAACCTATAGACCACCTGCAGATGCTCCTGATTGCTTAGTAGATGCCCCTACAGTGGTGCATCTATTGACCTGCCTATCATTAGTTTTTGTAAACAACCAACCGATGGCCAAGCAAAATGTCTATCGATATCTAGACTAGGAGCCACCTACCGATGGCCAACCTTAGTTCTAAGGAAGAACTGGGCAACATCAACCAATGTCCATGTATAAATGATGGCTCATCTCCATGACATGTCTACTAATAGAAGCATTGCACGCATCAGTCATTCAAACTGTTAAGCATGTTTGCCGAGGCATGTGCTCAGACAACTTGCCATGCAACTAAAACACAATCTCAAATCCCACACTGTGGGCTTATAATATGAGACCCCATGCTTCTATGCAGGGGGTTGTGACGTAAGAGAAACCATGAAGTGCTACCTCCAAGACACCCCATCGTTGACGTTCAATTCCATCCATCAGTTTGGTAGTCTAAGGATGAGAGTTTGGGGAGGGTTGACCTCCATCATCGTCGAGATGTTCCAAATTTCTTATTCGATGAAAGGAGGAAGATGAGCTATCCTCTACACCACCATTTTAGGTTCCGAGAGGAGAAACTCTCCATTGTCCTTGACCAGTCCATGGTCATTTTTGGTGTATCTTTCATCTTCTTCTCTAAACCTGTTCATCCCCTTTCACCTCCTTCCACCTCCATGTTTCACCATACTTGTAGTTCTTCCATGCTACTCATCACCATGAGTGGCCAATCATCTAAAATGGGTTGGGAGTAGCCACTAAGGCTCTCCCAACATGTAATACTTAAATCCGTTGAATGTATGCTCTTAGCAATGTTTATCTCAATACTCTTGTTCTTAATAACGCTCTTGCATGCTTAGCTACCATCTTGTGTTGTTTTATTATTAAGGCCATGAGAGAATAGTATTAACATACATGTAAGATCTATGGAGTTGTATGAATGCATAAGAATGTTGTAATGCTAAAGCTAATGATCATATGTTTGACTTGATTGTTTGTTTACCATCTCTTTTGAGAGAGAGAGAGAGAGGCAACCATATAATATAGATCTATCCTAAGCTCGAGAGAGGAGGGAATAGACACATGATGATTTTTTGTAGACTTGCTAAGGGTATACAATTGGTGTGAGTATTGCAAGTTGTTGAGAAACCTTAGAAGGTGAAAGTTGATCCAAGTTTCCTTCATACTTGATATCTTATCTTTTCACATTCTGGTTCTTTTATTTTACTCTTTTGTTTGTTGTACTTGTTTATTGCTTGCTTGTTGTAGAATCACCATTCTAAAAGGAACACAACCTTACCTTACCATTTTGTTGGGTGTAACTAAGATAATGATAAAAGGATCTTAGCACTTACCACCCTTGTCCCTATGATCGACCCCGATCTACTACATCAGACCTAGTTACTATCGTTGTGGGGGCCTAAGCGTTGGGTTATAACTTTAAAAGTCTGATTAATTACTCTAGATCCACTCCTTTTGGATGTGTGATTTAGTCCAATCATCTTTTTGGCACTATTGTTAGGGATAAGGTCTTTTGTGGCTTGATCTTCTACAGTGCATGATATATTATATTTCTTATTGTGACAACTTCTATACTTGGGATTTGAATATCGATTAACTTAATTGACGTCCAAATAAGAACTTTCATGGGATGTCTTGAGAGTTGTAAATTTGTGATCCATGAGTAATGAGACATCGAGCTCACAGAGTTACGCAATTTTTAATGCCTAATGGATGGTCTTTTCTTTACTCCTTTTTGATGGTTGTATATCACCTAGATATGTTAAGGACATTTTTACATGGATAGTGGTGGTGAAACCTAATTTCACCCCAGTGACCTTTATTATTATTATCCAAACCTAATTTTAAAATTGTATCTATACTTCATCTTGCACTTTGTTTAACTAAAATCGAATCAACTATTGGTTATAAATATTGGTCTTAATCCACCAGATTTACTAGCAAGATTTTAAAACATTGTCCTTTGGGATTTGATCCTTAATTATACTACAATAAGACTTATCCGCTTGTGGGTAGTACTATTGTACAAGGTTTTGATAAAACTTAGGGATTTCATCCCTATGTGAATTCGTTAGGGTAGTAAAAACCACATCAAATTATGGCGTTGTTGTCAGGATAACGAAATTTTCTAGTTGATTCCAGTTTCATTAAGACTAATCTAGGCTTTAACTTTTACAATTTATAATATTGGTTATATACTTGAATTTGGTTCTACTCCTTTCATCCAACTTGTGAAAGTTCTTTCCATCCTAGGTACCCCAAATACTAGTGCATGCGATGCTCTGACAACATTGGACTTGGATCTAGATATGACCATGAGATAGAACGAACCTTTTATTTTTAGAGTAGAGAAAATTGAGTTAGGATGGTCCAAGAGGAGGAAATTTATCGAAGGGTGACTCAAGCCCTTGTAGTGAAAAGGGAAAAGGCTTATGCAAGAAGCCCAGGCAATGGTTCAGGAAGAGATCCAAGTAGCCCACATAGATGCATAGAAAGATGAGTTATAGAAGGACCTTAGAGGGTTATCAATCCTTAAGGATGTTGGAGTTTAACACCCAGTGCAACATCCCCCCATCACTACTCCAAATGTTGAGATCAGGGCACATTTGATCACGTTGCTTCAAAGTAGTCCTTACTTTCATAAGCAAGATGAAGATTGTTAAGAACATATACTAAGATTTGTGGATCTATGTGCTATGACAAAGAAAAATGGAGTTATCAATTATGTCATCAAACTCTATCTTTTTAAATACTCCCTTGCAGACATAGTCATGAGTTGGCATAACTCCTTGAAATGTGACCCCATCATTACTTGGGAACAAGTTCAAAATGTGTTCCTAGAAAAATTTTATCCCCCTTCCCTCATATACTCCATTGGAGACCAAATAATGTAATTCACACAGGTCCCTAGTGAATCTATAGCTAAAGCATGGGAAACATACAATGAACTACTCCACAAATGCCCACATCATGACATTTCTAAAAATTAGCTCATCAAAATTTTATATAGAGGTGTGGATGATGATATCAAGAAGTTTTTGGATTCCTCAGAAGGAGGGAACTTCATGCATCAAAGCTATGGCATCACATGGAGGGTTATCACCCTCAGGGCTAAAAATCAAGCCATCTGGGGAAGAATCATAGGGAAAGGGGTACTAAAAGTAGCTATGGTAGAGAGTAGTTCTGAGTTCAAGTCTATTTTTTGAATCCCTAAATATGATGGCCACCAACCAAGAAAGCTCATAGACTTCTTTTTTACCAAAGAAGATGTTTTCCCACACAAAAAACAAAGCAAGTGATCACAATACCTCTATCTTATGAGGCGGGTAAAGACACTGATCATTCTACACTAGCCTGTAATATTCTCTACGACATAGTTCTGGGCAATACCAATGCCCAAGGAGGGAACAATTAGATGGAAGATTTGAATACCATCCACACTATCCCTGGTAAAGGGTATTATAATCCAAATTAGAGTAGGAACCATCCTATTTTCAGTACAACAATCCTTCACGAGAGAAAAACTCACAACAACTTGTTCCATATAGGTATCAGCAATAAGGGTCGTCTAGACTCCAGTATAATCAACAATAAAACTTTAGGAATCAAGGGAGCTTCATAGGTAACTATTAGAACAAAAACTACAACCAGTACCAAAATGCCTTTTCATTTGAAAATCCCAACCAAGCCCTGCATCAACATCAACAACAAGGATAGCAAGTTCATCCCATTTCTTTTGACAACAAATTGACATCCATTGAGAAGATGCTATAGTCACAACAAACAATGATAAAAAAAGCAGTAGGCTCATTAGAAGGCTATTGAATCCCAACTGGCTCAACTTTCATCTAGCCTCAAGCCACCAACAGGAGATTTAGTTGGGCAACTTGAGAAAAATCCTAAACACCCTGAACAACTGAAGGTTGTATCCACCCTATCTAGGAAGGATTATTCTAATACTCCTATCAAGACTCCTATGGTGGTTATAGATGAAGATGATCTTCTAACTTTGCAAAGCATAGAAGCACCTAAACCTCATTCAAAAGAATCATTCACCTCTAATAGAGAAGACAAAGTCAGTTATGAAAAATCTACTATTAAAGAAAAGGAAGACTCACCCAAGTTGGTCATACTCGTTTACAAGCCTCGCCCTCCCTTCCAAGCCTAGAAGCCAAAACATACCCACATGTTCTTCAAGGGCGTTCTCACTTAATCACCTAAAACTACATCAAGACTAACAAATTGGGTAACATTGTCAATACAACAATACCCATGATTGAGTGACACTTTGAAGGTTAGAATACCCCGTAGCCCTATTCTACCAATTCAAAAATAGCTAGCCCCCCTAAAGGAAACAAAAGTTGGGTGTAAAAGATACCTCTATCCAGAACTTTGCACAAGTACGACCAGTAACGAGATTTTGAATTCACTATGACAGAGAAACCCTTCCTCCAAAGAAGGTCGTATAAGATAAAAAGTGTAACACAACTCCTAATAGAATAGAAAGAATTTGGGGATTAAGAGAAAACCAACCATGATGTATACATCTAGATGTAAAGCTGGTATATTGACATTCATCACACTCCAAAAATGCAAAACTAATAATGCCCTTTGATGTCACTCGATTCTTTTATTCTATTTGTGATCTTGAGGACAAGCTTGATCCTAAGTTTGGGGGGTGATAACATCCAATTTGTGGATTTTAATTGTCTATTTTACTTTCACATTTTTAGCTTTCCAATGGTTTATTCTTATAAATCTCCCTTATTTTACCATTTCCATAATAACTACCCTAATTACATCCTTCTACCCTCTATATCCAAAAAATCCAGAGAAGTAGCCTTCTAAGACTGAAACCTGATGGAGATTCAATCTGTAGTGATTGATGAGTCAATGAACCCCACAAACTGACAAAATCCTCAATTCCTTCGACCAATGGTTTCTCAGTTCATGGAAGCTTTGGTGACCAGTAGACTCTTAGCTTTGTTGGTCAACAAATTTTTAGCTTTGGTGACCAAGGACTCTAGTTTGCATCAGTTGGTGGATCTTTGTGATTGGTGACCAACAGACTCTCAACTTTGCCAGTCGATAGATTCTCATCTTCGACGACTGACAGATTTCTATCCCATCGATTTATGGGTTCACAATCGATGCAACCTCTATCCAACAGTCCCCTCCTATAAATAGTCTATCATTTCATTCATTGAGAGGCATCGTCTATGCTGACAGGCTGCTACTCTATGCCCAGCCAAGGTTTCCTTCCATCAAAGCATCCTACTAGATTCTCCCTTTGGGGGAAGCTACAATTCCATCATCCATGACTTCGTTCCTGCCACCTACATCATTGATCATCCTAGGATGTGGTTGAACTCCCTCACTGCTGCTCATCAGCCATCAAGCTCCTCTTCTTCGACAAAGTTGAGTCTAGAAAATTGAAGGAAGAGGTGAAGGAGGAGGCACCTAAGTTCACACTAGGTGTCTTCTCCATCCCTTCATTGAGCCACAATCATCATCATGTAGAAGACTATCTTCCTATTGGGCTTAAGATTTATCCCCCATGACGAGCATGGACAAGCATTCCCTTCTCCATTCTTTATTGCTTCTAACATGAAGAGTGAGTAATTCATCTCGCTGGAGTGTGGGGAATAGCCCCACTACCCATGTTTGCATGTCCTCATGACAATATTCTATGGCCTATTTATATTTTTCCATCTCAATGTTAATCATGTGATGCATGTTTTGTGGCTTGATCTCCTACATTACATTATCATCTATATTCCTTACTATGAGAAGTTCTATACTTGGGATTTGAATATTGATTAACTTGGTTGGTGTTCGGATGAGAAATTCTTAGGGACGTCTCTACAGTAGTAAGTGTGTGATCTGTGAGTGACAAGATGTGAAGCTCAAGGAGATACACAATTTCTAATGCCTAACTGATGGTCTTTGCTTTACTCCTTTTGGATGGTTGTATCTTGCCTATGTTAAGGACATGTTTACATGGATAGTGGAGGTGGGACCCGATTTCACCCCAATGACCTTTATTATTAATCCAAACCCAGATTTAATATTGTATCTTTACTTCCTCTTGCACTTAGGTTAGCTGAACTCAAATCAATTCTTGGTTCTAAATATTGGTCTTAGTTCATTAAATTGATTAGCAAGATTCTTAAAAATGTAGTCCCTTGGGATTCAATTCTTAATTGTGTTGTGATAAGATCCATCCGCTTTTACATGGATAGTGGAGGTGGGACCCGATTTCACCCTAGTGACCTTTATTATTAATCCAAACCCAGATTTAGTGCCATATCTTTACTTCCTCTTGCACTTAGGTTACCTGAACTCAAATCAACTCTTGGTTCTAAATATTGGTCTTAGTCTACTAGATTTTATTAGAAATATTCTTAAAAATATTGTCCCTTGGGATTTGATCCTTAACAATACTGCGATAAGACCCGTCCGCTTGTAGGTGGTACTATTGTATAAGGTTTTGGTAAAACTTAGGGATTTTAGCCCTAAGTGAATTTGTTATTGTAGTAAATATCACGTTAAGAGATGGCAACCCAGATTGTTAATACCCTGAGTGTACTTAGCATACACATGTGCCTCAAGTCTAGCAATAGACTTGATTGCACTTCTTAGAGCTGATAAACTCTTACTCTATTGAATATTTTGTGTCACACATCAAGTATCTAACTTGACTGTGCAACTTATTTCAGGAAGTTTGTGTATAACGATCTACATCACCACCAACCATAAAGATCACGCCTCCTTGTAGGGTTCCATTCATCCCTATTCTAAGGCCTGAAGGGGAGCAAGAGGAATGTGAAGAAGATCGCCATGTAGAAGAGGAGGAGGATTATCATGAAATTGAAGGTCCTCCGCCTAGTGGAGGTGAATGAAATAGAAACAATAACAAAAATAATAGAAATAATGTAGACAATGGAGGCCCTTCTCTTTGAGCACTAGCTGCCACTTGGGCAAATAAGTCAAGGTGTCCAATTATCATTCCTCAGTTCAATGCCACTAATTGGAGAATCTTTGCAACCAATATACCTTTATAGGTTTATATATCACCATCCATGTCAGTCCTCTTCTAGGAGACTCAGTTGCACCCTATAGGTTTCACCCCTTCAGGTGGATCCATTAAGGTCCATACCTTGTTGGTTGCATGGAATCCATTTTAGATTCTATTCCCTCAAGCCAGTTCTCATATTTGGTCCATTAATAGCTTCTACATAGGTTGTGGCTCATCAACTATGACCAACTTGTATCCTTCTTGAGTCACAAGATATCCAAATATTTCAAACTCAAGGTGTGTCCTACCAGATCTATGAGGATCATGTGTTATACGAGGAACTTGAGATTCCACAATAGTTTGTGACTCTCCATGTTCCTTTCGCACTTGTACAAGTTCAATGTTTTCTTTTTGGTCTCGAACATCTTGGAGTTCTACTTTCCTTCCACAGATTCCTTTGGAAATACATTCCTTTTTAAGGAATACAACCATCCTAGCAATAAAGACTTCATTTTTAGATGGAATAAAATTAGTATATTTTGGTTTCCATAGGATATCTAAC
The DNA here is from genome assembly GCA_963693085.1 of Alisma plantago-aquatica. NCBI lineage: Eukaryota > Viridiplantae > Streptophyta > Magnoliopsida > Alismatales > Alismataceae > Alisma > Alisma plantago-aquatica. Next base: position 174,733,589 of record OY856411.1, on the reverse strand, counting down.
AAAATAACATTCATCTGATTTGGGACCGAATTTTTAGAAAACATTTTCCTGACATATGCTTCACATCCCTAAATCCTCATAAAAAACACATTGAGACGCTTACCAATCCATATCTCATATGGCATCTTTTGAACCAATTTATAGGGTAAGTGGTTAAATGTAAACTATGTAGTTATTGGAGCATATTCCTAAAAGGAAGTTGGAATATCAGCTAGATTCATCATTGATCGCACCATGTCCAACAAGACATGATTCCATCTTTCTGATACATTATTATGTTATGGTGTTCTAATTGGATTCCATTGTGATACAATACCACTATATCACAGAAGGTCCTTAAACTCTTGGTGTATGTATTCTCCACCTTGATCAGATTGAAGTGCTTCAATACTTTTACCAAGTTGGTTCTGTACTTCATTCATAAAATCCTTGGAACGTTTCAATGGATTCTTACTTGTATTTCATTAAATACACATAGCCATGTCAATTGAGATCATCATTAACTATAATGAAGTACTAATAACCACCTCTAGCATTTGTTCTAAAAGGTCCACATAAATCAGTATGTATGAGTCCCAATAAATAACTCACTCTCTCACTATTTCCAGTGAAAAAAGACTTTGTCATCTTGCTAATAAACAAGACACTCATTCCCTATATATTTGAAAGCAAAAGAGTCTAGCTAAATAATAATCTTTATGGAGTCTAGAAATGTGTTTCTCATTTATGTGCCCTTGCAAACAATGCCAAAGGTATATCTGGCTTGAGTTATTGGGTTTTAGTCTTTTGGTATTTACATTAGATACATTTGTCTTTAGATCTAATAACTATATACCATAGGGCATAGGGTCACTGCCATAAAAGATCTTATCTCTTGAAATAGAACATCGACCATTGATTATATGAAATTCAATTTGACTCCAGTACAAACAAGATATAATGTTTCTATTAATGGTAGGTACATAATAGTGGTTCTCTAACTCTATTACAAACCCATTGGGAAGAGATCAATTGTAGGTTCCAACTGTAGTGGCAATAAATCTTGCTCCATTTGAGATATGTAGTTCCACCTCACCTTTCCTTAAAGGTTTACTTCTTTTCAAATCCTGCACATTTGAGCAAATGTGAGATCCGCATCTGGTATCCAGTACCCAACATGAAGAAGTAGACATGTTTATCTCAATAAATGTATATACGTGAAGTGGTGATATCTATGCCCTGCTTCTTCTACAGTTCCTTTTAAGTGAAAATGACAAATTCCTTTTACACATACCTTTCTCATCACCTTGAGTGCAGAAGACTTGGGTTTTAGATTAGCCTCATAACTTTTATTGGCATTGACTTCATGCTTGTACTCCCTTTCACTCATCACCATCATGGATTTGGTTTTGTCCTCTTCATTTTCTCTTGGGAATTTATCAACATGGAAAGCAATTCTGACAACGGGTTAGCCAAGTTGTTAATGTAATAACATTTGATGAACTGGCTATATGATTCAGACAACAATTAGAAAATCATATTTTTGGCTAACTCTTGGTCTAAAGGAAACCACAATATCTCTATGTTTTCCACATGCCTAACTATCTTGAGTACATCAAGCCCTACTGGATCTCCTTCTGTCGATTTGCATTCAAACAACACCTTGGATACATCATACCTTTCTTGCTTTGCATGATTCTGGTACATATTCTTTAGATGTTTTACCATCTTGAGAACGTACATGTTTTCATGCTTCTTATGAAACTCATAGTTCATATAACATATCATAAGGTTTTTGATGTCTGCGACATCATTGGCATGCTTCAAGTAAGCATATATTTTAGCCTTAGGTGCATTGGGAGTAGGTTCCTATGACACTGGCACTTCAAGGACATAGAGCTTGTGTTGACCTAGAGGTTATACATTGCCTATATTTTGATAATGACTTAACCATTCCATTCATATGTATCTAATATGTGTGTTTAAGATTGTTTGCAGGAATTAGGTACATGAAAAGGATCTAAAATCCAACGCCCTAGAATGGGTCAAGTTCAAATGAAAATAACTACAAGTGTGCATTTTGGGATTTCTATGTAAATGACCTTAGAACATATTTGTAATCACTTGTAATGATGAATTGACTTGTAACTATGGTGAGAAAATTGATTGGACATAAAACACCAAGTTTTAATCACTTTAGATGCAATTTAGAAAATTGATTTCAAGCACTTGGTCGGTCGAGTTTCCCAGCCTTAAAACTTGACCGATCATCCTCCAGTCAATTTTCTGAAGATAGCACCGGTCAAGTTGTGTTTACACAGAACTCGACCGATCAAGTGGCTGACCAAAATGATCTTTAGGGATCGGTCGAGTTTGCCCAGGACAAACTCGATCGATCGTTTGAATATTGGTTTCGTCTTTTACTTGATCGGTCGAGTTACCTTTATTGAAACTCGACTGATTGTACTATACATAATTTGCAGAAAAAAGTAATGTGACCGTTGGTGGGTTATTTGATCGCAAATAGAGACATTTTCTTGAAGGAAAATAGCTATATTTTGGCCCAATAGTTCACCTAACTCAAAGCAACACCCTCAGCTATATATAGGACACTTGGAGTTCATTCCAAGGCTACTCTTTCATTGCAAACTTAGTTCTACTATAGTTGAGAGTGTTCTAAGCCTTTGAGCCCCTTTCTCTCTCTACCTTCAAGTCAAATTCATGAGTATGTGTGAGATAGGTTCCTGTGTAAGAGAGCTACTCCATGTGTTGATGTAAAAGCTCTCCTCCTCCATCTTCCAACCTCCATTCCTTTGAAGATAGTTGAAGATCCCTCTCCAAGTGAAGGAGAAGGAGGTGTTGTTCTTTAAGGTTGAAGAAGGCAAGCTGCTCCAGGTCTCCAAGTGAAGAAGATAGGTGCTCCAGATCTCTAAGTGAAGGAGAGAAGCAAGGCAACACTCAAAGAAGATAGGTAATCCCTTAAAGGTAGAAGACTTGAAGAAAGGAGTGGGTAAGTCCATGTTGATGGCTGAAGACTCCATGCTTCAAGTGGGTAAGATCCTTCTATAGGTTGAAGATCTTTGCTTGAGGTACTAAGCCCTTAGATGTGTGGTTGTTGTATCTTGTAATCTTATTGTGGAATATAAGAGTACCAAGATTACAAACCCTAGAGACTAACCCACTCTAGGTAGTAGACTGACATTGCTCCTAAGTTTAGGACATGGAACCACTCTAAACTACCTATCCATGTGCTTGCTCTTCATTGTCTCTTATCCTTGTTGTGCATGTTAGAATAGGTCATCAAATTGCTACTTGTTTAAGTTTCTGCAACTAATATAATTTGGTGGTCTAATCAATTTTGTGAGAAGTGTGTAGCTCTATTCACCCCCCCCCTCTAGAGCCCATTGATCCAACAACTTGTGCTCATAAGTTAGAGCATTTATCAAAGTCCTAAACTAGTCATGGGCATTGTTCCCGTTTAATTTGTCTTTCTCAAGGATGAATCACAATGACAATGTGTTTTTCATTTATTTTTATAAAAGAAATTTTGCTTTTGTCAAAATACTTTTGATATTATTTCATTATATTGATGATATTAATTAGGGATTTAATTGATAATCACTCCCACTATTTTGTTCAAATTAATGTCCCTCACCATCAATTTGTAAGATTGCAAAATCCAATCTTCTAGTGAGCCAAGATCCATATTTCATCAAATCATGAGTCAGCTTTGGTTGATTGCCCACAACTTGACTATTTAGGTAGACAACATTTGCCAATTTTATTCAATGCAAATCTTTGATATATGATATGCACAACTCATTGTCATATTCTATCTATATGATTCTAGACATTGAATCACATTAAGATTACCTGGTTAAGCCTAACCAAAAAGCCAACATGATAGAAATGCACACTACTTTGGCAGACCCACATAACTACCATCACACTTCCATGAGATAGATGATGCACCATGCTTTGGAGTAACCTATGCTTAGTTGATCAGGCTCTTTATGCATGATAGTTATAGAAATCATCTAAGACTTAATACTTATTGTTGGATTTTATATATAAATACATATACATATCCAATAACCACATAGTTCTAATAAGTATTATATACTAATATGTCCATAACCAAAACAAGCAATAACAAATATACGAACAATGGTTATGGCCATACTAATGCAATTATTTGTAGCTACAAAGAATTTTTATCCACCTAAGGTCATACATCACATGTATCAACCTGTTTAGGAAAAACTATGTACTGGAAACATGTCGTTCGATTGACTGGACCTTCCATTCGATCAGTTTGGACCTCCTATAAGTCATCTAGTCTTCTTCAATTAATCGAGTGGCTCCTAGATCAAGTAGTTGTATGGACTCCTTAGTCAATTGATTGGGCATTCATTCGACTGGCTAGCTCTTACAGTCAGCTGGGTCATCTGATCATCCAGTTGATCGACTCTCCTAGATAGAATACATTCTCTTCCCAAAAACAAAAACAAATGTTGTTCCTATGTACATCTTACATTGTTCAAAGTGAATACCTCGAGTTACATTTGAATGGGTCATTTGTGGTTAAGCATTAATTACATTCAGAAGAGAGAGTGGAGGCTTGTTATGCAAATCAAATTTTAAGACAAAAAAAAACCATTCTACGGTGCACAAGTATCCAAGAGGTTTTAACCATAACCACAAATACATCCACCATAAAAACAATTTTTGGGCGATCCATATAGATTAAATATATATCATACACACACCGACATATATATATATATATATATATATATATATATATATAGAGAGAGAGAGAGAGAGAGAGAGAGAGAGAAAGAGAGAGTCAAGCTAGAACATACTTGATTTTACATATCACAACGTACAATCAAGTGTTGTTCATATATTTAGGCTATCTTTTTTCGCAAATCCAAACCATTTGATATTCATTGTCATAATAAATACAACTATATATAAAATTTGAGCTCATTTGGATTCTTATAAGTCATTATTTTATGACCTACAAATTTGATGAACAAAACTAATTTGAATTGCATAACTTTTGTCTTCTTTAGATGCATTGCCCATAAGTATCTAAATGACCTCAAATTTTATATGTAGCATGTTCATAAGAGACCTAAGAAGATCAATGGTTTAGAGTTCAAAATAGATGTTGCATGATAGAAAATCACTTGAGTGTATTTGATTTCTGGTACACTTGAGTGTATTCCAACCTCTCTCTCTCTCTCTCTCTCTCTATATATATATATATATATATGGTATTTAGTTGGATATGAACATTAAATATATAAATGTTTGCATCAAATGCAATAAAATCAATGATAAAATGAAATTTGATCGCATTGAGTTAAATCTTGATACACTATAGATTGATGTGGATTTGATACCACTATAGGGAAATATGGGAACAAAGATGGCAGTGGAAACAAAAAATTATGACCACATTTCTAACTAGAAGATCACATCAACAATGATGTATCTAATAAAGAGGGTGCAAGATGTACCATGTGCAAGATGTACCATGTTCTAGATCTATCTCTATAGATCCCAATTCCTATCACATAGGATGCTTCTCCTAAACTATTCATAAAGAAGGTACTTCTCATCCAAATTTTAACATATGTAGTATAAGGACGTTATTCCCCATCATCATGTGGACTATGAATATGGTCCCACTAAATTCTTGTAATCACTGATTTCTTCTTCATTTTAGCTAAAGTTAAACTCTTTGACCATCTTTCCGAATTGAACATTTCATCTCTGAGATGCTTGCTTCAATCCAAAGATTGTCCATTGTATCTTACAGACTTGATTTGCAATGATTGGATTTATAAATCCTTCTAGGTTGTGTCACATACACATAATCTGCAATATTCCTATTAAGGAATGTGTTTTAACATCCATCTTGCCAAATATCATTGTTGTATTAAGTTGCAACAACAAACATGATCCTCATGGACTTAACTGAGACAATTGGTGAAGATTTTATTATATTCAACATTTTGCACTTGTTTGAAATCTTTGCAACCAATCTGCTCTTATGGGTTTATACACTACCATCCATGTCGGTCTTTTCTCAAAGACCTAAATGAACTCTAAGGGTCTTACCCCTTCAGGTGGATCCACCAAGGCTATACCTTGTTGGTTAACATGGAGTCCATATTTGTTCCCATGTCCCTCAAGCCATTTCTTAGACTCTGGACCCTCAATAGCTTCTAGGTAGGTTGTTGACTCATCATCTATGATCAACTCATTGCCTTGTTGGGTCATAAGATTTCATAATCTTTCAAACTCGAGGCATATTCTACTAGAACTATGAGTTTTGTCTGTTACATAAGGAATTTGAGATTCCACGACAATTTGTTATTCTCCTTGTTCCCATGGTACCCCTTCTGGTTCTATGTTTTCTTGTTGGTCTTGAAATTTTAGAGTTCTACTTTTCTCCAACTAATTCCTATGGAAGTAAGTTCCCTTTAGGAATACAACCATCCTGGTAACAAAACACTTTTGTTGTCAGATTGGAATATAAAAGCAGTTCTCAACAAAATAACATTTATGTGTTTTGTGGACCAAGATTTTCAAGAAACAATTTTCTTATATAATCTTTTAATCCTAATCTTTATAAAAGACATAACATGACACTTCCCATGGCATATCTCATATGGTGTCTTTTGAACCATTTAGATGGAACATTCTTTAGTGTAAAGCATGTGTTAAAAAGGAATCAGAAGATCAACTAGATTTATTGATGATCGCATCATGACTAACAGGGTGTGACACCTCCTCTCCAATACACTATCATTATGTTTCAAGTAATATTCATCATGATACACTATCATGTTCTCCCAATAGGTCCTCAAACTCTTGGTTAAAATATTTCCACATTGATAATATCGAAGTGTTTAATGTCTATACCAAGCTGGTTATGTACTTCATTCACAATCTCTTTGAACACTTAAAGAGATTTAGACTTATATTTTATTAAATACAATCTACCATATCTATTGAAATCATCAATAAATATAATGAGGTACCAGTTACCACCTCTAGCATTTATTATAAAAGGTCTATATACATTAGTGTGTATGAGCTTTATTAGAATAGTAGCTCTCCCACCACATCTAGTGAAGATGCTTTTGTCATATTTCTCAATAAATATGACTCAGATGCCTCTATTTGTTAAATAATCAAAAGAGTGTATATAACCATCATTATGGATTTTATAAATGCATTTCTCATTTACACAATGTACATGGCAATGCTATAGGTATTCATTGTTTGAGTCATCAAGTCATTCAGTGTATGTAACATTCACATTTGTGTCTCTACAACGATCGAGTATAGATTATGAGACATAGGACATTGCCATATAAGATCTCATCTTTTAAAAGGAAACATCAATTTATTCATAATATTGATACATGACATTTTTATCAATGGCAGATACATAAAAGCAATTCATTAATTCTATTACATGACAATCGGACTGAATGATAAATTCCAATTGTAGTTACAAAAACCCTTGCTCTGCATAGTTCTAGCTTACTTCTTATCTGATCCTAAAGTGGATATCTCTATCTCTTTCTTCTTCCTGAGTTCATCTATATAAAGAGGGAAGTTCTTTTTCTAGTGTCTAGGCTGGTGACAGTGGTGGCACTTTCCTTCCTTGTTCACTCTTGCCTTATGTTTCAGTGTAGAAGACATTGGCTTCTGGCTAGATTTAGAACTCTTCATATCTTTGCCTTTACCATTGGACTTCCCTCTATTGATCCAATCAAATATTTGGGTTTGTCCTTCTTCATTTGTGCTTTATCTATCCTCAACATGCCAAGTAAGTCTGACAACAACTTCTCACCATCATTCATATTGTAGTTAATGACAAAATAGTTGTATGATTCTGGAAGTGACTATATAGTCATGTCTATGGCCAACTCTTGACCCAAGGGAAATCCTAGTCTAGCACGATTCTCCACATTCCCAATCAGCTTGAGCGTGTGCAGACCTACTAGATCTTATTCAGCCATATTGCACTTGAACAACACCTTTGAGACATCATATCTCTCTTGTCTTTCCTGATCTTGGTACATGTTCTTAAGATGTGTTACCATATTAATAACATCCATGTTCTCATGCTGCCTCTACAACTCATAGTTCATTGAGCACAGCATCAAGCACTTGATATCCACAACATCTTCAAAGTGCTTCTTATTGCCTCATTGTTAGCCTTAGGTGCATTGGGAGTAGGTTCATCTGGCTTTAGTGTCTCTAGGACATTGAGGTTCACTCTTGAGTGAGAAAGATTATCAATGTCCAGAACCAATCATGGAAGTTTTTCTCATTCAGCTTGTCCTTCTCAAGGACCGATCACAAAGAAAACGTGTTTGTTTTTTCCATTAGATTGTATGAAAGAAAATTTTCAACTTTAGTCAAACCACTTTTGATTAATTTGATTTGATAACTTTGTCAATATTAATTAGGCCTTTAATTAATTATATCTCCAACTATTTTGTATAAATTGATAACCCTCTCATATCAATTCATAAGATTGCAGTGTACAATCTTCTAGTGAGCCAAGATCTTAAACAATTGATTTATTACCCGACCGACACCAATGTCCACAATCAATTATTCAGGTAGGAAACTTTAGCCAATTGCATCTCATGCAATTCTTTGATAGATGGTACGTGAACTCTTTGCCATAGTCATCTGCATGCTTCTAGGCATTTAATCTCATCAGGTCACCTAGTTAAGTTTGACCCAAAAGCCAACACGATAGTAATGCACCCTTCTTGGTAGGACCACATGACTATCATCACACTTCCACGAGATAGATAACACACCATGTTTGGCGTTCCTACACATAGTCAATCACAATTTTCATGTGTGATGCTTATGGAAAGCATCTAAGACTTAATATTAGATTGAGGGAGTTTATATAAGGACATATACGTATCTTATAACCACATACTTATAGTACATATCATATACATGCTACAACCACAAAAGAGAAACATGTAATAAAAAATATACAACTGATGGTTATGGCCATACTAATATAATTACTTGGAGCCATAAGGAATTACTAACTCCAAAGGTCTACATCATAAGTAGCAACATGTAGTTGATGAAGATATATGCTGGAACCAATCAAGGTTGATCAGTTCAATGCTTAAACTGGTCCACTCACCTCCTGGTTGGTCAGTTGGTCTATCAGATCGATTGTCTGGTCTCTGGTCCAAATAACACCTAGACACCTCCAGTCGATCGGTTGGGCCACCAGCCAATCGGTTCGGCTACTTTTGTTGTCTATCCTCCTCGATCCTCTAGCCGATCAATTCAACTTCTGAAATGGTCAGTTCTCTTGGTTCTGAATGTCTTCTTTTCCACAATAAGAATTAAAACTATCCTAATGATATTTAACATATTACATGGTAATAGGAAAACCTCAAGTTACATTTGATGGGAGCATAGTAAGGAAAGAATTAAGACATTTACATATGGAAAAGGAGAAAGAGGTTGAGTGTAATACCCTTGACCTTTCATTATAGTTGAAAATTCTTTCTTATTATGATTTGATGATTAAAACCTTAATTAAACCCTAATACATGCTTCGATATCATGTGACAAAGATAAGTTTCATGTTTGGTCTAGTTTGGACATTTTTTGACCAAGTTATGCAATTTAAGCACTTATGAGGGTTTTTATGTTATTTAACCATATCTAGGGTTTTCTTGTAATTTTTCACTTACTTATCGCGCCTCACATGTTTTAATATCAAGCTAGATATAGTTGTACCTTGGGGATCCTTATTGTACCTTGCTTTAGTGGTGACATTCAACCTAGGGTTTAGGGCTAGGTTCCCTCACATAGATACCCTAACTCGATGGTCTTTCCTTTGGATGATGGGATCTGATGGTTCACCTCTAGGTGGTGGTATCCGATGATGGTCTCTTGTTTCATTATGGTTGATGGTTTTCCCTCTTGAGGCACCTATGTTGATGGTTCTGCTTGTGTTGTGCACCAACCGATGGGGACACTAGTGTATTGCTTGGCGACCATGAGAAGGAAACACCTGATAGACCATTTGTTGTTGGAGATTGATGGATCCTCTAGAGTTGGCATCCAATGGTCCCCCTAGCTTCCACAACCTATGGATGACCTAGTTTTGCATGAACAAGATGGCATGACCTTGGACACATGGCATGTTTAGCTTGACACCTATACCTTCCTTGCTCTTTCACCCTAAACTTTATAAACCTCCCTCTTACGTGCAAATGAGTTATTTACACATCTACCTCACCCTCTTGATCTTTGTTGACTCTCGGAGCTCATCCCTCCTTCTTAGTGGAGAAGAAGGATCCCAAGGTAGAAGAAGCTTGGCTGATCTTGCTTGCTTGTGCACCTAGGGTTCAAATATGCCCTCTCTTCAAGTTTGTGGAGCTTCTTTAGCTTGTTCTTGACCTAAGAAAGTAAGATCTCTCTCCATCCTTCATTTTCCTTGTTGTCTTACCTTGTCTCTCTTCCTTCTTGGTCAGATCCATGGCGTTTCTTAGCGGATCATGTGCTAGTTGTTAAAGAGCACACTACTACAGAAATGGCTTATAACGTCACATTTAGAGGCGTCGGTTGTATCTAAGAAATCGATGCCTAAACCCTACAACTTCGGCTGTATACACAAACTGACATCTATATGTGAAGACCGGACAGACACGTGTATCACTTTTTATTTAGCGTCAGTTGCACAATAACAAACCGACGCCTAAAATAGCCCGCCAAATCCAATTTTTCCAGTGCAAAAAAATTACCTTCAAAATTTCACATATGGCGTCGGTTGTTTACCAAATAACTGATGACTAAATATTTTTTGCGAGATAGAAATCGGCCCCAATTTTGTCGTCGGTTTGCTTACAATAACCGACGCTAATGTGTGTTCGCGCACTGCCCCTATGGAAATTTTTACCCCCCTTTGGCGTTGGTTTTTTGTGGTGACCGCTGTTTTTGGTACTTAGGTGTTGGTTGCTGAAACAACCGACGACGATGGTAAATTTAATAGCACTCGCATGAAATAGACTCTTCCCCATTATCTCTATTTCATTGTGATTTCACCCGCTAGGTCTGGCGATTGTTGCCGCTTGTCGTTGCTCCCCCGCCGCCATTGCTCCCTTTTCTCACTTGAGAGGTAACGACAAAGCTTGGGAATACGCCAGAGCTGGCACTGCCGTCTAGCTCCAGTTGCTGCTCAGTTGGCCACCAGTACCGCTCTACCTGCTCGTCTACCACCGCTCTCTATCTACCTCCTCCACTTTCAGTCTTCTTTCTCCTTCTTTTCCTCCAGCTACCAGCCGCCAACAGCCAGCCCCGCCAGGTTTGTACATATGTTTGTTTTCTGATTTAGTAGTGATTATCTTGTGACCTAATCTTGTACACATTTCACCCTAATCTTGTATTAAATATATTGATCAATTATGAATGATAGGATACCTACATTTGTGTGTAATGATTATCTTGATGATGAACATGCATGTACATTGGAGATGTTGAAATTAATGTTATAGAATACAATACCTAGACTAGGGTATGATTAATACTACTAGATGTTGCTATTGTAAATCAACCTAGGATATGAACAAATCTTGTGCTTGCATATATTTGTGCTTCTAATCCTCATGCTTGACCTAATTCAGTAAAATTTGATGCATGTTGAAATAAGATTCAAACTTGTCCATTCTAGCATCCTAATTTGATTTGATTATGTGATTTGAACCTTGAAACATGCATGTTATAGATACATTGATGTTGAATCTCAAACTTAACTCACATGTGGGTCTTATATTTCTAAGATGATTATGTGAACTCCTAAATCAATAACATATATTATTCTGTGTGCACCCAAATACCTTGTGAATCATGTATGCATCCTAAGGTGATTAAATGCCTAAATCTTGACTTGAAATATGACCTAGTATGTATGTTGATATATGAAGCTCTAGTTAAAACTTCAAGATTGACCCCTAATATTAATACATTATAACAGAATTGAATCGTGCATTTGTGTTGTTGCAGGTGTTGTTGACTTGTTGTTGATTTTCATATTTTCTTCTTCAACCTTCAAGTGAGGTATAATATTCTCACTCTCCCAATGTGCCATTAGGCTTCATTTTGATTCAAATCTTTGATATATGGAATCATGGTTTATTTACTGTTTAGTATATACTGACAAGCATGATTAAATGATGTTACACAAAACTTAGGATATGAATGATGAAACTAGGATTGTAGGTATAAGAATGACAACATACATGTATTTGTTGGCCTAAAAACCCGTCCAAGATTTACTCATTAGGAGTAAATATTAGATTGTCCCCAGTCTGGGACTGTTCTTGAATGCTTAATCTCACTTAGGATGTAATGTATAATGTGTATTGGGTTTTCAACCAAATTTCAGTAGCATTTTCCCGTTTGTTCTGTAAGTACATATGTACTTGGAGAACAACGGGGAAATGTTGCCGAAATTTTCTTGAAAACCCAATACACATTATACACTTACTAGTGAGATTAGGTGTTCAAAAATGGGATAGGTGGTACATATTTATTATATATAAGACCTTAAACCATAAACTTTTAACCATAAACCCTAATCCTTTAACCCTAAACCCTAATATATACTTGTTTTCTCTTTGATCATAGAATGGATAGCTCATGGATGTCCATTCCAAATCACTGCACCCCAGACTTTATTTCTAGTCTTGATTCGTTTATTAGATTTTCCGAGGAACATAGGAAACAACCTGGAGATATGTTCTATTGTCCATGTAGGTATTGCAGTAACAACTTGAAAGTCAGCACTGGTGACAAAATCAAAAGTCATGTCATGTGCAATGGGATTGTACAAGGCTATAAAGAATGGCACTAGTATGGAGAGATTTCAAACCTAAAATCAGTGGATGTCGATAGCAGTGCTTGTGTGGAAGAAGAAATTGCCTCTGATGACATAGATGTGAACGAACCAGTTATAGTAGACATCGTTGATGCGATGTTGGATAGTTTTGGGGTAGAGCACACCGATCCACCTCCCATGTTTAGAAACATTGTGCATGATGCTGATATTCTGTTATACACATGTTGTACTATGTTTACGAAGCTTAGCGCTGTGTTGAGATTGTATAAGTTGAAAGGTAACAATAGATGGAGTGACAAAAGCTTCACATCATTGTTGTCTTTGTTGAAAGAAATTCTTCTTGAAGAAAACGAGCTGCCAATCTCAACAAACCAGTTAAAGAAATTGTTGTGCCCAATGGGAATGGAGGCCAAGAAGATACATGCATGCCCGAATGATTGTGTATTATTTCAAAAGGACTATGTGTATTTGAAAGATTGTCAAAAATGTGGTGCGTCAAGGTATAAATTGACAACTTCGGGGGAGTCCAAAACTGGTTCTTCTACCAAGGTGATGTGGTATCTACCTATAATATCACAGTTTCAACACTTGTTTGTCAATCTGATAGATGTGAAGAATTTGAGGTGGCATGCATATGTTAAGAAAAATAATGATGGGATCCTACGACATGAGTCTGATTCTCCATAGTGGAAGAAGATTGATTTATTATACCCTAAATTCGGTGAAGAAGTCATGAATCTAAGACTTGGTCTTTGTACAGATGGGATGAATCTGTATGGGACATTGAACAGCCAACATAGCACTTGGTCAGTTATGCTTGTTATATACAATCTTCCTCCCCGGTTGTGTATGAAAAATAAGTACGTTATGCTGTCATTATTGATATCGAGCCCTGAACAACCTGGAAATGATATCGACATTTATCTTGAACCTTTGATTGATGAATTAAATAAACTCTGTGATGACCTATGATGCTTCATGGAGAGAGAAATTTTGTTTGCACTCTATGTTGTTTTGCATCGTTAATGACTTTCCAGCATATAGGAATTTGTCTAGATACAGTGTCAAAGGATCTAAAGCGTGTCCTATATGTGAAGAGAACACTGATTCAATACAACTAAAACATGGCGGAAATACTGTATATCTTGGTCATCGAAGGTTTCTTCCAAAATTCCATCTGTATCGTAGGTTGTACAAAGCATTGAATGGACAGAATGAGGAACAGAGTGCACCTAAACCTATACCAGGGGAGATTGTTTATGAAAGTGTAAAAGACTTTGCAAATGAATTTGGTAAGAGATCACAATGTACCATGGCCACACGGAGTGACAAATATTTATTCAAGAAGAAGTCAATATTTTAGGATCTTCCTTATTGGAGTTCTTTGGCAGTCATGCATTGTATCAATGTCATGCACGTTGAGAAAAATGTATGTGATAGCGTCATTGGTACTCTGTTGAATATACCAGGTAAGACTAAAGATGGGATAAAATCCAGAATGGACCTATGTGAAATGGGAATAAGGACAGAATTAACAGAAGTAGTTAGTAGCGATCGGAGAACATACTTACCTCCCGCTAGTTACATGTTGTCTAGAAAGGAGAAGAAAGCTTTTTGTGAATGCTTGGTAAATGTTAAGGTTCCATAGGGTTACTCATCCAACATTCGTAGATTGGTATCAATGAAAGATCTAAAGTTGATAGGTCATAAATCTCATGATTGTCACACTCTAATGCAACAAATATTGCCCGTGGAAATTCGATCTATATTGATGAAGCATGTAAGGTTTGCAATCACCATACATTGTTTCTTTTTCAACAGTCTGTGCAACAAAGTCATTGACCCTGATACTCTCGATAAATTGCAAAGAGAAGTGGTTGTTACCCTATGTCAGCTTGAGATGTATTTTCCTCCTTCGTTCTTTGATATCATGGTACATCTTGTTGTCCACTTGACTAGGGAAGTGCAAATGTTGGGACCAGTTTTCTTGCATTGCATGTATCCCTTTGAACGATACATGAGCATTTTTAAAGGTGATTTTCAAAACCATTATCAGCCTAAAGGGAGTATTATTGAGGGTTATGTGGTGAGAGAGGTTATGGATTTTTGCAATGTCTTTCTGAGTGATAATGATGCTCCTGTTAATGACAAGAATATTGAGGAGAATTTTGGAAAAGGAATTTTGGGATCACGGATGAAAGTAATCAGCCGTGAGCAGTTGGAACAAGGTCACTTGTATATTTTACACAACATTGACGAAGTGAGTGTTTATATCGAGGAACATACCAATTTCATCAAGAGACAATATCCTTGAGACAATTCAATGTGGCTTGCTAGAGAGCATAACAAGACATTTATTAAGTGGTTTGAAGATAACGTCTTACATCAACTATCTCAAACACCATATAATCTAACTGAAATTATCAAATGCCTCGCCTTTAAACCAAAATTGAATGTTATGTCTTATGAAGGGTTTGACATAAATGGATTCTCATATTACACAAAGCGTGAAGATGATAAGAGTGTCGTCCAAAATAGTGGGGTCACCCTTCAAGCGTCTTCATTATTTTTTGCAAGTGCAAAGGATAAGAGTCCACGTGAAGCTAAAATGTCATATTACGGTGTCATTGAAGACATATGGGAGTTTGACTATGGATTTCAGAATTCCACTCTTTAAATGTAATTGGGTTGATAACACCAAAGGAGTTATAGTGGATGAATTGGGTTTCACATTAGTGAACTTTGAAAAGATTGGAGAGAAGGGTGAACCATTCACATTGGCATCACAGGCAAAACAAGTATTTTATATCGATGATCTTGTAAATGATAAATGGTTGGTTGTTCTTCATGGTAAAAGACAGTTCATTGGAGACCCTATAGATGAAGAAGAGTACTATGATAAGTATGATGACTCCAATCCATTCTCAGTTGGGTTGCCAACACCACCAAATATTGAAGCTAATGATGACTTGTATGTGCACAGAGATCACAACGAAGGATTGTTAATTGATAAAAGATTGCAATATTAGAGGCATGCATGTTTATATTTTTCTAAGTGTTTTATTTTTCTGAATGTGAACGTTACAATGTTTTATTATCTTCTAGTTATGTCAAATGCTAAATGTTTGATTTTTTAATGACACTTTCAGATGGCTGAGAATGAGCATGATGACCATGATGATGATTACCATGAGAGTGAGGATATCAATGTGCCGCCTCACAATGTACGTTTTAAAAATATATCCTATATTTCTATCTATATGTTCATTTATAGTTATATCCTGTAAGTGTGTTTATTTTGTCAAATTTTAGGTTGATGATGTACCCCCTGAAGAACTTGGGGCACTTGATGAGCAACAAAAAAAATTGAGAAAGTGAGGGGCATCACAGTGATGAACAAGTTACTACAGTAAAGGGCAATGGACCCAAACTGGATGTGGATTTTGATCATGCAGGAAATCCAGTTGGATTGAACCGCAACTTGTTTATTTCATATCTCAGGGTTCTTACTCATAGCCATTGTAATCCTATTTTTGAATCTTGGCATAAAGTTCCTAAGGGGAAGAAAGACTTAGTATGGAAGGAACTATGTGTGATTTATTATTATTTGCAATTCTATTTTTGTAGATTACTAATTTTTAGGATACTAGTTAATAGCAATTCTATTTTGTAGAGTATATTTGATATGGATGAAAAGCTACATCGTAAATGCATGATGCAATGTTGTGGTAGGGTTCCAAGGAACTATAAGACAAATCTCACTCGAGATTACATACGCGATGCTGAGAAGAGGTTCTTGATTGATTTCTATTGCTAGACATTGATCACTTTTTGACTAACTCTACACTAATAATTTTTGTTTGTATTCTCTTTAAAAAATAAATTTAGGAAGAAGGCATCCCCTGAGAAATGTAACTACCTGGACCCCAACGACTGGGAGAAGTTTTTTACCCAAAGAAAAATGGATGAATTCAAGGTATTAAGCGCCACTCCCAATTTAATTAATATACGTTCTTATGTATTCACCTATTCAAGATTAACCTTTAGTGTTACTAACCAAATCAATGTGCTTACTAACAAGGCTATCAATGATGTTCAAAGAGCAAGGCGTGCATTGAATGTGCATGACCTCACAATGGGTCCAAGAGGCTATGTAGGTGTTAGCCAAAGACTACAGGATGAGTCTACTACTCAGTCTGTTGCTACTTAGGAGACTATAGAGTCCTCTATTATTGGTCCCGCATCTTTGCCTCGCCATGCTATGTGGATAGCTGGGAGGCAAAATAAGAAGGGAGATATAATGAAGCTCGCAACTGCTGAGGAGGCTGCAAAAATGGTAAAATTCAACTCTTAGAGCAATCGATATTGATTATTATTATGTTTACTTACCAATTTCTATTGATGGCGATTAGCGGGAGCTTTACGAGCAGAGAAAGGAAGGCAAGTTCATCCCTGAGGGAACAAGGGATGAATTGACAGTTGCTCTTGGTAACCCAGAGCATCTTGGACGTGTTAGGGGTGCAAGTGCTGGTGTGGGCATAAAAGTGTTCTTTGGACCATCATAGCACAAACCTATCCCAAAAGCGGGACTATCAAATGTTGAGGTAACCTGTTCTTTTTTAGAATGTTATTGCGAAAGGGAATTCAATAATCAAAAGCTAGTGTTTCTTTTGTCGATGTATAGGTAGATGAGTTAATTAAAAAGAAAGTCCAAGAAGCAATGGTGAAGTGGCAGGCGTCTCAGGTTGCCACTCAGACAGTACTTGTGGTGTGCCGCTCCTTTCCTACTGCATATGTTAGGAGTAATCCTATAGACCCACCTGTCACATCTGTTGTAAGTATTTTTATGACATAGTATCTAGTCTTTTCAAGATGATATATTTATGTATATAACATTCTTTACGTAAATTTGTAGGGGTTCAAGCTGTGTCATCTAAAAAGTCAATAATTTATCATTGTAGAGGCACAAGCTTACCCAGCCCTTCCAGGAGACATGTTTCATTGGACTCCAGTACCAGTTGGTGCGGTTCTTGTGAGCCTGATACATGTACTCCCCAATTGGAGGGATCTTGCATTGCCATATGCCCACCCTGATTCTAAAATGCTTGGTGAGGTAGAAGGCGGCGTGATAATGTGGCCCAAAGAGGATGTCATCTATACTAATATTCTATGGTAAAGTTACATTACGTTAATTTGTAAGTGTGTGTATATGAGTCAATTGATCTAAAATTATATATACAAGTCAAAAGGAAGACACCCGCTACATCTCAGCCTCGACCTCCACCTCCTGAAGTACCAAGTTGGCTTCCAAGGGACCTACATGCCTTGTTAGGCCCTAATTGTAGGGGTGTGGTGGTATGGATAGGAAAACATGATCCAAATTTCTCTATAAATGTTTCTATTCCGGAGGATGCTACAGGTCAATCATACGATAACAAGCTATTTTTAAAAGATATTTTGGAGTTGTTTCGTTATGATTGGATGAATACATCTATGATAGAGCTATGGATATGGTGAGATCTTGTTTATACATCCATATACCTTGTTTTATATACGGTGATCTAGTTTCTTATATATTAATGCATATGTAATACATGTTTTGCAGCCACTTACACACAATATGTATAGATTTTTCATTTTCCCATGTGGGATTTTTGGTTCCATCTTTGATTAGTCTTGTATATAAAGACCCTTCTTCAACTACTTCATACTATTGTGCTGCTTTTAAATATTTTGGCAAAAAAAAGAAGACGGTGATAATAGCTTCATTCAATGTCAAGTAAGTTTACTTTGCTTATAATTTGGACTTCAAAAAATTACATTTTTATTGTGGATTTTGAGTTATTAATTTTTAACTTTCTTACCTGTAGTGGCAGGCATTGGGAGTTACTAGTTATTGTCCCCAAGACATTCATTGTCGATTATCTAGATCCTGCGGGGAATGAATTGAATACATTATATGGACACACAATGAAAAATCCATTATTCCCGTGAGAAATATTTCATATTTTTATATCTATTAACATATGTTATTACATTACTATTCAATTATGCAGTTTAATGTGTTATATTAACATGTAGGGCTTTACATGAGTTCAAAAAAGCTGGAAGAAAGGTCCCCAAGAAAAAGAATCAACCACTAATTTGGGAGAATGTGAAAGTAATTTCCCGACTCCAATGTATATATTATTTATGTGAACTGTGCTTATTTGTATTTTTGAATTTTTTGTATGTTTGAATTTATAATGTGTTGCACAAGACAATGGCTGGGCATGCACATACTATGTGATGCGATCTATGGACCTAATCATCAAACATGACGCAATGGAAATCGATACTATACATAAGGTATTATATATTGTCTCATTAGATAATATGAAATATATCAATCTTATTATATATTATTAATTATATATATACATCATTCTCTTTGTAGGTGTTTAAAACTGATTTGACTACAGGTGGAAAGTTATTAGATGTACATGCTCCCTATACGAGGGAAGAATTAGATGATGTAAGAGAAGAATGGGAAAAAGCCCTACAAGTAGTGGGAATTTTTAAATACAATTGGGATATTGACGACGATAATGATGATGATGAATAAAGAATGATATTTCTAAACTTTGTTCTCAAAATTATTTTTGTGTGAATTTGAATGCATTTTTCTGAATTGTCATATGTGTGAATGTAAAGATGATCAATACATGAATGTTTCTACATGTGTCTGAATGTGAAAAGAGATGAAATGAATGGAACTGTAGGTTGCTAAATGTGTGTGATCATAAATTGTTGTCCATCTTGTTAATTTTGTAGGTTTGTGGCCTATTGTTGGCTGATGTCAATGGATGATGTAAACCTACAGTTTAGAACTGAACTGCTTGTTCTACATCCTACTGACCAGCCAGACAGTAGGCCTGCAAACTGATAAGAAAAAAAATCATAAAATAGGTGTCGATTATTAGTATAAAACTGACAACAAAGACATACAACGTCAGTTATTAGTAAAAAACTGACGTCTGTGTGGTTGTGGGTTTTAGTTATATATAAAAACCACCGTTGATGGTGCCCTTACTGGCACGTTTTATAGGTAGTAGGAAGGGTTATATAGAGTCAGTTTTATTGAATAACCGACATCTTTGACCTTGATATAGTGTCAGTTTTATTGAATAACTGACGCCTATAGTGCCCTTGCTGGCACGTTTTTGGTGGCGGGAAGGGTTACGGTGTCGGTGTTAAAACCGACGTTGAAGGTTTCGACTTTTAGCGGTGCCCACTTGCGTGTCACTTTGAAAATGACACCAAAGGCCTTAAATAGCTGACACTAAATGTCAGTTCTTTACTAGTGGCACCTTCCTTCATGTTTCTTTGGCCTAGGGTTTGCTTATTCTTGGAGAAGGAGATATCCTGGATGAGCGGAGTGCTCAACCTAGGGTTTCTTCCCTCTCTTCCTTAGAGCTACCTTGTTGTTTGGACCTTCTTCATCATATTTAAGGTGAGTTATATAACTTTTTTCACATTTATTGCTTACTCTTAACTTGCATGTACAATATCTTGCTCTAAAATGTAGTTCTAAGTAGAAAGATGATATCTTTTCCTAGGGAATGAGTTATGAGGTAGTTTTTGAGTAGATAATCTCTCTAGATGTACCCCTAATACCTTGTGTGCGTTTCTAACTTGGAAGTGAAGGCTCTATACTTTGCATGGATGTGAAAATCGTGGTTTTGCTTCCTCAAATGTTGATTTTTCTCTAGTTCTTTGAGATAATTTCTCTTTGTTTCCATAACTCTATGGTTTGACTCCTTGCACCAAACAATTTTGTTGACTTAGTGATGTTTTTATGGGCCTTCTTATGCCTAGAACCAATGGCTATGTTCCTCTAGTTTAGATGGACTTGATGCTCACATTAAGTTGTTTCCATCAATGGTTTTTCTTCTCTCTAACAAATGATGGTTTACTTTGTGTTTTAGATTTGTTTCTCCAACTGTTGTTGACAAATGATGGTCCTAATGGACCCTTGGTTTATGGTTTCACTGTTCCCTTGGTTGATGGTTCCTCTGGTCCCTTAGTCAATAGTTTCACTAATTTGTTGTCAATAATTTGGTGGAAGCCCACAACCGATTATGGACCCAATGTCTACAGTCGGTGGTGCTTCTGAAGTGAGCAAATGATGATCTTTCTAGGTGTATAATCCTATGACTTCTCATGATCCAATGGTGGTAGTTAAGGCATATTATTCTATGACCTTTTTTTCCTTGAACTCGAGAGTTCCATGTGTGATCTATAATTTGATGGATTGTGTTTTCTACACTTGATCTGATGGATGGGATTTGGTGATTTAGAATCAATGGTTTCAAGTCCATGAGTCTGTAGTCTTACCTTTACCCTCACATGTATACAAACCTATAGTTATTTTAGAATGTTGATTTGTAATGATATCTCAACTTGCTTTGTTGTACTTAGCCTAAAGTGATTAAGTAATGATGATGGTTAATCGTACTTGTCTTCCTTGTACATTGATATAATAAAGGAATGATCTTTCAATGATTATGGTTATTCTTCTATCTACCCCATGAACATCATAGCTCTTAAATCCAATGTTATGCTGATCTTGTGTATCACAAGTATGGTGATGGTTTGTTGAACCTGTTATAAGGTGTTGAAAGATAATGATGTTCTTGCAGGAACTTCTGTGATGGTTTTAATGACCTTTGAGCATGCTTTGAGTCCTAATGAAGGTGTAATCTTCTTCATGGTGTGATATGGTTTGGTATCATGTGATAATGTGATAAGAATTATATCTTATACATTTTATATCTTTTGGAGTTGTAACATACCCATGTTTTGTAGAACTCTTTTAGGGTTTGTATGTAACTTGATTGATGCAGTTAAAATATACCCAATTGGCATTAACTAATTAGGTGAAACCTAATCATGTAGTTCCCTGTGTTGTAGAATCATTCTAGTGTCAATATTTGCATGATGGGAAAATGGGTATTCCTGAAGAGAGAAGCCTATAATCATATATTGTTGAGTATATGCGGGTACAAGAGACTGTAAGTCCTTGAAATGTTGATCCTAAGGTTTTGAGGATGGCTACAGTCATACCTCGAAATGAGAAAGACTGTGGTCGTATCTTGGATATATGTATATCGCATGTGATTGACAACAATTGTAGGTGTACCTAGGATGATAGGGTTTGTTTACCATGGTTATTAGTGTCGTGACCTATATACCAAGGGTGGACTAGGATGTTTTATAGCTTGACAATGTTTTTCACTACGGAAGACTCTAACTGACTGAGGCCGGATGAGTTCTTAGGATTCTGTCTCTCCTAGATCTTGTATAGAACTAATTTTGACTTAGTAGTGGTTAGTTGGAAGTTTGAGTGGTTTACCTCAAACTCCCCAGGGCTTAATAAATAACATAATCCAGTCATGTAGTATATCTATTTAGAGTTAAACATGATTCACATTGGATGATAACCCTTGTTTGCTTCTTTCACATATAGATGATGCATAATGCAATAGGAGGAAGTAGCTATGCTTATGTTGTGGATATGCTTATGCTGTAAATATGCTTACATTGTTAGTTATGCTTATATTGTTATCCCTACTAATGATTTTAACTATGCTTATGATGTAAGTCAGACTCATGATGATAGTTATGCCTATGATGTTAACTACACCTGATCTTTTGAGAATAATGTTAACCTTGCAATCCTATGAATAAGACTCTGGTTAAATCTACTCTTATAGAAGTTTTATAATTGGTGTTCCTATTCTGTTATATAATCTGCCCTACCTATTTAAAATTACATAACTTGTGTAATCAATAAGGAATGTAGGAAGTTATATCTCTTGCTGGGACATGGGTCTCACCTCATGGGTCACCACATATTTTTAAGTGAATGACAATAGCGGCAGAAAACCCATGGTAGAAAGAAGTTGTGGAGATGGACCTTATTTATATTTGTTTAGATGTCTAGTGTGTCCTAGAGTTGTCCCTATACTCTCAAGTCTGGGCAAGAAAGTTTATATAAGATGTTTTGATCCACTCGAGCTTCTGGTAGCATTCCGGTGCTTGTACATGTGGTATATGTGGATAACGTTCTTCTGTATGTATATGTTGTGGATGAGGCCACAGAATAATTCTAAAGATACTTGGCATATTATATGAATACATGTAGGATTTTGGTCCTCTATTTAAATGTTCTTGATTATGTTAATGGAAATAAATCAATTTTACTTTTGGCCCTTTATTGGGGATTGTTTAATTAGTGTTTGATCGTGCGTTGGTTTTGAGTAATCTCATTTAGCATGACGAGTGTCACATTTACTTGGTATCAGAGAATACGGTTCGCTGAGCCTACATGGACACTAGGACTTAGGATTAGGATGGTGACTAGGTAATGAACATGACATGAACATGTTGCATACTACCTGAACTCAGTATTTGGATAGCCTTGCCAGGCATTCAACTATTGAAGAAAAGTTAAGTGTAGAACTCTTAGATTGTTATCCTTCTGATTACTCTAATCAAGTAGTCAGTTGGAAACAATCTAATGAGAATAATAAATAAGAAAGCATTGTGAAAATATTTAAAACTTTCCCTAAAGAAAAGATGAAAATCATATCGTAGCCCTTGAAACTTGAATGTTGGCGATCAAAGAGAAAGATACAACACCATGAAATACAAATAAGATAAAATAGAGTTTGTGAAATTGTGATTTTAAAATCTAATGAAGTAAAATACAGTAAATATATATTCATGATTTGACTCAATGCCAAAAAATCACATAAAAAGAAGAGGACTCCAATGGTAAGTAAGAAATGAGACGATAAATGAGAACAATAACATATAAACAAAGTGGAACCTGAGTAAATCTTGTGGGTCTTACCAAAAAAGGGTTGAGTTATTTTGGAAAATACATTCAAGCAACTCAAATACTTTTACCAATTAATATTTTATAAGAATCTCATATTTTTTCATCTTCTTGAAGACCTGCGGAAAAACTTTTTGGTTGTGCAAACCAAAAGGAATGATGACTTTGAGTTGTACCAAGTCTAAACTGAGTGGATTTATTTTTTGTCCTGGATCCAGTGTATCATAGGTTACATACTTTATTAACTAAAATGACCAACCTGTGTGTGTAAGAAAGTGTTAAGCTGAAAATTATCATGACATGTAAGAGAAATTAATGAGGAAATGTGAAATAAAATGAGCTACCCCCTTGGTAAGTGAGGGGGGAAACAAGATAACATGAATGGACACACATAATAATGGGACATCATCAATAAGAAAGAGCAATGAAGTACGATAATCATGATAATTCATATGTTGTTGGTAAGGAACCCAAACAAGATGGAAAATGAGGCATAAAAAGTGTAACTTGCATAATGATGGTAGGGTCGATAACCCCTTGCTAGCAACCCCTTAGATAGTATTTTTGTGTTGTGAGAGATGTGTTTTCCCTTGCATCTTTCTTTTCTGGGGCACAACTTTCAAGTGAATCTTATCCCACTTGGTATGCATGGATTCAATGTAATCCTAGGGATGGACATCTTTGTGTAACACATGGATGTTTTGGACTATAGTTCCAAGATCATGAAGTTTTGTTATAGGGATGCAATTTGAGTCTTCCAAGGAGTTAGGAAGATTCATCCTACCTATTTTGAGTTGGTTATGATGACAGAGAAGTTGATAAGACAAAAGTGTGAGTTCTTCTTAGCACATGTAGTGGATACCAAGGTGGGCATTCCTATTATCCACGATGTACCAATAATACATGAGTTTGGAGGTGCTTTTTAGATGTGTTTCCTATCAATCTTTTTCCCTAGATAGAGTTTTATGTTGAGGCCCTCCAAGTGTGTCTGAAAAGAAGAAGGATGATTCTATGATTCTATGCATGGATTGTCAACAAGTTGAATGAGATCACCTTGAAGAATGAGTAACTGATTTTTTAGGATAGATGAATTACTGATTAGCAGAGAGATACTATAGTGCTTTTCGAAGATAGATTTGAGGTTAGCATATCATAAAATGTGAATTAAGGTAAATGATATAAGTTGTATGGTCATTATGAGTTCATGGTTTTTCCATTTGGACTGATCACTGCATCAACCACAATAATGGACTTGATGAACATGGTGTTTAGACTGTGTCCTTATAAGTGTGGTAGGTTTTGTTGGTGACACCCCAATGTAAATATAGATATACTTAGCACCAGGAAAAACATATTCATAAGGAATTGGAGTTGTTAAGGAAGCACCAATTGTGTACCGACCAAGGCATATTTTCTGGGACATGATATGTCTGCAAAGGTGTTGATATAGATCCAAGAAGGTGAAGACAGGTGTTGGAACAGGAATGACCCATGACATTGACTGAGATTCAAAACTTCCTAGGTCTAAGTGAGTAGGAGGGACATGTTCCTTTTGTTTGGGATGACAAGTGTCAACATTATATTCAAGTGCCAAAGGAGGATGTGGAAGTTGACACACACAATAGGAAGTCATCTTCATCAATAATTGCAAACAAAGCAAAGTCATTCTTTTCAATGTGTCACAAAAGGAGACATGCTAGCATCACATTAATAGAAGGAAGTACAGTTGGAAGTATCTCTATTGGAAGAATTGTTGACACAACTGTGAAACAAACCTACACTGATACAATAGGTCATGGGAGTACATATGGATAATACTATGATGTTGGACATCAGATCAGAGTTTCCCAACAGGAAGCATGATGACTCAGATGAGTCAGGTAATGGTATAGTGTGTTACCACAACCAGATAATGGTTCTAGACACTGAGGATTGGTATCTGAGGAGACTCATTTTTCAACACATACAATGTATCAAACAATACACATATGTATCATAAGTTGAAGAACATGTAATGACAACCAAGTCTGAAATAAGATATGACACATGTATGATCAAGTGTACAGTTGTCAACATGCCAATGAGAAATATTAGAAGCCTATAAGGATAAAGATTTAGGGGAAGTTTAACACAACCTTATATAGATGGACAGTTGAAAAGAATCATGTAGATTATTGGGGAATCTTTTAAGAACATATGTCTTACAAATTTTGACAAATAAAAGATGTCCACCCGAGTGTGATCAAGTTTGCTTAACAACAACAACCACCAGAGGAGCATAGACATGACACTTTGTGAAGCTGCACATGGAAGGAGATACAGACACTCTTTGTTATGACCTCAATTTCACTTGTATATTGATAATTGAAATTCAATTATTTTAGTAAAAGAGACTTGATTGGAAATTTGTGTGCTTTGTTTTAGAGAATAGTTTTATTCACAAATTTCCTTTGAATAGTGGATTCCATGAATTATACTATTTTATTAATCCAATGATGGATAAAAGGGAAAAAGGATAATATAAAATCCCATAATAAGAAAAAAAAGAACAAAAAAAAAAGATGATAATTGGGTGTACATGAGAGAATTATGTAGAATTCTCTAGAAAGTGTCATGGGTGGCTACTATTAATTAATTTTCATTTGCACATGGTTTCTAATAGAAAAAATAGCCAAAAAAAAGAAAAGAGAAAAGGAAGAAAGAGAAAAGGATTGGATTTGATGTCTAAAATGCATGAAATTAGATGGAGACATGCATACGAAGAAAAGCCCCTTTTCTTTTCAAATCTTGCTCTCAATCTTTGCACACGTATAGATTAAGTCATTTAAGACTTTCCCAAAAAAATTGAGATTAAAAGAATGGATGGTTAGAGAGATATGGATTTTATAGAAGTCCATAAAGTGTATGGAAAAGCATTAAATGTCATGATTTACATTCATATTAAAATACCTATTATCTGCCTTCTAATTGGCTCATGCAATGTGGACCATCAGATCTGAGATCTAACGGGGATGCATGGAAACAAAGGCTTGAACTGGTAAACTTTGAAGCCGATTTCCCAGAGTTTTAATACTTGAAAAAGTATGGAAATAACCAATGGATTCGGGAGAAAGAAACACACCCACATACCCTAGGTTTTACCTAGTTTGGGGATCTCTAGAAGATTCACCCAATCCGAAACTAGCCATGGTTAACCCTCGACTATATATACGGGATCCATGAGCCTCTGTGAAGGCACCAACTGATCCTAGACCTTCGATCAAACTCCACAAGCATTTATGCACCACCAATTTGGTTCTTGATCTGGACCTATACCCGAGACGATTTTTCCTCACCGACGTGCTACCCTATCCACATGACGGCCCTGACTTTGGTGGAGGAACTAAAGAGCTCTTTGGGTTCGGGGAGGTGAGACGAACGTGGAGAAGATCTGAGCTTCCTCGCTCGTGTACTAGATTGTAGAGTCAACTTGTTGGTTGACCATCCTAGTAGCAGGAGAGTCGGGACCGATGTTGAAGAAGGTAAGTGAGTAAAGGATGATGCTTCCCTCTCTCGCATGTTGTAGAGGTAAGGGTATTATCACCCTTTTGCCTTTTTTCATTTGGATTGAGCAAGTCGCCACACAGGCCAACTACTCTATTGGTGTGGATCGATTAGCTGGCCCAACCAAGCTAGTAGTGTGGAGCTCGAGGCTCTCTACCTAGGTGGAAGGCCCCTATTGGTCGAAAATGAATTGTTTTGCAAAAATTCTAGTAAATTGTAGGATAATTGGTTTAAGGAAAGTAATGTATGATTTTTACTCCTAAAAATACAAGAAATTAAATAAAAATATAATCAAGATCTAGATCTAATTCTAGTTTGTAGAGTACATAAAGTTGGCATCTTTAATGTGTTAAATGAATTAGAACCTTAAGTTCTAAGATTTTGTGATTCTAATGTATCCAATTGACATTGGTGATAAGAGAATGATATTTTATGAATAAAAAGAGAAACTTGAAAGCTACATGAACTTAGAAACCCATAGTTTGCTAAATTAGGGCTTCTTTGAGACTAAAAGTGCACTTAATGATAAATTAGGGGTTGTGAACCAAAAAGTCATGAAATGTGGTAATTAGGGTTTGGAAAGCCAAAATACTATTGAACCCTAAAGTTGACCTTGAAACCCTAACTTGAGACCCAAGTAAGTCTTAACGATTATTTGGATTAAATAATAATACATGGGTGTATTGCTTTAACTTTGAGGATAATTTTCTTGGTTTCTTGTTTGATTGCTCTTTCTTAGACATCCAGTGCATCCAATTAAGGTATGTGGTTATGCCTATGACTAACCACTTGGGTTTATCGACATTATCTGAGGTTTTACTAGATTGCTTGAAATTAAATGATTGGATGATATTTATTTCCTACAATATATAAAGTCACTATGGCTATTATAATATTATGCTTATAACTTGCTTGAACCCACATACGAACTTTGGAAATTTGAGAATGGAAAGAAATGTAAAGTCATGGTGAAAATTAAAGACCAGGCCCCATATTGGGAAGGTCATACCAGGCTCCAGATTGGGAAGGTCATAAGAGCTCATGCCCCAGATTGGGAAGACCTACATGGAACCTAGATCTAGATTGAGAGGTGACCAATGAGGCACATAGATCCAGATTAAGAGATGGCCTAAAGTTCAATGTAGGGATAAAACCCTAAGAGAGGATATACTAGTGGTTGAGTGAAAATGGTTGAGAAGTTACGAAGAAAATAATAAATTTTGTTTTGGTAACAATACTTGTTGTGGATATGTTGTTATAAGTATATGCAATCTTTTGTTTCGCCCACATGTAGTATAACTTGTTATACTAGCCAACTATTTTGTTTCTCGACTTTTAAGAAAATATGTCATTATTGCTACAAGTTTAATGAAAAGTGGACATTCATGAAGAACACACCAAACAAACAAGGAGTAATGTAATCTTTGGAGGATTTAATTAGTTTTCTTTTCATGTTGCAAATTTAGAAAACCATATTATGTAATTCCTTTTTGGAATGATAATCTTGTACAAACTCATTCTAGTTTAGTGAATTTTTTAAATTATTTTTAGTTAATTGTTAAACCTTTGATTTTATAGTAAAAGTAATGGCCCTTGCCCTCCTCTGCCTGAATAGGGGATAATAGGGGGAGGGGGTCATTACATTTGGTATCAGGGCTAGTTTACCATTTAACCTCTAATAATTATTGAATTTTAAAAAATTTGTAGAACCCAAAGGGAATTATTTGAGTGTTTTCCAAAGACAATGGTGTCTAGAAAGGACCACGATCTGGGGGATGGAAATATTTTCCTCTGTATCACTAGTTGTCTTATGAGGACTCTTGGACCTGTAGTTCATGTCTTTCCAAAGTCAAAGGACTTTACTCAAAATAACATACATCCAGGGTTTCTCATCTTTTTTTTTATCGCTTTACCCCCTTCACTCGCAAAACCCTAGGTACCTATAACTGATTTCTATATCCCTTTCTAAGTACTAGGGTTATGAAAAATAGGGGTTAAGGCATCCTCCACAAAACAATAAAAAGCATGTAATCAAGATGTCACAAACATAAGTTATAATGCCTAAGTGCTCCTAAAAAAATAGACTGACTTTAATTACATGCTTATGTGAACCAACATGGTCCATACCAATACTGTCACCATACCCTACGAAACTCCCTAGGATCATTCAAAGGGTATTCCATGCCACAAGAAGAGGAGGTCCTTAGAGAAGAAGAGAAGGGCTATGGAGGAAGAGTCCTCAAGGAAGAGGAAAAGACCTAAAGGATCCTCTGATGAAGGACCTAAACCTAAACATGTTCCATTTGAGAACTTGAGCCCAGAGAATGATCAAAAAGGTAAAGCAATGTCATAAGACAAGGTCAAGGCCAAAGAGAACCATGCTAATGGTCTAGGACCCGCAATCGGGCAAGTAGTGTTCCACACTCCCAATGCTCTGTGTATGGAAAAATAGAAGAAATTGACTGAGGCCATCAATGCCCTGGCCCTCAAGGACATAACCAAAGATGAAAATGGTGAGACACTACCCATTCCCCCTCACCTTGGAACCACCTTTCTGGACTTTGTCAAGCTAAATATTGAGAAGTTATGGGGAGAAGATAAAATAGAAGTAGTCGATAAAGTTGAATCTTGGTTTTTGGCAGTAGAGAATGGCTTCCATATGTTGGAAGTGCAGTTGAACAAGAAAGTCCCTTTTTCCTCTCACCTTCTGGATGGAGCATCTAAGATCTGGTGAGAGAACCACATCATGGGTTGAGACTTGAATGAAGACCTGATAGCCTAGAATGACTTCAGAACTATCTTTTCTGCTAGATTTGTACCCATCTCAGCTAAGAAAGAGAAAGAGAGGGAGTTCACCTACGTAGTTTAGGGAAATCTATCTGTGGAAGATTTTACTCGCAAGTTCTGCCTTCTAGAGTGTTTGTCAATATGCTAGCTGAGGAAAGGTGGGTGGATCACTTTGTATAATGTCTGCATCCTGAAATCAAGCCTCACATGATGGAGAGCAAACGGACAAACTTCACCGACACTTACAACGTCCCCTTGGACATGGAGAAGACAGTGATTCCTGCACCGAACCTACCAAAGGGGTACCTCAGTTTCACTAAACGTACCTCTGGCCCAAGGAACAACCACGAGAAAGGACAAGGATGCAACCATGCCAAAGGAAGACATGGAGGAAAGGGGAAACTCCACAATGAGAACCACCACCCAAGGTTCCACAACTACAGAAAATCACACTCAGAAAAGTGTCACTTTGAGAAGAAGGTGTGTTTTCATTACCAACACGAAGGACACTTTCAAGCCAACTATCCTCTTCTTGACCTGAGAGGTCCGGGCCCAATAAAAGCCCATCCTCTGGCAACATCGTCACCAATAGTAGCAGTTGCACCGGCTGTAGCCTCACTTGTAGGAGAGCAAAGGCAAGCCCAAGTTTTCACCATTGACAATGAAGAGGCTCAAGCCAATGCTAACCATTTGATAGAGGGTAATAACTCTTAGAGTTCTCTTTCCTATTTTAAGCTAAGCAATGAAATAGTTTGACTATTATGGAAACAACATAGGCATGCTTCAAATCATGGGACACAATGTAAAATCTATGTTTTACTCTAGTTCTACTAATACTTTTATTTTGCGAAATCTTGCAACTATTCTTTGTTTGGACGTCAAACATTTAGGACATGTTTTGGATGCCACTAACTCAAGTGGTCTAGTCTTTACATCTTTCTTAAAAACCCCAATTTTACCTATTAAATATCAGATAATGAGCCCCCTATGGATTTTATCCTTCTTGATATGAATGACTTTGTTGTAATAATTGGTATGGATTAGATCTCTACTTATACGGAAAATATATTTTTTAGGGAAAATAAAATAAGAATAGAGAGACCAGGTCATCTAGCATTCACCATTAGAGGTAGGAAGGATGCTACCACTAGCTTATACGTGTCAGCCTTGAAGGTAGAGCAGATGATAGCCAAAGGTTGTCAGGCATTCCTAGTAGTAGTTACCAAGCTGGAGCCTAAGGTGCAACCTTTAGAGGGGATAGAGGTGGTTAGGGACTATGAATATGTGTTCTCAGATGATTTTCCTGGGATACCTATTGAGAGAGAAGTGGACTTTTCACTGGAGTTAGCTCTCAAGATAAACCCTATTTCTAGGGCACCTTATAGGATGATCCCCACTGAGTTACTTGAGCTAAAAAAGCAACTGTAGGAA
The DNA here is from genome assembly GCA_963693085.1 of Alisma plantago-aquatica. NCBI lineage: Eukaryota > Viridiplantae > Streptophyta > Magnoliopsida > Alismatales > Alismataceae > Alisma > Alisma plantago-aquatica. The sequence goes on along the minus strand of OY856411.1, from coordinate 174,702,045 downwards.
TTGCTAGACAAAGGCTTCATCCAACCTAGTACATCACCATGGGGAGCACCAGTCCTCTTTGTAAAGAAGAAGGATGAATTGCTCTAAATGTGCATAGACTATAGAATGATCAATCAGGCTACCATTAAGAACAAGTATCCTTTATCGTGTATAGATGACCTATTTGACATGCTCAAAGTCAGCCTGAGTCTTTTCAAAAGTTGACCTAAGATCTGAGTATCATCAATTGCGAGTCAAGAGTGAGGACATCCTGAAAACTGGTTTTTGAACCCGTTATGGCCACGATTAGTTTGTAGTTATGCCATTTGGCTTGTCTAATGCTTGGAGCATGTTTACAAACCGCATGAACATTGTGTTCCAACCTTTCCTAGACTCTTTTTTCATAGTGTTCATAGATGACATCTTGTTTGACTTGTATGACTTAGAGAAACACCATGACCACCTGGTTAAAGTCCTTGCTATCCTGAGAAAGTAGAATTTCTATGGGAAATTCTTGAAGTGCAAGTTTTGGATAGATTGTGTCATGTTCTTTGGATACAATATATCTAGAGGGACCATCTCAGTGGATCCTACTAAAGTGTCAGTTGTACATGATTGTCCAACACTGAAGAACCCTTTCGAGATCTGCAGTTTCCTGTTATTGGCTGGATATTATCAATGCTTAATTAAGGATTTCTCAAAGACCGCTCTGCTCCTCATGAATAATACCCAAAAGGATGAGAAGTTTGTATGGTATGACTTGTGTGAAACTCAATTCTAGGAATTGAAGGAGAAGTTGACCACAACTCTCATGTTGACTCTACCATCAGGCAATGAAGGATTTATGATCCTCACTGACGCATCAAAATGGGGCTTGGATGTGAGCTAGAAAAGAGTAGACATGTTATTTCTTATGCCCTGAGACAGCTCAAGCTGAATTAAGTATACTACCCAACACATGATTTAGAATGGAATACGATTATTCATGACCTTAAGATTTAGTGACTCTATCTTTATGGAGACACTTTTGAAATCTTCACCGACCACAAAAGCTTGAAGTACCTCCTAACTGAGAAGGATCTAAACCTGAGACAAAGACGATGGATGGATTATATGAAATACTATGATTTCACCATCTCCTACCACAGGGAAAAGCTAATGTAGTAGCAGATGCTCTCAGTTTGAAATAGCTCAGGTGTGCAACTGTCTTATCTATCCAGTGGAAAGAACTGGATGAGTTTGCTAGGTGGACTTTGTAGCCATTAGAAGTCTGGATCTGTGTGGCTAATATTCAAATAAAACCAGACCTATTGACCTAGTTGGTAGATGCCCAGTCAGCCAGCCCAAAGCTTGACAAGGTGTAAGGTTTGTTGGAGAAACCTCGAAAACATCTCTCAGTATGAGTAGATGGTGGAATTTGATATGAGTTGTATTTGGGTTCTTGAAGATTCCACCTTTAAAGAATCATATCTTGTAAGAAGCTCATGGTCCTAAATATATGATAAACCCTGACACTACCAAGATGTTTAAAGACTTGCAGTGATAATTTTGTTGGCTTGGGATGAAGAGAGACATAGCAGAATATGTGGCCAATTGTTTAACGTGCCAGATGGTGAAGCCTGAACACCAATGACCTGGTGGATTACTGCAATAAATTGAGATTTTGGAATGGAAATGGGAACAAATCACCATGGACTTGTGCTGGGTCTCCCCAAGGAAAAGAAAGGTCATGATTCAATATGGGTTGTGGTAGATCTCCTTACCAAGTCCGTGCATTTCCTTTCCTTAAAGATCATTGTCAAGGTGACAAATCTAGATAACTATATATTATAGATATAGTTCGACTGCATGGTGTTTAGAGTTCAATTATTTTTTATAGTGACCCTAAATTCACCTCCAAGCCATGGAATCAAGTGCATGAAGGACTCGATACTAGATTGAATTTTAGCACAACCTATCACCCCCAGATTGATGGACAAATTAGAAAGAACAATCCAAACTTTAGAGGATTTTTTGAGATAATGTGTGCTTGATTGGGGTGGATCATGGGAGAAGTACTTGCCCTTAGCTTTCTTACAATAATAGTTACCAAGCCAGTATTAGGATGCCTCCACATGAAGCTCTTTATGGGAGGTCATGTCGTTCAGTGCTTCACTGGGAAGATGTGGGTGGGAGGACCTTGCTGAGGTTAGAAGAATTACATTTTTATGTTGATAAAGTTGCTTTGATCAAGCAGAGGTTGAAGAGAGCCCATGATCAACAAAAGTCATATGTTGATGAGAAGAAGACTTACTTGCACTTAACTATGGGTGAACATGTGTTTATTAAAATCCATCCCCTCTAATCTATAGCAAAGAATAGAGGAAAGTTGAGTCCCAATACATTGGTCTGTTTGAGATTTTAGAACGTATTGGTGAAGCTTCTTACTGTTTAGTCTTACTCCCTTAAAATAGTATGATGTATGATTTGTTCCATGTGTCCAATCTAAAGCTCTATGTAAAGGACCAAATGTAGGGAAATTGGGCGCAAATATAGACAACAGAAACAAAAAAATTATTTTCATATTCCCCATAAACCAACAGATCACGACAATAAATATATAATATAAAGGATGGTTTTGAGGATATACCTGGTCTTGGAGCAAGTCCACAGCATACTCCTTGTCACTATAGATGCACAATTGTCTTCTAGTTTCACTGGGACTCATCTGCGGCTCCTCCATGGACAACAAACTCAAACATTACCATTGTCTACAGCAGCTCCGCTCCCCACGGACTGTTGGCTGACATTGTCCTCCTAGCGGCAGATAATGACCTCCCGCCTCTAGAGTAGTCCATGTGGACCACCGGGAACTCCACATTATTCTACTAGAGTCAACGAGAAGGAATTGTTCCCTTCTGTCATCATACTAGATGCCGAAATGATCTCCCACAATTGATCCTCAGCTGTTCTCTCCCATGCTATCTCTCCCTTTAACGGGTAGGACTTTCTTGGGATGTGTATTAGTTACCACAACCAAAGAGGACAATGATTGTCATAGCAACCGATTCTCAATTATATGTCTTGGGAAGCTCCCAATACCCCTCAATTTATAGTAGAGGCCAGGTTCAGGGTTTCCGATCAGTGGGGGAGTAGAAGGGTATGTAATCATGAATCTTCTAGAACCTGTAAACTGTGAGACGGTCATCTCGTATAGAAAAACAACCATCTTGTGAGAAAAACAGTCATCTATCTTAATGAGATGGTCACTTCATGTAGTTTCCTATTTTATAATTCAATTCATAATTCGTTTCCAATTAATGTCCAACATTAATCCTTGTACCAATCAAATTGAAAAAGTGAAACGATCAACTTTTCTTATGATTTGTGAAAGTCACCAGAACCTTCGATCGACTTGTCAAAGCTGATCCGTTTACTAAGTGAACTGGTTGTCTTACTAGCCTAAGACAATCGGTTCACTAGGTGAACTGGTCATCTCACCAGCCTAAGCTGACCAGTTTACTAGGTGTCATAAGCCTTATTCATTCTCTTTGTCCTATGGACATTAGCCTATACACAATGTCTTTTCTTTTAAAAACCATAGTTCATGTGAACTACCTTATTTGATAATGATCATGTGATCATGGATATTCTTTTGAACTCTTATCTTATGATTTGTTCATGATGGAACTCTAAAAGATGACATGTGATGTCTTTTACCCACTTATGAGGTGGATGCATATGACGATCACTTATGTGGTGACTAGTTTATATATTTTGACTATACTTTCTACTTGCCTCTACACTATGTGATTCAGTAGTACTAGAGTAGTGTAATTGCATTCGTTTTTATGGAAGATGTGTTATTTCCTGCCAAGCAGTTGTGATATTTCCTACTCTTTTGGGATGGAAAGGAACCTCGTACCTAGGGCAAGATGTGTGATTCTTGTCCCATGTTTTATATATTTGGGAGATTGGTAGTATTCCTTTCTCTATCAGGTTTCAAGTTTATGAGACTTGGTCATCTTTTTATTTATATTGTTCTAGGGCTATGTTTATCCCACATGCATGTAGGTTGATGATATGGGGTGTGTGCCCTAATTCTTTACATGTTCTTGTGTGGCACAATCTTTATGTTTTATTAATTGCAAGTATTCTTCTGTTATCATATGATTTAAGTTCCTTTTCTCTTTGTACCAATTTGGGTCGTCCTTATCCTTTCTATGGGAAGCCTTTTATATTTGATGTCCTTTATCCCATATATTGCTCAATTTTCTATTTAGTATGCACATACCAGCCTTTGCTGATGTCATCTATTTTATCTTCTTTTTGGGTATGCTTCCAACCCTAGGTGAAGGACTTGGATGATAAGGCATGAAGTTTTGGACTAGCTTAAGGAGTTAAAGCTTGGAGACAAAGTTTTTATGGTTTAGATTTCCCTCTACTTAGATCCTTATGTTGTATCATACATGTAAACCCTTACGGGATATTATGATGTACTTTTGTAATAACCTTGTGATAAATTGAATATAGACAACATTTTTATTCCGCTGCTATACTTTGGTTGTTTTGAATATCATTTATTGAAGTTTGAAAATGTTACACCTATTCTAGGATAACTTTGAGTGTGTTTGGAATGCATGCTTCATTCTTCAAACTTTTAGTAAGGGGGTGATCCCGCACACCTTACAACATGGTATCAGAGCCCATGGTAGTTATAATCTGACTATTTCAATTATTACTCCCTAGTTAGAATACTTGCCTTGCATTTAAGTGACATGTTTGCCCTAGAGTTGATCAATAGATGATGAAGGGTTGATTTAGGATCCTATAGTTTCACATTAGAATAATGATGAATAGATCCCTAAAATACTTACAAGTAAAAGATGCATAAGTAACCATAGTAACTTAAGGTTGTTTAGCTTGGTCTTTAGGCAGCTACTAGGACATGAAGTTGAAATCAAAGGTGTCTAGAAAGGCTCAGGGTTTGGGGGATGGCAAGATTTTCCTCTGCACCACTAGCTTGGTTTATGATGACTCCCGAATCCATATGATACCAGCTTGGTCTGAGTTGATATGAATTGTATAAAATAGCATGCTCTTAGGCAATAGTAGCCTTAGACATATATATGATTTATCTTTAGGGACCCTAATATGTTGAACTAGTCTCCCAGGTGTAATGACTTGTTTGAGGATGGATACCCAATATAGTTCCCTTATGACCCATAGAAGTACATGTTTGGATAGTTATCCCTAGAACCTAGACTTTTAAGTTTGGTGTTTAGTAAGCAATCAGAGTGCACAGTGAAGCTTGATGGATCTAGTATATGGCCTAGTTAGACTCACTCTTTTACCATTAGAATAGTTTTGTCTTAATAAGATGAATCCTTTAAGGGGTGGTGAATAATTTGTTTTTTTATATATGGATGTTTTGATTTCAAGGATGAAATCCATTTAAGGGGTGGTGTGATGTGACATACTAGATCTCGGACCCTACCTTCGAAGTTGACATTTTGGACTTAGCCAAACAAAGTTGAAGGTTAGACCTAAATAGATGTTTAGTATAACCCCAATGAGCTAATGCATGTATAGATCACATTAATGTAACCTAATGTTCTAACATTTATCTTAAGTTTATAATGGATACATAAAATATGCCACATAACTCATTTTGGTGGTAATATGAAGATAAGAAACTTAATTAGATGAATAGTTTAGATAATGGGCCGTTAATTGGTCATATGACATATCTCATAAAAAGAAGTCTCAAAAGTGGAAACAAACTTCAAATTCAAAATCATACATATCAAAATTATCATACATGTCAAATTTCGTCTAATTTGGACAACCTTGAAATATTAGGATAAGTTTAGGAAAGAGAAAATGAGTAAAAAACATAAGTAATGAATAATATAACTTCAAAATATGAAAATAATGACAAATTCATATTCAACACATCAAATAAAACTTGTGGATGAAGTTTGGTCTGATTTGGATGTTGTTTGTGCAAGTTATGCAATTTTAGGTACATTTTGGATTTTCTACAGTTTACCCAAATGGGAGGTTTTCCTTGCAAATTATCACCTGAATTATAATCCTTATATATTACCTTACCATTCTCAAGTTTTTGAACCATGGGTCACCTAGTTGCACCTTGATTTGAATGTGTTTCTTTCCAAGGGCATTTTAGAGATTACTCTCTTTATAAATGAGCTTATCTTTAGAAGCTATCAACCAATGGGTTTATTTCTTTGATTGGAGGACGGTTGGGATGGTCTATAAGTGTTCATAAACCGACATTTGATATTCAAGAACCCTCTATGAGTTGTCCTTTTGCATGGCATGAAATCCCTAGGTTAAGGACACATGGAAAGCTCCATGGACACTTCATGCTTGACTTCTTCCTTATCCATAAAGGTTTGCATATCCATAGGCACCCTTAGCATTGGACACATGGAAAGTAACTTAACACCTCGTTCTTTACTTATTATTTATCCATAAGGGCTTGCATGTCCATGGACACACTTATACATGACACATGGAAAGTCTCATAGACACCTCATACTTGACCTCTTACTTTATATAGCCATATCTACCCCTTCCCAACTCCCAATTCAAAAATTCTTGCTCTCCTTTATTTCCTCAAGCTTAGAGCATCATTCCTCTTCTATTTTTCCATGAAGGTTCTGTCCCAAGGTAAAAGAAAGTGCCTACCTTCGTGCAGAAGGCTCCTTGGGTTCCAGATTTCTCTATTTAGGATTTCTTAAGCTCCTCCTTGGTGATTTTGACCAAAACTAGTAAGTATCCTCCTTTCCTTCCCTATTTTCATGTTTTCAGTCTTCCTTCTACCTTCCTCTAGGTCCTAACCATGGCTTTCCATGGTGAAACCCCACCTAGAACCCATAAACACCTCATCTCCATGTTCTTTTGTTAGGGTTTTCACCTCTAAAGTGGAGAAGATGCTTCTAGCTCGAGATAGGAGCTTTGTTGGAGAAACCAGCCTCTCTAAACTTGGGAACCTTACTTATTGGACCTGTCCACCTTCCCTAGAGGTTCTTTCGAGGCCTAGGCTTGACTTGGACTGTTTAGACTCTAAATTTGAGGTATAATGTATCCCCTATTCTTCTATGTTGAGCAATCACCTATGCTTATTCATTTTCTTTGTCCTATGGACATTAGCCTATACACAATGTCTTTTCTTTTGAAAATCATGGTTCATGTGAACTACCTTATTTGATATTGATCATGTGATAATGGATATTCTTTTGAACTCTTATCTTTTGCTTTGTTCATGATGGAACTCTAAAAGATGACATGTGGTGTCTTTTGCCCACTTATGAGGTGGATGTATATGATGGCTACTTATGTGGTGACTAGTTTATATATTTTGACTATACTTTCTATTTGCTACTACATTTAACATTCTATGTGATTCAATAGTACTAGAGTAGTGTAATTGCATTGGTTTTTATGGAAGATGTGTTATTTCTTGTTGAGCAGATGTGATATTTCCTGCTCTTTTGGGATGGAAAGGAACCTCACACCCAGGGCAAGATGTGTGATTATTGGCCCATGTTTTGTATATTTGGAATATTGGTAGTATTCCTTTCTCAATCAGGTTTCATGTTTATGATACTTGGCCACCTTTGTGTTTATATTGTTCTTGGGCTATGTTTATCTCACATGGATGCAGGTTGATGATATGGGGTGTGTGCCCTAATTCTTTACATGTTCTTATGTGGCACAATCTTTATGTTTTATTAATGGTAAGTATTCTTTTGTTTTCATATGATTTCAATTCCTTTTCTCTTGATACCCATTTGGGTGGTCCTTATCCTTTCTATAGGAAGCCTTTTATATTTGATGTCCTTTATCCCATATATTTCTCAAATTCATATTGAGTATGCACATAGCAGCCTTTGCTGATGTCATCTATTTTCTCTTCTTACTGGGTATGCTTCCAACTCTAGGTTAAGGACTTGGACGATAAGGCATGAAGTTTTGGACTAGCTTAAGGAGTTAAATCTTGGAGACAAAGTTGTTATGGTTTAGATTTTCCTCTACTTAGATCCTAATGTTGTATCATATATGTAAACCCTTACGGGATATTATGATGTACTTTTGTAATAACCCTGTGATAAATTTAATATAGTCAACATTTTTATTCTGATGATATACTTTGGTTGTTTTGAATACCATTTATGGAAGTTGAAAATGTTACACCTATTCCAGAATACCTTTGAGTGTGTTTAGAATGGATGTTTTATTCTTCAAATTTTTAGTAAGGAGGTGATCCTACACTCCTTACAACATGGTATTAGAGCCCATGGTAGTCGGAATCTGACTATTTTGATTTTTTCACCCTGGTTAGAATACTTGCCTTACCTTTAAGTGACATGTTTTCCCTAGAGTTGATCAATAGATGATGAAGGGTTGATTTAGGATCCTATAGTTTCACATTCGAATAATGATGAATAGATCCCTAAAATACTTACAAGTAAAAGATGCATAAGTAACTATAGTAACTTCAGGTTGTTTGGCTTGGACTTTAGGCAGCTACTAGGACATGAAGTTGAAAGCAAAGGTATCCCTAAAACCTAGACTTTGAAGTTTGGTGTTTAGTAAGCCATCAGAGTGTGCAACGAAGCGTGATGGATCTAGTATATGGCCTAGTTAGAGTCACCCTTTTACCTCTTCCATAGATTTGTCTTAATAAGATTAATCCTTTAAGGGGTGGTGAATAAGTTGTTTTCTTATATATAGATGTTTTGATTTTGAGGACGAAATCCCTTTAAGGGGTGGTGTGTTGTAACATACTAGATCTCGGACCCTACCCTGGAAGTTGACATTTTGGACTTAGCCAAACAAGGTGGAAGGTTAGACCTAAATAGATGTTTAGTATAACTCCAATGATCTAATGCATGTATGGATCACCTTAATGTAACCTAATGTTCTAACATTAATCTTAAGTTTATAATGGATACATAAAATATGCCACATAACTCATTTTGGTGGTAATATGAAGATAAGAAACTTAACTGGATGGATAATTTAGATAATGGGATGTTAATGAGCCATATGAAATATCTCATAAAAGGATGTCTCAAAAGTGGAAACAAACTTCAAATTCAAAATCTACATATCAAAATTAGCATACATGTCAAATTTCATCTAATTTGGACTACCTTGAAATATTAGGATAAGTTTAGGAGAGAGAAAATGAGTAAAAGACATAAGTAATGAATAATATAACTTCAAAATATGGAAATAATGTCAAATTCATATTCAACACATCAAATATAACTTGTGGATGAAGTTCAGTCCAATTTGGATGTTGTTTGTGCAAGTTAAGTAATTTTAGGTACATTTTGGACTTTTCTGCAATTTACACAATTGGGAGGTTTTCTTTGCAAATTATCATCTGAATTGTAATCCTTATATATTCCCTTACCATTCTCGAGTTTTTTAACCATGGGGCACCTAGCTGCACCTTGGGTTGAAGGTGTTTCTTTCCAAGGGCATTTTAGGGATTACTCTCTTTATAAATGAGCTTATCTTTAGAAGCTATCAACCAATGGAGTTATTTCTTTGATTGGAGGTCGGTCGGGATGGCCTATAAGTGGCCATAAACTGACATTTGATATTCAATAAGCCTCTATGAGCTGTCCTCTTGCATGGCCATGAAATCCCTAGGTTAAGGACACATGGAAAGCTCCATGGGCACCTCATGCTTGACTTCTTCCTTATACATAAAGGTTTGCATGTCCATAGGCACCCTTAGCATTGGACACATGGAAAGTAACTTGAAACCTCATTCTTGACCTCTTCCTTATCCATAAAGGCTTGCATGTCCATGGACACCCTTATACATGACACATTGAAAGTCTCATAGACACATCATACTTGACCTCTTTCTTTATATAGCCATATCTACCCCTTCCCAACTCCCAATTTAAAAACTCTTGCTCTCCTTTATTTCCTCTAGATTAGAGAATCATTCCTCTTCTATTTTTCTCCAAAGGTTCTATCCCAAGGTAAAATAAGGTGCCTACCTTGGTGAAGAAGGATCCTAGGGTTCCAGATTTCTCTATTTAGGATTTCTTAAGCTCCTCCTTGGTGATTTTGACCAAAACTAGTAAGTATCCTCCTTTCTTTCCCTATTTTCATGTTGTTATTCTTCCTTCCACCTTCGTCCAGGTCGTAACCATGGCCTTCCATTGTGAAACCCCACCTAGAACCCATAAACACCTCATCTCCATGTTCTTTTGTTAGGGTTTTTCACCTCTAAAGTGGAGAATATGCTTCTTGCTCGAGATAGGAGCTTTGTTGGAGAAACCAGCCTATATAAAGTTGGGAACCTTACTTATTGGATTTGTCCACCTTCCCTAGATGTTCTTTGGAGGCCTAGGCTTGACATGAACTGTTCAGACTCTGAAGGTTAGGTATCATGTATCCCCTATTCTTCTATGTTGAGCAATTTACCTATGTTTATTCATTCTCTTTGTCCTATGGACATTAGCCTATACACAATGTCTTTTCTTTTGAAAATCATGGTTCATGTGAACTACCTTATTTGATATTGATCATGTGATCATGGATATTCTTTTGCACTCTTATCTTATGCTTTGTTCATGATGGAACTCTAAAATATGACATTGGACGTCTTTTGCCCACTTATGAGGTGGATGTATATGATGGTCACTTATGTGGTGACTAATTTATATATTCTGACTATACTTTCTACTTTCCTCTACATTTAATATGCTATGTGATTCAGTAGTACTAGAGTAGTGTAATTGCATTGGTTTTTATGGTAGATGTGTTATTTCCTTCTGAGAAGATGTGATTAATTCTGCTCGTTTAAGATGGAAAGGAACCTCATACCCAGGGCAAGATGTGTGATTCTTGGCCCATGTTTTGTATATTTGGGAGATTGGTAGTATTCCTTTCTATATCAGGTTTCAAGTTTATGAAACTTGGCCACCTTTGTGTTTATATTGTTCTACGTCTATGTTTATCTCACATGCATGTAGGTTGATGATATGGGGTGTGTGCCATAATTATTTACATGTGCTTGTGTGGAACAATCTTTATGTTTTATTAATGGCAAGTATTCTTTTGTTATCATATGATTTCAATTCCTTTTATATTGACACCAATTTGGGTGGTCCTTATCCTTTCTATGGGAAGCCTTTTATATTTGATGTCCTTTATACCATATATTTCTCAATTTCCTATTTAGTATGCACATACCAACCTTTGCTGATGTCATCTATTTTCTCTTCTTGATGGGTATGCTTCCTAACCTAGGTGATGGAATTGGATGATAAGGCATGAACTTTTGGACTAGCTTAAGGAGTTAAAGCTTGGAGACAAAGTTGTTATGGTTTAGATTTCCCTCTACTTAGATCCTTATGTTGTATCATACATGTAAACCCTTACGAGATATTATGATGTACTTTTGTAATAACCTTGTGATAAATTGAATATAGTCAACATTTTTATTCCGCTGCTATACTTTGGTTGTTTTGAATACCATTTATTGAAGTTTGAAAATGTTACACCTATTCTAGAATACCTTTGAGTGTGTTTGGAATGGATGTTTTATTCTTCCAATTTTTAGTGAGGGGGTGATCCCGCACTCCTTACAGCATGGTATTAGAGCCCATTGTAGTCAGAATCTGACTATTTCAATTTTGTCGCCTAGTTAGAATACTTGTCTTACCTTTAAGTGACATGTTTTCCCTAGCGTTGATCAATATATGATGATGGTTTGATTTAGGATCATGTAGTTTCACATTCGAATTATGATGAATAGATCCCTAAAATACTTATAAGTAAAAGATGCATAAGTAATCATAGCAACTTAAGGTTGTTTAGCTTGGCCTTTAGATAGCTACTAGGACATGAAGTTGAAAGAAAAGGTGTCTAGAAAGGATCAGGGTTTAGGGGCTGGCAAGATTTTCCTCTACACCACTAGTTTGGTTTAGGAGGACTCCCGAATCCATATGATACCGGCCTGGCCTGAGTTGATATGAATTGTCTGAAATAGCATGCTTTTAGGCAATAGTAGCCTTAGACATCTATATGATTTATCTTTAGGGACCCTAATATGTTGAACTAGTCTCCCAGGTGTAATGACTTGTTTGAGGATGGATACCCAATATATTTCCCTTATGACCCATATAACCACATGTTTGGATAGTTAACCCTAGAACCTAGACTTTGAATTTTGGTGTTTAGTAAGCAATCAGAGTGTGCAGTGAAGCGTGATGGATCTAGTATATGGCCTAGTTAGACTCACTCTTTTACCTCTAGAATAGTTTTGGCTTAATAAGATGAATCCTTTTAAGGGGTGGTGAATAAGTTATTTTCTTTATATGGATGTTTTGATTTTGAGGACGAAATCCCTTTAAGGGGTGGTGTGTTGTAACATACTAGATCTCAGACCTTACCCTGGAAGTTGACATTTTGGACTTAGCCAAACAAGGTGGAAGGTTAGACATAAATAGATGTTTAGTATAACCCCAATGAGCTAATGCATGTATAGATCACCTTAATGTAACCTAATATTCTAACATTAATCTTAGGTTTATAATGGATACATAAAATATGCCACATAACTCATTTTGGTGGTAATATGAAGATAAGAAACTAAATTGGATGAATAATTTAGATAATGGCCTGTTAATGGGCCATATGACATATCTCATGAAAATAAGTCTCAAAAGTAGAAACAAACTTCAAATTCAAAATCTACATATCAAAATTAGCATACATGTCAAATTTCATCTTATTTGGACAACCTTGAAATAGTAGGATAAGTTTAGGAGAGAGAAAATGAGTAAAAGACATAAGTAATGAATAATATAACTTTAAAAAATGGAAATAATGGCAAATTCATATTCAACACATCAAATATAACTTGTGGATAAGTTTGGTCCAATTTGGATGTTGTTTGTGCAAGTTATGCAATTTTAGGTACATTCTGGACTTTTCTGCAATTTACCCAATTGGGAGATTTTCTTTGCAAATTATCACCTGAATTATAATCATTATATATTCCCTTACCATTCTCGAGTTTTTGAACCATGGGGCACCTAGTTGCACATTGGTTTGATGGTGTTTCTTTCCAAGGGCATTTTAGGGATTACTCTCTTTATAAATGAGCTTATCTTTAGAAGCCATCAACCAATGAGGTTATTTCTTTGATTGGAGGTCGGTTGGGATGTCCTATAAGTGTCCATAAACCTACATTTGATATTCAAGAAGCCTCTATGAGCTGTCCTCTTGAATGGCCATCAAATCCCTTGGTTAAGGACACATGGAAAGCTCCATGGACACCTCATGCTTGACTTCTTCCTTATCCATAAAGGTTTGCATGTCCATAGGCACCCTTAGCATTGGACACATGGAAAGTAACTTGACACCTCATTCTTGACTTCTTCCTTATCCATAAAGGCTTGCATGTCCATGGACACCCTTATACATGACACATGGAAAGTCTCATAGACACCTCATACTTGACCTCTTTCTTTATATTGCCATATCTACCCCTTCCCAACTCCCAATTCAAAAAATCTTGCTCTCCTTTATTTCCTCTACCTTATACCATCATTCCTCTTCAATGTTTCCATGAAGGTTCTGTCACAAGGTAAAAGAAGGTGCCTACCTTGGTAAAGAAGGCTCCTAGGGTTCTAGATTTCTCTATTTAGGATTTCTTAAGCTCCTCCTTGGTGATTTTGACCAAAAATAGTAAGTATCCTCCTTTCCGTCCCTATTTTCATGTTGTTAGTCTTCCTTCCACCTTCCTCCAGGTCTTAACCATGGCCTTCCATGGTAAAACCCCACGTAGAACACATAAACACCTCATCTCCATGTTCTTTTGTTAGGGTATTTCATCTCTAAAGTGGAGAAGATGCTTCTTGCTCGAGATAGGAGCTTTGTTGGAGAAACCAGCCTCTCTAAGCTTGGGAAGCTTACTTATTGGAAATGTCCACCTTCCCTAGAGGTTCTTTGGAGGCCTAGGCTTGATTTGTATTGTTTTGACTCTGAAGTTGAGGTAAGATGCATCCCCTATTCTTCTATGTTGAGTGATTCACCTATGCTTATTCATTCTCTTTGTCCTATGGACATTAGCCTATACACAATGTCTTTTCTTTTGAAAATCATGGTTCATGTGAACTACCTTATTTGATATTGATGATGTGATTATGGATATTCTTTTGAGCTCTTATCTTATGCTTTGTTCATGATGGAACTCTAAAAGATGACATGTGATGTCTTTTTCCCACTTATGAGGTGGATGTACACTACTACATAAATAGCTTATAACGTCACATTTAGAGACGTCGGTTATTACTGAAAACTGATGCCTAAACCCTACAACATTGGCTAATTATAGAGATTGACATCTATATTTGAAGACCAGCCAGACACGGGTATCACTTTTTATTAAGCATCGGCTCCCTAAATCGAACTGACGCCTAACATAGCCCGCAAAATCTAATTTTTCGAGCAAAAAAAATTACATCCCAAAGTTTCACACACATCGTCGGTTTTCTACCTAATAAACGACGCCTAATGACGAAAAAATTACCTCCAAAGGTCGTTAGATTTTTATGGAAAAACCGACGCTGATAAGGTTTCGTCAGCCGTCCCCACGAAAATTTTTAGGGTTAAGATTGTCCAATGGACATCGGTTTTATCTGGCAACCGATGCTGATGGTCATAATTTGAGAACATTTATTTTTTGTCGGCATATACAGATGGACGTTAGTTTTTCTATTTGGAACCAATGACTATCAGAGAACATACGTGTTGGTGTGTTGGCAGTAACTGACGCCGAAAGTGTTAAGCATCGGTTTATGTTAATAACCGACGCCTATTGTTAACTTAATAGAACTCGCTCGAGCCAGGCTCTTCCCCTTTCTCTGTTTCATTAGTGATTTCTCTAGGGTCTGGCGATTCTGCTGCCGTTTGCTGCTCTTCCACCTTCCCCGCTGCTGGTTTGCCTTCCCTATTGTCGTCGTTGTTGCCGCTGCTCCCGCATCTCATGCCTACCGCTAATGCTGCTGCCTCCGCCTGCTCCTCTGCCACCGCCGCTCGTGCTGCCGCTGCCTGCTCCTATACTCCTCTGCCTATGCTCCTACTCCTACTCCGGTCATCGCCCGCTCGCCGTCGTCGCCCGCTCACTGCCGCTGCCTGCTCACCGTCGCCGCCTCCTACTCCTACTCCTGCTCCTCTGGCACCTCTTCTTCCTCTGCTCCTGCTCCTGCTCGTGGTACCCTTCTTCCTCCTCTTCTTGCTCCTTGCTCCTTGCTCCTGCTCCTGCAATTTTGAGTAACCATGCAGCAAAATGATCAAAATAACCGCTATCTTCTTGCTCCTTGCTAGTCCTTTTGTCATTAGGGTAATCTTTGTTTGTATTTTTGCAATTAAGGTTACAAATGCAACATATTTTCTGATTTCCCATTTGTAGTAGCATGAACTAAGAGAGTCTCACTAAAATTGATGCTTATTGACACCTAATTTATTCATTATAACAGAATTAAGTTGATTGCACTTGTGCTCTTGGGCTGAATTGAGTTGTTGTGTCATCCATTTGCATTGTTGACTTGCATATATTTGTTCTTTAGTCTTCAAGTGAGGTATAATCTCACTCTCCCAATGTGCCATTAGGCTTCATTTTGATTCAAATCGTATACTTGCATATATTTGTGCTTCTAATCCTCATGCTTGACCTAATTCAGTAAATTTTGATGCATGTTGAAATAAGATTCAACTTGTCCATTCTAGCATCCTAATTTGATTTGATTATGTGCTTTGAACCTTGAAACATGCGTGTTAAAGATACATTGATGTTAAATCTCAACCTTAACTCACATGTGGGTCTTCTATTTCTAAAATGATAATGTGAACTCCTAAATAAGTAACATATATTATTCTTTGTGCACCCAAATACCTTGTGAATCATGTATGCACCCTAAGGTGATTAAATACCTAAATCTTGACTTGAAATATGACCTAGTATGTATGTTGATATATGAAGCTCTAATGATAATGGTGAAATGGAGTGGATTTGAGGTGGATATGAGGTGGAAATGGTAGGGTAGGTTGGTCACCACGGTCGTGTTCGTGTGCCATGGCCGTGGTGAGGGTAGTATAGGATGGTCGTGGTGTAAGAATATGGTTGTGGTATGGGGGTGCTAGTATGCTATGTTGGTGGCCACGGCCGTGGCAGAGTGCCACGGTCATGGTGGGTGAGTGGAACCATGGCCGTGTTGGGTCACATGACCATTTTGGAGGAGGGGGATCTGGTCGTGGGCACTTCCCACAGTCGTGCGAATTTATGACCAAGAACCAACATTTCAACAGGGTTTTTCCCCCAAGTCACCACGACTGTGGCCATCTGCCACGACCGTGGTCAATGAAGAACAAACCGACCGTGGTATGGAGCAGCATCACAGTCATTTTTTTCTTCATTGGCCACGGTCATGGCAGATGGCCACGGTCGTTGCGACTTGGGGAAAAACCTTGTTGAAATGTTGGTTCTTGGTCATAAATTCGCATGACCATGGGAAGTGCCCACGGCCGTGGTGAGGCTTGCACCACTTGATTATCCTTTAAACTTCATCATTCTTGGATGTCTTTGCTTGGTGACGACTCTTGGCCATTGGAGGTAGGTTGAGCAAAATCTTGGGGCCTCCTTTGGACCTCCCCATGAGTGGAGGAGCCCTAGAACTCCTTCTTTCTCTGTCTTCCATCTAAGGCATGGTCTAAGTACCTGAAAATAGTGCAAAGAACATCATAAGTGCATTTGGCAATGATAAACACATTAGGGGAAAAAGATTGTAATCTAACATGTTAAGATGTGATTTAAGTACAAAATGGCATATGATGGAGCCCTAAAATAGGGCTACATCACCCCCTGATTCAAATCTTTGATATATGGAATCATGGTTTATTTATTATTTAGTATTTACTAACAAACATGATTAAATGATGTTACATAAAACTTATGATATGAATGATGAAACTAGGATTGTAGGTATAAGAATGACAACATACATGTATTTGTTGGCCTAGAAACTCGTCCAAGATTTACTCATTGGGAGTAAATCTTGGATAGTCCCCGGTTTGGGACTGTTCTTGAACACCTAATATCACTTAGGATGTAAGTGTATAATGTGTATTGGGTTTTCAAGAAAATTTCAGTAGCATTTCCCCGTTCATTCTCTAAGTACATATGTACTTGGTGAATAGCGGGGAAATGCTATCGAAATTTTCTTGAAAACCCAATACACATTATACACTTACTAGTGAGATTAGGTGTTCAATAATGGTATAGGTGGTACACATTTATTATATATAAGAATGACAACACATGTATTTGTTGGCCTAGAAACCCGTCCAAGATTTACTCAATAGGAGTAAATCTTGGATAGTCCCCGGTTTGGGACTGTTCTTGAACATCTAATCTCACTTAGGATGTAAGTGTATAATGTGTATTGGGTTTTCAAGAAAATTTTGGTAGAATTTCCCCATTTGTTCTCTAAGTACATATGTACTTGGAGAACAGTGGGGAAATGCTGCCGAAATTTTCTTGAAAACCCAATATACATTATACACTTACTAGTGAGATTAGGTGTTCAAGAATGGGATAGGTGGTACACATTTATTATATATAAGAATGACAGCACATGTATTTGTTAGACGAGAAACCCATCCAAGATTTACTCAATAAGAGTAAATCTTAACTATATATAAGACCATAAACCCTAAAGTTTTAACCATGCTTAAACTCTAATATGTTAACCCTAGACCCTAATTAATCATGTTGTAATATATACTTGTTTTATCTTTGATCATAGAATGTATAGATCATGGATGTCCATTCGCAATCGCTGCACCCCAGAGTTTATTTCTGGTCTTCCTCAGTTTATTAGATTTGCCGAGGAACATAGGAAACAACCTGGAGATAGGTTTTACTATCCATGTAGGCATTGCGGTAACAACTTGAAAGTCAGCACTGGTGACAAAATCAAAAGTCATGTCATGTGCAACATGATTGTACAAGGCTATACAGAATGGCACTAGCATGGAGAGATTTCAAACTCGAAACCAGTGGATGTCGATAGCATTGCTTGTGTGGAAGAAGAAATTGCCTCCGATGACGTAGATGTGAACGAACCAGTTCCAGTAGACATCATTGATGCGATGCTGGATAGTTGTGGGGTAGAGCACACCGATCCACCTCCCATGTTTAGAAACATTGTGCATGATGCTGGAATACCGTTATACATAGGTTGTACTAAGTTTATGAAGCTTAGCGATGTGTTGAGATTGTATAAGTTGAAAGCTAACAATAGATGGAGCGACAAAAGCTTCACGTCATTGTTGTCTTTGTTGAAAGAAATGCTTCCTGAAGGAAATGAGCTGCCAATCTCAACATACCAGGTAAAGAAATTGTTGTGCCCAATGGGAATGGAGGCCAAGAAGATACATGCATGCCCGAATGATTGTGTATTATTTCAAAAGGACTATGTGGATTTGAAAGATTGTCCAAAATGTGGTGCATCATGGTATAAATTGACGACTTTGGGGGAGTCCAAAACTGGTTCTCCTGCTAAGGTGATGTGGTATCTACCTGTAATAGCACGGTTTCAATGCTTGTTTTCCAATCCGATAGATGCAAAGAATTTTAGGTGGTATGTAGATGTTAAGAAAAATAATGATGGGATTCTACGACATGCGTCTGATTCCCCACAATGGAAGAAGATTGATCTATTGTACCCTAAATTTGGTGAAGAAGTCAGGAATCTAAGACTTGGGCTTTGTACATATGGGATGAATCCATATGGGACATTGAGCAGACAACATAGCACTTGGCCAGTCATGCTTGTTATATACAATCTTCCTCCCTGGCTATGTATGAAAAATAAGTATGTTATGTTGTTGTTGTTGATATCAGGCCCTTAATAACCTGGAAATGATATCGATGTTTATCTTGAACCTCTGATTGATGACTTAATGAAACTCTGGGGTGAAGGTGTGATGACCTATGATGCTTCACAAAGAGAGACATTTCGTTTGCATGCTATGTTGTTTTGCACTATTAATGACTTTCCAGCATATGGGAATTTGTCTGAATATAGTGTCAAAGGAGCTAAAGTGTGTCCTATGTGTGAAGAGAACACTGATTCAACAAGACTAAAACATGGCGGTAAGACTGTATATCTTGGTCATTGAAGGTTTCTTTCAAAATTCCATCTGTATCGTAGGAAGCACAAAGCATTCAATCGATGGAATGAGGAACGGAGTGCACCTAAACCTATATCGGGGGAGGTTGTTTATGAAAGAGTAAAATACTTTGTAAATGAATTTGGTAAGAGATCACAATGTACTATGGCCACACAGAGTGACAAATCTTTATTCAAGAAGAAGTCAATATTTTAGGATCTTCCTTATTGGAGTTCTTTGATAGTAAGACATTGTATCGATGTCATGCATGTTGAGAAAAATGTCTGTGATAGAGTCATTGGTACTCTGTTGAATATACCAGGTAAGACTAAAGATGGGATAAAATCCAGACCAGACCTACGTGAAATGGGAATAAGGTGAAAATTAATAGAATTACATGAAATGGGAAATCGGAGAACATACTTACCTCCTATGTGTTACACGTTGTCTAGAAAGGAGAAGAAAGCTTTTTGTGAATGCTTGGTAAATGTTAAGGTGCCACAAGGTTACTCATCCGACATCCATAGATTGGTATCAATGAAAGATCTAAAGTTGATAGGTCTTAAATATCATGATTTTCACACTCTAATGCAACAAATATTGCCTGTGGCAATTCGATCTATATTGCCAAAGCATGTAAGGTTTACAATCACCAGACTTTGTTTCTTTTTCAACAGACTGTGCAACAAAGTTATTGACCCTGATACTCTCGATACTGTGCAAAGAGAAGTGGTTGTTACCCTATGTCAGCTTGAGATGTATTTCCCTCCTTCGTTCTTTGATATCATGGTAAATCTTGTTGTCCACTTGACTAGGGAAGTGAAAATGTTTGGACCAGTTTTCTTGCATTGGATGTATCCCTTTAAACGATACATGAGTGTTTTGAAAAGTGATGTTCGAAACTGGTATCGGCCTGAAGGGAGTACTATTGAGGGTTATGCGGGGAGAGAGGTTATGGATTTTTGCAATGACTTTCTGAGTGGTAATGACACTCCTGGTAATGACAAGAATATTGAGGAGCAATTTGGTAAAGGAATTTTGGGATCACAGGTGAAAGTAATCAGCCGTGAGTAGTTGGAAAAGGTCACTTGTATATTTTACACAACATGGATGAAGTGAGTGTTTATATTAAGGAACATACCAATTTCATCAAGAGACAATATCCTCGAGCCAATTCAATGTGGCTTCCTAGATTACATAACAAGACATTTATTAAGTGGTTTGAAGATAAAGTCTTACATCAACTATCTCAAACACCAGATGATATTATTGAAACTATCAAATGCCTCTCCTTTAAACCAAAATTGAATGTTATGTCTTATGTAGGGTATGACATTAATGGATTCACATATTACACAAAGCGCCAAGATGATAAGAGTGTCATCCAAAATAGTGGGGTCACCCTTCAAACATCAACTATGTTTTTTGCAAGTGCAATGGATAAGAGTCCACGTGAAGCTAAAATGTTATATTAGAGTGTCATTGAAGACATATGGAAGTTTGACTACATAGATTTCAGAATTCCACTCTTCAAATGTAATTGGGTTGATAACACCAAAGGAGTTATAGTGGATGAATTGGGTTTTACTTTAATGAACTTTGAAAAGATTGGCGAGAAGGGTGAATCATTCATATTGGCATCACATGCGAAACAAATATTTTATATCGATGATCCTGCAAATGATAAATGGTCAGTTGTTCTTCATGGTAAAAGACAGTTCATAGAAGATCATATAGATGAAGAAGAGTACTATGATAAGTATGATGACTACAGTCCATTCTCAGTTGGGTTGCCAACACCACAAAATATTGAAGCTAATGATGACTTGTATGTACGCGGAGATCACAATGAAGGATTGTCAATTGATAAACGATTGAAATATTAGAGGCATGCATGTTTATATTTTTTATATGTTTCATTTTTTAATGTTTCATTTGTATATGTGAACTATACAATGTTTCATATTTAATGTTTCATTATCTTCTAGTTATGTCAAATGCTAAATGTTTGATTTGTTAACGAAATTTTCAGATGGCTGAGCATGGGCATGATGACCATGATGTCTATGATGAGCATGGTGAGAATACCAATGTGCAGCCTCACAATCTAAGTTTTAAAAATATATCATATATTTCTATCTATATGTCCATTTATAGTTATATCCTGTAAGTGTGTTTATTTTGTCAAATTTTAGGTTGATGATGCACATGTACCCTCTAAAGCACTTGAGGCACTTGATGAGCAGTACCAAAAAGTTGACAAGAGAAGGGGCATCACTATGATGAAGAAGTTAATAGCGCTAAAGGGCAATGGTCCCAAACTTGTTGTGGATTTTGATAATGCAGGAAATGCAATTAGAGTGAACCACAATTCATTTGTTTCATATCTTGGGTATGTTACTCGTAGCCATTGTGGTTGTAAGATAGATTCTTGGCATAAAGCTCCTAAGGGGAAGAAAGACTTAATATGGAAGGATTTATGTGTGATTTATTATTATTTGCAATTCTATTTTGTAGATTACTAATTTTTTAGATACTAGTTAATAGCAATTCTATTTTGCAGAGTATATTTGCGTTGGATGAAAAGTTGCATCGTAAATGCATGATGCAACGCTATGGGAGGGTCCTAAGGAACTATAGGACAAATCTCACCTGAGAATACATAAAAGATGGTGAGAAGAGGAAGAAATCAACCACTGAACAGTGGAACTTCCTGGACCAAGTAGAATGGGACGTGTTTGTTGCTTCAAGAAACACTGATGAATTTAAGGTATTAGGTGTTACTCCCTATTTAATTAATATACGTTGTATTCATCTATTGAAGATTAACCTTTAGTTTACTAACCAAATCAATGTGCATACTAACTAGGCTCTCAGTGAGGCGCAAAGAGCAAGGCATGCACTAAATGTGCATGACCACACAATGGGTCCAAAGGGCTATGCAGGCGTTCGCCAAAGACTACAGGCTGAGTGTACTGCTCAGTCTGTTGCTACTCAGGAGTCCTCTACTATAGGTACCGCACCTCTGCCTCATCATGATGTCTGGATAGCTGGGAGGCAAAACAAGAAGGGAGAAATAAAGAAGCCTGCAACTACTGAGGCGGATGCAAAAATGGTAAAATACAACTCTTAGAGCAATTCGTTCGAATATTGATTATTTGTGGTGTTTACTTACTTACCAATTTCTATTGATGGCAATTAGCAGGAGTTGCACGAGATGCGGAAATAAGGCAAGTTCATCCCTGAGGGCACAAGGGATGAATTGACAGTTGCTTTGGGTAACCCAAAGCATCCTGGACGTGTTAGGGGTGCATGCACTGGTGTGGGCATCAAAGCATTCTTTGGGCCATCCCAGTGCAAACATGTCCCAAAAGTGGGAATTTCACAAGAAGAGGTAACCTATTCTTTTTTTAGAATGTTACTGTAAAAGGAAATTCAATAATAATAAGCTAACATTTCTTTTATCCATGATTATGTAGATGCGTTAATTGAAAGGAGAATCCAAGAAGCAATGGTGAAGTGGCAGGCATCTCAGATTGCCACTCATACAGTACCTATGGCGTCTTGCTCTACTCCTAATGCAGAGGTTGGGAGTAATCCTGTAGACCCACCACCTAGCACATCTGCTATGAGTATTTTTATGACATAGTAGCTAGTCTTTTCAAAATGATATGTATATATGTATATAACATTCTTTACGTAAATTTGTAGGGGTTGAAGCCATGCCGTATAAAAAGTAACGAATACGTCGTTGCAGAGGCGTCGGCTTACCCATCCCTTCCAGGGGAAATGTTTCATGGGTCTCCATTACCAAATGGTTGGGTTCGTGTGAGCTCGCTACATATATTCCCCAATTGGATAGATCTTCAATCGCCATATGCCCACCCAGATTGTGAAATGCTTGGTGAGGCAGAAGGCGGAGTGATATTGTGGCCCAAATAGGATGTCGTATATACTGAAATTGTATGGTAAATTTACATTACGTTAAATTGTTAGTGTGTATATATGAGGTCAACTGATCTGAAATTATATATACAGGTTAAAACGAAGACACCCAGAGCATCTAGGCCTCCACCTCCACCTCTTACATTACCAAGTTGGGTTCCATAGGACCTACATGCCCTGTTAGGTCCTAATTGTAGGGGTATGACAATATGGTTAGGCGAACATGATATAAATTTCCCTATAAATGTTTCTATAGATGCGGATGTTGCAGGTCAATCATACGAAACCAAACTATTTATAAGATATTTTGGAGTTGTTTCGCTATGATTGGCTGAATACATCTGTGATGCAACTATGGATAAGGTGAGATCTTGTTTATACATCCATGTACCTTGTGTATGATCCAATGATCTGGTTTCTTATATATTAATGCATACATAATACATGTTTTGTAGCTACTTAGACAAGATATGTGCAGATTTTTCATTTGAACATGTAAGATTTTTTATTCCATCTTTGATTAGTCTAGTAGCTAAAGACCATACGTCAGTTCAACAATACTGTTGTGATGCTTTTACAAATTTTGGTCAAAATAAGAAGCCGGTGATAATAGCTCCATTCAATGTGGAGTAAGTTTACTTTGCTTATAATTTGGACTTAAGAAAATTATAATTTTATTGTGGATCTCGAGTTATTAATTTTTAACTTTTTTACCTCTAGGGGTACGCATTGGGAGTTACTAGTTATTTTCCTCGGTAAGTTCACTGTCTATTATCTAGATCCTAAGGGGACTAAATTGAATCTAAAATATGGACATGCAATGAAAATGGCATTATTCCAGTGAGAAATATTTCATTTTTATATCCGTTAACATCTATTATTACATTACTATTTAATTATGCAATCAACTGTGTTACATTAACATGTAGGGGTTTACATGAGTTCAAAAAGGTTGGAGGAAAGGTCCCCGAGAAAAAGAACCAGCCAATAATTTGGGACAACGTGAAAGTAAGTTCCCGACTCCAATGTATATATTATTTATGTGAACTGTGCTTAGTTGTATTTTTAATATATTGTATGTTTCAATTTATAGTGTGCTACACAAGACAACGGTTGGGCATGTGCATACTATGTGATGTGATTTATGCACATGATTATCAAATATGTTGTAGTGGACATCGATACCATACTTGAGGTATTATATATAGTCTCATTAGATAATATGAAATATATGAATCTTATTTATATATTATTAATTATATATATACATCATTCTCTTATACATCATTCTCTTTGTAGGTGTTTAAAACTGACCACACTACAGGTAAGGCCTTATCAGATGTACATGTTTCCTATACGACGGAAGAATTAAATGATGTAAGAGAAGAATGGGCAAAAGCCATATAAGTAGTAGGGGTTTTAAAATATAATTGTTGTGTTGATAGCGATAATGACTAAAGAATGGTATTTTGTAAATGAATTTTTCTAATTTGTCATATGTGTGAATGTTTCTACATGTGTCTGAATGTTTATACATGTGTGAATATGAAAATGAAAGGAACTGCAGGTTGCTAAATGAATGTTTCTACATCTGCATGTGTGAATGTGAAAATGAAAGGAACTGTAGGTTGCTATATGAATTTTCTACGTGTCTGAATGTTTCTACATGTGTGAATGTGAAAATGAAAGGAACTGTAGGTTTGTGGCCTGTTTGTACATGTGTACATGTGAATCTTGTTAAATTTGTAGGTTTGTGGCCTGTTGTTGGCTGATATCAATGGATGTCATAAACATGCAGTTCAGTTCCACTAAACTGTAGGTTTCTTTATCCTGCGACCAGCCACAGCAGGCCTGTAAACTGATAAGAAAATCAAAACATAGGCGTCGGTTATTAGTCGAAAACTGACAACAAAGACTTTCAGCATCAGTTAATATCACAAAACTGCCGTCTAATGTGGCCAGAAAACACGGCCATGCTGGCCAGCACGGCCGTGGTGGCAGGTGATATGATGTCAGTTATTAATAAGAAACTGTCACTGATGGTGTTCTAGATGGTGCCCTTTTGTGGCACACGGCCTTGCTCGCCAGCACGGCCGTGGTGGCAGGTGATATAGCGTCGGTTATTAATAAGAAATCGACATCGATGGTGTCTTAGATGGCGCCCTTTTGTGGTGCGAAGGGTTTGGGTGTCGGTTGTCCTACTAATAACCGACGCCTATAGTGCCCCTACTGGCGCCCTTTTTGTGGCATGAAGGGTTCTGGCGTTGGTTTTCCCACTAATAACCGACGCCTATAGTGCCCCTGCTGGCGCATTTTGGGTGGCGCGAAGGGTTTTGGCATCGGTTTTAAAAAAGATGCCTGAGGGTTCACCTTTTAGTGTCTCCCACATAGGTGTCTCTTTTTAACCGTCACCAAAGGCCTTAAATAACCGACACCAAAGGTCAATTCTGTAGTAGTGGTATATGATGGTCACTTATGTGGTGACTAGTTTATATATTCTGACTATACTTTCTACTTGCCTCTACATTTAGCATGATTTGTGATTCAATAGTACTAGAGTAGTGTAATTGCATTGATTTTTATGGTAGATGTGTTATTTCTTGTTGAGAAGATGTGATATTTCCTGCTCTTTTGGGATGGAAAGGAACCTCATGCCCAGGGCAAGATGTGTGATTCTTGGCCCATGTTTTATATATTTGAGAGATTGGTAGTATTCCTTTCTTTATTAGGTTTCAAGTTTATGAGACTTGGCCGCCTTTGTGTTTATATTATTCTAGGGCTATGTTTATCTCACATGCATGCAGGTTGATGATATGGAGTGTGTGCCCTAATTCTTTACATGTTCTTGTGTGGCACAATCTTTATATTTTATTAATGGCAAGTATTCTTTTGTTATCATATGATTTCAATTCCTTTTCTCTTGATACCCATTTGGGCGGTCCTTATCCTTTCTATGGGAAGCCTTTTATATTTGATGTTCGTTATCCCATATATTGCTCAATTTCCTATTTAGTATGCACATACCAGCCTTTACTGATGTCATCTATTTTCTCTTCTTGCTGGGTATGATTCCAACCCTAGGTGAAGGGCTTGGATGATATGGAATGAAGTTTTGGACTATCTTAAGGAGTTAAAGCTCAGAGACAAAGTTGTTATGGTTTATATTTCTCTTTACTTAGATCCTTATGTTGTATCATACATGTAAACCCTTACAGGACATTATGATGTACTTTTGTAATAACCTTGTGATAAATTGAATATAGTCAACATTTTTATTTCACTACTATACTTTGGTTGTTTTGAATACCATTTATTGAACTTTGAAAATGTTACACCTATGCCAGCATACCTTTGAGTGTGTTTGGAATGGATGTTTTATTCTTCAAATTTTTAGTAAGGGGGTGATTTCACACTCCTTACAACATGTGTGAGTGACTTGATATCATATGTCATGACTTATGAGATTCTATCATCAGTCAACACACACTCTAGTCTTATGTGTTATTGTCATCTATTTTTCTTCCATAGTAATATCTGACTAAGGACATAATAAGAATGTATGTACTCTTAGCATCCATATGATCCATAATTCAACTCATGTACTTGAAAACATATATCATCAAGTAACACCATGCTTTAGACCTCTACTTATGTTTTTGTCATCATCTCATGACTGAGACAAACATAATAGACGAAATTAACTTTATTATTATCAAATCAGGTATTTAATGCCACACTCCAATCATCATATGATTTGCTCTTTGGGCATACATACCAACAGACTCCCACTTTCACTTAAAGTCAATCACCCTTGAATCATATTCAAAGTGATCTTAAAATGTCTATCATGTTTCTATTGTGCAAGCACTTTCATAGCAGGTTTTGCAACGTTTGATATAAGCCGGTATTTTACAATTTTTGCATCTGATCATTGTGTGACCTTTCAAATAATATGGAAGTGTTGTAGTATGCTATCTAAGATTCCTAGCCTATCTTGTATCTCTATTGTTGTTACAATATTTCTACTGTGTCATCAATGGTTGGAACCTTGCACAAGTTCACCCATATGAACTTCTTGATACATACAATATCCTTGTTGTTCTCTTAACACAGAGATACTCAACTTCTTTTATAGATTTGAACAACTATCATTAGCTCAAAACCCTTTCTAGCTTACAGTTATCATTTAATGTAAAACATAAATTTATATTGCAATCATTAATTTGTTAGTTTGGAAGCTTGCATCAGAGTAACTCTTTACACCCAACTCTTCCTTATTACCACAACCAAGGAACTGATCCTTTTAGTTCTTCAAAAGCACCTGAATATATTCTTTATGGTAGTCCATTGACACTCACTAGCATCTGACATATACCCTCTCGTCATGTCCAATACATATGAGTTTTCTAGTTAGGTATGTATACGTCTTCTCATCATGTCCAATACATATGAGATGACTTGATATCCTCTCGTAATGTCCAATACATATGAGATAACTAGATACATACGAGATAACGAGTTAAGTACATATCATTGCATTCAAGATAGATCCAATTGTGAATGCATAGGGTATCTACTCCATCTATTCTAATTCTTCATAAGAACTGGGATGCTAGGCTCCTAAGAGACTAAATCCATGAACATGGATAAGTATTCTCTCATCGAGTGTTGCATGTTGAACCCTTTAGCATCTTGCCAATGTATGTTCTTTTACCTAGGTCAAGAAGCTTTCCAGATCTATCTCTATAGATCTCAATCCCTATCACAAAGATTGTTTTGCCTAAACCCTTCATATAGAATGTGTTTCCAGCCAAGTTTTAACATTTACATGATAAGGATTTTATTCCCCATCATCATGTTGAATGTAAGTATGGTCCCACTAAATATTTTGTAATCATAGATTTCATCTTCATTCTGACTCAAGTCAAACTCTTTGAATGTCTTATCAAATAGAAGATTATAGTCTATGAGATGCTTGCTTCAATCCACAGATTGATCTTTGTAGCTTATAGACTTTATTTGCATTAATGGGTTTATAAAACCATTATATTGTCTCATGTACACATCCTTATAATTATTCTAGTTAAGGAATGTAGTTTTAACATCCATATGACAAATCTCATAGTCATACTAAACTGCAACTACAAGCATGATCCATATGAATTTAACAATGGAATACTTTATCACGTTCAACACCTTGAACTAGTTTGAAACTCCTTGCAACCAATATACCTTTCCATGTTGGTCTTTCTTACAAATACCCAAATTTACCTTATGGGTTTTACCCCTTCAGGTGGATCCAGCAAGGTCATACCTTGTTGGTGTACACCGAGTCCATCCTGGATCTCATGGCCTCAAGACATTTCTCAGGTTTTGGTTGCTCAATAGTGTGTAGGTAGGTTGTTGACTCATCATCTATGAACAACTTATCACCTTTCGGAGTTATAAGATATCATCATCTTTCAAATTCAAGGTGTGTTGTACTAGAATTATGAGTTATGTGTGTTACATAAGGAACTTGAGATTCCAAATGGCTTGTGATTCTCTTTGTTCCTATTATACCTCTTTTAGGTTCAATATGTTGACTCAAGTTCAATTAGGTCAATGTTGACTCAGTTCTAAATTGACTAAACCCGTGTTTTGATGATGACTAACCATTCCACATATTGGTGTCTAATGTCTCTACTTGAGTGATTTCAGATTAGGTATAGACACACTCCAAATGCCCTAACTTACGCACCTCAAATTGGAGAAAAGACAAGTCAAAGTCAATACAAGTTCACGTTTTTGTAATATGATGTAAATCCATTAGAATCATGTTGTAAATCACTTGTAATTAAGCTTAGAAAAAATCAGGAGCACTTAGATCAAATGTTTAAGCACTCAAAAGCAATTTTCCAAAATTCACATCAGGTTGTTCATCGATCGAGTTCTGTGAGGTGCAAACTCAACCGATCCTGATTGGATCCTGATTAGATCGAATGACTTTTAATCAGTCAAGTTTACACTACACAGAACTCGACCGATGGAGTACTAGACCAATTCGATTTTCATTGGTCAGTTGAATTTCCCCAGGAAAAACTTGACCGATGGTCTGAATATCGGCTTTGTCTTTTACTCTATCGGTCGAGTTACCCTTATAGAAACTTGACCAATTGCACTGTACAGAAAAGTGCTTCTAGACGTTGTGGAGTTGCAACTAGTGAAAATATATTCGTTGCAAGCCACAAAATGGCTAGTTTTCATTCTCAAGTGTTCCCAAAGGCTAAGAGGCATCCCCAGCTATAAATAAGACCCCTTGGGCTTCATTCCAAGGTTGAGCATTCAATGCAAACTCTATGTGAGGTTCCTATTCTATAGTTGAGTGCTTCCTACAGCCTCCTCTCTCTCTCTAAGCTTAATCACTTGCTACATCCATTAGAGTGAGTAGGAGATTTGTAAGAGAGCTAGTCCTACATGTATATCTTGTGAGGCTCTCACTTCCACCACCTCCCTATCTCTCATTTCAACCATGAAGATGAAGGTTCTCTCTCTTGTCTTAGAGAGGTGAAGAAGAACAAGGGAAGGCATCCCTTGGTGAAGATCAAGGCTGAAGACTTGGAGCAAGAGTGGGTAAGCCCTTGGAAGAAGGCAGAAGACTCCTTGCTCAAGTGGGTAAGTCCTTGGTGGAAGCTTCTCCGAGTGAAGGTGAAGTCAAAGGCAGAAGATCCAAGAAGAGTGGGTAATCCCTGTAAGGCTGAAGACTTGTGCAAGAGTAGGTAAGTCTTGGAAGAAGGCAGAAGACTCTTGCAAAGTGGGTAAGTCCTTGGTATGGTTGAAGACTCTTTGTATTGGATAGGTAAGTCCTTTGTTTGGTCATGTATTGTAAGTCTTATGAATGAATATAAGAATGCAATGGTTAGGAAATCCTAGAGGTTGACCTCTCTAGGTAAGTGGACTGACATACTTCTAGTTTGAAGTGTGGAACCACTCTAAATAGCTTGTCTACTTATGTTTGCTCAATATCTCTCATCCTTGGTATGCATGTTTTAGTTGCACTCAAATTACCAATTTAAAAACCTTATCTCATCATATATCTTGAAGGTCTAATGAATTTTGTTTAAGTGCATTCAACTCTATTCACCCCCCCTTTAGAGCATCTAATCACCCATCTTAGATCCAACAATTGGTATCAGAGCGGGCTTCTCCAAGAACACTTCAACAAGTAGGAGAAGATGGGTGACTACCAAGGAGGGAGATACTTGATCAGCCTACCAATATTTGATGGGAGTAATTTCCTCTATTGGAGAAGAAGGCTTCAATTCTATATCCAAGGATCAAGTCTTGAGATGTGGAAAATGGTGAACAACCCATACATGCTACCAAAGACAAAGATTGAAGAATGGGATGAAGCTACCTTGAAGAAAGCAACCTTGAATGCTAGATCCATGCACATTCTCTATGCCTCCATGACCCCCACCGAGTTCAACCAGATTTCTTCATGTGAAATAGCCTATGAGGTATGGAGAAAGCTATGCATCACTTATGAAGGGATAGATCAAGTGAAGGAAAGAAAAGTCTACATGCTCAAAGGGCAGCTTGAGAACTTCAAGATGGGAAAGGAGGAGAGGATAGCCAACATGTACTCAAGGCTCAACACCATTGTGAATGGTCTTGCTATTCTAGGACATCCTATGAGTAGAGGAGAGATCAACTCTAAGATCCTTAGAACTCTCCCCAAGAGATGGGAACCCAAGGTGACTTCCATTGAAGAAGCAAGGTCTCTTAAGGATGTCCCTATTGAAGAGCTCATTGGAAATATACAAGCACATGAAGCCACACTTGACAAGAGGGAGGAAGTAGAAAGACAAGAGAAGAAAGAGCTAAAGAGAATGAAGAAGGATAAAATGAAGGCTCAAATTGAAGCTATCATGGAACAAGTCTCTCCAACCTCTCAAGCTAAAGAAGATGCCATGTACTCCAAGGGTAGATTCTACAAAGGCAAGAGGACCCATCATCATAAGAAAAGAGAAGATAAGTGGCACTCAAGCTCAAGTGACTCCTACAACTCAAGCTCAAGTGAAGATTCAAGTGAAGGATCAAGCTCAAGCTCTAGTGATGAAGGAGAATGCCATTTTGCTCTTATGGCATCAACAAGTAAGGAATCAAGTGAGGTAAATCTAAACTCTTTAGATACAAAATCTTTGATTGATATTATTCATGATACTTGTGCCTCTGTTAAGTCTTCTAAAAGGAGAAAGAAAAAGCTTGCTAGAATTGTTGATAATTTGCATGTAGAACTAGATGATCTTGAACATGCTAATTCTTGCTTGCTTGATGATAAAAATGCTTGTCTTAACCAAGTATACTCTCTTAAACTTGAAAATTGTAGTTTTCTTGATAAGATTAGATTTCTAGAAGCTCAACCTCTCATACCTAGTTCCAATGAAGAGCATACTTTAATTGTTGATTCTCTCATTCATGATATTGATGTTCTTAAATCTGAAAACAAGGACAAAGATTTTATTTTGCAAGAATTAGAAACAGAAAATGCCTCCTTGCTTGATAAAATCAATGTGCATGAATCTTGTTCTAGTTCTACTAATAGAGAGAATGATGTTGCTGCTCTTCATATTGACAGAGATTCTTATTTAACTAAAGATCTTTGTTTAGAAAATGATCTTTTGCATGCTAGAGATAATATCAATCATTTGTCTTCTACTATTACTTCTCTTATGCATGATAATGATAGTTTGAGATCCTCTTTGCAAAGATTCTTAGTTGGTAAAAAGAGTCTTAATGACATCCTACACCATTCTACTAAACAAATTGGTAGACAAGGTTTAGGATATGACAGTAGTCAAAGGAACAACAAAGGTAAAGGACCTCCAATCTTCCATGGAGAATCCTCTAGTTCCAAGACTATGAGCACATGCAACTATTGCAATGATATTGGTCATTATTCTACTTGTTGTCCTTTTAGGAAAGCACCCAAGAGAAATAGGACTTGGGTTTATAAACTAACCCCTCCGGACCCAAAAACACGATTGGGGACCATTTCATCTTTCTTCTTGTAGGTACTTGCAAATGGATTGACTTGAGCTATTGAATTGCAAACTGACTTCTCAATCCACATGAAAGAAGAAAGGTGAGATGTGTAGAGGGTGACAACAAATGGAAAAGGAATGGTAAGAACAAAGGTAATGTTTTCTTGCTTATAACCATTTCTAACTTGTTTTTGTCAAGTTAGTGTGCACTATGCATGTTTTTTTGAGTCAAAAATGGTATTTTGTGTTTCTCTTCACACTCTTGCTCAAAAACTATTTCCAATACTTCAATAGTACATTACTAACTTGCTTGGACATGTTTCGATATGGTTTGTATTTTTAGCTTGCCTCTAAATATGTTTTTATGAAATATATGTGCTTTTTGACAGCTGCTTTGTCAGTCAATTTTTCCCTATTTGAAACTCGACCGATAGCAACCTATGGGTTCTGCCAATAGCTGTCATCGGTCGAGTTGTCAATACACTGAACTCGACCAATAACACTGTGCACATAATATACATTTGGCTTATTGAATGAGAATTTCCCTCTCAACTAGATTTTCTCAACCAATAGCCTTATTCTTTGGCACTCCCTTGGTACCTTTATAGATGCATATTGCCATGTTCTAAATTGCCTATCTTTCTTACAACTCTATCTCTCTAATTGCTCTAAATTGGTATATCTATACCTTGTAATTACTTGCTTTGAGTTGTTTTGCAGGTTTTGATGATGATCTCTTTGGATCTCTTGGTTGTGTCTAAAATTGCTTCCGTTGTGGTCTAACTTGTTACATCTATCTAGATGTATATCTTGTTTTGATATAGCCTTGAGGTTCTTAGTGGTAATCATCCTTTGGAAATGATGCATATTTGTATGTGAGTTATATCCTTTCATGCTTCTAAAATTGCATATCTCTTTGTTTGGATATATCTCTACATCTACTCATATCTTTCTCTATCTTGTGTATCTTTTGGTATCTCTTGCTATGATCTAGATCCTACTAGTAGTCCTAACTTGTGATATCATCTACTAGTAGTTCATATACATGTAGTTCTAACCTTGTTTATAATTGGCATCTTTGCTCATCTATATGATATACTTGTATCTTGTCTCATACATGCTCAAGATTGCTCCATGAATTGCATATCTACTATCTTGAGTTGCTTGCATAACATTGTGATGCAGGGTACATAGATCTACATTATATGTAGAAATTGGAGTATTTTTGGATTTTATGTAGATTTTACTCCAGTTTCAGTTTTTGGTGCAAGACTAGTGTTTTTTCATGCAGAAACGACCTTCTGAGCAAGGCTCATTGCATTGCCATGAGCCCTGGCACTTTTTGGGCAAATTCTATCATCTTGAGGGTCAAAATTGTGATTTATTGTTTTTCTGCAACACCTTATCTTGCATATTTGGTTGTTCAAGTATATGCTTTAACCTTCTTTTCTTTCTATGCTTGGACAAGCCCCTATCTGTGCTCTTCTACTCTCCTTATATATATTTGTGTTATCTCCTTTCTCTTTCACAAGTGATGTTTCTTATTTTCTTCATACCCCCACTTTTTGAAATGACAAAGGGGGAGAAATGTATGTCTTCTTTTGACAAAATAGGGAGAAGGAATGTCTTACATGAAGAGGAGAAGCATGTTCATGTAAAGGGAGAAGGTAAAGGGGAGAAGACATATATGAGTAGAAAACATAGTACTCTATAAATGTTATGAAAGCTGACCATGCAGGAGAAATAACATCAATTGAGGGGGAGTATGAAAACTCCATGTGCATCAATTGAGGGGGAGCATATGAACTCCATTCTATTGAAACCCCTAGGCTTCTCTGAAGGTATGATTTTACTTGAAAGCTTTCAATACATTTATGGAATGGTTTGTCATCTTCAAAAATGGGGAGAATGTTGACTCAAGGTCAATTAGGTCAATGTTGACTCACCTCTAAATTGACTAAACCCGTGTTTTGATGATGACTAACCATTCCACATATTGGTGTCTAATGTCTCTACTTGAGTGATTTTAGATTAGGTATAGACACACTCAAAATGCCCTAACTTACGCATCTCAAATTGGAGAAAAGACAAGTCAAAGTCAATACAAGTGCACGTTTTTGTAATATGATGTAAATCCATTAGAATCATGTTGTAAATCACTTGTAATGATTGTATGACTTGTAATTAAGCTTAGAAAAAATTAGGAGCACTTAGATCGAATGTTTAAGCACTCAAAAGCCATTTTCTAAAATTCACATCAGGCTCTTCATCGGTCGAGTTTTGTGAGGTGCAAACTCGACTGATCCTGATTGGATCTTGAAAATGACTTTTGATCGGTCGAGTTTACACTACACAGAACTCGACCAATGGAGTACCAGACCAATTCAATTTTCATTATTCGGTCGAGTTTCCCCAGGACAAACTCGACCGATGGTCTGAATATCAGCTTTGTCTTTTACTCTATCGGTCGAGTTACCCTTATAGAAACTCGACCGATTGCACTGTACGAAAAAGTGCAGAAAAGTGCTTCTCGCTGTTGTGGAGTTGCAACAAGTGAAAATATATCCGTTGCAAGCCACAAAATGGCTAATTTTCATTCTCAAGTGTTCCCAAAGGCTAAGAGGCATCCCCAGCTATAAATAGGACCCCTTGGGCTTCATTCCAAGGTTGAGCATTCAATGCAAACTCTATGTGAGGTTCCTATTCTATAGTTGAGTGCTTCCTACAGCCTCCTCTATCTCTCTAAGCTTAATCACTTGCTACATCCATTAGAGTGAGTAGGAGATTTGTAAGAGAGCTAGTCCTACATGTATATCTTGTGAGTCTCTCAATTCCACCACCTCCCTATCTCTCATTTCAACCATGAAGATGAAGGTTCTCTCTCTTATCTAAGAGAGGTGAAGAAGAACAAGGGAAGGCATCCCTTGGTGAAGATCAAGGATGAAGACGTGGAGCAAGAGTGGGTAAGCCCTTGGAAGAAGGCAGATGACTCCTTGCTCAAGTGGGTAAGTCCTTGGTGGAAGCTTCTCCGAGTGAAGGTGAAGTCAAAGGCAGAAGATCCGAGAAGTGTGGGTAATCCCTGCAAGGCTGAAGACTTGTGCAAGAGTAGGTAAGCCCTTGGAAGAAGGTGGAAGACTCTTGGAAAGTGGGTAAGTCATGGGTAAGCTTGAAGACTCTTTGTATTGGATAGGTAAGTCCTTTGTTTGTTCATGTATTGTAAGTCTTATGAATGAATATAAGAATGCAATGGTTAGGAAATCCTAGAGGTGGACCTCTCTAGGTAAGTGTACTGACATACTTCTAGTTTGAAGTGTGGAACCACTCTAAATAGCGTGTCTACTTGTGTTTGCTCAATCTCTCTCATCCTTTCTATGCATGTTTTAGTTGCACTCAAATTACCAATTTAGCAACCTTATCTCATCATATATCTTGAAGGTCTAATGAATTTTTTTTAAGTGCATTCAGCTCTATTCACCCCCCTCTAGAGCATCTAATCACCCATCTAGGATCCAACACAATGTTTTGTTGTTTGTCTCGAACATTTCAAGTTCTACTTTTGCTCCATTTATTCCTTTGGAACTAAGTTCATGTTTAGGAATACAATCATCCTGATCAACATACAACTCTATTGTAGGATTGGGATAACACTAGTATTTAACAAAATAACATTTATGTGATTTTATAGAGAAAGATTTTAAGAAACTATTTTCTTATATAAGAATTCATCCCTAATCACTATAAAAAACACATTGGGAAACCTCCCATTCCATATCTCATATGGTGTCTCTTGAACCAAATTAGACGGTACATTGTTTAGTGTTAATCATGTGCCCAAAAGAAATTGGAAGATCAACTAGATTTTGTTGATAATCGTACCATGACTAACATGGTGTGATTCCTTCTTTCTGATACACTGTCATTGTGTTACAGGTGGAGTTCATCATTGATACACTATCATGATCTACCAAAAGGTCCTCAAACTCTTGGTTCAAAGTATTTTGACATTAATCACATTGAAATATCCTAATACTTTTACCAAGTTAGTTACATACTTCATTTATGATCTCTTTGAACACTTCAAGAGATCCAAATTTGCATTTAATTAAATACAAACTTCCATATGTACTGATGACATCAGTAAATATATAATGAAGTACTTTCAACCACCTTTAGCATTTATTCTAAAAGGACTTATGTACATCAGTATGTACTAGTCCTAATAGAATACTCATTCTCCCACTACATCTAGTGAAGATAGTTTTGTCATATTGCACAACAAATATGACTTGTAATGCTCTGTTGGTTCAATAACCAAAAGAGTCTATATAACCATCACATGGATTCTATAAATGCAATTCTCACTTATGCGCTCAAGATGATACTGCTATAGGTATCCTTTGTTTGAGTCATCAAGTCATTTAATATGTGTGGCATACACATATTTGTGTTTAGAACTATCATATATAGTTTGTGAGACACAGGGCATTGCCACACAAGATCATATCTTTTAAAGTGAAATATAATGTTCTTGTCACACAAGACATATGATGTTTCATCAATGGTAGGTACATAATAGCTATTCACTAATTATATTATGTGCCCATGAATGACAATTTCAAACTATAGAGGCAGAAACCCTTGCTCCATACAGTTCTATCTTACTTCTTCTCACATCCTAAAGTAGAGATCTCTATCTACATCTTCTTCTTGAGGTCCTCTGTAAAGAGGATAGTTCCTTCTAATGTCCAGACATGTGACAAAGGTGGCACTTTCTTTCCTTAATCCATTAATTGAAAAGGACATATTCCTTTTTCCACCTACCCTTCTCCATTAATTGAGTGCAAAAGACTTGGACTTCATCTTAGCCTCAAAACTTTTCTTGGCCTTGCCTTTGCCCTACGACTCACTTCCGCTGATCACCATTGTGGATTTGTCCTTCTTCTTCCTTTCTTTGGCATCAAAATGCCAAGCATTTGATAAATTGACTATATGATTCATGCAACATTTTGTAGAATCATATCCATGGCCAACTCTTAACCTAAGAGATATCTCAGTAACTCCACATGCCCAATCATATTGAGCATATGGGACTCTACTAGATCTCAATCTGTCAGTTTACACTCAAATAGCACCTTGGAAACACTATACCATTCTTGGTTTACATGATTCTTAAGATGTGTTACCATCTCATGAATTTCCCTTCTTTCGTGTTGTTCACGCAACTCATAGTTCATACAACAAAGCATAAGGTACTCAATGTCTATGGCATCATTGGCATGCTTCCAATAAGCATCCATTTAGCCTTTAGGCACATTTGGAGTGGGTTCCTCAAGCATTGGTCTTTTAAGGACATAGAGCTTTTGCTCATGATTGAGAACACTTCTCAAAGTCCTAACCAGATGTCAAAGTTTATCCCATTTTGTCCTTCTAAAGGACTGATCATAATTTGAATGTGTTTGTGTTTGACATTAGACTCTAAAAAGAAATATTGCAATTTTTCAAAACATTTTTTATTTGTTTAATTTGATAAGTTAACGATATTAATTATGATTTTAGTTAATTATCACTCCCAATATTTTGTTCAAATTAATAACCCTTATGTATCAATTCAGAATATTGCAGCGTACAATCTTCTAGTGGCCAAGATCCAAAACAATTCAACTATTACCCGACCAATACCAGCGTCCATAGTCAATCATTAAGGTAGGCAACTCTTGCCAATTTAATCTTTTGCAACTCATGGATAGATGATATGCACAACTATTTGCCATGATCATCAGCATGTCTTTGGGCTTAGACACTCTAAGAATCACCAGTTAAGCCTGACCAATAGTCAACACGATAGATATGCACCCTGCTTTGGAAAAACCTACATATCTACCATCACACTTCCACGAGATAGACAACACACCACGCTTTGGCGTAACCTACTCTTGGTTGATCAAGATTTTCATGTGTGCTGCCAATATAAAGGATCTTAGAGTAAATATTTTATTTGAGGGGTTCTATATTTATAAATGCATATACCTTATCCAATCACCACATATATAGTACGTATCATATACAACTAATATCCCACAACTAAAACATGCAATAAAAAAAATGCGGTGGTTATGACTAGCCTAATATAATTTCTTAGATCAAAAAGGAATTACCACAACCTAGGTCTACATCACACGCAAAAACCTATTGTTGATGAAGATATGTGCTTGCCAATCTGGGTTGATCGATTCAACCTTTGAATTGATCGAATCACCTCCTAGTCGATCGTTTGGTCATATCACTAGTCTTCAGGTTCTTCTATCCACCATTTGATGACTACTTCAGTTGATTGGTTGGGTCCACCATACGATCAGTTCGACTCATCCTTTTGGTCCTCCTCAATCCTCTAGTCAATTGGTGCATTTCTGAGACGATCAGTTAGCATCATCAGAACATCTTTCTTCTTCGTCATAATAGGAAAGTAAACTATCCTAATAGTACATGATCATAGAGAAACCTTGAGTTACATTTAAGGGGAGGAAGGGTAGAAAAGAATTAACTTTACACTAGGAAGATAAGATAGAGGCTCGATACCTAGACCGAGATAAAATAGGATTAACCAACTACACAACTATGCACAGATAATAGGGTTTATTGGGCATAATCATGCTACACATCCACCATCAAAGCTCGCTTTTAGGGTAATGCATGTAAATTGCATATATATATATATTATATACATACATAATATATATATATATATAGATATAGATATAGATATATTAGTTTGAGCTCATCATGGTATTTGATAGACAAGAAATTGTTTGCATTGCATGCAATAATTAAATGATAAAACCAAAATCCAATCATATCAATTATCCTAATATATAGTAGATAGACATTGCTCTAATACCACTCTAGGGAAATAGGGCGCAGATATAGGCAGTAGAAACAAAAAGATTTATTGCCATATTCCCCATAAACCAGCAGATTGCGTCACCAACTATATAATGGAAAGGATGGTTTTGAGGATATACCTAGTCATGGAGTAAGTCCAGATACTTACCCTTCATCATTGTAGATGTGCAACTTTCTTATAGTTGCACTGAGACTCATTTACAACTCCCCCATGGACAACAAACTTAGACATCATCATCATTTACAGTAGCTCCTCTCACAATAGACTACTGGCATACGTTGTCCTCCTAGCAACAGACAACGGCCTCCTGCCTCTAGAGTAGTCCACCAGGACCACTGAGAACTCCATGTTGCACTACTAGAGCCAATGAGAAGGATTTGTCCCCTTATCTCAATGTACTAGTCACTGACATTCTCTCCCACAACTGATACTAAGTTTTTCTCTCCCTTGCTATCCGTCCCTTTAATTGTTAGGACTTTCTTGGGCTCTCTATTCTTTACCACAGCTAGAGAGGACAACAATTGTCCAAGCAACTCATTCTCAATTGTGTGTCTTGAGAAGTCCCTAGTACCCTACTATTTATAGTAGATGCTAGGGTCAGGGTTCCTGATCGATGTGGGAGTAGGAGGGTCCGAAATCATGAATCTTCTAGAACCTGCGAACTGTGAGACGATCGTCTGGCATAGCAAAATGATTGTCTCATGAGTGAAATGGTTGTCTCGTTTAGCGATATGGTCGTTTTGTGCAGTTTGGTTGTCTCGTTTAGCAATATGGTCATTTCGTGCAGTTTCCTAATTTTCAATTGAATTCATAATTCCTTTCCTATTAATGTCCAACATTAATCCTTGTACCAATCAAATTGAACAATGAAATGATCAACTTTTTCTCATGATTCAAGAAAGTCACCAAAACCTTCAGTCGGCCTGTCTGAGCCAGTTAGTTCACTAAGTGAATTGATCGTCTCATTATCATGAGCCGATTAGTTCACTAGGTGAAATGGTAATCTCACCAGCCTGAGTTGATTGGTTCATCCCATGAGACGATCGGTTGGTGTTCTGAGTCATGTAGAAATTAGCCAATTGAATTTTCAATAACCATGACACTCCAATTAGTCAGTCCAACACTTGAACTTGATGATTCTAATTCAAGTTAGTTGATCTATTGTTTAATTGAATACCAATCAGTCAGTTGAATTTATCATTTAATCTAAACATCCTCCATGAATATACTCCCTTAATCCAAGTGTATCCTATGTGTGTGACCCTATAGGTCCATAATTAAGTTGATAGTGAATTCCCATAACAAATTATGACATCACAAGCAAAGAGTGGTGCCTAATCACACATCATTTCTATCCAAGTAATTCAGAAAGTTGGAGAACAACTTCAACCTACAATTCATGATTAGTGTTACAGTGATCATATAGTTCCTTTGTCACCGATATCTTAATTGAACTCGAGGCATGGAATCATCATCCTCTCAATGTTCAATCCATGTTTCTTGTATTAGAGTAGACTATATGAGATGTGTGTGAGTTTACATATTATATATTGAATCACATGAGTACAGACGTATATTTCTCAATCTCTCACATCAAGAGGCATTGGATATCAACCTCCTATAGGATGAAAAAGTCCCATCTACATCACTAACACTCAGTCATCATGTGTCAAAGCTACCCAATCTTCACCTTTATGGCAACCCATATTTTAGGATTATGTTTGATTATGTCAAAGTATACCCAACGGCATGTGATTAATGTAGTCACTTCATATCTAAGAACCACAATCATAACTATCACTATGAGAGATGATTATGACTACCATTCCATGATCTCCATGAATCATTCTCATGGTGGGTCTATCTGATACATTATTCTCTAACATGTACATACATGAGTGAGTTGATATCATATATCATGACTAATGGGATTCTGTCATCAATCAACACACTCTAGTCACATGTATAATTGTCATCTATTTTTCTTCCATAGAAATATCTGACTAGGGACATAACAAGAATGTATGTACTCTTAGCATCTGTGTGATCTCATCGTTTAAGTCGTGCACTTAAAAACATTCGTCATCGAGTAACATAATTATTTAGACATCTATTTACGTTTTTGTCATCACCGCATGACTGAGACAAACATAATAGATGTAATTACCTTTATTATTATCAAATTAGGTATTTAATGCCACACTTCAATCATCATATGATTGGCTCTCTGGGCATACATACCAACACCCAAGCCATGTGCTGAGCATTAAACCTATTGAACTCCAAGGGAGGCTGACATACCTTGAGTCACCTATGAGGGTATTGGATACCAAGGTGAAAGAGCTCAAGAACAAAAAGATAGAGATAGTAAAGGTTATTTGGAAGCACCATGGAGAGGATGAAGCCACATGGGAGCTAAATACGGAAATGGAAAAGTCTAACCCTGAATTGTTTGTATGATTATTTGAATTTTAAATGCAAAATTCTATAATAGGGAAGGATGTTATAACCTCAATTTCAGTTGTATTTTGATAATTGAAATGTAATTATTTTACTAAAAGAGACTAGATTGGAAATTTGTGTGCTTTGTTTTGAAGAATGATTTTCTTTGCAAATTTCCCTTCAATGATGGATTTCACAAATTATACTATTTTATTAATCTAGTGATGGATAAAATGGAAAAAGGATAAAAGAAAGTCCCATAATAAGTAAAAAACAAAAAAGAAATAGATGACAATTGTGTGTACATGAGATAATTGTGTAGATTTCTCTAGAAAGTGGCATGGATGGCCATTATTAGTTAGTTTTTGTTTTCACATGATTTATAATAGAAAGAATAGCCAAAATAAATAAATTGAAAAGGAAGAAAGAGAAAAGGATTGGATTTGATGCCTTATACACATGAAATTAGAGGGAAACTTGCATATGAACAAAATCTCCTTTTCTTTTTGAATTCTGGTCTCAATATTCGCACATGTGTAGATTAAGTCATTTAAGACTTTCTCTAAAAATTTGAGATTAAAAGGATGGATGGATACAGAGATATGGATTTTATAAAAATCCCTAAAATGTATGGAAAAGCATTAAATGTCATCATTTACATTCATATTAGAATTCCTATTATTAGCCTTTTAATTGACGTGTGCAATGTGGACCATCAAATCTGAGATCTAACAGTGATGTGCTCATCACCCACCTCGGTAAAGTATGGAAATAAAGGCTTTAAATGATAAACTTTGAAGCCGATTTCCCAGAGATTTAATACACAAACAAGTATGGAAAATAGACAAATGGATTCGGGAGCAAGAAATGCACCCACCTACCCTAAGTTTTACCTAGTTTGGGGACTAGAAGATTCACCCAATCCACAACTAGCCATGGCCGAACCTCGACTATATATAGGGATCCATGACCATCTGAGAAGGCACCAACTAATCCCAGACCTTCAACCAAACTCAGTAAGCATTTCTGCACCACCAATTTGGTTCTTGATCTCAACCTATACCCTAGACAACCTTGCTTCCTCTCCAACATGCTACCCTATCATCTTGACATACTTGACCTTAGACAGAGGAATTGAAGAGCTCTAGGGGTTCGGGGAGGTGAGACGAAGGTGGAGAAGGTACTAGATTCCTCACTCATGCGCTAGATTGTAGAGTCAACTCCTCAATTGACCAACCTACTCGCAAGAGAGTCGGGACCAAGGTTGAAGAAGGCAAGCTGGGAAAGGATGACACTACCCTGTCACACACATTGTTGAGGTAAGGGTATTATCGCCCTTTCGCCTTTTTTCATTTGGATTGAACAAGTTGCCATGCAGGCTAGCCGCTCAGTTGGTGTGGACTGATTGGCCGGCATGGCCAAGCTGGCAGGGTGGGCCCCAGGCCTCTCTACCTAGGTGGCAATCATCTATTGGTCAAAAATAAATTATTTTGCAAAAATTCTAGTTATTAGGAGGATAATCAGTTTAAGGCAATTAATATAAGATTTTTGCTCAGATACAAGAAATCCAATAAAAATATAATTAGGATCTAGATCTGATTCTAGTTTGTAAAGTACATAAAGTTGGCATCTTTAATGTGTTAAATAAATTAGAACCCTAAGCTCTAAGATTTGACGATTCTAATGTATCCAATTGACATTGATCATAAAATACTGGTGTTTTACGAATAAAAAGAGAAACTTGAAAGTTATGTGAACTTAGCAACCCATAATTTGATAGATTAGGGTTTCTTTGAGACCAAAAGTGCAATTAATGATAAATTAGGGTTTGTGAACTAAAAAGTCATGAAAAGTGGTAATTAGGGTTTGGAAAGGCAAAACCATACTAAAACCCTAAAGTTGACCTTGAAACCCTAACTTGAGACCCAAGTCAATCTTAACAATGATTTGAATAAAATAGTAATACATGGGTGTATTGCTTTAACTTTTAGGATAATTTTCTTGGTTACTTGTTTGATTACTCTTTCTTGGACATCTAGTGCACCTGATCAAGGTATGTGGTTATGCCTATGACTAAGCACTTTTGTTTCCCGATGTTTTCCAAGGTTTTACATGATTGCTTGAAATTAAATGTTTGGATGATATTTATTTCCTGCAATCTATAAAGTCACTATGGTTATCCCAATATTATGCTTGTAACTTTCTCAAGCCCGCATACCAACTCTAGAAATTTGAGAATGGAAAGAAATGTAAAGTCAAGGTGATAACTAAAGACCAGGTCCCAGATTAAGAAGGTCATAATAGTTCATGCCCCAGATTGGGAAGACTTGCATAGCACCTAGCTCTAGATTGATAGGTGGCCAATAAGGCACGTAGCTCCAAATTGAGAGATGGCCTAAAGTCTTCTACAGGAACAAAACCCTAAGCGAGGGTATACTAGAGGTTGAGTAAAAATGGTTGAGGAGTTATGAAGAAAATGAAAATTTTTGTTTTGATAACAATAATTGTTGTGGATATTTTGTTACAAGAATATGCAATCTTGTGTTTCCCCTGCATACCAGTATAACTTGTCATACTGACTGACTATTTTGTTTGTCGGAGTTTTAGGATAATATATTGATATTGTTACAAGTTTAATGGAAAGCAGACATTTAGGAAGAAGGCACCAAACAAACAAGGAGTAATGTAATCTTTGGAAGATTTAGTTGGTTTTCTTTTCATGTTGTAAATTTAGAAAACCATATTATGTAATTCCTTTCAAGAAGGATAATCTTGTACAAACTCATTTCTATTTAGTGAAATTTATTAATTATTTTTTGTTAATTGTTAAACCTTTGAGGGTGTAATAAAGGTAACGACCCTTGCCCTCTCGGTTTGCCTGAATAGGGGATAACAGGGGGAGGGGTTGTTATACTCTTTTCTGGATAGAAGCAAGCAATGTATCAACTTTGGAAGTGGTGTGTTAGTATAAAGGACTATAGTGAAGGTCATAACAATGCAACAACAAATTAAAGCAACTCCAGATAAGTAGCACCATATGTTGATAACCATTGTAAACAACTAGAGTTCCAAGATAGAGTCAGGACTTCCACCCGAGTAGCACATGACGTATAATAATTTCTATGATCCATGTTGAGGAACTATCACCCTGGTATAGGACAAGTGATGCAGACAATGGCGGTGAAGTTGGGTGAGGATGTTTCTTTTGAGGGATTATGTGTTAATCCAATATGTTACAATACAAGAATTAAGGGAGAAGTACATAGCATTAGTGAAGGA
Organism: Alisma plantago-aquatica; assembly: GCA_963693085.1. Taxonomy (NCBI): domain Eukaryota; kingdom Viridiplantae; phylum Streptophyta; class Magnoliopsida; order Alismatales; family Alismataceae; genus Alisma; species Alisma plantago-aquatica. The sequence continues at coordinate 174,657,252 of OY856411.1, read as the reverse complement.
GTTGTTACATCAACATGGGATGGAAGGAACCTTGTAGGAGTTAGAGGATGAGATGCATAGGAGGTACCTATCCTTGTTGCCTTGGATTTCAGAGAAGAAATCCTTGTTAGGGGTTTATGGTTGTAAGATCCTTGACATTATTTTATGGTTGAACATGATTTCTTATCATAATTGGATGCTTAAATTTATAATAAAACCCTAGACTTGCTTTGATATCTTGTGACAAAGCTAAGTTTCAAGTTTGGTCTAGTTTGGACATCACTTGAGCAAGTTATGCAATTTATGTGCATGTAAGGGCTTTTATGCAATTTACACTTATCTAGGATCTTCTTTCAATTTATCACATGCTTTTTGTTCCTCACATGTTTTCATATCAGGTTTGATATAGTTGTATCTTAGGGATCCTTGTTGTACCTTGGTTTAGTGTGACATCTAACATAGGGTTTAGGGCTAGGTTCCCTCACATAGATGCCCTAACTCGAGGGTCTTTCCTTTAGATGATGAGATCCAATGGTTCACCTCTAGCTGGTGGGATCTGATGGAAGTCTCTTACTTCTTGATGGTCAATGGTTTTACCTCTTGAGGCACCTAGTTCGATGGTTCTACTTGTGTAGTGCACCAACCAATGGTGACACTAGGGTATTGCTTAGTGACCAAGAGAACGCAACACCCAATGGCCCACCTATTATTGTAGATTGATGTCTTCTTTGGGTTTGACATTTGATGGTCCCCCCTATATACCATAACCAATGATGCCATAATTTTGCATGAACGAGACATTTTGACCTTGGACACATTGCATGCTTGGCTTGACATCTCTACCTTCCTTTCTCTTTCACACTAAAATTTATATACCTCCCTTCTTGCAAGCAAAAGAGTTATTTACCCACCTACCTCTCCCTCTTTGTTTTCCTTGCTTCTAGGATCTCATCCCTCCTACGTGGTGGAGAATAAGGAGCCCAAGGTAGAAGAAGCTTGGCCGATCTTGCTTGCATGTGCACCTAGGGTTTAGATCTACCCTCAATTCAAGGTTGTGGAGCTTACTTATCTTGTAAAAGTAAGATATATCTCTTTCCTTCATTTTCCTTGTTGTCTTTCCTTGTCTCTTTTCCTTCTTGGTCAGATCCATGATGTTTCTTGGTTGAGCATGCGCTTGAGGTTTAAGAACACCTTCATTCTTGCTTCTTTGGCCTACGGTTTGCTTGTTCTTGGAGAAGGAGCTAGCTTGGACAAGTGGAATGCTCAAGATATGGTTTCTTCCTTCTATTCCTTCGATCTACCTTGCAGTTTGGGCCTTCTTCATCATATTTAATGTGAGTTATATAACTTTATTCACGTTGATTTCTTACTCTTAACTTGCATGTACAAGATCTTGCTCTAAATTGTAGTTCTAAGTAGAAACATGATACCTTTGCCTAAGGTATTAGCTATGAGGTAGTTTTTGAGTAGATAATCTATCTAGATGTACCCTGAATACCTTGTGCACATTTCTACCTTGGAAGTGAAATCTCTAGACTTTGTATGCATGTGGAAATCATGGTTTTTCTTCCTTAAAGGTTGATTTTTCTCTAGTTCTTTGAGTGGATTTCTCTTTGTTTCCATAACTCGATGGTTTGACTCCTTATACCAAATGATAGTTTTGACTTAGTGTTGTTTTTATGGACCTTATTTTGGTTAGAAATGATGGCTGTGTTCCTCTAGTTTAGATGGACTTTATGGTCACATTATGTGGTCTCAATTGATGGTTTTCCGTCCCTATAAACAATTATGGTTTACTTGGTGTTTTGGATGTATTTTTCCACCTATTGCTGACAAACGATGGTCCTACTTGTCCCTTGGTAGATGGTTTCACTGATCCCTTCGTCGATGGTTTCACTAGTCCCTTAGTCGATGGTTTCATCGAGTCTTGGTTGATGGTTTGGTGGAAGTCCACGACCAATGGTGGACATGATGTCCACAATTGATGGTGCTTCTGAAGTCAACAAATGATGGTCTTTCTACGTGTATAATCCTATGGTTTCTCATGATCCAGTGGTGGTGGTTAATGCACATTATTCAAGGGCCCTTCTTGCCTTAAACCTGAGAGTTCCATGTGTGATCTATGATTTGATGGTTTGTGTTTGCTACACATGATCTGATGGTGGGAATTTGATGATTTATAATCGATGGTTTTAAGTCCTTGAGTCTATAGTCTTACCTTTTCCCTCGAATATATACAAACCTAAGGTTGTTTAGAATGTTGATTTGCAATGTTATCTCAACTTGTTTTGTTGTACCTAGCCTAAAGTGATTAAGTGATGATGGTGGTTAATCATACTTGGCTCCCTTATACATTGATATAATTAAGGAATGCTCTCTCAATGATTTTGGTTATTCCTATGTGCTACCCTGAGAACATCATAGATCTTAAATGCAATGTTATGCTGATTTTGTGTATCACAAGTATGGTGATTGTTTGTTGAACCTATTATAAGGTGTGGAAAGATAATGACGTTCTTGCAGGAACTTATCTGATGGTATTAGTGACCTTTGAGCATGCTTTGAGCCCTAATGAAGGTGTAATCTTCTTCATGGTGTGATAGGGATTGGCATCGTGTGATTATGTGATCAGAATTATATCTTATACATTTTATATCTTCTAGATTTGTAGCATACCCATGTTTTGTGGAACTCTTTTAGGTTTTGTTTGTAACTTGATGGATGAAATTAAAATATACCCAATTGGCATTAACTAATCAAGTGAAAACCTAACCATGTAGTGCCATGTGTCGTAGAACCATTCTAGTGCCAGAATTTGTTGGATGGGGAAACGAGCATTTCTAAAGAGGGAAGCCCGAAGTCGTATGTTGTTGAGTATATGTGGATGCAAGAGACTATGTGTCCTTGACATCCTGAACCCAAGGATATCAGGATGGTTGTGGTCATACCTCGGTAGGAGAATGACTGCGGTCATATCTCAGATTTATGTATATGACATGAGATTGAGGATAGTTGTGGCTGTACCTCAGATGATAGGGTTTGCATACCTTGGTTACTAGTGTTGTGACCTATATAACAAGGGTGGACTAGGTTGTTTTGTAGCTTGACTATATATGTCATTGCGGTGGAATCGTACTGGCCGAGGGAGGATGAGATATTAGAATTAGGACTCTCCTAGATCTTATATAGAACTGATTTTGACTTAGCAGTGGTCAGTTGGATGTTTGAGTGGTATAGCTCAAATTCCCCATGGTTTAATAAAGATGTAATCTAGCTGTGTAGTGTATCTGTTTAGGGTTAAACACGATTCATATTGGATTACAACCCTTATGTGCTCAGTTCACATATAGATGATGCATAGTTCAATAAGAGGAAGTAGCTATGCTTATGTTGCATATATGCTTATGTTGTAAATATGCTTACACAGTTAGTCATGTTTATATTGTTGGCCCTGCTAATGATGTCAACTATGTTTATGATGTTAGTCAGACTCATGATGATAGTTATGTCTATGATGTTAACTACACCTAATCTCTAAGAATTATGTTAACCTTACAATCCTATAAATAGGACTCTGATTAAATATGCTCTTAAAGAAGTTATACAATTGGTGTTCCCATTATGTTATATAATCTTCCCTACCTATTTAAAATTACTTAACTTGTTGTAATCAATAAGTGTTGCGAAGAGTTATATCTCTCATTGGGACATGGGTCTCACCACATGGGTCACCAAATCTTTTTAGGTGAATGACAACAATGGCAGAAAAGACATGGTAGTGAGGAGAAACTATGGAGATGGACCTTAAATATGGTTGTTTATATGTCTAGTGTATCCTAGATTTGTCCATTTACTCTCAAGCCTGGGCGAGGAAGTTTGTATACGATGTTTCGATCGACTAAAGCTTTTGATAGCATTTTTATATTTGTACATGTGGTATATGTGGATAACGTTCTTTTGTATGTATATGTTATGGCTGAGTCCACATAATAATTGTAAAAGATACTTGGCATATTATATGAATACATGCAAGATATTGGGCCTCTATGTAAATGTTCTTAATTATGTTGGTGGAAATAAATTAGTTTTAATTTTTTTCCCCTTTTTAGGGATGTTTTTAATTAGTTTTTGATCTTGCTTTGGTTTTGAGTAATCTTGTTTAGCATAATGAGTTTCACACTTGGCATGCAAACCAAGGTAAAATAGGAAATAAACATCCAACCACGCACAAAGATCTAGGGGTATATTGGCCAAAACCATGCTAAACATCCACCATCAAATCACCTTTTAGGGTGACACATATTGTTTGCATATATATCATATCATATCATATGTATATATGTATATTTGTGGGATGGTATGTGGTATTTAATGAGATATGCACATTAATCATTCTAATATTTGTGTCGTATGAAATAAAATAAATCTGTTCATATCAATTTAAGATCCAGATACACCATAAATTGTCCTAGCTCTAGTACCACTAGTGGGAAATCTGGGCGACGGATAAGGCAATGGAAAAAAAAATCTAATTCCTGATTCCCTAATAAGTGAGTCACATCAAAAACAATGTATCTAGGAAGGAAGGTAACAAAAGTTATATGTGGTCCTGGAGAAAGTACAATGACAAATCTTACAACAGTGTGCTTCTTCTTCAAGCAACACTCAAGTAGTAGTCAATGACGGCCTCCTGGTACAACACCCTAGACAACAATTGAAGGCATCCTCCTAGGGACAGGAAACAATCTCCTTTCCTCTAGAGTAGTCCACGGGGAGCACTAAAAACTCCACATTGTGCTACCAGAGCCAACAAGAAGAAGTTGTCCCTATTGACGTCAGGGTGCTAGGGCTGACTTACTCTCCCAATTGTCTCTCCCTTGCTATCCCTCCCATTCCTGGGTAGGTTGCCCGGGCTCTCTTGGTTACCAAAACCAAAGAAGACAACAATTGTCAGACCTTATTGTTGTGTCAAGCGTTCTCCCACTACCCCTCTATTTATAGGAGGGCTAGGGTTAGGGTTTCTACTCGATCTGGGAGTCAAAGAGACATAGTTCATGAATTTTCTGGAAGCTACAAACGGTGAACCAATTGTTTCAATGATGAAATGGTCATCACAGAGGTAAACCACTTAGTTCATCTCTTAAACCAGTCAATTCATGTACTTTTTTGTTTTGAAGCAAATTGGCATTCCATATTCAATCAATGCAACACATGATGTTAGCATCAATCCTTGATCCAATCAAACTGATCATTGAACTAGGTGGTTCAACTCCTGAATTGGTCGTCTCAAACCTTGAATTGGTCGATTCACTTAGTGAACCAGTCGGTTCATGCCCTGGTTCAACCATTGATCAGCCAATGTTGTTTCCAATTAACCTGACACTCCAACCGATCGGTTCAATACTTGAACCATTCAGTTTAGAGTCTAGTCACTTAGTTTTAAACCAGTGTTATTTAAATTGAATACCTAAACTCTTTAGTAATCAATTTAAATATCATTGAAGAATAACCTCCTATTCCAAGTGTGTCCTATGTGTGTGACCCTATAGGTCCCAAATTACGTTGGTTTTGAATGTCCATAACTAGCTTATGTCATCACAAGAAATGAGTGGTATCTAGAAACACATCATTGCTACCCAAGTAATTTGGAAAGGGAAGAACAACTTTAGCCTACAATTTGTGATCAGTGTTATCGTTGATGTATAGTTCCTTTGTCTTTGATATCCAAATTGAACTCGAGGCATGGAATCATCATCCCCTTCAACGTTTAATCCATGTTCCTTGAACTAGAGAAGACTGTCTGAGATGTATGTGATTTCACATATCACATATTAAATCACATGAGTATGGCCATACATTCCTCAATCTCAATTATCAAGTAGCATGGATATCAAACTCTAGTAGGAGGGATAAATCCCATCTACATCACTCACACTCTGTCCCCATGTGTCATAGAGCACACGAGCATCACCTTAATGGCAACCCTTATTCAAGGTCACGTTGGATGATGTCCAAATACATTGAACAACATGTGATGAATGTAGTGACTTCATGTCTAAGAATTACAATAACCATTATATCTATGAGAGTTGATTCTGACTACCATTCCATGGTATCCATGTATCACTCTCAAGGTGGGTCTGTTTGATACACTATTCTCTAACATGCACATGTGTGCTTGACTTGATATCACATATCATGATTAATGAGACACTATCAGTAGACAACACATATTCTAGTCTTATGTATTACTGTCATATATTTTGCTTCCACAATAATATACAACTAGGAACACAACAATGATGTATATACGCTTAACATACATACAAAAGTATATATATACATATGATCTCATTGTTCAGGTCCTCAACCTGAAGTCATATGCCATCGAGTAACATCATTCTTTAGACATTTACTATATCTGTGTCATCATCTCATGATTGAAACAAACATAATTGATAGAATTACCTTTATCATTATCAAATTAGATATCTAGTGACCCATTACAATCATCATATAATTGGCCCTCTGGGCATACATACCAACAAATGTATAAACTTACAAAGGTCAATTGGTTGCAAAGGGTTTGAGACAAGTTCATGGTGTTTACTATGACAGAACTTTTTCTCTTGTTGTCATGGTTAAGTCCATCAAGATCATGCTTGTCGTGACATCCCATTATCACACAGACAACGAAATGCCACGTGAAAACGTGCGGAAACACCATAAACCACATATTACCGAAAACACGGGTTAATTAAAACCGATTGCGGAAAGCAGATAAAAGAGAATTATTACATCCAGATCCTCATCCTTCAAGGAAACATGTTATATAAATATATACAAGCCTTGATATTTGTCCACAGCCTAAAGGAACCAGTTGTCCTATCAGCACCAGAGTTCATCACCTATTTATACATACATAATGGGCCACATCAGGCCAGCAGCAGGATATACAAAGCTACATCATCTATACATTGTAAAACATCGTCAAAATGCCTCCGAGGACCTGAGAGTACAGGGACGACTCTAGGACTCTACTACAAAACAACCAAAATATCAACATATCCATCTCTTGCCTCCTACTGCTCTTCTTGCTTCTCGGCCGCAACCTCACGACCACCACCACGTCTAGTACGATCACCTAAAAAGGTTGTAAACCGATGGGGTGAGACACATAGTACTAGTGAGAAACATAACTCCCTGCCGAAACTATAAAACTTCAGAAAAAGTAGGTAAAGCAGATAACTGATATCAGCCGATCATAAGAGCAACATCCTGAGCAGAACTTATTTTATTAACAAACTTACCAAGATATCCAGAAGGCATATAACCAAGTATTCTTTATGGAACATGATTGACAAGATAATCTTTATAAGAACTTATCACAAAACACAAGGAACATACAAATAACTACAAGGTATAATTAGATCAACTATACAAGCAAGGCCTCAATCAATGTTCCGTGTTTTGTGCTAAGTAGTATATACTATTCAGCTAGATTACATATTATCATGCCCTGAGGAAGTGAGTCGTACCGCTCAAATCCAACCATCAGTTGCGAAGCCCAAAGACGGTGCCATACAAGGTCAATGTAAGAGCTAGACTCCATGACCTCACCACCTCGTGGTCAGTGCACGAGTGCTTAACAAGCAGGACTGCAGTCTCATGCTTAGGTGGCTACAGCCACACAGGGTTAGGCTACCCTCTGCCTAGCCCACCATGGTATAGGTATCTACGCTAGTGATCTGAGCCACGGGCCAGTTCACCATGCTCCATAACCATTGAGCCATGGGCATGTTCACCATGCTCTTATCACACATCCTGAGCCATAGGCCTGTTCACCATGCTCTTTCATTTTGAACCACAAGCCTAAAACTATGCTCTAGAGTCTACAACCGAAGTTGCACTCTAATCCTCCTATTTTTGGCTAGGAGCAACCACACATATTCAACAATATGCGCTTGCGGGTTAACCCGCAGGAGAACCCATTTCACCATCACCAACTACTGACGATGATGGATCTAAGGCCAGGGCAAACTACATGATATGTTCCACTGTAATTAATTAGTATAGTTTAAGTGGATTGTTGAGGCAACCAAGTTGTAAAACATAAACATCATTGAGTTGCATTATTACCATGGGATCTCAATCCCTCATCACAGAATGCCACTGCCTCTCAAGGCTTACATCATCACCATGGGATAGCAATCCCTTATCTCAACATCATAGGATAACACCTCAACTAGGCACTCAGCCTTTATCAGGTCAACAGACCTTTTCACATCATACGGCTGATACATGTTATCCCATAAATCAAGGATTATCATTATTCTATGTTATTCAAAATACATATACCTCATAGCTCTTACCTGGCTATGAATTCATTTGATTCACCTACATGGTTAGTATGCATATCAAGAGAGATAATTGAATCACCAAACATAGATCTTTATGATTATCATGCTATTAGGATTGAAGGTACATGATTGGAACAACATCCATGATCATAGTTACATTAAGCACAAGTTGTTTCTGTAGACAAATTACATTATTGTTATCAAACCAAGAGCATCCACTATGCCTTTATCTTATGAACATAAACATGTATCTTATCATCTTACTTAGCACCAACTTTAGGTATCAAACATATCATTGGTTACAACCTATCATTCATAACACATCATCCACAAAGGTGCGGGTACAAGATAACAAACTCACAAAAACTAGGGTTTCTGGGTTAAGCATAACCTTCACCAAAGGTATCATATCCCCTCACTATAGGTGTGGCGGGTAGTGCCATCCCTCACCCAAGGAGGTATCGGGCAGGGTCACATCCCTCACCAAAAACCTATCGGCTAGGGCACTTAGCCACACATATCAACCAACCATGGAGTGCATCCATGCATAAGGGATATCGGGCAAACAGACCTGATGTGTGTCATGTAACCTGATCCAAGAGCTATGCCGTACAGCCAAGGAGCAAGGGGTGTATCGTGCAACACATCCGCCCTATTAGCCAGGACCCCTATCATCCAAAGCCATATCGCCTAAGATCATGGTGTACTAGGTCAAAACCATAACGCCCAACAAGCACACTGCTATCGTCACTCAAATGAAACCATGGCACCTGAGCTAGCCTATCGTCCAACTAGGTTAAGCACAACCATAGCGGCCAACACTATGGCGCCCATCTAGGGTTTCCCTATCCATGACTCATATCGGGCAAACCCAAAGCCAACCCATATCGCCCAAGGCATAAAACAGAGATGTCTACCACACATCATGTCGGCCAAAGGCATAAAGCCCACAACCACCAACTAAGGTAGGAGTTCATATCGGGCAAAAGGGACAAATAACGCTTCTTATCATATCTCCCAAGACTCAACCCTAGGAGAGGGGTATCGTGCAAAGCACCACAAAAGGTATCGTGCAAGATACAAGGACCATATCGGTTTGGTCATCATCAACCTCAAGATCACCATCATCAAACCCTAATAGATCAAGAGAGTTGGCTCACCTCTCAACAACCAAGAGAGAGGGGTTTTGCACAACCTCCATCACATATCGAGCAACAAGGTGGATCATCCCCTTATCGGTCAAGATTCCAACCTTCACTAGGTCAACATCCAACCCAGGCTCACCTCTCAAATCCATGGTGAGAGAAGGGTATTGCCCAAGCAACTAGAGCATAGACTCACCTCTCAACAACCAAGAGAGAGGGGTTTTGCCTACACCACTAGAGATCAAACTCACTTCACAAAACCAAATGGGAGAGAAAGGGGTTTTGCCCAAGGAACCCTAAACTCAAGGTTCAGCCACAAGGTCTAAGAACACATCAACAACATGACCACTATATATATAACAAGATAAAAGGGTACATACTAGGGCAAGAAACATATCTAACAAGATGAATGGTCAATCAAGATGACATATAAACATGCAAAATGAAAAATAAGTAGTATAGCTAGGGTTAGGAGTTATGTAACCCACCTTAAGCAAGCTCCAAGCTCCTAGAACCAAGCTACCAAGCTCCAAACACCACCTTCAGCCACCTCAAGAAGAAAAGCAAAGCTTATAACCGCCATGGCCAAAGAACAAGCAAGAAGGAGAAGAAGGTGCCAAGGAAAGAGGGGGAGATGCTCACCCCAGAAGAGAAGCAAGACACACTCTAGGGTTCGGCCACCACTAGAGGAAGAAGAAGACAACACCAAGGAGATCAGCCACCAAGCTCTACCAAGGACAGGTATCTTCCACCAAGGAAAAAGGAAGGCAACTAAGGAACTAAAGGGATCCCAAGTAAGAGAAAGGAGAGACATATATAGAAGAGGGTGAAGGGGAGACTAAGTCAAGGTGTCGCCCAACCTAGGGACACTTGTCTATGGGGCAAAGCCACCTACTATCTCGCCCACCACCACATGTCCAAAGGTTTTGCCACATGCAAGCAACAAGCACCAAGTGGCCATAAGGGGGGTGACACAAATGATGCTAGGTCAAAGAAGGTCACTTGGCTGATACACCTCATGGGCGACACACCACTTGCCTGACACAACCACTTGGCCGATACACCATGGTCGACACATGGCACCAAGCTCACCCTTGCCCGATACAAGGCCCAACAAAGCTAGGCAAAGCCCAAACAAGGCTCAATAAGGCAAAACAAAGCCCAAAGCTACTCAAACAATGAGCCCAACCCATCCTCTCAACTCTAGAGGATGCAAGGAGAGAGAGAAACATCTATCAAGGTGACAAACTTGCACATCAACCCTAAAACTTGGGTTATGTGCAAGTTGCACCTCCAACTCTCAACAAAGCACAAACAAACCCTAATCACCATTTGAGGTGATTAGCAAGCATCTAAACATAAGGTTTAGGCAAAGAAAATAGGGTAAGCCCCAAATGAAGGTCAAGGTCCTTACAAGCCATAAACCTCTACAAAGGGATTTTTCCCCTGAAATCCAAAGAGAAAAGTGAGGAATACTTCCTTCTCATCTCTTCCTCGAGCTCCCATGTGGCTTCCTCAACGCCACGATGATGCCAAAGAACCTTCATAAGAACCAGGTCCTTCCTCTTCAAATGCTTTACTCTTCTGTCAAGAAATCATCACTGGACCTTCCTCGTAGGTCACGTCTTCATCAAGCTCAACCTCAACTGGATGTATCACTATCCCTGTGTTTGGATGACTTTTCTTCACCATACTTACATGGAACACCGGATGTAACCTGTGCAACTCTGGCGGCAGTTCTAACTTGTAAGCTACCTTGCCAACATGTGCTATTACCGGGTATGGCCCCATATACCTGGGTGCCAACTTGCGTTTCCATCCAAACCTCAACATGCCTTTCCATGGTGAGACCTTGAGATACACTTTGTCTCCCACCTGGAACTCTAGGGGTCGTTGACGATTATTTGCATACAACTTCTGTCTGTCCTGTGCCGCTTTCAACTGTTGTTGTATCACTTTGATCTTCTCTGTTGTCTATTGCACTAACTCAGGACCCAAAAGCTGATTTTCACCAGACTCATACCAACACAAAGGAGATCTGCACTTCCTACCATATAAAGCCGCATAAGGAGCCATGTCGATGCTCCACTGGTAACAATTGTTGTATGCGAACTCTATCAAACTAAGATGCATGTCCCAACTGCCTAGGAACTGCAGAACACAAGCTCAGAGAATATCCTCCAAAGTCGGAATAGTCCTTTCAGACTATCCATCTTTCTATGGGTGGAAAGTGGTACTGAACCTCAACTGCGTTCCCAATGCTTTGTGCAACTATTCCCAAAAATGACTCATGAACTGGGGTCCTCTTTCAGAGACTATCGTTGTGGGCACACCGTGCAAACACACTATCTCATCCACATACACCTAAGCAAGCTTCTCTGTTGTATACATTGTCTTCATAGGTATGAAATGAGTAGACTTTGTCAATTTGTCCACTATCACCCAGATGGAATCATGATTCTTAGCTGTCCTCGGCAGACCAACTACAAAATCCATAGTTATATGGTCCCATTTCCACTGTGGTATTGGCATGGGTTGCAACGTACATGCCGGGTTCTGATGCTCACCCTTGACTTGCTGGAATACTGCACACCTAGCCACAAACTCGGCTACATCTTTCTTCAAGCCAGGCCACCAATATAGGTCCTTCAGATTATGATACATCTTGGTGACACATGGATGCATGACATACATTGATGTTTGCGCTTCCTTGAGCACTAGCTTTCTCAGATCATCAACATCAGGGACCAGCATCCTACCATGATAGAAAACTAGTCCATCCTCAGATTCATGGAACCCATCACGCTTTTCACTGCCAAACTCTGATTTAATTAACTGAACTGAAGCATTTGCCTGTTGTGCGTCTTTGATCTGTTGTCACAATGTAGGATTTACTTGCATCTATGCCAACAATCCTGCCAACAAGGAGACTTCCAACTGTACATTCATCTGCCACAAAGAGATGAACATATCCCACTTATGGCATACTAAGGAACTCGACTATGCCTTCTTCAAAGGAAGAGAAGAAGACTTTCTGCTAAGCGCATCAGCTACCATGTTCACCTTACCAAGATGATACTCAATGGTGCAATCATAATCATTGATCAACTCCATCCAGCGACGCTGTCGCATGTTCAACTCACTCTGCGAGAAGATGTACTTCAAGTTCTTATGATCTGTAAAGATCTGACACACTTCCCCATAAAGATAGTGCCTCCAAATCTTTAACGCATGGACCACTGCTACTAGCTCCAAATCATGTGTCGGATAGCTCCTCATGTTTCTTAAGCTGTCGCGAAGCAAAAGAAACCACATGATCTTCCTGCATCAGCACACATCCTAGGCCTTTCTTAGAAGCATCGCAGAATACAACATAGCCTTTCCCAGGATCTAGCAGCACCAACACTGGAGCATTAGTTAGCTTCACCTTCAAACTTTGGAAAGCTTGCTTACAACAATCATCCCAAACAAAAGGTACATCCTTCCTAGTCAATTTTTTTAGTGGCAACGCGATCACACTGAAGTTTCTTATAAACCTCTGGTAGTATCCTGCTAAACCTAGAAAACTATGAACTTTTGTCGGTGTCTTCGGTTGCTCCCATTCTACAAATGACTCCACCTTCTTGGGGTCTACTCTAACTCCTTCTGTAGATATCACATGACCCATGAAAGTTAATTCTTTCAACCATAACTCGCACTTACTAAACTTGGCATACAACTGATGTTGGCGTAGAAGAGTCAACACTCATCGAAGATGATGTTCATGCTCTTGACTGTCCCGACTATAGATCAAGATGTCATCTATAAAAACTACAACAAACTGATCTAGAAACAGACGGAACACTTTGTTCATCAGATCCATGAAAGCAGTAGGTGCATTGGTTAGCCCAAATGACATAACCACAAACTCAAAGTACCATACCTCGTCCTAAAAGATGAATTTGGTATGTCCTCATCCTTAATTATTAACTGATGATATCCAGACCATAGATCGATCTTTGAGAACACTCTAGAACCACACAACTCATCAAACAGATTGTCTATCCTCGGTAATGGGTACTTGTTCTTGATTGTAACTTCGTTCAATTGACGGTAATCTACGCACAAACACATCAATCCATCCTTCTTCTTTACGAATACACCGGAGCACCCCACGAAGATGTGCTCGGTTTGATGAAACCTTTATCCAGCAACTCCTATAACTACTTCTTCAGCTCTGCCATCTCGACTGGAGCCATCCTGTACGGTGTCTGAGCAACTGGTTGTGTTCCTGACACCAGATTGATCTCAAATTCAATCTCTCGAGGTGGGGGAACACCTAGAAACTCATCGGGAAACACATCCGCAAACTCTCAGATAACAGGCACCTCCTCAAGGCTAGGACCTTTTGCCTTGATATCCACAACGTGAGCTAAGAATGCCTTACGTCCTTACCGCAGCAACTTCTCTGTCACCATAGATGATACTAAACATGTCGGAAGCATCTTTCTATCTCCCTGGAACATCCACTTCTTACTATCATCATCAAACACTGCTTTCTTGGAACCACAATCCAACACAACCTTATACTTTTCTAAGGTATCCATTCCAAGGATCACGTCGAATCCATGCATATCAAGTGGTATAAGATCCACTTGTATATTGTGTCCCGAAAAGGATAAAACACAAGATGGACACTCCCCTCGAAGCAATGCGGGTCCAATAAGACGGGGTTTCTAACAATAGACTATCTCTCTTACACCAAATAGGTAAAAGACAGCTATCAAGCGTACTATGTGTGATAAAAGAGTGTGTAGCACCTGGGTCAACCAGAACAAATTTAAAGAAAGAAGAAGACAAATCAAAATGAAATAACTCCATCTGACCTTCCACCACTCACGGGTTGACTATCGCCTCCGGCTGACTCATAGCATATAATCAAGTCGTTGCTTGCTGTCATCCACGTCCTCTACTTCCTTGCTCAGACGATCCCGCTTGCAATACTTGACCGCGTCCTCGCCCTCTGTTACCACTAGACTGCTGTCTATCTAACCCTTGCTGATTTTGCCTCAGCTGTTGTGTCACTTCAACATCTCTCTTTGGGCAATTTGTCTTGAAATTCCCAACCTGACTACAAAGATGACATGACTGGTCTCTCTGTTGTGGCCTAGATGGCCCTGTCACTGCCACTGAAGCTATACTATGGGCTTTGTATGGCAAAAATCCATGCCCTCTTCCCTTACTCAGAGACCACTATGACGGCACACTTGAACCTTGTATCACAGAAGGGGATTAAAACCTTGGCTTCTTGAAGCCATCAAACCTCTATCTCGGGAACTGAGCAGGCCTTTTCTTGGTCATGGATTCTCTCTTCTCCTTGACAGACTGTTCTATCCTTCGGACAGACTCCACAAACGTGGAAAACTGCTCCCGGTTCTCCAAAGTAGCAGTAGGTTTTGTCAACTCAACACTCAAACCTTTCTCAAACCGTCTGATTATGTCGTCATCTGTCATCACCATGTGAGGACAAAACCTAAGTAGGTCCATAAACTTGGCTTCATACTCGGTGATGCTCATCGATCCTTGGTGCAGACGCTCAAACTGGTTGATCTTCTCATCCATATACGTCTTTGGGAAGTATCGGCTGATGAACTCCCACCGGAAAACATCCCAATAGATCACCTCATCGGGCTACTTCTCCTCCTCGATGGCCCACCAGTGGCCAGCACTATCTTTCAGAAGGTAGACAACGTGCTTGACTTTGTCTGCTTCGGGGATGTCAAGGATCTGGAAGGCTTCTCATGACCTATCAGCCATAAATCTACATCTGCTGGATCAGTCATTCCAGCATAATCTGAAGCTCCGACTCGAAGAAGCTGCTCAAAGGTCTTCCCAATACCCAATGTTTCACCATGGGGAGTATGTTCTCTTAGCGGAGGCACTAACAACCTTTCCACCATGAGATTCATTGTAGCCATTAACTGCCCCATAAGTTGCTGATAGGCAAAGTTTTCAAGAATGGCTGGGTCAAGTTGGGGGACCTCACACATCTAATCTTCATGTGCCTGCACTCTTCCTCCATCA
Organism: Alisma plantago-aquatica; assembly: GCA_963693085.1. Taxonomy (NCBI): domain Eukaryota; kingdom Viridiplantae; phylum Streptophyta; class Magnoliopsida; order Alismatales; family Alismataceae; genus Alisma; species Alisma plantago-aquatica. The sequence continues at coordinate 174,641,705 of OY856411.1, read as the reverse complement.
ACTGATGCAACATCACTGCTCTCGGGAGCATGTTCTTCATGGTTTCCAGACATCTTTAAGCTTTATCTTCCACTGAGGGAAGAAGGTTATTGTAAGAAAATCTGAAAAACTCACAAGAACCGACACAACCCTAGTCCTAGATCCCTGTAGACTCAGCGAACCTAGAGCTCTGATACCAAAACTTCTAATGTGACATCCTGCTATCACACAGACAACGAAATGCCACACAAAAATGTACGGAAACACTATAAACCACATATTACCGAAAACACGGGTTAATTAAAACCGATTGCAGAAAGTAGATAAAAGAGAACTATTACATCAAAATCCTCATCCTGCAAGGAAACATGTTATATAAATATATACAAGACTTGATATTTTTACACAGCCTAAAGGAACCAGCTATCATGTCAGCACCAGAGTTCAACGCCTATTTATACATACATAACAGGCCACATCAGGCCAGCAGTAGGATATACAAAGCTACATCAACTATACATCGTAAAACATCATCAAAACACCTCCGAGGACCGGAGAGTACAGGGACGACTCTAGGACTCTACTACAAAACAACCAAAACAGTAGCATATCCATCTCTTGCCTCCTACTACTCTTCTTGTTGCTCGGCCGCAACCTCATGACCACCACCACGTCTAGCACGATCACCTAAAAAGGTTGTAAACCAACAGGGTGAGACACACAGTCTCAGTGAGAACCATAACTCCCCGTCGAAACTATAAAACTTCAGAAAAAGTAGGTAAAGCAGATAACTGATATCAGCAGATCATAAGAGCAACATCCTGAGTAGAACTTATTTTATTAACAAACTTACCAAGATATCCAGGAGGCATATAACCAAGTATTCTTTATGGAACATGATTGACAAAATAATCTTTATAAGAACTTATCACAAAACATAAGGAACATATAAATAATTGCAAGGTATAATTAGATCAACTATACAAGCAAGGCCTTAATCAATGTTCCGTGTTTTTCCCTAAGCAGTATATACTATTTGGATGGATTACGTATTATCATGCCCTGAGGAAGTGAGCCGTACCGCTCAAATCCAACCATCGACTGTGAAGCCAAAAGTCGGTGCCATACAAGGTCAATGGAAGAGCCATACTCCACGACCTCACCACCTCGTGGTTAGTGCACAAGTGCTTAATAAGAAGGACCACAGTCTCATGCCTAGGTGGTCGTAGCCACACAAGGTCAGACTACTCTCTTCCTAGCCCACCTTGGTACAGGTATCAGCACTAGTGATCCGAGCCACGGGCCTGTTCACCGTGCTCCATAATCATTGAGCCATGGGCCTATTTACCATACTCTTATCAAAAATCCTGAGCCATGGGCCTATTCACCATGCTCTTTCATATTGATCCACAAGCCTGAAACCACACTCTGGAGTCTACAACCGAAGTTGCACTCTAATCCTCCTATTTTTGGCTAGGAGCAACCACACATATTCAACAATATGCGCTTCCGGGATAACCCACAGGAGAACCCGTTTCACCATCACCAACTACTTACCATAACGCCCAACAAGCACACTGATATCGTCTCTCAAACGAAACCATGGCACCCGAGCTAGCCTATCGTCCAACTAGGTTAAGCACAACCATAGCAGCCAACACTATGGCGCCTATCTAGGGTTTCCCTATCTAGGACTCATATCGGGAAAACCCAAAGCCAACCCATATCACCCAAGGCACAAAATAGAGATGTCTACCACGCATCATGTTGGCCAAAGGCATAACGCCCACAACCACCAACTAAGGCTGGAGTTCATATTGGGCAAAAGGGACAAAGAACGCTTCTTAGCATATCACCCAAGAGTATCATGCAAAGCACCACAAAAGGTATCGTGCAAGGTACAAGGACCATATTGGTTTGGTCATCATCAATTGCAAGATGACCATCATCAAACCAAAATAGATCAAGAGAGTTGGTTCACCTCTCAACAACCAAGAGAGAGGGGTTTTGCACAACCTCCATCACATATCGGGCAAAAAGGTGGATCATCCCCTTATCGGTCAAGATTCCAACCTTAACTAGGTCAACATCCAACCAAGGATCACCTCTCAAATCCATGGTGAGAGAATTGCCCAAGCAACTAGAGCATAGACTCACCTCTCAACAACCAAGAGATGGGTTTTTCCTACACCACTAGAGCTCGAACTCATTTCTCAAAACCAAATGGGAGGGAAAGGGGTTTTGCCCAAGGAACCCTAAACTCATGGTTCGGCCACAAGGTCTAAGAACACATCAACAACATGACCACTATATATATAACAAGATAAAAGGGTACATACTAGGGCAAGAAACATATCTAACAAGATGCATAGCCGATCAAGATGACATATACATATGCAACATGAAAAAGAAGTAGTATAGCTAGGGTTAGGAGTTATGTAACCCACCTTAAGCAAGCTCCAAGCTCCTAGCACCAAACGTCCAAGCTCCAAACATCACCTTCGGCCACCTCAAGAAGAAAAGCAAAGCTTATAACCAACATGGCCGAAGAACAAGCAAGAAGGAGAAGAAGGTGCCAAGGAAAGAGGGGGAGATGCTCACCACAAGAAGAGAAGCACGACACACTCTAGGGTTCGGCCACCACTAGAGGAAGAAGAAGACTTCACCAAGGAGATCAGCCACCAAGCTCTACCAAGGAGAGGTATCGTCCACCAAGGAAAAAGGAAGGCAACTAAGGAACTAAAGGGATCCCAAGCAAGAGAAAGGAGAGACATATATAGAAGAGGGTGAAGGGGAGACTAAGGTAAGATGTCACCCAACCTAGGGACACTTGTCCATGGGGCAAAGCCACCTACTACCTTGCCCACCACCACATGTCCAAAGCTTTTTCCACATGCAAGCAACAAGCACCAAGTGTCCACAAGGGGGGTGACACAAATGATGCTAGGTCAAAGAAGGTCACTTGGCCGATACACCTCATGGGAGACACACCACTTGCCTGACACAACCACCTGGCCGATACACCATGGCCGACACAAGGCACCAAGCTCACCCTTGCCCGACACAAGGCCCAACAAAGCTAGGCAAAGCCCAAACAAGGCTCAAAAAGGTAAAACAAAGCCCAAAACTACTCAAACAATGAGCCCAACCCATCCTCTCAACCCTAGAGGATGCAAGGAGAGAGAAACATCTCTCAAGGTGTCAAACTTACACATCAACCCTAAAACTTGGGTTATTTGCAAGTTGAACCTCCAACTCTCAACAAAGCACAAACAAACCCTAATCACCATTTGAGGTGATTAGCAAGCATCTAAACATAAGGTTTAGGCAAAGCAAACAGGGTAATCCCAAAACGAAGGTCATGGTCCTTACACTTGCCATTGCAGCTTATTATCATTATGAGATTTGGTAGATGGATGTTAAAATTGTATTCCTTAATGGGAATATTCTTGAGAATGTGTACATTACACAACCTAAGGGTTTTAGAAATTAAAAGGATGCAAATAAAGTCTATAAGCTACAAAGATCAATATATATATATTGAAGTAAGCATCTCAGAGTTGGAATCTTTATTTTGATGAGGCAGTCAAAGAGTTTGGATTTAGTCAAAATGAATATGAACCTTGTGTGTAAAAGAAGGTCAGTGGGAGCATAATTATATTCCTCGTATTGTATGTAGATGACATACTATTGATTGGTAATGACATTCCTTCTTTATAGATGGTAAAGAACTGACTGGGAAGTACATTATCTATGAAGGACTTAGGTGAAGCATCCTATATATTAGTAATTAAGATCTATAGAGATAGATCTAGAAGGATTCTTGGTCTAAGTCAGAGCACATACATTGATGAAGTGTTGAAGAGGTTTGGCATGGAGAACTCAATAAGATTAAACTTACCCATGTCTCATGGCATCTCTAGAGCTCACTGCCTTAGTTCTTGTGAAGAAAGGGAGCACATGAGTAAGATTTCATATGCATCTACATTGGATCTATCATGTACACAATGTTATATAATCATCTAGATGTCTCGTATGCCTTGACCATGATGAGAAGAGATCAGTCAGATTCGTATGAGAGTCAATGGGCTACCATGAAGGACATCCTTAAGTACTTGAGAAGAACTAAGGATCAGTTCCTTGTCTACGGTGGTGAGGAAGAGTTGGTGGTAAAGGGTTACATTTATGCAAGCTTACAAACTGACAAAGATGATTATCAATTGCAATTAAGATTTGTGTTTTGCCTCAACAATGAAGTTCTGAGCTGAAAGAGTTCCAAGCAAGAGGAAGTTGCATATTCTACAACAGAGGTTGAGTATATTGTTGCATCCAATACACCAAAGGAGGATGTTTGGATCAAGAAGTTCGTCTCAGAACTTGGGGTGGTTCCAAGCATCAGTGATGCAATTGATCTATATTGTGACAACAATGGAGCTATTGCACAAGCTAAGGAACCCAGACTGCATCAACCTTTTAAACATATACAAAGGAGGCTCCATCTCATACAAGAAATCATAAACTAAGGAGATGTGAAGATTTGTAGAGTACCATCCAGAGAAATGTCACTGACCCCTTGACAGATGCACTTTTGCAACAGAAACATGAAGGTCATGTTGGATCACTTGGGAATATTTTCATGGGCTCTTAGTTCAAGTGGGAGTCTGTTGGTATGTATGCCCAGAGAGACAATCATACAATGATTTTAATGGAATGACTTATAAATGATTTGATAAATAATAAAGACAATCTTCAATTTATTCTATTTTATTTAGTTATGAGATAATTTGATGTAACATAATAAATTTCTAAAGAATGATATTACTCAATGACGTATGTCTTCAAGTTGAGGACCTGAACAATGAGATCATACATATTTTAAGAGTATGTGCATTCTTGTTATATCCTCTGTCAGATGTTATTTTAGAAGGATGATAGATAGTAATAACACTTAAGACTAGGGTGTGCTGGTTGATGACACAATGTTAGTCATGATATGTGATATCAAACCAAACACATAGATACATGTTAGAGATTAATGTATTGGACAGACCCACCTTGTGAGTGATACATGGAACTATTGAATTATAGTCAAAATAATCTCTCATACTGATGGTGGTGATTTTGGTTCTTAGACCTAAAGTCACTACACTCATGACATGATCTTCAATGTACTTTGCGATCATCCATCGCGACCTTTAATAAGGGTTTCCATAAAGGTGATGCTCAGTTGCATTATGACACATGGGGATGACTGTGAGTGATGTAGATGGGATTTTTGCCTCCTATAGGAGTATGATATCCTTGACACTTGACAAGAAAGACTCAGAAAAGCATGTCCATGTGCAAGTGAGTCAATATGTGATATTGAGCTTACAAATATCTTAGGCAATCTGTTCTAGTTCAAGGAACATGAATTGAATGTTGAAGAGGATGATGATTCCATGCCTCGAGTTCAATCTGGATAGCAGAGACAAAGGAATGATACAATCACTATAACACCAATCATAGATTGTAGGTTGAAGTTGCTCTCCAACTTTTTTATTACTTAGGTAGAATCATGTCTTTCTAGACACCACTCATTTCTTGTGATGTTATAAATTATTTATGGACATTCACTACCCATGTAACTTGGAACCTATAGGGTCACACACATAGGATACACCTAGAATAGGAGTTGATTCATGAATGATGTTTACCTTGATTACTAAAGTGTTTAGGTATTCAATATAAACAACAATTGTTGAAAGTTGACTGAATGGACAGTGAACCAAATAGTTCAAGTGTTGGATCTATAAATTCAAGTGTCAGGTCAACTGAAATAAAATTAGAAATCACAACCATGAGATGACTGGTTCAGCAAGTGAACCAATCAGCTCAGGTCTCTGAACTGACCGATTTTGTTTTTGAACCGATCAGATCAGGTTGTGAACTAATCAGTTGGTTGATCATTCGATTAGATCAAGGATTGATCTTGACGTCAAGTTGTTCATTAATCAGATATTAATTTCCAATATAATTGCAATTGGGAAACATAGTGAAATGATAGGTTCAAGGGTTGAACTGATCGACTCACATGCCAACTGATTAGTTCACTCATGAACTGCCACTTTGTCATTCATAGGCTACAAAAAATTCATGAACATTCCATCTCTTCAACTCCCAGATGAACTAAAATACATGACCCTGACCCTCCTATAAATAGAGGGGTACTGGGGGACTTTCAGAGATACAAAAATAAGCTCTGACAATTGTTGTCCTCTCTGGTTCTAGTAAATGAGAGAGCATGAGCGATTCCTATCCATCAAAATGAGGGACAACAAAGCAGAGACAATTGGGAGAGCAAGTTAGCACTAGCACACTGACTAGAAGGGACAACTCCTTCTTGTTCATTCATCTAGAATGACACGAGTTTCCAGTGGTTCGTGTGAACTACTATAGAGGCAAGGAGGTTGTTGCCTTCCACTTTGAGGATAAAATCAACTACCGTGTATGGTGATCAACCAGAAGGCCATTGTTGATGGTGTATATATGCAACTTGAAGAAAGGTGCACTCTACAACAAGGAATTGTCACTGGACATGCTCCAGGACCAGGTATAAACCTTACAACCTTTCTTTCCCCTTACATAGTTGTTGACAAGATCTACTATCTTATGGAATTTGGAGTAAATTTTTTGTTTTTGATGCTATATTTCCTAAAATGTCTCCCAACCCTTTCCTGGTATCTTCATTTGTGGTCATCTAGTTTGTATACTTTTTCACCTTCTTTGTGTGTCTTGCTGAATTTTGGTTTGCTTTAGTGTTGCGTTGGCCTTCACCCTCTTGGTTATATTTTTCATGGTCCCCTTTTATTTCTAGATTTGAGAATCAATTGTTACAATATTGGTCTATGATGCGGTCAGCTTGTCCATTGCATCTTCTTCCATTGCCTTGCCGTTTCTAAGTTTATGAATTATTGTTTTGCTCAGTTGTCTCATGGGTCTGATCTCTAGTTTCATGCTTGAGTCAACTTCCTTCTCTGTAGTATCATACTAGAATTTGCATCTTTTGAGGTATGCCCCTCCTTACCACAGATGGTGCAGGCCCAAGGAAAACCTTCATATATCACTTCATATTCGACACCGTAAATTAAAATGGATGGTATAAATGGTTTCATTGTGTCCAATTCCAAAGCTAATGTTGCAAACTTGCTTCTCAATTGATTATTTGTGTGAGTGTCTACCTTTATAAGTCTGCTCAAAGTCAATGCTATATATTCGAAAATAGTCAAAACAACATACATATGGAGCAGAAGGTTTAGGATTTGTACCCATGAGATGACCAATTCTGAGAACTCCTCTTTCGATTTGAAGATAGGATACCAATCCCACACTATGAGGTTGAGTTCAAACATCTCCCATGGTACCCCTATAAGTGTTGTATCATAATCTTTGTAGCATGAGAGTCACACAACAAAATGTCCCAGATTGAGTTCATACATATATGAAGCATCTTGTTACCTTCCATTACAGCTTTAATCTATCTCACAGTGTCATGTAACCTATCTCAGAGTCCAGATGCCAGATTACCACTGCATACTTCCACAATTTTATGAGTGCGTCCTCTGCTTCCAGTATATTGCACAGTGTCGACATCCCATCGATCTAACTTAAAATTATGTCTTTTATAGACATGCTTTCCATTATTTTGATGATTGTGTTAATCTCGATCCGCCTCGGGATCAGTCTCCCTTGTGTCGTCGGCACCACTGCCACAGCCCCCTCATTTCCTAGGTTTCCCCATTATAGTGTTGACTTACTCTATATTCAAACTCTAATCGGTCCTCTATGAGGAACCATTTAATATTCTAATATTTATTTCTCAAACGTTTTGAATGATAATAAATAGCTATTTTTAATAATTAAAATTTATTATTATTATCATAAAGAGTTTTTCCTCTGTTATAACATACATTTGTGTCTAAGTTTTAGTAGTTAGTAGATGTCCACCAAGATTTCTATCATTTTTGCTTGGTTCAATTGTCTAAACTAAACTGAAAACTTTTTTAGACATGACTCATACTCGATGCAGCAGGCCAGCACTTAACAGTTAGTATAGTGTGACGGAAGTTGTATTGTAGATTGTGGAATCTAATTAACTGGGAACAAGGATTATGGGTCAAAAAAAGCATACTATGTCCTTGTATGAGTGTGTAGGGACTGTAGACCCTTCCTCTTTATGTGAAATATCAAAACAAACTTGGACGCACCTGGCGAAAACTACTCATTTTAATCAGAAGCTCCCATTAAAATCGCATTGATATTTTCATAGCAGCATTACATGGCTTTCTCTTTTTGCTCTCCCGCTATCTTAACATGCGCATATGGCCATCACAAGGATGTGGGCCCAGCCATATTGGCCCGTCAGACAAAACCCAAGAAGATGTCATGCTGGAGATTGCGTTAAAAGCCCGCGCAGTGGAAACCCATGACCTCTGCATTGTGGAAATCGGAAAGCAGAGGTGGGCTATATCTTTAAAAGGAACTAGCTAAGTGCACGTGCTAAGCACGTGCGTTGCTATCAATATATTTCTAAAATAACATCTAATAAAAATCTAAAACTAACAATTATTGTCACCAATTTTATCAAAAAGAAATATAAAAGTTTGTTGAAAAAAAATGATCACCATGTGTTGTCACTCTTAAAATCACCTTAAATAAGAAAAATGCACATATCACCTGAATCAAGGTGTTTAAACATCTTCTACCACCTACCACTATCATTGTTTTAATAAAAAAGTGAACATGAATTTTTTTACTAATGCAAGCTATTCGAATAGAAGTGGTCAAGGCATTTATAAATGTTTTTTAGAAAATAGTAGACTCAAGTTGTTCAAATACGCATTGATAAAAAGTAGAAGCAGATTTCACTAACTAATTTGTTTGAACAACATCAGCAACAACATCTGACCTCTCTTTTATAAAAAGAGAATGGGAAAAAGTTAATCGAACCATGTTGTTGGAGTATCAATGGTCATTATCATTGTTCTCTTTAAAAGACAGAAGTACAGTGTACACTCACATTGACCAATTCATAATTATAAAAAGTAATAAAAGAATTGCAACCAACTCCCTCTATGGATTTTCTTATACATTGTGGATGAGTCTCCTCACATAAAATATCATTTAAAAAAAGACAAAAACGCACTCATAGGGACCAAATAGAGAAAATTACAACCAGCTCCTCTATGAGTTTTCTTATATAGTATCGATTGAGTCTCCTCACATAATTTATGATTCTAAAAAAAGACAAAAGTACAGTGTGCACTCATGGGGACCAATTTGTAATTATAAAATATAAAGGAGAAAGTTTCAACCAACCCCCTTTGCGGGCTTTCTTATATATAGTATAGATGAGTCTCCTCACATAATATTATCCTTTAAAAAATAAAAGACAAAAGTGCAGTGTGCACTCACAGGGTCCAATTCATAATTACAAAAAGTAATGGAGAAAATTGCAACCAGTGCCCTCTCCTGGCTTTTTGATACAATATCGATGAATCTCCTCACCTAATATATCATTTAAAAAATAAAGACAAAAGTGCAGTGTGCACTCAGTGGGGCCAATTCATAATTTAGAATATATATAAGTCTTCTCACATAATATATAATTTAAAACATAAAAGACAAAAGTGGAGTGTGCACTCACATGGACAAATTCGTAATTAAAAAAATAATGGAGAAAATCACATGCAACAACTCCCTGTGAAGGAGATGGGAAATGATCAAAACCTCGTAAAAGAGCCGATGAGAGAGACTCTCCTTCCGTCGTAAGGCCAGAGGAATCGCGTTGGTACCAGTCTGGTGCCTCCATTCACATCAATGCCGCCTTGTCTGGAGTTTGTTCCCGGTGAAAACATGGTCCAAATTACAACAATTGAAGCCTGAATCTAACTGCACAATAGAACTACAAACCGGGTAGCTATCGAATAATGGAGAAAATTGCAACCAATTCACTCTGTGGGCTTTCTTATACAATATTGATGATTCTCCTCGCATAATAAATCATTTAAAAAATAAAAGATAGAAGTGCAGTGTGTACTCGTAGGGACCAATTTGTAATTATAAATAATAATGAAGAAAATTGCAACGGGCTTTTTTATAGTATAGGTTAGTTTCCTCACATAATATATAATTCAAAAGTAAAAGACAAAAGTGCAGTGTACACTCATAGGAATCAATTCATAATTACAAAAAATAATGTAGAAAAATTTAACCAGCCCCTCTACGAGCTTTCTTATACATTCTCGATGAGTCTCCTCACATAATATATCATTTAAAAAATAAAAGACAAAAGTGTAATTTACACTCAGAGGGACCAATTGCTAATAATAAAATATAACAAAGAAATTTACAACCAGCCCCCTCCACGGGCTTTCTTATACAGTATCAGTAAATCTGCTCACATAATATATCATTTAAAAAATAAAAGACAAAAGTGTAATGTGCACTCACATGGGCCAATTTGTAATTCCAACAAATAATGGAGAAAATTGCAACCATCTCCCTCAGTGGGCTTTCTTATATAATATAGATGAGTCTCCTCACATAATATATCATTTAAAAATAAAAGAAAAAATGCAACGTGCACTCACAGGGACCAATTCGTAATTACAAAAAATAATGAAAAAACTTGCAACCAACCTCTTCTACGGGATTTCATATATAGTATAGATGAGTCTCCTCACATAATATATCATTTATAAAATAAAAGACAGAAGTGCAATGTGCACTGACATGGACCAATTCGTATTACAAAAAATGGAGAAAATTACATCTAACCCCCTCTATAGGCTTAATTATATAGTATAGATGAGTCTCCTGACATAATATAGCGTTAAAAAATATAAGACAAAAGTACAGTATGCACTCACAAGGACTAATTTTTATTACAAAAAATTATGAAAAAATATTATAGCCCGCCCCCTCTACGGACTCTCATATATATTATAGATACAGTATGCACTCACAGGGACCAATTTATATTACAAAAAATTATGAAAAATATTACAACCCGCCCCCTCTACGGACTCTCATATATAGTATAGATACAATATGCACTCACAAGGACCAATTTGTATAAAAAATTATGAAAAATATTACAACTCACCCCTCTACAGACTCTCATTAATAGTATAGATTAATGAATTGAGAAGAATTAACAGAGAGACAAAGTAACCGACACATCAAAAAAAAAATTTGAGTGTGCTAGTAAAAAAACAACCAAAGAATATAAAAAGAAGCAGACAGATACACTGCCAGGAATAGCAAGTATGTAACTCACTCTTCTTTATATTGTATATATAGAAGATATAGCTGATAAACGCACCTGGAAACAAAGTATTTCCAAAGCATGGTATCGTGAAGCTAACATATAGAGAGCTACAAATAGCACATTGTTGGGTACCGTTCATCTGAGATCTAGTACTTAGTTCGTAATCATTACAAAGCATCTTCCCTCCAAGGCTATATAGCTAATTAGCTATTATATTTGTCGTGATAGTAGTAGGAGGTGGAATTTATAATTTGATGGAAAAGGTGATTGAAAGACATTTGTAACGTGACAGCTGCATGAAATACAATATTTTTACCATCGCCAAAGCATGTAAGCGGGCAAGTCTATCCAAACTAAGCTACTAAAAGCAAGTTGCACTTATTTATGTGGTTATATATAAGATAAATGCAAAAAGTAAGTTCACAGCTGGATGAGAAAAGCAACTGACACCAAGCAGATAGATATATATAGATAGACAAATAGGAAAAGCAATTTCTCAGGCAACTACCAAAAGATATGAATTATGAAATAAGAAGCTCCCAGGCAGACACAAAAAATAGCCTGGCGTACAGCTACAAAGAGCAAGCATGTCACCTGACTAAATAAATAAATAAAAGGAACAAAATGTTGATTAGCAAGGATATACACTCCTTACTTGGATTTCTGAAAATAAAAAATAAAAAATAAAAAATGAAGCATACGGGCGTATAAGTCGAAAGTTGGTCACATAATAATAAGCACACGTCACATTTACTTAATTAAATGGGGAATGTCCATTTTCTTTCAATTGGCGGATCTTACATAGGAATGCACATCATTGATTAGTATGCATACGTGAGGAGGCTCTTACACATGATTACGTGATTACTTGAGTCAGGCAGTGAGAGAATGCAGCAACAGCTTATTTTACTATTTGCTGTCAAGTCAGCTGAGCGCAAGAAATGTATGGCACACAGAGTCAAATAAGTGGCCGAGACTTTGTAGTCGGACGATGAGGAAGTGTCTTAGTACCGTCAGCTGATGAATATGGGTGGTGGTGACAGGTGGCAGATAGTATCACGGGAACCAAATTTCGGAACATAGGTGAGAAAAGCAACCGACTGTAAGCAAGCAAGCAAACAGGCAAGCAAGTAGGAACGATAAACAGGCAGGACACTTGCTTTCATACGTGAGGAGGGTCTCACACATGATTACGTGATTACTTGAGTCAGGCAGTGAGAGAATGCAGCAACAGATTATTTTACTATTTGCTGTCAAGTGAGCTGAGCGCAAGAAATGCATGGCACACGGAGTCAAATAAGTGGCCGAAACTTTGCAGTCGGACGATGAGGAAGTGTCTTAGTACCGTCAGCTGATGAATATGGGTGGTGGTGACAGGTGGCAGATAGTATCACGGGAACCAAATTTCAGAATAGAGGTGAGAAAAGCAACCGACTATAAGCAAGCAGGCAAACAAGCAAGCAAGTAAGAACGATAAACAGGCAGGACACTTGCTTTTATTATAGGTAAAAAAAAAAATGAAGCATACAGGCGTATAAGTCGAAAGCTGGTCACATAATAAATAGCACACGTCACCTTTACTTAATTAAATGGGGAATGTCCATTTCCTTTCAATTGGCGGGTCTTACGTAGGAATGCACATCATTGATTAGTATGCATACGTGAGGAGGGTCTTACACATGATTACATGATTACTTGAGTCAGGCAGTGAGAGAATGCAGCAACAAATTATTTTACTATTTGCTGTCAAGTCAGCTGAGCGCAAGAAATACATGGCACACAGAGTCAAATAAGTGGCCGAGACTTTGCAGTCGGACGATGAGGAAGTGTCTTAGTACCGTCAGCTGATGAATATGGGTGGTGGTGACAGGTGGCAGATAGTATCACGGGAACCAAATTTCGGAATAGAGGTGAGAAAAGCAACTGACTGTAAGCAAGAAAGCAAACAGGCAAGCAAGTAGGACACTTGCTTTCATACGTGAGGAGGGTCTTACACATGATTACGTGATTACTTGAGTCAGGCAGTGAGAGAATGCAGCAACAGATTATTTTACTATTTGCTGTCAAGTGAGCTGAGCGCAAGAAATGCATGACACACAGAGTCAAATAAGTGGCCGAAACTTTGTAGTCGGACGATGAGGAAGTGTCTTAGTACCGTCAGCTGATGAATATGGGTGGTGGTGACAGGTGGCAGATAGTATCACGGGAACCAAATTTCAGAATAGAAGTGAAAAAAGCAACCGACCGTAAGCAAGCAAGTAAGCAGACAAGCAAGTAGGAACGATAAACAGGCAGGACACTTACTTTTATTATAGGGTAGTAGAAACAAATATGCGGACCAATCATATTTTTGTTAGGTCCTGTCTGCCAGAAAATTCAGTTAAATTTATATTCTATTATATGTATTTACTAGTTAGTATTTTCAAAAAACAATGGTGAAAACTGCAATCAATTCCCACTGCGAACTTTATGGGTCTCCTTAATATATCATTTAGCGATAAAACGTAAAAGTGTAACATACATTCATAGGGATTAATTTATAATTTCAACGATAATGGAGAAAATTGCAATCAATCTCCTCTGCAGACTTTTTGAGTTAGTATAGATGTGTCTCTTTATTTCATTTTAAAAAATAAAAGCCTAAAATATACATACCAGTTTGTCATTCTAAAAATATGAAAAAAAATACAATCAGCTCCGTCTGCGAGCTTTGAACTTTATTATATCTACTATTCTACTCTACTAAAAACCACCACTCGTCTCCGTCCCCTAGGATTCTACTAATTAAAACGGACTCTTCAGTGGCCTCCTTTTCCCTAATACCAATAATACATGAACTCTTCATATATTCCCTATCTACTACCCCGCCGATAAGAGTTTAGTCTCTCCGTTCCAACTGATCCACCCGCTACCCCGCCGATGAGATTCCAGTCGCTCTGTGTTAACCTATTTACTGTCATCCTAATCTATTTGTTCCTCCCACGTTGTTGCTACATGGGTAGTCATCACACCACGAAGCGGTCACGTAAGCAGGCCTTTCTCCTTCATCCTTGCGGGCTGGATTCGATCCTCCGCTTATTTAGTTACCCAGGATATGATCAAAGATTTGGGTGTTCGTTATAATTATCGGGCCGAACAGGCCGTGGTTCATGCTGAGTGATGGGAAGCAGACGATTGGTATCATGTGCTTTTATAACATCGGGTATGAAAGACTTTGCTGGACCGGCAGCCGTTTGATGCATCTCCAAAAGAGGAGCCTGAAATTCCTTTTTGGGCTTACAGGAAATTCTTCAGCGCCTTCACCTTGCTTTCCTCTGAGGTGGTGAATATCTAGACAAAAATCATGACGACTGGGGTTGGTGTGGTTGAAGATCAACATTCGCTACGGTTATATTTGCTGCTATGGTTGGTAGACGAACTAGAACGCCAATGACGCAAATTTTATATGCCAAAACTAATACGTTTAACCTTTCTGGTCAATCCTTGCTAGATGCCGAATGCTAGGTCGTGAAACACGTTCATTCAGGATCAGTTGTAAGGAGAGGGACCCGTCCGTTTATCAGGTGGTTCGTGGGTATGATAAGCCTCGACATCTAGACAAAGTATGCGTTCTTTTAACTGATAGAATAAGATTGAAGTCATCCCACCTTTTTGACATGTGAATAAATTGCGCGTCTTAGTGGAGGAGGTGAATAAAGCGGCCTTGTTACATTGCTGGCTTTATACAAATGTTTCGTCTAAGAACAGTTTACAATGGTGATCAGCTAGCGGTAAAAAATACATCTACCTTTCTCAATAAGTTTCTTAATTTTTTTAATGTGCTCTCTTCTTACTGAATTATTTTTGTTCTTGTTATACTTTCCTCTCAATTTTCAACAATACTGCAGAACATTTGACTGAATGACGAGTTTAGATACCATCACAAATGACCAGTTACATGCAGTTCAGGCAAATACTAGCTACGAAGTTTACGTAGACGATAAAATTCTTTGTTGTCATGATTGGAAAAAAGTATCGTCTACATAAACAAAAATTATGAAGTTGATATTTATATAGATATGTACGTTTTTCATTAAAATTGGGGATTACGAAACTATCCCACTGTCAGTAGAGCGGACCTATAATGTAACATGGAAGTCATGTTATGCTACTTTGATGTATTTCAAAACAAAAGGCAAAAAGTTTAGTCTCATATTGCTTGTGTTGGAGACTTCCTTCCTCCTTATATATGGACTCTTATCCATAGTACAATTGAGGAATGAAAGGAGACAAGCCCTACACACGCGCATGGTGGGCCTTGCCAACGGGGTTTGGGCCGACCCGGTCCGGAAACCTTTTAATCGGGCGCGTCGACGCACGAGCCCCTTGCGTGGGCGCGGCCCCAGTTTGGTTTTGCCCTTCAGTTCATTGAACCATTTTTAACCTGATCCGCAATGCAACTCTTCGTTTGGACGCTTCCAAACGGCGGTCCGGTTTGCAACCGCAACGCAACTCTTCACGCGTCTTTTCGTTGTTACTTATACTTTGTTCTTTGCTGACGTTCGGTACGATTGAACAACGTCTCTCGTTCTCTTCTTCCTCGCTTCTCCGCCTTCAGTCTGTCCACTGGAAGGACGATCGGTTGCCTTTCGCTCGTCGTCGTGACTGCGTGTGCGCGCTTCACATCGGCAAACGTTGTTGGATCCTGGGAGAGTAGCCGCGCAGGAGACTATCGCACAGGCGCTGTCGAGTACCGCGAAAATACTTTTAAGGATAGTTCTCTCTGCATGCCTCTGTGTATCTCTGGTAAAATCTTTCCTGTTAACGGCTTACACCGCAGTTTGTACCCTATTACGAATCACAATCTTAAGAGTATTCTATTTCTCAGATGGGTACTAATATGGAAGGTTTTGAAACCCCCTTTACGCCTGTGACGCCATCAAGTAATAACAACCAAATCGTCATTGTTTCTACTGTTTCACAAACAGCAATCCCCGATGTTACGAAAATTGAACAGTTTAATGGATAACAGTATAGGTGTTGGTAAGAAAAAATTATTACTACTTTAGAAGTTTCTAATGTCTCGTTTGCTTTAACTAAACCCAAACCTAAAAATGATTATGTTCATTGGGAAAAAGCAAATCGCATTTGTCGACATGTGATTGTAAGTACTTTATCTAATCAACTGTTTGACGTCTACTTTCCAATTAAAATTGCATCCAAATTTTGGGAAAGTCTGAACAAGAAATATATTCTGGAAGAGGCTTCTACCCAAAAATTTACTGTTGTAAATTTTTTAAATTTTCATATGACTGAAGATAAAGATATAACAACTCAATTCATGAATTTCATATTTTACTTGATGATTTGAAAAATGAAAAAATTGATCTTCCTGAGTCTTTCGTTGTGGATTCTTTAATTGAAAAACTACCTGGTTCTTGGAAACATTACAAGAACAATTTAAAGCACAAAAGAAAGACTATGTCACTGGATGATGTAATAATATATATCTGAGTTGAAGATCAAAATCGTACTAGAGAAAAATATGAACTGAATAAAGAGTTGTCATGTACTGCTAACTTTGTTAATAGTGAAGTTAAAGAAAATAAAGTTTCTACTGATCAGTCTAAAAATAATTGGAAAAATAAGAAAGGGAAACAAAAATAAATATAAAGGAAACAAAGATATTGACGTGTATTTTACTACGCGCTTAAACGCAAGTATACGCGTCGAGTAATATAGGCCTTGTGAGGCCCGAGTCAAACTCAGGGATACGTGAATTATTGGAGACTTCTACTAACTAATCGCAATCAGCTAGGCCGATTAACAAAGTAGGGTTTTGTTGTTGAAATTAAAAGAAAATAAAAATCAAACAAAGAAAACAATCGATTAAAGGTTAATTTAATCAATTCAAAGGGATATCTTTAGGATGGCGGTTTCACCGCGGGTCAACATTGTATTAGGTTTCATATAATTCCTCACACTTCTCTCTCTATCCGGGTAGTGGCCTGAATACATAATTACCCACTGTCGTGGTGTAAGTCACTACTTAGGTATATGTTGATTCCACCGTCGTAGTAATCATTCCCCTAAACTAAGTGCATTATAAACGGTCCCTCAGTTCCCACCATTAATTTTACAACTCCTTTGTCAAGGGTTTTATTAATTAATGTAGATTTCGTCTCTTTTCAACCGTTAATCCTTCTGTCGAAGTGATTAAGGGCATTAAATTATTATTATGGTGATCAAGAATAACAATAGAAATGGAGAAAACGAATCTATACCACGGATTTGAGAGATAAAATATGAATTATCAATATAAAAATGTCATACAATGTATTCCCGGGCTACTCCCGGTCCTAAAGATTGAGGGTTTTAGCCTCTCATGTTCATCTCACACGAATACATGGTAAAAATGGGGGATTTCATAAGAAAAACGTGAAACAAGTGGGAAAACCCCTGAACGGAGAAGAACCGGTAGATCCTTGGCGTAGAACACGAGCTTCCCCGCCTGTCAGTGGTGGAAATCGTCTTCGGCAGCGTCCGAATCACCCGGGATGATCTTCTGGCCTCCGTTCTCCTTTCTTTCCTTCCTCGGCACTCGTGCAATCCAAAAATTCCATCTCCTCATCTGGGCGGCCGTCATTAGGTATAAGTCCCTAATTAGGTCGTCAAATAACAACATCCGTCCGATCGAGATCAAAACAGATCCAACGCATATCTGCCGGCGTCGATACCATCGACCCGCGTCGATGGTATCGACCCAGCGGATTAGCGGCAGCTTCCCTTTCTTTTAGTCTGAGCGCCTGTGGTCATCTCGATACCATCGACTTGGGTCGATGGTATCGACTCTCTTTAGCGTCGGTTTTGTCTTTTAGCGACGCTGTAGCTCTCCTTGTGTCGATGGCATCGACCTTCCGTCGATGGTATCGACACTGTGCTGCTCTTCTTGGCTGGCAATCTGTGGCTTGGTCGATGGTATCGACTTCCGTCGATGGTATCGACGGAAGCAAATACGTGTTTTTCCTGAAATCTCACAACAAGACCAAGTAAATCCACACAAATAATAATATTATGATAAATAATGCTCAAAATAGTAAAACAAAGGGGATTTGACATAATATGAAGGCAAAGACCGAAATGAGTGAATTATGCAATATTATCCATAAAAATGAGTAATTAGAGCACAAAACACATATGAAAAAGGTCTATAAATGCGACTCAAAATCATCGCATCAAACTCCCCTAAGCTTAAACATTGCTCGCCCTCGAGCAACTAATCCTTAGAATAGAATTGCAGATGTCAACTAAAAATCAACACACCAACCCACATCCCATGTGACTCCCACTGAACGTTCTCAAACCGGCCTTCTCTAACCACATAACAGTAATTACCCTAAAGGCGACAATAATCGTCAATAAGAGAAATTGTCCTTCAAACCGATGAACACTATCACATAAGGCAGTTAACATAATAACATTCGCCGATTCAGCATTGGTGCATCTTGTGATCGCCTACACTACGTTGCTCGCCCTTAACTACCATCTACATGGAAGCAGTTCTCCTGATAATCATTAGTGAGGAGAAATTCACGGTGGCCTACCAATCCGAGCAACGGGTGGATGGAATGGGTGGTTCATGGAAGAACTTTGACGTATTGCACAGTTTCAAAATGCATAAAACAAAATGTCCTACGTGATGCAAATGCACAATAAAAATGCCCTAATGCCTAATTTGGGTGAAATGATGCATGCCCTAACCTTCCACCTCAAAATGAGATGGAAATCTACTTAAGCCACATCATGTACTCAAATTTCCTGTAATGCGAGTGATATCATGTTCCTTTCTCCCTCTTATTCCATTTTCTTCTAAATTCTCTTTTTTTTTCTTTTCTCAATTTTTTTCAGATTTTCAGCAAAAAAATTTTCTTCTCTTTTTTTTTCTTTTAGCCCACATATCCATAATTGCTTAGAGATACATGTATTGGGCTGTTTTCTTCATGATTGGAAATCTTTGCGATATTTCGAAGGTATGGAACAGTTTAGATCACTTTTGAGGAAAAACTGAGATACATGGTGTACTTTATGCATGATAATCATGAAGTCATGAGTGCAACTACATGGCATGCACCTAAAGGTAGTGTGCATGAATCCCTATATTTTTCTCTTTTTATGCAAAAGTATGGAAAATATCAATGCAATTCCTATCTAAATGCTATGCACACAAGAAGGAATTAAAACTGTGCTTTACTTCCAATTCTTAGGTGGATTATGGAAAAATGAAGTGGAATGATCACAAGATTAGATGACTGAACCTTAGAAGAGTATTATGTGTCCCTCCTAACTGACCTGTGTAGTGGTTTGGAGGGTTCTCTCTCTTACATCCAATTAAGGTCTCATTACCATTTGGTTAGGTTAGGCTCAAACAACCGTTACTATCCACTTTTCATGAGTCAACGGGGGTGTGGGTGTGACATATTGCTTTAGAGTTGACATAATCAATCATTTTCATAGGACAAGTTTCCCAAGGACAACCAAGTCAAGCTATCCAAAAGACACAAAAAAATTTTAAATTCCCTTAAAATTTCCCATGAAAACAGCGAGATGACAATTTTTAAGACATCCACGGTTACACTAGATAGATGTGGATCCTAAACAAAAACTAAAATTGCAAGAACAAATAACAAAGCAAAAACTAAAAATAACAAAAGAAAAGATAAAAGATAGAGTTGTTCCAGCCACCCCCTTAAGCTTGAATTCGACTATGGCCTCATAGTCAAAAACCAACTTAAGGGTGGAACAGTGATACCCTGATCAATCCTGCGGAGGCGGTGGTGGGTATTGTGGTGCCGTAGGATCGCAAGACGGGTACTCCCCCTGGAAGCTTGGATCATATTGGGTCCTCGACGGAGGCTGTGGATAGCCTCCAAAGTAATCTCGACTCCAATAATGGTCGAAGAAGGGCTCCTGTTGCGTCTCTATCCGCTGCAACCGGTTGTGTATTTGCTCTTGGTTGGCGAGGATGAGCCACTCGTTCTCGAACATAGCCCGTTGATTATCAAGTACCCGGCTCGTAGTCTCATGAATGCCGGTATACATAGCCATGTGCTGCTGCTGAGTCTGCTGTATATCCTGCAGCATCGTGTACATTCCCT
The DNA here is from genome assembly GCA_963693085.1 of Alisma plantago-aquatica. Classification (NCBI taxonomy): domain Eukaryota; kingdom Viridiplantae; phylum Streptophyta; class Magnoliopsida; order Alismatales; family Alismataceae; genus Alisma; species Alisma plantago-aquatica. The sequence goes on along the minus strand of OY856411.1, from coordinate 174,621,281 downwards.
GCATGGAATAGGGATCCTCGGCTGGCTGCTCGTGCTGTGGTGATGGCGGCGGGGGCTGAGATGATGAAGATGCACCCAAATGCATCCTAGGACGCTTCCGTGGTGCCACACGTGCACGAAGAGGTGTGAAAGCCTCCTCTTCCTCCTCAGCCTCGCCTCCTTGCTCGTCATCACCGCCTTCTTCTTCATCGGACTCGACGGCTATGATCGGCCACCGGAAGTGCTGGGCTCCCTCGATGTGGAAGACGGCATCCGACAGTGCGCACTCCTGATAAGCTTGGTTGACGTGGCAATGTGCGTACGCCAACCCATCCCGGAGAAGGATAAGGTTTGAACGGTGCAAGTGTTGCACGTTCACCTTACTCTTTGTGGAAATCGGAGTCATGGACTGAAAATTCAGCCCCAAGTAGTGCGCCAACTTGGTGATGAGCCCACCAAAATAGATCGGAGCCTTCCTTGTACTCCTCTTCACCGCCAGGACGCGCTGCAGAAAGAACGCACCCCGGTTGCATTCTTGTCGCTTCAGGAGCATGTAGAGGAAGAAAAGATCGCTCTCCTGAAACTTGCTCAATGCCAAATTGCTCCGAGCAAAGAACGTAAGGCTCAACATCCGGTGTAAGACCCGGACAAAGGGATGCTCAAAGTCCGCTACCGCAGCATTATGGTAGCTCACTGTCTTTCCCGCCGGCACTGTGACTAGCTCGGCGAAGATCTTGTCGTAGTCGGTGCGGGAATCTGGGCGTCGGTGATCATGTTGGGAGTGGTTCCAGTTAAAGATGTTGTTGAACTACTTAAGAGTGATGTTGTAGTTGATGTTGAAAAGCCGGAAGGACACCCTCCCCTTGATCCACTCACGGTCCGACGCCACCATGTCGTTGGGTACGACGCAGACGTCGAGGGACGCCATAAACTCCGCCACCAATTCCTTGTAGGTGGGCCATTCGCCGAAGAACGGCTGCCCATCCGCATGGCGCTCCAGCTCACCTGTCGTTATGCTGGTGTGGTGTGCTTGACCCTTCAGCACATAGGCCAAGTTGGCCTCGAATCCCAGATCACGGATCATTCCCCGGTCCACATACCGGGTCGGCTCGATCTTCCGCTTCATGATCTCCTCATAGACCTTCTTCACCTCCGCGGAAGGGTGGGCCAGGCGCGGACGTGAGACTGAAGCAGTAGGGGGTGGAACAAACTCCACAATCTCTTGCGAGGATGATGATCCGGCGGCGTGCACCATTGTTGTGAGAAGATGGGATTAGAAGAGAGCTCGGTGCAGATGGAGAAGAATTTCTCCGCTCGGTGAAGATCTTCGCTCGATGTCGCTTCTCTTCAGTCTTGGAAAGCTCAGGGGAGTGCTCGACGCAAAGGAGGATGCTTGCTCTGAAGGTGTGACGTCAAATGACGTTGCAAGTCTCCTTAAATAGACTTGGTCGGCGCCACTGTTGACCCGTCGATACCATCGACGCGGGTCGATGGTATCGACACGTCTCGCGGGTATCCGCCTCCCTCGTGAGTATCGACGGCTGACGTTTGCTGGATCGAGAAACCCGGATTGCTGACGGGTCGATACCATCGACGGAAGTCGATGGTATCGACGCAGCACCCGGATCGCTGACGTGGATCTTGCGAGCGTCGTCGATGTCTGTGTGCGGATCGGTGACATGTCCGTCGATACCATCGACGGGTGTTGATGGTATCGACATGCTTTTATTGCGACACCGCCGTTTTGTTGCATTCACCCTGTGATGATGTCGATACCATCGACGAGGCCGTCGATGGTATCGAGTTGACTGAGCAAATTTCGTCTGAACTTCTCCAGAGATCTCGATGGTATCGACTGGGGTGTCGATACCATCGACACTTTCATTGCGACCTGCCTGTGACCATGTCGATACCATCGACGGGGGTGTCGATAGTATCGACGCAGTGCGATTTTTGCATCAATCAACCTGCACCCATGTCGATACCATCGACCAGTGTGTCGATGGTATCGACCCTGCCTGTTCCTGCACATTTAACAACCGGATCAAGGTATCCTTTTTTTTTTACTAAAATCTAAACGAAATAAAAGCAATCTATGACTCGAATTACACTATCCTAATGTACCAATGGTTGGGTTGCCTCCCAACAAGCGCCCTTATTTAACGTCTTAGGCTAGACGGTGTGACAATCATCATCTTTTCACCTTGGAAACTGCACTTAGAGGATCATTCGGTAATTTGAATTCAACACGATCTCCTCCAATGCCCAAAGACAGAGTACCTCTCCCTAAAGAAGTAACAACATCTGTTGTTGCTTGAAACGGTCTTCCTAGAAGAATTTCACAGCCTTGGAGCGGTGGCATATCAATAACAACAAAATCCACCGGGAATATGAATCTATCCACTTTGACGAGCACATCCTCACACACTCCATATGGTCTCACGATAGACCCATCTGCCAATTCAATTGTTGCGGCCAACTTCTTTATCTCTTTTAACCCCAGCTTTTGAAATGTCACCAAAGGCATGAGATTTATGCTAGCGCCAGAATCACATTGCGCTTTAGGAAATTGTAGACCACCTATTGAGCACGGTATGTAAAAACCTCCTGGGTCCTTTCTCTTCTTTGGTGAACTCCCGTGAATCATAGAGCTCACTGTCTCATTCATCCAATAAATTTCATCGTCTTTTATCTGCCTCTTCTTATTGATGATTTCCTTGATGAACCTCCCATAGGCGGGTACTTTTTCGATCATCTCCACTAATGGAATATTGATGTGGAGTTTTCGGAATATCTCCAGGAATTTCTTAAAATGACGATGCTCTTTCTTTGACTTAGAATTTACCGGATCTGAAACATCAGCTGCATCAGCACGCCTATGAGGTGGCACATACGCGCTTTTCGGGGGTACCTCCCCTAAGCTTGCTTCAATCACTCTCTCCAACGTGGGCTTTGGCGAGACATCCTCAATAATAGCAGCTTGTTGTAGTTCCTCTCTCGCCGTAGATGTCTCCACATGTGCACAAACAACTTGCACTTGTTCTTCCTGCCTAGGTGGAGATACAATATTCACAACTCTTTGTGATTTTCTGAAGAAAGGGTTTCCGCCCGGCAATCCATAGTACGTGCGTGGATATGGTATCGCCGGTGTTGCATGCACATTGAAAGTCATTTTTCTTTCTTCTACAACTTCTTGCACCTGAGATTCCTCCTTAGTACTTACCACAGATATGTACTTGACTTGTTGGTGTGCCTGAGCCACATTTGCATTCTCGGCTGGTTTCTGTTGATTGGCGTGCTTGATGGCCGCCACTTCACTCGAAATCTGTGCCACGGTGGTTTCCAATGCCTGCATTTGTGCTCCATGGCTTTGCAGCGTCTTCCCAAACTTGGTTAGAATATCACCTTGAGATTGCAATTGTTTTCCAAACATGGCCATCATCTCTTGGTTTTGCTGGACCATTTGAGTTAGTAATTCAGTGTTCTTGTCCTCGGCTTTCTGTTGTGGCTTGGCATCCGGATCCTGTAGAAAATTGTTCGGATCCTTCCATGAAAACTTTTTATCTTTCCTCCATGCATAGTCATTGTTTCTATAGCCCTGTTGTTGCATGAATTTCACTTGGGCCTCCCCATCATCAGATGCATCCTCCTTAGTTAGCACCTTCTTGGCTAGAAGATCTAACTTATCATTCAGCTCTCTCACTATTTTGGATTCACCAGCAGCCTTGACATGTTCCACAGCCCCTCTATCACCCCATGACTGTTTCCTAGCCATGTTTTTCAGTATCTCCCAACATCTGATATCCGTATTATTCAGAAAAAATCCAGATCCGGCTGAATCAAGATTACTTCTATCGTGCTCGGAGAGAGCAAAATAGAAGATTTTCACTTGTGTCTCCTTGTCCAATCCATGATGTGGACATCTCCTCAACATGACTTGGAATCGCTCCCAAGTCTCAGAATAAGTTTCACCCGCCTGTTGGGTGAAATTGTGGATCTTTCGGATCATATCATTGGTCTTCTCAGGAGGGAAGAACCTCTCGAAGAAAACCTCCACCATATGATTCCATGATTCGACAAACTCATCGTCGACGTTATGTAGCCACTCACGCGCTGCTCCTGCCAGTGAACTTGGGAACAACTTGAGATACAACGCATCTTGTGGAAATCGGTCTATCTTCACCATATCACAGTTCTCCACGAACTGGCTGATGTGGGCAACCGGATCTTCATTTTTCAGCCCGTGAAATGCGTTGGATTTGACCAAATTAATCAGAGTCGGGTCGATCTTGTATGTCGGTATGTTGATCGCCTGCTTCTTTATGGGCCCCTTTGATGCTGAGGAAGAAGACGCCTTGATCTTCTCCCATATTGTCTGTGCTTCAGCCATTTCTTCTGCTTGTTCTTGCTCTGAATCAGAATTTATATCACTTTGGTACTCCTGCTCGTAGTAGTCCTCGTCCTCTGGTCCCGGATGTGGGACCTCAGGTGTGCAATTCGCATAGTCGGTACTACGCGTATGCACCATGCAAAGTACTTGAAATTTTGAAAATCGGGGTTCAGTACAATGCTTTGAACGAGTAAACACAATTATAGAGAAATATAGGAATTTTTAAAATTTTTTTAAAATAATAAAAAAGAAATGTGGCCTAGAGTGGCCGCTCTTAGCACTCAAAGTGCCAATAATTCTCCGTATCCCCGGCAACGGCGCCAAAAACTTGACGTGTATTTTACTACGTGCTTAAACGCAAGTATACACGTCGAGTAATATAGGCCTTGTGAGGCCCGAGTCGAACTCAGGGATACGTGAATTATTGGAGACTTCTACTAACTAATCGCAATCAGCTAGGCCGATTAACAAAGTAGGGTTTTGTTGTTGAAATTAAAAGAAAATAAAAATCAAACAAAGAAAACAATCGATTAAAGGTTAATTTAATCAATTCAAAGGGATATCTTTAGGATGGTGGTTTCACCGCGGGTCAACATTGTATTAGGTTTCATATAATTCCTCACACTTCTCTCTATCCGGGTAGTGGCCTGAATATAGAATTACCCACTGTCGTGGTGTAAGTCACTACTTAGGTTTAGGTTGATTCCACCGTCGTAGTAATCATTCCCCTAAACTAAGTGCATTATAAACGGTCCCTCAGTTCCCACCATTAATTTTACAACTCCTTTGTCAAGGGTTTTATTAATTAATGTAGATTTCGTCTCTTTTCAACCGTTAATCCTTCTGTCGAAGTGATTAAGGGCATTAAATTATTATTATGGTGATCAAGCATAACAATAGAAATGGAGAAAATGAATCTATACCGCGGATTTGAGAGAGAAAATATGAATTATCAATATAAAAATGTCATACAATGTATTCCCGGGCTACTCCCGGTCCTAAAGATTGAGGGTTTTAGCCTCTCATGTTCATCTCATACGAATACATGGTAAAAAATGGGGGATTTGATAAGAAAAAAGTGAAACAAGTGGGAAAACCCCTGAACGGAGAAGAACCGGTAGATCCTTGGCGTAGAACACGAGCTTCCCCGCCTGTCAGTGGTGGAAATCGTCTTCGGCAGCGTCCGAATCACCCGGGATGATCTTCTGGCCTCCGTTCTCCTTTCTTTCCTTCCTCGGCACTCGTGCAATCCAAAAATTCCATCTCCTCGTCTGGGCGGCCGTCATTAGGTATAAGTCCCTAATTAGGTCGTCAAATAACAACAGCCGTCCGATCGAGATCAAAACAGATCCAACGCATATCTGTCGGCGTCGATACCATCGACCCGCGTCGATGGTATCGACCCAGCGGATTAGCGGCAGCTTCCCTTTCTTTTAGTCTGAGCGCCTGTGGTCATCTCGATACCATCGACTTGGGTCGATGGTATCGACTTGGGTCGATGGTATCGACTCTCTTTAGCGTCGGTTTTGTCTTTTAGCGACGCTGTAGCTCTCCTTGTGTCGATGGCATCGACCTTTCGTCGATGGTATCGACACTGTGCTGCTCTTCTTGGCTGGCAATCTGTGGCTTGGTCGATGGTATCGACTTCCGTCGATGGTATCGACGGAAGCAAATACTTGTTTTTCCTGAAATCTCACAACAAGACCAAGTAAATCCACACAAATAATAATATTATGATAAATAATGCTCAAAATAGTAAAACAAAGGGGATTTGACATAATATGAAGGCAAAGACCGAAATGAGTGAATTATGCAATATTATCCATAAAAATGAGTAATTAGAGCACAAAATACATATGAAAAAGGTCTATAAATGCGACTCAAAATCATCGCATCAGATATTAATAAAAAAAGTTTTTTGCTATGTCTGTGGAAAACCTGGTCATACTTCTCCTAAATGCAAGCATAGGAAGAAACAAGCAGTCCAGGATTCGAAGGATATATACATCAACCAACCTTGTCACGGAGGACGTATTTGTGGCATTTGTCAGCATTGTCAGCATGGGATCATTCCACCAGAACGATTGGATCATTGACTCGGGGGCTAGTTGCCACATAAGTGGCAACATAGATGCTTTCGTGACCTACACTGAGGTAGGGCAGGAGGAACATCAGGTTGTCATGGGCAACTCTACTACTTCTTGTGTGACTGGAAAGAGCAATGACATGATCAAGATGACTTCTAGAAAAATTCTACTGATCAAAGATGTGCTATTTGTCCCAGATATCCGTGTTAATTTAATTTTTGTTTCTCAACTTGTTAAGTTTGGGGTGAAAATGTCCTTTGAATCAAACAATGTCATTTTCACCAAGTCTGGGGACTACCTAGGCATGGGCTACTACTCTAATGGGCTCTTTCTGCTGAATGTACCAAACTCTTCTGCTAATGAAATAAGTCCTTCTGCTTATATCATTGATTCTTTTGATATATGGCATAATAGATTAGGACATGTTAATTTTAAATACTTACATCACATGAAATCTTTAGGTTTACTAAAGGATATTAATGGTGTTGTTAATTTAAATAATAAATGTCAAATATGTGCTGAAACTAAATCTACCAAGAAACTATGTCCTCAAATTTCACAAAGAAATTCTGAATTACTAGATTTAGTACACACCAATCTTGGAGATTTAAAAGGAAATCTATCTAGAGGTGGGAAACGTTTCTACATTATTTTTGTAGATGATTTCTCACGATATACAAAATTATATTTACTGCATTCAAAGAATGAAGCTTTTGGAATGTTTGTTAAATATAAAACAGAAGTAGAGAATCAACTTAATAAGAAAATAAAACATCTTCACTCAGATAGGGGTGGTGAATATGATTGTTCACATTTTAATAATTTTTGTGTAAACCATGGTATTATACATGAATACACACCTCCATATTTGCCTCAATCAAATGGAATTGCTGAACGTAAAAATAAAACACTAAAAGAAATGATGAATTCTATTTTAATCAATTCAGGCGCACCCAACAACTTGTGGGGGGAAGCAATTTTGTCATCTTGTTTTCTTCAAAATTGCATCCCTAGTAGAAAGACAAATAATACACCATATGAATTATGGAAATGATATCCTCCTAATTTGAAATATCTCAAAGTGTGGGGGTGTCTAGCTAAAGTCTTATTAACTGAGCCTAAGAAATGAAAATTGGGATCTAGAACCCTAGATGGTGTTTTTATAAGTTATGCTCAAAATAGTGCCGCATTTAGATTCTTGGTTATTAGAAGTGGCAACAATGTTGTAGAACCTAATACAATTGTTGAATCTAAAAATGCAGCATTTTTTGAGCATATCTTTCCTATGAAAACTCCCTTAGAAAACTTATCTAATCCTTCAAATAAATTTTTAGAGAATATCCCAAGTACATCCAATTCTAATGATGTTTTAGAACTTGATGATATAGAACCTAGAAGATCCACTAGGATGACGAAGGAAAAAAATCTTGGTGATGATTTCTATTCCTTTATAGTGGATAACGACCCTCAATCTTACAATGATGCTATTAGTTCAACTGATTCATCTTTATGGAAGGAAGCAATTAATAGTGAGATTGAATCTATATTATCTAATAATACATGGGAACTAGTGGAACTTCCACTAGGTATTAAACCCATAGGATGTAAATGGATATTTAAAAGAAAATTGAAAATAGATGGGACTGTAGATAAATACAAAGCTCATTTGGTTGCCAAAGGATATAAACAACAAAAGGATATTGACTATTTTGATACTTTTACTCCTGTAACTAGAATCTCTTCAATCAAGATTTTAATTGCTTTGGCGTCTATTAAGAAATTAATTATACATCAAATGGATGTTAAAACTTCTTTCTTGAACGGAGATTTGGATGAAGAAATTTATATGGATCAACCCGAAAGTTATGTAGTTCCGGGAAAAGAACATATGGTATGTAGACTAATCAAATCTCTCTATGGCTTGAAACAAGCACCTAAATAGTGGCATGAGAAATTTGATAAGGTAATTGTATCATATGGATTCTATATAAATGAAGGAGATAAATGTATATATTCTAAAGTTGATAACCAAGAATGTGTTATTATATGTCTCTATGTAGATGACATGCTTATTTTTGGCACTAATATTGATATTATAAATAGTACAAAAGGCTTCTTGGCTTCTAATTTTGACATAAAAGATATGGGTGAATCAGATGTAATTTTAGGAATTAAACTCCTTAAAATGATGATTGCATCATGCTATCCCAAGAGCACTATGTTGAGAAAATCCTCAAAAGGTTTTTAAAGTTTGATTGTAAACCAGTTAGTACACCTTTTAATTCTAATTGCAATCTTAAGAAAAATAAAAGTATTAGTGTTCAACAAGTCAAATATGCACAAGTAATTGGAAGCCTAATGTACTTAATGAATTGCACTCGTCCGGATTTAGCATATGCAGTGGGGAGATTAAGTAGGTATACCTAAAATCCTAACAAGGATCATTGGGATGCTCTACATAGGGTTTTAAGATACCTTAAAGGCACAATTAATCATGGATTGATTTTTTGTGGATCTCCAACTGTGCTAGAAGGATATTGTGATGCCAATTGGATTTCTGATTGAGATGAATTGAAATCTACAAGTGGTTACATCTTCACTATGGGTAGAGGTGATGTGTCTTGAAAATCCTCCAAGCAAATATGTATAGCTCGTTCCACTATGGAATCTGAGTTTATTGCCTTAGAAAAGGCTGGGACTGAAGCCGAATGGCTAAGACATGTTCTAATGTATCTTCCCATTTGGGAGAAACCTTCTCCACCAGTGTTTATACACTGTGATAATCAAGCTGCCATAGCAAGAGCTAAAAATAGAGTTTATAATGGGAAGAGAAGACATATTCATCTACGTCACAATATTGTGAGGCAGCTTGTATGTGATAGCATAATCTCAATGGATTATGTAAAGTCAGAATTAAATTTGGTCGATCCTATGATAAAGCCATTAATCAAAGACTGGTGAGCGATACATCGAGGAGAATGAGATTATGCCCATACCGGAAGTCGAAGTGATGGACACCCAACCTTCATGAACGGTGATCCCAGGAAGAAGGTTCAATGGGAAAAACTAAGTCACTAGGGGACTCAATGTGTTGTAATAAATGTATCTCATTCTTATGATGTAAAGAACAATTTGCAATGATTCAGTTGAATATATTTCTTAATGGATTTCATAGACATTAATGGTGGTGTATATACTGCAATATATGCTTGATGAAAGTCCAACTATATGAGTGTGGAGTGAGGCCGCTCCTGTTGAGATTCAGGAAGATCTCTAAAGCATTCATGAATATTCTCAGTAGACGCATGGCCTAAATGCGTCAATCCGTAAGAAAGATAATTGATTTTATAGGTGTCATGTAAGTAATGTATCTCTAATCAGATAAAAGAGGAATTGGTTCAAGAACATAGTTCTACCAAACTTCTACAGATTACATACATCTACTCCATGCTTTGGTTAAAAGAACTCAGTTCCACCAAGGCTTATGTGTGCCATTTGTTTAAGTTTTTCCAGTGGTCAACTCAGTTTTTAAAATTATTTTATTTTGAAATAGTGGGGGATTGTTACGCTTCTTTGTTGTATTTCAAACCAAAAGGTAAAAGGTTTACTCCCATATTGCTTGTGTTGGAGACTTCCCTCCTCCTTATATATGGACTCTTATCCGTAGTACAATTGAGGAATGAAAGGGGACAAGCCCTACGCACACGCATGGTGGGCCTTTCCAACAGGGTTTGGGTCGGCCCAGTCCGGAAACCCTTTAATCGGGCACGTCGGCGCACGTCGCATCCTGCGCACAGGGGGTGCAAATCCGGCCTCCCCGAGCCCCTTGTATGGGCGCGGCCCCGGCTTGGTTTTGCCCTTCGGTTCATTGAACTGTTTTTAACTTGAGCCGCAAAGCAACTCTTCGTTTGGACGCTTCCGAACGGCGGCCCGGTTTGTAACCGCAACACAACTCTTCACGCGCCTTTTCGTTGTTACTTATACTTTGTTCTTCGTTGTTGTTCGATACGATTGAACAATGTCTCTCGTTCTCTTCTTCCTCGCTTCTCCACCTTCAGTCTATCCACTGGAAGGACGATCAGTTGCATTTCGCTCGTCGTCGTGACTGTGTGTGTGCGCTTCACGTCGGCAAACGTTGTTGGATCCTGGGAGAGTAGTCGCGTAGGAGACTATCGCACAAGCGCTCACCGTCGAGTACTGCGGAAATACTCTTAAGGACGGTGCTCTCTGCACGCCTCAGTGTATCTCTGGTAAAAGCTTTACTGTTAACAGCTTACACCGCAGTTTGTACCCTTTTACGAATTACAAGTCATACAAAGACACCAATTAAAATAACAGGGTGAGGGCCTGCATAAGCATTAAGCAGTATGTCAAGTTTATTTAGAAATTTACATAAAGAAGTAAATATGCTTAATGTAGTTATTACTTTTTTAGCTTTGAAAAGATGAAACTCTCTCATCAACGATGGTAACGATACTGAGCTTGTTTCTTGATTTGTTCTTTTAGTCTGAATTGTCATGTCCGAAGCAGTCATATAGGGAAGTTTTGGACGTATCAATGTCTTTGAAAAGAAATTTTTGTGGACGTTAGGTATTGAATCAATGTTTTCATTTCCAAGTAACTATAATTGTACGACTAGATCAATATGACGGATGTAATTATAAAGCTACGTTATATGTATCTTTTTATTGTATGTTATTAACATGTTTAACCATTTTTGGATCTTTTTTGGTTGCTAAAGAAAATAAAATCAAATAATATCTCAAGTTTTTACCAGAAAATATTTCAAATTGTCATCTTTTTTATCTTAAAAATTGTCGATAAATAGGCATCATCTTGTCTGAGCATTTGAAATATATGTGTAACTTTTGATTTGTGTACAATTGATACTTTCTCTTGATAGTTTCTTCGAAGGTAGAATTTAGTACTAACCAAGACAGATGAAATGCACTTATTTTACTTACATAATTGAAGTTAAGCTTTCGTTCTTCTGATGCATTTTCAGTTTCTATCCCATTAATTTAATTTTAAATGATAAAGGTATAAAAAGTGTTTCTTCATTTATTTTGTGTGACTTTTAGAGCATTCATCTATTAGATTTGAGAATAACATTTATGGACTATGCTTTCTTTCCTCTCATTCCTTCTCAGTTGGTATCTGGTTTAATTATAAATGATAAATGTATAATGGGTGTATATTCATTGATTTTGAGGTGGTTTAACAGAATCCATTTGTTGAATTGAGGAAGAATGGGACTTATAGAAGTCTACCAAAAGATTTATTTTTATTTATGAAAAGTAAACTTTGTGTAATATATACACACAACAAAATAATGTCTTAAGAACTGGAAAATGCTTTTCTTACCTAAATACCCCAGATTCTCATTAAAAAGTAAAACTCTTGTCATATATTTGATAATTTTTAATATAAAAGAACATGTTTCTACGAGTGTTGCTTGCTAGATAATATCATGCCTATACCATCTTACATAACACCACGATATTTAGAATGAAATGATATTTGGATGAGACAAAATAGATTCACATTTATTTAACTATTTAGTAACAAAAGTTGAGTCTTTATTGATTAATGTATGCTAAAAAGGCAATTTCCTACTAATCAAAAGTAGTGTGCTTCGGTCACATGTTTAACAATGTAACAATTCTTTTATCATTCATTAGGGAATTTTTTAAGTGAAATTCATTGGTCCAATTATTTCATAATTACGTACTTTAAAATATTTTGGTATTAAGTTTAAAATATTTTAAGTGAAATTCTTTGGTGTGCTTATTGGTTTTGGGGGCTTGGCCTCTCCTTCATTTTGTATCTGGGTGTATGGGATGTTTGGAGGGTTTTCTATGTATGTGCCCATGAGTGACATTTTTGTACCTTGATACCTTGTTGTCTTGAGTATCAAGGGGTAGTTTATTTTAGGGGCACTTTTTTTGTACCTCAAGTTTTGGTTTTAGTAACACGCTTTTTTGACTGACCAAAAAAAAGTTTACATGAAAATAAATCATCAAAAATATTTCAATTACATTACTTTTCCTCATGATATTTTCAATAGCTATTTAATTTGTAAATTAGTTTTATTTCCATTGATATAAATATAATTAATTAACATAATTATCCTTACACATACTTAGTGACATATGTGTTCAACTTAACATGATGATAGGTTTCATTTATTTTTTATATTAAAATCTACTTGAACTTCTTTTTTGTAATCTACTTTTGGGTTAATTTGGAATAACAATCACTAATACTTGTGTTGAAATTGATCCTATGACCCTACTCGATTTTTATATGGGAACTTCCTAAATCTACTTTTTTAGAATACACAAATATAGGGACATATATATGTAGGTTTCCTAGGCATGAAAACAATACGTAGAAATGGACTAAGTGCAAACTTCTCCTCAAACTGAGATCCTTCTTCAGAGATTGTTTAAAGGAATTAATTTGTGGTTTTTTTGCAAATCATTATCTAGCCTATTTGATTATATCTTTGCTTAATAACATGTTTATCTGAGATAACACACGACTATTGAACCAAAAAGAAATAAAAACCATTTTGTTTGCTTTTTACACAAAAGTCTAGTCAAAGATTATTGGTGTACACTTTCTTCACTGACTTGCACAAATGTCTTAACGCCCACACATTTATTATAGCCATTCAGAGATCATAGTAATGTAATATTTATGAGTTTTTATTCTAATATGGTAATTTCTAACTCTGAAAAGTGCACTTGATATTGGTGTACATATGCTAAGGATTCTTTTGATATTATACCAGTTTTTTTCAATACAAATACTACATAGTTGGAATTTATGCCTGATTGACAAACATCGACGTCACTCAAAGAGAGTGACTACAAATTTAATAGAGAAACAAATAACATCAATATATTTTATTGAAATGCATTGTGGCAAAAATCAATATTATTATTGAGATTTTTTTCGACTCATGTATATCAAAGATATTTTCTTTTATAATATTACTTAGAAATATGTTGTATATAAGTAAACCATAGTTGATTTTTTGTACATATTTCCTCTTATAATAAAGAGATATTTGTAGGTAAGTGTAGACTACACAATGGTATTCTCGTTTAAATGCATGATAGATGATAGACTTTCTAGAATTAACCACAAGAGTATTGGAAGAATTAATGTAGGCAGTTCACTTGGAATTTCAAAGAAATATCACTATCAAATTGGAGGATACGTAGTTATCATTGAAGGAATGGAAAGGAGGAACACTCATTGGACATGTATACTTCAATTATCCCTTTTTCCTCTTAAATCTAAAATATGTGCATATAAACTTTCAAAGGAACATATATCAAGAAAAGTGGTTGCTCATATTGTTTCGATTATATGCGTATAATGAAGACTATTTTCTTATTAGCACTAAAAAATATAAAAACCCTAGCATGAGTTGATTTTTCCTATCAAACAAGGAACAATAGTGGTATTCCTATTATTATTCCATAGATAAATGATCCATGGTCCATGTAGAAAGTTAAGAATAGACTCTCTTGGTGAGATAAACAAAACTTGAACTTGATGTGAAACATTAACATGGTAAACTAATTAGTAATGTGTTATAAAACTACAAATTTGAGAAAAATAGTGTTATTATTGTACACATGAGAAATTGTATTTTTGAAAATTATTGGGTACTTCATACAACGATGTCCTTGCTTATTTAAGTAATATATTATGGATATATGTTTTATGACCTTTTTGACTTAGTGGTTGTCATACCTCAAAATTTTGACACAAATTATTCATTTATAGAGGGCCACCATTGAAGTACTTTGTTGACTGTATTTGTCTATACAGGAAAATATGAAATATTAGAGACATTGTATGTATTGTTATCATAATTTAATTTTATGTGTTCATTTCAACTAAATACATTGAATTGATTTTTATCAGTGTTATGAGTTATCTATTAATAACTTATTATCATATGACGATCAACCAAAAAATATTAAGGTTAACATTTAGACTATATTCTAAGTTATGAGAAATAATATCAAACAATATCATACTTGTCATACTTTGGAAGAGATTTATGGAACACATTCTATAGAGAATTTGATATTAATATAGAAAGAAGATATGACGAACTAAATGATATTTTCATCATGTGCGGTCATGGTTATGAGGGATAACGTTAACATTTTGTATAGTGCATGCTCACTTATGAAGCATTCTATAATATTTGGTACAAAATAAGTAGCATTTATCAGTAGTTTTTCAATGGGGTGTATATTTCTCTCAATAAATAATTGCCAATTAATGTAGAAATCATTTTAACTTGCAGTATTAAAAAGTGTATTTTTCTATCAAAATAAATTAGAAATAGTAGTAAGAAATGTGGAGAACAAACCAATGAACAAGAAAATTTCAAACAAATTTTAAATCATAATGTGTTAGGAACATTACATCTCTTTTTAAATACTAATTTCTGTCAAGATTTGTATAATGCATTAATATTTTGAATATATCTAAATATTTTTTAGTTTGTAGTGGATACTTTTACACTTGCATTCACATGGATTTTATCATTGCCATGATCAATAGTAATTTCTTTGTGTGGATTTTCCGGTTAAGAATATGCCACAGTAACATGCTATAGTCTAGGAACGGACTTTAAATATGAATCCACCTTACACTGAGAAATGAAGAAAATCAAACAACTAATTCAAAGTTTAGTTATTAAAACTGACCAATTGAAGAAAACAAAGTAATTATTGTTTTATTTGTTAAAATATCATTTCAAATGATTTATCTAATATATTAAATTTTGTCTCATGTTTATTGAAGTATTATTTTCTTTTTACATCGATGAATTACATTAATGCAAAAAGATTGGACAACTTTGTATGGTAAAAGAATTAAACATAATATTGTTCACAATCAAATTTGAAATTGATAATGGGTATTTTCACAAATCAAATGTGAAAATATTTAACATGCCACAAAAAATAACTGATAGAGGCATATGGAAATAAAGTAAACATATATGCCAACATCTCAAAAATTGTTACATCATAATATAAAGAAGGAAAATTATGAAGAAAAAAGGCTAGGATAACCAAAATCAAAACTATAAAACGAATAGTTATATTACTTCAATTTTTGAGAAAAATAGACATGCAAAGAACATGCATTTAACTAATAGTATAGATATGTTACACTCGTACATAATGTATAACGGTACATCCAACGTCTAAGGTCTATCCTCCTTTGGACTCTGGCTTGTTATTTGTCATATTTGGTCTCAAAGCTGCAGGGTTGGTTGCTAAGTGGATGGTGATGAAGCTGAAAGAGCACGTTTCTCCGATTTTTTTTATAGAAATCCATTTTCTTATAAACCAGAATCTCCACCTCTACGCATAAAAGTGGTCTCCATTTTCCTCTTCGAACTGGGCAGCAAATGTCGTTATATTACTGCACACTTACCAGCCAGCTAACAACAGGTTTATGTTTGTTCTTCTTGTTGTCTCCACAGTGCAAAGGTTCATTTTAGCTTTGCTTGAGTCCGGAGGATTTCATCTGATTATTTTTAATAAAAAACATTGTCGGCTTGGGAAAAACGCAACTAAGTACTAGTTTGGTAAGGTGTAAATAAATAATGCTTTGACTAGTGAGATTACTTTTATAACCGGGCTGCAAACTATGAGTTTGATGTATAAAAATACAAATCCAATCAGATTTATAGTTTTTCATCCGATTATATCCAACTAAACATGTTGAATATATTTCAAAATTTTAGTTATTGTTTAGATTAAGGTAGTGAATAATCCAATAAAAAATAAAGAACAAAGATAATAAGTTTAGAAGAGACAGTGGGTGAAGGCACGTCATGAATACCATTATGGTGAGGATAAAATCCGTCAAGTTTTTGTATGCGTTTGTACGATGGCTTGTCTCTTAGTCCAGCAAGAGAGCAGTGTCAAATAGTCTCTTGAACACAATGTCGCCAAAAAAGTCAGATTGTAGTGATCTCATTTAGATGCACAAAGTGGGTAGCAACAGATGGAGAAGAAGGAAGAAGACGAAATGGAAGAATGTGATGTAGTGGGTTGATGGTGAAGGTCGCATGCAATAACAAGCAAAGAACAAATCTCACACACATCAGTTCTCTCACACACTGATATTCTCAGTAGGTTTCAGTGTTTCTGGATATTTTTTTGTTAGAAATGGCTGAAACATATCATTTTATTGATGGAAGAAGAGCATTGATAGGCATCCAAGATAGTCATTTTTATCTCTAACACTTATTGGTTAACGATTTCTCAAAAAATTGGTTCCTTGAGCACATCCAAATAAGAATCGAGGGACACCGACTATGTAACACCCCTGACCTGGG